>OX104036.1:8442765-9797628 GCA_944470415.2 Schistosoma rodhaini | reverse complement strand
AGGTGTCCTTTTGGTAAACATTTAAATTACGGCCATTTAAATTATGTATAGTGTAGTGCCGCAATTCGTTAACCGTTTACTTCGATAACCGTTATAATTCTAAACTTAACGGTGCGTAAAATCAGAAGACAAAGGATAGCAGCAACTACAGTTTATTGTCGAATGACTCAGGTTCGAAAGCTAACAACACCTGAGCGAATATGAACGAGCGAGTGAACAGGCAAACAAGCGAAGGGAACGAACGAGGAGCAAGCGAGCGAGCGAGAGAGTAGCAAGCAATTACATAGGCAATTTATAGTCAAATTTAATAAGGGCACAGCAAAGCAAAACAAAGGCTGATAATAATATTTGCGTGCGTACATATATGGGTAGGAGTATGAGTCATCGAATGATATTTAAGCAGTCAACATTTCGGCTAGAGTGTCATGTGCTCTAGTGTTATTGCAGTGCAAAGAATATGCAAATTGTTACTATCCCAATGACAATGTCTGTTAAGTAAGTTATAAAAAGGGCTTAACCAAAATTGGCTATAATCGAAATTGATTGTAGGATGGTTGCTATATTACTCCCCCCTGCAAACAAAGATATATGAAAAAATGTCTGTGTTTGCATAAAGTACAGTAAATTGAATAGCATAGTTACAATCAATCGTAGATATGGGCTTGTATAAAATTAGAATGAAGTTAGTGTGTATTTAGTTCGTGCCCGTCCGTTAGGCTATACAAAATAGCGGTAAGATATTGAAGGAATATGGTATCGCTTCGAAAAAAAAACTGCACGTATGAGCATAAGGGTGTACATAAGCTGTGCCGAGTTTAATAGCGTATAGCATGAATTTAATAATCCATATGTATACAATGAAGAGGAAGAATTATAATTAATAATCAAAGTAGCAGAAAATTATCAGTAAAAGATTGTAGCGACATAACGTTGCGGCCATCTTACTCTGCGACCAGATTTTGTCGTTATCGGAGTCTCTTCGTTTTGGTGCGTTAGCGTCGTTGACTCCTGAGATTCGTGTTTCGTAGGTGTGATCGTCTTCGAGAGGCTTGTGCTTGTCGATTGAAAATCGCTATCGATGAAAGCTGGCTTCACACGATCGATACTGATTACGTCTGTCTTCCCTGCTTTTTTTACCGTGACTGTCTTATCTGTCTTCGTAATCACTTTAAATGGACCTTCGTAGTTCGGCTGCAGAGGTGGTTGTACGTTGTCTCTTCTGATAAATACGTGCGTGCTATTATGTAGTTGCTGAGGTACGAATACTCGACGTTGTTGTAGTCTGGGAAGTGCTATTTTTAAATCGCTCATGTGTTTCTTCAGGCGTTGGACGTAGTTGGCTACATCAGTCGGAACACTTTTACCTGAAGCGAAAAATTCTCCGGGTAAACGTAAAGTAGTTCCATATACCAACTCGGCTGGACAACATCCCATATCCTGTTTAATTATTGTTCTTAAACCTAACATGACTAAAGGAAGCTTATTAGCCCAATCGTTATCGACAATGACAGATGTAAGGGATGCTTTCAACTGCCTATGTAGGCGTTCAACCATTCCGTTTGCCATTGGATGGTAGGATGTCGTTCGTATACGTTTAATTCCGAGGAGTTCTGTAAGCTGCTGGAAGAGTCGACTTTCGAATTGAGCTCCTCTATCGGTCGTGATAATTGCCGGTATACCATAGTAAGAAATCCAATTTTCGATAAGGGCTTTGGCTACGGATTCGGCTGAGGTGTCTTTTATTGGTACCGCTACAGGCCATCGGGTAAATCTATCGATGCATGTAAAAATATAGTTGTACCCGTTCGAAACTGGCAGTGGTCCCACGATATCGATGTGTATATGTTCGAATCGAGTGTCTGGCTGTGAAAACGAACCCATTGGCGAACTAGTATGACGATGTACTTTGGCTTTTTGACATTTCATGCATGCTTGCGTCCAATTTCGTATATCGCGATTCATTTTCGTCCATACGAAACGCTCACTGATTAATTTCATCGTGGCTTTTATTCCCGCGTGCGATAGGTTATGGATACTTTCGAATACTTTCCGTCGCAATGGTTTAGGAATGAATGGGCGAGGTCGGCCAGTTGACATGTCACATATTACTTTCGCGTTGCCGAACTGAATATCTTCGAATAATAATGACGTCGTGTCATCGAATCTTAGCTTGTTTAGTTCGATGTCTATCTCTTGTAACTTCGCGAGACCGTGATAATCAATTCCATTTGTAATAATCGCATTTATCGTTGTTCTGGACAACGCATCTGCCACTTCGTTATTATTACCTTCAATATACTGTATGCTAGAAGTAAATTGGGAAATAAATTCTAATTGTCGAATTTCCCTCGGCGAATAGTTATCCTGCTTGGCGTTTAATGCTTTCGTGAGGGGTTTATGGTCTGTATACACTGTAAAAATGGTACCCTCTATCATGTGTCGGAAATGTTTGATTGCCAAGTAAATCGCTAATAGTTCTCTTCCGAACGTACTGTACCTCGTTTGTGTAGGGTTTAATCTCTTCGAGAAAAATGAAATCGGTTCCCATGTACCGTTTACTAACTGCTGCAGTACAGCTCCTACTGCTATGTTCGATGCGTCCGTCATGATGGCTAGTGGCGCTTCGCTCTTTCGTCGAACTAATATCATTTTCTCATGAAGTGCTCGCTTAGCGTTCTCAAAAGCCTGTATAGCCTCTGTCGATAGATGGAATGTTCGGGTATTTCCTCGCAAAGCGTCCGTTAATGGCTGTAGTATTGCTGCGCAGTTTGGAATAAATCGCCTATAATAGTTTATTAGTCCCAAGAATCGTCGTAACTTTTTTTGTGACTCGGGCAACGGATAATTACGAATAGCAGCAACTTCTGCTGGAACTGGCATGATACCTCGAGAATTTATCATATGACCTAGGAATTGCAATGATTTCTTTCCAAATTCACATTTCTCCACGTTAATAGTGACACCATGTTCTTGAAGTCTCGTGAATAACTGTCGTAGATGTTGTAGATGTTCTTCGACGGTAGCGCTAGCTACTAATATATCGTCGATATATGCGTATACCCCTGTCAAACCTCTAACAACCTGATCAATAAATCGCTGAAAGGTTTGAGCTGCATTAGTTAGTCCAAATGGCATTCGCAAAAACTCAAATAAACCAAATGGAGTGATTACAGCCGTTTTCGGTATGTCTTCTGGGGCCACTGGAATGTGGTAGTACGCCCGAACAAGATCAATTTTCGAAAAAATCGTAGCACCTTCCATTTCGGTAGTGATGTCGTGAATATGTGGCACTGGGTATCTATCTGCTATCGTTTGCTTGTTAAGGGCTCTATAATCTCCACATGGTCTAATTTCTCCATTCTTTTTGGGAACCATATGTAACGGAGATGCCCAGGGACTATTAGATGGCCTTATGATACCAAGTTTCATTAGTTTTTCGAATTCTCGTTTTGCAATGTTTAACCTTTTTGGGTCCAACCTTCGCGCTCTTACTCTAGTCGGTGGACCTTTCGTGACGATATGGTGCTGTACTGTATGTTTAAGATCTTTGTTGTCGTATGATGACCTCGTTAAGTCGGCGAACTTATTTAGAAGTGACTTATATTGCTCGTTCCTATCTTTCGACACTACTAAATTCATAGATACATGATCGGTGGTCACTCCTCTTATGACTACTGAGCGTTCTCCATTCACTAGTTGGTTTCGTCGAGAATCCACTAATAGGTCAAAATTCTTTAAGAAATCGATACCAATTATGGGTACGGAAACATCAGCGATTACAAATTCCCAGCGAAGTGAAATATTACGGCCGAAATTCAAGGTTAGTTTTCGCTTGCCATATGTCTTTATATCGGATCTATTCGCTGCTTTAAGAGTTAGCGCAGTATCGATATTTTGTTTTTCGTTGCTCAATGGAGGGACGACGCTTATCTCTGCTCCCGTGTCTACTAAAAACTGCGCGCCCGTTACTCTGTCCTGAACATAGAATAAACGATTGCTCGTGGGAGCTGCGTTGATTTTCGTAGTCGTTACTGAGAATCGTTGGGATCGTTTAAATTTGCATGGAGACCTGCATTTTCGAGCTCTGTACCCAAATGTTTGATGGTACCAGCATATAGCAGGATCTGGTAGTCCCTTAGAAAATGATCGGTTTCTATCTCTTGATCTGCTGCGCGACCAACTTCTTTTCCTGTCGTTGTGATTTAGACTCGTTAGTTTATGGCATAGCGCATTAATTTCCTTTTGCAAGGCCTCGATTCTTTCGTCAACTGTGAAGTTGAGTGTTTGTGAAGTCGCATTTCTCATTCTATCGTAAATCTTATCGGCTATTTTAGCGATATTGTCTATGTCTACATCGCTATCTCCAACAGCGAGGATCTGCTGTACGTTCGGTGGGAGTCGTCGCAACCATAAGTGGTAAAATATATTTTTATCCACATTTCTGTCTCCAATTACGTTGCTCATATACGTTTTTAACTGCGAAGGCGTTCTATCACCGATTTGAACTTCACTGAGCAACTGCTCGACAGCTTGCCGGTCGTTTAACGAGAGAGCTTTTATTACTGCCTGTTTCAATACATCGTACGGATTTACCGCATCCGGCTTAGTTAGGACCTCTCGTACCTTGTCTGCTACTTCATCTGGAAGTAGTGAGCTTGCGTAGCCGAACTTATGTCGCTGTAAAAGAATACGATTGGCTACGAAGTAATTTTCAAGTCTAATAAACCAGAGTTGAGGATCAGTAACATTAAAAGAGGGAATAGTAACATTAATAACTCCCACGGATGGTGACTGTGAAAGATCGATTGTTTCGTTATTTAAAGACATTACTACTACTACTACTAATAATAATAATAATAATAATAATAATAAATTAAATAGTATGCGAATATAACGTAATTGTCACTGAGAGAAATGAATCGATGAAAAAAATGATAATAACAAAAGGTACAATATATAAAATGGAACAGACTTACTAAATTGCACCAATATATCAATTGTTCGTGAATAATCGTTATTTATTATGAATATTATCGTTAAGTTCAATAATGTTTATGGGATAATGTACGTGCGATTAAAATTGTGATATAATAAATCCACAATTATGATTATAATCCAGATAATAATTCGAATAGAAACAGAGTACGTTGAATTTTCGAAATGAAATTATCTCGTCGAAAATTGTTTTGTGTTCGCTCGTCGAGGCATCCAATTCCGTAGTGTCGTGTTCGCACGGAGAGGTAACCAAATATATTGCGTCGTGCTCGTTCGGCGAGATATCCAATTCTATTGCGTCGTGCTTGTTCGGCGAGATATCCAATTCTATTGCGTCGTGCTTGTTCGGCGAGGCCTCCAATTCTGTAGTGCCGCAATTCGTTAACCGTTTACTTCGATAACCGTTATAATTCTAAACTTAACGGTGCGTAAAATCAGAAGACAAAGGATAGCAGCAACTACAGTTTATTGTCGAATGACTCAGGTTCGAAAGCTAACAACACCTGAGCGAATATGAACGAGCGAGTGAACAGGCAAACAAGCGAAGGGAACGAACGAGGAGCAAGCGAGCGAGCGAGAGAGTAGCAAGCAATTACATAGGCAATTTATAGTCAAATTTAATAAGGGCACAGCAAAGCAAAACAAAGGCTGATAATAATATTTGCGTGCGTACATATATGGGTAGGAGTATGAGTCATCGAATGGTATTTAAGCAGTCAACATTTCGGCTAGAGTGTCATGTGCTCTAGTGTTATTGCAGTGCAAAGAATATGCAAATTGTTACTATCCCAATGACAATGTCTGTTAAGTAAGTTATAAAAAGGGCTTAACCAAAATTGGCTATAATCGAAATTGATTGTAGGATGGTTGCTATAATAGTACCAAGATCTAAAAAAATGAAACATGACGTCATGTTCACATTCCGTTGTAAATATAATCTTCAGAAATGCTCTGTTGAAAAGTTCCAGTATACTAGAAGCATGATGAGAATAATCACATGCAACAACTTTGTCATCCACATACCTGACATACAACGGTGTGTCATTGATTGTCGATTTCATAACTACTTGTTCTGGGTTCGACGGAGGGATATCTACCGTGATTGAACCAGCGAAATTCCCGTGGCCAATCTGTCAACTTGGTAGTCCAGGATATAGTTGAACTAAAATTGAACATTTTAGTACACATCAGCAATAGTTGCTGGAATTCCTTTTTCAGTAAGAAAATTAGTTTAGCGTGTTACCATAAAATTTGTATGGATTCTTGAGGTAAATAGTGATGATATATCAAATGAAACCACGAATTTATCAAGGATTTTAAAATGTTCTAGCATCTGAGTAAATGGAAACGTGTCTTTTGAACTATGGACAGTTAAATTCGAGCGAATTGGTTCTAATAGATTCTCTAACCACTTTGCGAGTTTGTGAGATAGAAAATTGATCACCAATATGACAGATCTAACGGAAATATTAGGCTTGTGTATTTTTGGTTGTCCCTACCAATAAGGTAATCTGGATCCCTGAGGTTTCAATTCATCATATGTTTGATTATTAATTAAATTCCTCATCAAAGATCTCTAGACTTCTTCGTGACACACCCTTCTGTTGCTTCAGTCATATACTTTTTCGATCAATCAATTAAGATCCTAACAGAATTATATAGAATCGTCTTAACTTCGTTAATATAGTTTTCTTCATCTATTAGAACTACACTGGAGCTCTTATCATGTTTGAGAATAACGATATCTTCATTATGTATTAAGTTTTGAGATTTGACAAGTCATTTGTTGATTGGCAGTAATAACGAATCAAGTTTCAAGCCAGTCTTGTTTTTCTTCAGGTATTTTCAGTTCTGACAACTGTTGATAAAAGTTTTCAAGCTGGGTTTCTGTATCCGTTGTCAGTGTATTTTATGGGAATATGAGATTTAAATCCGAGTGAAAGTGCTTCAGTCTCAATTTGACTCAAGTTAATACTTTACAAGTTGCAAATAAATTTTACAGGATCATCCGGAATACCTTCTAAAATTGTTATTTAACAAGGGTTTTCGATAGTCTCTTCTCAAAGTTTTTATATACACTTTTCTGAACTTCTTGCAGGAAAATGATTAGCTTTAGCATACATATAATACTTAGTTCCTCGTAAGAAATATCTGTCCTTAGCTTAAAAACCAGATCTTTTTTAAGTCTAGTTTTCGATTTGACTACACTTGGAAGAAATGTCGGTGGAGGCAATTCGCATAGATGGATAGTTTTGACAAATTGACGGAAACAGCAAAAGTTAAAGACTGTTCGGAAAACCTTGTTCTCTCAACTCCTCTGCATCGAATTGTCATCAGATAATTCAGTGACTTGAATGATAGAGGCGAAATCATAAATTCACGTCATTCTGCCACAATATTTGTTTTATTTAATCAAGTATAGAAACGGGGAAATCGAAATAAATTGATACTGTTGAATGATGTTCGAGTTATCATTGTCAATCCATTATACTACGAAAAAAAGTTAGTTTCGGCCCTATTTTTCCGTTTGTAAATAAATTTCAGAATAGAAAGATCTATTCTTTGTCTAGGGTTACTATTAGTTGCCCCTCATTTGGATGGGGATTTTAAATACTCAAATGCAATGAAGAAGAAACTAGTTGAAATACTATGTATGGTTTTTGTTTAGTGTTTACACCGATTGTATTTTCTATCCATGTGACTTTTAATGAATTCAGTGTAAATTTCACTCATTATAAAACCAATTTTTTATCAATCAATTCATTATGATTCTTTACTCATTTGACTTTATTCAGTATGATATTCAATTGTATTAATTCTCTGGGGTTTTGTATTCAGGTAACTAGTCAATTTATTACAGCAACTAATAATCACTGGATTTAGTCGGGATGTACCATGACATTTTTCTGTGATCTTTGCCAAAGAAATCATCTGCAGATCTGTTTTGCAGCAGTTGAGATTAAGAGAAGGAAGCTTTCGTATCCTCGTTAGATGTGTTGTCAGAGCTGTTGCAGCTAATCATAACACACAAGCCACCCCATGTCTATATTCAATGCAAAGACTACTTTGTCAGTCTACATTTAAATTCGATCCACAAATCAACATGTTGTGATTTCTTTAGGAAGTGTTTTTCGAGCACTTACTAATTATCAGAAACTTCCTAGATCCGTCGGTACTTCCTAATATTTTGATTAAGATTGGTTCGTTGTTTTAATTAATTCATTAGCCAGTTTAAACAAATGAAGACTAATGATAATAGCCGGTTGCCCAAACTGAAGTAGGTGGAACTTAATGGCTGAAAGATGAACGTCTTAGCCGCCGCACTACGGTTCGTTATAATAATTATTGCTATATTTACAGCAGAATATTTCTTTCATAGTAGACAAGGTGATTAACGAACCCTTTCATAAAGATACCCATACATTCATCTTTCAATCTCACTAATCTTTTCTGAGTACAGCTGATATTCTTATTTTCCCTTACATATTTTTTAAAATTTTATTGATCTCTAAATTCTACGCTAATGTGACAACTTAAACGGGTTCATATTCGTACCAAAAGTACTACGATATTTAAAACGATCTAACAAACTCATCAAGTTACATTAGTAAAGATCTATTGAAGTAAACATATAAACTTGACTTTTGAACAATCAAGTACGAAAATTTGTAGTGAAAGGTATAAACAAGCATACCGTTTATTAAGTTTATATTTTAATGACAATATATATTATGAGTAAAACCCGTTGTATTATTATGCTGTAGTGAACAGAACACCGGTTGGGGACAATCGAATGTATTTAAGCACAAATTACAAACTATCTTACTAAGATCTGATAAACATACAGCAAACAGTTAATTTGCAAAATAACAATCAATTGTCTCAATTTTCACTGTTCCTTCTTCAAATATCAGTTCATCTTCTCTAATTCCACTGTTTTCATGCATTTTCCTACGAATTGCACTTCATTTCGGTTCTTCCCTAATCGGTCTTCTGACCATCGCCATATACTACTGATGTGGATATAAGTAGACCACACTACAATACTATTCAAGTAATGAAGAAAGATTTATTTTTCATTCTTCATCATAGACAATAATGATGAAAATAAGTTATTAACTGATTTGTATATTTGTAAAAACAAACATGTAGAAAATGAACTGAATATACTTCATTGTATTCAAACATACATTGAAATATACATAGAATAGATTATGTAAACAAAGTAAACATCACATAAATAGAATGAGTTTTTTGTTTTTCTCTAAAATGCCATTTTACGAAAAAAAAGTGAATTCAATAATGAAATACATCTTCAAAATAATTATAATATAAACATTTGAGTAATCAAAATGTACACAAAATGAAAGGATATAATTTCAGAATAACTGGTATACAGTAGTCAGTTGTGTAAGTAACACATATAAGTAGTATATATATATAAGCTTCATTCTACTAATGATGATGATAATAATAATAATCGTTATTATTATATTGTTTAGATACAACTAAAACATTGTACAAAATCATTGATACAATGTTATGAACAAAATATTCATTGTAATTATTTAGCTGGTACATCATAAAAAAGCCATGCAAGAGGATAACGAATCATAAATGCGAAACAAGAACAAAGTATCTGGAAAAAAAAGAAAGAAAGAATAGGAATGAATTGATTATTTTCTTTGAAGTGATTTTTGGATGGGACTGAGATAAATTGAATAATTGATATTTAAAAAACCCCAGAAACAATTATGTAATAATGCTAGTGTGTTGGGATGATCCTGCAAATTTCTCGCAATAGACATGACAAGCTCAGGAAACATTAGAAAGTATTTTATCCAATCAGCGTTTGATTAGAAGCTTTACAAGAAATACAGCGAAAATGAAAAGTTACATGTAGAGGTTCTGATTGGCTGGTTACTACACTGCTACTATGTTTAATAGTATTCTAGAATTTTTAGGAAAACCCAAGGACTTCTAAAGTACTATAAAAACCCTATATTTTCTGTACATAAATGAACCTTTGGAGTAAAATGCTTCTGGTATAATTTGTGCCTTTTCTCTCGTGTTCAAGTCGCTATGTAGTTCTAGCTTGGTGTTACAAGACTAACTTAGGATCCGAGTATAGCGTTCAATCATCAAGACGTATCAGCTAGTTAAACTTAAGTATGATTTATTCAGTTAAAGAGAAATTTTTTGCGAACGAAATTGGATATTATAAATATGTGGTGATTGAAGAATTTCCAAAGTTTAAACTACGAACTAACTTCAACTAGACCATTACCGAAAACCTGGAAGCTCTGGACGGCAGTCTCGTCCTAACACGGGACTTCTTAGAAGCGCGCATACACAAGCGGAACTCAGCACTCTCGATCTCACGTGAAATCCTTTAATCCTTATACAAGTAAGCCAACATACAGTGGTAAACATCAATAAGCTTACGATATTGCACAACTCTCATCCATCACCTGCGATAGATGATTGGCCAACACAAGGCATGAGAGATCGTGGATATGCAACGTTAAACAGTCCCATACTAGGATGAAACGGTTGTCTAGTGCTCCCATGTTTCGGTTCATGGTCTAGGTACGATCAATTTGGAATTTTAACTATGAAGATCATATATATTTGTTATAGTAACATAAGGGAATTTATGGAATCATGGGTGAATTATTACGAATAAAAAAAACATTTCTAACCAAAGTGCAACAAATGTGTATTTTGCATAGATTTGTGTGTAGCACAATAAGAAATCGAAGGATATCTACTTACAAATTTTGTTAATTAAATATATATTTAACTAGTTTTATTTTGAGTCATGAAGGAAGTTTTATTCGCATACAATAAGTGTACATCAAACCAAAAGTTCGATTAGTATGTTATCAGTAAAAGATAAACAGAATTTTTTGTTTCATAATCTTATGAAACAGAATAGGACTGTTTAATAAAAAAGGCACCATCTTATATATATTGATATAATAGATGGTTTAAAATACTTTTCTTTCTCTCTCAGGTATACTACAATAATACGCTAATACGATAACGAGACTAGACGATTCAAGATTCATACTCCGGAATAGAGAACCAGATTAACACTAAATAGTACTTTATTCAACGCAGCTACAGGCAGTAAGTCCGGAGTACAAATCAATGAGGGGAAAGAAAATTATATATATATATATATATATATATATATATATATAGTGAAGCATATAGAAAAAATAAAACCGGACAGTCTCTAGTGAGTAAAACTGATTCTAACTTTAGAGAAAATATAATTATAAATTATTTTTAGTTTAAGGCTAAACACTACTACTACTACTCGGAAGCTACTCTATTCTCCTTTCTTTAGGGATTATAATAGTTTTAAAAGTAATAATCAGAAAGATGGAATATATAAGACGAGTAATAACGATTGGGTATTAAGATATTGAATTACATAACCAAGTTCGACTAAATTACGTGAAAGCTCTTTGTCCTAAACATTAGAAAGAATGTTAATGTCAAACTACATGTTTAACTGCTATTAGTGAATAACTGACGGTACTAGAAACCTATTTGTGAAGGTTTATCCACATCCATTCTAGTGTAGACAGTTTTGCACAGGAAAGCTATTAGTATGAAATATTATGAGAAAACCGACGTCTACCCGTTTCTTTTGAAAAGTAATCAATTTTAAGGAGCTATTATTCTTGGGACTAATTACGCTTAAAAACGTACAGAAGGGGTCACGTAAACCAAGTTAAACGGTCAGACTAGAAAAATAACATTAAATTTACAGTTATAAACTATCCTGTTTTACCAACAAATGATTAAATAATTAGAAATTAGGTCATAGTGTAAACCTTGCCACTAAAGTTCCACAGAGGAACGCCCTCACTGAAAAAAAGGAACTACTAGTATAGAATAAATTTGATGTGGATGTTAATAGGTGAACAATCTAACACATCAATTCTAACATATCGGTTATTCAGAAGTTTGGGGCAAAATAACGTTTTAGCTGTCTTAAGGGTAACTTACTTGGAGTAGCAAAAGAGTATTGGTAGTCTGTTGTTCATTTTTGGGTCCTAAAACACGTAGCATCATATTTATGACAGTAAGGTTATCTACTTCAACAATTTCTTCAGTAGGTAATTTGGTTTGAACTGGGCTTCTACTCCTAGCTCTTTGTCTTTCCGATGTTTGTTCTTCATCAGAAGACATATTTTCAGATGGTTGTGAAACGATCATTTCCGTCCTAGGTGATGTAGGAATATTTGGGATACAATCCGGGCAAAGTTTACATTCAATAATGCCCACGTAGGAAAACACAGTCAAAACAAACTGACCAGGACGTGATAAAGACTTTGGATGAAAACGAACACGACTGGGGTGTAATAGACCGTCTGTTGGATCGTATCTAGAAAAAATAAACGTCAAAACACAGGATGTCACATCAATAGAATATTATGCAAATGAGACTGATATTATTGGAAAACGTAGGAGAGTAACTAAAAGTAGGTTGCTTTGTTGTGTACTTTTACACCAATAGCTGTAGCTACCGGGTGGATGTTCTTAAACTCATGTTATCAAACGAAGTGAAATTATCAAGAATATAAGAACGATTCATAGTTGGTTGTTCATACTTTTTAGAGGATAATACTTTAGTTTGAACTAAGAATGAAAAATCATATATATATATATATATACTAATTCAAAGATAGCCCTTAGCAGCAAGTTCCAGGCCTTTCACGATCTACTCACTAGAGAGGGAACTACCATGGAGAACAACTGGAAAGGTATCAAGGAGGCAATCATTTAAACATATCAGGAAGTTCTGGGCCAAAAGAAACACCACCATAAGGAATGGATCACTGTTGGTACACTGGAGAAGATTGAAGAAAGGAGGAACAAGAAGGCAGTAATCAATATCAGCCGAACAAGAGCAGAAAAAGTCAAGGCACAAGCCGAATACACAGAAGCAAACAAGCAAGTGAAGAGGAGCATCAGAACCGGGAAACGTAAATATGTGGAATATTTAGCAATGACAACGGAAAAGGCTGCAAGAGAGGGAAACATGAGACAACCGTATGATACAACAAAGAAACTTGCTGGAAATTACCGTAGACCAGAACGACCAGTGAGAAGCAAGGAAGGCAAGGTAATCACCAACATTGAAGAAAAACGAAACAGGTGGGTAGAACACTTCAAAAAACTCTTGAATCGATCAGCTTCATTGAACCCACCCAACATCGAAGCAACACCCACGGGCCTCCCAATCAATGTTGGCCCACCAACAATTGAAGAGATCAGCATGGCCATCAGAAAAATCAAGAGCGGCAAGGCAGCAGGACCAGACAACATTCCGGCAGAGGCACTGAAAGGAGACGTAGCAGTAACTGCTAAGACACTAAACATTCTCTTCAGCCAAATTTGGAATGAAGAACAAGTACCATAAGACTGGGAAGAAGGACTTCTAATCAAAATACCGAAGAAAGGCGATCTCAGCAAATGTGATAACTACAGAAGCATCACTCTTCTCTCAATATCAGGAAAAGTCTTCAACAGAGTATTGTTAAACAGAGTGAAGGGTTCCATGGACGACCAACTTCGAGGTCGATAGGCTGGATTCCGTAAGGATCGATCGTGTACAGACCGAGTCGCAACTCTACGGATCATTGTGGAACAATCAATTGAATGGAATTCACCACTCTACATCAACTTCATTGACTATGAGAAAGCATTTGATAGCATGGACAGGACAACACTATGGAGGCTTCTTGGATACTACGGTGTGCCTGAGAAGATAGACAACATCATACGGAATTCTTATGATGGATTAAACTGAAAAATCGTGTGTAGAGGATAACTCGTTCGAAGCAAAGACCAGTGTCAGGTAAAGTTGCTTATTCTCATCTTTTCTCTTTCCCCTGGTGATCGACTGGATCATGAAGACGTCAACATCTGGAGAGAAGCACGGGATACAGTGGACAGGTAGGATGCAGCTGGACGATTGAGACTTCGCAGATGATCTGGCTATTCTATCACACATGCAACAACAAATGCAGGAGAAGATGACCAGTGTAGCAGTAGGTCTCAAAATACACAAAGGGAAAAACAAGATTTTCTGACACAACACAACATGCACCAATCGAATCACACTTGACAGAGAAGCTTTGGAGGATGTGAGATCCTTTACATATCTAGGCAGCATCATCGATGAACACGGTGGATCTGATGCAGATGTGAAGGTGCGGATCGGCAAAGCAAGAGCAGCATATTTACAACTGAAGAACATCTGAAACTCAAAACAACTGTCAACCAATACCAAGATCAGAATTTTCAATACGAATGTCAAAACAGTTCTACTGTATGGGGTGGAAACCTGGAAAACAACGAAGGCCATCATCCAGAAGATACAATTATTTATTAACAGTTATCTGCGCAAAATACTTTGGATCAGTTGGCCAGAAAGTATCAGCAACAACCTACTGTGGGAGAGAACAAACTAGATTCCATCCAGTGGAGGAAGAAATCAGGAAGAAGTGCTGGAAGTGGATCAGACACACATTGAGGAAATCACCCAATTGCGTCACAAGACAAGCCCTCACATGAAATCATGAAGGCCTAAGGAGAAGAGGAAGACCAAAAAACACATTACGCCGAGAAATGGAGACAGACATGAGAAGAATGAACAACAACTGGATAGAAGTAGAAAAGAAGGCCCAAGACAGAATGGGTTGGAGAATGTTGGTGGGCGGCCTATGCTTCATTGAGAGTGACAGGTGTAAGTAAAGTAATGTAAACAGAACATAATATTATCACAAATCCAGAAGTGTTATAACGGTTCGTTTTTTGTTGCACGAATGGGACGTTAATTCACCTTAGAATAATATCTACACTAGATTCCCTTCCAATGTCTACTCTACAGGACTTCAAACAACTCAGATCAAGAACATGCGATTAGCCTGAAAAGAACGTAAAGATATTTCTACACCAAAACCGACACAACAATCCATAATAATAAATAATAAGGATATGTGAATACGTAACTCATCTGACACCTGTCAGACTATTGAACGTGTTTGACTAAGCAGACAACCAATCATTATCACTCTCGCCCACACATCAAGAAGAATTTAATCACAAAAAACATTGCGCAATCATCTCTCAATGTCATCGGTAAGTGACTACCCCCGCTCAACGTAGTTCACTGCACTTATCAAGGCTTCTCATTGAAAGATATTTACGCAATATCGTGAGTTGACTGATATTAAACACGTACACTATTGGATGCTGGATCAGTGGTCAAGAGGTTAGGTGTTTGCGCACCAGACCAAAGGTCATGGGTTCGATTTTCAGATGCACACTCTTGAGGAATCCCATACTGTGATGAAATAGCCATTCTTTGACTCCTGATTCTTAATGGTTCAGTCTGTTATGCAAACAGCAAAAATGAACTTTTCATTAAATTAAATAAACTTACCAGGAACTTGGGTATGAGTCGCACTCAACGTGTGAGGGTTAATGACAATACGCAGTTGCTAAAACTGAAGTGGGTGAAGCGGGGTTCAAACCTTAGCATAAGCCTGAACCAACAAGCCACAACCAAACTTATATTTTCTGTCTCAACATAGGAAGTTTGTTTACCTATTTATTTAAACACATAAACATTGGTACAAAGACGCACCAAGTATATATGCGCCACAATTCGTCATTCGATTTGTGTGAGTGCTCAAACTGAAGCAGGTGTTTTTCTTTGAGAACCACTTCCCGAGCCTTTGACCTAAAGGTCTGATTCATAAGGCAGTGAGCAACATTAAGGAATGCAGTCCCATGGTAACCGGTGACCAACAACAGGTCCATACGCCATTTGTTCCCTAATGATCCTGAAGCCCATGTGCACCATTGATTGGGAATCAGGGTTTTTCGATTCCTCTAGATGGATCCTCCATATGCACCAACCCGGTTAAAGAGTAGGACTTTCACTTTTTGTCCTCTCAATTCTGTAAACAACAACCCCGCTGTGAGAAGGCAGTGGCTGTATACGCGTGGCCATGTGAGAGCATTTCGAGAGGGAGAGCGGACTCTCACAACCCTCGGCCGTAACAGGACATTTGGGGGAAGTGTTACAATATCAATTGGAAATAAACCTTGGACTTCTTTCAATCATTTACTAGTAGGTGATAAAATGCTGAAACGGATATAATTTATGCGGCTATCAGAGTTATAATCCATGGGATTTTACTATAGTCAGTCAGTCATTAAAAACCTAGGATACGGACTAAATTTGTAACAGTCCAAGTTGCAATGCTAAATCAGTAAGGTAATCATTTAGACAAACAGAAAGGATCCTGTTAAGCTGACAGTGAAATAAATGACATTGAAACGATATTGTAGAAGCTACAAGAATAGGACGTCAAAATAAGAAGAATGTATGAAATTGATTCCAAAACAAGATGCTGCTAACAAGCTTTAAAGAAGTTGTAATGGCCTTACTAGATAATGCGAAATTTTAGTGTTGATAGAATAAGAAGGACGTACTTAAAATAACTGTAAGACAACAATTATACTTTTTTGCAAACGCTTGTACTTACCGAGGCAATCGATGTCGTGGGCAGGGAATCAAACCAAACAACTGAGGAGTGCTATACAGAAAGTTGACAATTTGCGGTAGAAAGAATAGTAACAATGTTTTGCTGAAATGACCCAAAATACCGACTACAGCGAAAGTCATGCCCGCAAAATAACAGAATGTGTCACCCACGAAAACCTTGGCCGGATATCTTTTGAAAAAGATTGAGAAATATTATTAGACTATTATTGATATATTATTGCAAATTACTTATCTGAAGAATGAGAAGTACGACAAATTTAAATAACATGTGACAGAGATGCAGCAGATAAGTTACTTTGATCCAGTGGTTAGATTGGGATTTATTCGCAATATACGGGTTAAACATTGCCAAAACACGTAATACGGTCTAGATCGATATGAGTTGGTCTGCTTTTCATACTACGAGCACTGTTCTTTTTGCCAAAGCTCCAGCACTTACATAGCAACCTAGACAAACTCATCCACTATTTCCAGCGGCTTATGACACACAGTAGTTGTAAGCACAGATACCTGTCAGTTTGCAGAAATAACTAGCACACAGATTGTGCGATTTATGTACCACAACTGTGGACGACGGTAGGTTACTAAATGGTTAATCCATATAGCAATTTTACAGCCACACGCACGATATTATTCACCTACTCACTATTCAAAAATCTCTTCCTGGGTAACTAATTTATATCGTCTCTACATACGTTTTTCAAAGCCACTTCTAAAATGTCATTGTTAAAAATAAGAAGGAATGTAGGGAACAAATAACTTCCGCTAAGCCCAATATTGGTTTAGAAGTGGTTTCGGTTCGGTTGAAAAAAAAACACGGTAAACTTTAAATAGATAGATGAATTAATCTTTAGACTATATTGAGTCCTTCACTCAATTACCCAAACAACCGGATGGTGCACTGGACAATCGAATGTGGGAAATAAGGGGAGAAAATAAGCGTAGATTACATGAATTATATCAAAGATATGTTTGCAAATCTTGAATATTTTATTATCTACAATTTATGTCCTATTTCCGACGAATCTTTTATAGTTTATTCCGATACAGTTCCGTTTTGACAATTCCCCGTTGCATACTGTTAAGAAGTATGGCAACTAGTATTGATGCACTTTATGTAAGGTTATATGTTGACCAACTGCTTAGAATGAACTGAAAGATGTCCATCATACTTTCATAGGAGTAGAAACTAAGTGGACTAAATACACGTTACAGTATAATGCTTTATAAGCAGTAATAAAACTGATAAAACTCACCGGTTTACACGATATAGAGACCAACACACAGCCAAAAATGGAATTAAAAAATATAGCGAAAAGAGATGAACACGCCAGTGATAACCTGAAATGTTGGATGAATTTATGAACGGATTACAAAGTATACAAATAAAAAAAAGCAAAGTAGGAGGGTCTGGGCATCGTTTTACACTTACTGCGAAGAAATGATGTACTTGACGTATTTTTATTCATTTGTTCAAATATTCTCACGTTTTACGCTTATAAAAGTTCCTCTATTTTCAATAGAAGCATTTGTAGATCATAAACAATAAGACTAGTCGAACAGAGGTGTTGAGAGACAAAACAACTTATGCTCTTATCTAGACCTTGGGATTAAAAAGATGCACTTTGATTTAAACTTTTGTATTGACTTATATATTTTTGACAGCGAAAAATTATTACTTAATGAATAGCAATTCAGACACTTTACTCCTAATTATTCAGTCAGTCAGTCAGTTACAACGTAGAACTTCGTACGTACGTACATCAGTTCGAGTTGCCATACCACATTAGCACAGAAATGAAGTTGTCGATTCAAATCCCATAGTGGTAGAAGTAGTAAGAGTATAAGTATTATGTGAAAGATAAGGGTTTGAAGATGTTATTGAAGAAGTATAATACGGTGAAATAAATTTGGAAAGAGAAAAATGAAAGGGACATGAATAATTAAGAAGATTAGAATTTGGTAGAACACAAAGAGTAGATGCACTTCCGCGATTGCAAACAATTTTGAGCCATGTCATTCAAGGTCTCTAACCATCGGTTGCTATCATCTCGCGAATCCCAACCAGGTAGTCTACACCTACCAACACGGCCCAGTCCACTTGTCAGCGACTTTATGGATTTATGCCATGTTTTGGTCTGACCGCCCCTAGCTTTCTTCCAACCTGCTCCTACATCATAAAGCATTGCACGTCAGGGCAGTCGGTGGTTGGGCATACGTAACACATGTCCCAGCCATCTCAACTGATGAAGTTTCACTACTTCATCAATCGATTTGCCATCCCTACCTAGTACCCGTTTCCTAACAACTGCATTAATTACCCGGTGGTCCCAGGATATACGAGCAATGCTTCGAAGACACCTGTGATCAAATACTAGTAGCCTACGAATATCCTCTACTCTTATCGGCCATGCTTCACTGCCATAAAGTAGGACGGAACGAACTGCTGCACAGTAAACCCGTCCTTTGGTTGCTAGACGGATATCTCGCCTACTCCATAAATGACGCAAATTGGCGAAAGCTAGACGAGCCTTCTGTATCCGTGCTGAGATTTCGTTACACACCAGACCATAAGGGCTGATGAGACTCCCAAGATAAGTGAAGTGGTCTACACGCTCAACTACTTCACTCCCTATCATTAGTTCAGGTGTCGATGCAACCCAATCCTGAAGTAACATTTTGCACTTCGAGGGAGAGAATCGCATCCCGAAAATGCCTGCATTGTTGCTTATAGTGGTCAGAAGACTCTGCATTTTGTCAGCGTCTTTACCGAATAAAACTATATCGTCGGCGTATTCTAAGTCAACAAGTGAATCTTCCGGCAAAAGTTCAACTCCATAAGATTGAGATGATGAAAGTGATATCTCTAAAAGCATGTCAATGACAAAGTTAAACAAGAATGGGGAGAGTGGACAGCCCTGACGAACACCACTTGAGGTAACCAATTCTGATGACAGTTCGTGAGAGGCTCTAACTCGACCAGTTGTGTTCGAGTAGAGAGCCTTTATGAGGTTATTGTACTTCTTTGATACTCCTTTCACTGACAAACACTGCCATAGAACCTCACGATCAACGGAGTCAATAATTATTACTTCTAATTTGTATTATAGTCTGAGCCATGTTGGCAGATGCAGACTACTTGGTTGGGGTCCGCGTGACTATCGTAAACAATGGTGTTGGAGACTAGGTGACATGGCTCAGAATCGATCACAATGGCGTAGGTGTATACACTCTTTATCTTCCTTTGAACCTTGAGATTAAAATTGCTTCATAACTTTCTTCCTTCCTATACAATATCCTTATATACAACCTATCTTTCATATACTACCATCACTAAAGTAACTACTATGAATTTGGTGTTCGTCTTGTTGTGCTAACGAGGTATGGCAACTTGGACCGATGCATAAATGTGCCTTGTCCTATGTTATAGCTGACTGACTGACTATAGTCTTTAGCTATCAACTTCATCATACATTAACATATAATGTAGCTGATATAGTGAACATTTACACGTTAGGTTGATTGGCGACTAAAGTGAAAGATAATATATGACCATGGCAAACAGATTGGGGTTCAAATAACTGGCAAACGTCTAGTTCCAAGACCATAGACTACAAACCTTCGTACTCAAAACTTTACACTATATTAAATAACTGTTACTCTTAGGTACATATCTCTTAAATAAACTACAAAGAATAAATAAAATCCTTAAAAAGAAATTTTTAATAACTTACTAGAAAGTTCAATCAGATTGAATAAAATTAGAGAAGCACCAATCACAATTGCCTGGCCAACTTCAAGACCATTTACTCCGGCATATATGTTTATAGAATTAGTACAGAATACAGTCAGCAAACCCATATATATGTAATACAAAATACCTAGGTAATTTGAAATAAATTATCAAACATAATTCAAATATACTAGAATTTAGCGACGATTAGTAGTGAAAATGATGGGCATACACACTTTGACGCATGGTTGAACAAGTTTATATAAATGAAGAATGAGGGAATAAGTTTCAACCTTATAAAGAAATTATTTAGATGTGAATCTAATTATACAGAAATAGACCCGTCTCAGTAAATTCAAGTGTATTCGATGCTGGATGGGAAGAATGTCAACCAATGATATATTGAAATTCGATTCTATTAAACAATATGAAAGACTTTTATGACAGCTAGTGGCAACTAGTTGGCAGTGAGCTCCTATCGGAAGGGCAACTGATATCTGAGATGAGTTCTGGGAACTAATCACTTACGATTACTAAGATGCTAAGTTTACTATGGGAGAAAAGAATAAGGAACTCAATTTTTTATACTTTTGAAATGGGTTTAAAAGGCGGAAAAGCCATACCGAATAGTATACTAAGGATTGAGTTTATGCTTGATATTTTTTTCTAGAGGATACAGCAACTAAAGCATACAACCAAAGTAAAGGTTTTCTCATTGAGTAGCCAATTCATAGAACTAACCATTGCAGTGCTTGAAAATTTTATTTGCTTATTTGAAAAAAGAACGGATACAAAAGCCAAATGAATGAATGAATTTCATGTCAAAATCCAAAATCTGCTGTCTTAAATATGATTGGTCCGTCCATAAATTATAGTCTCCTCAAGCTTACCGTGAAAGAATGAACACATGCATTTACTTATAAACCAAAAATCGGAACACAATCTTAGGGATAAAGTCTTCGAAGTGTAGTGTATACAGTTGATAAATTAGAATTTCCAGGGATTAAGTACAACATTAAAAAACAACATGACTCTTAAGTTCAACAATTAGTAACTGGATTAAATCTAAGTTTTATGGAGCCAGTGTTATTCCTTTTGTATGCAAATGACCTTCCTCGTCTCTTGTCATCATCGGTCTTGCCATATGCTGACGACGTCAAGATATGGAGGGCGATAAGAAGTAAAGGTGATAGCTTAGAACTTCAAAATGACCTGGAGAAATCATCCGAACGGTCTCAAACTTGGCAGATGCTGATAAATACTTCTAAGTGTATTGTGATGCACATTGGTCATCAAGGTACAGATACGTACATGATGAATACCACTGAGCTATCTGTTTTCCAGACACACAATGATTTAGGAGGCATCGTTAGTCAATACTTAAAAACTACTGCACGCTGCTGTGTAATAGCTGCCAAATGTTTTAGAACTCTATGGTCAATACGTAGGGCCTTTAGTCATGTCGACGCTAAAACTTTTTTGACTTTGTATACAGTATTCGTGTGTCCTAAACTTGAGTACTGCATACAAGCGGCTAGCCCCTGCTTAAAAAACAGTGAGTCTTTGGAAAGGGTTCAGAGAACAGCAACTAAGCTTATCGAAGCCCCCGTATGATGCTCGACTGGCTAAACTAAACCTGCTTCCATAGTCATATCGAAAAACTAGAGGTGACTTGATTACAGTTTTTAAATCATTTAGTGACAAGTTTGCACCTAATATGCCTTCACTTTTTTATCTTCCAAAACAGAGAATTTACGAAGACATTTCAAAAAAATCCACACGCCCAGAACAAATTACTTGTCAGATAAATATCTACTTTACCATCGAAACACCAACGAGTAGAATGCATCACCTCAGCATGTGGTTGAGGCTCCATGCGCCAACTCTTTCAAGAAAAAGTTGGACCAACCGAGAAATCATCACTGCCAAGACTAACACAGGCCACCTAGATTCCTATCCTTCTCAGACTGAGACTGAAAGTTTTACGCCAAAACGATTTGTAAAACAAAGGAATGTGGTACTTAAAAAACTGATACTTCATACGCTAAAGAGATCCGAACGTACCGATATCTACGCTGGTGCCGAAGGTACTTCTCAGAATAACTGGGACAGCTATGCTTGTGGTCCCGTCATTGGCTAGATAGACCATTAGTAAAGGTAAGCCTGCAACAAATGGAAAACCAATTTTATGTCTCCAAGGTAGGTTGAGGGCGTCGTCGGCGAAACCCAAGAAAAGCATGCAGCATATGGACAGCAAACCAGCAAGAAATTGAATGAACTATGGGAGAATATGGATAATCATGATATTTTCGTCATACCTGGCTTTTAAATATAATTTCCTGTTCTCCCTTGATTCCGTTTGTCTGGCACACCTGTCAAAGATAGGGTCAGTCAACAAACGTTTTACCTCTAATGGTTGCATATCAGCTTTGCCAACGAGGTATCTCCAGAACGGAACAGGAATGAACAGAAACATGATGGAAAGAAAAACAACACCACATAATACTCCCTGGGCTTCAGGTCTTAAAGTAAATTGAAAACAATTGAAAGACGACATACATTGTTGGCTTGGAGGGTTTATTCATGTCGACACCAGCGAACCCAGCACGAAGAAACTCTCCTTTATACTTTTTGAATAGCTTCAACACGTACTTTGCACCAAATATAGACATACAGATGAGAACAAGGAGCTCGAAAAAGTGACGATAGCTACTTAACAAGTATCCTTCGTTTGTAGGTGCGCATGTAAAGTCCATAATGGTTTACCGAAACCGAATACTCGTGTGGTTATGAAGAAATCGACCTTCAGACTTAATTATTCCGCGTCATATAAGAACAACTGATTCGAATAGTTTTAAATATCTGTGAACGCCCAAATGGTTTAAATAGTTGTAGACAGGATTGAAAAAGCTATCACCGAATAGGTTTACGCATATAGTTAAAATCGATCACCAATGCCTCCAGGTAGGATCCTAAATATATTCAACAAACCAATAAGAAACATTCGTAAATTTTGGTAAAATACTATCCTGAGTTCACAAGAATATGTCACGTTCCTTCCCAGAAGAATTCTATAAAGTCACTTAAATAAGCTCAGCTGGCTGCAAATCACAGAATTTGACAACATGTGGGGAGTAAAAGGTGTGTCTACAGTCTATTTTGCTATGTTGCGTCGCTAATTTCTGTATAGCACCCCTAAGGTTTGTGCTAGGACTGAGCTTAATTAGCTTCCAATTAGTGCTTAGTTTGTTATGTTATTAGGTCACCTCTAGGACGCTTATACTCTAGTGAGTACATATTCAGTTATTTGAGTCGCTTGTGGTGACCTACTTTTATGACAGGAACGCGATTGGTCTTCAGTCTTCAGTAATAAGGATGGTAGGTTGATGAACCTGTGTGACAGATTGTATTCCAGTGAAGGTCCAGCTTTTTCTTGAAAATGTTCACTGATGGTGCTGATACTGTGGGGAGTAGTGTAACGTCGTGTACTATATTACACCTACATAGCTTATTCTAGTTTCTGGACAAGCCAATTCACCTATAACGTTATGAGTCATATTTTGATCTTGTTAATTATTGCCTTATTGACCTTGACTATTTATTATATGAGCGTATGTGTATGCACCCTTCTTATCCTACCTATCACATGTCTGTCATTCATTTTAGTCTGACTATAAATGTTGATTAATGCTTGCTTATAACGAGTTGGCTTACCAGCCATCTCCCATGTATGTTATTTTTTCTTCGCTCGCTAACATTTACTCATGTGCTTACTGCCTTCTAGCCTATGTTATTTGTCAATAAAAATGTAGTTGCCACTTCCCTTTGTCTCCTGATATTATACACCTGTAGTGGATGTCGAGTCGAAGACGGACTATGATCACCACTACAATTCGTTTACGCGCCCAAAAACGACTTGGTTCCTTTGTAAGCTCGTAAATCAGAAGGCTTTATTAGTCCAGATCAATTGTATTTATTGGCGATCTCGTGGTATCGAAATAATACCGAGACGTGCCAAAGAGTACAGGCGAACAGGCAGTGCGTGAGCAAGTTCGAACTCAACAAGGCGGAGAGCGAAACAAGAAGTGAAACTGATACAGTTAAACAAATACAGTAAAACAATCTCTGGTACAATTGGTTACAATAATAATAATTGTTTCCGTTATTCCAATCGTGTTCTTATCGAGACTGGCCGGTCACTACAGGAGCCCCCGCTAGAAAGGGTTTACACTTTCGATACGTAGCGGTTTCGTTCGTGGGACTGATCGCGAAACGTGCAATTTTAGGACGAAGGCGTTGGCAGAACAGGAAGTGATCGTTGATCCTCGAGTCGCCACCAAAAGTCTTTGACGTAGAACGGCACCAGAAGGAATGTACTGTATTGATTGCTTGGACTAGCATGCTACACCAGAGTGGTTTGTATCCAGAATCTGAAGGTTGCGTTCGTAGAGGTCCGGACCAGAAACGCTGCAGACGTAGGACGAAACCAAATTGAACCAAGGAACCAGATGCGACCAGAATAACCATGTTCGGGACCAAATGTATACCATACGTATTTGGAGCCAGAGAGGTCGACTGAGTGCGTTGACTAGAGCGTGGGTGATCAGGCCAGCTTTCGCCAAAGTTTACTGAAGTCGACGATACCGGAACAGCGATGGTCGAAGGCGTAGGCTCGGAGTAAACAAAAAAAATGAGAGAAAAAGAGAAAAGTGTAGCATTCGTGTAGTATAGGGTTAATGTCCTATACTGTATCCGCTGCTGGTTATGAGGTTAGTCGAGAAAGCGTACGGGTAAGCGTACTCGGCGACCGGAACGTGAGACGGTAGTCTCGTTCGAACCTCGTGAGCCTGCAATCTCATCCACAGTCAAGGGCGGTGTGGTCTGCTGGTCTGGACGTGAGACTGAAGTCTCGTCCGTAGACGGGGCAGATGACAAGTACTGTTGACTGAGACGTGAGAATGAGGTCTCAGGTGCATCTAGCGTGGGATCCGAAGTAGATGTAGAGATCCCGCTAGAAGCTTTGATGGGTTTAGCATTGGGTCTCGGCTTATCAGGTAGGGCACTGTCATCGACGTGTGCTGGCAAGAGACGATCAATGCTGACTACTTTGACACGGCCATGTCGATCAACCTTGAAGGTCTTTTCGTGACGGGAAATCACGTGAAAAGGGCCTTCGTAAGGCTCTTTGCTCAGATTGACCGTAAGTTGTCGTGTACCATAGTTGGGAATGACTGAGTCATCCGCAGCGCGTAGTCGAAGCATCGTAGCTTGAGACTTACTGTTACTGATAGGTACGACAAAAACTTGGGTACCCGTATCCACGAGGTACCTAGCGTTAGTGCGTTAATCGTGCACGTAAAATAAACGGTCAAACGGAGGTGAAGGGCCGGTGAGTACGGCCGTATTTACTCACCGGCTCGGGAGTTACCCGCCTTGTATGAGCAGGGAGCTCGACAATGACGGGCACCGGCCCCGAAGGCACGGTGGAACCAGCACTAACTCGAACTCGCTTCCGAAGCCGCCTTCTGGCGTGGCTTGGAAGATGCCCGCTTGGGGCAAGTCGTTACGGCTTTTCGAGATCGTGACCCGGGTCGGGGGACGTAGGGGGCTGGCACATTTGAGCGGTCTCGGAAAGTGAGACGTGTATGGATACATCTGTCCCTATCCCCATGAGCCGAAGGTCGTCTAAAATCGAAATCCATGTTTGAATGAGAAGTAGAGGCAACAATATAGTTGTCTTTGGCGCTAACACGTGCTAGAATCTTGTCTGCTATGAGGGCCACCTTGTGCAGTGGGGTGTCCTCGAGCAGGGCCGTAAGAGTTGGTTGGATACTAGCTGGTAATGCTTCGAGCCATAACTCTTTGACTATTTCGGAGTCTGCTGTCGAGTTTCCTGCAAGGGATTGCAGGCGCGTGAGGTGGTGGCTCGGCTTAGCATCACCCATAGGGTGACGTGCTAAGAGAGTCCTCAATCGTTCCTCTCTTGATGGGAGGAAATGTCGAAGGATGGCATCCTTAAGACGGTCGTAAACGTTCGGATTGAGGACAACCTCACGAACAGCAGTTAGGTGATCCCAGGGTAATGATTCCAAAGCGTAGGCGTACTTTTGCCTTTGGTTGGTTATGCGGCGGATCTCAAATTGAGATTCCAGTGACGCGAACCAGACTTCTGGATCATGAGGGATGAAAGGAACCGGTCGAAAATTGATAGCCTGTACCTCGGAGTCTATTATATTCATACCACTCTTATCGTTATCCACCATGGTAAGTTGCCAAGATATTATATATTGAAAATATCAATACGAATATATGCAACAGAAGTGGATAGATAAATAGACTCACCGGATTGATCTGGTTTGAAGAATTGGCCAAGTTTGAACTGTGCTCGAAGAATTGGGTTACTGGTTGTGGTTCGCCAGATGTGCGTGTTCCTAATACGGCTCACCAGTTTGTAGTGGATGTCGAGTCGAAGACGGACTGTGATCACCACTACAATTCGTTTACGCGCCCAAAAACGACTTGGTTCCTTTGTAAGCTCGTAAATCAGAAGGCTTTATTAGTCCAGATCAATTGTATTTATTGGCGATCTCGTGGTATCGAAATAATACCGAGACGTGCCAAAGAGTACAGGCGAACAGGCAGTGCGTGAGCAAGTTCGAACTCAACAAGGCGGAGAGCGAAACAAGAAGTGAAACTGATACAGTTAAACAAATACAGTAAAACAATCTCTGGTACAATTGGTTACAATAATAATAATTGTTTCTGTTATTCCAATCGTGTTCTTATCGAGACTGGCCGGTCACTACACACCGTTCAGATTGATATAATAACGGTTATCGAGACGATCTATTAACGAAACACTACACTACAATACCACTTGTTCGGGTAATGCGTTCCAGTCATTGACCACTGAATGAGAGAAATGGGACTCCACCTTTTGTTTATTACGTCGCGGATTGTGAACTGTCTTGCTATGACCTCGGAGATTATTAGTGCTGGAGGGAGCAAAAAGATAAGACATATTAACACCCAAATCATAATTAATGATACGAAATGCCAGTATGAGGTCACCTCGTGTCCTACGATAAAATAAGGGGGAAAGATTTAGACGTCTCAAACGTTCATTGTAGGGGAGTTTAGAAAGATCCTTCACTAATTTTGTTCTCACACGCTGGACACGTTCGAGTGATTTAGTATCCTTTATCAGACATGGGTGTAATGGCAACCAATTTTACCAGTGACGGGTGTTGCAAGCTCGTGGTTGGTAATTCAAGATGCTCATGTTTCAGATATTTCTATCAGATGAGTATGATTAACAGTACTTTGTTCATGCAACTCACTCATTTTGTTTAGTCAACTCTCAGCGTTCGTATATGGACGGTGAATGCTTTCGATTTGAAACGTATGAGTTTCTTCTTTCCGTTACTCTGAATGAGCCTTATGTGGATGAACAATCAGCCAACCTACACAGGGTTTTACATCCCATCTACATTTTCCGTTCGTGGAAGTCAACAAGTGGAATAGTCAGTTTCAGTTTTATGTTGTGCTTAATCCCTCCATCATGTGGCCTGTATGGACATATGTAGATTTCAGTAAGTATGTGAATAAATCTTCCTGTAACCAAACATCATACCCGGTCTCAATGGATAAAGACGTTTCTCCATGGACTAAGACAAAATCTTGAAGATTGTTAGGCTCTATGCCTGACGAGCCTCCTTATAAAATTCATCAAAATAATGTTCATTAGAAGCATTGTGATCTTTTTTCTAGACCTGCAGCTTGATAAATATCAACCAAAATAACTTTAATATAGTTTTATCCTACATGATTAGGGTTTTTGTAACAAGAGAGAGCAGTATAGAGTCATCAGGTGGCTGAACACCGGTGGAAATAATCTACATTAGCTCCAGCACGCATTCAACGAAGTTCTCTATGATTGCTTTCCATTGTAACTAAGAGGCTAGCGGACGTCCGGATACCTGGATAGAATAACTAATTACATTCTTGTTGCTTCCTGCTTGAGTGAATTCCAAATATTCCCTATGTTTCGTAACCGTATGACTGGGCACTAGATTTGACAAAGAAAACAATATATTGGGACTGTTGAGTCCGTAATGAGTTTCCTGTATTTGACGCCTTTTGACTAGCTTGGGTTTGAGTTTGAGCGTTGGCTTCGGTTGGTGCTCGTACACTAACTGTAGAGGAATAGGGAATTACTATGGACGTTATCCAAATAGAAGTTTGATTTCCACTAATCACTTTACAAATTTATTAGATTCCGCATGGTGAATCTCAGGTAACACTTCTATTGTTTGAGCTAGTTAGCAAATTACCATCCCTCTGTCATCACTTAATGTTTAGCTGAGTCACGATTTTTGGCCTTGTCATAATAAATCTCCTTACTCCATGTGCTTGATAGTTTCTTATCTTGAGTCCTCCGTGTCTGCGAACTTCCACTAACCGTGAAGTTCCCAATGTGATAATATTGAGGGAAGAAGCAAATAGTGCTAATGAATGTGTACTGGCAAATTTCAAATTTCTGCTAAGCTGTTATAATATATATATATATATAGTACAAATATATCTTCATACTCAGTTATCCTCTACTTGTTCCTTAATTACTCCGCAAACATTCTGATAAAGGAAATTAAAGCACCTGTATCATCAAATTTTATCACATCTGAAGTTCAACACTATATCAATGTCAAAAAGACACGAATTTATTTATTTTGATTTACAAAGTCTAACAAAGCAAATGAACTGCATATATGTTACAAACCGCTGTTTAATAGGGGGTTCAGGTCTCTTAGAAAATACAGAGGACTGTACTTTTTTATATGCAACTTGTTATATTTGTTATGTCTATCGTCGATGACTGAGGATAGATGAATCCAGTAGCAACTAGAGAAAAGTGTTCAGAGAATAATTGAATTTATTGGACACGACTGGACTGGAATTGTAGCAGTATTAGATTAACACCAAGTTTAAGAAAGGCTAAATTATGAGCCAAGCTCAATCAGATATTGTATTCAAATCGTGTGTAGAGTTGTATGGATTGGACATGTCTGTATTCATTAAAACAACATCTTTGGTTGTTTGCACAATTAGATTTTCAACCTACAAATCACCATACTTCCAGTACACAAAGGAGCAGTGAATTATTCTTAAAGTTAGCGCTAATTACTTAACAACCTTCGTATCCCAGATGATAAGTTTTCATTGTGTAAGATCATTGTTTTCAGAGTTCTCGACCGTAAAAGTTGCTTTTCACCGCTTGTTGATCTTTAATGGATTCTAGAACATTAAATCTACTCAAAAAATATTTATTTCCACCTACCTTGATGATTTTTTTCTTTTGTTATCGGTGTGTGCTCTAAGTATTTGTCCAAATGAATGTTATTTCTCCAAACTATTATGATAAAGTACTTGTAAGTTTATGACTTTATAATAAAGCCTTAAAATGATATTTCATACTTATTTGATTCAACTTCTAAGCCGAAGGTTTCATGCAACGGAAACTCGACAACAAATCATTCATTTGGTGTGGTTATGACATTCCGAACTGTCGCATAAATTTCTCCATGTCCTGAAGTATATATTTGAGTTTCAGAGTTGACAATGACATTGATAATGATATTTAAATTGACCTCGGTGATTGTTTTGAGAAGACTACGATATAATTTGATCAATTACTTGCCAGATTTTATAAAACATTAAAATACTCAGTGTCAACTACACTAAGTTTATCAAAAACAACCGGATAATCCTCGGGAGTTTCTCAGCTACGCTAAACAGCCAAATAAATAGAAATGTGTTGATGGACCTAACATATTTTGGAAAAGCTTCTGGTCATCACAACTGATTGATCACTGGGTAGCGATCAATGTCATGCGTTTTAAGTTCTTCTTTGTGCTGATCGAATGCTATCGATCAAGTCGCAATGTGGCCAATAGTCTGGGTGGCTCGACACTGCCTGCACTACGTTGAGATAAGATGGTGGTTGGAGGTGGTCAACAGGAAACCCTGGACCCGGGTTTCGTGCTACTTGGCACTCGATAGCATTCGATCAGCATTAATAAGGACTTGACACGCATGACATTGATCACTACCCTGTGATCAATCAATTGTGATTAAGTCTCAGTCTTACATGAGGCCAGTCACGGCCCGAATAGCTCAATGGTAGCGTATCTGAATGTGAACTGGGTGACAAGGGATCGAATCTGTCAGGGAGCACCAGTTCCCTCAAGATTACAGGTACATCTTGCTGACGAGTGCCAAGTAGCACGAAACCCGGGTCCAGAGTTTCCTGTTGACCACAAAGTAATTTTCATAATGCAAATGAGAAGAAATGTGTTTGAATGTTCTGGTTTCTGTACCTGAATAAGATTCCAATTTAACAAATGAATACAAAAATAGTTCTTAAAGAAACACAAAAGAGGTTTTTTGTTTTCAATAATCATGATTATTTTCAATTTGACAGGATAAAACGGTCCTTTTTAAAAAAAAATTTCTTGAAAATTAAGCTTAGTAATAATACTATTTGTCCTATAGTTATGATACGAAATCTGATATGACTGTTTGTATAAACAAAATTGATTTAAAGGTAACATGCCCTATCTGCTTTAGAGTGAATAAGAAAAAAAGAGGAAAATGTATCAGTATCATGTTGTGTTTATCAAAGTCGTTTTGTTCAGTCGAACATTTTTTTGTTTGAAAATATGGAGAAACAAATTAAGAATTGACATTACTGACGAATAATAAAATAGGTATGGTTAAATTAATGTTTTCAAGGCTACTTGAAAAATTCAAGTTTTAGTAGTGCCACATAAAGAATAAACAATTTCATTCTTTTAAGAAAAGTTTTTTTATTTGAAAACGGGAAACCAATTGATTGTTTTGTAATTTAAAGTCCTACTCACCTCCTTCTCGTGGCGGGGGTGTTGTCTACGAAATTGAGAGGACGAAAAGCTAATGTCCGGCGCTTTAAACGGGTTAGTGGACACGGGAATTCCATCTAGGGGATTTGGAAAACCTCGATTCCAAACCAATGGTTCACATGAGCCCCAGTATCCTGAGGGAACAAATGGCGTATGAATCAATTGTTGGTCACTGGCTACCATGAGACTGCATCTCCTGATGTTGCTCCACTGCCCTGTGGATCAGACCTTTAGGTCAAAGGCTTCAGGTATGGCCCCCTAAGAAAATCACCTGCTTTAGGTTGGGCACCTGGGCAGTATCACAGTTCTCATACAAATAAAATGAGATTTGTGTGGCGCATATATATCTGGTGCCCCTTTGTACCAATATTTATGTGTTTAAATAAATAATAATAATAATTTAAAATTGTGGAAATGTGTTTTTAAAATTAAGTTAAAATAAAGGATCTATGAAAATAATTACTGTACAAATCAGAAAACATTTAGCTTAACGATGAATGTCACTGCAAAGAGTTTATTTTAAAATTAGTACAATATGTACGTTATTGAAATGTCGAAAAGAGGGCTGTTTCTTAGACATTCTAATCGCTTGTTCACTGTTTGATACATTTGGAAATACGACAAGTCCACGTGATTGGCGAAAAAATGACTTTAATTTCTACGAGGTGAGAAACACACCATGAATATATATATATATATATATATATATATATATATATATATATATATATATATATATATATATATATATATATATATATATATATATATAAACGTGAATGTCTATTCGATTAATTAATAAACGTTCTTCCTCACTGTTGATATTTTTACCCAAGTAACCGGTTGAGCTCGTATGTACGAAGATTGGATTTCAGTATCAACTCTCAGACACCTTACATTACAACATTGTTTAGATGGTGAGTTAAATTCGTCTATAACCTTGATCTACATTATTCAACCCAAATGTGAAATGACGGCGTCACTGTAAAATATAATAATAATAATATATATCTGTGCAAGAACAGGTTTGAGGTCACTTGGAGATGGAATTCAAAAACAAGAGTGGGCGAGGACGAATAAAACCAATATCGAGTTATCTTCACATGTATTGCATTGGACGGTAGAAACTGTTTATTTCAACCATCAATTAGTTATTTATTATTATTTTAATTTGGGATGCTTTAAGAGAAGTGATGTTAGTTTGTTGAAATAAATAATATCATGATTAATTTCCTATTGAAAATATAAGGTGAATACATGTCAAATCTTTGATTCTTACCTCCAACGATATTTCCTCAATATGATGATATTTGGCGTTAGAAAGTATAGTAGCTTTTGCTGACTTTAAATTCACTTAGTAAAACAGCTTAAAATATCTAGTTGACCTTACATTAATGATGTTAAGAGTAGATGAACAGTGTCTCATGTGATCGGTTAGAATTCAATAACTGAACATTAAGTACTTTTATTTCATTCAGTTTAAAGTGTCAGTTAATTTCAATTTTTAACAGGTTAATTTAATTTACACAATAATTAGCTTACGACACCTTAGGTTTTGTTATAATATAGAAACAAACTATTAAGTTGATAAATTCACTTGGTATTGTTTGTTTGAATCTTCCCATTGATGTTTAGTACTGCAATTAATCAGTCTTTTATTGGCATATGTGCATACTGTGTGTTGACAACGCGATTGCGTTTGAAGCTAACGGTACTGGGTTCGAGTCCCAGAATGAACATCAACTCTGAGATGCTGGTACATCCAGCTGACGAGTCCCAAATAGGACGAAACGCGCGTCCGGGATTCCACTGCTAACCATTATCCATCTTTGGTTATATTAAGTTGATAGTTGACATATTATTTAGATATTTGACAATAGTTCATAACAACTCATACCGAACATTTAAAGTATCTATTTCCTAAGATATAACAACTAATCACAGTTTTATAATTCCAATTTTTGAGTAATGCCTAAATTCGTATTTTTGATTTTTCTTTTAGAATTTTCATTGAGTACAGATTTGATTTCTTTCTAAAAGTAAATAAATATTCAGAACCGAAAGATTTATAAATCATTCTTTCAATGACTCGTTGAGAATTCATATATACGTTACTTTCAAATTTAATATTTTTATGAAGAAAAATGACCAAGTGTTGATGCTAACATCATCTTACTGAGTTTTTGTAACAATTATAACTATGATATCTGATTAACTTCCAGGGCAGTTAGGTTTTACATTATTACAATAAGTTTACTTATGATTAATAGTTCAAATGAACTGTTTTAATTGATTAAATAACATAATTCATTAGTATTCATTTAGTATTGTTTGTTTGAATCTTCCCATCGATGTGTTAGAACTGCAACTGGTCAGTCTCTAATTGGCATATGTTCATAATGTGCGTATTGCCTCGAAATAGCCTTAATTCATAAGCATTGTAAGCAAAGATGGATAGTGGGTAGCAGGTGGCACAAGCAAGTGGCTATCAGGACTCAGTGGCCGAGTGGATAAGGCGATTGCGTTTGAAGCGAAAGGTACTTCGTTCGAGTTCCAGAGTGAACATCAACTCTGAGATGCAGGTACATCCAGCTGACGAGTCCCAAATAGGACGAAACGCGCGTCCTGGATTCCACTGCTAGCCACTATCCATCTTTGCTTATAATTTACATGTAACCAGTAGAAAAAAAAGGAGGAAGTTTTGAAATTCTTATATATCATCCGGCAAAGATTTTAATGTATTTAAAATAAATAGTGTTTGATTTTTGCATTACTCTATTGTTGTGTACTTCATTCATAGACAGTTGTATGATATGTGTATGTACAAAACCGTGTTATTGTTTAACCTAATTAGAAAAATTGAACTTAGAGAATGATCAGCTTTTGGTATTAACACATTGTATAAATGTTATTGGTAAGACTATTATTGATGTGTTGACTGTAAGTCAGCTTTGCTGTAAATGAGGTTTTTGTCATTGATGTGATACTCAATAGAATATTTTTTCAACTAGGTATTATCTATTCAAGGTAATGAATTGGGCTAGTAGTAGTTTATAGTAGTTTATAAACTGGTGTTTCACTTGATGAAGTTAGTCGTTGTTGTATCAAAATATATTTGAAGATGTGATTTGTTGGATTCCAATTTACCACATCAAACGTATCATACTGTTCGTACTTCATATTTTACTCTAAGATTTTTACATTGAAACAATCAAAGTAATTACTTCTATTTTGATATTATTAAAAAAAAACTACACTTCATTTGTGTATCAATGAAAGACATTTACATCGCAAAGGTTGCTATGTAGTCAACTAATAATGACAAGTTTAATAATTGATTAACAAGTTAGTGATAAACTTGGTTACATCATTTAACCACTACTATTTCAAGGTTAAGAAATTCCATGAATACAATGTAAACTGTAAATTATTCAATGTACTTTCTGTATTATCATTTGACATATTCATTTGATAAATGTGTTTTTCTATCTTGAATATGTACGATAATTTGTCATAAGACCGCTTAGAATTTATAGCATTTTAGTAAAAGCTCAAAAGCATTATCTTCATAATTTCCTGAAGTATGAATTATTGAACATTTGATACGTACATTTTAGTTTACTAGAATTTAGCTATTTATAAACTAATCTATGCTTATCAGAAGAATAGAGTGTACATGGTAGATTGTTGTTGGAACAGAGCTAAAAGTTATCGCTTTATATTACCTAAACAAAATAGCATACAGTAAATAATTGTGGTAAAGTTGTTATGTGGACTGCAATCAAATGCCATATAATATAAATGATAATTCAACTTCATTCCTTAAACAATGTAAAAGGTCTTACTTACCTTTTATTTTCAATAGTATTACTAAAAATTTCACTAGAATAGTATACCAACTATGGTTTAACAGACTTATATCTGATGTCATGGCTGAACAATTGTCAACGGGTATGTTATGAAGTTAAAATATTAAATATTTTAATCCCTTTGAAATGTGCTTATTTAATCGGTTATCTTCTTGATTCTTAATCTAAACGGTTGAACCAATGAGAGAGATTTTCTCCTGAAGGATGAAATCTGAAGAAATTAACTAGGCTCAGTGATAACTTTATCTACAATGGTGCAGAATTAATTAATGTACTATTGTAAGTAACTAGAAATCACCATCGTAGGATATGATTTTTTTTAACTATACGCAGACTAAGTACCTTGAGAGTATGAATTTAGTGGAATGCTATGTTTGTCAAAAAATCTATGACCTAATGAAATATCTACGAGAGCTTTGTCAATAAATGTTCTATAATCCACTTGATAACACAGAAAAATTAGACGTAGATAACTGATATATAAAACTATGTAATGACATGAAGTAAGTAGAAAGAAAGTTACTCTTACTTACTTACTTACGCCTGTTACTCCCAATGGAGCAAAGGCCGTCGACCAGCATTCTCCAACCCGTATTACCATACGCCTTCCATTCTAGTTTTATCCAGTTGTTGTTTATTCTTCCCATGTCTGTCTCCACTCCTCGTCGTAATGTGTTCATTGGTCTTCCTCTTCCCCTTTGACCTCCAGGATTCCATGTGAGAGCTTGTCTTGTGACACAATTGGGTGACTTCCTCAATGTGTGCCCAATCCACTTCCAGAGCATCTTCCTGATTTCTTCCTCCACTGAAATCTGGTTTGTTCTCTTCCACAGTAGGTTGTTGTTGATAGTGTCTGGTCAACGGATCCGAAGTATCTTGCGTAGACAACTGTTAATAAACACTTGTATCTTCTGGATGATAGCTTCGGTAGTTCTCCACGTCTCCGCCCCATACAGTAGAACTGTCTTGACATTCGTATTGAAAATTATGATCTTGGTGTTGTTTGACAGACAATTGTTTTGAGTTCCAGATGTTCTTCAGTTGTAAATATGCTGCTCTTGCTTTGCCGATCCACGCCAACACATCTGCATCTGATGCACCGTGTTCATCAATGATGCTGCTCACACATGTCAAGGTTTTCACATCCTCCAAAGCTTCTCCATCAAGTGTAATTTGATCGGTGCATGCTGTACTGTATCGGAGAGTCTTGTTTTTCCCTTTGTATATTTTGAGACCTACTGCTACACTGGTCGCTTTTCCTGAATTTGTTGTTACTGTGTGATAGAATAGCCAGATCATCTGCGAAGTCTCAATCGTCCAGCTGCATCCTACCTGTCCACTGTATCCCGTGCTTCTCTCCAGATGTTGACGTCTTCATGATCCAGTCGATCACCAGGGGAATGAGAAAAGATGAGAATAAGCAACTTTACCTGACACTGGTCTTTGCTTCGAACGAGTTGTCCTCTACACACGATTTTTCAGTTTAATCCATCATAAGAATTCCGTATGATGTTGTCTATCTTCTCAGGCACACCGTAGTGTCCAAGAAGCCTCCATAGTGTTGTCCTGTCCACGCTATCAAATGCTTTCTCTTAGTCAATGAAGTTGATGTAGAGTGGTGAATTCCATTCAATTGATTGTTCCACAATGATCCGTAGAGTTGCGACTCGGTCTGTACACGATCGATCCTTACGGAATCCAGCCTATCGACCTCGAAGTTGGTCGTCCATGGAACCCTTCACTCTGTTTAACAATACTCTGTTGAAGACTTTTCCTGATATTGAGAGAAGAGTGATGCTTCTGTAGTTATCACATTTGCTGAGATCGCCTTACTCTAACTTACTAAACTGCAATTACTTACGTAGGTAACTTACTTACGCCTGTTACTCCTAATGGAGCATAGGCCGTCGACCACCATTCTCCAACCCACTCACCCTGTCCTCGGCCTTCCTTTCTAGATCTATTCAACTTTTATTCATTCTTCTCATATCTGTCTCCATTTCTTGACGCAATGTGTTCCTCTTTTCCTTTGGCCTTCAAGATTCCATGTGAGGACTTATCTTGTGACGCAGTTGGATGATTTCCTCAATGTATGTCCTTTCCGCTTCCAGCGCTTCTTGATTTCTTCCTCCACTGGATGGAATCTGGTTTGTTCTCTCTCACAGCAGAATGTTGCTGTTAGTGTAATAATCACGTTTCAAACTTTCAATGATATGGGTAAATGGATGTTATTGATAAAATGACTTCAAAGTTCTTATAACGTAAGAGATTAATTCTGAGGTCTAAGTGGAAAAAGTTTATCATTATTATCATCCCGTTGAAGTTTTCACGAAACTGTTGGTATAGTTGAGATTTACCTTTAACCAAACATATTTGATAAAGAAATTATGCATTTAAATAAATTTATATATAGAGATCTAAATGGCGAAATTTGAGGTAAAACTCCTGTGCAATCAACTGGCGGTCTGCTCAATTATCTGGGCTACCTGTTCCTGCCATCTTAGTATTTCAACGAGTTATCTGCTTTCTTTTTTTTAACGCATCATTATGTCTATTCAGGCGTGTTTATGAAAGGTTGACGACCTTTCTCTGTACAAGTTACAAAAAAGCACAATCAGAGACAACGTGGTGGCTGGCAATATGCATTGAAAACAATCAACATTATTCAAATGTCGATTATTGAACTGGTAACGTGGCGTATGCTATCTATGTGGACAGATATATTTAGTATGTAACACCAATTGAGGTGGAAGTCTGGGAAGCAGAAGGTTAAAAAGATCAAGGTGAAGGGAAAACAGAAGCGGAAATAGAAAGGAATTGTGAACTGAAAGAGTCATACAGAATGTGAGGGACAAATGATGGCTCTTTGCAAACGAAGTATTCAATGTATGGTTCTCATATTTTACCAAGAGTTTCTGTAATTTTGTGCTGAAATACATTGGTTATCCCCAAACGTGTCTTTTTTTCATCAAAGCAACGTCTAACTGGCGTTCACTCATTATTTATCGTCAGGATAAATCAAGAAATAAGGAAAGGGAATGTGTTGGAATTGTTTGTGCTGAGAATTTTATATTGTACCGAAAATACAATACTCAATGAATAAAGACATTAATAATAATAATAATAATAATAATAATAATAATAATAACTATTTATCATTTAATAATAAGAACTGGATAAAATCTGTTCAGTAAATTCCACTTGTTCATTTAACTAACATAGAGTTGAACATAAGAGTTTGATTTCTGTTATCTTGGACATCTTTGATCTCTGGAACAAAAGTCAGTTTAGTCTTGTAACTGAATACACAAGACAATGTTTCCGGAAGTAAATGTAATGAAAAATGTCTTGTATAGTGTTTTCAGCTTGGAAAGTGATCTATATTGTTAGTACTCAAGAGTCAATCAACGTGACTTTCACTCAACATTTGTTAAAAATCTCCTGAACGGATTTAATCTTGGCTCTAGTTAATAATTTGGAGCTATTCATCATCAAGTTATTAGGTGTTTAGTTTGAAATTCTTTCAGAAAAAAGCGTACATGCCAGTTAATATTGTCTATATATCAAGCGATATTTCTAAACTGTTATTAATATCATTCTTAATGGTATTTGTCCCAGTTGGCATGAATTCTTTATACGTCTTTTCAATGGAGAGTAGTCCGGAACGTCAAAAGTAACCAGTATTAAATATATTGAATAACAAAGCAATCTGAGTAAATAAACTTCAAATACCTTGCTACCATTATTATTAAATGTCTTTTCTGTTTTACACTGAAAGGATACATACGTATTTTTACCATTCTTTTGAACACTATTTGAAAGATACTCATCAAAGTTGCTTTTTATATTATGCTTGAATATGAGAAAATCCTCCTGTAGCTCCTACGGAGGCTACTGCCGGTCCCAAGCCCGGATAAAGGAGAAGGGTTAGGCATGGGGTTGACGACCCCATCCCGTAGAAAACCAACTCGCTAAAACAACGCTAACTAGAAAAAAATAAGTAAGTAAGTAACTTGAATATGAGAAGTATTTCATTTTGAAATAGCATTTTCTTATCAGTAATTAATTTAACAAAGTAGAAGGTTAACTTACTAAAGATTTCTGTTATTTCACATTTACAGTTTTACTTGTTCATTTATTAATGTGGGGAAGTAAAATACACAGTTTCATTATATTCAATTTAGTGCCAAAAATCCTAAATTTACATATATACATATATATCTCATACTGTTTGGTTATAAATGATATTACACAATTAGTATAGTTAGTTTTACACATCAATGTTTGACAATAAATCAAATTGTAATTGGTATGAAATTCACTGTTTCCATAGTAAAATACCAAATGATTTAAAGATCATATACTGTCAGTGTTCGGATACAATGGGCAGCTAGGATGCAGCTGGACGACTTAGACTTCGCAGATGATCAGGCTCTTCTATCACACACACAACAACAAATGTAGAAGAAGACGATCAGTGTAGCAGTACCCTGAGCAGCAGTAGGTCTAAATATACACAAAAGGAAAAGCAAGACTCTCCGATACAGTACAGCATGCACCGATCAAATTACACTTGATGGAGAAGCTTTGGAGGATGTGAAAACTTTTACATATCTAGGCAGCATCATTAATGAACACGGTGCATCAGATGCAGATGTGAGGGCGTGGATCGGCAAAGCAAGAGCAGCATATTTACAACTGAAGAACATCTGGAACTCAAAACAATTGTCTGTCAAACAACACCAAGATCAGAATTTTCAACACAAATGTCAAGACAGTTCTACTGTATGGAGCGGAGACGTGGAGAACTACCGAAGCTATCATCCAGAAATACAAGTGTTTATTAACAGTTGTCTACGCAAGATACTTCGGATCCGTTGACCAGACACTATCAACAACAACCTACTGTGGAAGAGAACAAACCAGATTTCAGTGGAGGAAGAAATCAGGAAGAAGCTCTGGAAGTGGATTGGGAACACATTGAGGAAGTCACCCAATTTTGTCACAAGACAAGCTCTCACATGGAATCCTGAAGGTCAAAGGGGAAGAGGAAGATCAATGAACACATTACGACTAGGAGTGGAGACAGACATGAGAAGAATAAACAACAACTGGATAGAAGTAGAAAAGAAGGCCCAGGACAGAGTGGGTTGGAGAATGCTGGTCGACGGCCTTTGCTCCATTGGGAGTAACAGGTGTAAGTAATTAAGTACTGTCAGTGGTGCTGCATTTTTTATTATTTTGCAATTAACAATCCTAAGAATGAAAATACTAAATGTTGTATGGTAACATTTAAATGATTAAATCATCATTTACATTCAACAAGTTTATTCTATTTGTAAAAACGCTTTATAGATGTATGTTGAAAAAAAGAAAATTATTCATTGGCAAAACTGAGAAATAAACCAAATTATCTGTCAATCACTTTAACTTTCTCATATTTTATTTGATTGATATAAATTGACTGAAGTTGTCAGTATAAACATTTGGATCCGGATCTATTGAGATTGGGCTCTTTAGGAAATTCCAAATATTTTGACTTGATTCACGTATAGATTAGAATATGTGGACTACTGTGAATTCTCAAATAATTGTAAAATAGCTACAAAATCCATTATGATTTCCAATGACTCTTCAGTTGAAATAGGTCAATGATAAAGAAAATAACTTCAATTTAAACAACTGTTTACAATTCATCATTACAAAGATGGTCATTTCAATTTTCTGCTGTTTTATATAAAATGAAAGCATGTAATTAGGGCATATGAATAAAATTTTTAATCAACCTAAAACGTATCAACAGAACAGCACAAATATTACATGAAGTCGAATCATATTCTCCACGATAACAATCGTTTTTGATAGTTACTGACCCACATCACCACCACCACCACCACCATCAAATGAAAAACAGTAATATACTAATTAAAATGGACAGTAAAGTGTTTTAGACTAGCATGATTGATCAAACAATGAAATAGTAATACAAATATATATGTCTTGAGATTAGTATATAGGTATGTATGTGTATAGGCGTTCGTAAGGTTGTCGGTTCACTTGTACACACTATTTGCGTAGGCATACAATGTATTTTAAACAACCCATAAATAATTTTACATGTTATCTATTGTTATTTATAGAACATGAGATTAGTTGGAAAAGAAAATGTTTAAATTGTATTATCAAATAAATTTAGTTTTTTTTTTTTTTGAAGATAAGAAATGTTTAAATTCACTTGGTATTGTTTACTTGAATCTTCCGATTGTTGTTCAGGAATGCAATTGATCAATCTCTTATTGGTATATGTGCATATTATTTGTATACCATCGATATTGCCTTATAAACAATTATAAACAAAAATAGATAGTAGTTAACATTGGAAACAAGGACACATAAGCAAATGGCTATCAGGACTTAGTAACTAGGTGAATAACACGATAACGTTTAAAGCTAACAATACTGGATTCGAGTTCCATGGTTTTAATGATTATTGAGACTGTTTTTTTAATTTATGCTGACCGACGGAATGTTTCTTGATGAATATGGTTTTATTTTCCATGAAAGATTTAAATCTGATCACATTCATAAGAATCTTATTTATGTCACTAATCAAACATATCGTGAGAAGTAATTGAGTATTGCATTAAGTTCTGTAATCAATGACAAATGATTACATATTAATATGGATAGATATGTCACAATAACTCATACCTTTTATTCATAATAGGGAATGATTTATAATATATTAGTTGGTCAGACAGTGCGTAATATGACCAATATTTCGATTATCTACTTTGCTAGTTAACTATTTCATATAAAATATAACCTAAACATCAATATTTATATATCAATATTTATATATAACCATATTATTTACTTATAGATAGACTGAATGGAACAGGTTATACTATCTGTAATTGTATTGTTTGAACAAACCATGCCTACGGAGTATGTTTGAAGCAGAATTAATTCTAGTTGAAAGCGTGAGTCAATTGAAGCTAGACCACCATGGAAAACCTGGAAACACTGGACGGCCGTTTCGTCCTATTATGGGACTCCTCAGCAGTGCATATCCACGATCCCGTCTCGCGAGACTCGAAACTAGGACCTATCAGTTTCGTGCGTGGGCGCTTAACCACTAGACTACTGATTCGGCATCCAACGGTGTTAATGTCTAACTTCAACTAATCCACGAAATTGAGCCACCATCCATCACTGTCTTCAATAAGTTGATGTCTCACAACAGACCCAGTTGAACTTTACTCGTCACTGCTTCTCACTAGGACTCCAGGAAATACCTCATTGAGCCAGTCACTAGTGAGCATATGATCAATGAATGAATATGACAATAAAATATTTTAAATAAAGCAAGTAGAACAAGATTTGTAGAATAACATGAATTCATTGTATTTCAAGGCTTTTCATCAACTGCAAACCGCCTAAATTTACACTAGTAATATTATTATTAAAAAATGTTTACATACTATAATCCATGAAGCAAAGGTGGATAGTGACTAGCAGTAGAATCCAGAACGCGCGTTTCGTTCGATTTAGGACTTGTCAGCAGGATGTACCTGCATCTCAGAGTTGATGTTCACTTTGTGACTCGAACACATTACCTTTTGCTTCAAACGTCATAGCGTTATTCACTTAAACAAATAATACCGAGTGAAAATAATCAATGAAGTTGAGCTCAAAATAATATAAGGAACAAGAAAAGGAAACAATATTTTTCACATAACAGTTAAGGTTGATTAATATTTACATGTTGAAGATGAATTCATATTTTAAAAAAAAGGTTGATGTTATTGTGAAGATGGTCCACAGGTGAAGTCAAGGAGGCTCTAGGAAGCCCAGAAGGAGCCCAACATGTTCCATCCAATCAGCTTTTGGAAGAATATTCCAGAATTGCCACGTGGAGCTTCCCTATTGGACAATGCTGATAACTCCCTGTCTGCGTATTGGATAACTATAATGATGATTTTGTTTCTACTATAAACTATAAATACCTGATAATTTTGTACCATATTCGACGCTGTCTGGAATAACGTTCCTTCTACTTGTCTTCTGTCTTTTGATTTGTGACTTGGGAGGCTTCCAACGTTCGACTGGTCAAGTATTGTGCGATAGACTAAGAATTCTAAGTTTGAGATACAACAGTTATGTATGACAGTGAAAAGATAAGTGATCAATATGTATACAAATAAAAAAGTTTGTTGTTTTAAAAGACACTACAAATATACACTGTCATGTAATTCCTACAGACTTCTTAACTTACTAATCTACGATAATTTACTGGGCATATGATAACACATTACTTACTTACCTGTTACCCCCAATGGAGCATAGGCTGCCGACCAGCATTCTCTAACCCACTCACCCTGTCCTCGGCCTTCCTTTCTAGTTCTATCCAACTTTTGTTCATTCTTCTCATGTCTGTCTCCATTTCTCAGCGTAATGTGTTTTTGGTCTTCCTCTTCTCCTTTGACCTTCAGGATTTCATGGTTTTTGCAATTGAGATCAACTACCTTCTTTTATATATTTAAACTAGATATAAATCCATCAACATACAACTTATTGAGAAAGATATTGATTAAGAGTCAACTTCTACTTAATAATAAATTTATTTTTCATCTCTTAAAAAGACTTTCAATCCACTAGGTATTCTGAATGTATGATTTAGAAAATCTTTTTAGTTATCATGCTACGAATTTCATTTATCTCTAGAACTGTTTGCCACATGAATCCAATATTTGGCATGAAATTCTATTGCTTTTTTTTAGGTTAAAAATATCACAAAGTATAAAATGTTTCTTTGTAAATTATAGTAAAATTATCCATTTTACAAACTCCGTTTACGGTTTTCTACTTTTTGGTATTTCAATTTTTAAAGTAGTCATATCATCTCAAGGGTTCATGGCGGATGTTGAATTAGATGGTAGAAATCACTGACTGATCTTAGTTACACAAACATTGAAACCCAAGAGCCAATGAACTGCTGCTTCGTCCCAATTTCGTAATCTCACAGCACCGTACATGCACAACCCCTCCGGGGATCAGAAAGACGACCTTTCGAACATCTTGCATAGTAACAATTGTATCCACTAATCACTAACTTCGACAGGTAGCTTCTGGATGTCTAATTGGAAGCTGTAACTTATGAAGTTCAGCTATGATTTTAAATATGTAGACCATTAGATGTTAGTAAAGTGGTCTGCAAGTAAAGACCACACAGTAATATCATAATGTTATAGGTTTAATCACAGGTGAGGTCGAGATGCTCACTACTTAGGAACGTCGTACTAGAACGAAACAGCGGCCCAGTGCATTCTGGTTTTGTTTATTGTTTTTCAAGCAAAATAAATGGATGATATTTACTATAAAAGTAACTAGACAATCGATGAAAGTGTAAATTCCAAACGAACAAAAAGTCATGGAATACCTAATTACAGTTGTTGTCTGTAGTCAAAAAACAACTCTACTATTAGTTATTTTAAAAAGCATATTACCCAAATCACATTATATAACATTGTAGTTTTCTACGCATCATATCAACAATTTATTAAGATTGACAATTATTGTAAGGAAGGAGGAATATCAACGTGGAGTAGCTAATTTGAATGCTATTGGAAAGTGTCGATAGGAAACGCTCTGATGTAATCAAAAGAGACTGATACGAAATTTACACTAACATGCTCAGTGAAAAATCAGCAATAATATCTCACTCGTGATATCAGTTTTGGCCTAAATAGCTCAGAAGCAATTTTTCTGACTTTAACACCTAATGAAGTGAGTTTAAATCCTATGAAAATCACTAGTTCTGTCACAATTACAGATGATTCATCTTGGTGCATGAATAGTGTTACCAAAAAATAGTATCAGAATTCAAGTAGTTACTTTAAACTGGTTAATTTCATTGAAACTCTGGATGCAAGCATCAATTATTGAATTCCCATGAAAATATGTATTTTAGAGCATTAGTTACAATATTATACAGATAACTACTTGACTCTTAACATTTATGTAGGCGACAACTGAGTTTGAGAAATTAAAAAGAATTGGTTTAAAATTGTAATAAATAATGAGACATGTTTCATCTTCTGTTTGTGTTGTTTGCTTGTAACATTCCATTGTTATTTAAGACAGCAATAGATCAGTTTCTTGTTGGCATATGCGCACCCTCTACTGACTGCCTTAATATTGCATTAATTCACAAGCTTTATATGCAAAGATGGATAGTGGCTAACAAAGGAATCCAGGACTTCATCTCATTGCACAAGCAGATGGCTATCAGGGCTTAGTAGCTAAGGGGATAACGTCACGGTGTTTGGAGCAAATAGTACTGAATTCGAGTCCCAGAGTGAACATCAACTCTGAGATGCAGTTATATCCACATGACGAGTCCTGGATCCTAATTCAGTGAAAAATATATTCGAAATTCATACTGAAAGATAATTGTAGAATAATGCCTGAAAATGTTGTGTTTTAAAAAAATATATAAACTATCTTTACTGTTTATATTTTTTTCAGTAGATAGCAACTAGTGAATTTTAAAGTAACCAATAACATTTGATCATATGAATAAAGTAAGTCATTATTAATTTCCAACCAATCTTAATAAAAATCATCTGTGTATTTTATTTACTTATATAAGATACATACATGAAATCACCACCACCACCACCACCACTAACAACAACAACAACAACAACAAAAAGGAAATTTCTGATCTATATGTAGGCGTTAATGAATAGATTTACACATGGATAAATGTATGTTACTACACATGTTATAGAAAATTTGGAACTCTTCTTCAAACTAACATTTATTTATCATTTTCTGTATAATATGACCATACTACTTATTTCATTGGAAAGAAAACTTCAATAGTATTGTCTAAACACTTTTTAATCATTCATATTATATGAAATAATGTCATTAAATTTTAATAGGCTTTTTTTACAGGATATAGTATGTAGAAGAGAAACTCCACATTCATTAGATTTAAATGAAGAAAATGTGAAAATCAAAGAAGAATCCGAGTATTCAGAAGGAGATAATGATGATGATGATGATGATGATGGTGGCGATGATGATAATGATGAAGACAATGAATCTGACGATCAATGTCGTAACGATAATGATAATGATGAATATTCAAACTATACTAATGAAAACTATAAAACAATTAATCCAATCAAATCAAATGAATATTCACAACAATTTAGACTTATTACAGCATTGAATAATCTACGATTAGTTGTAGATAAACAAGCTAAATTACAATCATTACTTAATGATTATAAACATAAAGATAAAATACAAGATTCTAAATTATTATCAAAATTATTAACAGTTAAAGATTATAATCATACATTGGATGATACTAATAATCAAACTAGTAATCTCTTAGAGTCAACAACACCAACAACAACGACACCAACAACAGATCATAAAGATGATCTCAAACGGAATGTTGAATTGGATAATGAACAAAAAGATGAAATTACAAGTCTTACTAGTAAAACAATTCAATCTAAAATGACGTGTAAATCATTGAAAAAACATAATACAACAGATATACCTATATCATTAACGGATAAAGAGATTATAGCATTTCGAAGAAATGAACGTTTATCAAAAAGAAAAGAGAAAGTAAGTTATAAATATGAAGTAGTTTTATTCAATAAGAAAAGAATTTGTTTTATATTAGATTTTAATAAGAAATAAGAATATCATACTTGATAAGAATGAAATTATGAAATGGTGGAGAAGATTTGTAGCTCAGGTGGATGATTTTGATGGAGTTTTGTTCTCTGAGCTGAAAATTTTGATCGTGGAGGTTTCATCGTCCATCATCAGTACAAACCTTCGGGTAGAAGTGAAGTCTTTGAATTTAAGTATTTGAAATTCAAATACTTGATGTTCACTCTGGGACTCGAAACTAGTACCTTTGCTTATAATGCTTGTGAATTAAGGCTATATCGAGGCGATACGCACAGTATGCACATATGCCAATATGAGACTGATCAATTGCAGTCTTAAACATAATTGGGATGATTCAAGTAAACAATACCAAGTGAATTTAGTACTAGTTTTTTTTAAATGTCCGTTTAACATTGATACGACAAAAGTATTAAATAAGGAAAAAATATTCATGGAAGAAACTAAAAGTTATATCTTTAACTAATGACATTATTAGTTTTATTCACATGACTGAAAGTCTCATTCATACAAAATCTGTTCACAATATATATAATATGAAGAGTTTTGATGGAGTTTATGTCGTTTAGAAAGACGATGAAAGCTCCACGACCAAACCATCTAGCTAAGAGAACAAAACTCCATAATAGGACGAAACGACCGTCCAGTGCTTCCAGGTTTTCCACGGTGGTCTAGCTTCAATTGACTGATGATCTTAACTATAAAATTACTAAATCTCCACAAAAACCCCCTTGTGATAATTTTGTAAACTTTACTTTCGTAAATGGTTTCCCTATAATTGGATAAAGAAAGACCATTACATTTGCCCATAGGTCCGCTGAAATGTTTTCGATTTCTTTGATCCTCAGTTTCTAATTGTTTTTGATAAAAGGGAATCTCTTTAATTTGTGATGTAGAGATTTTGCTGTTTTGGATTTTGGTGAATGTAGCCAGATGTTTAGAATTATCATTTTTCTTATAGATCCATACCAATTCCATTATTGTTTCTAAATTATGCACTTATCTAATAGAAAATGAAATGTTATCGTATCATTGACCTCTAATCCTTGATACCAATATGGATCTATTTTTTGTATGTCATATTGTTTATCGAATAAAGGTCATTCCATGCCCAAATTCATCAACAGTTTAGTTAAAAAAGAAGAAAATGGATCGACCACTTTTCATTATCCAATCGTATTAAAACATTCACAATCTAAATTAAGATTTATATAACCAAAATTTGTTTCCATTATCGATCGATTTCTCTTTTCTTTCGGTATTTTATGTTATTAATAATGTAATTTTTTAAAGGATATAACAGTTGAAAATTGGTTAATGAATTTTGTGTTCTTTTAAAAATGCATTTGCATTCCAAGCTAATGTGTTCAAATAAATTCAAGGGATATTTATAGATACAGAGGTTGACAACATATGAAGAAGGACAGTAGTCGCGACGTCATTTACTTCTTCATCTTTTTTTTTTTTAAAGATTTTTATAATTTTCATAAAAAGTGCTAAATTTTTGTGTTGAATTAACAATCAGGAACTGTTTTAATAATTACCGCCTAGTTAATTTACTGCTTAAAATTTATTTGTTGAGAGAAGTGCTATCTTAAATTGAAGTATATCATACTTAAGTCAAAGAAGAATTGTAGGAGCTGTTATTATGTCAAGCCCATATAGGTTATTCTAACCTCTGGAAATATCAATCTATTCATTCTTCTCAATGTACATTTTCACCATAACACATATTCACTTATCTACCTTGACTGTCTTTATGTAAGCGTATCTGTGTGCATTCCCTATCTTACTCATCACATGTCTGTAACTTATTTTTGTTCGACTATGAATATCGATTCACACTTGGGTAAATCAAGTTGGATTACTTGCATTCGTCACCGCACGTCATTTCGTTTCACTTCGTTCTCTTCTCTTTGCTTTCTTTGCTTCGTTTCTGTAATCGATTGTCTGTTCAAATCAACGATTGTATGAAATATATATGTCAGAATTGCATTCTCATATTTGACTTATTTAATTCCGTTATTCACGAACGTGATTTAAGTCAATGATTGTCTACGGGGATTGGCGACATGTATATTTCGATAACAACCAGCAAACGACCAACCTGGAGCCAGATCTCAGGCCACTAAAGAACAACAAGATTCACAAAATAAAGTGAATTCATTTTATTTCCAAACTTCCTATCAGCCATATAAGGTTACGAAGATTACTACAATTAGAAGTAAAGGTTTGGCACTCTAATTGGTGAAGTTGATATGTACATTTGAAATGGAGCAACCCATAAAAGCGAACAATATTATCAGTTAGATCCTCATCAGTTCTTACACTAATTTACAATAATATTTATATGCATACACGAAACTATTAAACCAATGAAGACAGTTTATCAGTCAGTGATAACGGTGGAATAAATTGCATAAATAAACATAAGTTAAAAGTACAAATCAATGATGTGATGACATGTACACTAGTTGTGATAAGAATAATAAATGCTTGAATCAATGTTACATAATGGGAAATAGGCCAATGACTTGAAAAATATGGACACTAAAATAATAACTAAAATCCACTTAGTATTGTTTGTTTGAATCTTTCCATTGATGTTTAGGCCTGCAACTGGTCAATCTCTTATTGACGAATGTGCATAATGTGCTTATTGCCTCAATATTGCCTGAAGTCACAAGCATTGACGAAACGCGCATCTTGGATTCCACTGCTTGCCACTATCCATCTTTGTTTATAATAACTAATATCGTTTACCAAGGCTAACTCGGCAAAGGAAGAGATATGGGTATTACAAAGTTTTTATCAATACAAAGACTTGGATTGTTAGCTAGGGTCTCTATATTTGAAATGGATCCAACAATCATGTTAATTGTTTGAAAAACATATCATAAGGCTAAAATCAATAAGCATTTGAATTTTGAGAAAGGATTAAGTAAACTGGTTGTGTAAAGTAGCATTAGCTACTAGCACTTATGATAAGATATTAACAAAGATTATATCATCTTACAGTTTATAATCAACATTCTTAATAAACCCTACCTATATTGATAATTATTGAATCTTACTAAAAATAACTTGATTACATGAGAAGTCTGTGTACTTAAGTCAAGATCAAATTAATATCTGAATATCACTAAGATATGTGCGTATTGCCTGGACATAGCCTTAATTCACAAGTATTGTAAACAAAAATGGATAGTGGCTAGCAGTTGAATCCAGGACGCACGTTTCGTCTTGTCAGGACTCAGTAGCTGAGTGGATAACGTGATGGCGTTTAAAGCGAAAGGAACTGAGTTCGAGTCGCAGAGTGAACGTCAACTCTAAGATGCCGGTACATCCGTATGACGAGTCCCAGATAGGACGAAACGCGCATCCTGGATTCTACTTCAAGCCACTATACATCTTTGCTTACAATGTTTGTCATTTTTTGTTTTAACTATGATATCATTACGTAATATAACTTCTAAAATTTCACTTCTAAGTAATATGAACACTGTTATTGACAAATCAAACGGACTAATTGCTTAATAAATAGAAGACTCCTTATTTTGTAGTTTATGGTATCAAGAACCATGACGTTAATGATAAAAAATGTTAAGAGAACTTTTTGTTCTTTCAATATTAACAAAACAACATCCAACTAACTAAGATGAAAAGAATAAAAGTGGTGATTATGTAATACTGTAATGTACTATAGTAATGCTTAATTTATTAGGTTTAACATCAAAATTTATAACGTTAACAATGTGACATTTAAAGTTTCATAGAAGTGATCTTCGGTTTTAAAGACTTAAAACAACAAAAAATTACACTCATGAAAAACAATTTATCAGAAGGGGTGGGGGTGGGGCTGTGAAAACATTTTTTAGTTGAATATTTCAACTAGAAAAAAATATTTTGTTTTTATCAATAAACTGAATAAGAAAAATTTTTAATCTTATAGGTTACTATTTTAAAAGAGAGGGGTTAGGAGAAACAGAAAAAAAACATTCAAGGTGACACATGGTTTGTTATTCTGATTTTTTGTTGTTGCTTTTTTCTTTGGTTTGAACAAAAATAGAATCATCGATCAATAGTCAAATGGACTTTAAAGAGAGAGAAAATATGTAATAGGATCAATGGTGTTATCGTAAAGGTTGATTCAATCAATTTAGAAAGTTTTGAAGATTATTCTTTTGTGTTTCACTGATTGATGTAATAATTCTTTTATAAGAAGAGTCAAATCGGTTACTAAGCGGTAAATATTATTATCAAGATGATGATTTATTAAGTTGAAAATAATAATATTAAAACACTTACAATATATGATAGTCAGCGTTTCTGCGTCAAACACAGTATAGAATGTCTACTGAAATGCTCAATCAATGGTTTTTGGTTTGATCGGATTCTCTGATCAATATGGTTTAATTGAGCTATTTTTATTGTTGCTCTGGACAACGCTATCAGCACTTACTTAACTATAAACATAAATTCGACTAGGAAAAAGTAGAAATTCTGTATCATAGAAATTCAAGGGATGTTAGGGACTTAGTGCAGTCTTCGCATTCAGATCAATTAGTAATCAGTAAACATGTCTAATGAAATCCATTCTGTTATATCATTATCAGAAGGGGTTTTGTGGATATTATAGTAATTTTAATAGTTGAGATCATGAATCAATTGAAGCTAGACTACCATAGAAAACTTGGAAGTACTGGAGTTCAATCAGGTCCGCTGTGACATATCAATTCACTGTAGACATTGGTCTATGTGTCTCTCAATTTCGTGGATCGGTTGAAGTTAGACATTAACACCGTTGGATGCCGACTCAATGGTCTATCGGTTAAATGCTCCGGCACGAGACTGATAAATCCTGGTTCTGTATCTCGTGAGGCGGGATCGTGGATGCGCACTGCTGAGGAATCCCATGCTTCCAGGTTTTGCATAATGGTCTAGCTGAAATTGATTCATGATCTCAACCATTAAAATTGTCAAATCATTGTTAAAAGATCAATTAACTACTTGGTCAGGGGCCAACGGACAGGATAGTGAACATGAATATGAAGAAAGACGAATACAGCAAAACCTACGACTACCACCAATCACACAAAGTCACCAGAATAATCTGATGTAACTTGAAGGGATAACTGAGAAGCTCATTGTACATGAAGTAAGCGTTTATGGTGTTGTCTAGAACAACAATAAAAGCCTTTCAGTGCACACGATTTGCTTAAGAGCATCACCTTTCATACTCTTGCGAACTAATAATAATAAGATTCTTCTCAGTGAAGATACAAAAGTAGAGCTTAATAATAAAGACATCTTATTTAGTCATTCTTAAGATCTCTAGTGTTATTATTTTACGATTAGGCTAATTGATTTTACGCTTTATTAACACTGATTTGCGAATGAATTCATAAGATGAAGTTTAAAGAAGACTAAAAAGAAAAAATAAACTAAAGCTGATGTACATAGTACGGTGAACGAGAAAACAAATGGGGAAAACCGAATGTATTTGAACACAAAATTATAGAACAACTTACTTAAATCTAAGAACCATACAGTATATACTTCATTTGCAAAAATGTCAATCATTTGTCTCAGACTTCATTGTCTTTTTCGTTTCCACATCAATCATTCTCTGTTCTCGTCCTCTTCTTAACCTTCTGTCTCCAGGCATTTCACTTTTGACTGAGGATACTTACTACTTATATCTGTTGACATCAATAGCACACACTACAAAAGGACACATGGAACACAGGATAATGAAAACGATTCCCTGAAAATCAATAATGACATATTTTCAGACATGTCTATGAAATCTATTTAAAAACATATTACACTTGACACAATCTAAGTGGACAAGGATAGACATTGTACATATTGTCTGTAGGCACAATCATGAAGTCGAAATTTAGATTTTTGTTTGAAAATGTTCGTTTTAAATCACCTTATAAATAAATTTTATGTGTCATAATGTCGTTGCTTGCGATACGATGCCTTTGAAGAGATGAAAAAAATAGAGAATTGATATAAATAACCTCTGATAGTTTTCAATGTCTTTTAAAGATAGAACAGGATAACAGAATTTTCCTTCACTATATTTCGTGAGAAGAAATTGTTGAATTTACAATGTGACCATGCTTTATTTCAGTGAACTTGCTCCACGTTTCACATTGTTTTCATAGTGCATTTCTGAAGTATACAAAAATAAAAATCGAAAATCTATTAGGCGTTGTCTGAATTCCACTGCTTCTCTGAAACATTGTATTCTCATTCAATGATCTAAAGGTGATACGTCCATCACGGGTTAAGGAAGTTCTTGGGTCCACCGTTAAAGAGTCCTAAACAAGAACTTGGTAACTTTTCAATTTTTCTAGTTTATAATGATTCTTTAGTTGGTATCAGTTTATAACGACAAGATGTCGAGAGTTGTTTAATGCTGTAGTTTTTCTTCCACGGATAGCAAAGATGTTTTAATAAAATGATAGATCATCACCGTCAAGGATTTTTGGTAAACATGCTGATTATGTTTAAAAGTTTCTCATAATTATAAACAATGATAACATTAAGCCAGCTAAATGCCTTCTCACTATCCATTGGGATACGCGGTAGCTGGCGGGGGTTTATGGATCCATAAGATAGACTTCAAGCGTTGTCACTGGGTAGCAGTTCACAAGGCGTGCAAGAAAATCCTGCCTAATAAGGACAAGGTCAACTGAAGACCTTCAGTTCTATGGGAACAATTTAAATAAAGAAACTTAATTAAGTAAAGGTTTTTATTCATTATGTATGACCTGTTTATTCCAAGGGGAAGAGAGTACGTTCTGCTACAACTCTGTCCTGGTAAGTGATGTCGGTTAACAGTTTTTGTAAAACCAGTGTTGAGTCTGATGAAACCGAATTTCACGGTCATGTAATGTTTTGATCCTGTTCTCATTGGATGGTCTTCATTTGTCTCATGAGAGTGTAGAAAGAACTCAGAAGATCAACCTATCATGGTAAAAAGAGCTTTAGCTAAGAGTGGTGATTGGAGGTATTAAGCTTCCATATACTGGTTGTTCGAGATCGCCAAACCTCTTGGTTGTAGAAATACAGTTTCTCATAGCCAAATTAGACAGTCATGTTCACTGATATTTGCTGATGCAATATTCTATGAATTCTACCACGAAAGATCATTCATTCTGTATAGTTTAACTGATGAAGTGTACAGTAATTCCTAGAGCTATCGATATCTTTTGTATAGTGTAGATGTTATGTATGTGTGACCGGTCTTTAAGAGTATCATCCTAAAATCCTTAACACGATATCTCTGATTGGGTCTTTTTTAACTTGTACAACGAAAGTTTGTATATTTTCTATAAACACACCTGAATAGGTTGTGCGATTAATAGCCATAATGATGTATTAAAACAAACAAAATTAGATAACTTGTTGAAATATCTAGATGACAGGAACAGGTAGTCCAGATATTCAAGCAGGCCGCCGATGATAATATAACAAAAGTATTCAACAGAAACTTTATTTATATAAGTAATTTTTAATTTACTGTAATATATTGAGAGTATGGTATAGTATGGTATATATCATTACTAAAATCAGCTAAGAAACACTTGAAATGCTTTATACTAAATTATTGTTTGGTAAATAATTAACAGTAACAGGATTTGTGGAGATTATGTTATTTTCACAGTTGGAACACACAAGCCGATCTGAGCTAGACTACCATTGTAAAAACCTGGAAGCACTGGACAGCCGTTTCGTCCCAATATGGGACTCCTTAGAAGTGCATGGATTATACTCCTCTGGTCACGACTTCTCACTAGAACTTCAGGAAATCCATCTTAAAGCTAGTCACTAATGAGCACATGATTATTATCAGAATGGGGATTTGTAGAGATTGTAGTATTTTCACAGCTGAATTCATGAGTCCATCTAAGCTTGACCACAAATGGAAAGCAAATATCATTAACAATTTACCATATCCAGTGGTTTAAAATGGAAATTTTTTGATGATATTTCGCTTGATCCAATTAAACGTTTTAGTTTACTTACACTAAAAATAAACATAATACAGAAAGAAATTTTTGGCGAGACTAAACTATATGGACGAGCCAATCAGAAGCTTTCGCGGGTTTTCAAGGTCACTGCGCTAAGTTCGGTACCTAATGCTTACGTACGGTCGGTTTACAACGGATTTTAGAGTAGACGTGATAATTCAGCGTCTACAAGAGGAGTGATCATAAGATTTTGGCGCGAAATTCAATTATCCATTTGGATAAATAGAGTTTTGGCATTATAGTTGATGTCAGTTAGTGATGAAAACCTTAAGTATAATTCCTGACCTTAACCATGAGCTGTAAATCATAATTTGAATTCTTCACACAGGTTTATAACCTTATTTAGTCTCAGTTATTATGTTGACACTCTCAGAGTCACCCTAGCGTCTCTCAAAGGTCGTCCATAATTTATAGTCTCATCCTCAACCCTAAACCTTAACTCTAACCCTAAACCCAAAACCATACCAACAACACTGAAGCTATGTGGTCGAAACTGAAAGAATTTTTGAGACCTTATCATGGTTCCAGAGGTCGACTACTATGGAGCCACATGGATGAGTTCCTGTACCGGATGCACTATGATTTTAGAACTGCTGAACATATATCTAACCCTGATAAGTTTTTGAGTCATGTGAAAAAACAGTTTCTCCTTTAATTTTTGAGTTTCGTATAATATATTTTTACTGTATACTAACTGTCTTCTGATTGGCTAATATTTTCAAAGTCATTTAAGATTCGTTCAAAGGTCGTCCATGTAGTTTAGTCTCGCCAAATTTTTTAGTAGGAATAAAATTGTCTGGGATCAATCTACATAACAAATATAATACGACTCTAATTTTAACTTGATCAATAAAGCATACCATTAATGATAATCTAACGTTCGCTAATGGTTGATTTTGAGAGCTAATCCCTGGAGTTCTACTCAGGAGCTGCGACTATTTGAGTTCAACTATTTCGAGTGCAAGGAATTTGCCTACCAACAGTGTTGAAAGATGGTTGCTAAATATCGATAATTGATTGAATTCGGGGGTGTAAACTCCCGGCTATCAACTCAATGAGATATACAATCATTGCTCTCTGAGGCCTGACGTCCTGAGTTCGATCCTTAATGTAGTCGTACATCCTTATGACTGAAGTGCGATATATTGGAATGAAGTGACTACTCGGTTTTCAATGGCTTCTCAGATAAGTTTAGGTCTCGATGCAAACATTAAAAAAATTAAACAATCACCAGTCTTATCTGACATAAATATTTTACTGAAGCTGTTTGTATATTTTAAAGCTAAACAATTAAAATAATGTAGGCAAATCATAAATTTTTCTGCCCGTGTTACCAAGCTGAAGCTGGTGGTTTTCTTAGAGAGCCACACCCGGAGCCTTTGACCTAAAGGTCTAATCCACAAGGCAATGGAGCATCGTAGGGAGATGCAGTCCCATGGTTTACGATTCATACGCTATTTTTTCCCTCGGGATACTGAAGCCCATATGCACCATTGATTTTGAATCATGGTTTTCCAACTCCCCTAAGTGAACTCGCTGTGTCCACCAACCCGGTTAAATCTCCGGACATTCGCTTTTCATCCCCTTGATTTCGTAAACAACACCCACGCCGTGACAAGGGAGTGAGTCGGACTTCCCTGTCAGAGGCTATATATGCATGGTCATGTGAGAGCATTTCGAGATGGAGAGCGGACTCTCCCCACTCTCGGCCGTATCAGGGCATTTGGGGGAAACATTGAGTGGATATAAAAAAACACTCCTTGTGGTCCATATCCATGAGATTCTCTAATAAATTATTCCTCTTGAAAGCTATCTTAGTAAACGGGTTTACATGTTCAAATACAGCTCAATAATTTTCTAATTACTGAAATGTAACTAGAATAATGACGTTAGATATATAATGAACCGATATGAGGTATTTATCATTATATTAACTTTTAATTTGTTCATTTGTACTTTTAATACTACAACAAGATAACTGAAAAATAATTTATTCATCGTTAACAATGCGTAGTTAATATGATAAAAATGTATTTTCATTTGTTTAAGCTTAAGTCTAAAATATTTTAAATGTTATCAAAAAAGAGGCAGGGAAATTAAAATACTTGTATTTAATCAGATTAAAATTTCCCTGGCTGAAAAATTGGACCTTTTATGTTGGATTTAAAGCCAGATAATTAAGTCAACATGTGAGTGAACACTTCTCATCGTGGTTGGGAAAGGATATAACTAAAGCAATACACAAGTTCATTCTATCACACATGATCGACAGTAAGCATGTTGTAAACAGAAAGAAATGGTTTATAGTAATTTATCGTATACTTATTAGCTCTTCTTATAGGGTTCTATCTCGTCTCTTGCACATAGTGGAAGTTGTAGGAATTCAAACTGAGAATCCTATTTTTGGTATTCATGAGAAATTTGTAACCCCCTTATCTCTTTCCTGGTCTAATTAGGCTTAAAAAAAGTTTTACTCATTATTATTTATCATCACATTTGTTCATTTATTTTTATTCACTTCTTTTTAGACACATTTTCAATGTTTAATTATTTGAACATGGCTTATTCAGTAATTTCAATCATTCTTTTAAATATTTTATTTTACTGTAAGCAAAGATGGATAGTGGATAGCAGTGGAATCCAGGACGTGAGTTCCGTCCTATTTGGCACTCGTCAGCTGGATGTACCTGCATCTCAGAGTTGATGTTCACTCTGGGACTCGAACCCAGTACCTTTCGCTTCAAACGCCATCTCGTTATACACTCATCTACTGAGTCCTGATAGCCACTTGCTTGTGCAATGGGGTGAAGTTTGAATTCACTTAGTATTGTTTGTCCCGAATAGGATGAAACGCGCGTCCTTGATTCCACTGCTAACCACTATCGATCTTTGTTTACAATACTTGTGAATTAAGGCTATATCGAGACAATAAGCACAGTATGCACATATGCCAATTAGAGACTGACCAGTTGCAGTCCTAAACATCAATGAGAAGATTCAAACAAACAATACTGAGTGAATTTTATTCTACTGTTTATTTTTTCAAGTCTTTATTCTAATTCCTATCATTGGAACATTGATTCTAGTCTTTATTATTCCTATCACAAATAATGTACCTATTATCACACTATGAACTAAATAATTTTACTGATTATATATGAACTTTCGTCTAAATTAGAGCGAATAGTTTCACAATAATTTTGCGCGGATTTGATGTTAGACATTAAATAGGAATAATATATTTGTAAAATCTAAGGGAATGAATTTGAAGTAAATCCAACGTTTCGCCTGGCAATCTGGTCCATGTTTTTTCAAACAAATATAATCAAACATCAAAATTATCGAACATAAATAGGTAAATGGTTCTTCGGTTCATTTTACACTGAATAGGTCATCCAATCAACGTTAAAAACTGTCTAAACTAGGTATATGTATTAGTGTGTATGAGACTTGTGATGTGAAATGATATGTGTTAAGATAACCTATTATATATATACGTAAGTGGTGAGGGAAGATATTTCATTCACAATATATTGTCTTCTGTCGGTGAATTTTTAAGAAAACATCATATATGTCACAGCATGAATAAAATGAACATAAATAAATAGAATAGAAGAATGAATGAATTCGAAGAAGAAGAATGTAATCTGAAACTGAATCTTTGTGTTATTTTGATGTTCCAGTTAATTGTTTAACAAATTCCGATAAGACAACTGATTAGAATGATTGAATGTAATCGTCACTCAAATAATAAGAGTTAGATAAAAAGGAAAGAAGTTCAGGTTTTTACTTATTAATGATTAGCTGCTATGGCACAGCTTATTGTATTCCATCTCTCCCATTAATACTTTTTGGATTAGCCCATATGTATAGGACTGCGGCTGTTTGTCTCTCCTTGTAAAAACTAAACGCTTTTTAAAGGATTTTTGTGCCATTTAAATCAATTGTATGACCCGATTCTATCGAGTGTAATGCTATCACCGACTTGTTTTCAAGTTTTCTTACATCATCTGAGGATCTAGGAATACGCTTTAAGCATTGTTTTGTGTTCCTTCACCCTTACATTCAGTTACCTTGATGTTTCATCTACATACGTTGCATTACAGTCACTACATCTGATTTCATAGACACAATCCTGTTATTCTTCTTTGTATATTGAACTGATTATACATATATATATATATATATATATATATATATTCATGCAATCTATTCCATTATTATCACTGGCTTATAAACTACCTTGATCAGTTTAGTATTTCCACATATAAATATCATACTAGTATTAGAGTATAGCTTGATGAGAATCTATTTGGGAACAATATTATTCGTAATTCTAATGTTGAAATTTCTTTTGTTATGATTTGAAGGTAACTAAACATCATTGATCAAAATATCTAGATTATTTAAATACTAACTAAATTCAATAGTTATCAGCTAGTGTTTTAATTTTACTAGAAATCACTTTGTGAAACTGTTATATCCCGTGGAGATTTATAAATAGTAACTTTGAGAATAGTTTATGGACCAATATGATACGTATAATTTCTATTGTATAATTGTAAAGTAACTAAACTATCCATATTCGTGTCCCTCTTATTATAAGCTTTATTTTGACTTATAGACTATTATTATACGATTTACCATTCTTGAGTTATCCCCAGTTCATTAATTACTGTTCCCTCTATCCACAGCCACATTTGGTCAAATATTGTACAAATGTTATTTTCTATTTTGTGGTACCATGTGGTTAGTTTGATTAGTGTATAAACCTAGTATGTTTGAGAATAATAATTCATATTGCAGGGACTATTATTGGTGTTCTGAACCTAACTGGCTTGGCTAGGCAGAAAGCAAGACCGACAAATACTTAATACTGCTCATACGACTTTTGTTTAACATTACCCCGGTCGATAATTCACTGCTCTTCAATTGGTGGTCTTATAACGTTCATATATAAACAGGGCACTCACTCAATCGATATAATAGAAACCATTACATTCAAATCAAATCATATGACGATATATACAATGTGAAGACAATACTAATCTAAAATTTTATTATTCAACTTTTCAATTTATAATCTTTATGCTTGCGTTTATTGGAATACAGGCAACATTTATATAAATGATTGTTTAATATACAAATGTTGATTTGGGCGAGACAAACTAACAACTAAACAAGCACAATAATTGTCTTATATTTACTTACATTAATGTATACAATTCAAAGTTCATACTTAATTTGTATAAGTAAAGTAAATAAATAAACCAAAGATATTTTAAAAAGAAAAAGAAAAAAGAAAAAAAAGAAAAAAAAAGAAAAAAACATCACTACATTCTATCTATCCTACTTAAGTATAAACAAAATAATCAATAAACCAAGTATAAATTGCCTATTTTATTTATAGTCATGTTTACTATAAATAAACTTGTTTATTTATAGTAAACCAATAATATATTTGTTTTTTTATTACTATGTATGGTTTGTTTAAGTGGTAATTGAACAACCATAACAACAACAACAACCACCGCCACAACAACAACAACAGAAATATCATACAATGAGGTGGTTTATTGTTTATTATAACAATTTTCAGGTTTTTATTTACAATAAGTGTAATCCATTCAAAGGTTGGGTCAAATTATTCTAATTCATAATAGTTAATTATAGAACTGAAATGGTTATTTTAATCAAACTCTCAATGTATTATTGTAGTGAATGAGAATATGATTGGGGATAATTGAATGTTGGAGAAGATTTGTAGCTCTGGTGGATGATTTTGATGGAGTTTTGTTCTCTGAGCTTGATGGTTTGGTCGTGGAGATTTCATCGTCCTTCTGAATGACATTATCAGCACAAAACTTCGGGTAAAACCAATCAACATTGAAGTGTACAGGACAAGTTGTGAACTACATATGGAGAAATTCAAACAGTTCACTTCTACCCGAAGTTAGTGCTGATGATGTCGTTCAGAAGGACAATGAAAGCTCCACGACCAAACCATCCAGCTCAGAGAACAAAACTCCATCAAAAACAATCGGATGTATTTAACACGAAAAGTACAGACTATCTCAGTAAAATCTGACAATCATACGGTAAACAGTTAATTTACAAATTATTAATCAATTTTCTCAATCTTTACCATTCCCTCTGCAAATATCGGTATCTAGTCTCCGATTATAATTGTTCAAGGCATTTTCATACTAATTGCGTCTCGTTTCCATTCTTTCTTCTACAGAAATACATTTAGTGCTCGACCATTGTTATATACTACTTGTGTGAACATAAGTAGCCTACACCACGCCATGACTAGGAAATTTTCATTCCAATGAGTTATTTATAGATTTTAGTCATTACTTTTTATAATCAGAATGAATTTCAGTGATGTGTACAACTTTTTCATGCATAAACAAAATATTTTATATGAATTTTGCAAATAAATTGATAAACCAAAAAAATTAAAAAAAAACGTTTATAAATATGTAATGAATTCACTCAGTATTGTTTGTTTGAATCTTCCTACTGATGTTTAGAACTGCAACTCACCAGTCTCTAATTGGCATATGTGCGTACTGTGCGTAATGCCTTGATATAGCCTTAATTCACAAGCATTATAAGCAAAGATGGATAACTCAATGGCATTTAAAGCGAAATGTATTGGGTTCGAGTCCCAAAGTGAACATCAACTGTAAGATACAAGTACATTCAGCTGACCAGTCCCAAATAAGACGAAATGCGCATCCTGGATTCCACTGTTAACCACTATCCATCTTTGCATATAATGAATTGTATGAAAATTTATAAATCTAATGTATAATCATAAGTTTGTTGAGTAGTTTTCTTATACCTAACTCATTTATAGCTCTAACATATGGATATTCACTGATAAATTGACATTGAATTATTTTTATGACAATAGTCAATATGTGAAAAATTCTGCCGTAGTGTACCACTAAGTATTTTTTTTAAAAATTTACCAAACTGGATAACGCTGTTTAAAATATATTTTCGGTAAAATTTGGTCATGAATCGAAGATGAAGCTACGATTTAATGAATGCTGTTTGTAATTGAAACATAAAGTATTTATTTAAATCTAAGACTTAATTAAGTTCTGGATTGTTAACTTAATTCATTTCTATACATCTTGATCAGATAGTATTTTAGGCATCAATGAAGCATAGCGACTCATGAACCACTGATGAGAATTTAAAGCCACTTTCAGTCATTAAGTTCAAAATATATAACACTTACTTACTTACACCTGTAACCTCAATGAAGCATAGGCCGTCGACCAGCATTATCCAACCCACTCACACTGCCATGCACCTTTCTTTCTAGTTCTATTCAGTTTTTCTTCATTCTTCTCATGTCTGTCTACATTTCTCGGCGTAGTGCGTTCTTTGGTCTTCCTCTTCTCCTTTGGCACTGGGGATTCCATGTTAGAGCTTCCCTTTGGTCTGTACACGATTGATCCTTACGGAATCCAACCTATTGACCTCGAAGTTGGCCGTCCATGGAACCCTTCACTCTGTTTAACAATACTCTGTTGAAGACTTTTCCTGATATTGAGAGAAGAGTGATGCCACTGTAGTTATCATACTTGCAAAGATCGCCTTTCTTCGGTATCTTGATCAGAAGTTCTTTTTTTCCAGTCTGTTGGTACTTGTTCTTTATTCTAAATCTTACTGAAGAGGATGTGGAGTGTCTTTGCAGTTACTGCTACATCTGCTTTCAGTGCCTCTGCCGGAATGTTGCCTGGTCCTGCTGCCTTACCGCTATTGATTTGTCTGCTCCTTTTTCCATGATGTAAAATTAATCATCCATTTTCAAACTTCCCACAAAAAACTTGAAGTGGTTTTCTCAATTCTACTTGTCTAAACTCATATCAGAATGTGATATTCTTAATTACAGAAAATACATTTTATTTCAACAACTTAGTTATATATAATAAGTTAAACTATTCATTTTCATTTCGCATAACTATTATTTCTTATAAATACAGGTAACAGTACAAATTCGTGTTGTATTTTTAAAAATTGGTGAAATTGATACACTGAAAGAAATCTATCACGCTGATGCATTTATTCAAGCTAAATGGAGAGAACCTCGTTTAGATGGTAAAACAGATGAAGTAAGTAAAATTCATAAGCGTCAAAGAAATACATATAAGTATTCTTATTTTGTATTTACATTTCAAGTACATTTATATTTTTCATAGTTAAAAGCTAGAGTCAATTGAAACTAGACCATCAGGCAAAACCTGGAAGCACAGGACGGCAATTTCGTCCTATCATGGGACTCCTCAGTAGTGCGAATCCACGAACCCGCTCTTGCGAGCTAGATTCGAACCCAGCACCTACCAGTCTCGCACCAGAGCACTTAACCGATAGACCACTGAGCCGTCATCCGATGGTGTTAATGTCTAACTTCAACCAATCCATGAAGTGTGAGCAACCGTTCATCAATTGTCTTCAGTGAGTTCCTATCTCACAACAGACGTGGTTTGAACTCCACTGGTCATTGCACACTGCTGAGGAGTCCCTTAATAGGACGAAACGGCATCCAGTACTTCCACGTTTTCCATGGTGGTCTAGCTTCAATTGACTCTTGCTTTCAGCTATGAAAAATACTAAATCTCCACAAAATCCCTTCTGACATTTATATTTCACGAACTAGACTATAATCTAATGTTTATATATACACATACGATGAATTCATGAATTAGGAAAGAATATTTCTTCGATAGTGTAAATTGTCAATACAGAATGGATACAAACTTTTGTTGGAAAAAAGTTACATTGTACAAACTTATTCAATACTAAAAGTAATCTTCGTATTTAGGATAAAAATAGATTTCATGTCCATTTTGTTTCTTTTTTAAATGTTTCAAATACAAACGATACATTACGTCATTAGATTACATAAGAAAAGACTACCTCATTGTTATTTAATGTAATGTATGCATGATACAACAAAGACTTTTACTACTAGGTTATGTAATATGTATCCATGTATTTAGTTTTAAATATTATTTGCATTCAGTACATTCATATTACACTATTTATAGAACTGGAGCTTTCAGTCACATCATCAGTTGTTTTTTCGAGGTGAATAATTTGTTCTCTGCTCATGTGATTCATTTTCAGCTAAGCTTATTATACATACTACACTGCAAAGTCGTGAATGGAGGACAACTAAGAGACGCATTTCAAGCAAAGACTGGTGTCAGATAAGACTACCTACTCTCTCTTTTTCTCTTTCTTTTGGCGGTTGACTGGATTATGAGCACCTCCACATCTGACGGAAAGCATGGAATACAATGGACAGGTTGGATGCAACCCGACGATTCGGACTTCACAGATGACATGGCTCTTCTATCTCATACATACCAACAAATGCAGGTCACGACAAATAGTGTAGTAGAGGCCTCTGCATCTGAGTGCCTCAACATTTATAATGGAAAAAGCAACACCCTCAAATACAACACACAGAAAACTATTCAAACACATTTGACGGAGAAGCTCTTGATCAGGTGGAAACTTTCAAGTACCTGGACAGTATCAACAATAAACAAGGAGGATCTTGTGTAGACGGAAAAGCAAGGATAGACAAAGCAGAGTCACTAAGCTCAACAGTTCAAGAAGATCTCTAACTCAGAACAACTGTCTGAAAGATAACATCAAATTCATAATTTTCAATACAAACATTATGCCAGTTAGTTCTATCACACGGAGCCAATACTTGGAGAACTACTACAACCATCATCAAACTGGTACAAGTATTTGTGGGCAATTGTCTACGTAAGATACTTAATGTCCCTTGAGCAGATGCCATCAACAACAGACTACTGTGGGAGAGGAAAAATCAGCTTCCATCTAAGGAAGAAATTAAGAAATGACGATGGGATTAGATAGAACGTATACCAGGGAAATCATCAAACTATATCACGAGGTAATCGCTAACGTGGAATCGTAAACGAAAACAAAAAAGTGGAAGGCTGAATAGCGCACTACGTCGGGAATTGTAAACAGATATGAAAAGGATGAATAGCGCTTGGAAACAACTACAAAGGATTATCCACGACAAAATTGGATGGAGAATTTTGGTGGGTAGCGTATTCTCTTCCACGAGGGATAACAAGTGTAATAAAGTTTGTAAGTTGTTATGCAAAAAAGACACCTGAGATGATGGAGAAGATTTGTAGCTCTGGTGGATGATTTTGATGGAGTTTTGTTCTCTGAGCTGGATGGTTTGTTCGTGGAGATTTTATCGTCCTTCTGAACGACATCATCAGCACAAACTTCGGGTAGAAGTGAAGTGTTTGTGCCGACGATGTTCTGAAGGAGAATGAAAGCTCCACGACCAAACCATCGAGCTCGGAGAACAAAACTCTATCAAAAAAGTCACCTATCAGCTAACGACTGGAACGAAAAAAGTAAATAATTTCGTTCAAATTGTTATAAGTAGGATCGGTAGTTTATTTTCATAGTTTAATGATAATTTCCTATTGATCAAATTAAAGTAAATCATTAAGGTTAAACAATTCGGCAAATTCATCTAACTGGCACAATGCATTATAATTATTGATCCACTATTTTTGTTACGTTAACTTGTACTGTACAATACTGAACAACTATTTATGGGAAATATATTTATATAACCGTGTTTAAAACCTAAAAAACACAATATACACCATTGAACGGTAAAAATCAAAAATTTTATCTTACAAATACATTGTAAGCAAAGATGGATAGTGGCTAGCAGTGGAATCCAGGATGCGCATTTCGTCCTAATTTTCACTCGTCAGCTGAATATACAGGCATCTCAGAGTTGATGTTCGCTCTGGGAGTCGAACCCAGTACCCTCGCTTCAAACACCATCTCGTTATCCATCTTTGCTTATAATGCTTGTGAATCAAGGCAATATCGAGGCAATACGCACAGTATGCACATATGCCAATGAGAGACTGACGAGTTGCAGTTCTAAACATCATTAGGAAAATTCAAACAAACATTACTAAGTAAATTTACAAATGCATTGTTCAATACAAACTTTATGTTTCAGTGTCTTCGTAAAATAGATTTACAACGCTGTTGGAATCCTCTAATACTTATTGATAATATACTAAGTGAGTCTAAAGAACAACATTGGATCATAACAGAAAGAAATGAAAATGATGAAATTTTCATTGTTGAACGTCGTCGTTTGAGAGGGGTGTTTTTGGAGACATTAGAATTAAATGATTTTCCATTGGATGTTCAAGTGAGTTAACTTTAATTCATAATATTAATAGCCATTTTGAGTCAATCTAATATATTCGTAATATAATCAAATTCCAATTAGATATATTAAAATGTAAAGTATAATACTCTTAATTATAGTTGTTTCATGATATATGAAGTTACGTTGTAGTGTGGTCTACTTATATCCATATAAGTAGTATATAACGATGGTCAGACATAGAATGTATTTCGGCAGAAGATCGATAAGGAAAGAACCGTAATGAAGCGCGATTGGTAGGAAAATGCATGAACAATGGAATTAGAGAAGATGAACTGATATTTACAGAAGGAACATTTTGCAAATTAACTGTTTGCTGTATGGTTATCAAAATTTAGTGAGATAGTCTGTAATTTGTGCCTAGTTACATTCGATTATCCCCAACTGGTGTTTTGTTCACAACAACGTTAAATAATTGAGTAGAACCAGCTGGAACAACTGAGATGCATATTAACGGAGCTGGATGAAGTAGAAGCAAATATATTTTGGGAAAATGAACGATATCAGTAAGAGAGTATAGAAATATCTAGAATGGATTTATAAAATCTGTTTTCTCAAATGATTATCATAGTTGAAAGCGTGAGTCAATTGAAGCTAGACCACCATCGAAAACCTGGAAACACTGGACGGCCGTTTCGTCCTATTGTGGGACTCCTCAGCAGCGCGCATCCACGAACCCGCTCTCGCGAGCGAGATTCGAGAAATATATCTAGGAGCTTTAGTGAGAAGTAATGACCAGTGGAGTTCAAAACCACGTCTGTTGTGAGATAGGAACTCACTGAAGACAATTGGTGAATGGTTGCTCAATTTCGTGGATTGGTTGAAGTTAGACATTAACATCGTTGGATGCCAGCTCAGTGGTCTATCGGCTAAGGGCTTCGGCTCGAGACTGGTAGGTGCTGAGTTCGAATCTCGCTCGCGAGAGCGGGTTCGTGGATGCGCACTGCTGAGGAGTTCCATAATAGGACGAAACGGCCGTCTAATGTTTCCAGGTTTTCCCTGGTGGTCTAGCTTCAATTGGCTCACGCTTTCAACTATGAAAAATACTAAATCTCCACAAAACCCCTTCAAATGATTATGTTATTCAGTCTTAGACATTTCAAGAAGTTTCCATTTCCTATTTCTTGATCGATTTTTGCAAGAAATATTTAGTGGTTACCAGTTAAATGTTATCAGTATAGGAATCGACATTTGAATAATGTACGTTCTTTTTTATGTATATGGCTAGCAACCACAATGTCTCTGATTTTACTGTTTCCTAACTTGTACAGTGAAAGGTCGTGAACTTTTCAGAAATACACCTGAATTGGTTGTGCAATTTAATTGATCTAATGATCTGTTAAAACAAACAAGGAAACAGATAACTTGTTGAAATATCTAGATGGCAGGAACAGGTAATCTAGATATTCAATCAGGCCACCTGTAAATTATATCCCTTAATAAGTATATTATGTGATAAAACAGTTGGAGTAGAATTTTCAGTGTGAAATTTTTTTGTATGACTTAATATAAGCCAGTAAACAATGAGAATAATAAAAGTTTCACTAACAAGCATTTGTATAAGAAACAAGGACTGCCTTTTTTCAGTTACATAACTTGTGGTAGTTTGATAACAATCTAGTAAAAACCTGGTATGTTTAACCTCAGGTTAAAGTTTTCATTCGCATTTCAGATGAAACTTTGGTGAACTCTGTTTATCGACTTGGCTTGCTTGTTCAAATCTGTATATTGTTGTTAGCAAAATATGAATGCGTGTCTGTGTTGGTTTCATTGACGTATATATATACTTATCATTTTTCACTAGATTATAGCTTGATGTCGTTTATTATTTTATTGAGCGTGTAAAATCACTGTAACTCCTGATCTCCTAAGAACTGAGATCTCAAATTAATATCTTTCTTCATAGTTGAAATGAATCAATTAAAGCTAGACCACCATGGAAAACCTGGAAGCACTGGACGGTCGTTTTCCAGGTTTTCCATGGTGGTCTAGCTTCAATTGACTCATGATTTCAACTATGAAAATACTGAAATCTCCACAAAAAACCCCATTCTGATCTATAATATCTTTCTGCTGATTAAACACTCAAAAACACACTATTTCAAAATGTTTGAAGGCTCTTAATAAAATTAAAATAGTTCCATATAATTTCGGATTAAAGCTAACACTGGAATCTGGGACCCTCATTTTGTCTTATTGTAAATCAACAACTGGATTTATCCATATCCAAGTGTTTATGTTTACAATGAGATTTGAATCCAGTATCTAAAGTGTGATCCACTAATCCATAGATTCCAAATCACCATCGATAGGTTAAAATATAAAGTTTACTCCTATCCTCTATTTTACAGTGTTAACAAACCATTTCACTTATTCGTTTCTATAAAATACTTTTGTCCAGAATTATATTCTTGTTTCATCCTTTATTATTGGCCATAGTAACTTAATTAATCAATAGAGGATTGACAACAAGAATTCACATAATAAATGGAACTTAATCCGTCTTATTTTCTGATCTGGTTACAAAACATGATTTATTAGTTTAATCTCATACTACTTGATGTTTACCAAGGATTGTGGTAATACTATAACATAAGATAAATAACACTAATCGGTGTTTTGTAAATCTCTGCCTGATTCAACAGAATAAAATAACCATATTAAATAGGAATAACATATTTGTAAAATCTCAGCGAATGAATTTGAAGCAAATCCAACGTTTCGCATGGCAATCTTGTCCAAGCGTTTTCAAGGAATTATAATCAAACATCAAAATTATCCGTCTCGTATCGGTATGCAAGTCAGTTTATCTATCGTTATGAATTATAACTGGTCGTGGTAAAGGTGGTAAGGGTTTGGGTAAAGAAGGAGCTAAGAGACATCGAAGGATCTTACATGACAACATCCAGGGTTTTAAAAAGCCTGAATTCCGTCGTCTGGCTGGTGGTGGTGGTGTGAAGCGCATTTCAGGATTGATCTACGAGGGGACTCGTGGTGTACTAAAGGTGTTTCTGGAGAACGTGATCCGCGATGCAGTCACCTACACGGAACATGTCAAGAAGAAGACAGTGACAGCTATGGATGTTGTGTACGCTTTGAAACACCAAGGTCGTACTTTGTACGATTTCGGTGGTTAATTCACTAGCATATTAGCAGTTGACGTCCTGCAACAGGTCCACACGAGAACGATAATTTTGATGTTTGATTATAATTCCTTGAAAAAGCTTGGATCAGATTGCCAGGAGAAACGTTAGGTTTACTACAAATTCATTCGCTGCGATTTTACAAATATATTATTCCTAGCAGAGATGGATAGTGGCTAGTAGTGGAATCCAGGACGCGCGTTTCGTCCTATTTGGGACTATTCATCTGGATGTACCTGCATCACAGAGTTGATGTTCACTCTGGGACTCGAAACCAGTACCCTCGCTTCAAACGCCATCGCGTTATCCACTGTGTTTGAGTCCCAGAGTGAACATTAACTCTGAGATGCAGGTACATCCAGCTGACCAGTCCCAAATAGGACGAAACGCGCGTCCTGGATTCCACTACTAGCCACTATCCATCTTTGCTTATAATGCTTGTGAATTAAGGCTATATCGAAGCAATACGCCCAGTATGCACATATGCCAATGAGAGACTGACCAGTTGCAGTCCTAACAAATCGATGGGAAGATTCAAACAAACAATACTAAGTGAATTTATATTATTCCTATTTAATGTCTTACATCAAATACTGTGAAACTATTCGCTCTAATTTATACGAAAGTTCTTATATAAGATGACCATATTTTTCAGTACTAAATAAAGTAAACCTGTTGTAAATTTATAAAATAATTGTATTTAACATTTCCATTACTTATATATATTCACATAAATACATACAAATCTCACTTTGCTAAGTGATAAACAATCAAATATTTGGGACAAGAAATAACCTTGAACTATGATTTATCATTTTTAAAATTGGTCTATGGTTACTTGCTTACTTACGTCTGTCAGCCCCGATGGAGAATAGACTGTCGACCGGCATTCTCCAACCCACTCAACCTGTCCTCGGCCTTCCTTTCTAGTTGTATCCAATTTTTGTTCATTCTTCTCATGTCTGTCTCCATTTCTCCAAGTACTGTGTTCTTTGGTTTTCCTCTCCTCCTTTGGCCTTCAGGATTCCATGTGAGGGTTTGTCTTGTGACGCAGTTGGGTGATTTCCTCAATGTGTGTCCCATCCACTTCCAGTGGTTCTTCCTGATTTCTTCCTCCATTGGAATCTGGTTTGTTGTCTCCCACAGTAGCTTGTTGCTGATAGTGTATAATTGGTCTATATTAAATAATAATTTCTAGTACATTTAATGTAGATATTACTAATAAAAGAAATTGTAAGTATTGAAATGCGAACAGTTACATTTTTTAAAATGTTATTCTTAGCAAACATTGACTTTTAATAGACCTATATGTGACTCTATTTGGATCGTTTCTGGTTGTGATAGAAATATATATGTCGCCAATCCACGTATATAATAGTCGATTTAATTGACGTTGGTAAATAACAGGACTAAATAAGTCAAATACGAGAATGAGTTTCGAATACATATATTTCATACAATCGTTGGTCCAGACAAACGGACAAGGAAACGAAACGAAGAGAAGAGAGCGAAGCGAAATGACACGTAGTGGAGGTGTGTGAGCCAACTCAGTTTAATCGAGAGCTAATCGATATTTTTTAAAAATAAGTTACAGACGTGATGAATAGGTTAAGAGATTCATCCACATACTCTCATTCAAAAGTGATAAGTGAATAATTAACAATGTCAGAATGTGACTCAAAAAGGATATGTAAATTGGCTTGGCTGGAAGTTAGGATAAGCTAATGCGGATTTAACATAGCAACTGACACTACAGACTTACCATCAATATAAACACTGTTTATTACTAAGCAAAGATAGATAATGGCTAGCAGTGGAATTCAGGATGCGTGTTTCGTCTTAGTCACTATTTATCTGTGCTTAGAATGCTTGTGAATTAAAGCTATATCAAGGCAATACGCACAGCACGCATATAAGGCCAATAAGATACTGGTCCATTGCAGTCCTAAACATCAATGGAGAGATTCAACCAAACAATACCAAGTGAACTGTTTATTACTGTTGTTATAAACTGTTGTTGTTCACATTGCATGGACAAGAGTTTTTAAATATACATTTAAAATAGTTGAAGAAATTGTTACTGTCGAAAATTTGTTGAGGTTGTTGAATTTTCCCAGATTACACAATACACTGATCTTAGTTAAAAAACTATCGAAAATCAGAATGCACAGGACAGCTGTTTTATCCTAGTATGAAACTGGCCAACAGCGCTAATCTACCATCTCATCGAATATAGAACCGAGGACCATCGGTCTTGCGCTGCAGAGCTTAATTTTCAGATGACTGAACCGGCATTCATATATAGGAATAGCTTTTAAACTATTTTTAACAGATATATGTTATGGTTTGTTGTATATTCTATTTTTATTTATGATCTAACTCTAACTGTTGAACATTTTGGTCAACATCACAGAATGTTGCATACATGATTTATTTGTAATTGTTTGAATCTCCCCGTTGTTGATGTAAGGAACTGTAATTAATCAGTCTCTTTAGCCATTTACAGAACATGTCATAGTCGCTTCGATATTGTTACTAGCTCATAGGCGTTTTCAAACGAAGTTGGATAGCGGCTAGCAGCAGATTCCAGGACAATCTCTTTTTCTTATTTGAGACTTGTCAGCTGCATTTATCCACATCCCTGCATTTATGCTAACCCTGTAGATCAAAATCAGTAAATTTCATTCTAAATCCTTAACACGTTATCCACATTAATTATTTGTACCTGATAGTTGTCAGTATAAAGAAATTTAACAAAAGATATTTTACATCTAACTATAAAACGAGTTTTTATTATTGGTAACAAGTAAGGAGTCAGTAGCTGAGTGGTTAACGCGATGGCTTTTGAAGCGAAAAGTACTGGGTTCGAGTCCCAGAGTGAACATCAACTGTGAGATGCAGGTACATCCAATTGACTAGCCTGACGTTGGACGAAACGTACGTCCTGGATTCCACTGCTAGCCATTATCCATCCTTGCTCATAATGCTTGTGAATTAAAGCTATATCGAAGCAATACGCCCAGTATGCACATATGCCAATGAGAGACTGACCAGTTTCAGTCCTAACACATCAATGAGAAGATTCAAACAAATAATACTAAATGAATTTAAGTATACTTTTTGTTAGGGAACCATATATATTCATATTATTTGCATTGGTAATATATTCTTAGGTCAATCGTATGTATATTTCATCTCATTATCCATCCCTAGTAATTAAGTGATTGACAAATACACAAGGAATGTCAAACCTACTTTAAAATCAATATACTTACGTACTATTTTAGGATGAATAAATCCCAGTTATTCATTGGTGACAGATTAGTGAATTTTGAAAGGAAGAAAATCCGTGGGAAATTTCGGTTCATAGTTGACAGATGATTGATTTCATGCTGATTTTCTAAATAGTTAACCAAACGTTTTTTTTTGACTTTTCATCAAAATAACAAAATTTTTTAGCAACGATAGTGAAGAAAACAAATTAAACAGTAAGGTCATATTCAGTTATTTGAATAGTTCAGTGCTTCTGCCAACTATGTAAGACATACCTACTTACTTGCCTAATCCTGTTACCCCCAAGTGGAAGAGAACAAGCCATCTACCAGCACTCTCCATTCAACCTTTTTTAGAAACAGTTTATTACGATATTGACATGAAAACATTAAATGGATCTCTGGGCACACTTCGATAAAGTAAAGAGAGGGAATTCACAGTTTAATTATTTAAGTGCTTTATTGTATTGTAGTGTGGTATAATTATATCTATATAAACAGTATATGACGATGGTCAGACATAGAATGTATTTTGGCAGAAGACCGATAAGGGAAAAATAGGAATGAAGCGCAATCGGTACGAAAATAAATGAACAATGGAATTAGAGAAGATGAACTGATATTTACAGAAGGAACAGTGAAGATTGAGACAATTCACTAATAGTTTGCAAATTAACTGTTCATTGTATAGTTAGCAGAAATTAGTGTGAAAAACTGTAAATTGTGCTTAAACACATTTGATTATCCCCAACCGGCGTTCTGTTCACTACAGTAAGAGTAACGTTTTTGAAAGAATTCCTAAAAGATTTATTTTCCAGAAAAAGTTATAGTTATTGTCATTATCTTTAACTCTTTTTTCGTGACTTGTATTTACCAACTTTATGGACCTAATTTAATGAAAAGTCTATTACTTTGATCATTTTATAAACTCGATATACAGTTTTGACCAATGACTTACTTTACTCTTGAAGTAAAATGATGTATTACATATTGACTAAAGTGGAATATATAGACAATTGGATTCCAACACAAACGCGAACAGAAGAAATATTTAGGCTATCCTTCTATTTTTTTTAATGATTTTTCACTGGTCCACTAGTTGATTTAAATTTGAATATACATTTCGTCCGAATCTACCTAGATTTCTTCGTATGTAAATGATTAAAACGGCAAAAGCTCTTGCCATCCATGAGTTGAAGCCAGGGTTGTGCATACAAAGTAAGTTAATGTTATCCTAACCGTTACCTTGGACGTAAACTATTATTATTATGTTTCATATTTGAAAATATCCCCCTCTCTCTTTAATTATTCCTCTCATTTCCATGATTTTATGCAAACTTCTTTCTGATATCATCTCATTTCATTTTACCCCTATATTACCTTTGATTATTGTAACAAAGATATTTTATTGAAATCATGAACCGATCAATTTCTAACCACCGTTGACAACCTGGAAGCACTGGACAGATGTTTCGTTCCAGTGCGGGACTCCACAGTAGTGAGAGTCTGCGATCCCGCACGTGAGATTCGAATCCATCACCTTCGATCTCGAGCGCAAGCCCTTAATCTCAAGACCATTGAACCGGTATCTAACAGTGGTAATGTCTAATTTCAACTGATCCATGATGTCGAGCGGTCATCTTCCGTCGTCTTCGGTGGGTATTCGCCTCACATCCGACACTGTTCAACTCCATCGGTGGCAGTGGGATGGTTTCGGATCCCTTATGTGGGATCACTAGTACACACTGTTTAGGACTCCCATACTAGAATGAAACGGCCATCCACAGCCTCCAGGTTTTCAATGATAGTCTAACAGTGGTCCGTTCATGATTTCAATGAAATTCAATAATTGACACAACCCTAAACTGAAAAAATATTTTATTCATCTTCCTTCATTCATATTATGATACGTTTTTAACTAATTGGTTTTAAAAGGCTTTCTATTTGCACACACTTAACCTTTAATTGTTATTATTCACATTATGTTATTCAGCATTATTATCTTCCTGTTACATCATCATGTTTATTCCTTGTTCATACGTCAACACAGAACTAATACGTTAACAGAACTTTTATACATGTATACGATTTTTGAAAAGAGATTCCTTCACTGAACTTCGTGTTTTGGATGATTCATATGCTTATGGCATGTAATAATTAAGATCACCCTCAAAATATCTAAAGACGTTCACAAAATTCATCTTTTTATGAAAAAATTGACGTGAATTAAATTATTTGAGTAGCATATTACATACTAGTCTCAATGAACTGATAAGTCAGTGTGTCAGTGTCATTTTATTTCAATAAATGGATCGCAAGTCATTGGAGTGACATACACCAACGATATTCCTGTATTATAACTAGACGTAAATAATACAGCCACTTTTCATCGTAAAGTATTGACTATGATATAAATGTTTTCTTCCAATATATTACAGATCATGATCATAAGTATTAACTGAACACATCAAGAAATAACAGTGATACACGTCTATGCAGATGAATCTCCGTATAGTATTTGATGGATGGAATTTCCATTTGTTTTGGACTTTAACATTTAACTCAGCGATTCGAAGATATAATTTAAAGTAAAATCTCTTGATTTTTTTACATTGTAGGATTTGACCATAACTCTGACATCCGAAAGACCAGAATCGGAGGTTGAACTTATACCCGATAAATATGAACCCTGCAGAATAAACCTACAAACACTTGTAGATCAGCAGGTAAAATATGGAAAAGCCTTTAATCTTTACATTTACAATTGAGTTGAGAAATCATTAGGTTGCACATTTTTTGTAAAATAAAATATACTACTTATTTGCCAATACAGTAGACGATTGCAAACAGCTACAATAGTAAAAAAACATCTTCAAAAGACTTTGATGAAGTCGATGGAAAATCCCAGGTGGACGTAAACAGGACTTCTTGCCGAAAGCTAAAGGCATCTGTTAAAGTTAGTATGATATGGAATTTACGATAATTTATACCGATTGCTTTGAGATGATGATGAATTTTTAGTAAAGAATAACAAATTAAATAGAATGTCTTACATTCGTTTACTAATTGGCAAGTTGATGAGTAATAGAAAGGACTTCAAATTACGGATGATATTTTTTTAATAGCTCCAGTTGATAGAACACATTGACTTTGGAATCTAACATAAAACACTTAGAGTTCTCTGATTGCTTAACATAGACAAAATTTAGCTTGTACTCATTCCTGTGCTGTGTAAAACCAAACCAAAACAGTTACCACATTTTGAAATATGAGCTGTTGTTCAACAATTTAAAAGAAGCGTTGAGATGGTGGAGAAGATTTGTAGGTCAATGAATGATTTAGGTGGAGTGTTGTTCCATTAACTGGATTGTTTGGTCGCGAATTGGATTGTTCGAATACCTACATACCTACATATTCTGTTGACCTCGATGTTGGTCAGTTATTATTTACCTTTAAACTGCTATCGTCTACCTCATTATTTCGATCGTATTTCTCTTAGATTTGATTCTTAATCTCATATCTACCACTGAATGTTTTGATTACTTGATATATTGAATCGGTTTCAATGTACTTGTTTATTGATGATTGACCTGAATACCAAGCTTCTAAAAATACTAGACCATAATTTTAAACACTAATTTAATTAATATTCAATTTTAGGAATGGCGACTCCATGAACATATTGAAGTAACAAGACGTTCAGCTACTCAAGAATATACGAATTCTAGTCAAAGTCATCCTTGTATTTCTGTTACGTGTAGAGCAGCACGTAGGCCTGGTTATTTCTACTGGAATGTCTTCCTAATTATGGTATGACTCTGGTGTGTATATGTATATTTGTCTTGTTATCCTAAATTATTGTAACTTGCAGATTTTATATTTTAATTCAATAAGTTATTTTGATGTAAGTTTGTTTTCTGAGCTGGATGGTTTGGTCGTGAAGCTTTCATCGTCCTTCTGAACGACATCATCAGCACAAACTTAGGGTAGAAATCTTCTACCATCTCAACCATCTCAATAAGTTATTTTTTTTCTGATTTAAGAGCTACCAAGATGAGTAATCTCCATATTGGATACACATTAAAATGTAATGGTGATTAGAAAAAATCATTCATTAAGCTCTGATTGAAAGGTTCACTTTAAAGAAGTACTCTTCTTCATATGTTATTTGATTTGATTATCCATTATGTTTGAAAGTTTAATAAGATCTCTTTATAATGATGTTAAAAATTAGTATTGGTAATATATATTCAGTAAAAGAATCCGAGTTACATGTGATAAGGAAAAAACAAACTGTAATACTAAATATTATCTGACGATAAGTATACGATCATAAGGTAACATCGTTATTATTATTATTATTAAAACGATAAATAAATTATGCATAATAGATGGATAGAAGAACTTAGGTGATCCAAAAAAAAGGCAAAAACTTTACTTACTTACCCAATTACTTACGCCTGTTACCCCCAATGGAGCATCGGAAGCCGACCAGCATTCTCCAACCCACTCACTCTGTAATGGACATTCCTTTCTAGTTCTATCCAACTTTTGTTTATTCTTCCCATGTCTGTCTCCATTTTTCGGCGTAATGTATTCTTTGGTCTTCCTCCTCTCCTTTGGCTTTCAGGATTCCATGTAAAAGCTTGTCTTGTGACGCAGTTGGGTGATTTCCTAAATGTGTGTCCTATACACTTCCAGCGAGAAAACGGTGACATTAACATATTTTGAGAAGGGGGTTTTGTGGAGATTTTAGTAATTTTACATAGTTGAAATCATGAGTCGATTGAATCTAGATCACCATGGAAAAGCAGATAGAACTGGACGGCCGTTTCATTCTATTGTGCGACTCGTCAGCAGTTCTCATTACAACATTTGACTCTGTAAAATTTCCATAATAATTTTCATAAAAAGTACACATAAATGAATGAATTTTTTCTAGAAATTCTATTCAAGTTCTACAATTACATATCTGTAATACTGATCCGAAAAGTTCCCAGTTTTAAAGCGAAATACCTTGATTATTATAATATTTCTAAACGATTTGAAAAAATTTATTCACCATCCACCCCTATATACTACTTACTGACTTACTTATGCCTGTTACCCCTCATGGAAGAGCATAGGCCGCACACCAACATTTTCCATCCAACTCTGTCCTGGGCCTTCTTTTCCAGTTGTTATTAACCCTTTTCATATCTGTTTCTATTTCCCGGTGTAATGTGTTCTCTGGCCTTCCTCTTTTCTGCTTCACTTCCGGATACCAAGTTAGGGATTTCCTTGTAATGCACATTGATGATTTCCTTAATGAATATCCGATCCAATTCCAACGTCTTCACTTAATTTCCTCTATAGCTGGAAGCTGATTTTTCCTCTCCCACAGAAGGCTGTTGCTGATAGTATCTGGTCAGTGAATGTTGAATATTTTGTGTAGACAACTGTTTATAAATAGTTGTACCTTCTTGACGATGGTTGTAGCCGTTCTCCACCTCTCAGCTCCGCACAGTAGAACTAACTGTCTTGACGTTCGTATTGAAGATTCTTACTTTGAAATTAGTTGACAGTTGTTTTGAGTTTCATATGTTCTTCAATTGTAGAAATGCTGCCCTCCCTATATACTAATTTGCACCTAATTCATATTATATTACATATTACGTGGTTTCTAATTTGCAATTACATTATTCTCTCTCTCTTATTCATTCCATGTTAACCATTTATGTTCTAATCATCGATCCCACAATTTCATTTGACGTATAAACTTATTTGTTCATATGTCTATGTGATCCGTTCACTTCAAAGATAACTCATATTTTCTATACTGATTTATCATTAAATGCTAACCAGTATAGTATACGTTTAATCCTCTACGCTGGACAAATTCTATCGGTCAAGAATTATTGTACGATAAAGTCTTTGTGATATGAAATCATCACATAAATAGGTTAACGGTAAAATCATATCCTTTGACAATTGATAACATATAACTTGAATCCTAGTGGAAGTATCAATCCTCTTAAAAATTTCAGTTAGGACGTACTGATAAATGCTAACTAACTAACTAACTAACAAGAAAACAAGGTTCAGAAATTCCTGATAGTTTATTCAAACAATCTAACATGAAAATCAATTATACAGTTTTTGATTAAACCAATAATAAAATATTTTATAAGTTAAGTAGAGTGTTTTATGGGGGCTTTGAGATCAAGTTGATTAGAACTTGTAACTTAAAAAGAATTTCTAAAAAGACAAGTGAATTTGTTGAGGTAAGCAATCGTTTAATATTTATATGGTTTGAACCCTCAAGCTACCGACCAGTGGCCCTTCTCTTCATACCTTCAAAAATTATGGAATCCCTAGTATTCGACGGCATACTAGAACACTTATCATCCTCAAAGTTCTTCTCGCCTCAACAGCATGGTTTCAGAAAAGGTCATTCTTGTACGACCAACCTGCTGACTGCGGTGGATAAATGGACAACCATCCTTGATCGCAAGGGGAAGGTTGACGTCATCTACCTGGACTTCTCAAAAGCTTTTGATAGGGTCAACCATGCATGTCTTATCAAGAAGCTTGGACGATTGGGTATAAAACCCCCTTTAATTTACTGGATCACTTCATACCTAGAAAACCGACATTTTAAGGTCAGGGTTAACTTCACTCTCTCTTAGGCTATGGAATGTCCTAGTGGGGTCCCCCAGGTTTCAATACTAGGACCTCTTCTCTTCTTGATTTATATTAATGATCTTCCTCAACAAGTTTCATCTGATTTATTGCTTTTTGCTGATGATGTGAAACTTTGGAGAGAGATACGTACTCACAATGATATACTAGTTCTTCAGGAGGATCTGACTCGACTTCAAAGTTGGGCAGACGACAACGGACTTACCTTCAACACTTCAAAGTGCAAGGTAGTCCATCTGAGACAAGTTGCAGACTATATTTATAACTTAGGTAACTCACCTCTAGAAGTTTCCCAAGTTGAAAAAGATTTAGGAGTGTTGGTACCCTATGACCTGAAATCGTATGCGAACTGTGACAAAAACGCCTCTCAAGCAAACCTTGCACTGGTAACATTGAAGCGCATTTTTGGCCAGTTTGACGGTAGAACCTTCCATATAATCTTCAACAGTTTTATTCGTCCCCACTTAGAGTACGGAAACATAGTATTTCCTCCCTCCCTCCAAAAGGATAAGGACACTCTGGAACGTATACAACGTCGAGCCACGAAATCAGTTTGGGGTCTCAAATTGAAACCTTATGAAGAGCGCCTCAAATCACTTAACCTTTACCCGTTAGAGTATAGGCGTCTTAGAGGTGACCTTCTTATGACTTATAGTATCCTTAATACTTCTGGTCATCCCCTTAAACAACTTCTTAAGCTTAGTCATAACACTAACCTGAGAGGTAACACCCAGAAATTGGAGACCCTACATAGCAGAACAGACTGCAGACACAACTTCTACTCCGTTGGAGTTGTTGAGTGCTGGAATTCGCTGCCGACTGAGCTAATCCAAGCGACCTCCCAGGAGTCCTTTAAGAGGAAACTTGACTTATTCTTAAGGACTAAGGATAACATATTATTATGATTTACCAAATTCTTTTTTTCCTCTATTATCGTTCATATACCTAGGTTTTTGCGTGGAGGTATTGGTGATCCACTGCTATCAGACACGGAAGCCCATTAAGCGAAAGCTTCTTCTATTCCGTCCTCAACCATTTGAACCATTTTGAATTATTTTTTCTGGTTAACGTTTTTTTTAGCAAGTTAGTTTTCTATAGGATTAGGTCGCTAACTGCATGCCCAACCCTTTTCATTTACCCGAGCTTTAGACCGGCAGTAGCCTTCGGAGGAGCTACACGAGGAGTTTTAATATTTCTATATATACATAAAAAAAATAATGAATAAGCAGAATACATTAAATCGATTTATCAGAACACTGGTTCTTTGGTTTATTTGTAATAATAACGTTTATTTTTCTTCAAAGAATATTTATTTTCCTATGTAAACAATAATGTTAAGAATACAGGTAACAGATGGTCTTTTTTTCGACATATTTCATATTCTGTAAATATATGAGACAGTAAACAGCTACAGTGTGTTATAGAAAAAGAAAACTGTAAAGTCTATCAATGATTTATTTAACATTTCCAATGGAGTAAACCAATAAGTTTGAATAGACAAACTGTGTAAAGTTTCAGTCCAGCGACAACCAGTTAATGTATTTCATCGCATCCCACGTTGTTTGTTTGTTTGCTTCTTTTTTTAGATCAAAATATGTTTGGATATAAAGACATTTTACTATACAGTAATGATTTCATTTTCCCTAGTGTCTAATAGTAGAAGTAGTATTTTCAAAGGTTAGGTGATTGCTTTTTTGAGTCATTCGGAAAAAGCTTAGTAAATGCATTTGTTAACACAAAATAAATGTACCCATAAATTCACTTAGTAATGTTTATTCGAATCTTCCCATCGATGTGTTAGGACTGAAACTGGTCAGTCTCTCATTGGCATATGTGCATACTGGGCGTATTGCTTCGATATAGCTTTAATTCACAAGCATTATGAGCAAGGATGGATAATGGCTAGCAGTGGAATCCAGGACGTACGTTTCGTCCAACGTCAGGCTAGTCAATTGGATGTACCTGCATCTCACAGTTGATGTTCACTCTGGGACTCGAACCCAGTACTTTTCGCTTCAAAAGCCATCGCGTTATCCACTCAGCTACTGAGTGAACATCAACTCTGTGATGCAGGTACATCCAGCTGACGAGTCCAAAATAGGACGAAAAGCGCGTCCTGGATTCCACTGCTAGACAATATCCATCTTTGCTTAAAATGTACCCATATATTAGATGACTTAATTTCAGAGTTATCAATTACTCGCTGAAGACTATTAGTATTTTAATATATTTCCTTCACAAAAAATTTCAGTTTTAATCAATTTGCCAAAAGCGTTACCTTCAACAAAAGAGTTATAACTGGATAAGAAATATCGAATTTTAATGAGGACCTAATAATGTAGATGAAAATTTTGATTGCATCATTTAATTTTAAGATTAGTCCCAATTTAGAAATTAACTGTAAGAGTTTGTAATGAGAACTTCACAAAATGTTTTCATTTGCTTGCAGAATATAAAAATTTTGAAAAAAACCCAGCTGTTCTCTTTGATGTTACTTACTTACGCCTGCAACTCCTCGTGGAGTAGCGCAGGCCGCACACCAACATTTTCCATCCAACTCTGTTGGGTCTTCTTTTCCAGTTGTTATTCACCTTTTTCATATCTGTTTCCATTTCCTGGTGTAATGTGTTCTCTGGCCTTACTCTTTTCTGCTTCACTTCCGGATTCCATGTTAGGGATAGTCTCGTGATGCAGTTCGGTGATTTCCTCAATGTATGTCCGATTCATTTCAAACGTCTTTTCTTAATTTCCTCTACAGATGGAAGCTGATTTTTCCTCTCCCACAGAAGGCTGTTGCTAATAGTATCCGGCCAGTGAATATTGAGTATTTTGCGTTGACAACTGTTTATAAATAGTTGTACCTTCTTGACGATGGTTGTAGCCGTTCTCCACCTCTCAGCTCCGCACAGTAGAACTAACTGTCTTGACGTTCGTATTGAAGATTCTTACTTTGAAATTAGTTGACAGTTGTTTTGAGTTTCATATGTTCTTCAATTGTAAAAATGCTGCCTTTGCTTTACCTCTCTATTATGTACCTTGCTCAAATAACTTTGAAAAATCCCCTAACCTCCCATCTTTCTCTGTAACAGTGACAGAATTTACATGATAAAATGTGTTATGAGAAATTATTTATTCATTTCTAGCACTCTCAAATTGTACTTCATTCGATAGGTTTCATATCTCTATACCTTGCGTATATCGTTGTCAACGAAGTGTATCAATTATTAAGTTCATATAGTTTCATCTATTGTGTAATAATGCTACAAATATATTCACATGAATGTTAAAAATAATACACCAATACTATGAAATATAAACAAATTCGAATTAAATAATTCATATACATAAAGTTTTGTGGAAGTAAATTTCCAGATAATCGAATGTGAGTTTGAAAGGACACAGACAATGTTTGAATAATGCTCCTGAAACCTCAGTTGATGTGACAAAACTTGAGAATAGGTCGATGATAGCATCACATGTGTTAGAAATAGGACACAAGAGCAATTTCGAGGGGGATAAAATACTTCAGAAAGGGTTTATCACACGTAAAAATAGATTGACAGTAGAATCACTGTATACTTGAGCTAATAAAAACAACCTGAACAGAAAAGATGATATTCACCTAACTACCTGCCATGGCCAATGTTCATTAACAAATAATTGGCCTCTGTCTCTATCTAACCTGTCTATTTCATATACATGGTTATTCTGACAGAAATTGACCTGGGATATATTAGCAATATATTTATGTATTTAATGGTTCTTATTTTACATTCACATTGACAATTCAGAAACAATTTCAACCTTCAAATCACGCTTTTACTTTAATTTTTACTTTATATAAACACGAACTACTTCCAGAAAACTCTGCAGGACGAAACGTTGAAATTATTTCAATTTCTGATATGATAAGATGAAAAGTAATAATTAGTTTCTTTAACTCATTATGACTTTTGTTCAACAGTCCCTCCGTTTGTTTAATTCAATGTGATAATAACACAGTATAGTATTTGTTCCTGTTTTCTAGTGTCATCTTTTATTCTGTATGACAGACTACCTGGTTGGGATTCGCGAGATGATAGCAATCGATGGTTAGAGATCTTGAATGACATGGCTCAAAATCGCTTGCAATAGCGAAGGTGAACCCACTCTTTGTGTTTTGCCAAATTCTAATCTTCTGGATTCTTCATGTCTCTATCTTTTTTCTCTTTCCAAATTTATTTCACTGGATATTACTCTATGAATAACATCTTCAAACCCTAATTTTTCAGATTACTGCCTATACTCTTACTACTTCTACCACTGGGTGTACAATCAGTATATAAATGTGTATATTTTCGACTAGTCATCGTCGTCGTGTTTTAGGTTTAATAAATCTTCACTTGTACTAGTCTTCTGAGTTCATACTTTAATATCGTAGGAACTGTAGTAGTTTCTCGTTTACAAGTATAAGTAATAAAGGATTCCGACATAATCAACGACGATCAATCATAACAAATTAACAACAAGACATAACAATTTCAATAACTGAAATGATTTTAAATATAATTTTCACATATATTGTCTTCTTCTCAATACTTGGCGCCGAATATCTGTCAAACTATTCGTTTTAATATTAACGAATATTCCTATAGAGGACAAACTTATTTATAATACTATTTAAGTACATTTGTTTACGTTTAGTTCAAATTTCATACGCTTAATTCCCTTCTTGATGAAGATACCACCAGTATTCTAGTTTGACAACTATTAACTAGTAACACCTTCTATAATCGAATCGTCCCCCACTCAGGTTTCCCACACTGAGCTGTAACATGATCTGGTGCGGATGCATCACCGAAAGCATTCAGTTAAACAAGTCCAATAAAACTAATGTGGTCAGCATCCAATGTTGTACACTTAAAAGCTATTGATTTTGGGGAATTATTTACAGCTAAAATGAATTCGAAGAAATCTGGAAAAACAATCGAAACAGAATAGCATACATTGATTTTATTTCTTAGTTGTATTACATATGCTTATATATCTATATAAGTATGTAACAATTGTCATTTCCATTAGTTCAATTGTGTATATCGGTTATTTATTATTAGGTTATAATTTAGTAATCAATATGATTGCATAACAACTGACAAGTCATCACGAGATAAGATAAATTCATGTTATTCTACTTCGACTTTTGTTCTGGCTTTATTCAAGTCTTGTTCAAACTTGTCATGTATGACAGTTAGATAAAAAAAATATTCTTTGAAAAAAATTATTATGCATAGATTTAACGTTTCATTATTATCCTAAAATTAAATGCGATTGCATAATTAATTTTTTTCTCATATCCACAAAACCGCTCTATGATTACAATCATCAGATGCACACTGGTGACTGGCTTCAAGAGGTATTTCTTGGAGTTCTAGAGAGAAGCAGTGACCAGTGGAGTTCAACTGGGTTTGTTGTGAGATAGTAACTCATTGAAGACAATGGTCGATGTGTCGCTCAATTTTGTGGATCGTTTGAAGTTAAATATTAACACCGTTGGATGCCGGCTTGGTGGTCTAGAGGATAAGCATTCGCGCGCGAGACTGATTGGGGGTGTGAACTGCTGAGGAATCCCACAATAGGACAAAACGGCCATCCAATGCTTCCAGGTTTTCAATGGTGGTTTAGCTTTAATTGATTCATGAATTGAATTATTAAGTTACAATATATTTATTTATACACTATTTGATTTAAATTAATCATTAATTGTTTCTATATCTTATTATCTTTGAAAATTTTAGTTTTTTATCACAGGATTATCATTTGCAACATTTGCTGTACCACCGGAACGACCAGAAAATCGACTTCAACTATCTTTTACATTATTTCTAACTTCCGTTGCTTTCAAATTTGTAATTAATCAATCATTACCGAAAATCTCTTATTTAACATATATGGTAAATTGGATAATTTTATTATTATTATTATTATTATTATTGGAGGTTTCCCCTGGTTACTAATTTAAAGAATTTCAGGTATTACGTAAAGGCTTATTTTATTGATTTATTACCTATATAGTGATATTAATGTTGCTATCGTATATTAAAAACTTGGTTTTCATGAATAAATAGAAACAAACACTAAATTATAAAAAGAAAGTAATGAAGATATTAAATTTAAAAAATACATTAGAATAGAAATTATGATGCTGTTTTATGTTATTATTAATAGACATTATCAGTAAGGGGTTTCGTGGAGATTTTATATAATTGAGATAATGAGCCAATTGAAGCTAGACCACCATGGAAAATCTGGAAGCACTGATCGGCCATTCCTTCCTATTGTGGGACTCCTCAGCAGTTTGAATCCACGATCCTGCCTCGCGAGATTTGAACCGATAGACCACTTAGTCGGCATCCAACGGTGTTAATGTTTAACTTCAAACGATCCACAAAATTTAGCCACCGTCCACCATTGCCTTCAGTGATCCCGTGAGGTGGGATCGTGGATGTGCACTGTTGAGAAGTCCCACAATAGAACGAAACGACCGTCCAGTGCTTCCGGGTTTTCCATGCTGATCTAGCTTTAATTGATTCATGATCTCAACTATAGAAATCAAGTTATTAATTATTATTATTCTTTCTGATTAAACAATAGAGCCAGTGATGTTGGAAACTTCTATACGTAATTTATGAAACAGAGATTTAGAAATATTCCAATGGTGATTCCATCGACTAGGGATGTAGTGAACAAGAACATGAGTACGGACAATCGAACATATTTGGCACAAAATTACAGAATATCTCACTGAAATCTGAGAACCATATAGTAAATAATTAATTTGCGATCCATTGTCTTAAACTAGACTGTTTCTTTTGCAAATATCAGTCCATTGTCTCAGATTTCATTATTCATGCATTTTTATACCACTTGCGTTCAGTTAGCGTTCTCTTCTTATCGATCTTCAACTGACATACATTTTATCTCTGACCATCATTATATACTACTTATGTAGATATAAGTAACCTACACCACATGGATAATAATTAGGTGAGATTGTTTTTCTGTAAAATTAATCACTACAATTCATGTGATTTGGGTAAATTAACGAATAGTTGTAATGTCTCTGACTAGATAAATACGGTATACATTCTAACCCAGTAATAAATCTATGTTAACATTATCATTCATTTGTAACAGTATTGAATTGTCAATTTACTAGGATAAATAATAATCCACCAATTTAACAATAAACCAATTAATGTTTTGAAGCAATAAAAATTTGAAAAAAACTTTATTTTTTCAATGTTCAATCTTGATCAAGTTGTACTTAATTAAAACAAAACAAAGTAGCATAATAAAACTGTTTTACTGTGCGCAAAAGAAAAATACATGGGGGAAATGTGTATTTCATATTCAGTAGTATATTACTTTTTTGGGAAGGAAAAGATGTGCACAATTTACATTTGTTGATGAATTAATAAAAAAAAAGAAGTGTGTTAAAAGCAAGTAATGTATATGTGTTTTGCTTGTTTCAAACACACATGTATATAGAAATTTATTGTTTGTAGTTCTAATGACTACTAAGTTAAAACCTTAAACTATTTAACTTTTATTCTTTGTTGTTGTTAAGGTCTGCAGTTGATCAATCTCTTGTTGGCATATGTGCATCCTGTGAGGACTGCCTTGATATTGCTTTAAATCATAAAATCTAGAATCAAGGATGGATGATGGTTAGCAATGGGATTCAGGAGGAGTGTTTCTTCTTATTTGAAACTCGTCATCTGGATGTATGTACATTCCAAAGATGATATTCATCCCATAACTTAAACTAAGTACAGTTCTCTTCAAACGCCACCTCGTTATCTACTTAGCTACAGTAGTGGGTTTGAGTACCGGGGTAGACATCAACTCTGGGATGCAGGTACATCTCAAATGGGATGAAACGCGCAATTTGGATTTAACTGCAAGCTATTATTCATCTTTGCTTATAAAGCATAAAATCACTATTACGTAGATTAGGTACTGTAGTCATTGAAAATATCAGTAATCAGATTTTACAGATATTTCTAATTGTAGAGTTTTGTACTATTTAATAGGTTGGACATTATTATTGACAAGAGTCAACATTATTTTTTTTAGAAACTCATTTAAATCTATGATTATTTCTCAAAGTATAACTCAGTAATGAACTAGAGATTTATATACTGAGCTCTCAATCAAACATTTTATATGAGGACTAACAGTGTTTTTTTCATTGAATGACATGAACTGCATTTTATCGTGAATAAATGGAATATTTATAACATGATCAAGTAGTTTATCAGTATGATTTAGAAGAGATTGGAAGCAACTTCTTAGATAGGTTATGTACAGTGGTTCTTTTAGATTGGGCCTTTTTCCTACAAAGAGTAGCAGGATTCGGTAACACATAAAGCACCTTGATCAGTCACTTTTTATTATAGTTGACAAAAGCTTTACACAATTCCAACCAGTAAGTAAATAATGAATATTGTATACTGTGATACACTCTGGTTTGTTTTGAAAATTTTTAAGTGCTACATAATCTTTAGGTGTTTTTAAGGGCAGATCAAATAGTCTGCGAGATGGAACATATGTTTAACAAGTGATATCTTAAATATACGATCCACACACACACACACGCCAAAACATAATCTAAAGGCACATATTCGTGTTGATATCAATCTAATAGGAAAAAATGTCATCATGAAATAGATATGCATAAACTTAATTAATAATGTTGTGGTTATAAAATCACTAAACTATAACAACAGTTTGTTGAGATCCATTTGTCATTTGCAATTATCTCAAAAGAAAAGAAAATTTACAGGAGTTAAAGTAAATTGATGAAAATAAAAGAGACATAAATTTTTACTTAACCAATTTGAAAAGTCAGAAGATTTTCAACATTATCCAGAACTCATACGATATACTACAGTGCACGTCGTGCATGGAGGGCGGCTGACAGATGCATTTCCAATAGGGACCAGAGTTAGACAAGGCTGTCTACTCTCCCCTATCCTCTTCCTTCTGGTGATTGACTGGATTATGAAGACGTCAACATCTTAGGGGAAGCACAAAATACAATGGACATCTCAAAACCAATAAGACGATTTGGACTTCAAATATGACCTAGCCCTCCTATCTCATACACATGAACAAATAAAGATGATGGCAGCATTTCTGCAATTGAAGAACATATGGAACCCAAAACAACTCTCAACTAATTTCAAAGTGAGAATCTTCAATACGAACGTCAAAAAAGTTAGTTCTGCTGTACGGAGATGAAACGTAGAGAAATACTACTGCCATCGTCAAGAAGGTACAAGTATTTATAAACAATTGTCTACACAAAATACTCAATATTCACTGGCCGGATACTATTAGCAACAGCCTTCTGTGGGAGAGGAAAAATCAGCTTCCATCTGTAGAGAAAATTAGGAAAAGACGTTTGAAATGGATCGGACATACATTGAGGAAATCACCGAACTGCATCACGAGACTATCCCTAACATGGAATCCGGAAGTGAAGCAGAAAAGAGTAAGGCCAAAGAACACATTGTGCCGGTAAATAAAAGCAGATGTGAAAAGGATCAATGTTAACTGGAATGAACTTGCAATGATTGCCCAGGACAGTGTTGGATGGAGAATGCTGGTGAGCGGCCTATGCTCCTCCACGAATGGTAATAGGCATTAGTAGGTTTGAAAAATATTCAAAATCATTTTAAGTCAACCGGAAATTGATGAGTAAACATTATGTTGAAAAGAGCAAGAACAAAAATTTTAGCAGAATAGCGTGAATTCATTTTATTTTATTGGTTCTCAACTATCTTACAGATTAAATTCAACTTAATATTGTTTGTTTGAATCTTCCCATCGATTTGTTAGGACTGCAACTGGTCAGTCTCTCATTGGCATGTGTGCATACTGTGCGTATTGCCTCGATATACCTTAATTCACAAGCATAGTTAGTAGAGATGGATAGTGGCTAGAAGTGGAATCCAGAACGCGCGGTTCGTCCTATTTGGGACTGGTCAGCTGGATGTACATGCATCTCACAGTTGATGTTTACTCTGGGACTCGAAGCCAGTACCCTCGCTTCAAACGCCATCGCGTTATCCACTCGGCCAGATTATTAATCTCATTTGATTAGCTTTACTCATTTTATTCCTATCAGGGTTTACTAATTATGTAATCACTTGTTTCCGGCCGTTTGAATTGTTGTCACAAACAATGTTATAGAATTTTCTTTTACATAAGGTAAATACATATATATATATATATATATATAATATTCAGTCTATAAAATTTATTTACACCCTTGCAAATGTATCTTCAACATAACTTTTAACTAAACTCTTTCATCTAAGTAATTTAAATCCATTTCGTAATCATGTTTTGAATATCTTAAGTTGTAAGCAACTGATGTGAACCAATGAAATAAATTGAATTCATGCTATTCTGCTAGAAACTATGTATATGAATATAATATATTGTAATTAATTAACATTGTAGACTAGCATTACTGACTGATATGTATGCTTAACTAAATCAGATATACTGCTTAGATTTTTGGAAGAGATTATATTTAATTACATTTGCTTGTTATTACGTAAGTCAGTAACTGTGTTTGTGACATAATATTGACTGTTAATAATTTATACTAGTTGATTTATTGACATTTCAGAGTGACTAATGGTTAATTTCTAAGTTTTAAAATGAGAACAAGTTATTGTGTTATATCACTTACACTCTTACTGTTACATTTAAAGTTTTTAGTTGAATCAGATGTATTCTATCTTAACCGTAGGTATATTGAAGTTTATGAAATCAGGTTTCTAATTTATTTGATAAAGACAGAGTTCTATTGGATTTTTTCTTTAAATGAAGTAAGAAGTAAGTAAATCATATTAACCTACCAGGAAAACACAACTAAGAAATAGTTAATAACTTTAAGAAATATCTGTAAAATAATCTACGGGTCTCAATTATGAAAGATAATTGACTTTTATGATAAATGACCTTTATGTTTGTCGTTTATCTACATATCTGTCAATCTGACAATTATCAGAGGGGGAGGGGTTTGTGGAGATTTTAGTAATTTTATAGTTGAATTTATAAGTCAATGAAAGTTAAACCACCATGGAAAACTTATAAGCACTGAACGGCCGTTTCATCATGGTATGGAACTCCTTAGCAGTGCACATCCACAATCCTGCTCGCGGGATTTGAACCCAGGACTTATTGCTCTCGCTCGCAAACGCTTGACCTCTAGACAATTATGATGCAATCTTTTCTATCCTTCTATAGACATATTTTTTCCATATAATAATAAATACAAATGTATAGCTGAAGTAAATTTTTCTTATAAGGAATCTAAATACATTTTGTAATTATGATTTTTAAATATCTCAAGTTTTAAGTAGCTGATGAGATCCAAACGAAACAAAATGAATTTATGATACTCTGCTCAAATCTTGTTTATGAATAAGTCTAATAATAGATATGAGAATAATGACTACAGTTTACTTACTTACTTACGCCTGTTACCCCTCGTGGAGGAGCATAGGCCGCTCACTAGCATTCTCCATCCAACTCTGTCCTTAGCCTTCCTTTCTAGCTCTTTCCAGTTAACAGTCTTCCTTTTCATATTTGCTTCTATTTCCCGGCGTAGTGTGTTCTTTGGCCTTCCTCTTTTCCGCTTCCCTTCCGGATTCCAGGTTAGGGATTGCCTTGTAATGGACATTGGTGATTTCCTTAATTTATGTCCTATCCACTTCCAACGTCTTCTTAATTTCCTCTTCAGCTGGAACCTGCTGGTTTGTCCTCTCCCATAAAACGCTGCTGCTGATAGTACAGTATTGATAAATAAACCCGGAAATTAAAATCAAAAGTATCATATAAATAAAAGAAAATAGTCAGTAGTAAGTTTTAAGTAGTGCCAACATACTACATTCCCCCAAAACATCTGAATTTCGATTACAATAAAAAAGACATGAAAGTGGAGTAGACAAACAAACACAACGAACAAGGTTAAATTCCAATTCACTTAGTATTGTTTGCTTCAATTTTCGCATTGATACTTAGGATTGCAACTAGTCGATCTCTTATTGGCATATGTGCATACTGTGCGTATTGCCTCGATATTGCCCTTATTCACAAGTTACAGTCCTAAGCATCAATGAGAAGAGTCAAACAAACAATACTAAGAGAATTCAAACTTCCCCCCATTGCACAAGCAAATGGCTGTTAGGACTCAGTAGCTAAGCGAATAACGCGATGGTGTTTGAACCGAAAGGTACTGGGTTCGAGTACCAGAGTGAATACTAACTCTGATATGCAAGTACATCCAGCTGATGAGTCCCAAATAGGAAGAAACGCGCATCCTGGATTCCACCGCTATCCACTATCCATTTTTGCTTATAAGGTTAAATTCGTTTAATAAATCCTGATGGTAAATAAAGAAATAAAAGCCACCGAAAATATTTTTTTGAGTGTAAAGATTAGTGTTCTTTCTTCAAACACATTGTTAACACTTGTCTGAACTTGGACTGAAAATCACTATATAAATATGATACAGTGAGATAATTGACTATGAATGCCATAGATGAGTTTCACAATCCCTCATAGAAGTTGGTTATTGAGTGCATTTGACTCTTTTCAAACACCAAACAGAAATATTCCTTAACTCGCTAGTTAAAACATCTATCAGTATATCTGATAAAATTTTCTTTACTGTAACAGTGAGCTTGGTAGGTATATTTTGAGGTGATAAAGCAGATCAATATATTTACCTTTATGGTGAAAAATAAAAAAATATCTTTATACTATTTACATATTTTATACTGATCTTTAAGTCTATTTTTAGGTTCAATACTTTTCTGCATTCAAAACTTATAAAACATGAAAATTTTGTGAATAGTTCAGTGGTCTAGTGATTAAGCGCTCGCGCGCGAGACTGATAGGTTCTGGGTTCGAATCTCGCGAGGCGGGGTCCTGGATGAGCACTGCTGAGGAGTCCTACAATAGGATGAAACGGTCGTCCAGCGCTTCCAGGTTTTCCATGATGGTCTAGCTTCAATCGACTCATGATTTCAACTATATAAAATTACTGAAATCTCCACAAAACCCCCTTCTGTTATTACAAATAAATTCTTTAAAGAAAACATAGTAGATTTTTTCCCGATATTTACTTCATTAGAACATAATAAACCAAAATCTAGATCTATTAAATTTCTAAATTTATTTGTTCTGTTATCTTCATAAATGACCGTATAGTTCAGTGACTAAACAATTCGTTTAAATGTCTTGTGAAAAAATTCTTATGAAAGACTTAAAACTATTTATTAGAGTGAGCCAGCACCAAACCTTGAAAAGAAGACAAAATGAATATCATATACTTTTAAGCATATATTTTAGACATTAACACCGTTGAGTGCCAGTTCAGTGGCTCAGAGGTTAACTGTTCGCGCACGAGACCGAAGGTCCTTGGTTCGAGTCCCGCATGGAAGCGCAATGCTAACGAGTCCCTACTAGGACGAAACAACCGTCTAAAGTTTCTGGGTTTTCAGTGGTGATCTAGCTTATATCGACTCATGAATTCAATTATTGAAAAAAATTGTTTGTTTCCATTTTTACAGGACAAATATGTATTAATGTCATTGGCAATATTATGTGTTGTTAGTGTATGGCATGCAGTAGTTACATTAATACCAAGTGATGCAGAATTTGAACAGCTTACTACAAAAAATCTTTTAAAAACAACAAATCCCCAATTTTCGTTTATGAAACGTTATAAAGGATTAACATTTCCGCATTCTTCTGCCGTCAACATAACATCTAGACAAATAAATGATGCCAGTATAGATTATCATGTTGATGTTAAAAATAATACAAGTTTAATCCAGGTCAGTATCGTTTATTTAATTATCTTCCTGTATAATGTATTTTTAAAGTACTTGGATAGTTTAGTGGATATCATAAAACATTAACCAGTTGAAAAATATTTCTTTGTTGTTCAATGGTTATAAGTATTCAACGTTATTGATAATATTAATGAGTGGTTAACAAGTAAATGCAACTGTTATTTACATAGTTATGTCATATTGTTACTTACTTACACCTGTTACCCCTTCTCAAGGGGCATGGGCTGCACATCAGCATTCAACATTCAACACTGTTTTGGACAATCCTTTCCAGTTCATTCCAGTTGTTATTCATTCGTTCAGTGTCTGCTTCCGATTCTTGACACAGTGTGTTCATCGATCTTCTACTTTTCTGTTTCTCTTCACTATTCCAAGTTAGCGCCTGCCTCATAATGCAGCATGATGATTTCCTCAATGTATGTCATATCCACATCCAACGTCTTTTTCTAATTTCCTCTTCAAGTGAAAGCTGGTTTAACCTCTCCCACAGTAAATTGTTGCTGATGTATCCGGTCAACGGTCATTGAGTACCTTGTGTAGACAACTGTTCATAAATACTTTTACGATTTTGATGATGGTTGTAATAGTTCTCCACGTTTCAAATCCATACAACAGGACTGTATTGAAGTTTCTGAATTTGATATTGGCTTGCACACAGTTGTTTTGAATTCGAGATCTTCTTTAACTGTTGGGATTGATGTCCTTATTTCGTCAATCACTGCATGAACATCTGCATTAGATCTTCCATGTTTATCAATGTCGCTGTCCAGATACGTTAAGTTTTCCACCTCTTCCAGCGTTTGTTTCGCTACCGCGGTAGATTGGATTGATGTTCTGCATGTTATATTTCAGGACATTGTGTTTTCCATTGTTTGTGTATGAGGTCTACTGATACAGAGGCAGCTGCTGCTAAATTGGTCGTCTTGACTTGCATTTGTTGATGTGTATGGAATAGAAGAGCTAGGTCATTTGTGAAGTCCGGATCGTCTAGACGCATCCAAGCTCTCCATTGTATTCCGTGCTTTATCTCAGATGTAGAGGTTTTCATAATCAAGTTAAACACTAGAAGAGAGGGAAAACGTGAGGGTAAGCAGTCTTGTCTGACACCAGTCTTCACTTGGAATTCATCTGTCAGCTTTACTCTATTCACGAATTTGCAATGTAGTCTGTCGTATGAATTCCGTATGATGTTGACGATCTTTTCAGATACTCACACCGTAGTGTCGAAAACGTTTCCATAATTTTCTCCTATTCATGTTGTAAAATACCTTCTCATAGTGAAGGAATTCGATGTATGGTGACCAGTTTCTTTCGATCGATTGCTCAACGACAATCCGTAGTATCGTGATTTGGTCTGCGTACGACCGATCCGTCAGGAATCCAGTCTCCTGATCACGAATTTGAGAGCGCACTTATTCTTTGATCCTGTTCAGCAGCACTCTGTTGAAAACTTTTCCTGATACTGACAGTAATGTGATTCCTCTGTAGCTCTCACATTTTCTGAGATCTCCTTTCGTCGGTATCTTGATGAGTCATGTTTATTTCCACTTTGTCCATGGAACTTGTTCTTCCTCCTACATCCTCATGAATAGAACTTCCATATCCTTCTTCAGTGCTCGATCTGGTACATTGTCAGGTCGAGCGACTTCCCCACTCTTCATTTGTCTGATGGCCATCCTGATTTCTTCGATCGTTGTTGGAGTGACATTGTGTTGTTTCGATTTCTGATGGGTTTAATCGAGCTGGTACATTCAAGAGTCCCTCGATGTGTTCTACTGATCTGTTCCTCTGTTCTTGAATTTTGGTGATTATCTTACCTTGTTTATCCTTGACTGGTCTCTCTGGTTTACTATAATTCCGTAAGTCACAATGTATCATTAAATAAATCAATTATCAAGTGTTTTCTACATTGCATTACTTCGTATTTGTGTTTCATGTTGTCACCAAACGTATCATTTAAACATTAAAAACATAAAGTTCAGAAAATAGATCTCGTTTCAAAGAATTTATTATCAAACTGTACAATAGTATCTATATACATGTATATAAATTGTATATTCGTATTAATAGCTGTACGGTAAATAAATATCTTGTAAGGATAGGAAAGATTACAACATAAAGTGATTCGAGACTCTAAATATCAAATAAAGATTACGTAATAAACGGGGGGTTAGAAGAGAATAGAAGGATGAAATTAATTTACGGGTCAAAATTATGAAAGATAATTGTCCGCTTGACAGATATGAAGAAAAATAAACGAAAAACATAAAGGTCAGCTGAATAATAATAATGAAAATTTGTTAAAGGTTAATAACTGCCTACAGCTTAAAATTACAAAACACTAGCATAAAAAAGGAAAAAAAAAGGAAATTAGGGTCGAAGAAGGATAAGAGAGGGGACGTATCGTTTCTGCACACAGAGTTCGGGCTTGAATTAGTGGATCTCCAACGCTTCCGTAGTGCATAAGTTTTTGATTTGACCTCCATTCGATCTTACTTGCTTACTTACTTACTTACGCCTGTTACTCCCAATGGAGCATAGGCCACCGACCATTCGATCTAGTGCAACTATAAATACGAATATACAGCTTAAGTAAATGATTTCGTCGAACTGAAAATTTTCTTCCCTGAATTCTCTTTATTCGGATAGCACAATGCGTTATTTTAATGATATGAAATTTAGCTATTAATTTTATAGGGAAATATGAACAATAAACAAAAATGACGTAAAAGAAAGATTATAATATTAAGTTGCATAGTACAAACATTAACAATAAAATTTTATAGAGTTGAGATCGTGAGTCACTTGAAGCTAGACCCTTCTGATTATAACAATAAAAGTTTGTTTGATGTTTACGTGATGTGTGTAAATAAAATGGTGTATAAAATCAATTTAACAGTGGATTATAACGCTAACAGTTTCAGTTTAAGTTACATTTTGGAAAGGACAGGAGGCTGATAGCCTATGTTAGTCCTGGCAATTATGGTCACTCGTCTGATACAACTTCCTCCTGAAAGAGTCGACGGATGGAGCCTCAACCACGTGCTGAGGTAATGAATTCCACTCGTTGATGATTGGATAGGAAAGTCGATAGTCATCTGACAAGTAATTTGTCCTGGGATTGTGAATTTTTCTTAATTGTCTTAGTAAATTCTCTGTTTTGGAAGATAAGAAAAAATGAGGGCATATCAGAGGCAAATTTATCACTAAATAATTTGAAAACAATAACCAAGTCACCTCTAGTTCTTCGATATGACAACGGGAATAGGTTTAACTTAGCCAGTCGAGCATCATATGGGAGCTTCACTATTCTGGCAGTCAGCTCAGTTGCTCTTCTCTGAACCTTTTCCAAAGGTTTACTATCTTTTTTAGGCAAGGGTTAACAGCTTGTATGAACGGCAGTGTAAAGTAGTCTTTAATTCTCGGCTAACGATGCCTCCCAAGTCATTGTGTGTCTGGACAATAGATAGTTCAATGTTATTCACTGTGTATGTATCCGTACCTTGATGACCAATATGCATCACAATACACTTGGGAGTATTTGCCAGCAGCTTCCAGGTTTGAGGTCATTCAGATAACTTCTCCAGGTCATCTTGAAGTTCTAATTTATCACCTTTTCTTCTTATCGCCCTCCATATTTTGACATCGTCAGCATATAGCAAGACCGATGATGATAGGAGACGAGGGAGGTCATTTACATACAAGAGGAATAATACTGGTCCCAAAACTGTACCTTTAGGCACTCCGCTAAGTACAGCTTTTCAACTCGTCAATTTGGAGTTCACCCGTACTCTTTGTTGGCGCCCAATTAGGAAGTCTTTTATCCACATTAATATATTGCTTCCAAACCCAACATTTCTTAACTTATATAACGGCCGGTTGTGGGTAACTTTGTCAGAAACTTTGCTGAGGTCAATATAGGATACGTCTGTAAGTAACTTTTGGTCTTTGAAATCGCACCAGTTTTTGCGAGCAACTATCAAGTTAGTGAAGCAGGAATGACCTGTTCTAAAACCATGCTGCTTTTCTGAAAGAATCTGGTTTTCATCGAGATATTTAAACAGCTCCTTTTGACCAATCTTTTCTAAAATTTTACCAACCACGCTAGTTAGGCTAACTGGTCGGTAATTCTTAGGTTTATATTTCGTACCTGTTTTGAAGACAGGATTTACTATGGCGTTCCTCCAGTCTTTTGGTAAACAACCCAGGATTACGGATAGATTAAAGCATATGCTTAAACGGTTTGCAACAAAGTTATCTAATTCCTTTAGTAACCCAGGATTCAGTTCATCGGGTCCCGTTGATTTGCCTATGTCAAGCTTATTTAGCAGACCAAAAATATCAAGTTCTTCAATGGTCACGTTGTCCAGTGCGTGTATGGGGGGATTTGTATGGACTGACGGGAATGGTATTTCGATAGTATATACATTGTTAAAGTAGTTTGAGAATACTTGAGTTTTACCAAAGTTGTCCTCCACTAATGATGTAGCATTACTGTCTTCCCATAGTGATGGAATATTACGGTAGGCCAAACCAATCCACAGCTCTTGTCCCTTGCATTTTAAGCGGTAAGCAACTAATTCACACGTCTCACTCTCGTGGTATACACTGTCGATAATGGCAAATGAGATAGTATTCCTAATGAATAGAGCTACTCCCCCTCCTTTACGCTTCTGGATTCTGTTGAGTCTTACCAACATAAAACCTTCAAAATCAAGATTAATATTATCTATAGTCTGTGTCAGCTAAGTTTCTGTGACTGCGATTATATCTAGCTTGCTAGGGTCAATCTGTACACCCAGTTCCGACAGCTTATTGAGAAAGCTTTGGGAATTAGTGTAACAGATCCGAAGCCTATTTAAATAGCTTCGTGCTGCACCCATACTGGCTTCAGCATCATTATCTGTCAAAGCCTCACAACTCGAAAATTTACAATTTTTAGGTGATTTTCGCCAGCTTCTAACCTAATTTGTAGTTCTTTTTCTGCCTCTCGTCTTTTGACACGGTCTGCGAGCGGCAAATCCTTACGAACAAAAACTCCTGAACTATTTAGTTTATATCGATTCTGTCAAATTATGTCCCGTTCATTAGGAGACATAAATATTACTTTAAGCAATCTGGTTTGATTCTGTTTTAAGTTCCCTTGACTACCCAGTCTATGCACATTTATCAAGGTGACTCTAGATATATCCTGTGGCATAATCTGATTAAGTAGCTGTTTTATCAACCAAATGTCATGCTCAGAACGAATTTTAGGTTCAGACTTTCACTCTCCTTAATTCTATGAAAAATAAATGACCTGTAAAAGTGACTAGTCTTTAATTACACGGCTACTTTTTGAAGAGTTGCATTTTCTTTTATATCTTTATATCGTTTCTTGTTTACGACCTGTACTCATTCATCAGCTTTCGTTGGAGTAGCAGCTATAGTGACGTCAAGCATACTGTGTGATTTTGGAAGATTATCAACGAATCGGGCAGTTGGGTTGTGTTTCCTATTAGAAACTGATCTGACCTTGTGATTGGGCTTTTTTAGACCTTTCCTGCCTACCACCATTTAAAGGACGGGTACAGAGGAAACTTTATTTCCTGGGTTTATATTTAGGACAGGCCTCTTTGAAGCTGGTTTTTTCTCCGTTGAGTGATGTAAGTCATTTGTTACCGATTACATTTGAGGTGGTTTCAGATCGATTTGTGTGTCGGCAGGGTGAGTACTGTTCCATGTGTCCCGACCTTGTTTTCTAATGCGCTTGCTAGCAGCGTTCACCGTTGAATTGGCCTCGTTTAGCAAGCTGTTTCCGTCCGAGCAGCACTGCTGACAAAGCCATACGCAACCCTTTTTACTGGACCGTTTGAAAGCTGCAGACGTCGAAATCATGCAAACTTCATGATACGAGCCTTTACATCCATCTCAATGCACGCCGCTTTCAACGGGGTATCGACAGCCCGGACGTTAGCAACTGCTTTTTTGCACTGTTCAGTTATCGATCCAATGTTTTTAAATACAAACTAGACACTATAGTACATAGAGACAAAAGTGACATATGACTAAAAAAGTTGAAAAAAAGTAGATTATTAGGACCAAAAGTGCTAACAACTACAATAGAAACAATGTACTCAAAAGTACGACAACAAACTAATTTAGAAACAAAGCAAAACGATACTCTTAGCGGGTACTTTAATTAAAATAAATTCAATCAAAGTGTAAGCAGTAGTCTTGATACGTAATAAACAATCAAAACAATTAAAACTTACTCAGAAAGAAAAATATCACTATCTTTTTAAATATCGCTGGTCAACAGAGTAATATAACTAAATATATTTCGTTACAATAAATAAGTGTAGTACAGGAATGAAAAGAAACGAAATGAAATCAGAAAAATTTATCAATAAGGTCATTGGAATATGAGAAATAACCAAAAAAGAGAGGGATATTTCTATTTACAGAATCTATGTAATAACAATAAAATAGTAATAATATTTTCAAAGTCACAGTAAAGATAATGATAAACAATGCTCCTTTTCACAGTTAAAAGAGTGGGTCAATTGAAGCTAGACCACCAGGGAAAACCTAGAAGCACCGGATGGCCGTTTCGTCCTAGTATGGTACTCCTCAGCAGTGCGCATCCACGACCTTGCCTCGCGAGATTCGAATTCAGGACCTACCAGTCTCGCGCTAGAGTACTTAACAGATAGATCACCACGGCCATCCAGTGGTTGCAGGTTTTTCCTTGTGGTCTAGCTTCAATTGACTCACGCTTTCAAATATGAAAATACTAAATCTCCACAAAAAAAACCCATTCTTATAATGCGCCATTTGTACATACACTTCAGCATTTATATCATGGGTAGTATGTGTTTTTTCTGATTTTAACAGTTGAATACAAAGCAATCCTGGTAGTGACTATCTAAATGCTGAACTTCATGTTCTTTCTTATCTTATTGAAATTAATTTTGTATTTATTTCTTGATAATACAGATAGAAAAATCTACAAATGGTGATATCACTTCAAATAATGATAAACAAATTGTCGATAGGCAAAATGCACAGAAATTATCTCAACAATTGAATCAGCAAACATGGATAGCTTTAGCATTACAATCCAAAAGTCGCGAACAACATAAACGTCGACTAATGATGAGAATTGAAAGAGATGTTTTCGTATCATTCTGCATATTATATGTATTAGCTCATTTGACATTTATATTTTGGTTGTATTTTGACGTAAGTATAGAATTTTATACATATTTATAATTTTTCCTATTACATTTTTGCCTATACCATAAGTATAATGCTTATACTTCTATCACTATGGGATTTGAATCGACAACTGAATCTCTGTGCTAATGTGATATGGCAACTCGAACTGATGTACGTACGTACGAAGTTCTACGTTTTGACTGACTGACTGATACCATAAGTAAATCAATGGAAATGTAATCTGTGATATTACTTTCCAGCTTTCTACTCAAAATTATAAAGATTTTAGTCAATAAACAGGTATAACATGGATTATTATCTCCTGCTTTAAAGTATATTACACGAAACCATACTGTATGTGAAAATCATTGACGGTATAGATTGTTTTAGTTTACCACTCTTTATACAATTAGTGGTTTTGAATACTTACACCTACTAGTAATAGAAATTCATTGGTAAACTCCCATTTTTCATACGTTTTTGAAAATTTTAAAAGCTCTAAGTAAACAGTTATGTATGAGTTTAGGTTTCACTTTTCCGCTTTATCAGGAATTCCATCATTTCAGTAGACAATACACCTCGATTATTTTACCAGGGAATCATCTCTTAAAGATGATGTTTATGGAGTTGGTAAAGCCAGAAAGTCATTGATCTAGTGATCTATTTTCAGAAAAAAAATCTATCGAATGATTTGATGAATAAATGGATCAATCTAAACTTACAAACTACATTCTGTGAAGATTTTTATAGTTACACATATATATTTTCTGTATAGGTAATATAAATAATGAATAAACTAAGGTTGTATATTTTGTAAGATTTTTAGGTTTATTTCTATATTAACTAGTTCTAAATACTACTTGTTAGTGTTACTTATCATCATCATCATCATCATCATCATCATCATCATCATCATCATCATCATCATCATCATCATCATCATCATCATCATCATCATCATCATCATCATCATCATCATCATCATCATCATCATCATCATCATCATCATCATCATCATCATCATCATCATCATCATCATCATCATCATCATCATCATCATCATCATCATCATCATCATCATCATCATCATCATCATCATCATCATCATCATCATCATCATCATCATCATCATCATCATCATCATCATCATCATCATCATCATCATTATCGTATATTTGTGTAAAGTTTTTGTGGGTAAATGTAATTGTTTGATAAATAAATAATAATCTATAATAATTGCCCTTTACATCTGCGTAGAATTATATTAAATGTAATGAAGAATGATGGAGTTACTCTTCTATGACGTCATATATAAATGTTGTGCTATATCATAGATTAATGAAAATCGTAAACATTAATTACCGAATTCAAACTCAGTAATGTAAAGATAATTTCCCAACAATAGTATCTTGAAGTCTTTGGCTCAATTCTTGACTAAATTTCCTGGAGTTCTAGTGAGAAGCAATGACAAGTGGAGTTCAACTGGGTCTATTGTGTGATAGTAACTCACTTAAACCAATGCTGGGCGGTTGCTCAATTTCGTGGATTGGTTGAAGTTAGACATTAATACTGTTGGATGCCGGCTTAGTATTCTAGGGGTTAAGCGCTTGCGCGCGAGACTGATAAGTCGTAGGTTCGAATCTCACCAGATGGGATCGTGGATGCGCACTGCTGAGGAGTCCCACAATACGACGAAACGGCCGTCCAATACTTCCAGGTTTTCCATGGTGGTCTAGCTTCAATTGACTCACTAACTAAATGATAATATGAAGTTTCATTATAGAACAGAAAAACTGTTCTGTTAATTAATGAAATCATTTAGAAATTAAACAAACTTTAATATCTCTCTAAGCCAAATACTAAGAAACATTTGAAGAAAAACTTGAACAAGATAAATAAAGCATAGCAACAATAATTTGCATAAACATTTTATTTTTCTCCTTTCATTATTTATTCATTTAATAGAAAGTAAGAATTATTACATAATTAATATATGCTAGATTATTCTTAAAGAATTATAAATGTTCCCGTCATATTGAATGGGATAATATCTTGTATATGAAGAATGTATTTTCGTTATTTAACAACAAAAAAATAACAACTAAACAATTCAATTCATAATGCTTTGAATTACTTACTTACTTACTTACATCTGTTACACCTCGTGGAGGAGCATGGGCCGAACACCAGCATTCTCCATCCTACTCTGTCCTGGCCAATCATTTCTAGCTCTTTCCAGTTAACATTCATCTTTTTCATATCTGCTTCTATTTCCCTGCATAATGTGTTCTTTGGCCTTCCTTTTTTCCTCTTCCCTTCCGGATTCCAAAATACTTTGAATTGCTTAAACTATTTTTAATATTTCGTTTTAGTTCCTTGTATTATAAAGTTCATATAAAAGGAAAGAAAAGAAATAAAACGTTGGCACGTGATATTTATTATCATCGACATTTACTACAGATAATTGTTTGAGGTTTACACTTTCAAATATAAAATAAACAGACTACTTTTGATATTATTGACTATGAATATACACAAACTATTCTAATATAAGTATAGACAAATAATAGCTTGAAGGGGAATACAGAACATGCATTTCCTCTTATCTAAGACTCGTCAGTTGGATCTAACTTCATTCCTTAACGGATGTTCACTTCGTGATTTGAACTCACTACTGTTTCCTACAAACATCATCGCCGCATTCAATCAATCATTAAATAAAAAAAGCCAGTAAAATTTAATTCATATACTTTAGATGTTAGAATCGCGTGTCCTGGATTACACTACCGAGAAACATCCATCTCTGATTAGAATGCTTGTGACTTAATGACTATATCGGCCAATATGTACAACATGAACATATGCCAATATGAAACTGATCAATCACAGTCATAAATGTCGTCGTGAAAATTTAAACAACTAATACATGTTCTAATATAAATTTAAGGTAAACTAACTGCAGTGCAGTGTATGTTCTAAATCATATAGACAATATTAATGTTATTTAATTCAGTGCACATGAGTTTAAAGCTGTGAAATATTCCTCAATAGTGCATTGAAGCCCAACTTTCTTCCAAAATTTGTCATCATTTGTGCTCTTAAGGTTCGATAGATCATAATGCTTATAGTGTTTGATGCAATGACTGTTCTATGATGTACATTGAAAATACTCGACAGTTCGAGTTTCTTAATGATAAAACTATTGGATTACATTTCACCAATCACCCTTTCTACGTTGAAAAATTGTCTGTAAACTGTTTAGTAAAATCCTAACTGATTTGAATGAGCTTGTATACCTAATTATGTAGGTAGGCGATAAACTGTAAATCGTTGACAATTAAGGTTTGACTACTTTTATTTTCTGTAAACATCGGATTATCAGTTGTTTTCTATTGTTTCCAAGACTTTTGTCTGATAAACTGAGTAACCAGAGAACAGAACAATCATTTAATGTTGTCATATAGCCTAAAATGAATTCGAGTGAAGATTAGGAAGTATTTGCTGTGGAGCACACGTCATTTTACTCACGCTTGGATTAGTCTCGAAAGTCTATCTGTCGAAGTGACAAGTTAGTTCGCAACACTATATTTCACATTGTCAGTAGACAGAAAGAGAAGTCTTGATAAGCCGACATTCAACACTAAGTATTCACACATCATTCTAGTGTATTCGAGATGATGCATCAGTCAACTAACATTTGATATTAGCCTGAGACTGCTGTGACAGTGTTCGGTCAGCTCGAGCATTATGATGCCACACTGACTTTGATAAATAAACATTCAAGTATAACCCAACATATTTATCTACCAGTCAGGTTAGATGTTGATCTACATTCTTCTGTCAGTGTGTGAAACTTGTAGTACATATATTCTTGAAGTAACAACATTTTCGCATGCATATTTTATAGTAATCAGCACTCCTGAAAAAAATGTAATCAGCTTCAAACTGTTAGTGTTTAACGGGAAGTTACAATGTTGTAACAATTTCTGGTAAACATCGATCTTTCATCACATTTGTGAGCAATCTTGATTTTTCTTATGGTGATGCTATTCACCGATTGAAGTTGAGAGAAAATGATCGAGCAACAAATATTTACCTCTAGAGACAATCGATCCCCTTTGACTGTTTTTAAAAAGTTCTTCTCTAAAACGACTGATGAGCTGGATCTAACAACTGGTTAACTTCACATTCTTTATCTGTGAACGTTAAGTCTGCGAAATATTCCGAATTGGTTGGTATAGAGATATGCGTATTATTATAGCTGCTAACGATGTTATTTTGATTCGTCTTATGAGTTGTCTGAGGAAGTCAAACGGAATTTGACATGTCCTGTATATTGAACTCAGTATGAATTATTTCAGTAAAATAACGAAAAAGGAGGTTAATATTTGCTGATCATGATTAGTTAGAGGTTAGTATTGGTAACAGTTCACTTGTCACTGTATTACCTTGGTTTACATGGTATTGTTATTGGTGAAACGTCGCGCGACCCGAGACATAAATATATGCCTTCAACACAGTTTTACATATTATATCTCAAAAATATTTGGATCAGAATACTGTCATGGTAACGTCAATGAAAAAAACTAACCAGTAAATCAATGGATATTTTTAATCAGAAGGGGTTTTGTGGAGATTTCAGTATTTTCATCGTTGAAATCATGAGTCGATTGTAGCTAGACCACCATGGAAAACCTAGAAGCACTGGACGGCTGTTTCTTCCTACTATGGGACTCCTCAACAGTGGGCATTCACGATCCCAACTCGTGAGCGAAATTCGAACCCAGGATCTGCCAGTCTCGCGCCAGAGCACTTAACCGATAGACCACTGAGCCGGATGGTATCCAACGATGTTAATGTCTAACTTCAACCAATATTTTTAACTACATAGTCTACTGAACATCAAAACATGCTACATTGAATTATAATTCGTGTTAATTCTTTAAAATCTGATTAAATCTTGTTTGAATAAATGAATGTAACTCCAGTCCTGAACGTACTATTCATGAGGTGATGTTTATTTCAAAATTCATTAGGTAACATTTTAATTCATTGAATTAATTTTTTTTTTCAATTTTTTTCATATTTTCTGTAGGCAAGCAAACGTAGAAGAGAGATGGTAGAACGAGATCGATTATATAAGGTAATATATAGAGATTTTCTTATGATATCAGTTTCTATAGTAATGATATATATATTACTAGAAAATGATTTGAACCAGGCCCCTTTATCATACATCTAGACGAGGAAAACAGTGTAAACTTATCAGAACACTAAAATAGTTTACAATGTTGATTGTGATTTAAATAAACTCTATAAACTCTACAATTTATAACCTAATTTTAGTAGTTCACATGGTGTTGTTTGCTTTTAACTTCCCATTATTATTTATGACTTCAATTGATCAGTCTTTTATTGATATATTTGCATCCTGTGAGGACTGCCTCGATATTGCCTGAAGCCACAAGCTTTATAAGCAAAGTAGGACTCAGTAGCTAAGTGGATAACGTGATGGCGTTTGAAGCAAACGGTATTGCGTTGTAGTCCCAGAGTGAACATGAACTCTGGGATGCAGGTGCATCCAGTTAACCTGTCCCAAATAGGACGAAACGTGCATTCTGGATTCCACTGCGAACCACTATCCATCTTTGCTAATTTTGGTAGATTATTAAAAATTAAGCAATTTGGATCTCATCAATAATGAAAAACGTTTAAATATTATAATCAATGAATAGTGTAATATTCAATTAATTACTTGGTAATATAACATACAATAAAAGTAACTATATACAGCTTCATACTCAATAAGGCATAAACACTGATGAACAGGATGATGATAATAATAACCACCTATGAATATTTTTTAATTTTTAGTTAGGACTTGATTCAGACTCTCGAACTTGTTCGATGATATCCAAACTTCCTACGTAGGTCTACGTTTGCTATAAAAGTACAAGATAGTCAGTAGTGACTTTGATATACTATATGAGGTAGTTGAGATCATCAGTCAACTAAAGCTAGACCACCATGGAAAAAAACTGGAAGCACTGGATGGCCGTTTCGTCCTATTGTGAGGCTCCTCAGCAGTGCCCATATTCGATCCCTCCTCGCGAGACAAAACGGCCATCCAGTGCTTCCAGTTTTTTTCCATGGTGGTCTAGCTTCAATTCAATCATGATCTCAACTATATAAAAATTACTAAAATCTCCACGAAACCCCCTTCTGATATACTATATTAGTCAAAATCAGAAAAGGTATGTACTAGAGTGTTTGGTAAATAATTTGATTGAATAATGATAGTAAATTAAACAGTTATAAGATGTTTCACGAAGCTTTTTTATATGTATTATAATAAGCTTATTTAAAATTATGGTTTAAGGGAATGGTATCAAAATTTCATTAACATAACTGTATATTGGATAATTAAAGCCAGTTGCACGCAGTCTGAACATATGTTCATTGTATTGTATTATTTAATAGATTAAGACATGAATATAACATAACTTCAACTAAGGAAGGCAATAAGACTTTTTCTTAAATAAAGTGATTATAAAACTATTATACAAGGAAACGAATGTTTCAACATGTAAAATATGGAGTAGATTAATGATGATAGGATGAATAAATATGCATTGTCATGCTTGTCTCAAGACCAGATGGAGGAGGGTTTGAAATGAGTTCGGCAACATCATACCTTGAAAGTAAACTTTCTAAAAACGTTCTTACTCCAAAGAATCATTTAAACCATTTAAACTCTGTCTTGGGAGTTAAAAGATCTTCATTTAGAAGAATGATGATATCTCGAGATGAAAGCGTAGATTCTTCAAAAATCACCGGCTGAAGACGGTTCCCCACTTTGATATTCAAAGTAAAAATTGATAATCGTTTGTTAAAATAGTCAGTCTGAGTTAATTGTGTATTAGCGATGTTAATAATCCACAAGATGAATGTTTACTTGAACAGTTAATGTTACAAATGCAGAGTTAAATTGATCTATTTATGGCATACTTAAAAATAATATGGTATTATTATGGCAACAATTTACACAGATTTTGTTCTCTAAGTACTCTGGCTCAGACTTAAACTAACCAATTTATATAACAAAGAAAGTACAGTGAAGTGAATTCTCTTTAGTAATTTCTAATTATTATTTCCTGAAATATAAAAAGTGAACGGTATTGCGTTCGAGTCCCAGAGTGAACATCAACTCTGAGATGCAGATAAATCCATATTGGCGAGTCCTAAATAGGACGAAACGCGCATTCTGGATACCATTTCATTCCATCATTCATCTTTGCTTATTAAGTTCTACACTGCCTGTATAATATTTCATCAATAAATGGAATAAATCATACACTTCGTACGATAAGCATAAACAAAATTTTGTCAGAAAAACAAATTTAGCTTTGATCAGCTTAAATTTGTGAATGTTTTTATAAAATGGGAAAAAACCAAAGGGGGGTGAGCTTTGATTGGTCCAAAGAATTACCTGTTGAGAATTTTAATTACAAATTATGTATTATGTATGTTTATTAGATTAAGAAATAACACTAAAAACAAGATCGAACATATGATAGATAAATTATAAATTTTCGAAAAATTTATTCCTTGAAGGTATTGACGTGATTATTTCCTGCAAACAACAAAAAAACAAAAAAACAACAACAACAAGGGTTGTACACAGTAAGATCTCTGAAGTATATTACATTGTTTTTTCTTCTTTTGTAATTGATTAATTTTTATTTGATGTGTAACATGGTATACTCTTGTTTCTTTCTCTTTTTTATTTTTCAGAAATCTATGCAAGCATCAAAGGTTTTATAAAGTAAGTATTAAAGTTGATTTTACTGTTATTTATTTTGAAAAAAAATATTGATCAAAGGGTCTATCGCAAAATATTCAATGAACAAATAAGGAATTCATAAAATGTTCAAGAATATTTATAATAATAAATTTGAAAGGATAAACAGTATTTTTTTTATAGTTGAAATCATGAGTCCATTGAAGTTAAACCATCATGAAAAACCTGGAAGCACTGGATGGCCGTTTTGTCCTACTAGCACTTAACCCGGTTAAATGCTCTGACGCAAGACTGTTAGGTCCTGGGTTTGAATCTCGCGAGGCGGGATCGTGGATGTGCACTGTTGAAAAGTCCCATAATTGACCTTCTACATTCAGGTATTCCTCTTTCGACTAATGATACATACTACTTATATCAATCGACATCAGTGACACGCACCACAAAATGATCAACCTATTCTATTATATCTAGTAGACTAAAAGTGTTTTGTTAATGATTTATACCAAAGTGAGGACATCATAGCAAAAAAAAATTTTTGAAAATTGATACCTGGCGTATACGATAAAAAAATAACTCATCAATATAAAGATACTTCGCTAGATGTAGTTTATGAACAGTAATAACAATTGTGTATATTTTAAAAATAATGGTCATTCTGTACTACTTATAAGTAGCCGCTTAAAAAACAAATATTTATGGCATTTTGATGTTAGAAGGTAATTAATATCAAACTATAGACCTAGATTTTCAACTAGCTAACACACATTAACAATAACTTATCTAAAATCATGAGGGAACCATTAATTCTCATAGGATTCAAGCTTCAATCATTCAGTGTAACAAATTAACTATATAAGGAGAGATTAAGCATTTATAATGCTAAGATTTTTATATTAATTCATTATGAGTAATAGTATTTAATATATGATTAATGATTTAGATTCAATTTATAATCTTGTTTTCATCCGGTACTCATATGAGTTTGTTATCATTAAACTGAGTTTTTTTTTTTCTTTTTTGAAGAAAAGTTATACATAAAAAAGAATCATATAATGAATCACTGTCATTACTGACAGAAATCTGACTGTGAATAATCTACAAACTCCTTTTACTCAAATATTTAGTAACTATTGAATGTCTAATCTCTTTTTCATTAGTTCAAGTAAAGTATCCTTGTTGACAGGATATGCAAAGTATCGTAGAAAAATTTTGATTTATACAGTCAATAATCGAAAACTGTTGATTTATCATTTTTTAATTCAAACGGTATTACTACCTACCATAGTTCATTAAAACTGATGGACGTAATCGTCGTTCTGATGATACATTGAAATAATGTTTATTACTTTTTTAATGCTTACTGTTCAACTCTGTTTAATAATCTATCTATCTATCTAATGGCGGAGTGGATGCCTTGCTAACGTATGATGTGTTAAGACTACCAATCAAAGAGCAGCGAATTATCGATTGGAACAGTGACATACGAAAACCGTACGAGCAGTCTAGAGTACGTATCGGTCCTGCTTTCTGCCTAGCCCAATCAGTTAAGTCCAGAACACCAATAAAAGCCTCTGCAGTATGATTTCTTGTATTTTAAACATACTGAATTTATATACCAAACAGATTGACCATATCGTACCAACAAAATAGAAAATAACATTTGTACAAGAGTTAGCCAAATGTGGTTGTGAATAGGGAGAGCAGTAATTAATAGACTGGGTATAACTCAGGAATGGTAAATCGTACAATAATAGTCCAAGGGTCAAAATAAAGCTCACTATGAAAGGAACATGAATATGAGTAGTTTAATTATTTAGCAAATATACGATAAAAATTATGTGGGTAATATTGGTTCATAAATGGATCTCAAAGTTACTATTCACTATTGTTATTGGGGCATAACAATACGATAGATGCTCATGTTGGTGTAATAGCATTTAAAGCAATTGGTCTTTTTAACAAATTTCGATAGTGTAATAAGAAGACGAAGATTATCAGAACTGTGATATATATCAGCGCAATACATTTCGAACAATCTGATCACACACTATATACTTGTTAAGAACATTTAGATATAAAAATAAAAGACCAACTAGACTGGAAATAGCATTTGAGAATTAAAGAGGAAGAATGTCTTTGTAAAATCTCAACGAATGAATTTGAAATAAATCTAACGTTTTGTCTGGCACTCTGGTCCAAGCTTCTTCAAGGGACCAGATTTCCAGGCGAAACGTTGGATTTACTTCAAATTCATTCGCTGAGATTTTACAAATATATAATTCCTATTTAATGTCTAACAAATTATCAGTCATATTTGTAGCCGAATTCAAACGTTACTTTGGTAAAACTCGATCGATAGCTGTTTTATCAAAAATAACAGATAATTGATGAGCAATAAAATGCTTAGTTATTCCGACAATGATTTGAAACGCTTTAAAGTGTATGCTGAGTTGTAACTGAAACACGTAGGCACCGGTATCATACGTGTAATATAAATATATATCGGCCAATGCATAAAATTCACGCCATTATTGTCTTCAGTGAGTTACCATCTCACAACAGACCCGGTTGAACTCCATTGGTCATGGCTTACATTTGACTACGAAAGGTCGTAATTAAAATAGTCAAATTAGGTTATTCAATAGCTAAGATAACTATTGATTAATTTACCTTGAGGTTTCTCAGGGGAGGAGAAGAGGTTGAAGATTTTTCTTTTGTATACATAGCTCAGATTTCTTAATCCGAATGGCTACAGCTTCAGTCATTTGGAGGATATTAGGTCTGACAAGCTTTGGTAAAATATTACTGACCAGATAAGTAATTGAAAATGATCGGTTTATACTGGCACTACGACCAATTTACACTAAATGGGCCAGTATCAAGCTGTTCACTTTATTTACCAGACCTTGGCTTAGCCACGAAGAGAGGTGTCCGAGAGTAAGAAAATGTGAATTCCTAGCACTCCGACCGACATAACTGGTTCCACTGGAGCAATCAAACTGATAAATACAAAATGTGTTGCCCATTTCAGGAAATTCAATTTCAAATCAAAAGCCATCTACAAATGTTGTTTGATATAGTTAAACCATATGAAGGACATTATGTATATGTATAAGCTAAAAAGATCGAAATGAATGACAGATTAACTAAATTAATAGGTAACATTAAGCTACATGAACTAATATGAACAATAATGTATTTAATAAAAGTCGATAAGTCCGAAGAAAAAATTGAATCATAACACGCGATGAGAGGTTGTAAGGATTATATTTCCAGAAGAAAAAAAAACAGAATTTAAAACAAATTTATTTGAAAACCAATCAATTTAGCTTTTCAAGCAGATGATAGAATACTGAAGTCATTAGATTTTGAAAGAACCTATTCCTGATATCTAATTAAATGGTTTTCTTTCTTCATTAAGTTATGGATAACAAAAATAACATTTTTAAGCCTAACTTGATATCTGGTAAGCAGAGATGGATAGTGGCTGGCAGTGGAATCCAGGACGCGCGTTTCGTCGATGGGAAGATCGATGGAAAGATCCAAACAAACAATACTAAGTGAATACTAACTTGATATCTGTTTTTTTAATACTTCAACTAAGTTTAATTATATAAATTGTTCATGTCATATTGCCTGTTAAAATCTTAACATTGATGTTTAGGACTGCAATTGATCCGTTTCTAATTCTCTCACGAACATTCTGATCTAATTGCGTCAATATTGCTATTTAGTCACAAGCATTATAAGTAAAGATAGATGATGATTGGCAGTGGAATCCAGGACACACGTTTCAAATAGCCAATACATATGAATGCTATTTCTTTGATCATTAATGGAGTGACATCTATTGAAAGGTCTGTTGGTGCTGCTTCGATGTCCGATAGGTTTAATGGATCAGGTCTATTCAAGAGTTCTTCGAAATATACTACCAATCTATTCCTCTGAACTTGAATCGCAGTGATTGTATTATCTTGTTTGTCTATGACTAGTCGCTTTGATTCACTACATTTCCCTACTAGTTTCTTCACTGTGTCACATAGTTCTCTTACAACTTTTTCCACTGTCGTTGCTAGGTGTTCAACCTATTTCTGCTTATCATTCCCTAATGTTCCACTTCACTCGCTTGTTTGCTTCTGTGTATTCATTTTGTGCATTGACTTCCTCTGTTTCTTGTTTAGCTGTTGGTAATTGCTGTCTTCTTGTCTTCTTTTCTTCGATCTTGTCAAGGGTTGGTAATTGCTGTCTTCTTGTCTTCTTTTCTTCGATCTTGTCAAGAGTTTCGATGGAGATCCATTCTTTATGATGATGCATGTTGCGACTCAGTCTACAACTAAAATATTCCTCATTACTGAATTAGAATCTAGCTTTCCTCACAAAACTTCTCATTATTTATGCTCTTTTAATTCAATAGATAACAATCTTTAATTCATACTTAACTCTCTATTTTCTTCGTTTTTTTTTCTCTTTACAGATTCAAAAGTTGCCATAATGATCACTGAGCAACACATCCATAAACAAATCATTATAAGAAGGAAAAAATATATAATTAGAATGACAAACAAATAAACATTTTCCATCGAATAATCTTTGCATTTTCCATTCATCTATCTATTTGATTCAATTGATTGAAATGTATATCTTGGTTATCAATATCTTATTATTATTATTACCAATCTATCAATCAACAGTGTTGATCCGTTTTGAGATAATAATCTTTTCTTTGTAAAGAAACAAAAAAAGAAAGAAATAACTCATTGTATGAATAAATTTAATTATTCTGTAAAATTTTTGTGATTTGGATACTTTATTAAAAAAATTGATTAATAAGCATAAATGTAGTCACAGTAATCAGTGTTTTTATATACTTCATATTATCAAATAATTTTATTACTTAATTACTTACTTACTTACGCCTGTTACCCGTCGTCGAGGAGCATAGGCCGCACACAAGTATTCTCTATCCAACTCTGTCCCAGCCAGTCCTTTCCAGTTTTTTTCCAGTCAACATTCATCTTTTTCATATCTGCTTCTATTTCCCGACGTAATGTGTTCTTTAGCCTTCCTCTTTTCCTCTTCCCTTCCGGATTCCAAGTTAGGGATTGCCTTGTAATGCACATTGGTGATTTCCTTAATGTATGTCAGATCTATTTACAAAGTCTTTTTCTTATTTTCTCTTCAGCTCGAAGCTGGTTTGTCCTCTCCCATATAACACTGTTCCTGATAGTATCGGTCCATTGAATGTTGAGTATTTTGCGCAAACAACTGTTTATAAATACTTGTACCTTCTTGACGAAGGTTGTAGTAATTCCCCAAGTTTCAGCTTATTACAGTAGAACTGATTGTTTTAACGTTCGAATTGAAGATTGTGACTTTGATGTTGGCTTGGAGACAGTTGTTTTGAGTTCCATATGTTCTTCAACTGTAGGAATGCTGCCCTTGATTTGCCAATCCTCGTCTTTACATCTGTACCCGATCTTCCGCCTTTAGCTCTTCTAGAGTTAATACCGGTCCCAAGCCCGGGCAATGGAGGAGGTTAGCGATCCCATCCCGTAGAAAAACCAACTCTCTAAAAAACGCTAACCAGAAATATTTTTATAAACCAGTAATAATGTTCCAAATATTATTACTATTAATTATTAGTAAATCGATATTTCTGAACAGTTTGCAAATAAAAAGTATTGCATTATATTAGAAACTTTAAGTGATATATATTTTAAGTAGAGTTGAATAGAAACCAGAAAAGATATACAGGAACAGTTTTTCATTCTATTTTGAGCTCACTATTTAGGTGCATTTGTAAACCGGTGTTGATGTTGGTTTTATTTGGAATTTGTACTCACTTTCTTTCTTACGTGAATAGAAATACTTTGATGCGGGTACTTACAGTTGGTAAATTACAGATTGGATGAAAAACTCTTTCACTGCTAACCGAAATTCAAATTTAACTAGAATTTTTATGGCTTACTGACAATATCGAAGCAATATATTCATGATAAAAAATATACCACAAGGAAACTGATCAGTTGTCACCAATAGCAGCAGCGACAGAAAGATTCAAGCAATTGTTTTAAAGGAATTTGAACTGAACAGTTTCTAAAGAACTTTCTGAAACAGCGGAGAAGCTTATTTGTTTGCATTTTGTTTTAGATTACCATTAATATTATTAGATATTACCTAAATCTTTTATTAATTAAAATAATTAGATGAACATTTGGCATATTCAAATTTTCTAAGAAAAATATCACTTTTCATGTTATGAATGTAAATCGGTAAGGTTGATTTTCATTACAACCACAAATGGATGGTGGATAACAGTGGAATCCAGGATGAGCTTTTCGTCCTATGAAGAACTTAGCAGCTAGATGTACCTGCATCCAAGAGTTGATATTAACTCCGATACCAGAGCTGAGTACCATTCGCTTCAAACGCCATGACGTTATCCACATAGCTACTGAGTCCAGATATCCACCTGTTTGTGCAATTGGGTAGAGTTCCAATTCATTTCTGTTTGGTTATCTGAATCTTCTCATTGATGTTTAGGACTTTAATTGATCTGTCTCTTTTAGCATATGAGCATCCTGTGCAGATTGTCTCAATATTGCCTTAAGTCACAAGCTTTATAAGCAGTGAATATTAACCCTGAAGTACATTCAACTAACGAGTCTCAACTTGGATGAAACGTGTATCCTGAATTACACTGCCGACCACCATCTATCGCTGATTTGAATGCTTGTGACTGAATGACTATATTGGGTAATCTTTACAATATGCACATCAATCTCAGTCCTAAACATCAACATGGAAATTCAAACAACCAATACTAAGCCAACTAGCTTTAGTTATTTTCACTTACACAGATCCTTGATAACTTCACGAAGTTGATTATTTTTCTATTTCAATATTGTTATACTTTTCAAGGTATACTTACATAATAATTCAGGACTCACTAGCTGAGTGGATAACGCGGTGGCATTTGAAGCGAAAGGTACTGGGTTCGAGTCCCAGAGTGAACATCAACTCCGAAATGCAGGTATATCCAGCTGACGAGTCCCAAATAGAGCGAAACACGCATCCTGAATTCACTACTAATCATATAGCATTTGCACAAGTACATTGAATCAGTTACAAATTACAGTTGAATCTAAGCGATGTCATCCGCAAATTATTATTATTCTCATTATTATTATTATCGTTAGTGTGGCTTTATTCAATGCTTTATTTTTGGCACAATATAAAATTCTCAGCATAAAGTATTTCAACAAGTTTAAGTTTCTTATTTCTTGGTCGATGTTAACGATAAATACTGAGTGATTGCCACTTAGATGTTAGCAGTTCAGGAATCGACATCTGAATAATGTTCATTGTTTTCAATGCATATTACCAGCCAACACGATGTCTCTGATTGTACTTTTTTGTAACTTGTACAGCAAAAGGTTAAAAAAATTTCCAAAACACTCCTGAATAACTTATGCGATTAACACACATAATGATATGTTAAAACAGAAAAAAACAAATAAACAGATAACTTGTTGAAATATCTAGATGGCACACTAGATGGTACTCCAGATATTCAAGCAAACCGCAAATTACATCTTGAATGACATATATGTAATGCTAAGTCATTGTTTGTCTCATTCTCTTAATTCAAGTAGGAAAATTATTTGACTCATATTACTGAAAGGATGTAGATAATGTACTGGATATGCGCCAAAATACACTTTAATATAATTGTAGTGTATATTACTTATGTCTTTCCACATAAGTAGTATGTAAAACCAATTGGAAAAGGAAAACCTGGCAGAGAAAAGCTAAGAAAGTCGAGTTGAAGAAAACAGAAATGGGAAACACAAAGGAATTGTGAATTGGAAAAATCGAACGGAATGTGAAGAAAAAAAGTTGATGGGAGATCTGCAAATGAAGTATTTAATGTATCGTTCTCGTATTTTATGAAGACATTCTGTAATTTGTATTGAACAATAAATTAGTTGTACTCACCCAAGTCCTCATTCACTACATCATAACTTTGACATTCCTTTCCTATGTATCAGTGCAGAAAAGTTATTTCATGACACTTCTTCTGTTCCTAGATACCTTTCATCACTAATTTCTATGATTGAATATACTTGTTTCCTCCCAGGTTCGAAATGGAGACCTTGTGTATGTTAGACAGACGTGATGACCACTACACCACGGAAACGATATTGAATATACTTACTTGTCTTGAAATCTAATAATCATTTATACTTCCATATATACATCGTTTTAATTTCATTACTAAAAGTCATTTAAAAAATCTCGGGGGTAAATAATTTTGTTTTCAGGCAATTATAGATGGATAAAGGTTTTAAATTTTGGCAAGCGGTTATTATAAATTGACTAAATTACATTAATGTAATTACAAAAAGATGCCTACTGGCTGAAAAATGGAAATAATAACTAGTTTTTTTGGTTGCATGTTATTTTTCATTTATCGATTATACCATCAATTAACAAGAGAATTATAATTCTGATAATTATTTGATAATTGATCTAAATATGGTATGAGCATAAAGTCAAATGTGCAAACCTTTTGATATTCAAACTTACTTACTTACGCCTAATACCCCTAGTTGAGGAGTATAGGCCACCCACCAGCATTCTCTATCCAACTCTGTTCTGGGCAATTCTTTCCAGTTCTTTCCAGTTAACATTCATCCTTTTCATATCTGCTTCTATTTCCCAGTGCAATGTGTTCTTTGACCTTCCTCTTTTCCGCCTCTCTTCCGGATTCCAGTTTAGGGCTTGCCTCGTGACGCATTTTGGTGATTTCGGTAATGTATGTCCGATCCACTTCCATGATATCCAAACTACTACTACCTAAAAGAGTTTAAGAATACTGTATTCTTGCTTCAAAAAGAATCAGGAAATAAATGTCAGCATGATATAACCTTTCTAACATATGAGATAGTATTATCTAATTGTTAGTCCGTAATTAATCATTTACCATCTTCTTCATAATGGTCTAGTACTTGTATTATTATTACATTACTCCCTTCATCCTCATATGCTTTTTAAAACCCAAATCTTGGTTATCGGTTTCGATCGAAACGTCATGAGAGATATCGTTTCATTAAGTGTTCATAATGACCTTTAGAGATCATTTTCACTTGTTTTTTGTGTAATTCTATTCATACGATGTATCTAACGAAAACTGATTACTGTGGTTTCTAGTACAAGGATCTTAATAGGTTCAGAAGTTTTAGTGAACAGATAAAAATGGACACACGTCGAGTAGGATTAACATAATGCTACTGATCACACATTTAAATATATTTTCCTCAGAGTTTTAATTAACTAGTGCAAGACATTATTGTTCTAATCTTTATATCATCATTATATGTATCTGGCGAAATTTGTAAAGTGCAGATTATAACCTGCACAGAGTTTAACTTTGGATTTTCGCTTTACATATTCTGTATCACTAAAAAAATCCTCAGTTGGGTTAATTGTACTGAAAGTATGTACTAATCACTAATAGCTTATCTGAAACTTTTAATAAACTAGTGCTTAATGTGAAGTTTAAGCATACTATGTATTTTTTCTAAGTACAGATGGGATCTAGTGTCTGAAGTCGATGTAAATTTTACCAAATCTTATGCTGTTGTTGACTTGCTAATTGACATACATTGACCATTTTTATACATAGGATATAAGACCCAGTTTACAACAATTAGGCCACTGTGCTTAGGATAACATGTTATAACTAGTTTTCATATCATTCTCAAGAATGTCTGTGATAGTCACTCATGGGATAATAATCCTATAATATGTTTCTAATTTACTAGTTGTTTTAAAGGAAAACAATGTTAAGTGATGAAATTTATATAAATGAATTCTTATTTGAATGGAATAATTCAAAATTTGTCAGATGTTTCATGTGCCCACCAATTTCTAACGTGCTTCTGGTATCCAAAGACAATAAATTTAAATATATATCCTTATTCCGAAATGAGATCAATTACCATCGGGGTTAGCTAAACTAAGAACAAATGTATCACCTAATAACAGAGGAGTTCAAACCACGTCTGTTGTGAGATATCAACTCACTGTAAACAATTGGTGAACGATGGCTAAACTTCGTGGATTGGTTGGAGTTAGACATAAACACTATCGGTTAAGTCCATCGGTTAAGTGCTCTGGCGCGAGACTGGTAGGTCCTGGGTTCGAACCTCGTTAGGCGAGGTCGTGGACGGGCACTGCTAAGGAATCCCACAATAGGACGAAACGGCCGTCCAGTGGTTCCAGGTTTTCCATGGTCGTCTAGCTTCAATTGACTATGAAAATACTAAATCTCCACAAAACCCCTTCAGAGTATCTCCTAATAAACATTTTTAATTCCTCTGATCAATTATCTATGTCCACAGATGAAAGAAGGGAATGTCTTTTTTCTACAATCAAGTTTTGTTATTGAATGCTATTATGTATTTCATGTGTCCACTTTCTTCCTTCTACGTTCATCCTGTCAACAAAGAATTCAAAGATACCAAAAACTTGTAGCAAATGAATGTTTCATTAATATAGACGATCTGTTTATGAATGAAGTGGCGTGATTATGAGTAGTTATCACCGATCATCTAACGTAGTGACTATAATAGCACTGAATATAACTGATTATATAAATAAATATTTTTGAAACCCATTATTTATAATTCACTTAGTATTGTTTGTTTGGATCTTCCCATCGATGTGTTTAGGACTGCAACTGGTCAGTCTCTAATTGGCATATGTGCATACTGTGCGTATTGCCTCGATATACCTTAATTCACAAGCATGGTAAGCAGAGATGGATAGTGGCTAGCAGTGGAATCCAGGACGCGCGTTTCGTCCTATTTGGGACTCGTCAGCTGGATGTACCTGCATCTCAGAGTTGATGTTCACTCTGGGACTCGAACCCAGCACCCTCGCTTCAAACGCCATCGCGTTATCCAGTCGGCCACTGAGTCCTGATAGCCACTTGCTTGTGCGATGGGGTGAAGTTTGAATTCACTTAGTATTGTTTGTTTGGATCTTCCCATCGATGTGTTTAGGACTGCAACTGGTCAGTCTCTAATTGACATGTGTGCATACTGTGCGTATTGCCTCGATATAGCCTTAATTCAAAATTAAACAAAATTAAAAATAAAATTTCAAAATAATCATGTCATTTGTTATGTTATTTCTGGCCATGGAAGGGATAAGGGGGTTACAAATTTCTTCTGTACACATAAAGTCGGGTGAAATATACAAATTTTAATGACTTCTGATATATGGAGAAGACGGGAACGAACTCCGTTGGGAAATGATGGTGTTGTGCGATAGATCACTCGAAATGATTTTGATTTATCTACATTATGACTACTATCAATTAGATGTGCCAAATTTTATTACTTTTTAAAGTATTTATAAACAGAGTATACATTTCCTCAAACCCTCACTGTCTAATAATCTTCCAGGAAGTACTAGTATGTCTTCCGTTCACACTCTGTTCATTAACTGATGAATCCATCGATATCTTAAATTTACATTACTTAGAAGGACTTCTATTTAAGAAAATAGACTATGCCCTAGATTAGGTCTCAGCTTACATATCGTCAACTAAGTAACAGAGGGCAGATGTATGAATATCTGTCATTTTTATGCATTATAATTCTGTTCGGAAACTAAACATTCCTACTTCTACAGTTTTTTCATCCATATAGTGTGCTTGATATACCGTAGGAAGTATATATTTCAATGGGACGGATAATAGGGCACAAGACTACAGACAAATCTTATCCAATGGTTTCTAAAACAAGCTTTTATTAAAACAACATTTATATTTCTGGTCAACTAACTAAAAACTTTCTGTGGGAACAAAGAAAAAACATTTCACTAAATAGTTAGCAGAGATGGATAGTGGCTAGCAGTGGAAGCGAAAGGTACTGGGTTCGAGTCCCAGAGTGAACATCAACTCTGAGATGCAGGTACATCCAGCTGACGAGTCCCAAATAGGACGAAACGCGCGTCCTGGATTCCACTGCTAGCCACTATCCATCTCTGCTTACCATTATTTATAAGTTTAAACACATGATTAAGGCCAGTTGATTAGTAGTAAAATGATAATAACAAGGTAATGGAACTACACATCAGTATTAACTATTTATTGCAGAAATAATATTCAAACTATGAATAAATGACTGTATTTACAAATGTGGCACAAAGTGACATTAAATGCTTTATTCATCTAGGGGCATAACGCTGTACTATTGTGTAAGTTGGTGGTTGAAGATAGTCGATAGGATACTCTTACATTTTACATCTCAACATAGTACACAAGAAGTTTAGTCACTTAGACTAATGACACATCAGTACTAAGAGTGATTTAGCATACATAACACTAATCACTGTTCAGTTATCAATCAATTGTAAAAGGGTGCTGTCGTCCATGTAATTTCAGTGTATATATTTAATGCTTCCCTTTCTAGATGTAATAATTCCAAATAACTTCAGATATATATTTCATAGGATTTTGCCAGAATATACAAACTATTATATGAATCTGAATGTTTTGATCTATAGATTATGAATTCATTCTTTATTTCCAAACGAACTAAATTAGAATCTTAATGATATGAATCAATAATGAGATATTTGATGTATAGATGGAACTTCTGTCTTTTCAGATGGTTACTTTAAAGTTCATAGTAAAAATATCCAGTATAGCTAATAACAAAGGAATGAAGAATGTCAATTCAATGTAATGAAGTAAGGTCAAAATTTTCCCTAGATAACATGATAAAACGTATTTGTATCCATTTACAAAACAATTTTGTTGTTGTAAAGCACTTTTTTAATTATTGTCAGTGATATATATATACTACTTAAAACGCACTTAAAAGAAATTGTTTCTAGCGAAAATGCTAGTTTCAAATGGTACGAGAACATATCTCAGTTTAGTTCTACAAGAGTGAAAGGAAAGCAGTTAAGAGTTCTATACTTGAACACATAATCGACTGTAAACATTCTACGGACCCACAGTCTGATTTAAAGGTTGTTTATATGATTCATTCAAATCTACCTAGATTTCTTCATATCCAACTCCTAAAAATAGCCGAAGCTCTTACCATTCATGTCAAATATTGATATTAATTAGATAAGTATCCATTTAGTAAAAGTTTAAGCAATCCATATCTGTTAACATGTACGAAAATACATGTAGTGTAATTAAAATATATATCTTATTTCATATTATTATATCGAATAAGCTGTACTTTTGATTAGATTTTTGCATTATTTATCTGTTTAGTTTTTTTATAAAGTTGCGATCATGAGTTACTTGAAGCTAGAGCACTATGGAAAACCTGAAAGCACTGAACGGCCGTTTCGTCCTATTGTGGAACTCTTCAGCAGTGCTCATCCATATTAATTTATTAATAAATTAAAATAACTATAAGTTCAACAGTCAGATGGAGAAAGAAGATAATCAAAATAAATATGTGAAGAATGACAAGACAAATATTAATAAGAAGTTAACTTCAAAGTTAGTAGAACATGCTACTAGTCACTTGTAGTTTAATCTTCATAGTTTACTTCTACCTAGAGTTAATACCAATCACTTTTTATTCTAAAAGAGTAATTTCATTAATAGTTATAGTTCTAAAATAGAGAAAATTTAAGCGTACAATAAGATCGCTTATATCACTACTCATCACTAAAATAGTATTTCAAAGACTGGAAGTTACAATTCTACAACAAAAAGGTGAACCAGTGATTTAGATATACTTTCCAAATAAGACATTTTTGGGTCGTAAAAAGGACACAGTCAAGTGTATTAATAAGTTAAATCAATAACTATTATTTTACTAGCGAAGATTAATTTATAGGTAACATTCGAGAGTTATTAATATATATATATATATATATATATATATATATATATATCAAGTATGCTTGAAATATATGATTTGTTACATCCTAGTGAACCGGAAGAAAGACTCAGTAGACATCCAACTTCGCGACTAACAGCTCGGATTCCGTAAGAACTGGTCGTGCACAGACGGAATCGTGACACTACGGACTATAGTTGAATAATCAGTTGAATGGAATTCGTCACTATACATCAACTTCCTTCATTAAGGGAAAGCATCTGACAGCATGGATAGGAGATTATTATGGAACGTTGTTCCACACTATGATTGTTGTATCTTAGTGAAGATTAAAGTACTGGTAACTTCCGTGACCTATTATTGGACTATTATTCTATATATATATATATATATATATATATATATATATATATAACTATTCAGTAACTAGATTGCGTAAATCTATATTAATCTTATTATAAGCTTCATTTTGACCTATGGATTATTATTATACCAATTACTGTTCCTAAATTATACTCAGTTAATTGATTACTGTCTCCCACGTTCACAGTCACATTTGGCTTGATATTGTACAAATATCATTTTCTATTTTATGGTGTGATGTGGTCTGTCTGTCTGGTATATAAACAGAGTATGCTTGAAATAAACGATTCGTATAGCAGAAGCTGCAATTGGTGTTCTGGACTCAAGTGGAAAGGCTAGGCGGACAAGGGACCAAAAAGGACGCTAGACTGCTCATACTAATCGAACGTCATTGATTTGTTACGGTGTTAAGATTGGATAAGTCGTATTTCCATTGGTGGATAATTCACGTGAATCAATAACGAATTATGATACGTCACTTGTCTATTTTGTAAAGTCACAACATGATTCATAAAATGGAAGCCGTTATTTGTGTTTTGGACTCAACAGGAGGAGCTAAACTGAAAAAGCCAACAAGGACGCTAGGCTACTCATACCAGTCAATCCGTCATCGGTTTGCCGCAGGGTTAAGATTGTACACTTCGTATACTGAACGGCGAATAAATCACATGATAAATTAACCGTCTAAAAGTCATAACAATAACATCTTCGGCGATATCAAAACTACAAGAGAAATATCAGCGTATAAAATTCCATTTTTTCGATATCTTAATCAACAGGAAAGACATAAGTACACTGATTTCAAAAACGTACAGGAAACTACACAAAACAGATCAAATTTTAAATGGATACAAAAACGATCCAACACTAGATGAAAAGATTCGAAAACAATCACTATTGTGAAGGGACTAAAACTGACTACTACACTTTCAACATGTAAAATGTTATGAGAACTAAATTTTTGTCCTTTGTTACCTACCGAATAAATAAATCGTCACAAAACCTACCGGAAATTACATATCAGATCGTTTTACAACTAAAAAAAACATTTCAAAAATAACAACAAGGATATCAATTGTCTTCCTATACCATAGACCTTTACGAGTCACAGCTAAGAGAAAAATTCAAGTTTATCTACAGATGAAATTTATCAGCTAAAGGAAATACACTGTATGATATAAAATGAACATACCCCTCTTTAGAGGTTAGCAACGGCAAGGCATGCAAACTTGATAAGAGCAAAAACAAAGATTGGTGCAGAATTAGCTGTTTACAACCTATAATACTTGAATAGTGAAATTATCATGGAAATTGATATAATTATAGATACAAAGGAGATTAGACATAAATCTTTGTATTATGGTGTAGTAAACATTCCAATAAAGTTAACAAGCTCGTAAATAATTTGTTTCAGACATGTTACTCTTTCACATATATCAATATATATATACCACCAAGCATAGACACCAACGTAACTGAGATAATATCGAAATTCAGGATCAATCCTATGATTCTAGATAAATTATCGAATTAGGATATTTCAGTTACTTTTAACACAATAGACATATCGACATGAATTTGATTTATCAATCCATTTTGGTAAAGGTGGATCAATCACATTTTAGTGTCTAGTACAATGTCAAACCCACAAGAGTTGTCCTAGCATCCGGATAGACCAATTCATTCATTCTTTTCATGTCACATTTTGACCTTGTCAAATATTTACCTATTAATGTTGACTGTTTTTATATGAGCGTATGTGTGTGAATTGCTTATCCAATTCATTACATGTCTGCAGCTTATTCTCGTCGAATTGTAAGTATTAAAACTCACTTTGTCAAAATGAGTTGGTTCATTCGCCTTCTCGGCTTCGCTTTAATTTCTAACTTTTCGTTATGAATGTCTGTCCGGATTAACGACTGTAAGAAGTATACGTATTCAAAATTCATTCTCATTATTTCACTTATCCCGTTATCCACTAACGCAATTTGAAATCAATCATTATATACAAGGGTGGCCGGGATGTATATTTTGATAACAGCATCGTATTATCAGACCGAAGTCAGGTACTGGGCATCAAAAGTGGGTTGATCTGACTTGAATTCAATTTACGCCCATGAAATCCATAGATTTGTTTTTGTGTTGGGTGTAAATCAATTTATTTCTTTACACTTGTTGTGGTGTCCGCTTCTTTTGTTGGCAGATATTAGTAATATGTGGTAGAAATAGGAAGTGGATTGTTTACCAGCAGAAGATTGAAATCAAGAAAACTGGAAAGGCAACTGAGGGGAATCGGAATGACAACAGAATTAGAGGAATGATGGAGTATGTAAGAGACAACAGAAGGAAGATGTGCAAATGATGTGTTTAATGTATGATATTCATATTTTAGAAAACCACTGTGTGATTTAAATTCACTTAGTATTGTTTGTTTGAATCTTTCCATTGATGTTTGGGACTGCAATTGATCAGTCTCTTATTGGCATATATGTGCGTATTGCCTTGATATCGCCTGAATTCACAAGCACTATAAGCCGAAATGGATTGTGGCTAGCAGTGGAATCCCAGACGCGCGTTTCGTCTTATTTTTGACTCATCGTACGGATGTACCCGCATTTCAGAGTTAGTGTTCAATCTGGGACTCGAACCTAGTAGTTTTCGCCTCTTATACTATCGCGTTATCCACTCGGCTACTGAGCTTTGATAGCCATTTGCTTGTGCAATGGGGTGAAATTCAATTGCAGTCCTAAACATCAATTAGAAGATTCAAACAAACAATACTAAGTGAATTTAAACTTCACTTTATACTATTTAATTATCAAAATACCAACAGAGCGAACTACAATCGACCAAATATTTACTGAGAAAAATAAACGAAGTGATAGTTCTCTTTGCTTTAAATATATAAAAAGACTTTGCTATTTTATTGAAGTTAATCTTCGTATCTCAACTAACCACTGTCTAAATAAACTATTCCCATTTCATAATGACTGAACGGTGGCATTTTATAATTGTCCATTTCTTGTTATTCATCAAATTATATCAATGAATTATCAATTTACTGATCAGTCTGAATCATGTCGTGCAATATAATTTCATGTTATTCGTTGAATTCATTCATCAAAAGTCCCTGGATTTCGTGTTCCATACTGTTATATCGATTACCTGAGTGCCCAGTTTAATATATGAAGTTAAAAGACCGCCAATTGGAGATCAGTGAACTATTGATCAAAGCAGTGATACACAAAAGCCGTATGAACAGTCTTGAGTACTTATCAGTCCTGCTTTCTGCCTAGCCTAGCCAGTTAAGTCCAGAACATCAATAAAAACCTCTGTAATATGAATCATTATTCCCAAACATACTGGGTTTATATACCAAACAAACTGACCACACCGTACCATAAAATAGGAAATAACATTTGTACAAGATTTGACCAAATGTCGCTGTGAATAGGGGGAACAGTAATTAATTGACTGGGTATAACTCAGAAATGGTGAATCGTATAATAATAGTTCATAGGTCAAAATAAAGCTTATAATGAGATGGAAGCGAATATGAATATATTAGTTAGTTAACAATCATACAATGGGAAACATGCATATCATATTGGTTCATAAATAGTTCTCCACGGGATATAACACATACTGACTGACATTGTTCAACAAGACTTATCAGCAATATGATTCTTATAGTGTGAATATTTTTAACAACAACGAAAACTATAAAAATTAATCAACTAAAGTCAAAAGACAAAACACTAGACTATTAAATATAAAATATTCTATACAAATTATCAGTCCTTGCTTATAGAGATATAAAATTTGTATATGCATAGTTGAAATCATGAGTCAAATAAAGCTAGACCACCATGGAAAACCTGGAAACACTGGATGGCCGTTTCGACTCATTTTGGGACTCCTCAGCAGTGATCATCCACGATCCCGCCTCACGAGATTTAAACGCAGGACCTACTAGTCTCGCGCGCGTGCACTCAACCGATAGACCACTGAGCCGGTCGGAATCAAACGGTGTTTGTTTAGTAAACAAATAAATACATTATGGCAGATGGAATGAAACAATGAATGAATTGTAAATAAACTAACTAGTTATGTTATCTAAAAGGTTACTTTTTTTTTCTCTTTTTTTCGAAAAGAAAACAAACTAGGATCTCATTGTGTTAAACAAAAACTAGAACAAAATTGCCCTTTTAAATTTTTTAAGTTAAATTGACAGATTCATACAATAGAACATTTGTCAAAATATTCTAGTTTCTTTGTTATATATAAGTGAAAAATAGATATATATATATATATATGAATGTAAACAGGGGCAACATCTATTTATGATGAAATCAAAAATTATTATGAAAATAACAGTTGTTAGTTGGGAAATTGTACGTTTTAAAATATGAAAATTGGTTTCAGTAAATGAAAAAAGATGTTTTTTCTCAAGTTAACTATTCTTTGACACATATAATTAATACTTAGTGATGATAATATTAGTCATTTGAACTCTAGCTGTAGCCCGTCCGGGGGATACTGCCGGTCCCAAGCTTGGATAAAGGAGGAGGGTTTGGCGTAAGGTTGGTCACCCCATCCAGTAAAATCCTAACTCGTTAAAAAACGCTAATCAGAGAAAATTATTCAAACCATTTAAAGATTCATGAATATATGTGCATAAATTTAATCCTATGATTAGGTATAATATACAACATATTTCACTTAACCTAGCAGTCAATGGTTGCTAACTGTTTCATTCACATTAGTCAGTGAAAAAAACATAATGAAATGGTCATTTACTTGAAATAATCTTTTGTCATTTCTTGTTGAATTTGTTACATAAGAAAACAGCAAACAACATCCTAATCATCATTTTGAAATATAAGTCCATTATCCAGTACTTACTTACTTATGTCTGTTACCCCCAATGAATCATAAAATGCTAACCAGCACTCTCCAACCCACTGTATCCTGGGCCTTCCTTTCTAGTTCTATCCAATTTTTGTTCATTCTTCTCATGTCTGTCTCCATTTCTAGGCCTAATGTTTTCTTTGGACTTCCTCTTTTCCTTTGACCTTCAGGATTCCGTTTGAAGGCTTGTCTTGTGACGCCGTTGGGGGATTTCCTCAATGTATGTCCTATCCACTTCCAGCGCTTCTTTCTGATTTCTTCCTCCGCTGGAATCTGGTTTGTACTCGCCCACAGTAGCGTGTTGCTGATAGTGTCTGGTCAACGGATCTCAAGTATTTTGGGTAGACAACTGTTAATAAACACTTGTACCCTCTGGATGATGGCTTTCGTAGTTCTCCAATGTCTCCGCCCCATACAGTAGAACTGTCTTGACATTTGTTTTGAAAATCCTGACTTTGATATTAGTTGATAATTATTTTGAGTTCCAGATGTTCTTTAGTTGTAAATATGCTGCTCTTGTTTTGCCGATTCGCACCCTCACATCTGCATCAGATCTACCGTGTTCATCAATGATGCTGTAAAGGTTTTCACATCCTAGAAAGCTTCTCCGTCAAGTGTAATTCAATTGATGCATTCTTTATTGTATCAAAGATGCTTGCATTTCCCTTTGTTTATATTGAGACCTATTGCTGCTGGGGCTACTGCTACACTGGTCGTCTCCTGAACTTGTTGTTGCGTGTGTGATAGAAGAGCCAGATCATCTGCGGAGTCGAAATCGTCAATTATCCATAAATGACAATGAATGTCATACTCATTGAGTTTACTGATGATGATCATGGATCTGTAGTGTGATGAAAGCGTTCTTATGCTTGAAGTTACCTGGAATATATTGAAAACTAACTGTGGACAATCTCTCTGTAACCGGCTATAGAAAGTTAATCGAACAATCGAGTTTAATTTATCTTGCTTATTGCTTAATAAACCGATATACGAGATTAAATCTTATTGTAATTCCCACCAGGTAAAAAATAATTGGGATGCCGTTTGTTTGCATTAGAATAAAATTGAGACGTATAAATTGCAACTTTTCGAGATTTGTTTAAATCAGTTAATGATGCATGTTTCCGACACAGTTTTATTACATGCATGTAACCATCTGATTACTTTTAGTGAAATTATCAGAAATGTTAATTAACATTCTTCTACTGTTCGTGCTTGCAGATTAAATAGATGCTTGAACAACATCTGTGCATCAATTTAAATGAAAATCATCATAAGGTTAGTGCACATCTAAAACGTTTCGAGGAAGGTGATGAACTGCAGATTTTGTAAAATGACTTAATCAGTGAAAAATCTGACTCAGAAATGAAATTTCTCTGTGCCATGTCACTATTATTATAACTAAATATGTTATCATGATAATAGACCGAAAGAGTAGCACTTCCTAGTGTGTGAAAGTATACTACACTGATAGCTTTTAGTGGCTAATCTAACTTATGTTAACTATTACCGTAGTTGTAACAACATAATTAAATTGATAACAGTGCAAATTTATGGACTCTACTGAAGAAAAAAAGATTTCTAGACCAATATATTGATAGTTAACTTGAATAGGCCAACTATTCATGTTGAAACTGTAGATTCCACGGAGTTTCGGAATATTTTAATAAGAAATGCTTCATTTACAATAGTCAAATCCTGATTACTTATTATCAATCATGTATAAGTGATAATTATCCTGTAAAAAAAGAACCTCACATCCTTGTTCAATTAGATATAACCAGACAAGAGTATTACTTACTTACTTACTTACCCCTGTTACTCCCAATAGAGCATAGGCCACCGACCAGCTTTCTCCACCCCACTCTGCCCTGGGCCTTCCTTTCTAGTTCTATCCAATTTTTGTTTATTCTTCTTATGTCCGTCTCCATTTCTCCGAGCAAACCATTTAACAATTGATTGATCTTATAGATTATACGTCAAAATGTAAATGAACTTGATAAATTTTGACATTATCAGAAGTGAAAATTCTCCTTATTTGAAAATTAGTGGGTTTCTTTTTTTCTTCTAAATTTCCATTTCTTTTGTTGTTGATTAGTGACCCAAATTTTTCTTTTCTATTCCACCATAATGAATAAATTAAAGCATAAAGATTCTTATGATGAACGAGTCAAAATGTCAAATTTCAGTACATGTCAATTTGAAATGAAAAATTCAAAAAATATGAATTCACTATTTTTAATATAGTGAATATTCACTAAGTGGTCATCTATCACTAACCAATTATTATATAGCTTCCTTTCAATATCAGATTTTGTAAACAATTCATAACATGAATTCACTTAATATTGTTTGCTTGGATCTTCCCATTGATGTTTATGAATGCAATTGATCATTTCTTTTATTGGTATATGTGCATCCTGTGGATATAGTATTGAGATTGTCTTAAGTCACAAGCATTATAAGCTAAAAAGGATGGTGGCTAGTAATGGGATCCAGAATGAATGTTTTGTTCTTCTTGAGACTCCTCATCTGGATGTACATACATCCCAGAGTTGATGCCTTTAATCATTTGATATAGATCATCTATGTTGATGATCTACACTTCTAGTAATCATTTTACAACTAATTATAATGATACATATAAACTTGAATTCGAATAAGTAGAATGTTAAGACAATATTTCGTTTATATGCTTGTACAATATACTAGTTAGTTATGGACAATCTTACTAAAGATATTAGTCTTCTAGGAATCTAGGTTTGATGAATGAAGTTCAAAATTAGAAGAAAAAACACTTGATAATATAACTCTCAGACTTACGACAAATCTCAAGTCTAAATTCGCTTTGATTTGCTGCACTTTAAAAAAATCATTTTCAGATCATATACGATAAATAACAATAGACTCATTTATTTAAAACCGTCAGTACATTGTAGGGCCAGTGAAATGTAACTGAATCTCAGCCAAATCATCCGGCAGTTAAGTCACTAAATATCGAACGGATCATCGATCTCCGTCAAGCTTAAGGACTATCAACGCGCATCAGTTAATCATACGCCATGGACTGGCCAATGCGGCGGTGGCCCTACTTTCGCTTGCATCTACTTTAACTAATATATTCCTGTAATAACGTGCTTTGCGTTGTACAGTCTTCAGAGCATCCATGGTCCCTTGATGCGTCGATGTGACAATCCACGTAAGGTGATGATCGCGAGGTGTGAATTCGAAGTTAGCTTGTTCGTTACACCGTTCCCGTCTAACTCGAGTAGGCCTCCAATCATTCGACATAGATCATTGTCTACATCTTTTTTTTTCATACATTAAAGCTTTTACTGAAACTATTCAGTCAAACTATCTAACTTACTGAAGTATCAGTTTATTAATAGTATATTCTTATCTTGACTAAAAAAATTTTTCTTTTTACATTACTCATTCAATTAGTTTTTGATTCAGTTCAATGAATTCACAAAGCCTAAATAACTTGACAACTAATTTACTTAGCAAGTGATTAATCAGTAATTTATCAACTTGACATAAATAGCTAATGTTTTCTTTTTAGTTAATATATTTTTGTATTTTATAAGTCTACTTCTCATATATAATTTTATCTAATTACAAATATTTAAGCTACTGAATGGTACAACATTATGGTTATTACACGATCATGCAACTGTAGCTGTAAATAATTCCCCGAAATCAATAGCATTTTAAGTGTTCGACATTGAATGCTGACCACATTAGTTTTAGTGGACTTGTTTAGCTGAAGGCGTTCGGTCATGCATCCACACCAGATCATGTTACAGCACAGCGTGGGAAACATCTCCTACGATCATTAACCAGATTAGATTAATCGCTTCTCGATATATTGATAACGCATCAAATATATCTTCCAACATCTTCGCTTCTGATTTCTGATTTTAATTGGGTGGGCGCGATTCGATTATACAAGATGTTACTAGTAAAGGGTTGTCAGACTACAATACTGATGGTATCTTCAAAACTTTCCTAGTTTAAAAATTGAAGTATTACAAAAAACATGTCAAAAAGTATCGTATGAATTAAATATGGATGCGCACTGCTGATGAGTCTCATAATAACGAAACAGCAATCCAGTGTTTCCAGGGTTTCCATGGTGATCTAGCTTATATTGACTCATGATCTCAACTATTAAAACTACTATAATATACACAAAAACCCCTTTTGATATTAAATTTTCAATATGTCATATGTTTTGTTAGTGTTTTTATCAATCTATGAACTATTGATATGATATAGGTAATAACGCCAAGGTTGAACTTGATAGCTTCAATGAAATTGAGCATTGGGTAGAAGGTAATAATAAATAAACTCTTGTTACATCCGAGTGAGCATAAAAAATTGCATTTCTGACGTTTTGTGACTTAATATAGTTCACTTTTTCAGAGTAAATAAATAACGGAAAAGTTAGCAATACAATTTTTCTACTGATTGGACTATGACAAAAATATATTTATCCTTCATTTTATATTGTTTGTTTAGATTTCTCCATTGATGTTTAGGACTGTAAATGATCAGCCTCTTATTGTTATATGTTTATCCTGTGCTGCCGGCCTCGACATTGCCTTAAGTCACATGCATTATAAGCAAAGATGGATGGTGGTTAGCAGTAGAATCCAGGATGAGCATTTAGTCCTATTCGGAACTCGTCATCTGGATGTACCAGCATCCCACTCCACTGTCAAAAGTACAACATTAAATGACATCATACTAAACTGTTAAATAATGGATGATAGATGACATCACTGAAACGAAATTTGTTTATTTAAATAATTGAATTTTGTTTATTCATGACTTGACAAATTTTTTTTAAAAATTAAATTAAAAAAAAGAAGAAATAAACATTCATAAATTTGAATACCAATAAGAAAACTATTTGAATTTGATCAATAATTGTTATGTTGTATATTGTTTCTAAGCAGGTTAATTGATTATGTTGCTAAGCTACTAAATTATTCGACTATGCAAATAAAATAGTAATTTTGTAGTATCTCAATTATGTTATGGTTATTAACATCGGTATCTATTCATGTGTTATACTAAATACTGTAAAAGTCAATTTATGATATCCTAGTGATTTGAAAGTTCTCCACCTAAAACAACATATATAAGGGAACAATATTGTTTTCGATTAGATCCTCATTAGGCTTTATCCTAGTATATGGTAATGTTTATGTGCATATATGAAATTATTAAACCAATCATGGCAGTTTATGATTCAGTGATATTGGTGGAATAAATTACGTAAATAAACTTAATGAATAAAAAAGTACGAATTCATAGTGTAACATCTGCCAACAGTACAAAAATATGAAAGATACTATGAAATCTTCATTTACTTAGTCATTTACTAGTCGTGATAAATATAATGAAGGCTTGTATCCATGTTTCATAATGGGAATTAGGTCAGTGATTTGAAAAAAATATAGATGCTGAGATAGCATTCGTAAAAACTGTATGATTATGTGATCAGAAGTAATCAGATAATTAGACAATGAAACGTATATTTGGGTGAAAAATAGATGGGAGCGAGTGAAGAAACACAAGCGAACAAGAGTATGGAAATTAATAATAAATAAAGTCATTTATTAACGCCAAAGGTGTTACAAATTTTTTTCGAACACAAAGACTTGAACTGTTAACTCGAATTCCTAGAGCTTCTGCTACGTAAAAGAGACGAGATCGAACCCCATAACGAAAACTAGTAGGAATATGACAAATCACTCCAAATGACCTGTTTCTGTCTACTACATGACCGTTAAGTCGTTATAGTGATGATACTTTCATTATAGTCTGTCAGAACAATGAAAAATGAAGAACTATTTAATAACAAACATTCAGAAACCAAATTTACGCATGAAGAGGAATTCAATAATGAACTACATTTCCTTGAAGTTTTCTTAAACAAAGAAGAAGTTGCCCTATCAGTAGAACTATGTATAGGAAAAGTTCTTCAGCAAATCAGTACACACATTACTTAAGCTTTGTACCCTTCATTATAAGAGAAACTTAGTTAGATGTCTTGCAAATAGAGCTAGTAAGATATACTCAGTCTATACTATAAACAAGGAAATAGAGCTTATAAATAATATGTTGATTGAAATGGATTATCCACGAGGTTTCCCGAAGAAACACATGCATGTAACAAAGAAGAAAGCAGCCAAACCAACGGCTAGTAATAAATTCTCTTCCTCAAGCTGTAATTCAATGGAGATATGACTGGCGATGTGCAACAGGATGGGCTGACTAGAACAATTAAACGAAGGTTTAATGGAGCTAACCTCTGTCTATCGTACTCGACCCGATCTATAGTGATTCCTCAATTAAAGAATAAGTTACCTGGTTCTGCCACATCTATTTGTATCTACAAGTTTAGCTGCTTCTTTGGAGAATGCTATATTAGGCGCACTGACAGACAACTCAGCCAACAAGTTAGTGAACACCTCCCTTCGTGGTTAGGAAAGGGTATCGTCAAACAATACGCAGCTCTGTTCTATCACACTTGATTAATAGCGGTCATGTAGTAGACAGAAACAGGTCATTTGGAGTGATTTGTCATATTCCTACTAGTTTTCGTTATGGGGTTCGATCTCGTCTCTTTTACGTAGCAGAAGCTCTAGGAATTCGAGTTAACAGTTCAAGTCTTTGTGTTCGAAAAAAATTTGTAACACCTTTGGCGTTAATAAATGACTTTATTTATTATTAATTTCCATACTCTTGTTCGCTTGTGTTTCTTCACTCGCTCCCATCTATTTTTCACCCAAATATACGTTTCATTGTCTAATTATCTGATTACTTCTGATCACATAATCATACAGTTTTTACGAATGCTATCTCAGCATCTATATTTTTTTCAAATCACTGACCTAATTCCCATTATGAAACATGGATACAAGCCTTCATTATATTTATCACGACTAGTACACCTGTCAAGTATTTTAATAAAATGGAAGATCAATATTGTTGTACATCAAGCTGACAGGTTGTAAATAGAATTCCATCGCAATCTACCATACAAATTTAACAAAATCAGTCACAAATATAATGTTTATTAGAAAAGAATCATGTATGACTTTATGACTTCAGTATTTATGAAAATTAAATTATGAATAGTTATGCATGACTTAATACTTCTTTGCATTGCAAAATGACGTACGTCACTGACATGTTACGCAACAATACTTATCACCAGGTATTTTTGAAGTAACTCAGCGGAAGTAAATCTTGCTTGGAAAAAAAATTATTTTGATTAAATAGGCTAGAAACATTTTAATCCAAATATGTGTAAATGATTTATGATGAAATTGTTTTGTGGTGTATGCTACTATTGTCTTTCAACATAAGTAGTATGTAAAACCAAAGAAAAATTGAATGGTTGACAGCAGAAGGTCAAGGTGATCGAATTGAACAAAATAATAAAAAAGAATTGAAAGGGATTGTGAACTGAAAGAATCTAACAGAAACTAAACGACAATTTATGGAAGATTTGTCAGTGAAATATTTAGTGTATGCTCTTCATATTCTATCAAGATACTCTGTAATATTGTAAGAAAATACAAATTGGCTATCGCCACCTGAATGCCCATTCACAGCAGTTTCTGCATTCAGTTTCTCTTTTAATTTTTTTTTGTTTAATACATCTATATATATATATATATGTTTATTTATTTTGACAGAAGCATATTTTCGTCGACTCTCGTAAGCAGTACTTATTTACCTATTTGAAGACATAAATATTGGCACAACGAAGCACCAGATAAATATTTGCGCCACACAAAAAATTATCATTTCATTTAATTGTGTGAGGGCTATGATACTGCCCGGGTGCCCAAACTGAAGCAGGTGGTTTTCTTAAGTAGCCACACCCGCAGCCTTTGACCTGAAGGTCTAGTCCACAAAGCAGTGGAGCATCGTGAGGAGATGCAGTCCCATGGTAGCCGGTGACCAACGATTGGTTCATACGTCATTTGTTCCTTCAGGATACTGGAGCCCATGTACACCATTGGTTTGGAATCAGGGTTTTCCAACTCCCCTAGGTGGACTCGCCTTGTCCACTAACCCGAATAAAGAGCCGGACATTCGCTTTTCGTCCTCTCAATTTCGTAAACAATACCCCTACCACGAGAAGGCAGTGAGTAGGACTTCCCTGGAAGAGGCTGTATACGCGTGGCCGTTTGAGAGCATTTCGAGATAGGAGGCGGGCCATCCCCTTTCTCGACCGTACAAGGGCACTTGGGAGCTAATATAATTAGTACAGAAAACAGTGATTCATATAAATTACCTACTGAAATTTTGCCTATGAGAAGTAAACTATTGGATTTAATTTCAAAAACGATCACTTCATGTCATAACTTGACTGAATTTAAAAATTTAAACATTAAAACTTCTGATCATTTTGCTATTTTTCTTCAGTTCATCATCTGAAATCTTTTACCAGTTTGATCTGATATACAACCACTAGTTCACAATTATGTAAACGTTTTAAATAAACTAAAAGCATTATCCTATGTCAATTAGTTTAGTAAGTTCTCTGAAGCTCAATATTCCATGTTGTAACCTATTCATTTAAATGTTTTACATTGTTTGTGAATGAAAACATACAAGTAAGTCAGTTTGGAGTCATTTCATCAATTAATTGAAGATTCACCTGATAGATTTCATATGACATCTAGCCTAGTATTTAACAGTCTAATAATGAATATAAATTACTTAAATCTCTGAACATATTGTTTATAGTGAAAATTCCCATTTTGACATTTGACAAATAAAAAAGGAACGAATCGAGCGGAGAAATTTCTTTTTAATTAAATTTTCATTATGGCTCTACACTAATATATATATATATGATTCACAATAAAGGAAAGACACTCATCGAGTAGATACATTACGTAATGATTATTTAATGACGTATATCGATAATAAACTAATATTAACTAATTGGAAGAAATAGGATTAATAATAATCAAAGTAAGGATGATAGCTTAGAACTTCGAAACGACCTGGAGATATTATTTGAATGGTCCCAAACCTGGCAATTACCAATAAATACTTCCAAGTGTATTCTGAGGCATAATGGACATCAAGGTATAGATACATACACGATGAATAACACTGAGTTACCTATTGCAATAACCGCCAAAGGGTTTATAACTTTATGGTCCATACGCAGGGCTTTTAGTCATCTCGACGCTAAAACGTTTCTGACTTTGTATACAATGTGTGTGTCCTAAACTTGAGTACTGTATACAACCAGCTAATCCCTGCCTAAAAAAGACAGTGAACTCTTGGAAAGGGTTCCGGAATAGCGAAGCTCCCTTATGGTACTAGACTGACCAAGCTAAACCTATTCCCTCTGTCATATCGCAGAACCAGAGGCGACTTGATTACAGTTTTCAAATTGCTTAGTGATAAATGTGCACCTGATATACCCTCATCTTCTTCGTCTTCCAAAACAGATAATTTACGAGGACACTCCAAAAACGCTTACAAGCTTAGAACGAATTACTTGTCAGATGACTATTGACTTTCCCATCGAATCATCAACGAGTGGAACTCATTACCTCAGCACGTGGTTGAGGCTCCATCCATTGACTCTATCAAAAGGAAGTTGGATCAGCTGAGAGATCTAACACAGGCCATCAAGCCTCCTGTCCTTTCCAAACTGAAACTGAATCGAAAATCAAGCTGTTGTATAATATGTAAAAGGAGAAGAAAGAACTAACAAAATATTTTGATGAATGGTCAGTAATATAGTAGTTATGTAAGAATCAAGATACGAATGTAAAGAATAAGTAAAATACAAAAATGGAAGGAATACGAAAGTTGTTAACCAAAGTTCTCGTATATTGTTTAGTCCCGTTCTACAAATTTATGTTCAATATAATCTAGTAACGACAATAAAGCAGACTAAACAGTTTTATGTAACACGGATGTTAACAAAGAACAATTATCAGGAGTTTTTTTGTGGAGATTTCAGTGTTTTCATAGTTAAATGCGTGAGTCAATTGAAGCTAGATCATCATGGAAAACCTGAAATCACTGGACGGCCGTTTCATCCTATTGTGGTACACCTCAACAGTGCGCATCCACGATCCCGCATTCGCGAGATTTGAACCTAGGACCTACCAGTCTCGCGTCAGAGCACTTAACCGATCGGTTAAGTCGAGTTTAAAATCTCTGTTCAGATGTGGTATTGTAATAAATCGATTTTTCCATGTAACGTTCATGCTCCCTATATCAATATCACATAATTCATAAACATAATCTTTTTATTTTCCATTTTCCTTATATCTCTTAATTAGATAACTAAATTGGCACATGTTTTATTTGCAGACTATTCTCATTTCGTTACAATGAAATCGTATAAATAAGTATTGAACACAGATGGCGGTCTATTGTTCTTTACCATTATATAAGTAACTGGTAAATGGTAATTCAATTATTCGACGACGCAATCATCTTCATTTGTTATTTAAAGAATTATGAAAACTTCTAACCACTTGAAATTATCTGTCATCTGATTTGACTTTTATCATTATTTCAAACACCTATAGTATATTTTGCAGTTTCATTTAACCATGTGTTGAATCACCATGTCAAAATAATATATAGTAAGCAAAGATAGATAGTGGCTAATAGTGGAAGCGAAAGGTACTGGGTTCGAGTCCCAGAGTGAACATCAACTCTGATATGCAGGTACATCCAGCTGACGAGTCCCAAATAGGACGAAACGCGCGTCCTGGATTTCACTGCTAGACACTATCCATCTTTGCTTAACATGCTTGTGCATTTAGGCTATATCGAGGCAATATGCACAGTATGCACATATGCCAATTAGAGACTGATCAGTTTCAGTTTTAAAAGCATCAATTGAGAGATCCAAACAAACAATACTAAGTAAATTTTAAAATAATGTAATGTCTGTCTGATCGGTTATATATTACGTTTTCATACTTTATGTGTCTAGTTGTCTTTTTACAATTATTAACAAACAGTTTTCATTGCTTACAACAATACTCTGGATTAATTAGAGTTATGATAGTGTTTAAAAGTGGAGTCATAGATTCATGTTTACTCCTATTTAAGACTAATCAGATGGATATACCACCAAGTGTTAATATTCATTCCGAGACTCAAACCCAGCACCTTTCATGTTGATATTTGTAGGCCATAGGTGCTTATACCCTAATTAAAAAACACGTCATATCTAGTAGTAATTGACAAACAACTTCTCATCAATAATAAAAAGACAATCTATGACAAATCAGCATTCCGACTGAGCTATAGAGCGATATTAAATAATCTTGAACTGTCTGAATTCATTATGATAAATTAATAACCTTATATTCAAGCACATTTAGTCACAATCCGTGATTTCATTGTGAACTACTATCTTTTACAAGATACCACAAAATTTGTATTGTTTTACAAAACTTCTTAAATGTCAACTGTGTTTATTTATGTCTGAATAATAAAAATGGTAACAGATAAGATGTTCATGTGTATTGACATAAGGGTACAATAACTTAAAGTATAAAATAACTTTTAAAAACACAATATTTATCTGTTCCTGTATATGTAGATGAAATAACATTTATATTTTAACCTATAAGATTTTCTTCTTAAATACTAATTTGTAATTTTACATAAAACAATGTCAAAAACTAGAGTTCTAGTGAAAAGCTATGACCACTGTAGTCCGATCCGCGTCAGGTAGATACATAAATCTACCTCAGACAATGGATAGATGGTTGCGTAGTCATTCGTGTATCGATTGAAGTTAACACCATGAACACCGTTGGATGCCAGCTTACTGGTCTAGAAGTTGATCATTCGTGCATGAAACCGAAAGTGATTGGTTCAAATCCCGCATGAAACATCCTGAATGCTCACTGCTGAGGATTACTATACTTGGATGAAACGACCGTCCAGTGCTTCCAAACTTTCTATAATGGTCTAGCTTACATGGACACATGAATTTAACTATTAAAATTACTACAATCTCCAAAAAATACCCCATTCTGATTATTTTAAAAAAAATTAGACAGTTTAACTTGACTATAATTTTTATTTTTGATTGGTCCATTTGAAAAAGCCAATCAGATTTCTAATTAAATATAATTTACTATTTTTCAAATATCCTACATGATTATTAATTTAATTTTATATTATTTTTGAATAACTCATAATAATAATAATAATAAATGGGAATTTTTATTAATTTACTAAAGTGAATTATAGTTTTTTTTAAAAAAAATTATATATACTACTGTGGATAAAGGACTTACTACTAATCATTCTTATTAAGGTTAATTATCATTAAAGAAAATGAACGATGATATGTAAGTTTGTTTTAATCAATTATGTTATAAGAATGATTAAAATATTTAGCGCCAAATGGACTAATTTTTTAAAATGAAATTAATTTGAAATTTCCTATCTACAAACAAAATAAATTTTAATAGTTAAGATGATGGGTCAATTGAAGCTAGACCACTATGAAAAACCTGGAAGAACTGGAAGGTTGTTTCGTCGTATTGTGGGAATCCTCAGCATTCACATTGAATTTTTTATACTCTTATAAGAAAGCACATAGATATACAAATTAAAATAATCTATTCAATTCAATTGGTGTTGTATATTTGTATATTCCTATTGTTAATTTTAGGACTGCAATTAATCAGTATCTTGTTGGCATATTTACATCCTGTACGCACTGCCTCGATATTGCCTGAAGTCACAAGTTTTATAAGCAAAGATGGATAGTGACTAGAAGTGAACATCAACTCTGAGATGCAGGTAAATCCAGCTGACGAGTCCCAAATAAGACGAAACGCACATCCTGGATTCCACTGCTGGCCACTATTCATCTTTGCTTATAAATCTATTGCATTGATGTAGTTTTAACTAAAATAAGAGACATATATAAAAACTTACGTCTAAATTAGAGCGAATAATTTCACAGTATTTGAGCGCCGAGTTGATGTAAGACATTAAATAGGAATAAGAGACAGTTTTAAATGATTCTGTATTGTTTACAATTGTTGCCAGTACTAATTATAAGTTCTTGACTTTTATTTAAAGAACTAGATCACTTGGTTTTATGACAGCTGGTAATATTCTACTTGCGTTATATTTTACTTCCCGAACAAGTAACAACCGTTCACTGAAATGATAGGAAAATAACTTATTAATTGTTCTGGCTAATCATAATTTTTATAGTAGTCAGTTTTTACGGATATTAGAAGCTAATAATATTTGAGCAAACAATTAGAAACTAGGAAGTAAATGATGGTCAGTTTTGTTTACTTCTAGACTTTACAAGAGTGAATAACCATTGACATGTTGAAGATCAACACTATATAGCTCTTTTGATTCCAAATTATCCGACTTTAGAGTCATGTTTTAGTTTTCTTGGAAGACAAAATTTTATTTTATTAATTTTGCCGATTGAAGTTCCATGGAAAAATTCATATTTGCACATTTTAAACACTAAACAGTATATCAAAAACACACTATATTTTTGTTATCTTATTTTCGTATATTCTCTAGTCCAGTTTCATGCTTTTTCAGACTCCAATTTTAATGAATTACCACCTTTTTAAAACTAGAGAATCACAGTCCTAAATAACAATGAGGAGATACAAGTAAACAACACCAAATGAATTTAAACTTCACCTCATTGCACAAACAGGTGGCTATCAGGACTCAGTTATTTAGTGGATAACGCGATATTGTGTAAAGCGAACAGCACTGCGTTCGAGTCCCAGAGTGAACATCAACTCTGAGATGAAGGTACATCCATCTGACGAGTCCTAAAATAGGACGGAATGCGCGTCCTGGATTCCACTGTTAGCCCCTATCCATCTTTGCTTATAGAGACTTGTTAATTTTACTGCATGTAAGATCATATATTCAACTAATATTTATTCGTTTAATTTACCAATAACAACAATATAATTGTATTGTCTAAAATTTATTTAATTATAGAAGGGGTTTTGTGGAGATTTAGTATTTATTATAGTTGAAAGCGTGAGTCAATCGAAGCTAGATCACCATGGGAAATCTGGAAACACTGGACGGCCGTTTCGCCCTATTATGGGACTCCTTAGCAGCGCGCATCCACGAACCCGCTCGCGCGAGATTCGAACCCAGGACCTACCAGTTTCGAGCCGAAGCCCTTAACCGATAGACCACTGAGCTGGCATCCAACAGTCTTCAGTTCGAATCTCGCGAGTGCGGGATCGTGGATTCGCACTGCTGAGGAGTCCCATAATAGGATGAAACGGCCGTCCAGTGTCTCCAGATTTTCCATAGTGGTCTAGCTTCAATTGACTCACGCTTTCAACTATAATAAAATTTATTTATTACATTAATCATGTTTTACATCATAAGTAACACAAATGTTTAAGCATACTAAGTAAAGATAGAAGTCAAATCTTGGATAAAGTTGAATTTCGATACTGTATGTAAAAGTACCATAGTCATTGAACTTTCTCTATGACAAGTAACAATCAAATAAAATTTCTTTTCATAAAAAATTCAGTTTTTTTCAAGGTGAAAGTTAAGGAAAATGCGGTAAAAGCAAAACTTTCGATGACCTTGAGAAAACAAAATCACTTGTAGTCAACCATAATGTCGGTGATATAAATGAACTAGTAATCACATTAAAAACTTGAAATCAATTAGGGTTGTATTCCTGGTTGAAATTAGTATTGTTGAAAGGTTAAGATTAAGAATTAGTAATAATCATTAAGAATTGACTGGAAAACGCTGCTTGTCTATGTGACTTGACAATGATGTAATCATTTTTTTTATATTTTAATTGTCAGGATTCCTTAAAGTTTACTTCGAACATTTATGATTCATGTTTAAACTTTAGATACTGGTTGATTGTATTTGTTTCCTATCATTTTTGTCCATTGTGCTCTGGTCATCATTTTAAAGTTTCTCACTTTTTGTCATTCTTTTGCTTGACATAGTAATCCATATTATTTGTTTTAGTAACAACGTATTGACAGATTTCACTTGTTTCTTACAAGCTATCCATCACTAGTTTTTGGATTTCTTCCAGTAATCTAATTGATTTGTCAGAGAAAACATAATTATCCATCTAAAAATCACTAGTAAACAATCTCTAGAATTACTCATAAGGAATTGCTACATATAATGTCTACCGTATACTCAGGATCCAACGTTTTGCAAACTATTCATTAACATAGGTATCATTACCAAGGTTTGGCTTGATATTTTCTAATGAATTGAGCATTGGGTAGATTGTTACAAGCAGATTAATATATTTGTAATATTTCAATGAGTAGAAAAATTCGGTTTTTTGACGTTTTGTGACTCAGTGTAAGCCACCTCTTCAACGAGTAAATAACCAAATCAAAATTAATCCAACTTTAAATAGTACAAAGGAACAACGCAAGAATATTATATGCGATCAATCAAAAAACTGTTCTGCACTAGTCAATTTCATGTCATTTCGGTCAAGGTAATTTATAAGCGAAATGTACGTAGGTTTGTGTGTGTATATGTGTCCAAGATCAGGGATGAAAGAATGTGACATTTGTGGAGCGAAAGGATAGAGTTTAATTTGTATGTACGATAGTAAAGTGAAACGCCAATAATATCAGATATGGTAGCTTGGATAGTTAGTCCAAGTTGGATGTATAGTTAGTTTATCCAGTTCTACTGGATTATTAGGTGAATCCTTTGTGTACTCAATGTGTTCTTTGACTTGAGTCAATACTTCGCGAGATGATTATCCAATATAGAAGGCATCACAGTCGACAAGTCTTAATTTGTAAACACAGTTTTGTGTTGATATAAAGGGGAGCTTTCCGTTTAAGCGAACTAAAGTATTTCAAAGTGTGTTCAATATTTTGCAATACACTTTAATTCTGTGTTGTTTTAAAATTCTTTGAAATTCTTCTGTTATACTATGGCATATAGTAAAACTGCAGTACCAATCCATAGTACTATTTAGCAATGAAACGTCGCATTTTGATACACTTTTGATAATCTTCATAGGAGAGTTATTAAACTGTAAGATGTTAATTACATTCTTTTGTTCTTTTTGTTTATCATCTTCCGATGTGATAATCTTGTTAACTCTTCTAAAAAGATTTAGGGCTAAGGGGATCTTTGCAGTAAATCAATGAATATTCATCAACATATTAACCGAAATATGCTACACAAATAGTAGTCTACAACTTGTTCATGTTTCATTTTAATTTGAAATAGTAAATCGTTTCTGTCAACCATCCGTTTCAGATAAATGTTCAGTAATTAATGAAACCGAATTAAATTAAATTTAGTATTTTTTTTAGCTAAACCTACCTTATTTTTTTACCTAAACTATTATTAAGAACCTTAGTTGGAGCAGAAAAAGTCACTTACTTGCGTCTGTTACCCCTCGTGAAGTAGCTCGGGCCACCGACCAGAAACCCCCAACCAACTATATCTTGCCTTGTTCTTTCCATTTGTTTACAGTTACTATTCATCCTTTTCATCTCTGCTTCCCAATCTCTTCGCAGTGCGTTCTTTGTCCCTCACCTTTCCCGTTTCCCTTTAGGGTTCCAAGTTAGCGCTTGTCTCGTGAAGCAGTTTAATGAATTCATCAACCCGTATCCTATCCACTTACAAAGTCTTCCCCCAATTTCCTCTTCAAATGGAAGCTAATTTGTTCTCTTTCACAGTAGTCTGTTTCTCTTGGTATCCGATCAGTGGATATTCAATATCTTGCGTAGGCAGTTGTCTATGAATACATGTACATTTTTGGTGATGGTTATAGTAGTTCTACAAGTAATGACTTTGTACAGTAGTTACTTACGTCTTACGCTCCGTATAATAGAACTGTCTTAATATTCGTATTATAGATTCTGATTTTGATGTTGACTTACAGACAATTGTTTTGAGTTCAATACATTCTTGAACTGTAGAAAGTAGAGATAAGTAATTATAATTTTAAATGTTAATATTACAGAATAATTTTGTCAGCATTATATCAAGTAAACATGTAATTATAGATCAGAAGAGGTTTTTTTGGAGATTTCAGTATTTTCATAGTTGAAATTATGAGTCCATTGAAGCTAGACCACCATGGAAAACTTGGAAGCACTGGACGGTCGTTTCGTTCTATATAAAATCACTAAAATCTACACAAAGCCCCTTCTGATCTATAATCATATGCTAACTAGTGGGAAGCAGTAACCAGTGGAGTTCAACCACATCTTGTGTAGAGATATCAACTCACTGAAGAAAATTGGTGAACTGTCGCTAAGATTTCGTTGACTGGTTGAAGTTAGACACTAACAGCGTTGGATGCCGGCCTCTAAGTGGTCTTGACTATTATTGGATATAGTGACGCTAATCAATAAGCTCTAAGTAGACTAAGTTATCTAAAATGATAAATCGTTTTAAACTGTAAAATTAAGTTATATAATTGAATGTGCACTGCTTAGGAGTCCCACAATAGGACGAAACGGCCGTCCAGTGTTTCCAGGTTTTCCATGGTGGTCTAGCTTCAATTAACTCATGATTTCAACTATAAAAACATGTAATTCATAGTTTTAAAACCCACATACATTTAATTTTAATAAAATTTATAATTTCAAAAACTTATCATTAGGAAATTTTTTAATTAAACAAACCATTAAAAAATTTTACACCTCAATATACATAAATCACTTATCATTTCAATTACTTACTTAATTACGCCTGTTACCCCCAAAGGAGCATAGGATGCAAACCAGCAATCCCCAACCCAATGCATCCTGGGCCTTCCTTTTTAGATCTATCCAATTTTGTTCATTCTTCTCATGTCTGTCTCCATTTCTCGGCGCAATTTCTTCTTTTGTTTACCTCTTCTCCTTTGGCCTTCAGGATTCCAAGTGAGGACTTGCCTTGTGACGCAGCTGGGTGCTTTTCTCAATGCGTGTCCTATTCACTTCCAGCACTTCATCCTAATTTCTTCCTCCACTGGTATCTGGTTTATTCATCAATGATGCTACCTAGATATATAAAGGCTTTTACATCCCAGTTTAATTAATATAACAATGTAAATGAGTCAGCAAATAGTTTTGTTTTTCTTTCTTTTTTTGTTTTAGTATATTTCACTGGTTTTTTTAACTAATAGACTTTATACAAAGTCATTTTTCTATTATCTGATACAATTGTCTAGAAAATTTTCAAAACATAATCAAGGGTGAATATTTTCCAACGGTTTTCATAAATGATTAAACAGATCCTGCATGATAGTGTTTTGTTGTTTTGTCTTTAGTACTCGATGAACATAACAGTATTGTAATTCATGTAAAATACCAAACAAAATAGGGTGTATAAATTCACTTGGTGTTGTTTACTTGTATCTTCCCGTTGTATTTTTAAGGAATAAGGACATGTAGAAATATGAAAATGATCAAAATTAAAGCTGAATCGTGGGATTTCGCTATATATATGTATATATAATAAATACATTTCATCTTGACCACTTCTATAGAAAGTGAATCTTTGAGAAGATATGAATCACTACGTGGTATTTTATTTAATAACGCGAATAATGACATAGTAACTTACTGCGTATTCAGGTTAATATAACGATGCCGCTTTTGTATATCCATAAGGGAGTATAAAACAAATGTCCTTTTAAGTGGTTTATACTTGAATATGATTGTCATTAACAATAGCGACAGAATTTTTTTTAATTTTCTCAATATTTCATCCGTTTCATTCAGTAATACGATGTACCAAATATTCTGGATTTATATTAAGTAGTATGTGTGATTGTAATTAGTAGTCACTGCTGACATGAGATAAAAGTTTTAACTTGGAATCCATAGCAAAATATAATGAAACAATCAATTCCAAGATATTCTAATTCATTGGACACTCTAAAGTATAGCTGCATACAAATTTGTAGTTCTATACAGTTTAACCTACTTTTATTATTCTCAACAAGATATGAAAATTCAGCAAACTATGATGGTGATTTCATGAATACTATTATTACCATTCAACAACATACAATAAGCTAGATTTGATGCAAAGTAGAAAATAAATATTTTACAATACCTAGTCATCTACAACTAACCAATTCAAGTTATTTTGTTCTAACAGCTGATTGATTTCTGCCTATCAGAAATCATTTAGTCCACTAGAATGAGTAAGTAAAGATTACAAAAAAATTTAAGAGTCAACCAGGTTAAACATAATATGAAACATTATCACAGCCAAAGATGATATAGTATTATTTGGATAGTAAATGTGATCTTGTAAGATTTAACTACATACATTACATACATCTGAATGTGGTACTGTGTCGTGAATATGGGATGATTTTCTTGATTTCAATGTCAAAGATGGTGTGGTGTGTGCTACCGATGTCGATAGATATAAGTAGTATGTATCATTAGTCGAAAGTGAAATACCTGAAGGTAGAAGGTTAAGAATATGGAATAAAAGAGAACGTGAACAGAAAATGATTGGTGTGGAAACAAAGGAACAATGAAGTCTGAGATGATTGACTGATATTTTGCAAATAAATGATTTACTGTATGGTTGTCAGATTTTACTAAGGGATTCTGTAATTTTCTGTTCAAATACACTCCATTGTCTCCATTCATGTTCTCGTTCACTGCAGTGTCACACTTGTCGAAAATGAACATAAATTTTATGAACAAATTAAATCTTTCCACTGAAATGTGTTTACTTTATAAGATACATATGGATTTAATTGTAGTAAACTTATGGACATTGATTTCATGAGACTTTTTATAGCTAATGATTAGATATACATTGAACAAGATATTTTAAGGAAATATTACTTTTAAGAATAAATCATAGAAATTGCGGCAGTTATTTATTAAAAATCAACAGGTCACAAGTCCAAATGTAGCATCATCTACTGTGATTGAGTTAACCAATTTTAACATAGTGTGACTAAACGTTGCATAAATATATCTATAGTTTGTAGACAGACTACTTTTGAACAAATACATATTATCCCTTCTGAAAATAATACCGACGTCTAATTTATTATTCAAGACTGATTAAGTATATATATATGCCCTGGTACGGCCGAGAGTGGGGAGAGTCCACTCTCCCTCTCCAAATGCTCTCACATGGCCAGCGAATATATAGCCTTTGCCACAGAAGTCCTACTCACTGCCTTCTCGTGGCGGGGGTGTTGTTTACGAAAGTGAGAGGACGAAAAGCGAATGTCCGGCGCTTTAACCGGGTTGGTGGACAAGGCGGGTCCACCTAGGGGAGTTGAAAAACCCTGATTCCAAACCAATGGTGCACATGGGCTTCAGTATCCTGATGGGACAAATAACGTACGAATCAATCATTGATCACCGGCTACCATGGGACTGCATCTTCTCACGATGCTCCACTGCCTTGTGGATCAGATCTTTCGGTCAAAGTCTCCCGATGTGGCTCCTTAAGAAAACCACCTGCTTCATTTCGGGCACCTAGGCAGTATCACAGCCCTCAAGCATATCGAATGAGATTTATATGGCGCATATGTATTTGGTGCTTCCTTGTACCAATATTTATGTGTTTAAATAAAATGAAAAATAGTCAATTTCCCATCGTATCATCGTGACGAGTTCAAATCATACATCTAACTTACTGACAGTTTAGATTTCCAATTCTTCAAGTAAATGATAACAAACTGTAACAAAATTATCTGAACAAATAATCAAGTCAATTTCATATGAAAACTAAATGTCTACACGGAAAATAAATTTGAAAAGAAAAAACAAACAATCAAACAAACGTTATGAACAAAGTGGTATTATGGAAAAGTTAAATGAAGCTGATTGTTAATGACAAGAATTCAATGTTATGATTTTAATTTTTAAGAAAAAGGTATATTAATTATCCTGCCTTTTGTATCCAGCTATTATTTATGACTACATTTGACCATACTTCATCGCCATACAACATCGAAGTAATATTGGTTAGATAATATATGAATATAATTTATCTACAGTACATAAGTTCATTACTTATTAAGTTAGTATGTTGAGAGAACTTGAAGATAAGAAGCGTCATTTTGAAAGTGTTTCTCAGCTTAGAGAACAAATCACTTGTTGTTGTTTGCTTGTATCTTCTCGTTATTATTAAGAATTGCAATTGATCTGTCTCTTATTCAGGTATGTGGATCCTATACGGACTGCCTTGATATTGTCCTAAATCACAAAAGACTAATCTATCGCAGTTTTGTGATGCGAACACACAACATGATCCATGATGTAAATTTGAATAGAAAGTATCCACCAGAAATCAATATATGTAACACCCTATTTTAGGTTGTTCATATTCTCATGATGGTCCACCAGGGTATTTGGTACCTGAGTAGTTGCGCCACAGGATTGGGCTGAGCTGTTCGGATTGTAACGTTGAAGCCTTTATAGTATCTGGTTCTCCTACAGGGCGGGATTGAGCTGTACTGCTTGGGCTAAGCCTGGACAGTGTCTGACTCTCCTGTTAAGCGGGATTGAGCTGTACTGTTTGGGTTGCCGCGTGAAAGTTTGGATGGTGTCTGGTTCACCTGGAAACCAGTGCAAGATTACCCTGGCCCATAAGGGTATATTATATATATATATTTTCATGATCGTTAACATTACTGATTGAACAATGTTTCATCTTTCGAGTTTACAACCGTAATAGATAATTCAGAATATTCAATATACTGATTTCATTACCAGGGTTTTGAAATAGACAAAGTGTAAAATTCTAGATGGTTTTGAAAGTTCCATGTAAAGTCCATCAATGAAATGCTTTGAATGTTTTTTATAATTACTTATCAAAAGAATTTTGGGAAATTTTCTTTGAACAACATTGATTATTCTTAAGTTTATGTCTTATCGTCAGTTTTTTTATTTCCCTATACATAATTTTCATCCACCTTGTAAGAATCCATTAACATCTGAAGGATACAAACTATGTTGATAGGAACAAAATAAAAATTTCAATCAAAACATTAAGAATTAGATACCAACGTCAATCAAGCGATAGTTTTAGTAAATAATAATACAGAATAATAATTGTTTATGAAAACAATTACAAATAATCACCTGAGTAATTAAAAGCTGGAGTAATAATAATTAATATTATTATAAAGGGAGATTGTGGAAATAATTTAATTTTGTAGTAAACATCAAGGACTGACCTTAATCAAGCGACCAGTAAGAATCAAAGAGCACTAGACAACTGTTTCATCTTAGTATAGGAACTCATCAGCAGTGCATATCCACAACTTCAACGGTAATAGAAATCAGGATCTTCAATTATTGAGCAAGCACCTAAACTCTAGATCACTGACCTAAGATTAGATAGTGTGTCAGTTTAACTCCATACAATGAATTTAATAGCTCACGCTTATATTCATTTCAAGTTATCTAAAAGTGGACATACAATTGTTCATCTCCTTACAGCTGATAGTGGCTGCTAAAATAAAGAATAGGTGAGGGACAGAGTGAACATCAACTCTGAGATAGAGGTACATCCAGCTGACGAGTCCCAAATAGGACGAAACGAGCGTCCTGCATTCCACTGCTAGCCACTATCCATCTTTGCTTACCATGCTTGTGAATTTAGGCTATATCGAGACAATACGCACAGTATGCACATATGCCAATTAGAGACTGACCAGTTTCAGTTCTAAAAACATCAATAGGAAGATTCAAGCAGACAATAGGTGTTAATGTTCATTTTTCTCAATTAAATAAACAACAAATCACATCCTTTGGTTGTGATTAACACGTGTACATTAAAATAAACAGAATCTATATATAGATAATTTATTCGGATATTTAAATTAAACGTTAGTAATAAATGCACCTTTTCAAAAAATATTTCACATAGTCTAGATTTTAACTATATTTTATAAATTTCGATTCAGATCATAAATGGATCAATGTTAGATCATTATTCAAAACTTAGAAGAACTCGATAGCCGTTTTGTCCCAGTATAAGACTCTTCAGTAGCGCGCATTCAAGACCACACATATGGGATTCGAACACTGGGCCTTCAGTCTATTAATTATTTTCGTTGCTTAACGTTTTTTTATGTACTGTAAGAGAAAAAATGTTAATTTATATTTTAGTTAGACATCTTATGGCATTCATCGTTTATAACAAACTTCATAGAGAATACATTCTAGGGTTCTTAATATATCCTTACTGTTAACATTCATTCATAACCTAATTTGATTAATCTTTGTCGATAAATGTTATTTTCAACAGAATGCCTTGAAAATGGTCTTAACTGTCATTCAATTATAATTTTGATAGTGAACCTTAATAGTTCGATTTCCTCCTATTCAAATAATTTATCAAATATGGCTAACAAGAATACTTACTACAGATAAATGTATTGATGAAGCATGATAATTCAATAGATTTGGCAAACGACTTTTTCCTGTTTCCTCAATGACAAATATTGACCTGATGATGTGATTGAAACGTCAAAAAAATGATGCAAATAAAAACTTTACAATTCCATTTTATGATGATTTGAATGAGTGTGTAGATCATTTCCAAACCGATGCAATGAATATTTATTCACTTTAAGAGTATAATGCCTAATTATGAATCTATTGTTTGAATTGAGGGATATGTATACCACAATCGAATTGCTTAGACATTCTCAGCCAATATCTTAAATAAGATTAAAACTGAGAATTTCATATTTTGAAATAGTGGAGAAGATTTGTAGCTCAGGTGGATGATTTTGATAGAGTTTTGTTCTCTGAACTGGGTGGTTTGATTGTAGAGCACTTCTACCAGCACTTCTACCCGAAGTCTGTGCTGATGATGTCGTTCAGAAAGACGATGAAAGCTCCACGACCAAACCATTCAGCTCAGAGAACAAAACTCCATCAAAATTTCATATTTTGGATTTTATACATAATAGCTGGTAATCACTAGTCAACTACTGCTATCTTTCCAAATTTTATCCAGTTCATATGACAATTATAAAATGTAGAATGGTATGATTTTTTTAACTGTTTAATATAAGTGAGTAATAAGACATTTTACTTAATAGATATCATAATATATTTTATTTATTTTATTATATAATGATCATATGCATGATTATGTAAATATAATTCTGTTCATTCCTTCAGGCTATCTACAACTTCCCACATATTCTGCATTATTTAAACTAGGTCATTAATGGTTAGAAACAGTTTAACAACCTGTTTAAAAGAATACATTTATCAACTAATTTTTTTCAGGATGTACAATAACTAATAATCTAACATATATAGATGTATATAACCATGACGTTGCACTTACTCTCTGACAATTACGCCTGTTACGTGTCGTAGAGGAGCATAGGTTGTGCACCAGCATTATCTATAGAACTCTATCCTGAACAATCCTTTCCAGTTCTTTCCAGTTATTATTCATCCTTTTCATGACGCATTTTCCCGACGCATTTTGTCCCTTGCACTTCCTCTTTTCAATCCTCTTTCAAGATTCCGAGCAAGCGCTGGCTTCATGATGCGGTTTGGTTATTTCCGTAATGTATGTCCTATCCACCTCCAAAATCTTCTTTTAATTCCTCTTCAACTGGAAGTTGGTTTGTTCTCTCCTACAGTAGGTTGTTGTAAATGATATCAGTCCAATGGATATTGATTATCTTGCGTAAATATTCGTTTATGAGTATTTTTACAATTTTGACGATGGTTGTGGTAGTTCTCTAAGTATTGGCTTCGTATAGCAGATTTAGTTGTCTTGACGTCCGTATTAAGGTTTCTTACTTTGATCATGATGTTTCAGTCACTTATATTTCTGACTGTTGTAATTTCAAAGTTGATTAACAGTTTTTTTTGTCAATGTATATGAACAAATAAAAGAAACAAAATGATAGTTTCTCCATAATAATTTAAGTATTTTACTTAAAGTAAATGAAAGATAGACGAATGTTTTGTGATTTGTTTGAATATACTACTTATAAAGAAATGCATTAAACTTAGAATCACTTTAAGGTAACATGTTGGTTGGAGGTGGTCAACAGGAAACCCTGGACCCGGGTTTCGTGCTACTTGGCACTCGTCAGCAAGATGTACCTGTAATCAACTTGATCGATAGCATTCGATCAGCACTAAGGACTTGACACACATGAGATTGATCACCACCCAGTGATCAATCAATTGTGATTAGAATCACTTTGTTTGTTCACAGAATATCTATATGAAAGTTTTATTCAATTAATTCATAACAGTTAATTTCACTTGAAGTTACTATTTAAAGCCAACATCCAGCTCAGAGAACAAACCAACATAAAAATCACCCACCTGAGCTACAAATCTTCTCCACCATCTCAAAGCCAATATATATTCATTCATAGAACAAATTACTTTACTTTACTTACTTACGCCTGTTACTCCCAATGGAGCGTAGTATAGTTTATTCTAATGATAAGATTTATTTTGATGCTTTATCGGATGAAGGAATTTACTATAATAATACCAGTTCCTATAAAATAAAGTGGCGTAAAGTAGATAGTTCTGTGTGGAAGCTACACAATTTTTGAAATACTTGATATTAAGTGGAAATAAACAACCCAGTTTTTATTGTTCATTGACCTGATATACTGTAAACGTAGGTCATATATCTATATTTATGAAGGATATACTGAACTCAACTAAGGAATACTTCAAATTATTATTCGTTAGCTATAATTCTTTATGGGTTACTTATTGATTAGAAATTTATCCTGCATCATGATAATTAAGTAACTTTCTCTATCTCTCTCTTTCAATTCTGATCCTTTGTACAACGATAATAAATGAAATATCATGGTTTTAGTATTATCATAGTGTTTACTTTAAATAACGTCGACAACCTGTAAGTTGTATTTGTCACAGAATGATCTTATTCAGGTTCCCTGGCTTTCAATGGTAACCCAACTGAGATTACTATGTGGCAAAAACAATTAACTAACATTTTGTTCAATAAATTCTCATTACACAATGAAGTTATAAGTTCACATTATCATTATGCAAAGTGTTTACTATAAGTAATCCAGGATTTGTTCTTAATATAAGCACAGGGTGAATGGAAGTTATTAATCGTGGCTTCCACTTACCAAATACCCTCTGAAGTGTTCCGTGTGCGAATTTTATCAAAGTCCTAATAAAATGGGAATATTCAAACAGTTGAAAACTTGAAAAAACCAAGCTCAACATACATGATAAAACCCAATTATTTGTATAGATGAAGAAAAGAGGGAAAAAGAGATTGGGTTAGATATTTTGAAGGTTGATAGTATTTTCTGATACTTTACAGTCTTATATCAGTCCTAAATTAATGCTTCAGGTTTCTCAATAAGGATAATCAAAGAATTTCCTTTATTTGGAGATATTTGTATCAAATATTTAATTCGGTTACTTAGTTAAGGTGCGATTTGTCCTTTACGTTAGTTTGAAGAGGATCGGACGAAATCTATTTGGAGTTTATCATATCATTTACCTTATAATAGTCTGAAATAATCCACCTTACTCTTCTATATACTTCTACTAATTCCAGAAAACATCTTTACATCTTTAAATTAGTAAAATCTCCACAAAAATACCCCTTCTGAAAATAATGATTAAACAAGTATTAAACCATAGAACTTGATTCGACAATTATTTATGAAGAACAATAATTAGTAAATTGGTTCATCGACTTTCATTATCGCCACCCTGGCGTTTACTATTGTAGGACTTAAAGTATCGTTTAGCGAAATAAACACATATTGTGCTTATTAAGGCCCTTTGTGATGTCATCCAATACTTCTAAGATTAGACTGCTGAAAGTGATACTGAACTTAATTTACTTCTATCGGTGAAATTTCCACCAAGTAAATTTTCTTCGTTATAGTGTTGCAAAAATCAATCGATTTCATAGTTTCCTTCACTTTCTGATCTTAGAAAACCACTGAAAACTAGGAAGTACATGGCAGCTGTTTCGTAGTAGTAAATTATTCTCCAGAAGTGCGCTTTAACACCTCATCGGTGATCGAACCTAAAGCAATCAGGTCTCTCAAATGCTTTACCTTATAACTGCCGAACCAGCTTACGATGGTGTTCGTGTGTAGTCACCGGAACTTACTTAAGTACGCCTGTTACTCCCAATGGAGCATAGGCCGCCGACCAGCATTCCTCAACCTACTCACCCTGTCCTCGGCCTTCCTTTCTAGTTCTATCCAGTTTTTGTTCATTCTCCTCATATCTGTCTCCATTTCTAGGCCTAATGTGTTCTTTGGTCTTCCTCTTTTCCATGTGAAGGCTTGTCTTGTGACGCCGTTGGGTGATTTCCTCAATGTATGTCCTATTCACTTCTAGCGCTTCTTCCTAATTTCTTCCTCCACTGAAAACTGGTTTGTTCCCTCCCACAGTAGAAAGTTACTGATAGAGTCTGGCCAAGTCACCGGAACTATTACATCATTACTCATAGCCGTTGGTGATATTTGTTTCAAATTCAATATAGTTGAACCTTAATAGTCTCGACTTTTCCCTAGAACTTCAGGAATCCTCTGTCTTTATTGGTCATCAATAAGAATTCGGTGATACTTGTGATAGATTTTTGAATTCTATAGTTTTTATCACAGACTGCTAATTATGTTTTAATGACTATCTCTAATTAGAGCAGTAAATCTTTTCTGACACTGTAATTTAATAAAATCGTACCCAACTAAGTTCAAATAAAAACATATTAACTAAAGTACAATTTAAACAACTTTTCACAACTTGACATCTACTATTTCCGACATAACCTTCTATCATATGAATAATGTTTATATCAGAAAATTAGTAAATATCAAGTAGGCGTTGCCTCTCGACTACTAAAATTAGTGAACTGAGTCTTGATTTCATTCGTTATTTAGAATTTTACATAACAGAATCTGTAAAATGTACTTAGCATGAGCGGTTGTCATATTCTGAAATTTAAACTATATTATAACGTATATTTTCCAAGTCAGTCAGCTACAACTTAGGATAACGCGGCCTGCTTGAATATCTGGGCTACCTGTTCCTGTCATCTAGATATATTTCAACAACGACGACCAAGCACATGTATATATATATATATATATATATATATATATATATATATATATGCATCAGTTCAAGATGCCACACTTCATTAACACAATAAGATGAACATCAAATTCATAGAAATAGTTACTTCAGTGGTAGTAATATATAAAAGAAAGATTGTGTATAAGGATATAATGCAGGAAGAAAGAATTATAAGAAGGGGTTTTGTTGAGATTTAGTATTTTTCATAGTAGAAAGCATGAGTCAATTGAATTAGTTCATAGAAATAAAGATATGAGGCAATTTTAATCTCATGGTTTAAGGAAAGACAAAGAGTGTATTCAGCTATGGCATTAAGATCGGTTCTTAGCCATGTCACACAGAGTCTCTAACACCATTGGTTACAGTAGTCGAGCGGACATAATTTGCGGACCGGATGTTAATTCTAATAAAATAATGAAGGATAAGTTAATAATCTTTCCACAAACTATTGACTTCTAGTTAATTTAATTACGTTACATTTGTGTTTGTTTTTGCTTAAAACCCATGCTTGATTCCGTATATTCTGTTTTAAAGAGCTATAATGTTTTATCGTTTGACTGTCATCTGTAACTATGATCTTATTGTGAAGCCAACGTTTGGAGAGAGTAAGTTTTACAGACTGATTTTAATAAGAGAATCATCATAAAGCGAGAATTTTAAGATGGCTGTTTCGATTGAGTTTGGGACTCCTCGACAAGTTACACTCAACTCGAAGACAGACATCGAATTAATGATTTTAGGTTCTTGAGGTGAGCAAATTACTGTTTAATTACGGATCAGAATTCAATGGTCGTTATGTCTAAATTCAATCAACAGTATAAAGATAGTTTGATAAAACTACTGGAATTTGTTGAATCCCGAGTTTTTCTATTTGTGTTTGCATGTATCTAAAATAAATAGTCAAACTAACCATAATGGTTAGTGGTCTAGAGATTAAGCATTCACATACTAGACCGAAGGTCCTGAGTTTGAATCACGTGTGTAGGATTGTAGTTGTGCACATACGATGAGTCTCATTCTAGAATTTCAATGGTGGTCTAACATTGATCGGTTCATGATCTCATTCACAATCTAATATTCAGTTTCATATGAGTTAGACTTTCCACACTTCTATAAACTCGGGTAATAAATCATGAAACCACAATAAATGATATAAGATTATTAAGTCGCAAACAATGTATTCATATTATACATAATTATATTAAATGGTGATTATCTATACAAGTATAGAATAATTTTTTAACATTCATCATCCTACAAGAAGCCATAGACCTGAATGTTTGTGATATGCTGATCAATGTGACAGATCAAAATAATAAACATCAGCTGATCGAACTCATTTATTCACAAAGAGAATTCTTAAGTATTATAACGGTTAAAGCATATAATTCATAAATAATCATTACAAAATGTACTAATTAAAATAGGATTACTTGAATAAACTTTGGTTGTACAAAAGGCAAATAAATAGGAAGTTAGTTATGCTGAAAAATGGTATCGATTGATTCCGCATTTTGTTAATCATTAAGATATAAATTTTTCTCTTGAAATGATATGAAGTCATTATTAGTTGATACATAAATAAATAGAATGATAGATCATAGTATGATCAAACTCTCTTGTCAATAATACATAGACTTTTCTGATATTATGGGTATCTAACTAAACCAACCAGATCGTACGAATTCAGCTACTCAATATATGCCTAGAATTCCCTAATAGCTGTTCAGAAACATCGTAAACGTCTCCTTATATATATATATATACTTAACAGACATCGTCATTTGGATAGTAGCAATTTGCATATTTCTTTGTACTGTTATGGTCACTATAGCACATGACACTCTAGCCAAAATGTATTATTAGTAGTAGTATTATTCGACCACGCATACTCCTCCCCAAATATGTATGTACGCAAATACTATTACCAACTTTTATTATATATATATATATATATATATATATATATATATATTTGTTGAAACATCTGGGCTACCTGTTCCTGTCATCTAGATATTTCAACAAGTTATCTAATTTCGTTTGTTTTAATACATCATTATGACTATTAATCGCACAACCTATTCAGGTGCGTTTCTGAAAAGTGTTAGACCTTTCGCTGTAAATGTTACAGAAGGCCTAATCAGTGATATCGTGGTTGCTGGAAATATGCAGCGAGAAGAATGTACATTATCCAGATGTCGATTGTATGGGCTGCTAACTTCTAACTGACGATCACTCAATATTTATCATCAGGAAGGACGAAGAAGTAAGAAACGGAAACTTGTTGAAGTACTTTGTGCTGAGAATTCTATATTGTACCAAAAATATAATATTGAATAAACCTAATAATAATAATAATAATAATATATATATATATATATATATATATATATGTAACATCAATCGAAAGTAAAAACTCTGTCAGTAGAAGGTTGAGATCAAATAAAAGAGAATGAGAACAGACAGTACTTAGTATAAAAATGAAGGAACAATAATATCCCAGACAACTAATGGACATTTTTCAAATAAAGAATTAGCTGTATAGTTTTCGCATCTTATCAAATAACTTTAACAATTGAGTAAACCAACATTTAGTCATTTCTACCTGTGTTTTCGTTCATTACAATATTTCCTACACATTCAACTAAATCATTATTAAAGATTATAAGATTTTATTAGAAGGGGATTTGTGGGGATTTTAGTAATTTTATATAGTTGGAATCATTAGTCAATTAAAGCTAGACCACCATAGAAAACCTGGAAGCACTGGATGGCCGTTTCGTCCTATTGTGGGACGTCTCCACTATCCCGAACTCGTGAGATTCGAATATAGGATCTATCAACCTCGCGCCTGAACGCTTAATCTTTAGATCACTAAGCTGGCACCCAACGTTATTAATGTCTAACTTCAACCAATCCAGGAAACTGAGCAACCGTCCACCATTGTCTTCAGTGAATTGACATCTCACAGCAGACCTGGTTGAACTCAACTGATTACTGCTTCTCAATAGAACTCCAGGAAATACCTCATTGAGCCAGTCACTAGTGAGCATATAATCATTGTTAGAAGGGAGTTCGAATCTCGTGAGGTGGAATGGTGTGTGAGCACTGTTGAGCAATCCCACAATAGAAGAAAACGGCCGTCCAATGCTTTCAGGTTTTCCATAGTAGTCTAGCTACAATCGACACATTATAAGATTTTCCTTTGTTTTATATTGTTCATAAATTTATAAAAATGACTGACATCAATGCACATTGAACGTTACAAAATATTGAAATGAAGGATAAGACAAAAACTAAAACAAAAAAAATTACTAAATGCCAATCGCTTTTAGCCAATTTTTTTAATTTTTTTTATTTTTTTTTTTATTAAAGATACCACAAATATATTCCAGTCATTATTTTCTCTTTCAATAATTTAGTTGTCATGATATAATTTTAATAACTTGCACTTGAAAAGAACCCATTTTATTCTTTACCATTGTCATTATAATTTAAAATTTCCTCTGTCTTAGAAAACATTAATTTATTGAATTCCTATTTTAGTAATAACAATACCTTCTATTAACATATAAATTATACAAAGAGAAAAAGAATTCAATCTATTGATAAATGGTCATTTATATTTTCATGGTGTATTTTGACACACCATCCTTTTGTTTCCTACCAATAACATTCTGATTAATTTGAAAAACGATATCATTACCGGGTACTTTATATTAGTGCTAGGAAATATCGAAATGATGTAAAAGTCTTTGTTATGTGTGACTGTTGATAGTTGTGTGGTGTGTGCTACGGATGTTTATAGATATAAGTAGTATGTATCATCAATCGAAAGTGAAATGCCTGGAGGCAGAAAATTGATAAAATCGAAGAGAAAAGAATGAGAACAGAGAGTAATTGGCATGAAAATGAAGAAATAACAAAGTCTGAGATTATTTATTGTATTAACTTACGCCTGTTACCCCTCGTGGAGGAGCATAGGCGGATATTTTTACAAATAAATATTTATTGTTTGTAGGATTCTCAGATTTTACCAAGATATTCTGTAATGTTCTGCATTTGGTTCTCGTCGCCTATGTTCTCGTTCACTACAGTAGTAGTAGTAGTAGTGGTAGTAGTAGTAGTATCACAATATCTACAACAACGATATTGTATTCGGTCTTAACATTTCATTTTAACTTGCTGATTAGAACTGGTCTCCTTAATGCAGTTAATATTTTTATGTGTCATGTACAACGTTTATTTAAAAATACCAATGATGTGAGTTTGTTTTGTTAGTAATTTATACATACTTACTTGCTTACGCCTGTTACTCCCAATGGAGCATAGGCCGCCGACCAGTATTCTACAACCCACTCTGTCCTGGGCCTTCTTTTCTAGTTCTATCCAATTTTTGTTTATTCTTCTGATGTCTGTCTCCATTTCTCGACGTAATGTGTTCTTTAGTCTTCCTCTTTTCCTTTGTTAGTAATTTGTAGTACTTAAGGATTAGTTGACGCAATATTTTTCACTTTCAATTTATAACGTGGATTAAATCGACTTTAATGTTTTGTCTATTGCAAAATAATAGTAGTAAGTAGAAGGTTATGAAAATAATTAAGTCTCATTGAAATCATGAATCCATCAGTGTTAGACCAACAATAAAACCCTTAAAGCAATGAATAACTGTTTCATCCTAGTGTGAGACCCCTCAAAATTACTCGCCATCGACCCCATACACGGGAGTTTAACCCAGAACCTAAGATTTAGAGCGTGACATACAACATATTAATAATCCCTTTAGGACTTATAACTGCATAACTTGATGGAAAATTTATCAAAACGATCATTTATTTCGAATACTCTACTTACTCAAAAAAGTATTTGTTGAAATTAGTTTACTAAATTATTAGATTAATATTTCTACCCAGCCTGGAACACTTTTGTATTTCAAACCGTAATATTAATTAAAGTAATGGAAATATTTTTGGCATTATTGACATGTAGCCGATGTGATTTACAGGTATTATAACAGATATGATTCACTATAGCAACTATAACTATTGATATTTTGCTTGTCATGAGTTTAAAACGTCAAACTGAAGAAATAATTATACCATAACATCAATTTTACTTTCAGGTATGATTGCCATGTAAGAAACATTGTTTAGATAAGTATCCTTTTCAATATAATAAACAAATTAATGTCGTCCAGCTAAGTATTACATTGGTAAGCAAAGATAGATAGTGGCTAGCAGTGGAATCCAGAACGCGCGTTTCGTCCTATTTCAGACTCGTCATCTGGATGTACCTGCATCTCAGAGTTGATCTACACTCTAGGACTCGAACCCAGTACCCTTGCTTCAAACGCCATCGCGTTATCCACTCGGCCACTGAGTCCTGATAGCCACTTGCTTGTGTAACAAACAATACTAAGTGAATTTAAGTATTACATTGTTTCTTATAAATATTTTCATTATTTCAGCCTATGTTTACGATTCCTCAACACACATATTGCTCCATTTATTGTCATTCTTGGTATAATTGGTAATGTACTATCGATTATTGTATTAAGAAATCGACGTATGAAATCACCAGTTTCAATTTATTTAATCAGTTTATCAGTATTTGATATATTACTATTGGTTTGTGCTGTTGTATTATTTTTTGAATATCCTTTTGCTGAAGAAGAGAATTCATCATTTTTACCATATATGCAGAATTCCTCAACAGAAGATTATTTTAGTACATTAAATAAACTAGTAAACAAGACAATTGATAATACGAAAATCAATAATATCACTACAGCACATCGTATTTATGCACTTATTCAAGCACATTTCATTTATCCAATTGCATTAACAGCACAAACTTCTGCAATATGGATTACAGTTAGTTTAACCGTTGAACGATATATTGCTGGATGTTATCCATTACATGCAAATGTATTATCATCTGTACCAAAATCACGTTTAGTTGTATGCTGTTGTATGATATGTGCAATTGTTTATAATATACCAAGATGGTTTGAAATTACAACACAATCTGTAAATATAACTGAATCCAATTTGTCACAATATTCAATACAATACGATTGGCATTCAATATTTCGTCTTGTATATTATACATGGGGATATATACTAGTAATGTTTCTATTACCATTAATTGCCTTATTAGTAATGAATATTCGTTTAATGTATGCATTACGTAGATCTGATTTTGCTCTATGTAAACCATTACAATCAACCCAATACTTGAATACTCCACATAGTAGTACCAATACAATAGTTGATGTTAATTCCAATATATATACAAAAACGTCTACAATATCAAACAAATCTATTACTAAGCCATTTCTAATAAGATTTCAACGAAGTGATCATTGTAAATCATGTAAATCATTAAAAACTCCATTAACATTATATGGTCCAACACGATTAGCAATACAAGCAGATAAAAGTATAACACGTATGATTATTGTTGTTGTCGGTGTATTTATAGCATGTCAATTACCAGCATTAATATTTAATATTTATTTTGGTATTGTATCACCAAAAGTATTACCATATGGTTGGTGTGCATTATCAGAATTACGTAATTTTTTAGTTGTAGTTAATTCAAGTGTAAATTTTATTGTTTATTGTGTAATGGGTGCTAAATTTCGTCGAAGTTTTATACATGTCATTACACCATGTTGGGAAATTAAATTAACTAATACTACTACTAATAATAATAATAATACAAGAAAACCTACTGTCCGGTTAATTACTTTACGATCAGATGTAACTGAACTTTAATGTATTATTCCAATTCTTTTTTTTTTAATAATTTGTATATTTCCCTTCATTCGTATTTCTTATAAACATACTTTTCTTTATATGGAAATGAAGTTAGCATTGATAATATATGTAAAAATGAATAGAAAGTATTAATACAGATTTATATAAGTTAGTATCAGAAGGGGTTTTTTGTGAAGATTTAGTATTTTCATAGTTGAAAATGTGAGTCAATTGAAGCTAGACCACCATGGAAAACCTGGAAGTATTGGACCGTCGTTTCGTCCTATTGTGAGACTCCTCAGCACTGTGAATCCACGACCTCACTAAGAGAGATTTGAACCTAGGATCTACCAGTCTCGCACCCATGCACTTAACCGATAGACCACTGAGCCGAAATCCGATGGTGTTTATGTCTAACTCCAATCAATCTACGAAGTTGAGTAACCGTTCACCAATCGTCTTCAGTGAGTTCCTATCTCACAACAGACGTGGTTTGAACTTCACTGGTCACTGCTTCTCACTAGAACTCCTGAATTGACCTCTCGAACTCAGTTACTAATGAGCATATTATTATTATTATTATTATTATCAGAAGGAGTTTTTGTGGAAATTTAGAATTTTCACAGTTGAAAGCTAGATCACCAGGGAAAACCTGGAAACACTGGACGGCCGTTTCGTTCTATAGTGGGACTACTCAGCAGTTCACATTCAATTATATAACTTAGTTTTACAGTTTAAAACGATAAGATAATTTAGTCTACTTAAAGCTTATTGATTAGCGTCATTATATCTAATAATAGACAAGACATTTTCTCCGTTTACCTTGCTTAATGCTCACAGTAGTTACATGTTTGTATACTAACAGTTATCTAATCATCAGAATGATAACTGGCAATTTATTTATATTTCTATTTACATACAAAATATTTCCTTCTCTTACATGGTGGGACACATTGTCTATCAGTTTGCCATATAAAAAAAATTATTATCTATTAAGATCTAATAATTTGGATAAAAATATTGAATGGAATTGAACGAATCTTATACTGATGAAGTAAAATTCAAATGACAAACAATCATGTTTGAATAACGATTATTTGAAAGATAAACTAAGTATTATAAAGATTTAATCCTTATTACAACAAAAATAGTTGCGATATTATAATGAGATGATGAAATAGAACTGAAATATATGATGCATTTACGCAGTATAATTCGAATAAACTGATTGCACATCTACTTATCAAGCTTTATCTTGATGAAACTAATTAGGTTGATTAAAGAGGAAGAATATTGAGGTAAGATGGTGGTTGGAGGTGGTCAACAGGAAACCCTGTAACCGGGTTTCGTGCTACTTGGCACTCGTCAGCAAGGTGTACCTGTAATCCTGAAGGAACTGATGCTCCCTGACGGATTCGATCTCGCGTCACTCAGCTTCACAGTCAGAGACGTTACCACTGAGCTATTCGGGCCGCGACCAACCTCCTGTAGGACTGAGATGTAATCACAATTGATTGATCACTGGGTGGTGATCAATCTCATGCTTATCAGGTCCTTCTTAGGAGGAAGAATATATTTTTAGAATCTCAGTGATTTAATTTTAAGTAAATCCAACATTCCTCTCGATAATCTAGTTCAAGATTTTTCAAGGAAGTATAGTCAAACAACAGAATTATGAAATATAGATAGGTACATAGTACCCGGTTAACTGTATACTTAACAGGTTATCTAATCATGTTAAGAATGTTTAAAGTAATTATTTTCTGTAGTACATAGAAGACATGTAATGTGTAACGAAAAGTGTGTTAAAATAACACGTTGTGTGTATTAGTAAGTGAATTTGAGTTGTGTGAGAAGGTATGGCAACTACCCTACAATCAATTTCGATTATGGTTAACAATTCTTATATTTTTTGTACTATTACGATCACTACTATATCTGTATAGACGTGTACGCTTGATCACATGAGAGCCTACGTACATATCTCCCTCTAGCTAAAATGTTAATCACTTAAATATCACTCGATGAATCATTCTCTTTCCCGTGTATATATATATCAACGAATCCTATTGTTAAACTTTGTCTTTCCTATACGCGCATTTATTCGATTTGACTATAAATTCGCCTCTGCTTCAAATTCGACTGATGTTCCTGTAGCTTTGTTATCCGTTCTATCCGCCAATAAACTGTAGTCTACGCCTTTTTTTGCCTTCTGATTTCAAACACCGCTGGGATTTACATAATAACGGTGATTAAGTTGGCTGATTAACGAAGTTAAACCCCTACACAGAACTTTTAGTGACTATTTATTGTCTCTGAAGAAAGTTCTTATATAATTAAGTTCACTTGAATGATGCGATAAGAAAATAAAGATTAAAAGAACTGTCATGATATAGTAGCGCAATATAATTCGAATAGTCTTATCAAACATTAACTTGTTAAAGAAATTATCTACCAAAAATAGAGGTCAATTCGACAAATAAAAACGATCAGAGTAAGGCAAACGTGATAAGGAAAATAATGTGACTTACATCACTAGATCATAAATCCTACTATCAAAGTAGGTTGGCTTTCATTTTTATCCATAAATTTCTTAACAGGAAAATGTGTGATTAGATTATTTGTAATACCTTGTGCTAATACATTACATAGTCGTCATTATGTTCGCCATCTCACTGCATTATCGAAATTTATCTAAGGGACAAACCGTAATAAGAATCAGTTACAAAAATGTCAAGCAAATAAGGAGTGATTATTAAAAATAAAATTGTAATAACGGAAATTTAAAGAGGAGAGTAATTTATCGTGAACCTGAATCTCTCTCACAATATGAAAAAAAAAGTAACCGAATATTCTTGATATGGGACATGTATTGAACACTGAAAAATGGATGCTCTAAAAATTCACAGATACGTTTTTTTTGAATATTAAAGATTCTCATTGTGAAAATTAGAACAACACGTGTAAGCGAACAATGGCTCGTTAAGTAGAAGTGTGTATAGAAAACGTCCCTCTACCTGCCGATATACTCACTTCTATAGCATTACACCTATCCGATATAAAAAAATTTGGTTACATGCCTGACTAGTTGAGCAAAAAAGATCTATTCAGTAGATACTTTAAGTCAGGAGCTGGAATTTATCAATAACTCACTGACAGAGATCGACTACCCTAGTACGTTCATTATGAAGTACATGTATGATGCAAGATAGAAGTCTGAGATTTTAACAGTTCCAAAGTAACATCTATGTATGAAACTACAATTTAACGGGGATGTGGCTAGTGGTAAGCTGAAAGATAGGTTAATGAAAGTAATTAGCAGGACATTCTACGCAGCCAATCTTGCTTTGACTTTCTCGAGTCGACCAGTGATGTCTTCTCAAATGAAGGATAAGTTACCTGAGTTTGCCTCTATGTGCATTTACAAGTTCAGCTGCTGCTGTGGAGATTTTTATATCGGGCTTACTACTAGGTAACTTAACCAACGAAGGAGTGAATATTTACTAGCATAGTTTCACATCCGTTATTTGTGTGTAGTTTTTTCGACCCTTTCCGTTTGTATTCTTCACTATCTACTTATATACATGCTTCTTATAACGTAATGATTTTGATGTTTTATGATGACTATTTCAAGTCTATTTACCCACGTTTAACCTCCTATTTCCAATGTCTAACGATTAATACGATTTTTGTTATCGTAATTTAATATTCTTACTACTATCAGTACACCTATCTTCCCACTATCAACTTGTATTTTTAACTACTATGCTCGGTGACGTATTCTACTTCATTGTGATTATTGACTCAAACTGCCTTGATTGGTTTAACATTTTTGTATAAATATTCATGTATATTAGAGTAAAGCCCGATGACGGTCTAATTGAAAACAATTGTTCGCTTACGTCTCTGTTCTTTGTATTAAATTATTACTAACTCACGCCTGTTAACCCCCGTGGAGGAGTAAATGCTGACCACCAGCGTTCCACCATCCAATTCTGTCTTGGCCAATCCTTTCCAGTTCTTTCCACTTGTTATTCATCCGATTCATATCTGCTTCTTGTTCTTATCGTATTATGTTCTTTGCTCTTCCACTTTTCCGTTTCCCTTCAGGATTCTATTGTAGCACTTGATTCGTGATGCAGTATGATTATTTCTCCAATGTACGTCCATCTACAGCCAACGTCTTTTCGGAATTCCCCCATCAATTGAAAGCTGGTTTGTTTTCTCCTACAGTAGACTGTTGCTGATGTTATCCGGTCAATGAACATTGAGTATCTTGGGTAGATAATTGTTTAGAAATACTTGTAGATTATCGATGATGGTCGCAGTAGTTCTCGAAGTTTCAGGCCCATACACTAGGACTGTATACCTTGACGTTCGTTTTGAAGATTGTGACTTTAATGTTGACATTGAGACAGTTATCTTGAAGTCTATATGTTCTCCAACTGTAGAAATGCGGGATGGGGTCGCTAACCCCATGCTCAACCATCCTCCTTTATCCGGGCTTGGGGCCAGCAGTAGCCCTCGGAGGAGCTACAGGCGGAGTTTGTAGAAATGTGACTTATACTAAATTATACTACAAATGAAACCTCATATAAAATTCATACTCAGAGTAAATTGAAGAATTTCATTTCTAAAATACATGATCTAATTTAATGATGACTTAATTAATCTAACCTCTACTTTCTTATATGATCAATTACATTTATGTGTACTTTAAAAAGGTTAAGAAATATTTCATTAACATGCTTTTAATCAAGGTTTTAACCATTAAGATAATTTACATGAAATTTATTCATAGGATTATTATAATCCATTTCGATTATGGATCAGTCTAAACTATTCATTGACCGGAAGTTTAATATTGAATAGATGATAATTATTATTTCATTTAGATAAAAGCAAAATTTGTCAAATCACAACACACCCTAGAAACATATGGAAGAAAACTTGAAAAAAAAAACAAATCTTTAAAATTCTTTTGGAATAACCAAACTGATACTGTTCTTATAAAAACATAAGTAAGGGTAAGCAAAGATGGATAGTGGATAGCAGTGGAATTCAGGATGCGCGTTTTGTCCTAATTGGGACTCGTCAGCTGGATGAACGTGCTAGCCACTATCCATCGTTGCTTACAATACTTGTGATTTAAAGCTATATAGAGGCACTACGCAAAGTATGCACAAATGACAATTAGAGACTAACCAGTTGTAATCCTAAACATCAATGGGAAGATTCAAAAAAAAAATTAAGTGAATTCAAACTTCACCACATTGCACAAGCAAGTGGCTTTCAGGGCTCGGTAGCTGAGTGGATAACGCAAATCGCGTTTGGAGCGAAAGGTACTGAGTTCGAGTCCCAGAATGAACATCAACTCTGCGATGAAGGTACATCCTGTTGGCGAGTCCCAAAAAGGACGAAATGCGCATCCTGGATTCCACTGCTAGCCACTATCCATCCTTCCTTACTAATGTGAAGATTCAAATAAACAATACCAAGTGAATTTATAAGTAAGAGTACTTCAAATTTTTTTTTACCTGTGCAAAATTAATGTGAAATTATTTTAATGTTACAAATCATTGAAGATATTTCAGTCGAATTTTGCAGTAAAATACGAAAATGAGCTACTCAAAAATATTTTGAAAAACATCCTCTTAAACTTTATAGATATTCAGTGGGTTTGAGAAAATTGATTTTTTTTAAAAAACATTTCTTCTGGGCGTGAAAGACATAAAAATATCAACTTATTTTTTGAAATAGATCTACATGAAACCCAACAGATCATTTAGTCCCCGAAGTTCAATACAAATTATAGAGTTATGCTAGGATCCCCATCAGATCGATGTTCAGTAGGTATCGCCATACTTAACAGTATAAACTATTAAGAAACTCACTAAATAATATCAAATGTAATTGATAAATCTTTTGACTGAACCCTTGATTCAGTTTTCTAAGCTCTTCTAATAACCTCAGGATATGTCTGCACGACAACTTGAACACGAAATAAATGGTGCGTAATATGGAAAGAGCGCTTTACTTCAAGGTTAGCTTATGTACAGGAAATCGAGCGTATTTATAACGTTTCAGATGGCCTTGGGTTTCTCGAATTTTCTGGCACGCTTCTAAACATTGTGGCAGGATAAGTAATCTTCCAACCAGAAACTCGAAATAGGACTTTTCACTTTCTAGATGTTTACGGCAGAACTTCTACAGAATACTGATTGGACTAGATGCTTCACAGCATTTTCAGAGCCTGTTTTTGGTTTTTTTTCTCGAGGAGTTTTCTGGACCTCCCCAATAGTAATAAAATTTGTTCAGAGGATAAAGTTTTCTTTCTGGTGATATCATTTGATAATAGTTCGTTAATCACAAATTGTCTCTTACAATTACTTTATTTTGTATCCAACGGTTTACTTGATCTTATGAAAAAAGGTATATTGGTAGCACACCGAGTCCTGTTTTCAAACACATTTTCAAGGGATATCTTAATGGTCGTCTAAATACAGACCCAAATCGTCAAAAAGCTACACTCTTGCACACATAATCATATGTTTCAACCATTATTATTGTTCAAAATTATTTCTAGAGCCACGTGAACAGAAATAAAACACATTTTGGATCAGTAATTTGTGCACACCAGAGGATTTAGTGATTTATGGATCCAAGCTTGATCTACATTCAAAAGCGACACACTGATGCAGCGTCTTTCGAGCCTTCATCGTTCTTTTGAACAATATCAACAATTAGTTTTTCCAAGAAAATTGAGCTGTCAGAATTTTTCTACAACTAACTACCAGCTGGTTCTGTTGACTTGAAATTTGGTTGGTTTTTAACCATAACTGTGTGGTCGTTGCTTATATGTTTATTTTGATTGTTTTCTCTCTTGATCTAAACTCTAACCATTCTAACACATAATGCCTTTTGTTTTACTATCCCCTCAGGAATTTCAAAGGTTTTGCAAGTTCTCATTACCATGCACTGACCTATTCTTTATTTTTTATATGTTCTTTCAGTAGACAATTATTTTTTTCATCTCTCTTCTGAAACCTATTATCAACATATCACTTTTTATTATCTTTCGATATATTATTGTTACGTCTGCCGTTTGTGAACGTTATGTTTGCTTCCCTAAGCTAGTTTCGGATCCCCGAGCTAGAACTATACAGCAACTTGAACACCAGTAAGAAGACACGAGTATCAGAGAAACACTTTACTACAAGGTTCATTTATGTACAGAAAAACAGGGGTTTTATAGTAATTAAGAGACCTTGAGATTCCATAGTAGCAGTATGTTAAACAGCCAATCAGGACCTCGTTATTTTAGTAGCATAGCTTCTAACTAATCGCTGATTGGTTGGGCTCTTTATGAGCCTCTGGAGGCTCTGATAGAGTTTACTGTAAGCCGACTTAACAATTATGTTATTTATATTTTTATATAGCTGAGATTATGAGTCAATTGAAGCTAGACCACCATGGAAAACCTGGAAGCACTGGATGGCCGTTTCGTTCTACTGTTGAACTCCTGTGAAGTGCTCACTCACGATCCCGCCTCGCAAAATTAGAACCCATGACCTATTAGTCTCGCGCGCGAGCGCTTAGTCACTAGACCACTGATCTGGTATCCAACGGTGTTAATCTCTAGTTTCGAATCTCGCGAGATGAGATGGTGGATGCGCACTTCTTAGAAGTCCCATAATAGAACGAAACGGCCATCCAGTGCACCCAGGTTTTCCATGGTGGTCTAGCTTAAATTGACTCATGGTCTCAACTATATAAAATTACTAAGATCTCCACTAAACCCCCTTCTGATAATTTGTATCCGTTAACTGCAAATATTGTAATTTTGTGTAATTTTAGTATATAGCATTAAGTATAAACTAACCATAAATGTAGTTCGAATAAATGAAAGAAAAAATTATCTCTCGACTGTTTTAATCTTGTTTAAAGACAAAATAGCTTTGACTCAATTATCAACTATTCTACACTATAAGAAATGTATGATATATAGATAAAATTCATAAATGAAATCTTCATAAAACCTTTTCCACATGTGTTATTCATAAATCATCTAAATAATCTTATCTAAAAAACCTAGCCAACATCCATAATCACTGATAGCCTTTTATTTCATAAAAAGTAGCCTGATTTCTGAGAGATCACGCGTAATTTTGTCTTCATTACTTAATTTTTTTTCTAAATGTAAATTACTACAAAATGCTGTAGGCTATATGAAAAATAGGAATCTTCTAAGCCTATGTTAATCTTTAAAAAAAAACTTATTATTGTATGCATAATAGAAGGGGGATTTTGTGGAGATTTTAGTAATTTTATATAGTTGAAATCATGAATCAATTGAAACTAGGCGGGATCAAGGATGTGCACTGCTGAAGAGTCCCACAATAGGACGAAACGGCCATTCAGAGTTTGCAGGTTTTCCATGGTAGTCTAGCTTCTAATGACTCATAATTTCAACTGTAATTTAAATCCTAATTCTTAAAATAAGCAATGGAGTAGAATATGGCACAAAGTTAGAATGTAGCCATAATGAATTGTATGCAATTTGAAACCTTGGTAAATATAATTTAAAGGAAGAATATTCTATCCCATCATATTACTAGTCATTGTTACAAGTCATAAAACAGTGAACAAATATATGAAGCACACACTTTTGCTATTCGTCACTTCTTTATACATGTATTAATTAGACTGATCATGGAAATTTCGTCAAGACATAACCCAAAAATATTTCTTGGTAAGAATTAGAGACCAGCAAATAATGATCAGTTAACAGCATCATTTCATAATAGATCCCTTTAAAATAGTCACTTTGGCGGCCTGCTTGAATCTCTGGGCTACCTGTTTCTGCCATCTAGATATTTCAACAAGTTCTCTGTGATTGTTTCAACATATAAGTATGTCTGTTAATCACATGATCTACTCAGACGTTTTTATGAAACATTAATGACTTTTCGCTGATCAAGTTACAAAAAATTACAAACAGAGACTGGCAATATGTATTGAAGTGAATAAATATACTCCTGATGTCGATTCCTTAGCCACCAAATTCTAACTGCCGATCACTAATTATCATGGTGGACTGTGTTCAATTCCACTAAGTCAAAATATGTATCGTAACTGTGGTGTAGTCGCAATTCAAGAATCTTGATTAAATGATTTACAGGACGATTGCTTAATATCACTACGTGACTTCAATATCAATCATCAGGATCAATCAAGCAATACAATGGTGTGACGGCGGCGTAGCTAAGTTTGTAAACGTGAACTGGTGTTTGTCTACTTCTGCATGTTTTAAGTTTTCAAACGACCTTATCGACCATTTAACTTTAAAACGCCGTTCAAAACACTTGAATAAATACAAATATCTTTATGTTATCAACATCCACGTAACTCCAGACTGCACATCTTATGCACGATACGTTTTCGCTGATGAATTCACTGAATTTGCCGTTATCGCCTTCATTGGTTCTCTTTCAGTTGTATGTGGCGATTTCAATTCATGTCACTGTAGCTTCCTTACATCACCAGGTCACCAAACTGTAGTATATTTTCCTGTCCGTTTGCATGCTCATTCAGACTTCATTTTCACTAATTATATGGGTACATATATGACTTGTGAACGTGCTCCATCGTCTAGTTCGGATAGTTGTATAATTCATGTTCTGCCTAAACCATTCGGCAAGCTTGAAAAGAGTGGGCTCTTATATAAGACAAAGAAAGTCAAATACAGGAATTACTCAAAAGAAAATATCTAAAACCCAAAAACCATGTTAAGCAGTTTTCAGGGCTTTCGTAAACTTCATTCAGTCCCAGTCATTGTCAAGATAACTTGATAAAATCGTTCGTACCCTCCAAAATAATAATTTCTTACTGCGTTTATCAAACAGTAGTTAATAGAACATGGAAATTCTGACAGCTTTCCCTATTTCTATTTTATAAAAAGAAAGCGAATACTGCCACCATAATATGTTTTTCAGTTAGACGGACTATTTCTGTTACTAACTCAGAAGTGTGTGTGTTCTCATGAGTCATTTATTTCTCTACTGCTATTAGTTAATTGCTATTAAAGTTGACAACGAAAGCTATGCAACTAAAAATATTTACTCAGTCACTCTCAATTGGTACTGTTTTTGTAAACGTCTTTTATTCATCAAGTGCTATTAAACGGAGCTTACGTATTTCCTCTGAACACAAATCAATATTTAAAGTCCATTTTTCGATATTTCGGCATATAATTTTATTTTGTTGACCCTTAAAACCACTCTGATATCAGGTAGTTTTACTTTAGTGACAAGCGATAGTGTCTCGTAAATTACAATTTTCTTCAGTTTATGTTACCGTCAGCACAACTTTAAAGTTAGTTGATATTTCACTCTAATTGTGAGGCTTAGTGGTACAAAGCAACCAATCTATTGTTGCTATGTGCGTGTAAGCGTAATTTAATTACTTGGCAGTCATGTGACATACTTCAGACTTGTCCTAAATTTTTGAATGCAAACAAGATTGTGTGTGTTCTGTGCTGGAAGTGGATTCGGTGTCGTTTGATTCAACAGAATCATCACCTAGTAGTTTGATATTACGGAATCTTTTGTTTATTTTAAAAGAGATTATAATCCTTTTCCTTTTTTATTTCCCTCTATGGTCGGCGAGCAACAGCTTTTTTACGAAAATGAACTCAGAACCTGTTAATTTTGTTGCCATCCTACAGAATTATCCTCTGTACTTCATCAATATAATCTTGGGTATCAATGTTGTTTATTTTCTATTAATTTAGACTCCTGATTAGCGTTATTTGAGGACATTGTTGTCTATGGAAAGCACCTTACTGGTATCAAACTTATTCATAAGTTGCAGTACAGCTTAAATATGGTTGGTTAGACACGTAAATACATCCATCCTATCTTCTTTACGTGACAGATTAATCACTCTTTCAGTCATACGCTTATTTCTTACTTTGGTGTTATTTAGTTTCCGTTATTTTTCGTGAGATTGCGAACCGTACCAACTAAGACAGGTGCACTTTTGAACAGAGTTTAGCGTTAACATGGTTGTCTGTTGTCATCTTCGCAACTAATCTCATGCCTAAAATGTGGAGAAAGTCGAAGATAACGCCAATACTTAGGACAGTATCAGGCGATACAAATAGGAGATTTAGACCCATAGCGATAACCTCAACTTTCCTCAAAATAATGGTATGTATGCCGATTTTTCCTTCTTTACATCCCATAGAAATGAATGAGTTCTTGTCTTGTATTGAATGATGGCCTTTTGTTAATGGTCTGACATTTGATCCGTCTAAATGTCAAACTGCTGGTCTTAGCCTGAGATACGAACAACACCTAAGCACTCTTTTGGAATCCCATAAAGTTTGTACTATTGAAGACTCTTTGATAAGCGTAGTGTCAAAAGTCATTTATCTCGGTGTAATTTTTTTCTTTTGATCTCTCTTGGTCTTCTTATGTCTTGTTGTCATCGAAGAAAGTTCCCCGTCCGACCATATAAAGAGTCTGCATGCTTTTGGCATTACTCGACATTTACTCTTACACTGTCAATTCTTGCATATTACCTATTATTCTTTACTGTTCTCCATTATTCTTTCCACAGCTCTTGAGAAGAGTCTAATGTATTGCAGAGAGTGCAGAAAATCGTAAGCACGGTGTGTGGTGGGTATTTTGAGGTCATTATCAATATGGTTTTGGGTAGACATTCAAAATCTTGCAAACGTGTTATCTTATCAGTTACTAACTATCCATTTCATTCATATCTTTCTCCTTATGGATCTTCTGGTAAAACGAGACGTCAAAACATTAGAATCGATGCATGCAAGCAAAGATAATAAAAGCCCTACAATACCTTATCTAACAAATATTATGTATGACGAACAGATTGTTAGATTTGATTTAGTCAATAAATTTTATTCTCAAACATGTTTCTAATTAAAGAGTTGTACAAATTCAAATCACCTTAAAAAGACATTTTATTTAATTTCAGGTAGTCTATATATATCTGGGGTTATCAGTTTCTTTCACTTTTTTGTACAAGAAACGTGCTGAAATACTTCCTGATAAAAATCCTGTATTGTACCGAAAGTGTAATACTGAATAAAGCCATTGGTAATAATAATAATAATTAGAAGGGGATTTGTGGAGATTTCAGTATTTTTCAAAGTTGAAATCATTAGTCAATTGAAGCTAGACCACCATGGAAAACCTGGAAGCACTGGACGGCCGTTTCGTCCTACTATGGGACTCCTCAGCAGAGTGGGTTCGTGGGTGCGCACTGCTGAGGAGTCCCATAGTAGGACGAAACGGCCGTCCAGTGCTCCTAGGTTTTCCATGGTGGTCTAGCTTCAATTGATTCATGATTTCAACTTTGAAAATAATAATAATAATAATAATAATAATATGTTCTAAAAAATATATACAGGGTCCGATTAATTGAACACAGTGAAATATTGTACTATATACAGGAGAACATTTGTATATTGTAAAACAATATTGTTGTCTTATGAACACAAAAGTCAAGCTTATATTTACAAAAAAGGTTTTTTTTCCCATTTTTTTTGTATTTACCATACACCATAATGTAAGTTCCGTATGTTCAATTCATTTTCTTATGCAAATAAATTTTTATTTTAATGCTCGTATTGTTACATTTTCGGGCTTTGAATAATTCATTGTATGTTGATCGATAGTTTTGTGGTGTAGGTTACTTATATCCATATAAGTAGTATATGACGACATAGAAAGTATTTTGACAGACGTCGATAAAGAAAGAACAATAACGAAGCGCAATCGGTATGAAAGTGCATAAACAATGAAATCAGAGAAGATGAACTGATATTTGCAGAAGGAATAGTCAAGATTGAGACAATTTATTGTTATTTTGGAAATTAACTGTTTATTGTATAGTTATCAGATCTTAGTGAGTTAGTCTGTAGTTTGTGCTTAAATACATACCATTAAGTATATAAAGATAGGTAATGTAATTATTAGGATAAGACTGACTCATTTACTTGTCATGTGCTTTTCTGGCTTTCTACCTGATCGGAATAGATTAGATTTACTCAGGGATATATGTCAGGTGAATAATAAGCGACAGGTACATATGTCTGGTCTAGCACAGTTCAGCATCTCAGATGTAAAAATCAAAGATAGTATATTTTAAGAATCGAAATAAAGTCTTTGATAAAAATTACACTTGATCAAACAACACTAACTCATTGAGAGAACGCAAAAATGGCTAGAAGTGTTGAGCACGATACAACTAGTGAAAATAAAAATGTTATAGATAACCTCATCAAAAGTTTAAGAATATTTGGTTTGAAATAATATATGGCAAATGCAAATTTTGGCGCTCAAATGAAGAAAAACGAAACAATCAGTCTCATGAAAGCCATAAAATCAAACTGCTGTACAATGAAAACAATTTTCTAAAAGCGCATTTTGTTGTAGATATGTTTTTTAACTATCTTTTATTAAAGATAGGTAGAATACTTCGAGGACAGCTTGAGTGAACTAGCCGCATTGAACCCGCCGGACATCGAAACAACACACACAGATCTCCATATCGATGTCAATCCACCAACCAAATCAGAGTGGACATCAGACAAATGAACAGTGGGAAACAGCACGACCTGACAAGATACAAACTAAAATACTGAATTCACACATACGAGTAACTGCAAACACGCTACACGTTCTATTCAGAAAGGTTCAGGAGGAAGAACAAGTGCCACTGACAAACTAGAAAGGAGGGCACCTCATCAAGATACGGAAGAAAGGAAATCTGAACAAGTGTGAGAACTACATATGTATCACACTACTATCACTACCAGGAAATGTTTGAAAAACAAAGTGTTGTTGAACCAGATGAAAGACTCAGTGGACGCCCAACTTCGAGACCAACAGACCGGACTGCGTAAGGATCGATCGTACACTGACCAAATCGCAACACTACGGATCATCTTTGAACAATCAATTGGGTGGAAGTTGATGTGTGGGCGAGAATGTCAATGATTGGTTGTCTCGATGAGTCAGACATTAGAGGGGATGACAGGTGTTATGTGTTATATATATATTTCCCTATCCTTATTATGTATGGACTTCTTGACTGTTCCTTGATGTTGGATACTTATTGACTGTTCCATGTGTCGGATTTTGGTGTGAAATATATTGACGTTATAGTCAGGCTAATATTGTGTTCTTGATCTGAGTTCTGTTGAAGTCCTGTAGAATAGACACTGGGTGGGAATCTAGTGTAGATATTCGTCTAAGATAAATTAACGTCCCACATACGTGTAAGAAGTAAAAGGACTGTTATAACCAGAAACCCCTAAAGTTATAACCAGCATCCTCTCTCTCTCTCTCTCTACGTTTATAACAATTGGCGACGGCATACATACGTTTATAACAGAATTCGTCACCATACATCAACTTCCTTCATTATGATAAAGCATTTGACAGCATGGATAGGAGATCATTATGGAAACTTGTTTGACACTATGGTGTGACTAAGTGAGCAGATCGTCAACATCATACGGAATACACACGACAGATTACATTGCAAATTCGTGAATAGAGTAGAGCTGATAGATGAATTGCAAGTGAGGACCGGTGTCAGACAAGGCTGCTTATCCTCACCCTTTCTATTTCTTCTTGTGGTTGACTGGATTATGAAGACCCCAACACCTGAGAGCAATCATGGAATACACTGGACAGGTTGGATGTAAATAGACAATTTGAACTTTACAAATGACCTTGCTCTTCTGTCCCATACACAACAACAAATGATGGTGAAAATAACCAGTTTCGCAGCATCAGCAGAAGCAGCCTGTACACCAGTATGTCACAACATATAGAAAGGAGAAACCATGATCCTGAAATGCAACATGGAAGATACCAACACAATCACACTTAATTAAGAAACTGTGGAATCTGTGTAAACATTCACGTACCTTGTCAGCATTATCGATGAATGTGGAGGATCTGATGCAGATGTGAGGGTGAGGATTTGAAATGTAAGTGCAGCTTCTAGTTGAAGAGGATTTTTAGGAAAACACGATGGAGGTGGGTAGGATATACATTACGGAAATCATCAAACTTCATCACAAAGCCAGCCCCGACATGTAATCCTGAAGGGAAATGGTAAAGAGGAAGGTCAAAGAACATAATGAGTAGAGAATTAGAGGCAGTCATAAAATAGGTGAATAGCAAGTGGGAATAAATGGAAAGGATTATCTAGGACAAAGTTTGATGGAGAATGCTGCTGGGTGACCTAAACTCCTCGACGATGGTTAATAGACGTAATTAAATTTCCCAAAATATAGAACTGAAACATCTAACCATTTCGTTTTACAGATATATTGACTTAAAACTCTTGTAAAGTTGTAATTCTACAAGAAATTATCCACATAATAAGAAGATATTACGTACAATGTGTAAATAAACTTCACTGATTATTAAAAGGTTAGTATTGATATAAATCTAGGAATAATGTAAACCTTTACAGAATACGATTATTAATAATAATTCCTAAATCATGAGCCAATACAATCCAAATATACCAAATGTGAAAATGTTAATACGTGATGGTGGAAAACAATTTATGGAAATGAATACGAACTACGTATTTTAACATAAATATTTACTTTGATAAAAAATAATTGTTAGAACTACAAAAAAAAGTCGAAATCAAAATTTAAGCTAATGTGATCTTTGTAAGCAAAGATGGATAGTGACTAGCAGTGAAATACAGGACGCGTGTATCGTCCTATTTGGGGCTCGTCAGCTGGATGTACCTGCATCCCAGAGTTGGTGTTCACTCTGGGACTCGAACCCAGTACCGTTCGCTTCAAACTCCATCGTGTTATCCACTCGGCGATTAAGTGCTGATAGCCACTTGCTTGTGCAATGGGGTGAAGCTTAAACTTACTCAGTATTGTTTGTTTGAGTCTCCCCATTGATGTTTAGGACTGCAAATGCTCAGTCTCTAAACATCGATGGGAAGATTCAAACAAACAATACTAAGTGAGTTTAATGTGATCTTTGTTCAATATTATTTTGGTTTTTAATTTGATATGTGAATCATTCATTATAATTTTTTTGGTTAGCGTTTTTTAGCTAGATAGTTTTCAACGGGATGTATCTGCCCAACCCTCCTCCTTTATCCGGGCTTCAGACCGTTAGTAGCACCTAGAGGAGCTACAGGCGAAGTTAATCATTCATAATACTATTTACTTTATTTTAACTGTTACAACTTGTTAGGTACATGTTAAATCCCGTAAAGATTTATGAATGGTAACTTTGAGAACTATTTATGAACCAATATGATATGTATATTTCCTATTGTGTAACTGTTAAGTAACTAACCTATTCAAATTCGTGTCCCTCGTATCATAAGCTTTACTTTGACCTATGAACTACTATTATACGATTTACCATTCTTGAGTGATCCGTAGTCTATTAATTACTGTTCCCCCTATCCACAGCCACATTTCGCCAAATCTTGGAAAAATGTTATTTTCTATTTTATGGTAGGATGTGGTCAGTTTGTTTGTTATATAAACCCAGTATGTTTGAGAATAATGATTCATATTGCAGAGGCTGTTATTGATGTTCTGGACTTAACTGGCTGGACAAGGCAGAAAGAGGGTCTGACAAGTACTGAAGACCTCTCATACGGTTTTATGTATCACTGGGCAGCCTTGCGACTCATATATCAAGTGGGCAAGAAAACACACAATCGATATAACAGTACAGCATTAATTTCATTGCAATAAGGCGTGTATTTAAAAAAAGTAATCTTCATATTATTCTAGTGTAAACTTCTTGCATTGTGATATACAATATAGGTTTTTGAAGTAACTTAGTTTGTTCCAACTAAGTGAGGAATCTGTAATTTACCAGTTGGCAATATGCATGCACTTACATCTTCTAAATGAAAAGTACTTTCGTAAGACTAAGAGGAACCTGGGTCTGGACTCACTAATGGTTGAGAGTAGATAGGGGTAGTTAAGAAGTTCGTGCATCTGATTAACTGCGTAAGTGTCGGTGGTGGCGTGAATTTCGAGGTGATTTTATGTAAAGAGAAGCTCTGTGACTTATAGCAATCTGGCCCATCTACGGCCACTTCTTAATGTCAGATCTACAGTGCGTCGGTGAGAGCAGTTTCGCTCTATTCTTGTGAACGATCCTCTATGTTTGATTATCGTTGTCACAGAAGGATTGCTGACATCCAGTGCCAGCACCATATTATTGGTAAGGAGGTCCGGCAACGTGTGTTCAAGCACAGCCACGATAATACAATGCGTGTCATCATCTTGGAATATCGACTTCAGGGGGCTTGGAAATATTCAATGAATGTCATTCTAGTGAGTTCCACATCGTGCATTATTTGTCGACGCTAGAACTGATCGGATAAAATGGAAAGGTTGTCAGTGTATGACATGCTGTTGTAGTATAAAAGAAAGTTATACTGGCCTGGAATCTGTTGGCTCATCATGACTCCATGTGTTTCAGGACGGTGAATAAAATCTGTATTTTGTTACCAGTTTTTTTCTTTTTTTTCTGTCGTTCAAAATCTCTAGCATTCAGTTATACATGCGATCACAACAATAATTCTAAACCTTTCTTTCATAAGAAATATACTTTGTAAAAACATTAACTGATACCAAGGTGTCATCTCTAATGAATCATTGAAAAGTAAAATGACGAAATATTTCTGAAGACTGAATTTTACATTCATTATAATTACTAAATGTTAAGCAACCGATATGAGATCGATTGAGTTGACTTCTATAAATAATCTGACTTAAATAACCCCCTTCAATTTTTTTTAGGCTTCAAGTTTAAACAACAGCTTATAAACTAGTAGGTCATCATAGACTGTTCAATTTGAATCTAACCATTATTGAATTAATCTATAAAATGCTATTAACTTAATTCGAGCGATAAGTGAATACACTCCTCTATGGATTTTTCTAGTTGTTCACTTTTGCAATGATATTTTCAACTTTTCTATACTATTTATTGAAATTTTTCCATCATGCTCATGCCTCTTACACCATTTGAAGCGTAGGCCGTCGACCTATGCTCCGAAGAAAAGAACCTTGCTAAAAAACACCCTAAAATAATAGAGATGGGAGGAAAGTTCTTTTCGAATAAGTTATCATCAAGTTCTACATTAATAAATCTAGATTAATGTTTCAAAGAGGATAACCAATTTTAATGTAAATACTTTACGTAATATAACAGAATGTGAGAATTTAGGATTGTTGACAGGATAAACTATAGTTTTATCCTATATTGGCCCTTCATCTAACTTTGATTAGATTATATGATGATTGTCATCGAAATATACATCCCGCCTACTCTCATATATAATTATCAACTTAAATCGCATTAGTGAACAATGAAATTGAATTGAAAATGGATTTCATTTCGTTTATTTCATACAGTTATTAATCTGTACAGGCAATCAAAGAAACGAAGAGAAGGGAGCTAAGAGTAGAAAACGAAACGAAACGAGATGACGTGCAGTGGAGAAAGCAAGTGAACCAACTTCATTTAATCAAGTATGTTTTAATGTTTATATTCAAATGGAAATGATTTATAGACACGTAATGAATGTGCAAGCAATTAACACGCCTACGATCCTATAAAAAAAAGAATTAATAAGTAAATAAGTGACAAGGTAGTTTGAAAAGAGTGAAGAAATTGACTTGTCCACAAGCTACAGTAACTTGTACTGCCCATTCATTCCTATTTATTTTTGTTAAATCGAAACACTATTCAACATAAATTCATTTAGCATTGTTTGTTTGAATCTTCCTATTGATTTTTTTTTTGGAACTGCAACTGGTCATTCTCTTATTGGTATATGTGCATACTGAACGTTTAGCCTTGATATTGCCTTAATTCACAAGCATTATAAGCAATGATGGATAGTGGCTAGCAGTGGAATGGAGTATGCGCGTTTCGTCCTACTTGGGACTCGTCAGCTAGATGTATATGCATCTCAGAGTTCACTCTGGGACTTCAACATATTTTAACATATTTTAATTATTTAATCATTTTTTATACATAGTTACGAAAGTAATAGAATTAGTTGGAATTAGATATCAGTATATTTACTGAAATAATAATAGTGGCTTTATTTATATCCACGAGATGATATTTCAATATGCCACTGAAATGTCGAATAACTTAAAATCAAAATAGAGTCGGATGGCAGTTCTTATTATTCTCTTTAATTAAATTGTGGTGTGAGCTACTTATATCGACATATGTAAGGAATAGAATATCTGACAGCAGAAGATTAAGAAGATCAAGAAGAGAAGAATATAAATAGAAAGCAATTGGTGTGGAAATCGAGGAACAATGAATCTTGAGACAATTAATGAATATTTTGCAAATAAAGTATCAGAGTATGGCTTTTGTATTTTATCAAGGAACTTTGTAATTTGTGCCCATTTCATTCTCGTGGGTTTCCTTACCTGTGTTCTCATTCACTACAAAATGATCCTGCTAAAATCTTCATATTTTATATAAACTGATGAAATTAGTGAGATACCAAAATGGTGATACAATGTTACCATTCAAATCTGCTGTCATTCATTAAGCACAGTATACATATTATGTCAACCAACAATATTCTTCTCTATAAATTTTCAACAGGTTTCACAGTTATGAATCCAAATAATTGATTCAGATCATTGGTTAAGTTTATCTTTTTAAATACAGTACATGAATGCAGAAATGTATGCAAAATAATTTTCCTTGCGTGAATGTTCAAAAGACTTGTCCCAAAAGATCATGAAAAGAAATAGGCGGAATCCAAGTATATTTATAAGTGAGCATATATGTGAAGACCTAAAAGTACGTGCAGATGAATTACTGATATATATATATATATATATATATATATATATATATATATGACAATGACCAGTGGAATCCAATCCGTGCTGGGTGTGAGACAGCTTCCCACAGCAGAAAATGGATAAAGGGTTGGGCAAAATCATGATTCGATTGAAGTTAGAAATTAACACTGTTGGACGCCGCCTCAGTGCTCTAGATGTTAAACGTTTGCGTACGAGACCGGCGGTTTTGGGTTCAAATCCCGTGGGGGGGATCGTGGATGCGCCCTGTTGAGGAGCCCCATACTAGAACATGATGGTGATCCATTACCTTCAGGCTTTCCATGGTGGTCTAGTTAAAATCGAATTCAACTATGACATATATCTCCAAAAACAGGTAAAAATGCGCCTATAATTGCTATTCATAGATTAACTCTAAGAATTTGGTTAAAATCTATTTATTTTTTACATAATTTCTCGAATCATAGTTATCTTATTAGACTGTCTGAAACTAGAGCATGGATTAAACCTTTAACATGAACATATAAACAAATAATTTTTCCTTCAAAATATTGAAGCACATAAAACATAAATGTTGAAAATGAAAATTAGAAAATTAAGCAGAGGATCAAAGCTTAATAAACTTCATTGTATTGAACCAAAAGGAATAATGATAAACAGGTATGCAAAATATTAATAAATCATTACAATCAACATGTAGGTGTTCCTACTTTACATATGATCTTCATGCTTTTAAAACAAAAAGGTGTTGTTAAGTCAATATGCAGCTCGTTTCTTTCACACTTAATCGATAGTGGTCATATAGTTGACAGAAATCAGTCATTTAAGGTTATTTATCGTATTCCTACTAGTTTTCCTTATGGAGTTCGATCTTGTCTCTTACACATAGCAGAAGCTATAGGAATTCGATCCAACAATCCAAGCCTTTGTGTTCATAGGAAATTTGTAACACCCTTATCTCTCACTTGGCCTTAATAAATAATTTTATTTTCCATACGCTTTCTTCTTTTATTTTTCTTCACCCCCCCCCTACCAATTATTTACTTGTTATTTTTTCAAATATTCGCTTCACGGTCCAATTATCTGAACCCTTCTTATTACGTAATCTTAAAATTTAATTCAGTGTCTATATTTTTCCAATCATTGACATATTTCCTATTATGTAACATTAATGCAAGCCTGTCATCACCTGTCATTACACTACCAATTTGTACTTTTCAATTATTATTATTCTTAATTATGTAATCTATTCCACTATTATCATTGACTCATAAACTGCCTTGATTGGTTTAATAATTTCGTATATTCAGAAGGGGATTTGTGGAGATTTCAGTATGTTTTATAGTTGAAATCATGAGTCAATTGAAGCTAAACAACCATCAAAAACCTGGAAGCACTGGACGGCCGTTTCGTCCTATCATGGGACTCCTCAGCAGTGCGCATCCACGATTCCGAACTCGCGAGATTCGAACCCAGCATCTACCAGTTTCGAGCCAGAGCCCTTAACCGATAGACCACTGAGCCGGCATCCAATTGACTCATGATTTCAACTTTGAAGAACTTCGTATATGCATATAAATATTACTGTGTATTAGAGTAAAAGCCTGATGAGGATCTAATCGTAAACAATATTGTTCTAAATCAATAATGGTTAAGCAATTCAATCATGATAATAACTACGATATTGGTAAAAAAATCTCAATGTAAATGAACAAAGTTACACATATTCAACATATCTCAGATGCATACTGTAGGATGAAAAGTTTATATCGCTCCTAATTTAGTTTACAGCTTTCCAAGGATTTCCGAATCATAATGTATCACATTGCTATTACTTTAAACAGTAATGGAGCAGATTTGTACCTCAGGTGGATGATTTTGTTGGAGTTTTCTTCTCTGAGCTTTCATCGTTCTTTTGAACGATATCATCAGCACAAATGTCGGTTAGAAGTGCTGATGATGTCGTTCAAAAACTTTAAACAGTTTTCTAAATACAGTTTTATAAGTTTCTGAGATAATTATTAAAAATATTATTCCTTGATAAAAATTGGCCTTTAATCCTGATATATTTTCGTTGAAAATGAAATAGAAATATATTGTCCATTTCATCATAATTTTAAAAAACTCTCAAAAGAGCATACTAATAATCCTGTCGACTATCAAATTCAAGCTTGTCATGCATCAAAACTAGTAAGTTACTTTTGAATTACTGAATTGAAAACAAATGATTGAAACCTTTGTTCCTATTCATAAAGTTTGAATGATTTTACTGCTTGATTTGTTTTGTAATGATTAACTACAATTCAACTATCTATGATGGGAAAAAAAAATCTGACACCGACAAATTCACCTTTCCATCACCTAATTTACTAATATTTCAATTATTAATCAATTTATGCTAATCAATCTAACTTAATTGATAACTAGTTTCAGCAGTTTTCATTATGTCATTCAATCGGTAACTTACTACTTTTTTTTCCTACATTAACCTGACTTATATATAATCAAGGAGAAATTATATTTCCATTAACAATTGATTGATCACCACCCAATGATCAATCAATTGTGATTACATCTCAGTCCTACAGGAGGTCGGTCGCGGCCCGAATAGCTCAGTGGTAACGTCTCTGACTGTGAAGCTGAGTGACGCGGGATCGAATTCGTTAGGGAGCACCAGTCCCCTCAAGATTACAAGTACACCTTGCTAATGAATGCCAAGTAGCACGAAACCCGGGTTCAGGGTTTCCTGTTGACCACCTCTAACCACCATCTTATATTTCCACTGTTATTTTCTTTAGTATCTTTTCACAGATTAATCACTAAAGTTGTATTTATGATTCAGTCTATAATCCAAACTCATGATGCTTTTTTAGCAATTTACAAATCTCATTCTGGAACAATCAAAAAAGGAAATATTAATAGAGCTTTTTAGGTTGTACATATATATATTACTTATATAAGTAAGTAAGTAATATTGTACTCTAGAATACATCAGTACGGTTCTAGTAAGCTTGTCAAAGAACACGAAAAATTTGCATATATCATAATATTACACAATTGTATAGTAATGTTCAATTTCCAATCCGCTGAAATCCTTAAACATAAATTCGAATGATTTAAAGTTGTTGTTTTTTTGTTCTATTAAACAAGGATTGTCATACTGCCAACTCCATCATATTCGCTTGTCAATTTTATTTAACAATGAATATTGAAATATTAAATGATGCATTGTAATAGTAACCATAATAAAATATTTACCTTGGAATGATTAATTCAATGATTTTGTTGTTTTATCGGGTGTCTTTTCGAATAGATACACGTGAGTGTATGTGTGTGTGTCTCTTTCTAGTTCTCTGGGTTTATCTCATTGCAACTACTATCATTAATAAACAACAACAAAATGTATTTAACAAAGGAAAAATCCAAGCGTCTTCACACCTGTCAATTGAGTTCAAACACTGAAAAATGTTTGTTTGATGGTATTCAGTAAACCAGTTTATGCAATATATCTTGTTTCCGCCCATTAATCTGGGCGAAACTTAAAGTTATTTTTTTTTCACAACCCATTATATTTGAATTATGAAATCTTTGCTTTTTTCGAACAACGATACAAAAATCACAACTGAAAAGAGAAATAACTTTAAAAACAGCAAATTTTGTGGTGTTTCTTACTTGCTTACTTATGCCTGTTATCCCTCGTCCAGGAGCATAGACCGCACACCAATTTTATACATCCAACCCTGTTCTGGGCAATTCAGTCTAGTTCTTTCCAGTTGACATTCATCCTTTTCCTTTGTTCTTATATTTCTCAGAGTAATGTGATATTTGGCCTTCCTCTTTTCGGTTTCCCTTCACGATTCCATATTAGCGCTTGTCTCGTGATGAAGTATGATGATTTCCTCAATGTATGTCCTATCCATACTTAACGACTTTTACCAATTTACTCTTCAGCTTGAAGCTGGTCTGTTCTCTCCCACAGAAGGCTGTTGCTGATTGTATCCGACCAATGGATGTTGAGTATCTCCTGTAGACAACTATTTATAAATACTTATACCTTCTTGACGATGATTGTAGTAGTTCTCCACGTTTCAGCTCCATACAGTAGAACTGACTGTCTTGACGTTCGCAATGAAGATTCTCACTTTGAAATTAGTTGACGGTTGTTTTGAGTTCCATATGTTCTTTAATTGTAGAAATGGTGCCCTTACGTTGCCAATCCTCGCCTTTACATCTGCATCCGATCCCCCTTGTTTATCAATGATGCTGACCAGGTACTTTAATGTTTCCACCTCTTCTAGGGTTTCGCCATCAAGTGTGATTGGTTTGGTTGGTGTTCTCCGTGTTGAATTTGAGAATCTTGCTTTTTCCTTTGCGTATGTTGAGGCTTTTTGGTGCAGAGGCTGCGGCTACATTTGTTGACTTCGTCATTATTTTTTCGTGTGTATGAAATAGGAGGACTAGTTCATCTGCGAAGTCCAAATCATCTAATTGATTCTGAGATGTCTATTGTATATTGTGCTTCCCCTCAGGTGTCATGGTCTCCATAAATCCAGTCGATCACTTGAACAAAGAGGAAGGGGGAGAGTAGACAGCCTTATCTGACTCATGTCCTTACTGGAAGTGCATCTGTCAGCTCTCCTCCATGAACCACATTGCACTGTAGTCCGTCGTATGAGTTTTGGATAATGTTGGCGATCTTCTCATGAACTCACTCCATAGTGTCGAAGAAGTTTCCATAATGTTCTCCTGTCCACATTGTCAAACGCCTTCTCATAGTCAATGAAGTCGATGTATAGTGATAAATTCCACTCAACTGATTGTTCAAAGATGATCCTTAGTTTTGCGATTCGGTTTGTGCACGGCCGATCCTTATGGAATCCAGCCTATTGATCTCAAAGCTAGGCGTCTACCACGTCTTTCATCCGGTTCAGTAACACTTTATTGAAAACTATTCCGAATACTGACAGTAGTGTGATTCTTCTGTAGTTCTCATATTTGCTCAGATAATATTCCGTTTTGGACTATGAGCAAAAACTAAATGTTGCGAAGTTGATCACTAATAACTGTATAACTTAGGTTTACCGTTCAACTTAGAAAGATATGGCTTGTGTATCCAAATGCACTAAAATTTGCCTACTTTATTTATCCTGATTAATAGCTCAGTTTTACAATCAATATTTCGTATTCAAATCCAAAAATAAACATTAAGTCACCTAATGGAAGGGTTGAGAGATGCAAAAACATTATTACATTATTACAAATGCTATACAATCTACCAAATGTAATTATGTATTGTTTGATTTGACATTCATTTTTAGCTAATTACTAAATTCATTTTAACAGTTTTGTCTATGAATGTTGATAATTGTCATTTAGGTATAAACAGTATTCTCGACCTAAAACATATATGGATTATACCATTGTTCATCAACTTATGCAAATGTATTGTTTTCGGTACAATAAATCTATTCATTGTAATCTCATCATTGTTATCAATTAATTTTTGAGCAATAGTTGGAAACTGAACAAAAAAAAGTATCTTTTACCAAACAATAAACTAACATCAAATGAACGCATTTAATGGCAAAGATTCAAGTGTTATCGAAATGTTGATTATTGATGTAACAAATTAATTTTACTATTATCAGAAAGGGGTTTTGTGGAGATTTTAGTAATGTTATATAGTTCAGATCATGGATCAATTGAAGCTAAATCACCATAGAAAACCTGAAAGCACTGGACGACTGTTTCATCCTATTGTAGGACTCCTCAGCAGTGCACATCCATGATCCCGCCTCATGAGATTCGAACCCAGGACCTATCAGTTTCGCTCGCGAGCGCTCAACCAGTAGACCAGTGAGCCGGCTGGTATCCAACAGTGTTAATGTCTAACTTCAACCAATCCACGAAATTGAGCAACCATTCACCAATGTCTTCAGTGAGTTACTATCTCACAACAGACCTGGTTGAACCCCACTGGTTACTGCTTCTCACTAGAACTCCAGGAAACACCTCATGCAGCCATTCACTAGTGAGCATATGTTGATTGTTATCAGGAGGGGTTTTGTTGAGATTTTAGTAATTTTATATACTTGAAATGATGAGGAGTCGCACGATAGGACGAAACAGCCTTCCAGTGCTTCCTGGTTTTCCATGGTGATCTAGCTTCAATTGACTCATGATCTCAACTTTATAATTTAATTATTATGTTTTTCGATTTTCTTCTGAATACCTATCAAAATGTTAGCAGGAAAGTAGATTTTGTCAGAAAAAAATACTTTTGTCAATCAAATATCACTTAGAATTTATTCTCAGTGAAAACAATGTCATCGAAACACTTCATTAGGATCATTTCATTCAATAGGTCCCTATCATAATAGTAATAATAATAAAATATATTATATTAACAGTCTTGAGTTATGCTGTCAGATTTAAGATAAATCCTCTTGGTGTTTTGTATCTCACTATAAATTATATCTGAGCGTACATGATGCAATTCAGGGCACAGTTGAGTATGTGTTTGTGGTCAATCAGAACACTTCCATCATAATCATATATTCCAGTCGTAATTTCTAAGCATAATTCTCCATATTACTGGAACTAACTCCTGATCCCTAACTAAGACCTTTATTTGTTTACTAGGATAAGTTATTTAATATGTGAAAGTTCACGTCAAAACTATTTACTCACTGTAATTTTATTACCTTTCATTGCCGTTTTGTATCTGAATAAAATAGGTCCCTATGGGTCGTTTGTATAATATATAGTTTTAAAATATGTGTAAAGCAAGTACTAAAAATACCGTGAAACATTTTAATCATTTCTATAAGTTCGTATGTGCGTGGACGATTTAAAGTGCATGAAATTAGTTTGTTGGCTCATACTGATCTAGTGTCAGATTTTAGTGTCTAGTACTATGTCAAGCCCATATGAGTTGTTCTAATTCCGGGACAGACTAATTTATTTGCTCTTCTTGAGTCACATATTAACATTATTAACCTTGACTATTTTTATATGAGTGTATGTGTATATTTCCTACCCTATTCGTCACTTGTCGTCGGCTTATTTTTGTCTGGCCATAAATATTGAGTCACGCTTGTTCAACTACAGTTGGTTCACCAGCCTTCTCCGGTCTACTTCTCGGCATCGCTTCCCCGCCCCTCCCCCATTTTTAATGTCTATCTGAAATAATTTCATCCAGCTTAACAAGTATTTGCTTTTTTATTATCGTCACACAAACGAGGTTAGCCAAGGTGTAATGAACGAAGCTAAATGGAAGATTCATGGAACATTCATATGTTCATTCAAATCGGAGTCATATCAACATGCCAAAAAAGGATACTTTGGCCATTCCAGATTATTCCAGAAGTTGTAATGATTCAAATTTACTATGTATGGGAAGACATTCATTATTAGCGATGAATTTATCTATACTTTATATAATGCCAACTACCTAATGCGACTGAATTTAATTAACATTTATATTAGATACCTTTATTTCTATTTATAACTCCGCCTGTAGCTCCTCCAGGGGCTACTGCCGGTCCCAAGCCCGGGTAAAGGAGGAGGGTTGGGCATGGGGTTAGCGACCCCATCCCGTAGAAAATCAACTCGCTAAAAAAACGCTAACCAGAAAAAATCATTTAAAAAAAAAAAAAAATTTCTATTTATAGACCTCAATAAATAATCAAAGATGATAAATAAGATTTATGAATATAAACTAAGTATATTTGACAAAGCAAATTTTATCTTTAAAGTAGTTTTATTTACAGAACAAATTTTTGCTATGATTTGATGTCCGGCTTTTATCATGTGATTTATTCACCAATCGAAATACAACTTTCCGAATCTTTACACTGTGCTGAATCAATGACGTTCGACTAGTATGAGCAGTTTAGCGTCCTTATTGGTCCGTTGTTCGCCTAGCCATCCCGATTGAGTCCAAAAATACCAATTCGAGCTTCTGCTATGCGAATCATTTATTTCAAGCATACTTGGTTTATATACCAGACGAACAAACCACATCATACCATCAAATAGAAAATAATATTTGTACAAGATCAAGTCAAATGTGGATGTGAACGTTTTTTTCTGGTTAGCGTTTTTTAGCGAGTTTGTTTTCTACGGGATAGGGTCACTAACCCCATGCCCAACCCTCCTCCTTTACCCAGGTTTAGGACCGGCAGTATCCCCCGGAGGAGCTACAGGCGGAGTTGGCTGTGAACGTGGGAGACATTATTCAATAAACTGAATACAATTTAGGAATGGTAAATCGTATAATAATAATTTATAGGTCAAAATGAAGCTTATAATAAGATGAATATAGATTTACACAATCTAATCACTCAATAGCTAAACAATAAGAATACATATAAAATAATCGTCCATTAATAGGTCCCGGAAGTTACCCGTTCTCATGTCTTCGCCAGGACATAACATTTTCATTTAACTGGCTAGTTGTATAACTACTTTTACATATTTTGTGGGTACTTTTTAACATGAGTTAATAATATTTGAAGAACTTTTGCAAATTGCTTATTACCGAATAATGCAAGCATTGATAACTTCAAAGCTGACTGAGTCAAAAATGTCCAGACGTTGAAGTGATCATGACTTTACTGAAGCCTAAAAGTCGAAATACAGATAATTTTTGATTTAGTACTATGATGTAATTATTTTTTTAAGCTCTGTGGTGGATCCCAGCAAAAGAGATTAGTCAAGATATAACAACACGCAAAGTTACTAATAATATACCAAAAGAATTAACACTACAAGCAGTGAAAATATAAAACGGTTTATTGAACAACAAAATGGTAACAGTTGTTTTGTGGGCTCTGAGATAACCACCACAAATAAGTTCGCTTGATTAACAAAAGTTCCTCTGCATGTGATGGCACTAACAGCAAAATAAAGATTAAATCCGATAGTATTATTTAATATTAATCCGGGACAAAGCTCTAACGTAGTGCGGAGAAGGTCCAAAAAGATACTATAATACTATTATAATCTTCAATCAAAGGCAGTGGTCAATAAAACAAAAGAATGGACAGTGGAAATAGCGTTTATATTTTAAGAACTGCGGTAGTGTAGTGTATTTTAGATATAATCAAACAAATATATTCCTTTTTTTACCATTAATACAGAGAAACAATAGTTATTGAATAATCAGAAGGGGTTTTGTGGGGATTTCAGTATTTTTCATAGTTGAAATTATGAGTCAATTGAAGCTAGACCACCATGGAAAACCTCGAAGCACTGGACGGCATTTCGTTCAATAATGGAACTCCTCAGGAGTGCGCATCCAGGACCTACCAGTCTCGCGCCAGAGCACTTAACCGAGAGACCGAAGCGGGATCGTGGATGCGCACTGCTGTCCACTGCTTCCAGTTTTTCCATGGTGGTCTAGTTTCAATCGACTCATGATTTCAACTATGGAAAATATTGTATATAAATATGATTACATATAAAGTGTGACAAACAGGAAAAATATATGAACTTAATTTTGTTGTTACAAAAAATCACTGAATATACATGTCACAATAACTCTTAATCTGATTCATTTTCATGGGTTATTACACCCTATTAAAACTATTAAAAAATCTATCTGAAAACTAGACATTAGTGACCAGACAATCATTATTTACCAGAACAGGTTTTCTCTAATAAAAATTTCTTACGATCAGAAGTAGATTTGCAATTTGTATTTAATTCATTACATTGTTATATTATAAATATGAATTCTAAGTAACAGATAATATTCACAAGCAAGTGGCTATAAGGACTCAGTAGCTAAGTGGATAAAGCGATGGTGTTTGAAACGAAAAGTACTGGGTTCGAGTCTGAAAGTGAACATCAAATCTAAGATGTAGGTACATCCAGTTGACGAGTTCCAGATGGGACGAAACGCGCGTCCTGGATTGCATTGCTAGCCACTATTCATCTTTGCTTATAATAGATAATATTTACTGAAAGACACTACGGATAGGTTTTTCATTTCATGGTTTTGTTCTAGCCAAGTGAATAGACAATTTTACATAAAGAAACGAACAGCTGAAAATAAATTTTTAATGAATGTAAATCAATAATTCAACATCTTTTACTCTAGGGAGTATAAAACTATTAAGGGACATTTATCTAATTTGTAAAAGAGTCTTAGCAATTATAAAACTGTTTCTGTTTTTGATATTTGACCTCATAATTCAAAGATTTATTAATGTATTAATGTTTTTCTGTGAATAAATGAAACAATCAGTTTACAATGTTTGCACATGAAATTTACTTAGTAATTAACTCAGATCTGAATGTTTGAAACTCCTTCATTGAAAGTTACTTCAGATCTACAATGATATATATCATAAAATTAATAGAAATCTTACTTACTTGCGCCTGTTACCCCTCGTGGAGGAACATAGACCGCTCACCATCATTCTCCATCCAACCCTGTCTTGGGCAATCCTTTCCAGTTCTTTCCAGTTGTTATTCATCCTTTACATATCTTCTTCTATTTCCTGACGTAATGTATTCTTCGGCCTTCCTCTTTTCCGCTTCTGGATTTCAAGTTAGGAATTGCCTCGTGGTGAAAATTCTTACGGCGTTACATAATTTGACATCGCAAAATGTTAATCTTTTTTCATTTGTGAGTTTCGAATAAGTTCTTATTTAAACTGAAATGTTTCTTTTCATCAAAAATTATGTTTATTCATTGTTTTAATGACTTATTTAAAGTTAGTGCATATTCAAGCGAGTAATATTTAATTAATTTACAGAATCCATAGAATATTGAAAATTAAAAACTTATTTGAGTGTACGACTGCTTTCAGTGAATTCGTCTGGAAACCTTATAAATACAAATCTGTAAACTATGTATCATATTAGTAAGTATAAGTCACGGATAGCGAGAACATTCAATAATGTAAATGTAAAGTAGTAGATTTCTTGTCAGTTTCATTCCAAAAAGATACAAATTGCGTCATTAATTAGGTTAAATAGCCATATAACAAAGGCTAGTTGGAAGATTGGGAGTAATAATCTAGAATAAACACGAGAATATACCACAAAGTTTGAGAACTTTCATACCGCGTTCTGTTTTTAACCGCAGTAATAATCATATTATGGGATTTACTAATTCATTTTTCTCATTAGTAACGTACATTTTTTTGGAGAATGAAGAAGAAGTCCTTATGGATACACTGAGTGTAACTAACTTTACGAGAGCTGGCGAAATGATATACACGCTAATAATTCAGTCGTTAGTAAATTATTCTAGATTTGTTGTCAATAAAGGTTTGATTCGGGTGACGTGTAACTAATTTACACTGAGTTTCTTTTTTATAGACCTTTTATGTTATAGACCGATGGTGCTGTAGCCATTCCAGGGTTACTGCCGGTCCTAAGCCCGGATAGAGGAGAAAGGTTGGGCATGGGGTCAACAACTACATATCGTGGGAAATAAACTTGTTAAAAGAATGCTATCCAGAAAGAAAAAATTCAAAGCGTTTAAACTACCCTGAGAGCTGAAGGATTCTCATTTAGAAGAATGATGACGCCTCATCATAAAAGTCGGGATTCTTCGGAACTCACGGGCTGATGTCCCTTCTGATAATCAGAGCAACAAATAAAATAGGCATTTATAATGTCTGGACAATGTGGGAGACTGAGGGGATCAGTCAAATAGCTGCAGAAATGAGGAGATACAACTTGGCAGTTCTCGGAGTAAGTGGAATCCATTGGAAGCAAGTTGAACAGGAAAGATTAGGGTTATATTCAAACGAAGAATATATATATATATATATATATATATATATATATATATATATATATATATATAAGATAATTATTAAGTAACAAGAGTATATCTGTATTCATATTCCTTCCATAGTTTCTATTTGATCTTTTGGCCACTGCTATACGATTTACAATTCTTAATTTATTCCGAATCTATTAGTTATAGTTTCCTATACTCACAGCCACTTTTGGCTTGATCTTGTATAACTATTATTTTTCATTTTACGGTGTGATGCAGTCTGGTTTGCTTGTATATAGACTACGTATGTCTGAAATATACGATTCATATAATGGATGCTGAAATTTGTGTTCTGGACTGAACGGCTTGTGTTAGACGAGAAGCTACCAAACTAAGGACCAGTAAGGACTCATAGTTGGCTCAAGGCTGCACGTGCTGGTTAACACATCATTGGTTTAGCATAGGGATAAAGTCATAGCAGTCGGCATTCCTAATGGAGATTATGCCACGTGATGTAGGACAACGATTTGAGACGTGGATTTTGAGAAAAAAAGCCATAATAATTAAATCCGGGGGAGATGCTGTTGTATTCTGATAATGTAGAAGAAAATGCTCCGTACATACAGGAAGTCGGATTGATGCCTCCTCAAAAAACGCGAAACGTACCTACAGGATGGAAGAATCATGTACCCAGGATCATCAAAGAATCTTTCAAAACAAAAAAAGAGAATTACAGTGAATGTTATCTAGCGTTACGCACCCAATGGTTATATCAATGAAGAAGATAAAGGTCCGATCTATGAGGATTGCAATCAGTGATAGCGAAGTGCATAAGAAAGGATCTCACAATCATGATGAGATATCCAAACGCCAAAGTCGGAATGGACAGCAATGGATATGAAGATATCATGGGACTACTCGAACTGGGAGAGAGACATGAAAATGGGGAGATTTGCACATTTATGTGCGGCACAATATTCCCACACAAACGCATACACAAAGCATCATGGGTCTCACCGGATCATACCACAGAGAACCAGATTGACCATATTTGCATCAATAAAATACTCACAAATACAATGGGAGACGAGAGAACAAGCAGAGGAACTGACATAGCTTCAGATCACCACCTGGTTGTGGTCAAGATGAGACTGAAGCTTAAGAAAAATTGGACAACTGGACAAACAGCACTACAAAGGTCCAATAGAGCCTTCCTTGGAGATACTGACAAGCTCCATGAATTCAAGATAACTCTCAACAACAGGTTACAAGCTCTACAGGATCTACTGAAAGAACAAGAAACCACTTTGGAGGACAACTGGAAAGGGATCAAAAAAGCACTAACTTCAACGTGTCAGCAGGTCCTTGGTGCTAAGAAGCATCATCACAAGGAATGGATCTCTATGGGAATCCTGGACAAAATTCAATGAAGGAAGAACAAGAAACTAGCAATTAACAACAGCCGAACACGAGCAGAGAAAGTCAAAGCACAAGCAGACTACGCAGAAGCAAACAGGGAAGTGAAGAAAAGCATTAAAGCCGACAAGCAGAAATATATGGGAGAACTAGCAACGGCGGCGGAAAAAGCTGAAAGAGAAGGGAATATGAAACAACTATATGATACAACGAAGAAATTGGCAGGGAGATATAGCAAACCGGAGAGACCAGTCAAAGACAAAGAAGTAACGACAATAACGGAAATTCAAGAACACAGGGACAGATGGGACAGATACTTCGAGGAACTGCTGAATAGGCCAGCCCCATTGAATCCATCGAACATCGAAGCAGCACACACTGACCTTCCAATAGATGTCACTCCACCAACGATCGGAGAAGTCAAGATGGCCATCAGACAAATCAAGAGTGGGAAAGCGGCAGGACCTGACAATATACCAACAGAAGCACTGAAGTCAGACATTGAAATAACTGCAAATATGCTTCACCTTCTATTCAAGAAGATTTGGGAAGAGGAACAAGTGGCAACGGACTGGAAAGAAGGATAATTCACCGAAATACCAAAGAAAGGAGATCTGAGCCAATGTGAGAATTATAGAGGCATCCGTTTGTTGTCAGTACCAGGAAAAGTTTTCAACAGAGTGCTGCTGAACCGGATGAAAGATGCAGTAGACGCTGAACTTAGGGATCATCAGGCTGGATTCCGTAAGGATCGGTCGTGCACAGACCATATTGCGACACTACGGATCATCGTTGAACAATCAGTTGAGTGGAATTCGTCACTATACATCAACTTCATTGACTACGAGAAAGCATTTGATAGGGTGAACAGAAAAACACTATGGAGGCTTCTTCGACACTATGGAGTTCCTGAAAAGATTGTCAACATTATCCAAAACTCATACGACGGACTACAGTGCAATGTGGTGCATGAAGGAGAGCTGACAGATGCATTTCCAGTAAGGACCGGAGTCAGACAAGGCTGTCTACTCTCCCCATTCCTCTTCCTTCTAGTGATTGACTGGATTATGAAGAATTCGACATGTGAAGGGAAATACGGAATGCAATGGACAGCTCAGAATCAATTAGATGATTTGGACTTCGCAGATGACTTAGTCATCCTCTCTCATACACACGAACAAATGCAGATGAAGACCGCAAATGTAGCAGCAGCCTCCGCATCGATAGGCCTCCACTTTCACAAAGGAAAAAGCAAGATTCTCAAATGCAACATGGAGAACACCAACCAAACCAATCACACTTGATGGCGAAACCCTAGAAGAGGTGGAAACATTCAAGTACCTGGGGAGCATCGTTGATAAACAAGGGGGATCGGATGCAGATGTAAAGGCGGGGATTAGTAAAGCAAGGGTAGCATTTCTACAATTGAACAACATATGGAACTCAAAACAACTCTCAACCAATTTCAAGATCAGAATCTTTAATACGAACGTCAAGACAGTCAGTCCTACTGTACGGAGCTGAAACGTGGAGAATCATCGTCAAGAAGGTACAAGTACCTCCTCCTGAGGAATCTGTACTTTGTACACTGCTTTAACATGCGTCTAATTGTTATAACGTGTTAGTCCGTACGTGCCCTGTTGATATATGAACGTTATAAGACCGCCAATCTTAGAGCCGCGGAATTATCGATTGAGACAGTGACACACGAACACCATACGAGCAGTCTTGAGTGCGTATCGGCCCTGCTTTCTGCCTAGTCCAGCCTGTTAAGTTCAGAACATCAATAACAGCCTCTGCAATATGAAACGCTATTCTCAAACATACTGGATTTATATACCAAACAAACTGACCAGATCGTACCATAAAATAGAAAATAACATTTGTACAATATTTGGCCAAATGTGGCTGTGAATAGGGAGAACAATAATTAATGGACTACGATAACTCAAGAATGGTAAATCGTATAATAACAGTTCATAGGTCAAAGTAAAGCTTATAATACGAGGAACACGAATTTGAATAGGTTAGTTACTTAACAATTACATAATAGGAAATATACATATAACATTGATCCATAAATAGTACTCAGAATTACCATCCATAATTCTTCACGGGATACAACACTAATTATAATACTTTTAATATTTTAGGCAAAGTCCGATCTACCCTTAATTAAGGCGAAAAAAAATATTTTCAAGAGGCTTATTGGACAATAACTCACAGTACCTAAAACAATACATAACCATATCACGCAAATTTCTGTCATGAATCTAGTATGCTGTACAGACAATCTTAATGACTAACTTCTGCATTTGTTTCTACTAATTAAACTGACTCGTATAATATTTATACTATCAGCTATTTGCAAGTAGTTTGGCATTGATTGATTGATCGCATATAATGAAGCGTTTTGCAAATGATTATCAGCTTGCATGACCTAGGATCATATATAGAATAACAATTCACACTACAAGAAAGTACGAATAAATTAGAATACGTTTCTATGCATATTTCTGGATCATTTCTACTTGTACAATTCTAATAGTTTCGTTTCCTATAGTGATATTTTAATCATTTACCATTTTTTTTATCCCTACACTGTGCCAAAATGAACGTTGGTAATCAATGCCTTTATTTGAAAGGAATTGACTTTGTGTAAATTTACTTACTTACTTACGCCTGTTACCCAATGTCCAGGAGCATAGGCCGCTCACCAGCATTCTCCATCCAACTCTGTCCTGAGCCTTCCTTTCCAGTTCTTTCCAGTTGCTATTCAGCCTTTTCATATCGGCTTCTATTTCCCGGCGTAGTGTGTTCTTTGGCCTTCCACTTTTCCGCTTCCCTTCCGGATTCCAAGTTAGGGATTGAGTCGTGATGCACATTGGTGATTTCCTCAATGTATGTCCGATCCACTTCCAACGTCTTTTCCTAATTTCCTCTTCAGCTGGAAGCTGGTTTGTCCTCTCCCATAAAACGCTGTTGCTGATAGTATCTGGCCAATGGATGTTGAGTATTTTGTGTAGACAACCGTTTATAAATAGTTGTACTTTCTTGAGGATGGATGAAGTAGTTCTCCATGTTTCAGCTCCATACAGTAGGACTGTCTTGACGTTCGTATTAAAGATTCTGATCTTGAAATTGGTTGAGAGTTGTTTTGAGTTCCATATGTTGTTCAATTGTAGAAATGCTACCCTTGCTTTACTAATCCCCGCCTTTACATCTGCATCCGATCCCCCTTGTTTATCAACGATGCTCCCCAGGTACTTGAATGTTTCCACCTCTTCTAGGGTTTCGCCATCAAGTGTGATTGGTTTGGTTGGTGTTCTCCATGTTGCATTTGAGAATCTTGCTTTTTCCTTTGTGAATGTGGAGACCTATCGATGCGGATACTGCTGCTACATTTGCGGTCTTCATCTGCATTTGGTCGTGTGTATGAGAGAGGATGACTAAGTCATCTGCGAAGTCCAAATCATCTAATTGATTCTGAGCTGTCCATTGCATTCCGTATTTCCCTTCACATGTCGAATTCTTCATAATCCAGTCAATCACTAGAAGGAAGAGGAATGGGGAGAGTAGACAGCCTTGTCTGACTCCGGTCCTTACTGGAAATGCATCTGTCAGCTCTCCTTCATGCACCACATTGCACTGTAGTCCGTCGTATGAGTTTTGGATAATGTTGACAATCTTTTCAGGAACTCCATAGTGTCGAAGAAGCCTCCATAGTGTTTTTCTGTTCACCCTATCAAATGCTTTCTCGTAGTCAATGAAGTTGATGTATAGTGACGAATTCCACTCAACTGATTGTTCAACGATGATCCGTAGTGTCGCAATATGGTCTGTGCACGACCGATCCTTACGGAATCCAGCCTGATGATCCCTAAGTTCAGCGTCTACTGCATCTTTCATCCGGTTCAGCAGCACTCTGTTGAAAACTTTTCCTGGTACTGACAACAAACGGATGCCTCTATAATTCTCACATTGGCTCAGATCTCCTTTCTTTGGTATTTCGGTGAATTATCCTTCTTTCCAGTCCGTTGCCACTTGTTCCTCTTCCCAAATCTTCTTGAATAGAAGGTGAAGCATATTTGCAGTTATTTCAATGTCTGACTTCAGTGCTTCTGTTGGTATATTGTCAGGTCCTGCCGCTTTCCCACTCTTGATTTGTCTGATGGCCATCTTGACTTCTCCGATCGTTGGTGGAGTGACATCTATTGGAAGGTCAGTGTGTGCTGCTTCGATGTTCGATGGATTCAATGGGGCTGGCCTATTCAGCAGTTCCTCGAAGTATCTGTCCCATCTGTCCCTGTGTTCTTGAATTTCCGTTATTGTCGTTACTTCTTTGTCTTTGACTGGTCTCTCCGGTTTGCTATATCTCCCTGCCAATTTCTTCGTTGTATCATATAGTTGTTTCATATTCCCTTCTCTTTCAGCTTTTTCCGCCGCCGTTGCTAGTTCTCCCATATATTTCTGCTTGTCGGCTTTAATGCTTTTCTTCACTTCCCTGTTTGCTTCTGCGTAGTCTGCTTGTGCTTTGACTTTCTCTGCTCGTGTTCGGCTGTTGTTAATTGCTAGTTTCTTGTTCTTCCTTCATTGAATTTTGTCCAGGATTCCCATAGAGATCCATTCGTTGTGATGATGCTGTTATGACTTGACTTAGCCGTCGCCAATTTGTTATATTTTTGACCTAGGCGGTAGCCAATTGTTATGATATGATCAAGGTCGTCGCTGATTCGTTATGACCTTACGAATTTAACAAGGACGTAATTCGCGTAAATTGTCCACCAATAGAATACGACTTCTACGACCTTCACACTGTGACAATGACGTTCGATTAGTATGAGTAATCTAGTGTCCTTATTGGTCCTTATCCGCCTAACCCGTCCACTTGAGACCAAAACACCAATAGCAGCCTCGGCAATACGAATCGTTTATTTCAAACATACTTTATCTATATACCAGACAGGCAGACCACACCATAAAATAGAAAATTATATTTGTACAAAACCAGGCCAAATGAGGCTGTAAGCGTGGGAGACAATAATCAATAAAACTGAGCATAACATAGGGACAGTAAATCATATAGTAATAATCAATAGGTCAAAATAAAGCTTAGATAATCTAGTTACTCGTATTATGTCTTCGCTACTACATAACACCTCCCCTTTTTGAAGATCCGAAGATTAGCTTCTGATTTTAAAAAAATTATCTGTAAGTTGAAATTCTCCAACATTTCCTCCCCCACGAAAATAATGTTGGATCCTCACATCTCCAAAATACAATTAGTTTGATTTTATTTAGGACATATTTCTCGTATTGAACGCAGAATCTACTAGAAATGAATAGATGATGATGAACAATATTTGATTTTAGGTTATCGGAATTCGGCTTTTCTGAAATATCTCCATCAAATTCATTAAAATTTTCACCACAGGATATTAGATAACTAGGAGAATCGGCATCTAATAAATTCGCATTAGATTTTTGATCACCATCTGATTCGACCGACTTAGTTTTCTCATCTTTATACGAAATTTCATCAGAATTATGGGCATCATTACGCAAACCCATATTATAGGCTTCTGTCTCCCCATGATTTCGAATCAAATTTGGCACAATTTGGTTAACTGTATTGTTCCAGTTATTTTCTGGACATGCGTTCTTCCAGTTTTCTTGGCCAATATCACACAAACTGTAGTTCTGTTCTGACTTAAGTTTGTCTTTAGAGATGGGCGGACTTAATGGTGTTTCATTTGATTCTGGACTCAGGGGGTTGTCTGCGGAACCTTCTTTTTCTTGCTCATCTGATACTGTCACAGTTTCATGTGCATTAGGCAAGATATTGTCTTGCTCTGAACCGGTCAACTTACCAATTTTGCATTTTCCGTCAGATATAAAGGGAATTGAACCCTCAACTTGGCGTTCTTTTGAGACGGCCATTTACGCACCATTATCTGCATTATAAATAATTTCTTTCTTTTCTGAAACATCTCGTTTAGTGAAAAATTTGTCCAAAAATATTTCAAATAGTTTCTGCTGGAAGCTTAACAACTGCTGCTGCTGCTGTATTATTAACTGCAACTGTTCTTGAGAAATTGACATTTTTTTAATGCGAATAATAATAATAATAAATCCGAAAAAAAACACCGGCAAATATTATGGATTATTTAATTCCAAAATGACGTCACCGACTGCTGTATTTCTTTTGCCAGAATCTCCGTCCCAATTCTTGTATTTTTTTTTCCCGAAATCCCCGTCGCCAATTGTTACGACTTTACCTAGCCGTCGCCGATTTGTTATATTTTTGACCTAGGCGGTAGCCAATTGTTATGATATGATCAAGGTCGTCGCTGATTCGTTATGACCTTACGAATTTAACAAGGACGTAATTCGCGTAAATTGTCCACCAATAGAATACGACTTCTACGACCTTCACACTGTGACAATGACGTTCGATTAGTATGAGTAATCTAGTGTCCTTATTGGTCCTTATCCGCCTAACCCGTCCACTTGAGACCAAAACACCAATAGCAGCCTCGGCAATACGAATCGTTTATTTCAAACATACTTTATCTATATACCAGACAGGCAGACCACACCATAAAATAGAAAATTATATTTGTACAAAACCAGGCCAAATGAGGCTGTAAGCGTGGGAGACAATAATCAATAAAACTGAGCATAACATAGGGACAGTAAATCATATAGTAATAATCAATAGGTCAAAATAAAGCTTAGATAATCTAGTTACTCGTATTATGTCTTCGCTACTACATAACAGATGCTTCTTAGGACCAAGAACCTCCTGACACGTTGAAGTTAGTGCTTTTTTGATCCCTTTCCAGTTGTTGTTAATTTCTGTTTTCTTGTTCTTCCTTCATTGAATTTTGTCCAGGGTTCCCATAGAGATCCATTCCTTATGATGATACCTGTCACTACCCAGAACCTCCTGACACGTTGAAGTTAGTGCTTCTTTGATCCCTTTCCAGTTGTCCTCCAAAGTAGTTTCTTGTTCTTTCAGTAGATCCTGTAGAGCTTGTAACCTGTTGTTGAGAGTTATCTTGAATTCATGGAGCTTGTCAGTATCTCGAAGGAAGGCTGTATTGAACCTCTGTAGTGCTGTTTGTCCAGTTGTCCAGTGTTTCTTAAGCTTCAGTATCATCTTGACCACAACCAGGTGGTGATCTGAAGCTATGTCAGCTCCTCTCCGGGTTCTCACATCTTCCATTGATCTTCGGAATTTTTGTTGATACAGATGTGATCTATCTGGTTCTCTGTGGTTTGGTCCGGTGAGATCCATGTAGCTTTGTGTATGCGTTTGTGTGGGAATATTGTGCCGCCTATAACCAATTTGTTGAATGCACATAGGTTTGCAAGCCTCTCCCCATTTTCATTTCTCTCTCCTAATCCATGTCGTCCAATTACATCTTCATATCCTGTGTTGTCCACTCCAACTTTAGCATTTAGATCTCCCATCAGGATGGTGAGGTCCTTTCGTGAGCACTTCTCTATAATTGATTGAAGCCTTTCATAGAACTGATCTTTATCATCGTCGTTGCTATCATTGGTGGGTGCATAACATTGGATAACGTTCATTGTGATCCCTTGCTTCTTTGTTCTGAATGATGCTTTGATTATCCTGGGTCCATGAGATTCCCATCCCACAAGTGCATTTTGTGCTTCTTTGGACAGCATTAGAGCAACTCCCTGAGTGTGTGGAGCATTTTCCCCTTCGTGACAGGAGTACAGCAGCATCTCTCCTGTACCTAGCCTTTGTTGTCCAGTTTGTGTCCAATGGGTTTCGCTGATTCCGAGTACTGCCAAGTTGTATCTTCTCATTTCCATTGCTATTTGGCTGGTTTTTCCTGTCTCCCACATTGTCCTGACGTTCCATGTACCTATAAAGAGTGTTGCTCTGGTTGTTAGAAGGTGCATCGGTCTCGTGACTTCCGAAGAATTTCGGCTTTCATCATGAGGCATCATAATTATTCCTTCAACTCCCAGGACAGAGTTTAAATGGTTTGAATTATTTTTTCTGGTTAGCGTTTTTTTAGCGAGTTAGCTTTTCTACGGGATGGGGTCGCTAACCCCATGCCCAACCCTCCTCCTTTGTGTGGGCTTGGGACCGGCAGTAACTCTAGAAGAGCTACAGGCGGAGTTACTTTGTGTAAAGTCTACTTAAATATTGAAATAAAATTCCAGTCATATATCGTGGCTGGTATATTTATATAATGTATGGTTAATCTTTTGATGATAAATAGTTTTATGAATTTATAAAAGAAGGTCGTTGCCAATTTGTTATTATTTTATGTCCGGCTTTTTATCATGTGATTGATTCACCGACCGAAATACAACTTATCCAATCTTAGCACTGTGCCAAAAATAATGATGTTAAACCGTTATGAGCAGTCTAGCGTCCTTATTGATCGCTTGTCCGCCTAGCCATCCCAATTGACTCCAGAACACCAATAACAGATGCTACTCTACAAATCATTTATTCCAAGCATACTTGGTTTATGTTCTAGACAAACAGACCATACCACACCATAAAATAGAAAATAGCGTTTGTATAACACCAAGCCAAACAGTGGTTGTGGATGTGAGAGACAGTAAACATTAGATTACATATAATTTAGGAACAGAAAATCGTATAATAATAATAATCCATAGGTCAAATTAAAGCTTATAGTGCGATGAATATAAATATACACAATCTAAATGATCAATAGTTAAACAATAAGAATATATGAGATGGTGGTTGGAGGTAGTCAACAGGAAACCCTGGACCCAGGTTTCGTGCTACTTGGCACTTGTCAGCGAGGGGTACCTGTAATCTTGAGGAATTGGTGCTCCCAGACGGATTCGATTCCGCGTCACCCATCTTCACAGTCAGAGACGGGTCCAGGGCTCCCTGTTGACCACCTCCACCCACCATCTTATCTCAACATAGTGCACGCAGTGTCGAGCCATCTAGACTGGTAGCCACATTGCAACTTGATCGATAGCATTCAATCAGCACTAAGAAGAACTCGACACGCATGACATTGATCACCACCCAGTGATCAATCAATTGTGAATAAGAATATATATATATATATAGAATTATAGTCCACTAATAGGTCCTGGAAGTTACCTGTACTTATGTCTTCACTAGGATATAACAAGTAGTTTAATACAAAAATCAAATGAATTTTAGTTATATTCATCGGCTCTGTTGTGATTAATAAACTCCGAATATATATTATGAGCATTTTCTTAGACAATGATTTTGTTATGTCTCACAGCCCATCAATTGCCACATGACAAGATCGCCAATCATAACAGTGACTTATCATCCTTGACCGTGTGCTAAACAAATGACGCATTAATCAGTACGAGCAGCCTAATTTCAACTCTGAATCCTTATTGGTTCTTCTCGTCTAGCTCCTCTCCTTTGAGTCCAGAAAACAATCTCAGCTTCCACTGTATGAATCATGTGTTTCAGACATACATAGTTTATAAACAAACGACCAGACTGCATCACACCGTAAAAAAAACGTCAAACAAGACCAAGCCAAAAGTGTCTGTGAATGTGAGGGACTGTAACTATAAGATTGGGATAAGTTAAAAATGGTATATAATAGTAGTCTATAAATAAATCCTAGCAGTAACTATTTATTTATCCTTCGTAGGATATAACAGATTATACTAAAAGTTTCTATTAATTCCTATAAGGGGTAGATAATAATTTGATACATTCATCAGTGGCTGTAAATGTCATCACTACTTACTTACCCTAGCATAACAATCCTATGTTATTTAAATAACTCACCTATTTCAATGTGTTTCTTTGATAAAATGTGGTACCAACCGATATGATTAATGAAGATTAAACTTAATAACGCAGTTTCAATTTCATTGGTTTTTGATTGATCTACAAAAACATTTTACCTTCTGGCTTATAAATGTATTAAATGAGTTTTAGTTATTTTATTTGTAGTATATAAAAAAAAGATATTTTCCCCCTTCCTCAACCTAACTCCTAATGTTCAGGAAGTCACCATTATCATTACAGGTTTTTATGCAAACTGACGTCTCTCGGTTATGTACTATATATTCAAATAATCCATCCTACTGTAGTAAACAACAAGACGAGTGGGGATAATCGAATGTATTTGAGCACAAAATTAAAGAATATCTGACTAAAATCTGACAACCATACTGTAAACTGTTAATGTGTAAGCTATCAATCAATCTTGACTGTTCCTTCTAGATATTGGATATTATAGTAATTTAATATTTAAGTCTATAACTCAATTGAAGCTAGACCACCATGGAAAACCTGGAATCACTGGACGGCCATTTTGTCCCAGTGTAGGACTCCTCAGAAATGCGCATCCACGAGATTCGAACCCAGGACCTATCATATAATTAGACGAGACTTTTCCTTTAAAATAGACACTATGAACAATATAGTTATAATCATAAGAATAACAAACCAAAAATATATATCAAACTTGACCTTGATTAAATTATAACAAAACAAGACGATTTGATTGAAATATTTTAAGATCAATCCCTGTACAAATTTTTAGATCTGTGTATCTAGTTAAAAACCTTATATAAAAATAAGTTACAAAGAAGGGGTATAAAGTCTAAATAGAATATACATATATACAGAATAATCCAATTGTATACTTACAAGTTCATTAGTAAGTAGTAAGGAAGCAATAAGAATTAGGTCAGATATAAAAGTTAATCTAAGAAATATGACAGAAATAAAGTAACAAATAATAAAAGAAATTGTATAGTTACTTCGGTGAATGAGCCAGTATAAATTTCATCAGTTACTAGTGATAGTTTTGATAGCATCAATCATCTTTGATCATTTATTGATTGATGATCAAAGTCATGTTTTCTCAACTTCAGTGATAATCTAACTCTGTCCATCAAGAGGTAATGCGATTATAGTGGTGTGACCTGTGACATTTCTAACGTTACATATTATAACGTCTTAGATTTGGGGTTCTCAGTTGTTAGTATTCATCCGAAAAATATTACTGAGATTTTGAGGGAACAGATGTCTTTTCAAATATTCCAATTTATATCACTTAGTAGTGAAGTCAGACATATTATCACTGAAGTCTTCGTCTTGACTTGAGCCTCATAAAATTGTAATGCCCATTTCGGCTGGTTTTTAAATTTTTATATTTTGAAGAACTCTTAGTTTCTTAAACATTGAAGAGTATAGTACATAGTTACGATTACTCACTAATGATGATCATTTAATCTTTAAACAGTATTGTTGACTTAGGTTACTGATAGGTGTATCTACATATCATGAATTAATAAAATAATTCAATTTTCAAGAAAATCAGCTGTCTAGTGATAATCCTTCTTATATGGGCACCAAAGTAGTCAAATGTATCTTTAGTGAGATCACTGGAACCAGGATCACGTTATCATTATTCAAGCTATCACCTTAAACCCTACCTATCTTATTTCTTTGCTTGCCAATAGTCACTTAAGACCTTCTATTCTTTTTAATAAACTATTCCGTCATCTACATTCCAAGGTCATGTGGAGAGTATTTACTAAATTATGTATGTCCATCTGATTGTGTTTAATCTAAACGGTAAAAGTCTTTCAGCAAAAGTGATCCCTGTTTAATTGTTACTGTTAAAGGGTTACTATTTTATCACATTTTGACGTTTAATGATTGCATTTGCACTTTTTTAAAATCCCAGTAATAACCATAACATTTTTGTGGAAATATTTACTCTTATTGATTAAAGATGAATAGTTGGAATATTTAAGTAAGAACCAATCTTCAGTTCATTTTCAAGCACTCACAAATTAAAAATAAACTTAAGGAACGTATTTTAACCTAAAACTGAATCTTATAAATTTGCGCTGATTTTTGTCACGGGTCAACATCGACTAAAGGAATATAAAGAAACCGGGGAGCACAGAACTGGCGTTATATTCTGCTATGAAATTCCTCAGCAGTGCACATGTACAATCCCTCTCTACGAGACCTTAAGATCTTAAGTGAGCGCCTAAACTTTAATACACTCATTCAACTCCTCATTTGTTATCAATCAGTGACTAGAACTAAGTTCCAAACAAATCACTTACCTAAACATAAATCTTATAAATTATGTCACAAATTCCTACAATCCTTAAATAAATGACATACTCATATCTAACATATTGTTACATAAATACAATACAGTAGGATATTTATGAACTATAATCTAGATAAAGATGGATAGTGGCTAACAGTGGAATCCAGAACGCTCGTTTCGTTCTATTTAGGACTCGTCAGCTGGATGAACCTGCATTCCAGAGTTGATGCCCCTAATCAGACGATAAATAATATAGTTTTTTGATACAAATTTATTATATTAGTTTAAAGAAAGAATCTTAATATTTGAATCTAATGTAAACTCTTAGAAAATATAAGAATATTGAAAGTAAAAAAACCGAAGGTGTGCATTGAACATTTCAAAGTACTAAACTGAAAGTATCTAGATTATAAATTCACTTGATGTTGTTTACTTGTATCTCCTCATTGTTATTTAGCACTGCAATTGATCACTCTCTTGTTGGCATATGTGCATCCTGTGCGGACTGCCTTGATATTGCCTGAAGTCACAAATTTTATAAACAAAGATGGATAGTGGCTAGCAATGCAATCCAGAACGTGCATTTCGTTTTATTTTGGAATAATCATCTAGATTTACCTGCATCTCAGAGTTGATGTTCACTCTGGTACTCGAACCCAGGACCGTTCGCTTCAAACACCATCGCGTCATTCACTTAGCTACTGAGTCCTGTGTTATATCGACTGCTTGAGTCCACTGTATATATATGATGTTATAAGACTGCCAATCAGAGAGGAGTGAATTTATTGATCGCCCAATGATACACGAAAACCGTATGAGCAGTCTTGAATACTCATCAGTCCTGCTTTCTGCCTAGTCCAACCAGTTAAGTCCAGAACACCAATAATGCTCCCTGCAATATGAATCATTATTCTTAAACATACTGGGTTTATATACAAAACAAACTGACCACATCCTACCATAAAATAGAAAATAACATTTGTACAAGACTTAGCCATATGTGGCTGTGAATAGGGGGAACAGTAATCAATAGACTGGGGATAACTCAAGAATGATAAATCGTATAATAATAGTCCATAGGTCAAAATAAAACTCATAATATGAGGGACACGAATATGTATAGTTTAGCTACTTAACAATTATACAATAGGAGATATACATATCATATTGGTCCATAAATTGTCCTCAAAATTACCACTCTTAGTTCTCCACGGGATATAACATCCTGATAGCCACCTGCTTGTGCAATGAGGTAAAGTTTAAATTCACTTGGTATTGTTTACTTGTATCTTCCCATTGTTATTTAGGACTGTAATTGAGAAGCTGATCAACTGCAGTTCTAAATAACAATGAGAAGATACAAGTAAACAATACCAAGTGAATTTATAATCTACATACTTTCGTTTTAATACTTTAAAATGTTCAATACACACCTTTGAAATTTGACTTTTACTAGATTCAAGTATTGAGATTCTTTATTTTTAAACTAATATAATAAATTTGTATAAAAAACACTATACTATTTATCACATGAAATACCGATGAATATTGTAAAACAATAAACATAAAAAACTATTTTTATCAAATGGTTTCTCTTCTATTTTTGCAATATCTTAGGGTTAGTTTATGGTGTAAGCAAAATACTATTCTTATGGTGTTGATTAATTGGATTCCAATACGGTTGAAGTTATTTATAACTAATTAATCACTGGGTGGTGATCAATGATTGTCATGTATGTCAGATCTTCCTTAGTTTAGATAGAATCCTATCGAACAAGTCAAGTGATTTTATAATTAATGTAATCTTTTAGTGAATTAACATTTCAAGTGATTGTGTTTAGTTTAATTGAAATATTAAAAATCAGAAGGGGTTTTTGTGGATATTTCAGTATTTTCATAGTTGAAATCATGAGTCAATTGAAGCTAGACCACCATGGAAAACCTGGAAGCACTGGACGGCTGTTTCGTTCTATTATGGGACTCCTCTATTGGTTAAGTGCTCTGGTGCAAGACCGGTAGGTCCTGAGTTCGAATCTTGCGAGTGCGGGATCGTTGATGCGCACTCCTGAGGAGTCCCATAATAGTATGAAACGGCTGTTCAGAGCTTGCAGGTTTTTCATGGTTGTCTAGCTTCAATTGACTCATGATTTCAACTATGGAAATATTAAAAAATTGATTTATTTGTTACTGGAAAGATTGATGCTTTAATTGGAAAATAAACATTCTTTATAGTTACTTGTTATAACTCAACAAAGATCGCTGTCACTTGATGCCAGGTAGAAAAAAAGATTGTTGTTATATCCGGATGGCAACAAGTGAATGGTAACCGCTGGTAGTTATTTATGGACTAATACTATACATATATTCCTATTGTATAACTGTTAAGAAACCAAACTATATATATATATATATTCCTGTTATTATAAGCTTTTATTTGACCTCCTGGTTACTGTTATATGATTTACTATTCTCAAGTTAGTTTCTATCTATTAGTCACAGTTCCTCACAATCATGGCTACTTATATATTGATCTTGTACAAATGTTATTTTTTATTTTATGGTGTGATGTGGTCTGATTTGCTTGTATATCAACCAAGTATGTTTGAAATCTATGATTCGATATAACGTAGGCTGATATTTACGTTCTGAAATGGATCGGCTTGGTTAGACGAGAAGTAGCTATCTCAAGGACCAAAAAGAGCTCTAGGCTGCTCGTACTGGTTTGTACATCATTGGTCCGGTCAATAAGTCACTTATTTCTAACTGGCTGTATAATTACGTCATATATTAATAGGGAACAAGACTACAAGTTATGACAACTGTAAATGAAGATTTTATTATAAACCTGCGAAAAAATTCCTCAGCTGATCAAACACCTTGAAAAATAATACTCTGAATTATAGACCGTTTAGTTACACAATCGATAAATACCTTTGAATAAACTAAATTGGGTGAGCAGTATTTAGATTATAAATTCACTTGGTGTTGTTTACTTCTATCTTCTCGTTTTCATTTAGAACTGCAACTGATCACTCTCTTGTTGGCATATTTGCATCCTGTGCGGACTGCCTCGATATTGCCTGAAGTCACAAACTTTATGATCAAACATGACCAAATTCTTAGAAGTTAACGTCATAGCTTTAATTATGTTCTGAAATATACCTAGCATCATGACCCATTTTATACCTGATATGGAAAGGTGATAAACGTCATTAATATGATTTTTCTATAGTTGTAATATTTAGAAAATACTAATTGGAACAAGACTCATAAAATCCTAACTTGCTGGTTAAGTGAAGAAACCTATGTGAACCGTACACTGATGGTGGTGATCACGTTATCCTGTTGAAGGAATGGGATATCAACAAAAGGCATCCTGTAATGAACAGAACACTGGTTGGAGACAATCGAATGTATTTGAGCAAAGATTACAGACTATCTCAGTAAATTCTAATAACCAAACAATGAACAGTCAATTTGCAAATTAACAACCAATTGTTTCGATCTTCACAGTTTCTTCTCTTATTCCATTGCTCATGCATTTTCCAAAAGATTGCGCTTCATTTCAGTTCTTTCTTCATCGGTCTTCTGCGAAAATACATTCTATGTCTGACCCACACCACATACTACTAAATGGATATAAGTAGACCACACCACAATCCACCTGAGCTATATAGCCCTTTTATTGCAACGAAAACAATAAGAAAAGTAATGAAACGATAATCGTTTTGAAAAACCCCTAGTTACTACGGAAATATTTGTTAAACATGAATAATATGTCAATGTGATGTAAATACACTGTACAAAATAACAACACACAACACTAACTGTTTATTTCTATCCCTCCTAACTTTAAATCAGACGATAACATAACATTGTTATTGTTCTCCAATGGAGAAATATAGAGACTTAACAGATGTTATTAGAATAAAAATGCTGTATGGTTTTGATCTGATCTAAACATCTGTTCAGAGTTCATAAGAGCATACAGTTCTCCATATTCTTCGAAAACAAGGGTATTTCAAATTCGCATTTTCGTTTGTAACGTATGTTCTGAAGTACACAAAACAATTTTCTCATTGCGTTACTTTTTGAAGAAAAGATAAAAAAACAGCGACAAACTACTAGCTCTTGTGTAGTGAATAGAACACGAATGGGGACAATTGAATGTATTTAACACGAAAATTACAGACTATCTTACTAAAATCTGACAACCATACCGTGAACAGTTAATTTGCAAACTATCAATCAATTGTCTCAATCTTGACCATTCCTTCTGAAAATACAAGTCCATAGTCTTCGATTATTATTGCTCATGCATTTTCATACCGAATGCGTTCCGTTTCCGTTCTTTCCTTATCGATCTTCTGCTAAAATACATTCAATGTCTGACCATCACCATATACTATTTATGTGGATATAAGTAACCCACACAACATATGTTACATTGATCTAACATCCTCATGGACAAACTGTTTCTTTCATATCGATAACAAAATATAACTTTAGGAGCCTCATTAAAAGTATACAAAATTATCAATCCATTTATATAGTACCAAGATAGTTTATTACTAATCTCTGTAGTATCTCATTTTATGTTGATAAAACAGGTATTCACTATAGTTTGATACTTTAAAGGTTGATCAAATACCCACAACTTGTACAATCTGCACAAACTTTCTAATTTAAATAAAAATGTGCACTGCCGAGGAGTCCTACAATAGGACGAAACGGCCGTCCAGGGCTTCCAGGTTTTCCATGCTGGTCTAGCTTCAATTAATTCATGATCTCAACTATCAAAACTACTATAATATCCACAGTACCCCTTCTGATAATAATTAACATATGCTCACTAGTGACTGGCTGCATGAAGTATTTCCTGGAGTTCCAGTGAGAAGCAGTAACCAGTGGAATTCAACCAGGTCTGTTGTGAGATAGTAACTCACTGAAAACATTGGTGAAATGGTTGCTAAATTTGGTGGATTGGTTGAAGTTAGACATTAACATCGTTGGATGTCGGTCGGCTCAGTGGTCTAGTGGTTGAGCGCTCGCACGCGAATCTGATAGGTCCTGGGTTCGAATCACGCTAGGCGGGATCGTGGATGTGCACTGCTGAGGAGTCCTACAATAGGACGAAACTGTCGTCCAGTGCTTTTAGGTTTTCCATAGTGGTCTTACTTCAATTGATTAATGATCTCAACTATCAAAATTGTTTTAAAATAATAGTCATCTAAATTCTAATGAAATATCTTGTAAATTTCTTATCATACTAGTTAAGTATTTTTCAATAGTTTATTATAGAAATTCAGTTATTGGCCTAATATACAATAACATTTGTCAAAATAGAATACATTATAATATACTTACTAAGCTATGTAATATAAGTGTATATATATCGGGGTAATCTAATAACGTATATAGTTATTTCAGGTAAATTAAAAGTTTATCATGATAATAAGTTAACCAATCAAATAAATAAGAAAATAAATGAATTCCTTTAGGATTATTATTATTCTTTTTTATTAAATAAAAAATAAGGGTGAAGAAATTCGGTTGACTTTTTTTTCTTTCAATTATATTGGATAAATTACAATAGAAAATTGATGAGTCTCAAATAGGACGAAACGCACCTTCTGGATTCCACTGCTAGCCACTATCCATCTTTGCTTACAAATTATTATTATTATTGTTTAGAATAGATTTTAAGGTTTGTTGAATAGAAATTATAAGTGATGTAATGAAACTCGAGAAAATTTACATTCGAAATTCGAATTAACAACAAAACCAATTATATTCATTTATAATCAGAAGAGGATTTGTGGAGATTTCAGTATTTTTCAAAGTTGAAATCATGAGTCAATTGAATCTAGACCACCATCGAAAACCAGGAAGCACTGGACGGCTGTTTCGTCCTATTATGGGACTCCTCAACAGTGCGCATCCACGAACCCGCTTTCGCGAGATTCGAACCCAGGACCTAGAAGTCTCGAGCCGAAGCCCTTAACTGTCGTGAGATAGGAACTCACTGAAGATAATTGATGATTGGTTGCTCAACTTCGTGGATCAGTTGAAGTTAGACATTGTCAATGTTGAATGCCAGCTCAGTGGTCTATCGGTTAAGGGCTTCGTCTCGAAACTGGTAGGTCATGGGTTCGAATCTCGCTGGAGCGGGTTCGTGGATGCGCACTGCTGAGGAGTCCCATAATAGGACGAAACGGCCGTCCAGTGTTTCCAGGTTTTCCTTGGTGGTCTAGCTTCAATTGACTCATGCTTTCAACTTGAAATATATTCATTTAGTATTGTTTGTTCGAATCTTCCCATTGATGTTTAGGACTGCAATTGATCAGTCTCTTATTGGCCATATGTACATACTGTGCGTATCGCCTCGATAAAGCCTTAATTCACAAGCATTATAAGCAAAGGTGGATTTTGGTTTATGTGGCGATCATAACTAATCGTTGGAGATCCTAGGTGAAGTGAATCGAATTCAGTAGTAAACATAATAACTTTATTTTCCCTTAGATTCTGAGTCTTAATAATATTTTTATCTTGCAAACCATATTCCCTACCCTTACTCCTTATTTACCATTGACATGATTACGACTGCATATTTCCTACTCTTATTATTAAGTATATCTTACTAGAATAATGTTATACAACAACTTAGACTGGTACATATTTCTCTCAGAAACTACGTTATGATAACCATTGAAGCAGTTTTCAGGTCATTTAAATATTGTTCGTTTTCTTCTGATAGATTCAATTTTGATAAAACTAGATTTCAGTTGATGATAAAATAGGCCAACAAGTGAAATTTATACACTTTTTATACAATTTAATTAAATAGATAAAATACGGATCAGTTTTCACTGATCTTGACTATTTACATTTATGGAATTTTCGGACTTTATAGATTAGCAAAAAACTGTTTTCTCTTTAAATATGATGAATGATTACATTATCCGACCTTTTCAAAAGTTTAACCTTAACAGTTTATTCTGTCTAATCCTTTTTCTGACAAAGTCTTAAATGTTTCGATTATATGAATGAAGTGAAAACACTTTTGTGTAAATACCGTCTTTCAGGTGAACCAACATAATGATGGTCTTTAAAATTTGAATCGCTTAGGTGTATAATAGTTCTCCATCCAATATAGATGACTATTTACTAAAAAAAATGAAGTTAATATGTACTTTATCAAAATCAGCAGCGGATCAAATATTAAAAGCTTGATGTTTTGGAATTCCTAACTCAGCATTGGAACGTTTTCCAGTATGTATAATAGGATATCCTTCAAACATTCAATAATTTCAAATAAAACCGCTCATTTGAAATAGTAAAGGCTTAAAAAGTAAGTATTTAACTTGATATACAACATCATAGAATGATCCTGGTTAAACGATCACTGATAAACAGAAAGCACTGGATAGCACTATCCCCATTTTAATATGGGACTCCTCCGTAATGAGCATCTACGACCCTTCCACCAAGGATTGAATCTCCGGTCTCGCCCTCGAATCCTTAACTTTTAAACCACAGAATCAACACTGAACATTAACTACCAAATTAACAAAATTCTTCAAGAAATCCTCTCGTAATCAACATCTATTTGAACACAGTTCTGTCTACCCACCAATATGCAGAAGATAGTTTGTCTCAATCTAGATTAAGACGTTAATAGTTGGATGCTTGGTTTAACCTTCAGGCTAGTATGCGTGAGTTCGAAGTGAGATTAACCGCCTAAGGACAGAGAGACGTAAAACTATTTTATCACCTGGTTGGCTGATAAGCACGCGATAGAGAGAAGACGAGTTAACCGGAACACTACTCGATTTATTCCCGATTCCGATTCGCACTCCGATCTGGTTCCGAATCAGATTTATGTCAAAAGATACATGAATAAGTAAGTGACGAACATGAAAACTCAAAAACAATTAGGAAAATACGACTTGTTGCTTCTGTGTTCACATCATTAGTCTTACGGATTACTTGGGGCATTGAAGCAAGCAAAGTTGTTGTATTTGTCATCGTAGTTATCATCACAGTTATAGAAGTATATTCTTTGTTTGTAACACATTACCATAAATCGTCCTGTTTATATTTGCTTTAATTAACCAACAACGTATGACCACCCCAAGAACTTACGAATTGTCATGAAATGTTTATAACTTATTTCAACCACATTAATGAAACATTCAAGAAGAATTACCACAATAGCTAGTATATTTTCCTCTTCAGCCCTTTGGAGAACGAAGGGACGGTTACTGTATTATATATTATGCGATAAGAGATTTCATGCAAGTAAAAATGGTCGTAGACATTTTCTGATGAACTATAAATGTCCGCTCTTGAGAAACCTAAAACAATATATTTCAACCAAGTTGCTTACCTATGTTCAGTCAGTCAGTCAGCTACAACGTAGGACCAGGCACATTTATGCATCGGTCCAAGTTGTCATACCTCGTTAGCACAACAAGATGAACACTGGGTTCATAGAAGTAATTAATTTAGTGGTGGTAGTAGTATATAAATTATAGGTTGTATATAAGGATATAGTACAGGAAGGAGGAGAGATATGAAGCAATTTTAGTCTCAAGGTTTAAAGGAAGATAAAGAGTGTATACACCTACGCCATTGTGATCGATTCTGAGCCATGTCACACAGAGTCTCCAACCATTGGTTACGATAGTCACGCGGACCCCAACCAGGTAGTCTGCATCTGCCAACATGGCTCAGACTAGAAGTTAGTGACTTCAAACACTGATGCCATGTTTTGGTTTGGCCGCCCCTAACTCTCTTCCAACCATCCCCTACACTAGTCATCATAGCACGTCGTGGTAATCGGTGTTCAGGCATACGTAACACATGGCCCAACCATCTCAGTCGATGAAGATTCATGACCCCATCAACTGATTTACCATCGTTCCCTAATACCCTGCGTCTAACCTCACTATTACTTACCCGGTGATCCCAGCAGATGTGTGCAATATTTCTAAGGCATCTGTGGTCAAATACTAGTAACCTACGAGTATCTTCTACTCTTAATGGCCATGTTTCACAACCGTAAAGTAGAAGAGAGCGAACTGCTGCGCAGTATACTCGTCCTTTAATTGATAGACGGATATCTCGTCTTTGCCATAGGTGACGTAAGTTGGCAAAAGCCAAACGAGCTTTTCGAATCCGTGCTGAGATTTCGTCAGACACCAACCCATTAGGGCTGATCAGACTTCCAAGATAAGTGAAGTTGTCAACGCGTTCGACTACTTCACTCCCTATCCTTAGTGAAGTACCTTATTGAAGTACCTATGTTGGTGAGATTTCATCTGCGACATAGAATTGATGTAGTGGAAAATTTACAAATTATGATGAAACAGCTGTTCAACATCCCATGGTTTTTTTCGATTAACATTCGTTAGTTAATGAAAGTGTCTTTAAACAACGTTTCATAAAGTATTGTCCAAGATAATTATGAAAGCTCCCTGATTAAGCTTACATCAAAAAAAAATTATCAATGATTAAATACAGTGTTAGGGAAACTTTTATTTCTCTTCCAATGGGATTATTATTAACAAACATATTTATCCTTTTAGTTAGTTACTTGGGTCACAAATCCCGACTCATACGTTCTCGTCGTGCCTCCTTGATCATGGGACTGTTTTCATGATCAAACGTGAGTGGTAACACGAGAGGTTCAGATTGGCCTAATCAACCACGCTACCTTTACCAACAAACGATTACGAAAGACACAAAGAATCATTGCATAGTTATTGTTGGTTGAAAAAGAAAGAGTGAGTTTGCCCAAAAAATAAAAGAAAGCAAGAATGATGTAATGATTCAGAGAAAGCAATACAAAAACAGCTATTGAGCCCCAGTAGTTGTGTCGTGCTTTGACAAAGCATTTCTCTCCAGAAGGGCCTACTATGCTTCACCAACTTGTTTGGCTGGAAGGGGAGGAGTTAGTTACCTAACTTATTCAAATGCATAAAGATAATGTAACTGATTTTCATTAGTTTTTGCCTAGAATAATTCATTCATCACTTCTTTGTACTTTACATTTATCTCCTTGGTTTTCACAAGTAATAATCAAAGTGATTTTGATGTTGGTTTGTTCTCTGAGCTGGATGGTTGGGTCGTGAAGCTTTAATCGTCTCCACCATCTCAATAATCAAAGCGATTTCATCTACATCTTATTGATGTATTACTCATCATAGGAAAAAAAACTGAATGAAACCTGTATATATGTATTTATTATTAAGAGCCAGTGGCATATAACAGCTATTTGTTTTTCAGTTTAATGAGGCGAGATAAAAGAACTCAAGAAATAAAATTTGATTAAGAAAGGGTAAAGCGAAGAAACAATTCTTTTCAGTTAGTTTTGGATCACGGCTATATATATATATAACATCTGACGGGAATCAAACCTGGGATATTCAAGCTTTATGGCTACTCTGATGCCTTTAGAAGACTGAAGCAGATTTTCCTGTCAAAAGTGTCTCCCTACAAACAATTTGTAATATTTCCATGAATAATAAATGTTGATAATTGGCAAAAGAATGTAAGCGGGATGTCCCTACTTCAACTGGCATGATTTGTTTGAATTTATCGACCATCTATTAGTTCTACTTGAGATTAGTACTCAATTTTTGTTCAACTGCCAAATAATAGTAATACTTTTGCAAAAGAAAAAAATGGTTTTCAAGTAACAGACAGTCAGCTACAACCTACGACGAGGCACATATATGGATCGGTCCAAGTTGCCATACCTCATTAACACAACAAGATGAACACTAAATTCATACAAGTATTTACTTCAATGGTAGTAATGGTTTGAAATATTTTATTATAGGAAATGTTATGTTGAATAAACTTTGTACATTTACTAATTAACCTGTGGATATATTTTATCTCAATATCTATATCTTTCAATTTGTTGTCAACCCCATTCGTACTTGTTATTTATGTATGTCATCCGATCTTCATGACTTGTCCTATAACTTGATTACGGTAATCTCTTAACGTTGATATTTAAGCGTCATCTATTATGATTTGACTGTGATGTTTATTATTTTGTCCCAAATATTTCCTTTGATTGTCAATTGAACTTAGATAATTATTTTGAATGAACATTCATTCGTTGTATTCAATGAATTTTCTTATAAGAAGCGTTTCATTTAAGCGTTTTTGTTTCCTGGTATTTAAAAGGAATAAATATTGTAAGCAAAGATGGATAGTGGCTAGTAGTGGTATCCAGGACGCGAGTTTCGTCCTATTTGGGATACGTCAGCTAGATGTACCTGCATCTCAGAGTTGATGTTCACTCTGGGACTCAAACCCAGTACCTTTCGCTCCAAACGTCATTGTGTTATCCATTTAGCTACTGGTTGTAACTTTATCCCAGTTTTGTTGTTTACAATGAAACTCAGACCCAGTAAAAAAAGATTGATCAACTGGTCTTTAATGTTAATAATGGCAAAAGAGATACATGTACATGAAAATAACTAGTCAGTCAGAATATGTATGGATACTATAACCTTTAAGTATAATTACATACAACTGCATTTTGCGCAATAAATACGCTAACTTAAAATACTTTTAAAACGACTGTATAATATAAATATCAGTAAATCATAATATTACTAAATGTATTCTTGTCGAGTTCAAACTGTATTGATGAAAGGTTTATATAGTAAAACGTATACTTCTTTAAGAGAGATTATATATTCTTCATAATAAATTCTCATTTCATAAACCTACATGAATGTTTAAAAAGAAATAGGCAAGTCTAGAATAGGTGATAATATATTTAATAACTATATTGCATGCCGACGAAGAATTACGTAATGAACAAAATGAAATGAATTAAACTGGAGATTATGAAACCAAGATGGTTGTCAAATGTATTGGTAAATATAGTGAGACAGAAATGGCATGAACAATAAACATATTGGATTATTATATAAGTGAATTTTAAGTAATTTTATCAAGTGTAATAACATAAAAGGATAGAAAAAGATGCTAAATCTACATGATTTTGAATTCGTAGTTGTGGTTCCTTAGTTGACATGACTATTAATTCTATCGTTTAATGGATAGAAATCTTGTCAGATGACCTCGGATATGCTAGGTTTAATAGAAATGACCTTTGTATTCTGAATAAAATATCTTCATCAACATATGCTCATTAGTGACTGGCTTGATGAGGTATTTCTTGGAGTTCTAGTGAGAAGCAGTGACCACTGAAGTTCAACCAGGTTCATTGGGAAATATCAACTCATTGAAGACATTGGTGGATATGTCGATCAATTTCGTGGATTGGTTAAAGTTAAACATTAACACCGATGGATGCCAGCTTAGTGGTTTAGAGGTTAAGCGCTTGCTCGCAAGACTGATAGGTCTTGGGTTGTAATCTCGTGAGGTGGGATCGTGGACGAACACCACTGAGGAGTCCCACAATAAAACGAAACAGTCGTCCAGTGCTTCCAGGTTTTCCATGGTGGTCTAACTTCAATTGACTCATGATTTCAACTATATAAAATTACTAAAATCACCACAAAACCCCCTTCTGATTATTATCATTATTGTTTAACATAATCATTGTTCAATATTTTATTTAAAAAGAAACATGAATTTTTATTGTATTTAATATTTTATGTTTTGAATTTTTAGGAAACTGTCGAAAAAATATCAATTTAGATAAATTTTGAAAAATATGTCAGGAAAAAAAAATCTCATAACAACAATAAACATTTTGTGAAATGAATCGTTTCCATGAACAAGATAAATAAATATTAAAAAAAATTGAATATCGATATTTGAAATCTGATTGACTTAAGAATATGAGAGAGATTTTATAATATAATCGGAATATACCTATTGAAATAAAATAGGAAAGATTGATTCGTTGAAGAGTTCTCTTCTTGGTAAATTGATTTTTAAAGCCTTTTAAAGGAAATATTTATTAAAAATAGGTATCCTTAGATATTTATTGACAAGAATATAAAACGTAAACACAAATAACCTCGTTTGAAAAGAAAACATTTTACATGAATAGCGATCAGGGTGAAAATGCTATAGACGTCCCAAAGAGGAGAATTTCCGAGTCTTTAAAAAGAAAGTTCTTTGCAGTAACTTTGCGAATAGTTTTCTCCAGCCAATCATTGATAATCAATAATCTTAAGGATTAATGGTTTCATCCGATCAACTCTATGTATATTTACTAATTTATTTGCTCATGTGTAGCCAAGTGTATGGGTTGTTCGATGTACTTTATCCAAAAGAATTCAAGAACATCACCCGGAGTAGATAAAAAGAGGTGGAAATGACTCAGTACAAAGCCAAACAATCTAACACCTTGTGAAAACAGGTCAATCAATCAAGACGGACTCTGAGCTCAAGTTATTCACAAGGTAAGTAGAAGGCTGTCAAAGGCAGTTATATTGCATCTTATTAATATTGCCAAAGCAATAGTTATACTGTAATGAACAAAACACCAGTTGGGGACAATCGAATGTATTTAAGCAAAAGTTACAAACTATCTCACTAAATTCTGATAACCATACAGTAAATAGTTAATTTGCAAATTAACAAGCAATTACATCAATCTTCACTGTTGCTTCTGTAAATATCAGTTCATCTTCTCCAATTCCATTGTTCATGCATTTTCTCACCAAATGCGTTTCATTTTTGTTCTTTACTTATCGGTCTTCTGCCAAAATACTTTCTATGTCTGACCATCACCATATACTACTTATATGGATATAAGCAGACCACACTACAATACATCTGGGAAAACCAGAACTGTGTGTCCAAAAGAAATTGGTACAACCTCTTACTCTACCATGATCTTAATGTCTGATAATTTTCCTTTTTCTTCATACTTTTCTTTCTTTACAGCAATGTGCTTCCCCTTCTATTTTCTCCAAAGATGTTCTAGCACCAACTGATTTATTTCTGTTTCTATGATCCTCCTGATTATATTACATCTCAATTTCAACATGCTGAGTCATCCATTCTCAATTATAATTTCCCCATTTATCATCATGAAGAATATTTAAGACCTTAACGATTAAACTATTATTAGTTTCCCTGACTAAAAACTTTTTTATTACTTTTGTTTATTCTACCTCACTGTTACCATGTTCAATAGAATTTTATTATCATTATTATTGAGAATATTATCATCTTAAAAAATGGAGTATGCATTTTTGCGATTGCATAACTTTGAAAATAAATTCGCCGGTTGCTCAATTTCGTGGATTGGTTGAAGTTAGACATTAACACCGTTGGATGCCGGTCGGCTCAGTGGTCTAGTGGTTAAGCGCTCGCACGCGAGACTGATAGGTCTTGGGTTCGAATCTCACGAGTCGGGATCATGGATGCGCATTGCTGAGAAGTCCCACATTAGGATGAAACGGCCGTTCAGTGCTTCGAGTTTTTCCATGGTGATCTAGCTTCAATTGACTCATGATTTCAACTATATAAAATTACCAAATCACCACAAAACCCCCTTTCTGGAAAAATTACTCTTCACTAAATTAATCTTTCTTATTCCATATTATATCTACAGTTTAAGTGATTATAGTTTAATTATCTATTTGTCCATTGAAGATAATTTCACATCAGTTAATCATAAATGAAATACGATATTCATGCTTCCGTAATCACTAATTTCTTTTTCCTTACTTTTGTTATATAAAGCTGAAACATTCACATTCATATATCCAAATTAATAATCCGAAAAAAAGTGGTCAGGTTAAGGGTAAAGTACATCGTATAAAGTCAAAGTATGTGAATTTATGATTGTTAAACAATAGTTGAGATCGTGAATTAATTGAAGCTAGAACACTGTGGAAAACCTGGAAGCACTGGACGGCCGTTTCCCCCTACTATGGGACTTCTCAGCATCGCGCATCCACAATCCCGCCTCGCGAGATTCCAACCCAGAACCTATCAGTTTCGCAAACGAGCACTTAACCACTAGACCATTGAGCAGGTCGGGATCCAACGATGTTAATGTCTAACTTCAACCGATCCACGACATTGAACAACCGTTCACCATTGTCTTCAGTGAGTTACTATATCACCACTTCTGAAAATAGAATAAAACTGTTAATATTCATATGACTTATATGGAATGTTAATTGGCATCAGCTTATATATTAAGTGGAAATGTTAAGACACATGATCAGAATAAATATGGATTAGATAGGATGAGAGAACTAATAGTGCAATTACAACTGGATCAAATATTTAATGGAAGATTATATTGTGTAAAAAATGATTAGTAAGATATAATAAGGTGGGATGAATGAGAAGTAAATAAGTCATGTATTGAGGAGACTAATAATGATGTTTGACCAATAATAATAATACAAAAATTTGTGAATAAAGATAAGAGAGACAATTACATTTGACTATGGAAGGTTGTAAGTTTTTATTTTATCTAAACACACAAATATTGGTACAAAGGGTCACCAGATATAAATGCGCCTCACAAATCTCATTTGATTTGTGTGAAAGCTGGGATGTTGCCCGGGCATCCAAACCGAAGCAAGTAGTTTTCTTAGGGGGCCACCCCCTGATCCCTTGACCTAAAGATCTGATCCACAAGGCAGTGGAGCATCGTAAGGAGATGCAGTCCCATGGTAGCCGGTGACCAACGATTGATTCATACACCAATTGTCCCCTCAGGATACTGGAGCCCATGTGCACCATTGGTTTAGAATCAGGGTTTTCCAACTCCCCTAGGTGGACACTCCACATCCACCAATCCGGTTAAACAGCCGGACATTCACCTTTCGTCCTCTCACTTTCGTAAACAACACCCCCGCCACGAGAAGGCAGTGAGTAGGACTTCCCTGGTAGAGGCTATATACTTGTGGCCATATGAAAGCATTTCGACAGGGAGAGGTGACTCTTCCCACTCTCGGCCATACCAGGGCATTTGAGAGCAGAAAAACAATAATTTCTCTTATTACAAAAACTAGAAAAACAATAGTTTCTGTAATAAGAGAAAATAAACCCAGTTTGTAAACAAATATTAAATTGAAATAACCTTTATATTTAAATCTTAATATAGAAAAATAGCCTGTAAATAATCAGAAACTAAGAGTGAATATTTTTCAATTTCCTGTTCTGGTAAAATATCTTATTTCTAACTTTAACAATAAAATAATCAATTTTATGAATTCACTGAGTATTGTTTGTTTGAATCTTCCCATTGATGTTTAGAACTGCAATTGATCAGTCTCTTATTGACTATATGTGCATACTGTGCATATTGCCTCGAGATAGCCTTAATTCACAAGCAATGTAAGCTAAGATGAATAGTGACTAGCAATGCAATCCAAGACACGCTTTTCTTCCTATTTTGGAACTCATCAGCTGGATGTACTTGAATCTCAGAGTTGATGTTCACTCTGGGACTCGAACCAAGTATCTTTCACTTCAAACGCCATCGCGTTATCCACTCACCTACTGAGTTCTGATAGCTACTTGCTTGTGCAATCGAGTGAAGTTTAAATTTACTTAGTATTAATTGTTTGAATCTTCCTATTGATGTTTAGGACTGCAATTGATCAGTCTCTTATTGGCCATATGTGCATACTGTGCAATATTGCCTCGATATAACTTTAGTTCACCAGTATTATAAGCAAAAAAGGATAGTAGCTAACAGTGGAATACAGGACGCGCTTTTAATTCTTTTCAATTATAATCATCTTTTGTTTACATATGATCATTTTGAAAACTATTTTTTTTGCATATTTATTAAAAACAAAACAAAACGAAAAAAAAAACAACAACAACAATAATCTCAAATTTTAAGTCAAATTGATTTATTGAAAATGAAAGAAACATGAGTAGATTAATTCTCTGTAACATTTTTTAAATACACTTTTATTGTCAATGATCAAGCACACACACACACACACACATACATACATACATGATCATTTGGTAATATCATTTATCTATTTTAATGGTTTGGAACATGGTAAACATTAATTGTACATCATTTGAACTCAATAGATAAACACATTTATATTCTGTTTTTATATAAAAATAAGGAGAAAGAAAGGGACATAAGAATATAGTAGCTATAAATATTAAATTCATGATTATTTTAACGAAAACGTCTGATAGAGAAGTCTTACTTACTGCCTTCATGCAATGAATGGCGTTGTTTACAAAAATGAGAGAAAGAAACGAGAACATCTAACTCTTAAACCGAGGTGATGGATATAAAGGGTCTACCTAGGTAAATTGGAAAAACACAGCCAATGGTGTATATGAACTCCTAAAGGAGTGAATGGTACATGAACTTGTGCTCAGCTACTGTAGGATCGCAACTTTTGAAGTCGTTTTACTGCTTTGTGGATTAGATCTTTAGGTTTAAGAAAAATACCCAAGGAGTGCTCACCTTAGAAAACATCTTTTTCTGCTTGATCGACCGGAAAGTGTGCCAGTTTACAAACAGATTCTATTTTGTGTAGCTTATATCATTTTCGGTTCCCTGTTGTACCAGATTCCATGTGAATTAAATTAAAAAATAATGGTTATCATAGTAATTCGAAAGAGCAATTACCACGCGATAATCATGGAATTTACCAGTTTACAAATCAAACTAGAAAAAAGAAGTGAAACTTGTAGTATCTAGTTCTATGACAAGCCCACATAGGTTATTCTAACTCCCGAACAGATCAATTTATTCATTTTTCTCAAACGACATTTTGATCTTATTGATTGTTCGCTTAATAATCCTGACTGTTTTTATATGATCTTATGTGTGTTAATCACTTACCCTATTCATCATGTATATGTAACTTATTTTCAGTCTGGTTATAAACATTGAGTTACACTTGGTCGAATCGGGTTGTGTTAGCGGGACATAGATTGGATTAAAGCATGTTTCATGCATGATGGTGTTGCTGCGCACTGATTGGCTAATTCTAAAGCGATCAGCCTGGGCAAATTATTGGAGAAAAATCTAGAAGCTTCTTATGTATATACTATAAATATATGAACGTTATTAAAACTAGTGTTTGCTGTTCACATATCTTTATTATTTTGAATACAATTTCATTCCTGTTCAAAGTGTTCTGATTTTGGGGTCTTGTTGAGTGTCATCGTATAAGAATACTAAGCAATAGGAATAGTTGGGTCGTTTATATTAACAAAACACAATTATAACAGTGGCGACGAGGAAAAAGAAAATTCATTCAAAATGCCTATATCAGATGACCAGCTCAGCCGAATACTACAACGGCAGCAAGCACAACTTGATGCACAAATGCGGTTGTTAGAGACTCTGATGCAACAGTTTAGCATCCAAAACTTGAGTTCACATGCTGTTTCAAGTACTTCTTGTGATGCAGTTGCTAGCAGCATCCCAGAATTCATATATGACCCCAAAAGTGGAAATACCTTTCTCACGTGGTTCAAGCGTTGGGAAGATACATTTAGAATAGAATTCTGTCAACAAGATGACGCATGGAAGACTCGGTTGTTGATGCGTAAGTTGAGAAGCAATGAGCATGCACGTTATGCTCATCATATATTGCCAAAGTTACCTCAAAAGCTCAGTTTCGAGGAGACAGTAACGCAGTTGTCAGAGATATTCGGCGAATCTTCCTCATTGTTTAGTATTCGATATCAGGGTCTGAATTTGGTGAAACGAGAAGCCAATGAATATGGTGCTCTAGCAGACGTCGTCAACAGAGAGTGTGAACGGTTCAAGTTACGCTCGTTGACAGAAGATCAATTTAAATGCCTTGTATTCATCAAAGCTCTGCAGTCACCACAAGATGATGAAATTAGAACCAGACTTCTAACTCGTTTGGATCAAGACCCAAACGTCACACTCAAGACATTGACAGATGAGTGTAAACGACTACAAAACATCAGACACGACAAACAGTTAACTGAAAAGGTAAATTCTAATTTAACCTGCAGTAGTGTAAATGCTATGACTAGGTTAAAAAGTCAGAAGCCGAATAAAACTCATAAGAAACCAACGGATGCCTGTTGGTTATGCGGCGATTGGCATTATGTACGGTTCTGTCCATTTAAGAAGCATAAGTGTCAGGTGTGCAACAGACGTGGACATAAAGAAGGCCATTGTCCACCGAATCGTACGTCCCAGCCCAACAAGAAGTATAAACGTCTTCCACGTGTGGTGAAATCAGCTGAGTCTAAATCACTTTCTCTGGTAGCAGCTTTTCAAACAGACTATGACATTCGGAGAAAGTATGTTACGATCCAGATTAATGGTATAGCGACTTGTCTTCAAATTGACACAGCATCCGATATCACTCGAGTGTCTAGAGAGACGTATAACTTGCTGGAAAAGCCGCCAATGAAGCCATCGAAAAAAACGGCTAAAAATGCATCTGGAGGCGTACTAAAACTAGTTGGCGAATTACAATGTGAATTTTCCTTCAATGGAAATAACTGTAAAGTGGTATGTTATCTAACAGAACGACCAAATCTTGATCTACTTGGTCTAGATATGTTAGATAAGCTTGGAATAATGGATATACCCATCAACAGCGTTTGTAACGTGTCGTGTCCATCATTAGACACTACTGCACATGCAAAAAAGACAAGTGAAAAGGTTTCAGAAATACGGAGTGTAGTAGCATCAGCAATTTAAAACACTCCAGTGTCGTCAGATGAAGTCAGAAAAGAGACTCTTCGAGACCCTGTTCTACAAGGAGTTAGAGAGCTATCCCGTTCTTGTACAAAATGTGCATTGGCAGCAAAATCACCACGAAAAGCAGAGTTGCAATCATGGCCGATACCACAGTCACCGTGGCAGTGTATAAATTTAGACTTCGCTGGTCCGTTCCATGGACAAACTTACCTTCTTGTAGTGGACGCATACAGCAAGTGGCCGGAAATTTTCATCATGGAACATCCAACAGCAAGCTGCACAGTTAGAAAAGTGCGGCAATTATTCAGTCGTTTCGGGGTTCCAGAACAAGTAGTCAGCGACAACGGCACACAATTTACATCATCCATCTTTTCAGAATTTTGTCAGCAGAACGGAATCAGGCACATCCGAACACCTCCATTCCATCCGCAATCGAATTTCCAGGTAGAACGTTTTGCTCTAAAAAAATCAAGAGGGGAAGGGGACACCGAAGAGATCTTAGAGAGGTTCTTGTTTATCTACCGTTCGACACCGAACCCTCAGACAACAAATGGAGTCTCCCCAGCGGAAGCGTTACTTGGCAGAAAAATACGTACACATTTTGACAGCATTCGTCCGACTCCAGCTCTTAAGCCGCAACGAAACGTGATGATGAAGAAACAGTACAATAGTCATCATGGGGCACAAAAACGATTGTTCAGTGTGGGTCAAAAGGTACTTGCTATGGACTATCGAGGAAAACATCTTACATGGATAGCTGGTCGGATCGTTCAAAAGAAAGGAAATGTGGTTTACAAGGTGTCCGTTGGTTCAGAAATCTGCGTGCGTCATGCTAACCAACTGAAATCAACCTCGATCTCCAACAACGAAACGCAGCATAGGTTACCTCTTGATGTTCTGCTAGACACCTTTGAAATCAAAACGCCCGGAACAGACAGGTCAGTTTCTGTGCAAGCAAAGAGTGATACAACTTCCTTATTGCCTAGAAGATGGGCAGATCGAAAGCGCAGGCCAGTCACTCGGTTGCAGTTGGACCCTAGCACCAGATCCTACGAATCTGCTCAAGGGGGAGGTGTTAGTGGGACATAGATTGGATTAAAGCATATTTCATGCATGATGGTGTTGCTGCGCACTGATTGGCTAATTCTAAAGCGATTAGCCTGGGCAAATTATTGGAGAAAAATCTAGAAGCTTCTTATGTATATACTATAAATATATGAACGTTATTAAAACTAGCGTTTGCTGTTCACATATCTTTATTATTTTGAATACAATTTCATTCCTGTTCAAAGTGTTCTGATTTTTGGGTCTTGTTGAGTGTCATCGTATAAGAATACTAAGCAATAGGAATAGTTGGGTCGTTTATATTAACAAAACACAATTATAACAGGTTGGCTTACATGTCTTCTCTCATCCGCTTCGCTTCCCTCTCTACTCATCGCTTTTCCACTTCGTTTCACTGATCGCCTGTCTGGATCAATGAGTGTACTAAATATATATATTCGAAATTCATTCACGTATTTACCTTACTTTATTCCATTATTCTCTGACGCGAAATAAGTCGGTAATTATATACGAGGGTTGGTGATGTATATATTTCGATAACAATCATTTGTACGATCTAAATAATGTCAAATACACAAGGGCCACTAAAAAGTATTCGTAATTATATGCAAGATGATACAAATCTTGCATAGAACATCCGTAAATATGAATCAGCCTATGTTATCAACATAAATGCTATTATACTTAAGAATAAATATACTTCTACTAGTTAATTACTTAAAAACTGTCAAATAAATGATAAAAAAAGGATGAGAACAATTCCATACAAATGGTCCTAATGGAAAAGTTCATGTTATTATTATCATTCATAAACCTAGAAATACCTATTCTGTTTAACTTTTAACTGTACGTAATGATGTACATGTGTTCAAACAAAGATAATAAAATTGTGGTGGTCGATATTATCCCTAAGCTTCGTGTATTGTTCGTCCTGATGACCGTTACCCGATAACGCCCCAACGGTGTATAAATCAGAAGGCGAATACGAAAGATTGATTGCGTTTATTATTGGACCACACACAGATATCCAAAATTACAGACACATTAAGAAGGTATGAAAGATTGATATCGTAAAGCAGGCGAGTGAGCGAGAGATCGATTGATCGAGTCAGCGAGTGCAGTACAGTGAACAGGATTAAGATGTACGTAAATATACAAACGGAAAAGCATGAATCATCGGATCAATTAAGCGATTAATGATAAGACTAGCAGAATGAATACATGCATAGGCAGTAAGCAATCCTCAAGCGTACATAATAAAGGTACAATAGTATAGGTAGATTGTTGTTGTTGTACGAATGACTATCCGTTAAATAAGTTAACAAAAGGGCTTAGCTAAATTATATGTAAACAAACTCAATTGTATGTGAGCTGCTATAAAACTATAATATTCAAACTTTGAACTACAAGCTAACGAATTTGATATTTAGGGTAACCAGGGTGTACAATATCTTGCCGCTTAATGAACAGAATACATTGTGAATATCTTAACGATCTTCAAAATAATCGCTGGACTGGAAATTATCATTCCTTTTCAACTTGTTGTATTACTAGCTGTCAGTTAATTTTTAAATGAACTATGTTTTCAAAATGAACTAAGTATTAAATCAGTATTACCATAATAGTTAAATTTATGTAGAGTGAAATTATTCAATATTTTTCAAGTCCAATTTCCGATCCCCTTTCTTGAAATACAAATTAAAACTCAAACCCTTCAATCTTTCTTTCGAGTGTTTTTACGTGGTAGTGACATCTTTCATATTAGACATCATGTTCGATATCAATCAATTATGTATAAGACTTGCTCTACTTGTAATTGAAAGGAAATCATGAGATAAAATGGATTTATTTTATTGTACAAATCTTGTTTTACTTACGTAGATGAATACATAAGTCACATCATAAGCAAAACGTTTAATTATTTTTTAAAAGTAATTAAGCTACTCGTAAGTAGATTAAAACGATTTAGCGAAGTCGCAGAACAAAGATAATATTTACAGCTTACTTACTTACTTTCGCCTGTTACTCCCAATGGAGCATAGGCCGCCGACCAGCTTTCTCCAACCCACTCTGTCCTGGGCCTTCTTTTCTAGTTCTTTCCAGTTCTTGTTCATTCTTCTCATGTCTGTCTCTATTTCTCGGCGTAATGTGTTCTTTGGTCTTCCTCTTCTCCTTCGACCTTCAGGATTCCATGTGAGGGCTTGTCTTGTGACACAATTGGGTGATTTCCTCAAAGTGTGCCCAATCCACTTCCAGCGCTTCTTCCTGATTTCTTCCTCCGCTGGAATCTGGTTTGTTGTCTCCCACAGTAACTTGTTGCTGATAGTGTCTGGCCAACGGATCCGAAGTATCTTGCGTAGACAGCTGTTAATAAACACTTGTATCTTCTGGATAATGGCTTTCGTAGTTCTCCACGTCTCTGCCCCATACAGAAGAACTGTCTTGACATTTGTATTGAAAATTCTAACCTTGGTGTTGGTTGACAATTGTTTTGAGCTCCAGATGTTCTTCAGTTGTAAATATGCTGCTCTTGCTTTGCCGATCCGCGCCCTCACATCTGCATCTGATCCACCGTGTTCATCAATGATGCTGCCCAGATATGTAAAGGTTTCCACATCCTCCAAAGCTTCTCCATCAAGTGTAATTTGATTGGTGCATATTGTGTTGTATCGGAGAGTCTTGCTTTTCCAATATTTACAGCGCCAATTTAAATTTATCAGCGGAACACAATCTATCAAGTTTCTGAAGACACGACTAAATCATTAGACTTGAGTCACCGAATAATTTGATAAAACTTTGGTGAACAATATTAAGAAACAGATAAACCTAATTCTAAACAATATTAACTTGAAACTGCTTATTTTCCGCACCGATTGTATAAGACCACAAATGTATTTTCTGAAGCTATTCTGCTGTTTCTTGTGGAAACTAAATGAATGAAGCCAAATAGTTTTAACAATGGATACAGACTTGAAATCACTACAAAAAGTTATCCGAATAAAATATGTTTATAATTAATTCAATAGAAATAGTAATACTGACGTTTATTTGGTATTCTCACAGAAGAACAGTTGACTCTGTTGGTTTTAAAATGAAAAACAATAAACTCTCATTTAATTTTTAACACCATAATAAATAAATAAAGATAATTAACTCATTCGTCAGGTGATTGAATATGAGCCGCACTCAGGGTAGGAAGCGACCGGTCGCCTAAACTGAATTAAGCGAAACGGGGTTTTGAACCTATAACTTAGAGGCTAATGGTCAAAAGCCTTAAATTATAAATCAAGGATTAACAGTTATACATTCGTTAGGTAATAGATTGTAAATAAAAGATAATTACTTACTGTAAGTTAAATTTGAAGTGAATAAATTATCAGGAAGATTCCACAAAGCTACTTCTCACTAATAAGATAATGTGATCTTGTTAATGAGATCATAGCTATTTATTAAATCAGATGTCTTTTTGCTAATGAATAAATTACTTTATTTCTTACTATATTGTTAACTAGATCAAGTTTCCCCCTTCATTAATTACAATATACTAATTGACAAGGCTAAACCAGAAATATGTATTTTTTCTAGTTATTAAAATTCTCAATAGGGAAGTATGTCATATAGAGTTGCTTGATTGAAATACATTTGTGTAAATGCATGAAATATTTTCACCAAAATGGTATTTTAATATAAATGACACTTTAGGAAAAACGAAAACTAAGATTTCGATTTTTGTCATAATATTTGAATGGAGATGAAACTTGGGGAACTACTACAATCATCAAACTGGTACAAGTATTTGTAAATAGTTGTTTACACAAAATACTCAATATCCGTTGACCGAACACTATCAGCAACAATCTACTGTGGGAGAGAACAAACCAGCTTCGAACTAAGGAGAAAATTAGGAAAATATGTCGGGTGTGGATAGGACATACATTGAGGAAATCGTCATAATGCATCACGAGGCAGGCGCTAACTTGAATTCCGGTTAATGAATAATGGTTATCCATTAAAGTTCATAAACCGCTGGAAGGGTTGCAATACGATTAGACTTATGACGCTTCTGGAACCCAAAAAGCGAGTTTATATTACATTACCATTTAGGAGTGACTCAAATAGTCTCATGTTGAAACGGAGACTGAAATTAGCTACAAACAGGACATTTTATGCAGCTCAACTTGTCATCATTGAAAAGACAAGGTCAATGTTTCACCAAAAATCTAAACAGCACATAAGCGATTGTGTCACATCGCATTGTGTATATCAATTGACATGTATGTGCAGAAACACGTACATAGGGAGGAGCAATCGTGATCTGCAATTAAGGGTGGCGGAACACATACCTAAATGGTTGCAGAACCAAATGAATTCTAATGGTCAAATAAGATCACAAGATAGACAAACATCTTCCTCCGTTGCGAAACATTTGGTTGAAACTGGTCATAATGTTGACATCAAGTCAGCGTTTGTAGTGCTGTACAAAAGCCTTCAAGGATGTATACTAAGGTTTATTGAAGCCTTGGCTATACGGAAATTGAAACCCCCTTTATGTGTTCAAAAACAATTTGTTCTTACCCTTAGCCTACCCTGGTAATGCTGATTTATTATCCAGAGTAGTCATCACATTGTTTTTGTGTACTTTATTTATTTACCTTAACCTGTCTAGTTGACCTTTTAATTTTCTTTTCAATTAGTTTTTCATCATGGCTCTACACTAATATATATATGATTTACAATAATTAAATAACACTCATGGAGTAGATACGTTACGTAATGATTATATAATGACATCGTTTATAAACTAACATTAATTGGAAGAGGATTAATACTAATCAAAGTAGTTATTCGAAAATTAAGCTGTTGCTACGTTGCATAATATGTAAAAATGAGAAGAAAGAACTAACAAAATATTTTGATGAATGGTCAGTAATATAGTAGTTATGTAAGAATCAAGAGACGAATGAAGAGAATAAGTAAAATACAAAAAAGGAATACGATAATTGTTTACCGAAATTATGCTACAAACTCCGCTATACCGATGGCCAAGGTAGCGAGAGTGGTTGCACAAACTTCTTTTGGATACAAAGGTTCGGTTTGTATCCAAAAGAATTTTGGATCAGCATTACCAGGGTAGGCTAAGGGTAAGAACAAATTGTTTTTGAACACATAAAGGGGGTTTCAATTTCCGTATAGCCAAGGCTTCAATAAACCTTAGTATACATCCTTGAAGGCTTTTGTACAGCACTACAAACGCTGACTTGATGTCAACATTATGACCAGTTTCAACCAAATGTTTCGCAACGGAGGAAGATGTTTGTCTATCTTGTGATCTTATTTGACCATTAGAATTCATTTGGTTCTGCAACCATTTAGGTATGTGTTCCGCCACCCTTAATTGCAGATCACGATTGCTCCTCCCTATGTACGTGTTTCTGCACATACATGTCAATTGATATACACAATGCGATGTGACACAATCGCTTATGTGCTGTTTAGATTTTTGGTGAAACATTGACCTTGTCTTTTCAATGATGACAAGTTGAGCTGCATAAAATGTCCTGTTTGTAGCTAATTTCAGTCTCCGTTTCAACATGAGACTATTTGAGTCACTCCTAAATGGTAATGTAATATAAACTCGCTTTTTGGGTTCCAGAAGCGTCATAAGTCTAATCGTATTGCAACCCTTCCAGCGGTTTATGAACTTTAATGGATAACCATTATTCATTAACCGGAATTCAAGTTAGCGCCTGCCTCGTGATGCATTATGACGATTTCCTCAATGTATGTCCTATCCACACCCGACATATTTTCCTAATTTTCTCCTTAGTTCGAAGCTGGTTTGTTCTCTCCCACAGTAGATTGTTGCTGATAGTGTTCGGTCAACGGATATTGAGTATTTTGTGTAAACAACTATTTACAAATACTTGTACCAGTTTGATGATTGTAGTAGTTCCCCAAGTTTCAGCTCCGTACAGTAGAACTGACTGTCTTGGCGTTCGTTTTGAAAGTTGTGACTTTGATTTTGGCTTGGAGACAGTTGTTTTGAGTTCTATATGTTCTTCAACTGTAGGAATGTTGCCCATACTTTGCCAATCATTGCTTGTACATCAGGTTCTCACCTATTCCAGAGCTTCTCCACCAGGTGCAACTGGCTAGTGTACTCCATGTTGTATTTCAGAATATTTTGTTTTCCATTTAGTATGTATGAGGTCTACTGATACTACTAAACTGGTTGTCTTGTATTTGTTGATGTGTATGGGATAGAAGGACTGGGTTATCTGTGAAGTCCAAATCATCTAGGCGCATCCAAGCTGTCCATTCTATTCAGTGCTTCACCTTAGATGAAGAGGTCTTCATAATCCAGTTAAACACTAGAAGAAAGAGAAAGAGTGAGTGTAAGCAGCTTTGTCTGACACCAGTCTTCACTTGGAATTCATTTGTCAGCTTTGCTCTATTCACGACTTTGCAATGTAATCTGTCGCATGAATTCCGTATGATGTTGATGATTTTCTCAGCTCCTCAAACCATTGTTGTGGACTTATGCCCGGTTTTTTCTCACGTGATTGATTCACCAATCGAAATACGACTTATCCAATCTTAGCACTGTGCCAAACCAATGACGTTCGACCGGTATGAGCGGCCTAGCGTCCTTATTAGTCCTTTGCTCGCCTAGTCCGTCCACTCGACTCCAGAACACCAATAACAGCTCCTACTATGCAAATCATTTATTTCAAGCACAATTGGTTTATGTGCCAGACAAACAGACCAAATCACACCATAAAATAGAAAATAACGTTTGTACAACACCAAGCCAAAATATGGCTGTGAATGTGAGAGACATTAATCAATAAACTAAATATAATTTAGGAACAGAAAATCGTATAATAATAATCCATAGGTCAAAATGAACCTTATAATAAGACGAATATAGATACACACAATCTAATAACTGAATATCTATACAACAAGAATATTTATAGAATATTAGTCCATTAATAGATCCCAGAGGTTACCCGTACTTTAATCTTCACTAAGATACGACAACTATACTGTTGGACAACGTTCCATAATATTCTCCTATCCATGCTGTCAAATGCTTTCTCATAATGAAGGAAGTTGATGTATGGTGACGAATTCCATTCAATTGATTGTTCAACGACGGTCCGCAATGTCACGATCTGGTTTGTGCACAACCGATCCCTACGGTATCCGAGCTGTTGGTCGCGAAGTTGAAAGTCTATTGAGTCTTTCATCCGGTTCAGCAACACTCTGTTTTCCAAACACTTCCTGATAGTAATAGTAGTGTGATACATCTATACTTCTCATACTTCCTCAGATCTCCTTTCGTCGGTATCTTGATGAGGTGTCCTTTTTTCCAGTCTGTCAGAGGCACTTGTTCTTCACCCGAAATCTTCCTGAGTAGAACTTGAAGCATACTTGCATGATCAGGTCGGGCATCTGGGTACAGAAGAGAGTCGTTTGGGTAGTCGATGGAGACTTGTTGGTCGCAGGTCAGATAACGGTGAATGTCTACTGCAACTGTGCCCAGAATACAACCTGTGTCAGCTCCTCTCCTGGTTGTCATGTCTTCTAATGACCTTGTAAAATTTTTGGTGATTCAGATATAATCGATCTTTTTCTGTGTAGTGTGATCCAGTATCACCCATGTAGCTTCGTGAATGAGTTTGTGGCGGAGTACAACACCGGATAAAATTCATTGTGGTCCCCTCCTTTGTTTTCAAGGATGCATTGATGACTCTGGATCCATGAGATTCCAATCCTATAAGCACTTCTCGTGCTTCTTTAGACACAATCGGTGCAACTCCCTGTGTGCGAAACGTCTTCCCGATAAGAGTACTTCTATCGAAGCTTATCTTTTCTGTCCAGTTAAGCTTCAATAGGTTCCACTTGATCCAAGAACCGCCAAATTGTATCTCTTCATTTCGTAACCGTTTGACTGGTCCTCCCTGGATATTTTGCCTTCGCAATAGGTGACGTAAGTTGGCAAAAGCCAAACTAGATTTTTGAATCCATGTAGAGATTTCCTCAGACACTACACCATCAGTATTGATGAGACTCCCAAGATAACCGAAGCGGTCAACGTTCAAATACTTGACTTATGAATAAATCGGGCTCTAACGCAAGCCAACCCTGAAGTGACATTTTGCACTTAGGTGGGGAGATACGCATCCCGAACATCCTGACATTGTTTCTCAGTGCTACTAAAAGACTCCCCATTTTACCAGCGTCTTCACCAAACAGGACTGTCATGTGCATGTTCTAAGTCGATGAGTGGACCTCCTGGATAGACATCAATTCCTGAAAATTCAGACGACGAGGACGTTATTTCCAGCAGTAGGTCTATGATGAAAAAGGATAAAAATGGAGATAGTGGATAGTCTTTCCAGACACCGCTTGAAGCTGTAAAATCAAATGACAGTTCGTTATAAGCTCTGATTCGACTAGTAGTGTGCGAGTAAAGAGCCCTCACAAGGTTTATGTACTTATGAAGTACACCTTTCAACGACAGACACTGCCACAGAACCTCTCGCTTTCCATAGTCCAGTGCTGCTTCTAAGTCAAGAAAAACGATCATTGTCGGACACTGATAAGCATGCCTGTGTTCTAAAATCTTGCGAATGGTGAATATGTGGTCGAGGCAGCTACGACTAACTCTGAAGTCAGTTTGAATTTCTCGTGTTTGCAGTTCACGTGTCTTTGTTAAGCGCCTAATAATTATTGATGCTATTATTTTAGATATTATATTAGTCAAACTAATCCTTTCAACGAGACGGCACTGCTGACAATATGCAATACCTACACCGTTATTGGGGTACACGACTGTCAGTCACCATAAAACGGCTCCAGTACGGGTGAAAACTGTAGTATAATTAAAAAACAAAAAAAGTTATGACGATTCGGGAATCTCAGAGTATGACGGAATACAAAGATCCGATACATCCGCGTCATTCCAAACAATTTCCACCAATGTCATTCATAGTCCATAACCATTAGTTATGATAATCACGTGAACTCCGAACAGGCGCTAGTCTATGATACGCTAGTTAACACTGCTGTTCTCGCAGCTTTTTGGATATCACACAAAGCTACCTTGAGGTTAATATCATTTTCACAGTTAATTATCTCTTTCTCTAGTTGTTCCTGAAATATATTCTCATTATTAAGTTGAACTCTAAGAGGTTTTCTTGCTGTGGCTTTTCTAAGTCCAGTAAGATGCAGACAAATACGTGCTCGAAATAAAGCGCGTTTTGAGTTTATACATGTACTCCGGAATGAGCGACAGTCTTCAATCCAACCCCTCTACCGATGAACAACGGCAATGTGATTTACTTGAGTTAATCGATAAGTCGGTAGTGAGGGTGCCCACGTCAGACGATGTTTTGCCTTATGTTTAAAGTTGGTGATTATCAGAAATAGAAAGTTCTCTGAGCATAACTGCAGCAGACGCTCGCCGATATCTGTTCACTGAGCCGTAACAACGTAAGATCAAACTAAGTGACTTTTGGTTTGGTTGAGTTTACATATTTGTGCATCGATATCACACGCCACTATTACTACATTAGAACGTTCAGCTTTTTTTAAAGTAGGTTGGATAAATGCCTATAAAATTCATCTTCAACTTAAACCGAGCTAAAAATTAGTGGGAACGTCAGTAGAGACAATGAAAAAGCAACAGCATGTTCCCCTATCTTTTCGAGTTCTTACTGTCCTGCTTAGTCGGACAACGCACAATCGACTGTCTATTGAAACCCAGACTAACAGAGACTGTTCTACCTTTAAATTTAATGCTTCACCTACACCAACGAGGCCACAGGAAGTAGCGGTGAGATAACCAGCTACATAAAGGGTGAATCGTACCGGTTCTTTATAATAACAAGGTGAGGTCAGATGAACGACCACATTGTTGGCGCGTGGTGATAAAGACGTACGGTAAGGGCTATGAACTTCATGACTACTTTTATCTGTTCACTACCAAGGGTGAGTGCAGGATCAGGGTCCTGTCAGTCTTGTAGAATTACTTTACACTTGGAAGGTGAACAGCACATACCATACCTAGAGACATTAATTGCCAACTGATTAAGTGAGGATTGAATGACTTGGGTATCATCGCATAGTAAGACAATATCATTCGTATACTAAAGGCCGAAAAGTCGTACTCCAGGCAACAGATGCACAACGTCATTACCTATCAGTACTGTTTCCAGAACGTCATCGGTAGCAAAGTTGAAGAGGAATGGTGAGATTGGGCAACCCTGTCTAACCCCACTGCTTGAACGGAACAGCGGAGAGAGAGTACGCCTTACTTCTGTAACAACTCTCTACAGTCAGCAGTATAGCTTCTCTCTGAGACCTTAAGTTTCTGCTTTTAGTTTTAACGTTTTCCAACCGACCTACCTGGAGTAGTAGAACCTGAAGTAAAATATGTTCCAACTAACATAGCTCGGTTGAGTCATCACGATAGGCAAGCCCGACCACCACGTCAAATAGCAGCTACGGTCAACTGCTAATTTGTTACTCCATGGTTGTATAAAACAAGACAACTTACACCACCTCTCTTTATTTCTTTTGTTTATTTTCGTTATCTTAACAAACAGGAGCAATAGTAACAAAGGAAAAGTTTATCTACACATTAGATACACGCTCAAAATAACAAGTAATGGCAGACGACAGTTATATTTTGACGACTGCATTTTAAAACATTCAATTTACAATGGATTTCAACGTTATGAAGGTAGATACCAAAAGATTGGAAACCATGAAGAAAGCAGAAACTTAAATATATACACGGTGCGTATAGCTAATTCATAAAAATACACGACTTATAAAACATTTGAGTTTCTAAACATGAAATTATTGATTGATTGTATATCACAAAAAACAGAAGTGAAAAAATAATTATTGAAATGTGAGTGCACGGAGAAATAAATTAATTTGGAAAATAATTTTAATACTTTTACATTCACCAAGCACAAACTTCAGCACAAAAGAGAAAAACAAATATAACAATCCTAATATGGCTGTTTTTTAAATTTTTTCACTTAAACATGCTACATTCTGTACAAGCGACATAATGTTACTACAGGAAAGATTATGAGACATAAACAATTTACAGAAAATAGGATAGATATAGTTAATTAATCATCAAAGTTGACAGAAAAACGATGGTAGATCAAAATAGCAATGTTTCCAATACTAACTTCCATGAAAACACCGACAACTGCAAAACAACTCACATCGGTGATAAACGTAGCTTGAATATTACTTCCTTGGCTACGCTAACCAATTACAGAAACTTATGTTGCAAATGAAGATAAGAATAGTAAAAACCTTCACTGTTATCGCCCAATTTGAGTAGCAATCCAATCCAAACCTTGAGGAAGCCTAGAAAAAAGCAGTAGTAAGAATATCTTAATTTAAAAACAAAAAGAGAAATAAAAATTAATACTCAAGTAAAACTTCAAAGAATCTCATTTTAAAAAACTGAAAAATACATGAAGCTTTGACGGTAGATTGATTGCGAACTAAGAAACTCATTTTGTGGCCACTAGCACATCTACACGAGTTTTACTCATGTTCACTATAACCAATAACAGCACTGTTAAACTGGTGTCATTTGATATATATAAACAACTGAGATAAGGAATATCCTATTTTCAGTTATGTTTGCACAATAAGACAAAGATTTCCAGTAGATAATAGTAAGACGGTTTACTGATGGTTAATTCACTTAGACTAATAAGAGTAGAAGACTAACGTATTTTGAAGTACTCCGCTTTGCATTTGTTTGTCAAAATAGCATACAACCTACTATCATTGCCTTCTGTCATAGAAAATTTCCAGTTGTCTCAAGCGTTATCATGGATTCTAAAACTCTCCCGCTTCACCATCAGACTCTGTTAGATATTGGTAAGGGTTTTACTGAAATGTATGGATACTACATTGATAAGTCTATCTAAACGATCTCTGACTGGTCGAAAGTTGAATGATACCACTCAATACGAATACTGAAACAGTCATTCTGAAACCAAGTATACCATTCAAACTGGCTTCCTTCAACGTTCTCACACTAATGCAGATCGGACAACAGACAGGGTTGGCTATGTCTTTAGAAAGTCTTAATATGGACGTCTGTTGTCTATCCGAGACCCGTATTCAAGACTCTAGTGAAGTACTACAAATTCGCTTTCCACCTGTCGCCTTGAAAGGCTTGTCTCATGTGCGTTTATCCTGGGACCCTGTGGCACCTTCGTCTGAATTTTCTGGCACTGGTGTCACATTAAGCGTTAGAGCTGAGGCAGCACTGACCGATGGGATCCCCACTAACAGTCGACTATGCGCTGTCAGATTAGAAAGTTCCATCGAAGTAAAGAGAAATAGGTGTGAGAAACGATGTATTTTCGTCATTTCCGCCTATACTCCGACAGACTGCAGTCCGGATGGGTTTTACCACCAGTAAACAGTTCTACAGAAAGTGCGTTCGACAAATATTGTAGCACTAGCCGGAGCCTTGAATGATCAGGTCGGGCATCTGGGTACAGGAGAGAGTCGTTTGGGTAGTCGATGGAGACTTGTTGGTCGCAGGTCAGATAATGGTGACTGTCTACTGCAACTGTGCCCAGAATACAACCTGTGTCAGCTCCTCTCCTGGTTGTCATGTCTTCTAATGACCTTGTGAAATTTTTGGTGATTCAGATATAATCGATCTTTTTCTGTGTAGTGTGATCCAGTATCACCCATGTAGCTTCGTGAATGAGTTTGTGGCGGAGCACAACACCGGATAAAATTCATTGTGGTCCCCTCCTTTGTTTTCAAGGATGCATTGATGACTCTGGATCCATGAGATTCCAATCCTATAAGCACTTCTCGTGCTTCTTTGGACACAATCGGTGCAACTCCCTGTGTGCGAAACGTCTTCCCGATAAGAGTACTTCTATCGAAGCTTATCTTTTCTGTCCAGTTAAGCTTCAATAGGTTCCACTTGATCCAAGAACCGCCAAATTGTATCTCTTCATTTCGTAACCGTTTGACTGGTCCTCCCTGTCTCCCACATTATCTGGACATTAAATGTACCTATATTGATTGTTGCTCTGATTGTCAGAAGCATAGGCCTCGTGACTTCCGAAGGATCTCGGCTTTCATCGTGAGGAGTCATAATTTTCCGAACGAAGATCTTCCAACTCCTAGGGCAATTTAATTGTCTTGAATTGTATGTTCTTGAAAGCGTTATTGCAGCAACTTTCCTTCCTACGAGTCGGTCATCTACAGCGTAGGACCAGGCACATATATGCATCGGTCCAAGTTGCCACACCTTATTAGCACAAGATAAACAACAAACTCATAGAAGCAGTTACTTCAATAGAAGTAACACAAATAAAGGTTGTATATAAGGATATAATACAGGAAGAAAGATATGAGTCAATTTAAATATCACTTTAAGCGAAGACAAAGGGTGTATACACGTACGCCATTGTGATAGATTCTGGGTCTCTGATTCTGAGTCTCCAACACCATTGGTTACGATAGTCACGCGAACTCTAACCAAGTAGTCTGTATCTACCAACATGGTTCAGACCAGAAGCCAATGACTTCATGGACTGGTGCCACGTTTTGGTTTGGCCACCCCTAACTCTTTTCCAACCATCCCCAACACTAGTCAGCATTGCGCGTCGTGGTAATCGGTGTTCAGGCATATGTAACACGTGGCCTAACCATCTCAGTCGATGAAGATTTACAACCTCATCAACTGGTTTATCATCATCATTTCGTAGTACCCTAAGTCTAACTTCACTATTACCTACATGGTGATCCCAGCAGATGCGAGCAATATTTCTAAGACATCTGTGATCAAATACTAGTGGCTTACGAGTATCCTCTACCCTTAATGGCCATGTTTCACAGCCGTAAAGTAGAAGAGAGCAAACTGCTGCGTAGTATACTTGTCCCTTAATTGATAGACGGATATTTTGCTTTCACAATAAATAACGTAAGTTGGAAAAAGCCAAACGAGCCTTTTGAATCCGTGCTGAGATTTCGTCAGACACCAACCCATTAGGGCTGACTAGACTTCCAAGATAAGTGAAGTTGTCGACGCGTTTGACTACTTCGCTCCCTATCCTTCGTTCAGGTGTTGACGCAGGCCAGTCCTGGAGTAACAATTTACATTTAAATGGGAGATCAATTCCTCAAAATTCGGTTGAAGAGAGTGTTATTTCCAGCAATAGGTCTATAATGAAGTTGAACAAAAATGGGGATAGTGAACAACCTTGTCGGACATCACTTGGGGTTGTAAAATCAGATGACAGTTCGCCATAGGTTCTCATTGGACTGGTAGTGTTCGAGTTAAGAGCCTTCACAAGGTTTATGTACTTCTCAGGTACACCTTTCAATGACAGACACTGCCACAGAACCTCTCGGTTGACAAAGTCAAATGCTGCTTTCATGTCAAGAAAAACTATCACTGTCTGACGCCGATAAACATGTCTGTGCTCTAAAACTTGACGAATAGTGAGTATGTGGTCGATGCAGCCACGACCAGGTCTGAAGCCAGCCTGATTTTCTCGTGTTTGCAGTTCACGAGTCTTAGTTAGGCGCCCGATAATTATTGAGGCTAGTATTTTAGATGCTGTGTTAGTCAGACTAATCCCTCCATGGTTATCACAGGATGATTTTGACCCCTTCTTATATATTGGGACAATCAGTGATTGTCACCAGTCGAATGAGATTACGTCCAACTCCCAGTTTTTAACCAGAATATTAGTCAACCTAGTCGCTAAAATTGGGCCACCATATTTAAAAACCTCTGGAGTCAATCCATCAGGACCAGCTGCTCTTCCTCACACGACTTCCTAATTCGTTTCTTTTATTAGTCTGAAAAGCTGTCTTTTGTTACATACAGCCACTGCCTTTTCCATTTCCTTTGCTTTCGTTGCTCACCACTGCTCACGATCGTTCCTTAGACTTTTGGTTAACCTAGATCTGATTTGTTCACGCTCTTCATTGTGTTCAGAGCATGATGGTATGAGTTTACGGGAATCTATCATTGCAATAGACTAAGTAGAAATTCACTGGTTTTTCGTGACCCTTTGGTTCAAATAACTAATAGATGTCGCTGATGTTTCCACAGCTGTTCGTATATTATCCCAAGCAACATCTGGGTCAGCCTTGTTCTCAGAACTCCTTAAGTGTGACCTCATTTGTTCCTGGAATCTCTTTGGATTTCTCATCCCTGAGTTCAACTCTAATGGGTCTTCTTAGTGTACTTTCCCTGCGTCCATTGAGGCGCAAACAAATGCGTGCTCTTATTAGAGCGTGGTCAGAGTCTAAACATGTATTCCAGTACAAGTGACAATCTTCTATCGAGCCTCTCCAATGATGACATGGCAATATGGTCTATTTAAGTCCATCGTTGGTTTGGTGCAGGGGGTCCTTGCCATGTTAGACGATGTCTCTCCTTATGCTTAAAATTAGTGCTTGCTAAAAATAAACGATTGTCTGAACATATTTGCAACAGACGATCACCATTATCTGTTCGCTGAGCCTGAATACTAAAATACCCACTTAAATGTCTTTCTATTTGGTTTAAGCTACCTACTTGGGCATTAAAGTCACCAGCTACGAGTAGTATGTCTGAGCGTTTAGCTTTTTGAAGAAGTTCAGAGAGCTTTCCGTAAGTCATTTTTCACTTCATCCGCTCTGCAGTCAGTGGGAGCGCGGTCATAAAGGACGAAAAGACAACAACGTGTGTCCTTATCCTTCCGATTTCTTACGGAGTCATTTAGTTGAACAGCACACAGACGATTGTTAACAGTAATCCACTCTAATAGTACTTGTTCTGCACTCATACTTAATGCTATTTCTACACCTACCATTCCACGAGAACTAGCCATTGGGTCACTAGATAAACGTAGGGTGTATCTCGTCAGCTCTCCGTTTTGGAGAGGTGGGGTCAAGTGAATAACCATACTAATATCCTGTATGCGTGTTTTGGAGTCACTGCATACATCAATGGTACGAGATTCCAAGGTTTTGGCCAAGGATGCCTGCTAACCGATTTGACATACGCGTACGTTGAGTTTCCCGTGTGTACTTTGGAGTGTGTTTTTAGTAGACCTGGAAAAATGTTCCGCGCACTAGATTCGTTGGCCATGATGACACTTGAGGAGGAAGTCAAAAGAGGGAGTTTAGAGTTGAAAGTCGGGGTGTGAGGAATAATAGGAATGGAAGAGGGATATTAATTATGGATACAGTGATCTTAGTGACCTGAGGGAGTGACCGCAGTGACCAAGGGACAACTTCTTGAGGCTGATCACACACGACCTTTTTGTGAGTAACTTTTGTGTTAGTTGCGTACTTGTTAGTACCTTACCATCGGAGACGGAAGTCCGTGGGATAAAGCGAGGTGTGTATTTTTACGGTCGGCCTTTTCTAACCTCACCCTTCCTTATGGGAAGGCAGCATCGCTGTCATGCTGGTTGTCTGAAAGAGACACCTTACTGCTGTCACACCTCTTTACAGTCAGCAGTAGGACTTCCCCCCTGGACCATGGGTTTGATGCTTTTAGTCTTACCGCTCTCCAACCGACCTGTCTGGCATGGTAGGACCTTGGAGAACGACTGTTCCAGCCAGCATAACTCGATCGGTTCATCACGATAAGTAAGCCTGACCACTACTACCATACCTGCAGACACTAATTACCAACTGATTAAGTGAGGATTGCATTGCTTCCAACTCATTGGCACGCTCCGACCACCAGGGTTCTCGGTCCCTTCACAAACTTTGCCGAATTTCATTACGTAAGTCGTCGTTTGTGGTCAAACTCACGGTTACCCGGAGTAGACAGACGGGTTTTAATGAGTTGTAAAGAGCCTGAAGAAACAGTGCTTATAAGCAGGACGTTTCGCGAAGCCGCATGCGAATTTACTGGTAAATTTCATGGCGTCATGCAATTGAAACTAATGCTTATCAATACTTTTCGGTGGGATAGTAGCTAGCATTGAATCTAGCTCGGTTGGATATTTAGTTGCAACAGGAGCTGCAACTAATTTACTGACATCGATCCGATTAGGACGATGAATTTGTTGGCCACTGAAAAGTAAGGTAAGATTAGCGCAAACAAGGGCGTGATCAGAGGCTAGATAGGTACTCCAAAAGAAGCAGCAGTCTTGTACACAACCACGCCAGTGGTAGCTGATCGCGATATGACCAATCTGAGTCCACGTTCAAGATCCAGAGGGAGCACGCCAGATGACATGGGCGATGACTGTGCAAGTAGTTAGTGTTAGACAGAAACAGGTTGTATTCTGGGCACAGTTGCAGTAGACAGTCACCATTATCTGACCTGCGACCAACAAGTCTCCATCGACTACCCAAACGACTCTCTCCTGTACCCAGATGCCCGACCTGATCATTCAAGGCTCCGGCTAGTGCTACAATATTTGTCGAACGCACTTTCTGTAGAACTGTTTACTGGTGGTAAAACCCATCCGGACTGCAGTCTGTCGGAGTATAGGCGGAAATGACGAAAATACATCGTTTCTCACACCTATTTCTCTTTACTTCGATGGAACTTTCTAATCTGACAGCGCATAGTCGACTGTTAGTGGGGATCCCATCGGTCAGTGCTGCCTCAGCTCTAACGCTTAATGTGACACCAGTGCCAGAAAATTCAGACGAAGGTGCCACAGGGTCCCAGGATAAACGCACATGAGACAAGCCTTTCAAGGCGACAGGTGGAAAGCGAATTTGTAGTACTTCACTAGAGTCTTGAATACGGGTCTCGGATAGACAACAGACGTCCATATTAAGACTTTCTAAAGACATAGCCAACCCTGTCTGTTGTCCGATCTGCATTAGTGTGAGAACGTTGAAGGAAGCCAGTTTGAATGGTATACTTGGTTTCAGAATGACTGTTTCAGTATTCGTATTGAGTGGTATCATTCAACTTTCGACCAGTCAGAGATCGTTTAGATAGACTTATCAATGTAGTATCCATACATTTCAGTAAAACCCTTACCAATATCTAACAGAGTCTGATGGTGAAGCGGGAGAGTTTTAGAATCCATGATAACGCTTGAGACAACTGGAAATTTTCTATGACAGAAGGCAATGATAGTAGGTTGTATGCTATTTTGACAAACAAATGCAAAGCGGAGTACTTCAAAATACGTTAGTCTTCTACTCTTATTAGTCTAAGTGAATCAACTACTAGTTTGTTTTGACACATATGAGCGATGTTAAGTTATGAAAACAATGTAAACGATAACGACCAAATAAACTTACAATCCAACTTTGCTGATTTATTCAGTTTATGTGCTAAATTTACACTGTTTTAGGATGCTAGGGGATTATCTACTATCTAAAAGTATTCAAACTCCGCCTGTAGCTCTTCTAGAGTTACTGCCGGTCCCAAGCCCACACAAAGGAGGAGGGTTGGGCATGGGGTTAGCGACCCCATCCCGTAGAAAAGCTAACTCGCTAAAAAAACGCTAACCAGAAAAAATCATTCAAACCATTTAAACTCTGTCCTGGGAGTTGAAGGAATAATTATGATGCCTCATGATGAAAGCCGAAATTCTTCGGAAGTCACGAGGCCGATGCACCTTCTAACGACCAGAGCAACACTCTTTACAGGTACATGGAACGTCCGGACAATGTGGGAGACAGGAAAGACCAGCCACATAGCAATGGAAATGAGGAGATACAACTTGGCAGTACTCGGAATCAGCGAAACCCATTGGACACAAACTGGACAACAAAGGCTAGGTACAGAAGAGATGCTGCTGTACTCCGGTCACGAAGGGGAAAATGCTCCACACACTCAGGGAGTTGCTCTAATGCTGTCCAAAGAAGCAAGAAATGCACTTATAGGATGGGAATCTCATGGACCCAGGATAATCAAAGCATCATTCAGAACAAAGAAGCAAGGGATCACAATGAGCGTTATCCAATGTTATGCATCCACCAATGATAGCAACGACGACGATAAAGATCAGTTCTATGAAAGGCTGCAATCAATTATAGAGAAGTGCTCACGAAAGGACCCCACCATCCTGATGGGAGATCTAAATGCTAAAGTTGGAGTGGACAACACAGGATATGAAGATGTAATTGGACGACATGGATTAGGAGAGAGAAATGAAAATGGGGAGAGGCTTGTAAACCTATGTGCATTCAACAAATTGGTTATAGGCGGCACAATATTCCCACACAAACGCATACACAAAGCTACATGGATCTCACCGGACCAAACCACAGAGAACCAGATAGATCACATCTGTATCAACAAAAATTCCGAAGATCAATGGAAGATGTGAGAGCACGGAGAGGAGCTGACATAGCTTCAGATCACCACCTGGTTGTGGCCAAGATGAAACTGAAGCTTAAGAAACACTGGACAAACAGCACTACGAAGGTTCAATACAGCCTTCCTTGGAGATACTGACAAGCTCCATGAATTCAAGATAACTCTCAACAACAGGTTCTAAGCTCTACAGGATCTACTGAAAGAACAAGAAACTACTTTGGAGAACAACTGGAAAGGGATAAAAGAAGCATTAACTTCAACGTGTCAGGAGGTTCTTGGTCCTAAGAAGCATCATCACAAGGAATGAATCTCTATGGGAACCCTGGACAAGATTCAATGAAGGAAGAACAAGAAAACAGAAATTAACAACAGCCGAACACAAGCAGAGAAAGTCAAAGCACAAGAAGACTACGCAGAAGCAAACAAGCAAGTGAAGGAAAGCATTAAAGCCGACAAGCAGAAATACATGGGAGAACTAGCAACAGCGGCGTAAAAAGCTGCAAGAGAAGGGAATATGAGACAACTATATGATTCAACGAAGAAATTAGCAGGGAGATATAGCAAACCAGAGAGACCAGTCAAGGACGAAGAAGGAAAGACAAACACTGAGATTCAAGAACAGAGGAAAAGATGGGCAGAATACTTCGAGGAACTGCTGAATAGACCAGCCCCATCGAATCCACCGAACATCGAAGCAGCACACACTGACCTTCCAATAGATGTCACTCCACCAACCATCGAAGAAGTCAAGATGGCCATCAGACAAATCAAAAGTGGGAAGGCGGCAGGACCTGACAATATACCAGCAGAAGCACTGAAGTCAGACATTGAAATAACTGCAAACATGCTTCACCTTCTATTCAAGAAGATTTGGGAAGAGGAACAAGTGCCAACGGACTGGAAAGAAGGATAATTCACCGAAATACCAAAGAAAGGAGATCTGAGCCAATGTGAGAACTACAGAGGCATCAGTTTGTTATCAGTACCAGGAAAAGTTTTCAACAGAGTGCTGCTGAATCGGATGAAAGACGCAGTAGACGCAGAACTTAGGGATCATCAGGCTGGATTCCGTAAGGATCGGTCGTGCACAGACCAGATTGCGACACTATGGAGTTCCTGAAAAGATTGTCAACATTATCCAAAACACATACGATGGATTACAGTGCAAAGTGGTGCATGGAGGACAGCTGACAGATGCATTTCCAGTAAGGACCGGAGTCAGACAAGCCTGTCTACTCTCCCCATTTCTCTTCCTTCTAGTGATTGACTGGATTATGACGAATTCGACATCTGAAGGGAAATACGGAATACAATGGACAGCTCAGAATCAATTAGATGATTTGGACTTCGCAGATGACCTAGCCCTCCTCCCTCATACACACGACCAAATGCAGATGAAGACCGCAAATGTAGCAGCAGCCTCCGCATCGATAGGTCTCCACATTCACAAAGGAAAAAGCAAGATTCTCAAATGCAACACGGAGAACACCAACCCAATCACACTTGATGGTGAAACCCTGGAAGAGGTGGAAACATTCAAGTACCTGGGGAGCATCGTCGATAAACAAGGAGGACCTGATGAAGATGTAAAGGCGAGGATTGGCAAAGCAAGGGCAGCATTTCTACAATTGAAGAACATATGGAACTCAAAACAACTCTCAACCAATTTCAAGGTCAGAATCTTTAATACGAACGTCAAGACAGTCCTACTGTATGGAGCTGAAACGTGGAGAACTACTACGGCCATCATCAGGAAGGTACAAGTATTTATAAACAGTTGTCTACGCAAAATACTCAACATCCATTGGCCGGATACTATCAGCAACAGCGTTTTATGGGAGAGGACAAACCAGCTTCCAGCTGAAGAGGAAATTAGGAAAAGACGTTGGAAGTGGATCGGACATACATTGAGGAAATCACCAATGTGCATCACGACTCAATCCCTAACTTGGAATCCGGAAGGGAAGCGGAAAAGAGGAAGGCCAAAGAACACACTACCCGGGAAACAGAAGCCGATATGAAAAGGCTGAATAGCAACTGGAAAGAACTGGAAAGGAAGGCTCAGGACAGAGTTGGATGGAGAATGCTGGTGAGCGGCCTATGCTCCTCCACAAGGGGTAACAGGCGTAAGTAAGTAAGTAAGTAAAAGTATTCAGGCAGTTAGGTAGTATTTTAAGGCCAAGAAACTACTTGAACTATTGATCAATCACAATAATTAAAGATATAATCATGAATTTCAAACCCACGATAAATGTTAAAAATTAGTCATCAGAAACTGAGGTTATTACTACTAGGCATTTTGTTTGTAATACAGCATTTAAATGGATGGTTTAAACATGATATCTTGAATTTCCTAAGAGAGCGAACCCCAAGAAAACATCCATAGAAAGAAAATCCTTTTTGGCTTTAATTTTTCACTAACTACAGATTGCTAGACAAGGTGGATGAGTGCTGTACACGAATAATATTTTATACTGTAGTCCAGAATTCAGCATCTAAACTCTACCGATTCAGATTATATTTATGGATGTTTCAATTTTTTCCGAAAAAATAGACTTGACAAAGAAATGTTACTGCTCTCGAGATAATTAGGATGCATGGCTGCTGACGCACAGACAGCGTAAATTGTGTAAAGCAGTTTACACGATTGGCAAGTGTAATAACGCAACGCTAGAAAAATGATAACAGTTTCGTAACATTACCAACCTCGAAGTAGACCAAAGTTCCACAACTCGTGGTTTTTGGATATATTCCACACGTGTATAATTTCATGAAACGAAATAAAGACAAAACTTTGATATACGAAACTAAAATCAGTATGTAGAGTAAACATCAAATTATCAAAATATATGTACTTGTTATAACTACAAAACTGAATGGGTAAAAACCAAACTAAATGACGAACCCTTCTCCTGTGAGTGCGCAACAAGGCTGTACATGCCACGGGTGGTCCCTAATAGACGTAAGGTTTAGATTGTGACTGATTTCAGCAACAGACATACAGCCAGAAACATCTTGTTTATTGGCAAAAATCAGCATTTTCGAACGTTTCAACTCCTAAAATAAACTAGATATTGTAGCTTACTTACCTCAGCAACTAGTAGCTTACACAGCTCCTGTTTAGTCAGGTATAAACGTTCCCGATCTGTACTATCAACCACTAGAATGACAAACTACATGCTGTTAACATATAATTGAAAAATACGTCTGAGCCTGCAAAGTATGTGGTCCAGGAAGCCCTAACAGAAGTCTGTCCACCAATATCCCACATTACGAAATGTAGGTTCTTCCACTTTACTTCCTCAACATTGCTTCCAATGGTAGGAGAAGTCTGTACAGCTTCTTTGAGAACGAACTGGTATAAAATAGTAGATTTTCCAGCATTATCCAACCCCAAAATTATGACTTTATAATCCCGAGAGTTGAAAAGCCTCCAAAACTTTGTGAACAATAAGCCCATCACCCATGTGGCCAAACTTTAAAAACCCTCTATACATTCCAATACATTTTTTTAAATTAATACTAAACTTGCTTCGAAAAATCGAAATTTATACCATTATTTATTGTCTGCATATGTAAATTATGGTGGTGATCACCACTTGTTTATCTTGAAGCTGATTCCGCGGGTTAATCAGGTTATGTTAAAATGGCTAAGGCTCCAAATGGTACAAAGGATTACGATGAAATGTATAAGCTTTTACTTGTTGGTGATTCATCTGTTGGTAAAACAAACCTTCTCCTCCGGTTTTCTGACAATAGTTTTAGCAAAACTTTCATAGCAACCATAGGTAATGTATTTGTCGTGGTACACACATAACTTTTAAGGCATTGACTTCAAAGTTCGCACCATAGAAATTGACGGGAAAAAAATTAAGTTGCAGATATGGGATACTGCCGGTCAGGAACGTTTTAGAACTATAACAACAGCTTATTATCGTGGTGCGATGGTAGGTTGTAACCGAATTCGCACTTATTTTTTTAGGGTATCATGCTTGTTTACGATGTTACTAATCTAGATTCTTACCATAATATCACTACCTGGATGAACAACATAACCGAGGTAAGTTTCTAAAAGTATCATGCTTATGTCACCCTGCTAGGCATTTGCACTAGAGTATTTTACATAGACCAGTGTTTAGCATAAGGCGAGCGGACTTGATTAGTTCCTTCAAATTTCTGAATTATTCTCTAATTCCAACCCTAAAACATGTAGAGAGTGTGATAATCTCACATCCAAGTATGGCGTCTCATTTTACGGCTTCTATTCAAGGAACAAACTTTCGGTCTTTAATCTAAGGACATAAGTTCAATGTTGCGCTTCCTATGACAAAGACAAACTGTTGATTTATGTTTACAGTCTTTCGGCCAATTACGAACTTTCTAGCAGTGAAGGAGTAAGTAGTGTCAGTCAGTGGGTAAACTTGATACCTGTTACTTGTGTACATCGGTTCAAGTCACCACATACTATTCAGTCTCAGTTCGGAAACGACAGGAGGATTGGTGGCCTGTGTCATTCCTGTCAATGATGGTCTCTCAGTTGATCCAGCTTTTTGAAAGAGTCGACGGATGGAGCCTCGACCACTTGGTGAGGTAATGAGTTCCACTCGATGATTCGATGGGAAAGTTGGTAGTCAGCTGAAGAGTAATTCGTTCTGGGATTGTGAACTTTTTTGGAGTGTCCTCGTAAATTTTCTGTTTTGGAAGACAAGAAAAATGAGGGTATATCAGGTGCAAATTTATCACTAAGCAATTTGAAAACTGCAATCAAGTCGCCTCTGATTCTTCGATGTGACAGCGGGAATAGGTTTAGCTTGGTCAGTGTAGTATTGTACGCGCGCTTCGCTATTCCGGGAATCAGCCTAGTTGCTGTTCTCTGAACCCTTTCCAAGAGTTCACTGTCTTTTTTAGTCAGGGGCTAGCTGCTTGTATGCAGTACTCAAGTTTATGATGTACGGACACTGTATACAAAGTCAGAAACGTCATAGCGTCGAGATGACTAAAATCCCTGCGTATGGACCATAAAGTCCTAAAACCTTTGGCGGCTATTGCACGGCAGTGTGCAGTAGTCTTTAAGTCTTGACTAACGATGACTTCCAAGTCATTGTGTGTCTGGACAATAGGTAACTCAGTGTTATTCATCGTGTATGTATCTGTACCCTGGTGGCCAATATGCATCACTATACACTTGGAGGTATTTATCGGCAATTGCCAGGTTCGGGGCCATTCAGATAATCTCTCCAGGTCATTTTGAAGTTCTAAGCTATCACCCTTACTTTGTATCGCTCTCCATATCTTGACATTGTCAGCATAGATTAAGACCGATGACGATAGCAGACGAGGGAGGTCATTTACGTACAGGAGGAATAACTTTGGCCCCAAAACTGTACCCTGGGGGACTCCACTAAGCACAGTTTCCCAGCTAGACAACTTGGAGTTCACCCTTACTCTTTGTTGACGCCCAACTAGGAAGTCTTTTATCCACATCAATAGATTGCTTCCAACCCCGACATTCCTTAGCTTATATAACAGCCGGTTATGCGGAACTTTGTCGAAAGCTTTGCTGAAATCGATGTAGGCTACGTCTATAGGTAACTTTTGGTCCTTAAGAGCGCACCAGCTTTCACGAGCGACTAATAAGTTTGTGAGACTAGAGTAACCTGTTGTAAAACCATGCTGCTTCTGCGAGAGGATCCGGTTTTCATCTTGATACTTTAACAGCTCCTTCCGAATAATCTTTTCTAAGATTTTAACAACCACACTAGTTAGGCTAATGGGTATGTAATTCTCAGGCCAATGTTCTGTACCTGTTTTGAAGACAGGACTTACCATGGCGTTCTTCCAGTCTTTTGGTAGACGACCCTGGGTCACGGATAGTCTGGGCACCTGGGCAGTATCACAGCCCTCACACAAATCAAATGAGATTTGTGATGCGCATATTTATCTGGTGCTTTTTGTACCAATATTTATGTGTTTAAATAAAACGGATAGATTAAAATGTATACTTAAAGGGTTCGCAACAAAGTTAGCTAATTCATTTAGTGACCTAGGATGCAGTTCATCGGGTCCAGTGGATTTGCCTATGCAAAGTTTAATCAGCAGACCAAAGACATCGAGTTTTTTAGTGGTCACGCTGTCCAATGTTTGTGTGGGGGGATTTTTATGGACTGGTGAGAAGTTGTAATACCAAATCCCCGACTAATAGAGTCAATAACAGAATCACTGTTACTACAAAAGATTACACGTTGAAGATACGATTCGAGAAGAAAATATAAATGAGTGATATAAAAACAAAAAAACGTTATGACGAATCGAGAATCTCCGAATATGGCGGAAGACAAACAACCGATACATCTGCGTCATTCCAAACAATTTCCACTAATGTCATTCAAAGTCCATAACCGTTAGTTTTGGTAATCACGTGGACTCCGACCAGACGCTAGTCAATGCTACACTTGTTAACATTGCTCAGTCCAATTATCAATCACTTCATGGACTGATCCCGTGTTTTGTTTTGGCCACCACTAGCTTTCTTCCAGACCACTCCTACACCCAAAAACGTCGATCGTAGATGTAGACAGTAGTTGGAAATACGTAACACGTCCCAACCACCTCAGTTGGTGTTGATTTAATACCTCATCAATCCATTTTCCATCCTTGCCCCCAAATGCCCTGGTACAGCCGAGAGTGGGGAGAGTCCGCTCTCCCTCTCGAAATCCTCTCACATGGCCAGCGAATATATAGCCTGTCAGGGAAGTCATACTCACTGCCTTCTCGTGGCGAGGGTGTTGTTTACGAAATTGAGAGGACGAAAAGCGAATGTCCGGCGCTTTAACCGGGTTGGTGGACATGGAGGGTCCACCTAGGGGAGTTGGAAAACCCTGATTCCAAACCAATGGTGCACATGGGCTCCAGGATCCTGATGGAACGAATGGCGTATGAACCTATTGTTGGTCACCGGCTACCATGGGACTGCATCTCCTTACGATGCTCCACTGCCTTGTGGATCAGACTTTTAGGTCAAAGGCTCCGGGTGTGGCCCCCTAATAAAACCACCTGCTTCAGTCTGGGCACTTGAGCTGTATCTCAGCCCTCACACAAATCAAATGAGATTTGTGAGGCGCATATTTATCTGGTGCTTTTTGTAACAATATTTGTGTGTTTAAATAAATAACATTTCCCATCCTTACCTAGTACCTTATTCCTAACTGCTTACCCCGTGGTCCCAAAGTACACGAGCAATCTTCGAAGGCTCCCACGGTCGAATACCAGGAACCTACGAATATCCCCTATTCCTAATAGCCATCTTTCACATCCATAAAGTGGAACGGACCAAACTGGTACGCAGTAAACTCTCCCTTTGCTTGGAACAAAGATATCTCGCCTACGCTGCAAGTGACGCACCTTAACAAAAGTCAGTCGAGCCTTATGAATCCGTGACGAGATTTCGTCAGACACCACACCATCGGTATTGGTGTGACTCCCAAAATAGGTAGAGTAGTCGGTGCGTTCAAATACTTCACACCCTATCATTAATTCGGGTTCTGACGCAAGTCAATCATGAAGTGATATTTTGCACTTGAAGGAAGAGAACTCCATCCCATACATGTTTGCACTGTTGCTTAAAATGGTCAGAATACTGTGTTTTGTTAGCGTCTTCATCAAACAGAACTACATCATCTGCGTATACTAAGCCAATAAGTGAATCTCGTGGTTGAAGGTCAACCCCTGAAAAGCCAGACGATGAGAGTTTTATCTCTAAAAGCATGTCTATAACGAAATTAAATAGAAGTAATTTTCCGACCACGTGTCTCAAACATTATCTGTAAAACTGTTCTGACACCTTTCAGGATGTGTCACTTTTCAGTCTATGGGACAGTGTCCTAGCATAAGTCTCATCAATTTTCCATGTATTTTTGCCCGTCAGTGACCCCATATCTTGGTCTGGCTTCCCTAACTTCCTTTTAACCTACTACACTAGTAATCATAGTCTGTCGGTGTTGGTGACAGTTGGTATACATATCACATGTCCGACATATAGTTTGAATAGCCGTTTCATCAGACGACATGCATTTCGTGAACTCGAATCGTTAGACCTGGTGGCACGTGTAGAAGAAGTCGAAGACAAAGGATAAGAGTTGATAGCGGAAGTAGGAGTGTTTCGTAATAAACATGGGGTTTGGTTATGAACGAGTAAATCTCTCATGTTTTTAGAGGTGCAATAGTGGTTATGACTACACACATACCTTAAAAGGATATTTTCTTGAATTACCTATCAAGGGAGCTGGATTAATAACACTCTTAGCAACGTGGGAGTGTGACTGCAGAACTTTGAAGACAACCGCTTGATACTGATTGAACAGACCGTTTTGAGCGGATTCACGAGTTGGCCCCTGTTACATCTTATGACTTGTGACCCCATCAGTATATGATGTGACGATGCCGCCAATTAGAGGACAGTTAATTATCGGTCGGACCAATGACACGAAACCCATACGAGCAGTCTAGAGTCCTTATCGGTCCTTGCTTCCCGCCTAGCCCTGTCTGTTAAGTTCAGAACACCAATAGCAGCCTCTGCGATATGAATCCTTTATTTCAAACATATTTGGTATACTAACCAAACAGACTACATCGTACCATAAAATAGGAAACAATATTTGCACAAGCTTTAGCCAAATGTTGCTGTGATTGTGGGAGACAGTAATTGATAAACTGAACATAACTCAAGAATGGTAAATCATATAGTAATAGCTTTTAGATCAAAATAAAGCTTGTAATGATAGGAACATGAATATGAGTAGTTTAGTTAATAATCAATTATACTATATATATATATATATATATATATAGTATTAGACCATAAACAGATCCGAATAGTTTACCATTCATTATTCTCATCGGGATATAACGGCTCTGTACTTTTGAGGTAATACCGTCGAGGACGAAAACCCTTGCGGTAGAATATGGTGTGCTTTTCTCAGGGCCGGTCCTGTCTAACCCCGTCCTTTTATCATGACAGAGCACCATCAGTGTTGATTGTCTGGAAAGAACATCTCACTGTCGTCATCCCTATACAGTCGGCAGGTTGTTGCTTTTAGTCGTACTGTCCTCAACCCAATCTGCTTTTCGTGTTAGGACCTAGAGAAATGAATGTTCCAGTCAAGTTGGGTCATCACAATATGCAAGCTTTACTGTCACATTAAGTTAGGAGTTACGGTGGCTGACAAACTCTTCTAAGTACGATCAAAGTTACACTTAAACCTAATTTGTCATAATAGGTCTGTTGTTCTTATAATCTTCATTTACTTCGATAAACCATTCTTTTTTAGCATACTAATGAAGGTGTAGCGAAGATGCTACTTGGAAATAAATGCGATCTCGAATCACAAAGAGTAGTAAAGTATGAAAATGGTTTTAAGGTTAGTTAAAGTGTTCATCAATTTTAAAAGTATGGATATATTCTTTGTCAGATAACCCTGTTACTACCAATGATTTTGTCGCCGAAGATTCCATATTGTACTAAATATATATTAAATAAACCGATTAATAATAATAATTAGTGTTAAGTTTATTTCAAGTAACATTCGATCGTGATTATATTTTTAGGCTCGCTTATAGAGTAAATACAAGTTCTCACCCAGTTATGTACGTACCCAAATCTCAACCATTGTCACAATTGTAAACCCAAGTTACTCTAGACGGTTAGTATAAGCATCATAGAACTCGGTCTAAGTCGCAACATATCATATCAAACCATTAGCAGTAATCTAAAGCATCAAAATAATAGTACCAGTGATAGCGACAATTTAAATACAAAGAGTATAGTTTAAAAAAATACGGTAGTATCTTTAGTGCTTGAACAAGTGACATGGCTCATAATACAAGACAGTGTGTTTCCTGCTTGAATTTGAACTGATTGACTATTTAACTCATAACCAACACTCACGGCTGTTTTTCTCTATCACGTTCCCCTTTAAAGGTATTTAAGCCAGGTGAGATTTTAAGACAACTGTTCACAATCAGTAACAGGATGTTTTTTGTATGTATTTTGTTGACTTGTTTGGATTGTTACCTGTTACATCGTTTTCGTCTGTGAAACCAAAGTAGTTGTGGCGAAGTTTATACGTAAGACTTAATTGTATTGATCAGTTATATAAGATTATAAATTAGTAAGTTTACTTGTTTCTCTACAGCTCGCCCAATCGTATGGAATCAGTTTTATTGAGACCAGTGCTAAAGGGGGTATTAACGTCTCTGAAGCGTTTACAATCTTGGCCCGAAAAATAAAAGCCAAGAGGGAGCAGGAAGCTGTAAGTTTACATATTGTGAGCCGTCCCCGTTATTTTATTCCGTATATATGTATTTAGACTAGTATCGGCCTTTAGTCTACAACGCAATACGTTTTAATACACTAACCTCTAGAAGACTTTTGAATGTCAGTTTTATAATTATCATTATGTAGGCTTACGAAGTGAAGGAATTTACAAATAGCATAACTGTGCATTAATACTAGGGATTATTTAAACTCCTGGAGTCAGTTTAAACTTATATCAGGTAAAAGAACGAGGATTATGTTGCTTATTTTGTTTCTTGTAATTAAAGTTAGCTGTTATGTTAGTCAATGTAAGACCTGATACAGATGTACATCGACTCAAGGTCCTGCGTCACTTATGCACAAAAACATTAAGTCGTGTCTACATTTCATCTGCACTAACAAAAACTTTTTATATCTACGTTATATCACTAGCACTGACTATGTGCCTTATATGGTTACTATGTAACTGTATTCGTGTGTATCTGTAATTGCTAGTTGGATAGTTGTGTTCCAGTGCCTTCATATGAATCAAGTTACAGACCTGAGTAAAAACCTTTGGACGCAGACATCGAAAGTAATGTAATCCATCACCGCAACGTTTATCCTAATTTTCTTGGCTTTATCTAAAACGGGTTATACAAGTATAAAACCAAACTTTTCTTCTCAATCCTATAACTCCGTTTGTGGTTTTAACGGAACTTTAAGTCGATCTTATTTAATGTGAGCTTTTTTTGTTTGATCTTTAGAACCTTAATAACCCACCTAGAGAAGACATAAGAAATATAACCAGCAAACGACCCAAACGCCTAATGTGGGGATGCTCTATATTGTAAATGGCTTCTCCATTGGTTTTTCCAAGAAACTCCTTTTAGACATCATCTATCCCGCACTCAAACATTGAACAATTCTTGATTTTAGGGATCTTCATTTGGTGCCTTTTATAGCCTCATTTCTTCGTCGTCCCTTGCTCGTATTTGACACAGATGGGTTCTATCGTCTCCATCATACAGTTTCGTTTATTTTCTTCAATTATCTACTTTTACCTTTATAAAAACATATTTTATCAGCGAATTGCTTTTTCCCTTTCATTAAGTTTTTTTTCCTTTCGTTGTTACGAATCAAGCCGGTTTTATCACTTAATTAAAATTAGTTGGAATAATTTTTGTGTAGTTTGGTTTCTTCCACCTCATGGTTAGTCTACACTGACGTGCAGTTTTTCATGATTGTTTTATTTTTTGTCTCAAGATCACTAGTTTCTCAGTGATTGTAAATAATCCATTTTGGTACGTATTCCTACTCTTTCCAAAACCTGATTCTGTCCTACTTCTTTTCCAAAACTTGTTAAGTTGCTAAACTATATGTATATATGTTGTTAATTTGGCCCTATATTCTCTGACTTTATTTTTGGGAACCTATTATGGTGTAATTCTGAAGCTTCATTTTGAGCGTTTTTATCTGCGCGTTTGCGCTATTAGCACTATATGCATCTGCATCTATATGAAAATACATTTAATCATATTTTTAGACCAGCAAAACCTTGAAATTCTGTCTACAGTTTCACTTACAGAATATGTACACCTATTTATGGCTTACAAAGCCGTTATAGATTATACTTATAAACTCTGTTAGGCACAATATATCATCTGTACTGGGAGTTGGTCTTGCTGGTTTCAGTTGATTTCTTCATTTGATTAAACTTCAAGTAAAAACAACTGTTTCTCAAAAAAACGTATGCTTTTCTAAAGCATATGATTTTTATTATCAGAATTCCCTAAGGAATTCTCGATAGAGTTGTTTCTCGTCTTTCTGTCTTGCTTTTTTCATTTAATCTACTGCCTCATCGGCTTATCAGATTATATGCAATACTAAGTGAGCACTATTATGTTACTCTGTTTTATTTTTCATTTTGGCTAATATATTTAATACTGATTACAATAAAACTCATATTCAAGTTTCTTCTGGTATTAACTATTAGTGCGTAAATGTCTAACTCTTGAACCCGTAGATATTACATGAGTCTTTATACTACTTACTACCAAGAATTATGCGTCAAGTCGCATATTAGCATGTTATATATTAACGTGATATATGGTTGTAGTGACGTCATGTACAGTGTAACTCCCGAATGCCCTGGTACGGCCGAGGGCGGGGGGATTCTGCCCTCACATGGCCGCGCCTATACTGTCACTACCTTCGCAATAGGTGACGTAAGTTGCAAAAAGCCAAGCGAGATTTTTGAATCCATGCCGAGATTTCCTCAGACACCATACCACCAGTATTGATGAGATTCTCAAAATAAGTGAAGTTGTCGAAGCGTTGAACTACTTCACTCTCTGGCGGTAATCATTTGGATTCTGTAGAGGAAATTTAAATGTTAAAGGTGAAAATCAATAATCATGTTTACTATGATCTGATGAAAACCTAACAAAATAGATTGAAGTTGCTGCTCTGATTATTGACAAACTCGATAATCCGTACTAGCGAATCGCATAACAGGTAGAAAGTTGTATTGGTAAAAATGTCAGTCACAACGCAGAACTTCGTACGTACGTACATCAGTTCGAGTTGCCATACCACATTAGCACAGAGATGTAGTTGTCGATTCAAATCCCATAGTGGTAGAGGTAGTAAGAGTATAAGCAGTAATCTGAAAAATTAGGGTTTAGAGATGTTAGTCGATGGATATAATCCAGTAAAATAAATGTGGAAAGAGAAAAAAATTAGAATTTGGTAGAACACAAAGAGTAGATGCACCTTCGCCATTGCAAACGATTTTGAGCCATGTCATTCAAGGTCTCTAACCATCGGTTGCTATCATCTCACGGATCCCAACCAGGTAGGCTACACCTACTAATGTGGCTCAGTTCACTTGTCAGTGACTTCATCGATTTGTGCCACGTTTTGGTCTGGCCGCCCCTAGCTTTCTTCCAACCTACACCATAAACTTTGCACGTCGGGGCAGTCGGTGGTAGGGCATACGCTTAGATTTCGTCACATCAGACCACAAGGACTGATGAGACTCCCAAGATAAGTGAAGCGGTCAACACGTTCAACTACTTCACTCCCTATCATTAGCTCAAGTGTTGGTGCAACCCAATCCTGAAATAACATTTTGCACTTCGAGGGGGAGAATCGCATGGCAAACATGTCTGTATTTTTGCTTATAGTGGTCAGAAGACTGTATTTTGTCAGCAGTCACATCAATGGTGGTAACACATGCAAATAAACGTTGTATGTAAGAATATAATACAAGAAGAAAGAATTAATTCGTAGAAATAAAAGTATAGAGCAGTTTTAATCTCATGGTTTAAGGAAAGATAAAGAGTGTGTACACCTACGTCATTGTGATCGATTTTGAGCCATGTTACCGAGAGTTCCAACACCATTGGTTACGATAGTCACGCGGACCCCAGCCAAGTAGTCTGTATCTACCAACATGGCTCAAACCAGAAGTCAGTGACTTCAAGGACTGATGCCATGTTTTGGTTTGGCAGCCCCTAACTCTTTTCCAACCATCCCCAACACTAGTCAGCATTGCGCGTCGTGGTAATTGGTGTTCAGGTGTACGTGACCCAACAACCTCAGTCAAGGGAGATTCACTGAATCACGTAGGAATAAATGTTTCCTACCACCGATACTTGTGAGACCACCATTCTTTGAGCTCAAACAACACAAGGCCTCCTTGCGAGCTACAAGTTTTCTTCATCATCTAGATTACCAAGGTTGATATTTACCTCAAACAATATACCCATGAGAACTGCACGGTTGTAAATGTCCCCTTTTTATTGTCCTTAATACCAGTAGGAGTATATGAATAGGTCTAATATTCAGATGAGTAACCTAAACGGGTTTACTCGGACCATTATTATTTAAACACATAAATATTGGTAAAAGGAAGCACCGGATACATATGCGCCATACAAATCTCATTCGATTTGCTTGAGGGCTGTGATACTGCCTAGACTGAAGCAGGTGGTTTTATTAGGGGCCCACACCCGGAGCCTTTGACCGAAAGATCTGATCCACAAGGCAGTGGGACATCGTAAGGAGATGCAGTCCCATGGTAGCCGGTGACCAACAATAGGTTCATACGCCATTCGTTCCATCAGGATCCTGGAGCCCATGTGCACCATTGGTTTGGAATCAGGGTTTTCCAACTCCCCTAGGTGGACCCTCCATGTCCACCAACCCGGTTAAAGCGCCGGACATTCGCTTTTCGTCCTCTCAATTTCGTAAACAACACCCCCGCCACGAGAAGGCAGTGAGTATGACTTCTCTGACAGGCTATATATTCGTTGGCCATGTGAAAGCATTTCGAGAGGGTGAGAGGACTCGGCCCACTCTCAGCTGTACCAGGACATCTGGGGGCCAACACGAAAACCAAACATCACGGGAACCACGGAAAATGCTATGACCATGAAATCGCTGTAGTAACATAATGTGACACGCAGAAGTGGTGTATGTAAAGAAGGATAGATACCGCTGCCAACAATACCCTGTATTATAGGAATTCGAAGGACACTAATTGTCGATTTTTCTCAATACTAGGTCAGTAGGATTGTGATCAGACCAACTAGATAGGAAGATTACCCAGTTCCTCCAAAAATATTACACCGCTTAGCTTATGAATTAAGTATCCTGAGTTTGTACATTCCAGAAAGACCCCTCCTATCCTAACAAGTATGTGGGATATGAGAATTTTACTTCCTTAGCGTTAGTTTTAGAACGAAAACTTGTCTTACCAAACATTGTGCTTTATGAAAAAAGCCGCAGGAGGTTTTCACCTGTTTAACTCGGGATGCTAGTCTTACTATGACTGATGCCAACAAAAAGGCCGCATAAAGAGGACGTGGCCCCTTTGTCAGACACTATGCAAATTACTTCCGTCAATTTTGTCGTATCCTAAGAGTTTGTAGCCTTTTCTCGAATTATCAGTAAAGTGATACATTTTCTTTTTGGGCAATGTTTGTCAGAAAAATTCGTTCAGATGTACTATGAAACTAACTTCTACATAACCACACACAAATCATGGACTGAATTTCAATAAATGACTGTCACTAACAGCAAAAACGGTCATTGTTAAAAGCCACTGTTGTTATGATATCTTTATTGGTTAGATAAGAAGTTTTTCAATGCTCTGTTGTATTGAAATGACGAGAGGTTTGAGTTGTGAGCCCTCACTATCTGTAACAGCGACGGCTGCCACCGATCTGGATACACCACAGGCACGACCCAAAGCCATTTGTGATGGGATGAAAACGTAAGGGACATTCTTATCTTCACACAGAAGAGGCAAGTGCAAAACTATTTCAAGGGGATCTATGTCTGCAGCCATTACAATAAACTCTGCTTTTCCTCTGTTAAGGGCCTTGGTCGCCTCGTTTGCACCCTTCTTAAGCTGTTTGTATGAACTAGCTTGTTTGACAAGTTCGATTATTTTATTTGTTAATTCAGGACCTGCCAGCGGGTAAGCCCGTGGGTTTACACCTAGAGTCTAACAGTGAAATCATATAAGTAAAAACAGAACAGACCATGATGTGCACTCAAACGTGTTTCAAGACCGTGACCTTGGGAATGGTTCAATGCATGTGAACAGAATAGACGAACCTTTCGCTTAATGGGCTTCCGTGTCTAGTAGCATTGAATCACCAATACCTCCAGTCAGTGAACTAGTTATATTACAGATAAAAAAGGGAAAAGAAACTGTTAAATCGTAGTAAGATACTATCCTCAGTCCTTAAGAATAAGTCAAGTTGCCTCTTCAAATGGTTGAGGACGGAATAGAAGAAGCTTTCGCTTAACGGGCTTCCGTGTCTAGTAACAGTGGATCACCAATACCTCCACGCAAAAACCTAGGTATATGAACGATAATAGAGGAAAAAAAGAATTTGGTAAATCATAATAATATGTTATCCTTAGTCCTTAAGAATAAGTCAAGTTTCCTCTTAAAGGACTCCTGGGAAGTCGCTTTGACTAGCTCAGTCGGCAGCGAATTCCAGCACTCAACAACTCCAATGGAGTAGAAGTTGTGTCTGCAGTTCGTTCTGCTATGTAGGGTCTCCAATTTCTGGGTGTTACCTCTCAGGTTAGTGTTATGACTAAGCTTAAGAAGATGTTTAAGGGGATGACCAGAAGTATTAAGGATACTGTACGTCATAAGAAGGTCACCTCTAAGACGCCTGTACTCTAATGGGTAAAGGTTAAGTGATTTGAGGCGCTCTTCATAAGGTTTGAATTTGAGACCCCAAACTGATTTCGTGGCTCGACGTTGTATACGTTCCAGAGTGTCCTTATCCTTTTGGAGGGAGGGAGGGAGGAAATACTATGTTTCCGTACTCTAAGTGGGGACGAATAAAACTGTTGAAGATTATATGGAAGGTTCTACCGTCAAACTGGCCAAAAATGCGCTTCAATGTTACCAATGCAAGGTTTGCTTGAGAGGCGCTTTTGTCATAGTTCGCATACAATTTCAGGTCGTAGGGTACCAACACTCCTAAATCTTTTTCAACTTGGGAAACTTCTAGAGGGGAGTTACCTAAGTTATAACTATAGTCTGCAACATGTCTCAGATGGACTACCTTGGACTTTGAAGTGTTGAAGGTAAGTCCGTTGTCGTCTGCCCAACTTTGAAGTCGAGTCAGATCCTCCTGAAGAACTAGTATATCATTATGATTACGTATCTCTCTCCAAAGTTTCACATCATCAGCAAAAAGCAATAAGTCAGATGAAACTTGTTCAGGAAGATTGTTAGTATAAATCAAGAAGAGAAGAGGTCCTAGTATTGAACCCTGGGGGACCCCACTAGGACATTCCATAGCCTAAGAGAGAGTGAAGTTAACCCTGACCTTAAAGTGTCGGTTTTCTAAATATGAAGAGAGCCAATCAATCAAAGGGGGTTTTATACCCAATCGTCCAAGCTTCTTGATAAGACATACGTGATTGACCCTATCAAAAGCTTTTGAGAAGTCCAGGTAGATGACGTCAACCTTCCCCTTGCGATCAAGGATGGTTGTCCATCTATCCACCGCAGTCAGCAGGTTGGTCATACAAGAATGACCTTTTCTGAAGCCATGCTGTTGAAGTGAGAAGAACTTTGAGGATGATAAGTATTCTAGTAAACCGTCGTATATTAGAGATTCCATAATTTTTGAAGGTATGGAGAGAAGGGCCACTGGTCGGTAGCTTGAGGGTTCACTGCGTCGACCTCCTTTGAAAATTGGTGTGATGTGGGTCAGCTTCCAAATTTCCGGTAGTTTGCCTCTGCTTAGCGAATGTGCAAACATCACGCTAAGTGGTGTCGCCAAGATTGAAGCTGCTTCCCTCAATATAGCGGAATGAACCATATCCGGACCAGGAGAAGTGTCTTTCCTTAGGTGCTGCAGTTTACGGAGCACCAGGTCAGCACTCAGGTCCACTTCGGAAAGTCCTGTACAAGTGCAGGTGAAGCTTTTGTCAGTATAGTTGATGTGGGTCACTTTGAATGTCTGAGAGTATTGTTCAGCCAAAAGGTTAGCGGCATCACCGTCGTTATTGGTCGGGCCATTAGGACCAAGCAGTTGGGAAACTCCAGTTTTTCCTTGTCGAAGAGAAGCTGCGTAACTGAATAAGGTTTTCTCTTAAAGGACTCCTGGAAAGTTTCTTGGACTAGCTTAGTCGGCAGCGAATTCTAACATTTAACTACTCTTAAGGAGTAGAAGTTGTGTCTACGGTTCGTTCTGTTGTGTTGAGTCTCCAATTTCTGGGTTATACCCCTTAAATTTGCATCGGAGCTAAACTTAATTAGATGTTTAAGGGGATATTCAGAAGTGTTAAGGATACTGTAAGCCATTAGAAGGTCACCCCTAAGACTCCTATACCCTTATGGGTAAAGGTTAAGTGATTGGATACGCTCTTCATAAGGCTTGAATTTGAGTCCACGAACTGATTTCGTGTGTGGCTGTAAATAAGTCCCCAAAATCAATAGCTTTGTAAGTGTTCGACATTGGATGCTGACCATATTAGTTTTCGTGGACTCGTTTAGCTGAAGGCGCTCGGTCATGCATCCGTATCAGATCACGTTACAGAACGGCGTGGGAAGCATCTGCTACGATCATTAGCCAGATTAGATCAGTCAATTCTGGACATATTGATAACTCATTAAATATGTCTTCCAACCTCTTCCATTCTGACTTCTGTTTAAGTGGGTGGGCAAGATTCTATTATAGGTGTTACTCGTTAATTGTTGTCATACTACAATACTGGTGGTATCTTCAGTGGTGAGCCCGACGTGATCTGGTACACAAAACGATAAACTGTGAGTCTGTTCCCTTTTTGGAACTTCACAAATCATTGTTTTGCTTTATTTGACTTTTATATATTGTGATACTTTTTTGGAGTTTTTCGGATGTATTTTAATTATTTATTTTTCGTTCATTATGATATTTGATTTGTCACTATGACGGAACAGACACCCAAAGTATTTAAGTTGAAGACTATCCCCCAACCCTCGATTCAGCTAATGCCGTTGTGGCCGGACTATATCGAAGCCTGGTTCTGCTGCGCAGAAGCCGACCTTAACGGGCACGACATTACGGACTCACGCACACAGTTCCTCGAGGTTGTTAAGGCACTGTCACGAGAATTTAACAGTTGCGTAGCACCTAGTATGTTCGCTAGTGATGTTTCGGAACGTTACGAAACTCTTAAACGATTGATTTTTAAACGCGGAGATCTAACCGACCGACAAAGTTTAGACCAACTTCTTAATAACATCGACTTGCAACATGGTTCTGCAACAGATATGTTGCTTAGGATGAGAGAGATGATAGGTCAAAGAACTTTCGACGAAGGTCTATCCAAACAGCTCTTCTTATCCAAACTCCCGCAACAGGTGCAAACAGTTCTGGTCTCGCTTCAAAACAATGACGTAGAAGAGCTGGCAGCATATTCCGACCGCATCTTGGAAATCACGAAATCTTCGAATGCAGATGGTTTTTCAGTCAAAGAAAAACCTCAAACGACCCAGAATGACATTTCGGATCCGTGTCATACACTGACACGTTTCCACCGATTACGTAATGACCGTAAACAGTCACATACTCCTAGAGGTTGCACTTCACGTAGGCGACCTGTCTCTAGACCACAATAGACGGAAAATCCCGTCTGGTGCTGGTATTATAACCAGTATGAGAAGTCTCCCAGAAATTGCAGAAAACCCTACAATTATCCGAACCCAGAATCCACGGACAAAAAAAAATCGGGAAACTTCCCAGTCGGCACGAGTTAACGGCAACGAAAGTTCGCTACCTCGTCGAAACTGGAGCGGAAGTTGGGATTCTTCCTGCGAATTCTAACGAAAGGCTCCACGAGTCTGTTTTAAGCTTACAGGCGGAGAATGGAAAACCGATCTCTGCATATGGTAAAAGGTACTTTTCCTTAAAGTGGGTTTACGTAAACCCATTCACTGGATTTCCGTGGTTGCAGATGTTTCTATGCCAATCATTGGTACAGACCTGTTACAATACCATAATCTACTCATCGACACACGCTCATGAGGGTTAATAGACGGAAACACTGAGTTATCTGGTTTAGTAACTCCTCTTTCTGGTTGCAAATTATCTCCAGTCACACCATAGACCCCTTATATCAACCGTTACTAGATAGGTACTCTGGGATATATCAACCGCAACCGAAATTGCCTTGTGTAACCAGCAATGTTACACATCACATCTCGACTACAGGGCCACCTGTATTCTCAAAAGCACGTCGACTGGCTCCTGAAAACCATAGGTTAGCTAAAAATGAATTTGACCACATGCTAGACTTAAGAGTAGTTCGACCGTCAAATAGCCCATGGTCATCTCCTTGGCATGTGGTCCCTAAAACGGACAGCAATGATTGGCGTCCAAATAGTGATTATCGGCGTCTGAATGCTAAAACCATTCCCGATCGTTACCAGTTGTCCCACATCCAAGATTTGACAGCTACCTTGAAAGGTACAACTGTCTTTTCGAAAATCGACTTAGTTAAAGCTTATAACCAAATACCTATGGCAACTGACGGCATTCCGAAAACCGCCATCATAACTCCTTTCGGTCTCTATGAATTTATTACGAATGTCTTTCGGTCTAAGTAAGGCTGCTCAAACCTTCCAAAGATTAATAGACGACGTCTTCCGAGGTCTCAACTTCGTACAAGCGTATGTTGATGACTGTCTCATAGCAAGTCCGGACAGAGAATCATATCTCCAGCATCTGGACATTGTTTTCGAACGACTACAAAGGCATGACATTACTGTCAACATTCAGAAATGTCAAATCGGAACAAACTCCTTAGACTTCTTAGGACACACCATTGATGCTCAAGGCATCCGGTCTCTTAGAAACATAGTGACGGCTATTCTGGATAACCTAGAACCGACCACCATCAAACAATTGAACACAAAAGAAGCTCATACGTCCTAAATTCTTGTGAGTTGTTCAATGCTTTATTTTTTCTTACCCTGAAAATTTTACAATATTTACTATCATATCCTCTGGTTTGCTATTAGCCCTTACCATCTCTTAACCACATATAACCTGACTTGTCTCTTCTAACCCTTACTATTAGTTATCTTCATAGTAGTACGATATATTAAATGGTTATCTAACCTATAATACAAATGTTATTACCATCTGATTTGCTTGTAACATGGAACTTGTAGAGACAGCGTATTCCAAATATGGTCCTTGATAAAAGCAATATTCATACCGACCATAAACGTAAGAGAGCCTAACATCATAAAAGGAGGGAGGGTGGCGTTACTGACCAGCAAACATGATGGTGGGGAGATAACTTCAATCCACCCGTGTCTGTGGGGCAGAACATATTAATTACGGCTCCTTATGTCTAGTGGAATGTCACGAACCAACGGTATTGGTGCGAAATTATTCATGCAAAATACCACTTTGAATCATGTTAAAAAAAGCTGAATTGGTTCCACTTCCTACCAAGTAATCCTAATACAAGCAAACTAGACAATTGGTTAAAAACGAAGCCCACTCCATACCCTATAAAATCTGAAAACAAAAAAAGAGAGTTCAAACAGCTTCTAAAGTAAAGAGAGACAGTCATTTGTATCGGAATACTGTTTTCTGCACTTTATTTTATAATTACACAATTCCATACTTCCTTCTAAACTACCTTCATTTATACAGTTCCTTATCCACTCATACCTTGCCCACACCTATTTTTTCTTTAACACATTAGTATGTTCTTACCTAATGAATACTTCAGTAACAGATAAATAGACTAAATGGTTATACCTTAACTATTCCTCCATGAATATTGTGTGCTCTGCTTTTCGTCCTTCCCTCTTCTTACACCTTTTTCAGCCTCCTGCAGATACTCCACCGAAAACAGATATGGCACGGGTGACTTCGTCCTACACCGTTATTAATGCTTCCGATATTCTGAAGGGATATAAGTTCGAAACTTCTAAAAGCCCCCAACTTCGCATGTATCTATTCTCGACCATCAGTTGTATGTTGCAACGCTACCTCCATAAAGTGCGCCAAGTGTGATATTGATATTGACATGTTTCTTATGAAATCCATTTACATTTATATCTTATGAAATATCAACCCAGCTGAGTAATTTTCAACAGTGAAAATTGTAACTTCTTTAACAATTTGATCTTGTCTGTAAACCGGCATGCCTCATGTAACAATCTGTTATTTGAGAATAAATTATTATTATTATTATTATTTAACGGTCTCGTAAGTTCCTATAGACGTTTCATACCAAAATGCTTACGAAACCGCTAAATGCGAAATCAATTAATCTCGACGACACCGCTCGAAAAGCATTCTCCACAGTTAAGAAACATATCGCTCAGGCAACCCTGCTAGCACATCAGGACACTCAAGCGCCCATTAATATCGCCGTGAACGCATCCGACTCAGCAATCGGAAGGGTCTTGCAACAATGTGTTAACCACTCTTGGCAACCCTTAGGATTTTTCTCGAGACGGTTGCTAGACGCTGAATCTAGGTACAGCACGTTCGGTAGGGAACTCCTAGCTATGTATTGTGCTGTACGGCATTTCCAACATTCCATCGAAGAAAGAGAGTTTACACTTTTTGCCGATCATAAACCTCTTACCTTCTCTTTAAATTCATCTTCAGACAAGTACTCACCCCGAGAGTCTCGACAACTCGACTACATTTCGCAGTTTACTTCAGACATACAACACATTTCTGGAGCAAACAATGTGGTCGCAGACGCTTTGTCTAGAATAAGTTCCTTGAACAGTTTCCAAGGAATCGACCATCCTAAAATCGCCCAGCTTCAAAAAGAAGACACTGATCTTCATCACGAGTTATCCTCGACAACTGTAAAATTGCGTATTAAACAGATGGGAACAGGTAAGGAAACCTTACTTTGCGACACATCTACAGGTAGGGATCGTCCAATAGTACCAAAACATTACAGACTCAACGTCTTCGATACGTTGCACAACCTTTCTCATCCAGGTGTTCGTGCATCCATCAAGCTGATAGCAGAACGATTTCGCTGACCTGGCATGAATAAAGACGTGAGAAAGTGGGCACGCTCTTGTGTAAGCTGCCAGAAATCTAAGGTAATCAGACACAACAAATGTCCCTTAGGCTCTTTCAAAACTCATGATGCTCGCTTCGACCATGTTCATCTAGATTTGGTAGGTCCCTTACCCAATTCAAACGGATACTCATATCTCTTAACATGCGTAGACAGTTTTACTCGATGGTCAGAAGCAGTACCTATTAAAGACATTACTGCTGAAACAGTGGCTCGCACTTTCGTCGAACGATGGGTAGCAAATTTTGACTACCCTTCAACCATCACTACATACCGCAGACGCCAGTTCGAATCTGAACTTTTCCGTTGTCTGACCTCACTATTAATAATAATAATAATAATAATAATAATAATAATATATTTCTGCATTAGCAGGTACACGCCATTTTTACAGGCATGATCTACAATTTACAACATATACTGGTTCACAGTATGCATCCCAAGCAAGGTTGTTTAGTAATTATAATCTATAAAAGTTGATAGCAGTTCATTCGTTCAGATATAATGTGTTTTCATAAGAATAGTTTCCAAAGGGGCATAGCGTCCACGTTATATACCAGATCTAATCTCGACAAAAAGTGTATTAGGAATCACTCGCTTCTGAACGACTGCCTACCACCCACAAGCAAACGGGTTGGTAGAACGTTTTCATCGACAACTAAAAGCTTCTCTATCAGCTGCAAACGTTTAACAGTGAACAGACGCTCTTCCACTTGTCTTGCTAGGTATCTGCAATGCAGTGAAAGCTGACATTGAATGCACGGCATCTCTACCCATTTATGGAACGACACTCCGGCTTACAGGAGAATTCGCAGATCATTCGGCTTCTTTATTGAACACGGATCTAAACTCTTACACGAGTAGACTTAGAATCGCAATGCGTTCAGTTAAACCTGCTCACACTCGACCTCAATCAACTGATGTTTTCGTTCAACCTGAATTACGACATAGTACACACATCATCGTTCGTCGAGACTCACATCGACGACCTCTCGAATCAGCATACGAAGGACCCTTCAAAGTTCTTCAGCGTGAACTTAAGTACTATATAGTCGATAAGAACGGCACGAACGATAGCATCAGTATCGATAGCCTCAAAGCAGCCTACTTAGAGGGAAATCCTGTCTACGTCGATTTTCCTTCGGTACAATCGAACGGCACGACTCCTACACATGTAGTACCCTATTCGACAGCCAACACGTTCGTTGATACTCCATCAGCGTCTGAAAATAAACTTAGGACAACGTGTTCTGGAAGAAGAGTAAGATTTCCAGAACATTGTAACGACTATTGCACGTAGGACACAAAGTTTATCCCGATTTTCCCTTGCATTTTATAGTATGAAAAATTGAATATGCTCATACTTAAATATTTATTCTAAAAATAATTTTTTACTTATAAGCGTATACATATTTTTTTTTAAAAAACAAACAGAAAACAATTTTTTCAATCGCTTTTACGCTGTCGCAGGAGTATTAGTTTATTTAACTTTCTTCCGCTCACCTTGTGTCTTTAAGCAAATATGAGTGTATTTCAACATGCACTCACATGTTCTATTTTTTTCTTTTCCAGGACGGCTGGAAAAGAACGATGAAGTTTATAAAGAGCCGGGATTTGGATGGCACTTTGTTTCATGATTACTATACTGTATTTCATGGTTCGTTATGGTAAATAAAGACGACCAGACGCTGCTAAACATAACAAGCTATCAAATAGTGTTTACCAGCGACAAACTCGTTGGGTTTCAACTTCTGGCTGGCTACGTCGTAGGGGCATCACTACCTCACTAGGGGGGAGTGATCTGTAACTGTAAACAATTCCCTAAATCAATAGCTCTGTAAGTGTTCGACGTTGGATGCTGACGTGGCTCGCTGGTGGATGTGCTCCAGGGTATCCTTATCCTTTTTGAGTGAGGGAGGATTTACTATATTTCCATACTCTGAATGCGGACGAATAAAACTGTTGAAGATTGTGTGGAAGGTTCTACCGTCAAACTGGCCAAAAATGAGCTTCAATGTTACCAGTGCAAGATTTGCTCGAAAGGCATTTTTGTCACAGTTAGCGTAAGACTTTAAATCATAGGGTAACAGCACTCCTATTTTTTCTTCAACTAGGGATACTTCTAGAGAGTAGTCATCTAAGTTGTAGCTGTAGTCTGCAACATGCGTCAGATGGACTACTTTACACTTTGAAGTGTTGGAAGTAAGTCCGTTGTCGTTTGTTCAAGTTTGAAGTCGAGTCAGATCCTCCTGAAGTGCCAGTATATCCTCTTGGTTGCGCATCTCTCTCCAAAGTTTCACATCACCAACAAAAAGCACTGAGTAAGAAGTCGGTTTATATAAATCAAGAAGAGAAGGGGTCCTAGTACTGAACCCTGAAGGACCACACTGGAATATTCCATAACCTGGGAGAAAGTGAAATCAACCCTGACGTTAAAATGAAGTGAACCATTCAATTACAGGTGGTTTGATACCCAATCGTTTGAGCTTATTGATAAGACATATATGGTTGGCCTTATCAGAAGCATTTGAGATGTCATCGTAGATGACGTCAACCTTCCCCTTGCGATCAAGGATGGTTGTCCATCTGTCCACCGCAGTCAGCAGGTTGCTTACACAAGAATGACCCTTCCTGAAACTATGCTGTCGGGTGAAAAGTTTAAGGATATTAAATAATCGTGTATACCGTCACATATCAGGGACTCCATAATCTTTGAACGTATAAAGAGAAGGGCCACTGGTCAGTAGCTTGAAGGTTTGCTGTGTCTATCTCCATCGAAAATTGGTGTGATGTGAGCCAGCGTGTGCGGTAAAAAATCCCAATGAGCATCCACTTCAAGTTGAGGGTGAACATCTCAAACCAACTGTTACAGATAGTCGTGTAAAGCTGACACATTCAACCGTTGGAAATTCCAGTGGCTGCTGGTGGTCGGATATCTTAGCTCAGTTTTGCTGACAAAACTTAAGGCTACGACGATGTGATCGCTTCTCCACAGGAGAGCCAGAATTGATAGATTGTCAACTAGGAACTCTTCATTTGTATTTGAATTCCCCTAAAATCAGATGAGTGAATCCGAGACGAGTAGAGTTGGATAATCGTTCCAGCTGCTCCACCCCCCATTCCTGTTTGTCTATCGTTGCGAAACAAAAATATCTCGGGTATTGCTGACTCCTGATCCATAAACTGAGAAGATATCCAGGTTTGAGATATTCCTGTCAGATGAGCATTATTAGCGTTGCTAAGTCCAAGTAGCTCATCCATTTTATTTGGTTAACTCCTGGCGTTCACGTATAAGCAGTTTGTGCTTTCAATCTGAAACCCGTGAGCTTCTCCTTCCTATTTGTCCGTGTGGGACTTATGCGAATGGACAGGTAGCCTACCTATACAAATTTTTCCGAGTTGGTGCTCCCTGTCATTTACACGTTTTTTTATGATCAAGGCAGTCCACAAGTGAAATTGTCAGCTCCAATTTGCCTTTGCGCTTGATCCTGGCGTCGTGTGGCCTATCCGGATGCATGTGGATTCCAGCTTGCAACCGAAGTTTGTTGGCACAAAATGTTTCCAGAGTTGCAGAAGCCACATGGTGGTTTGGGAAAGTTATCTTCAATAGACGGAGTCTAGAATCTCCGTCCATCTTGGCTAGTCTCGTCACATGTTTAGTCAGTATGTTTTTGAGCTTCAAGGATTGCTTGATGAATTTCCATTCCCTAATACCAGAGTTTGCTTGGCCAGGGTCCGTGTTTTACGGTACACCTTGGACAATGATATTTCTTCCGAGGAAAAACTTCTCACAAGGTTCCTGAGGGATGTTACGGATGAGATTGCGCTTCCATTGCAGTATGCAAGGCAGTATTCTTACGTTCCCAAGATACGTTCACTACGTTCACAAGATATAACAGACTGGCTAGTAGGATATCCTTTACGTCGGTGGCATTTGTAAGTGTTACACGAAGTATCTCCAAGTGATTTTGATGCTAAGTGTCCCTTCCTCACGACCAAGACTCGATATTTCGAAAGATAGGTCTAACATCAAATTTTGAAAAGCACAAATATTTACAGGCTTGATTTGGATTTCTAACTTTATTACAGTTAACTAAGAGCTAATTCAGTTCTTCTGCGGTATCCCTGTGAACATGTTTAATCTGGATGTATCTATTTTTTGCACGCCTTGTGTACAAAAGACTTACTGTTCCTCTATTCTCAGTGGACTATTAGAGTTCTCTTAAATAGTCCAACAAATACGGTGGTAATTATATCAGACTCCTTAGGTCGGATATCTTCCACCCACACAGAAGACATTTTCACTGAGACAATATGGAAGTTCGGTAGGATCACTCAAACAGCCGTCGATAAACACAATCCGGTCCCAGTTGTAATGAGCGAAACTTATAGCAAGCGATCTGGACAAAAAAGACCAGTTCATCGGCAAATAAATCCTCAAAACAAATGGTTTTGCAAGTTTTTGTTATTGGTGACGGCTTCATTAATTTTGTAAAACACACCCTAGCTGAAGGCGTTTGGTCAGATATCCTCAACAGACTATGTTTAGGAACTTTATATTGTGAATCCACTACAAGGGCTAGTTGGTTGGGACTAAATACTTCTCGGAGCATCGACTATTTTGCAAAAATATCCTTGAACTCCCTCGTTTGTGACTTCTGGCTTAACTGGGTTTAGGACCCTCAACTAAGATGTCACAGATAACAGCACTGTTAAGAACTGTATATCTGTGGTGTCATTAATAAATATCCATTTAAGAGCGAATAACCCCCACAGTCCTAAGAAGTTGCACTGATAATGATGTAGAAAAAAGTACAGAAAGCGTCTATGGGGTGAGCAGCTCAAGACATCCTTGGAGACAAAATAGGAAATAGTTACCATGGATAACGTTCAGTGCAACTCAAACACCAATAATACCAATAAAAATCACAAATATTAGTTTTATAAACGGCTACTTGTAACACTTGAGGAATGTTCAAGTAAAGATCTGACGTCAAATTCGGAGTGGAAGTATGGGGTATGAATGCGTCGTTGTTTGAAATGGACTGAATAGGGGAAACAACAATGATGACGGACTGCTAGATCTGTGTATTTTCAACAACGTCATTACAGGTGATGGTATTTTCTCCTTCATACTCGCACAAATCCCATTTCGATTTAACTGAACAACACTATTGAGGATCGAATCGATCCCTTTTTGCATCAACAAAATCCCCGGAACATCCATAAAAGACGTGAGAACAAAGTAGGGAGCTTATATTAGCTTCAGATCACCACCCGATTATGCTCAGGATCGAACTGAAGCTAAAGAAGCATCAGGTAACGAGAAAAGCAGAGCTACAATACAGCCCATACTCGAAATAATAACATGCCCAGAAAAATCAATATAACTGTCAGCAATGAATTACAAGTCTAACGTTAGGATAGATCACGTACAGATCACTGTGCTACATCAACTGAAGGAAACTCACCTCTACGCATCACTTTCCTGGATTAAGAAAAAGAATTTGATGGAGCAGGTAAGGTAATCATGAATCATGAAATACCTGCGAACATCACCACCATTCTGAGCTCTTACGAGGGGCTGAACTCTTTGTGAAGAGAGAAATAAGGGAACGATGACGAATGATGATAGCTGGTTTTGGAAACAATTTTACACTTAATTAAAGGTCTGGTTCATTTTATGAATCATAAGCGTTCATTTGATGTGTGATTCTAATATTAATGTTGTTTAAACATAACCTTTTGCACTACATTAATCTATAGAATACGTAGTTTGGACGTGACCATATTATCTTAGCTCCTTGTGCTTTTTGGTCGTGCCATTTTACATCATTCTGAATCAGGAATGGACAAAGTAGTGTTCCAGCCAACTATTCTCTTTTTGTCGCCTGTCAACGCAACAGGTGATGGAATAGTTCTCGTCTCTCCTCTCCCAAGGCAGATTAGACATACATCGGACTCACTCATCACTAGGCGGCCCATCGTTTCAAGGTCTTAAACTAAATCGAGATGAATTCTCCGGCAGGTTAGTAGGCAGATAGATCAAGAGAGTAGAGGAACTACGAATTATGTAAAGCGGGCAGATCACGAATACGTTCCAAATGAAAATTTTCACTGCTTATAGTCACCCTTGTTAAATGTATATCGAAAGTCCGTAAAGTGGTGGCAGTAGCCTTTTATTCCGATCGGGAACAGAACAGTTGGAGCCCGCGACTATAATTTTTTGATACACAAACCTTTCGAAATTCAGTATGGAATAACAGGAAATATAGTTCTTACACAAAATATTGTTATTAATATATTTCTGCCAGGATAGATACACACCGTTTATACAGGCATGATCTATAAATTAAATTTATTTGCTGACGGCATGCCCCCCCAAGTAGGGTCGTTAAATAGATAAATCAGTAAAAGTGAATAACAGTACATCCGTGCGGATTTCTTGGAGCGTTAATGACCAGGTTTATGTATGTTAGATTTCTGGTCGTGTTAAGTATGCAATATAATTTTTAAGTCTATGGTTGTTACAAAGTAGATTTGCAGAGCGCCTGGGGTGAACTGTGACCTTGGGAGAGCGCCTATGCCGAATTTTTTCCAGACGTCAAAAGTTTTATAGCTTTGCCCTCAGAGCAAGATTCTGAAGAAGAAAAAAGAAACTGAGGAGCAGCAAGGCACTTGGATATGAACGATAAACAATGCTTAACATTTAGTAATGGAACAGACAAAGGTCTGATCAGTTATTAGGTCGAATTCACACTAGCTCTTGTTGCTAGAGTGAAACGTGATTGGAGCCTTCATGTTAGAGAGTGCAATAACAAAGAACAATGAGTCGTGGTATTTAACAAGGTGAATTAGGCTTGAATGATGGAAGGGAAATCAAAGTCAGAATTAAGAAGGCTGTGTTGTGAAAACTTATAACTATATTTTTCATTATCTGCTAAGGTGGATAGTGACTAGCGGTGGAATCCAGGACGCGCGTTTCGTCCTATTTCGAACTCGTCAGCTGGATGTACCTGCATCTCAGAGTTGATGTTCACTCTGGGACTCGAACCCAGTACCTTCCCCTTCAAACGCCATCGCGTTATCCACTCGGCCACTGAGTCCTGATAGCCACTCGCTTGTACAATGGGGTGAAGTTTGAATTCATTATGTATTGTTTGTTTGAATCTTCCCATCGATTTGTTAGGACTGCAACTGGTCAGTCTGTAATTGGCATATGTGCATACTGTGCGTATTGTCTCGATATGGCTTTAATTCACAAGCATGTTAAGCAAAGATGGATAGTGGCTAGCTGTGGAATCCACTGCTTGTGAACTAAGGCTACATCGAGGCAATATGCTCAGTATGCACATATGCCAATTAGAGACTGACCAGTTGCAGTCCTAACACATCGATGGGAAGACTCAAGCAAACAATACTAAATGAATTTCCTTATCTGTGCTTTTTTAGTTTTTTTCATCTGATTCCAGCCACATACTGCTGGTGTAAAAGTGTGAGTTAGCTTGTTATAGGTCGTCTTAGTATAATAGCTAATCCAGCACAAACCTGGAAACATGAGTCTGAATGGTGAGCGCAGGAGAACAATCTCAATATCAAAGATTGATTAATTTGTTCTCAACTACAAAAATCCTGATACAAACAAAATGTTCTGCCCCACAAACAGGGACGGATTGAAGTAATCGCCCTCACCCGCAATTCTTGCTGACTAGTAACTCCATCACCCCTCATTTTGAGATGTTAGGTTCATTTAGGCTCATTTTCGGACAAATATGATACCTCGTACGGTTCTCTGTGTTTCATATACTGCTGGAAAACACTATTTCCAAAAGTACCATTTTGCAAGGTTATCAGGTAGTTACAAATTATGGACTGTGGGTAAGGCATCGATGCAATGCTTTAAATGAATAAGTATGAAGTATAGGTCGCTAAACGAATCATAAGCATAAAGAAGTGTATAATGTAGGATAAATGTTTACCAAAGCGAGCGAAAAAGTGTAGGAATATAATAGTCATAAATAAAGTAATGTGTTATGAAATAAAATAAGTGGTCTGTCAGTATAGTATACAGGAGAGTAAGAAGCTGATGAAGAATAGACAAGAAAGAACTCACATTAACTTGGTGCATATGTTATTTTGTGCAACCGTAGCCATGTGATGGGTCACAGGCCCCATAGATGTGAGGCCACTGGTAGTAGGTGGTCAATTGTGAGGTTCTCTCGACTTTTTAGGGTAGCCGTGAGCGTCCCTGAGAGAATGAGTCTAGTTGGGCAGTATCGATAGATCCAGTGAGTTGCCTGTTTACTTCAACTAAGAAACTGAGGGAAAAGTATCTAATACAGCTGCAAAGTAGGAAAGTAATGCAAAGTGAACTTAGAGTTTAGTTTGGTCTATACATTTAAAGAGCCTATGATGTCAGAGTGGGACGCAGATGTGTTCCATCGTTATAGATCAGTGCAAGCGATGGCTTGATAATGAGGTCTTACATTCAGTCTTCAGTCTTCAGTAATAAGGATAGTAGGTTGATGAACCTGTGTTAATCCTGACAGATTTCCTTCCATTGAAGGTCCAGCTTCTTTTTGAAAATGTTCACTGATGGTGCTGATACCACTTGTTCTGGTAAAGCGTTCCAGTCATTGACCACTCGATGAGAAAAACTGGACCCCACCTTTAGTTTATTAGATCGCGGTTTCAGAACCTTCTTGCTATGACCCCGGAGATTATTAGTGCTGGAGGGAGCAAAAACATAAGACATATTAACACCCAGATCATAATTAAAGATACGAAATGCCAGTATAAGGTCACCTCGCGTCCTACGATAAGATAAGGGGAAAACATTTAGACGTTTTAAACGCTCATAGTAAAGGAGTTTGGAAAGACCCTCTACTAATTTTGTCCCTACACGCTTGACACGCTCAAGCGATATAGTATCCTTTATCAGACAAGGGCTAGCTGCTTGGATACAGTATTCTAAGTGTGGCCTGTGGTGGACCTCAGCAAAAGAGCTTAGTTGAAATATAACAATTCGCAACGTTACCAACAATATACCAAAAGAATTAACACTACGAACCTAAGCGTGTGTCTATGATTAACGCAAAAGGTAACAAATTACAGTTAAATTATAAAAAGGTATATTGAGCAACAAAATGGTAACAGTGTTATGAAAGGAATGTTACTTGTAAGCTGCTTTCTGAGATAACAACCACAAATAAGTTCACTTGGTTAACAAAGATTCCTCTGCACGTGATGGCACCAACAGCAAAATGGAGAAGATTAGATCCAGTAGTATTATTCAGTAATGATCCGGGCCAAAACACCAATGTAGTGTGGAATGGTCTAAAAAGATGTTATAATACTATTATAATCTTCAATCAAAGGCCGTGGCCGTTAAAGCAGAAGAATAGACGGCGGATACAACGCTTATATTTTAAGAAGCGCGGTAGTGAAGAAGTGTTATATATAACCAAACAAAAGTATTCGCTTCTTTACCATTGATACAGAAAAACAATAGATATCGAATATGAGTGTGATTACATAAAAAGTGTGACAACTAGGAAAAATATGTGACCTTTAATTTGTTGTTACAAAAAATCACTAGACATAAATGTCACTATAGGCCTCACATAGGTGGCATATAAAATTCGAAACATATCCTCATCAAAGCATTTAAATGCTCTGCGAAGCGACCATAGCTCTCGATAGCCTTTGGAAGCAACCGCATTGCAGTGCGTAGTAGTTTTTAAGTCGCGACTTATAATTACTCCTAAGTCTTTATGCTCTTGAACGCGTGGCAGAGATGTACCATTAATGGTATAGTGGTAACTAATATCGTGCCCGATGTGCATGAACACGCTTTTCCTGGAATTAACTTCCAGGCCCCAATCATGAGCCCACCTTACTAATTCGTCTAAATCTGCTTGTAGATAACAACGATCAGTCTCATTTCTTGTTGTTCTCCAGATTTTAACATCATCCGCAAACAATAACGTCGACGACTTAAGTAATAAAGGTAGTTCATTAATATACAGAAGGAAAAGTAAAGGGCCCAAGATGGTGCCCTGGGGTACACCACTTCTGACCGGTTTCCATTCGGATAGAGTTCCATTGACTCTCACTCTCTGTCTGCGGTCACATAAGAAGCTTCCTATCCATTCCTGTATAGCACCTGTTATACCAAAGCTCGAGAGCTTTTGCATAAGACCTAAGTGTGAAACCTTATCAAACGCTTTGCTAAAATCTATAAATATCACGTCGACAGACAGGCCGTTGTCTAGGGCGGCTTTTCAATCCTCTCTCGCAATGAGTAAGTTAGTCAAGCATGAATGCTTGTTACGAAACCCATGTTGCTCGGGAGTTAACAGATTGTACGAATCTATGTGGCTCAGTAGCTTAGCCCGAATTAATTTTTCAAGTAACTTAACTACTATACTGGTCAGGCTAACAGGCCGGTAGTTAGATACGATCCGTCTCTGACCATCCTTAAATATAGGACTAACTATGGCGTCTTTCCAGTCTCTAGGTAGTTGAGCCTGTGAAAGGGACATGTTGAAGAGCATCGTGAGCGGTCTTGAGATAATGTCCGCAAGCGACGACAGTAAACGTGGGTGTAACCCATTGGGGCCCGGTATCTTACAAGGTTTTAGGTTAGTTATCAAAGGAAGAACAATATCCTTTGTCACGTGCAAAGGTCCTATGGCTGGTATCTCATTGTCAACGGGACAAGTAGTTGTAACACTACACGTAGAGTAGACTTCACTGAAATAGTTAGCAAATAACTCCGCTCTCGCTAGGTCAGATTCAGCCAATAAAGCTGAATTTTCTCTTAACAGTAATGAGGGGATACCATCACTACGTTTCGTCCGCCTGTTACGGGAGAACTAAAGACATTTGGCTGATTAAAACCTTTTTACTGTACATCAAATTTACTGTGTTTTTTGGATTTGTTTGTTTTAATTAACCTTTGGACTTGTTTGTTTATATCATTACTTTCGGACATTTTGGTTTCTTTTGTCATTGGTTTGAAATTTGGGAGTTTTTGCTCCGGGAACCTACAAAATTGAAGGTTTGTTTTGTAATTGTTATAATTATTGTTGTTAGAACGACTTTGGTCGATTATTTGTGAATTGCGAATAAACTTGGTATCTTATTTGGAGTTTTGGTTCTCTTGCCTACTTGGGTTCGTAATTTGCGAATATCGACGGCCAGTACTTCAATAGTTGGAACGGGCAAAACTCATAATTGGACGTAACACGCCTTTTAACGTACGAAAACAGTCGCTTCGGACAGGTACGGCTATCGTATGCCAACTGTCGTTCGTAAGCCGTGCGGGATTTAGCTATGGTCTTTTTACATATATTTCGGATTTTTTTATATTCGCACTTAAATGATGCCTGACCTGTTGACAAGAATAAGTCCCAGAAGTGTTTCTTACGCTTCAACAGCTTCCAGGTTTCCTTATTAATCCATGGAGAGCAATATGATAACTTACGTGCTGACCATGGGATAAACGGTTGAGTTACGGATTCGAACGTAGACTTAAACCTATTCCATGCATCATCAATCGATCCATCAGCATCGACCGACCAGTCAATTGAGATAGCATAGTCCCTGATTGCCGGTATATTAGCTCTCCAGATATTAGGACGGGGTGAAGCTGATGCAAATTCTATACCATGTATCCGGAACTTAAAGGAAAGTACGACATGGTCACTATTCACCAGTGGGGGAAGATGTTGAATGTCAACGATATCTTCACAGTGGTGTGTGAGGACAAGGTCTACCAATGACGGATTATGTTCCAAGTCTATATGCGTCGGCTTAACGATGCATTGTACAAGTGCACATTGAATAATTGATGACAGAAGGACGCTATCGAAACCCCCACCTGGAGCTGTGAGCTCTATCCAGTTTATATGGGGTGCGTTGAAGTCTCCAACGATGAGACAACATTCTGCTTTACTCCAAGAACAGACATGTCTTAAGATAAAGTCGTAGGCGAGACAACACGGACTACGATGTATTCCTCCTATCGTCACTAACCCGTTTCTAGACCTAATTGTACAACATACTACCTCACACGTACCACTTACATGCGCCTCCGATATGATCGAGTTAATGCGGAAGTGGTCCCTAATATATAATATTATGCCTCCTACCTTGCGACTTCTAACTCTATCACTTCTGACACAGATGTAGCCTGAAATGACTGGAGAACAGTCTATATCTACAGTGAGCCAAGTTTCGGTGATAACAATTATATCCGGATTTAAGTCGTCTACCATCAAACTTAGTTCAGACATCTTATTCCGAAGACTACGAGCATTCGTATAACACACATTTAGGGTGTTTTTGGAGACATGCGTTCTACCCACACAGGTCTCGGAAGCATTGGCTCCCAAGACCTGACTACCCGAAAACCCTTAATCGTAAGGTTCGCTTCACCGTTTAGCCTTCGAGTTTTTAACTCTGTTAGGGCATTCTTCCACTTGATCCGATCCTCAATTGGCCAGTCAGGTCGAATACGAATGTTTGAGTCACGAGTTTTGCGTGCGTTGTTTAGTAATACGTCCCTTTCCTCAAAATTACCTAGTACTAATTTAAGGATCCTTCTCTGTTGGGTTTCGCCTCCAACATACTTACCAAGTCTGATGACTTTCGAGATATGTACCCCTTGGACCTCCTCTGGCAGTATATTTCTGATGAGAGATCTGACTAACTGCAGGTCGTGGGCATGTCTCTTAGCGGGATCGGTGTCTTTCGATTCTGCCAAGTTCCAGATGATTACACTAGGCACCTGTTTAACTGCCTTAAAAGTCGTGTTCACGGCCTTTGACCGTGATGTCAGATCCTGCCGGTTAGCTACCGGCTTCTTGCTATTAGCTTTCTTTATCACAGTGTCATGTGGGTCAAGCGAGTTACTCCCAACAACATTTGGTGAAGTTAGACTATTTCCATCCACAACTGTATTAAATATTTCCTTGCATTTGGACTTGAGCGGAGTTGCCTGATGCTCAGGACGTGAGTCCAACGATGACTTACCGACTATACGCGCGCTTTCTTTGGGTATTTTTCCGTCTCTTTTGCGTTTCCGCGTAATCCATTTGCCACTATTCTCAGCATCCAGATTGGAACTATTCTGGACGACAGTGGTTCTAGCCGGGTCCTCAGTCGCTGCTAAAGCGACTGGTCCCTCAGTAATTAATGGCATGGCTTTCATTGGTTGTATCGGAGTACAAATTTTTGGCTCATGTTGCAAAATTGGGTGTATGGTACCTGCCATGGCAGCATTTACGACACTGATACAATCTTCATTATCAGTATCCATGTTGCCGGCACGGCCTACTTCGACCTTTTTAGCTAACGCTAGAGGGCTGATGGCTTCCTGAATGAGTAATGTCTTACTTGAGCAACAAAACATACAGAGCCAATGAGAATTTGGTTTCGAGCACCTTTTATAGGCAGCAGGGCTTAAGCGGGTGCACATTTTATGAAACCACTTCTTACAATCGTCACATTGCATCCCTTCTTCCACGGGGAATAAGCAATATGGCTGTCCACACTTGTGTACAGAGCCGACCATCTTAGAATAAAGCAAAATGATAGGCAAGGTAGATATGTAAGATAAATCACAACCTTATCAAATAAACAAGCCTCAGTCGACCAAGAATGCTTTGATGCAGTAAATACACAAAAGCAGGATCAAAACACACAAATACAATGTCACGTTAACTGAAATAAATTCAATTAAAGTGTAAACGGAAGTTTTGATACGTAATTTACGATCAAAACAGTGAATTAAACTCAACGTGAAACAATACCACTGTCCTTTTAAACAGCGCGCGCAATCGTATGTAATTCATCTGCTATGAGTATTTCTGAGGGAAGACTGTTCCATATCAATGCATGGCTGATGAGGAGGAAGTTTTCCCCAGATTTTAATCAATGTTTCTCAACGTTTAAACGGTAAAAATTCTTTGTCTCGAAGGTCACATTCAAGTTAGTCTTAGGGAATAACTATATAAATGTGGAATAAGTAAGCCTTTTGAGGATTTTGAAGAAGAGAGACAAATTGAACCCACGACTTCCTTTCCAAAGGGGTTTAGTCCTAAGATATGGCATCGGGAACGATAGTCAGTGAGTAAGACGGTTTTAAGTATTTTGCGGGCGAAATCTCGTTGTATTCCTTCCACATTACGTATATCAGATAGGCGTAAGTTGGAAAATAAGAACGAACAGTATTCAACGATAGGTTTTACACACTGCAAAAATGATTTAGATGAATTTTGAAGGCAGTTACAAAGATTATATTCTAGCAGTTTTAGATGCTTTACTGGAAATATGTTCAGATAAGTTAAGACTGTACTACTAGGCCAGTTACTGATGTGAGTTTGCATAATGCGTTCTTGTCAAGTGTTGGTTATATTTTAAGAAACGTGTCTCCAATACATTTGGAGTTACGGTGTTCTTATAATAATGATAATAATAATATATTTCTGCAGTAGAAGGTACACGTCATTTTTACAGGCATGATCTACAATTTACAACATATACTGGTTCACAGTATGCATCCCAAGCAAGGTTGTTTAGTAATTATAATCTATAAAAGTTGATAGCAGTTCATTCGTTCAGATATAATGTGTTTTCATAAGAATAGTTTCTAAAGGGATACGGCGTCCACGTTACATACCAGATCCAATATCGACAAAAGGTGTATTAGGGTTTTGGTCGTGCTACGTATTTATGTAATGCAGCTTTTTAAGTTTATAGTTGTTATAAAGTAGGCTTGTGGAGCGCCTGGTTCGAGCTATGACCTTGGGAAAGCGCGTTCGTCGAGATTGTTCAACATATCAGAAGTTACATAGCTTCACCCTCAGAGCAAGGTTCTGAAGAGAAAAAATAAAAGAGAAACCGAGGAGCAGCAAGGCATTTGGATATGAGCGATAATCAATGCTTAACATTTATTAGTGGAACAGATGGAGGTATGATAAATTATTAGGTTAAATTGATACTAGCTCATGTTGCAAGAGTAAACTGCGATTAGGGGCTTCAGAAGAGAGAAGGCAGTAATAAAAAACAATGAGTTGTTATATTTATCAAGGTGGAGTAGGTTCCAATGAAGGAGGGAAGTCAAGGTTGGAATGAGGAAGAACAGAGAGTGCACATAAAGAGTAGAGTGTTGAGTAAAATAGCAACCATATCCTTTACAGTCTGTTTTTTTCATCATCCGATGCCCGCCACACAGTGTTCATGTAAAAGTCCGAGTTAGCATATTAAATGTTGTCTTAGTAGAATAGTTAATCCAGCACAAAAATTGGAAACATGAGTCTTAATGGTGAGTGTAGGTGAACAATCTCAATATCACAGATCTATTGACTTGTTCTCATCCATAAAGAGCCTGATACAGACAAAATGTTCTGCCCCACAAACACGGGTGGATTGAAATAATCGCCCACACCATCAGTGCTTGCTGGTCAGTAACTCCACCCTCCCTCCTTTTGTGATGTTAGGCTCATTTATGCCTATTTTTTGGATACATATCATACCTCACACAATGCTCTGTGTTTTACATCCTGTTGGAAAACACTATTTCTATAAGTACCATGTTACAAGCTTATCAGACAGTTACAAATTATGGACTGTGGGTAAGGCTTCGATACGATGTTTTTATTGACTATATATTAAAGTGTAGGTTACGAATCAGAGTATAGGCATTAGGAAGGGTATAGTGTAGGATATTTGTTTACCATCGTAGACGGAAAAGAAGAGATTTATATTAGTTACAGATAAGGTAAAATAATGAGTGGTGATATAATATTAATGGCAAGGTAACAGTGTACAGATGAGTAAAAAGCTGATAAATAGACAAGAAGTAACTCACACTAAATTCACTCCGGGGTTGTTTTGTTCTATGCTAACCGGTTGATGGGTAACAGGTTCTGTGGTTGTACGACCACTGGCAGTAGGCAGTCGATTGTGCATTTATTCTGACGTTTTAGGGTATTTATAAGCGTCGTTTAGCGACCGAGTATTGAAAGGTCTAGTGAGTTGCTTGTCTACTTCAATTGAAAAGAATTAGTGAGGGGAAAGTATCTAATACAACTACAAGGTAGGGAAATAAGGCAATTCAGTCTATATATGTAGAGAGCCTATGATGTCTGTGTGAGACGTGGATGTGTTCGTTTGCACCAGATCTATGCAGGTGATGGCTTGATCAATAAGTCTTGCAAACGTATGTAATTTGTCTTCCATGTGTATTTCAGAAGGCTGACTGTTCCATATCAATGCGTACTTGATAAGGAAGAAGTTTTCACGTGTTTTTGATCTGTGTTTTTCAAATTTGACAGTGGATACTTTGTCTCGAAGGTTGTATCCATGTGAGTCTTGTTAGAGAGCTATATTATATGTGGAATAAGTAAGGTTCTTAAGAAGTTTGAAATAAAGAATGAAGTTAGACCTAAGCCTTCTTTTCCAGAGGGGTTCTAGTCCTAGGATATGGCATCTGGATTTGTAGTCAGTAAGTTGGTCGTTCTTAAGTGGAGTTACTGACCAGCAAGCACTGATGGTGTGGGCGATTATTTCAATCCACCCGTGTTTGTGGGGCAGAACATTTTGTCTGTATCAGGCTCTTTATGGATGAGAACAAGTCAATAGATCTGTGATATTGAGATTGTTCACCTACACTCACCATTAAGACTCATGTTTCCAATTTTTGTGCTGGATTAACTATTCTACTAAGACAACATTTAATATGCTAACTCGGACTTTTACATGAACACTGTGTGGCGGGCATCGGATGATGAAAAAAACAGACTGTAAAGGATATGGTTGCTATTTTACTCAACACTCTACTCTTTATGTGCACTCTCTGTTCTTCCTCATTCCAACCTTGACTTCCCTCCTTCATTGGAACCTACTCCACCTTGATAAATATAACAACTCATTGTTTTTTATTACTGCCTTCTCTCTTCTGAAGCCCCTAATCGCAGTTTACTCTTGCAACATGAGCTAGTATCAATTTAACCTAATAATTTATCATACCTCCATCTGTTCCACTAATAAATGTTAAGCATTGATTATCGCTCATATCCAAATGCCTTGCTGCTCCTCGGTTTCTCTTTTATTTTTTCTCTTCAGAACCTTGCTCTGAGGGTGAAGCTATGTAACTTCTGATATGTTGAACAATCTCGACGAACGCGCTTTCCCAAGGTCATAGCTCGAACCAGGCGCTCCACAAGCCTACTTTATAACAACTATAAACTTAAAAAGCTGCATTACATAAATACGTAGCACGACCAAAACCCTAATACACCTTTTGTCGATATTGGATCTGGTATGTAACGTGGACGCCGTATCCCTTTAGAAACTATTCTTATGAAAACACATTATATCTGAACGAATGAACTGCTATCAACTTTTATAGATTATAATTACTAAACAACCTTGCTTGGGATGCATACTGTGAACCAGTATATGTTGTAAATTGTAGATCATGCCTGTAAAAATGACGTGTACCTTCTACTGCAGAAATATATTATTATTATTATTATTAAGTATTTTGCGAGTGAAGTCTCGCTGTATACCTTCCACCTTAAGTATATCAGATATGCGTAGGTTGGAAAATAAGAACGAGCAGTATTTGACGATGGGTCTTACGCAGGCTTTATGCAGGATGATTTTAGTTTCATTTTGAAAGAAATTACGAAGGATGAAGCCAAGCAATCTCCGCATTTGAGATGCCTTAGTTGATATATGTTCACAGAAGTTAAGACTATCAGAGTAATGTACCCCAAGGTCAGTTAATGATATCAGTCTGAGCAGTGGGTTTTTGTTAAGTCCTAGTTTTATTTTAAGTGACGTGTTTCCAATACATAGCCAATCACATTTCTCTGTGTTGAGCTCTAGCCCCCAGCGTTTGCACCAGTCGTCTACTTTGTTGAGTTCATGTTGGATAGTTTGCATAGTACTACGTACATCACCAATGTCAGTTTTATAGATGACTTTTAAGTCATCAGCCTAGAGGTAGGTCTTACCTGTGGTAAAACACTTGCATATATTGTTGATATAAATTGTAAAGAGCAATGGACACTACCCTGCACAACACCACTGGTTATTGGTCGAGGTGTAGATGTTGTAGAGTTAAGCTTGGTTATTTGGTATCTGTTTGTGAGGAAAGACTTAATCCATTGCAATAGGGGGTTTATAATTACAGCTGACTGGAGTCTGTTAGAAGATTATGGGGTACTTTATCAAAGGCTTTCTTTATATCGAAATAAAGTATAATCACTAGCTTTTTCTGGTCACGTATGCGAGTAACCGCGTTAAAGAAGTCTATCAGACATGTACTACATAATCTTGTTCTAATGAAACGATGTTGTGTTGGGTCTATTAGTTCTTCCTTAAGTAGGTGATCTGATAGTTGACTTTGTACCACTTTTTCCATTATGCGCGAAATAATTGGGGTGATATTTATAGGTCTGTAGTTTCCGACCAGGTTTCTCGGTCCTGATTTGTGTTTGGGAAGAACATACGTTACCTTCCAGGCTTCAGGATATGTACCCGCCTCTAAAGATAGTGTGTATATTTTAAGCAACAACGTATGTATATCCGGTCCTGACATTTTATAGAGAATTGATGGTATATCATCAGCACTAGAGCTCGCATTCGGCTTAAGGGTTTTGATGGCTGTATGTATACTCCTAATGTCAAAGTTTATTGTGCTAATATAGCTTTTCCTTATGCATTTTATGTTAACATCTGGGGCATTAGATGTATTCTCGTTTTGTGAAAACCATTCACTTAGCAGTTCGCATATGACGGTTTGGTCATAGTACATCACTCCATCGTGCAGTAAAGAGTGAATGTTGTGATCTTCGTTTTTTCTCATGCGTTTTGCAAGGAGCCGACATAAGTATAATCGACAGCTCTGAAAACACGGATTAGATAGATGGGAGAAGGTAAGGAAAATTTGCTTTGCGTCACGTCTACAAGTAGAAATCGTCTAGTCGTGCTGAAACATTGTCGACGTAATGTCTTGAATACGTTGCACGAGCTTCCTCATCCATGTGTTCGGGCTCATAGCAGAGCGATTTTGCTGTTCTGGTATGAATAAAAATGTGGAGGAGTGGGCACGCTTCTGCCTAAGCTGCCAGAAATCTAAGGTGACTAAACAAAACAAGTGTCCTTCGGGCTCATTCACAACTCCCAACGCTTGTTTTGACCACGTCCATCTGGATTTGGTAGGATCCTTACCAGATTCAAATGAATGCTCTAATGTCTTAACTTGTGCAGACCGTTTCATATGATGGTCAGAAGCAGTATCCATTAAGAATATTACTGCTGAAGCAGTGGCCCGCGCCTTCAGTGGGTAGCAAAATTAGGCTGCCCTTGAACTATCTTCGATAATTACAAGTGTTTGAATTACAGTACAAACTGGGAATTCCCAATATTGTCCAATCTAAGTAGGCAGGACTAGGTGAGCACTAACTAACGTATTGATAATAATATATTCTCAAATAACAGTTTGTTACATGAGGCATGCCGGTTTACAGACAAGATCAAATTGTTAAAGAAGTTACAATTTTCACTGTAGAAAATTACTCAGCTGGGTTGATATTTTATAAGATATGAATGTAAATAGATTTCGTAAGAAACATGTCAATATCACGCTTGGCACACTTTATGAAGGTGAGTAAGCTCGAAGGACAGAATCACTTTTAAGAAACTTTGGCGGACTTCCTAAGCATAACTCTTAGACAATAAAACGGGAAAAGTACTGGAGGGCACCCACAAGTGAAAGTAGTTCTGTAAGGTATTTTAGAGATGGTGCATTTGTCAGTGGAGTTAGTCATTTCCTGCCTGGTCTAAAACCGTTACCGTCAACTAGGTATTCAAGACATTCAAAACTAGATGAACAAAATGAACACCTATTGGGATTCACCGTAAAATTCTTCCCAATTAAACGACTCAATAAAGCAATAAGTCTCTGTTCATGAACTATCTTATTAGAATCATGAACAATGAGATCATCTTGATAAACTTCAAGATCACTGACTACCTTATTCATAACTTCCTGAAATATGGCTACAGAACGACTTAGACCAAATGAAAGGAAGTTGTATTTGATCAGAACAAAAGGAGTGTTAATTGTTTTCAAAGTAGATGAAAATTGTTCTCAAGGGATTTGAAGAAAAGAATCTTTTAAGTCAACTTTCGAAAACACTTCAGAACCATGAAGTCGATTTGGAATATCTTCAACAACCATGTCGTAACAATAAAAGTACCCTATGACGAGGACTGAATGGGTTCAATTATATTTTTCGCACACAAATCGTTCAATGTATTGTGTAGTGTTTCTCGAAGACCATAAGGAATTATTCGTCTTTTAAGAAAGGTTTTATAGGCTGAATTTTCATACTTCCACTGCACTTAGCACATTCAGCTATCAAATATTTACGTAAAACATAATAATTTTCTTAGGAAACTAGTAAAGACAATTCTACTTTGAGTCTTTTCCAATATTTTAAACCCAGTATTGACAGTGCTGTTTCGCTAACTAAAAATCCACAAGGCATGTATGAAAAATTATCATCTCTTATTAGCAATCCACGGCATCCCTGTATGGACAGTCTGTGTCCATTAGTCCCAAATATTGAGACTTCAGTGGGTCTGACCACAACATTAGGATCTAAAGATTTCAAGCTCTTGAATAAAACAATGGACTATATACTACCTGTGTCTACAACGTAGGTTTGGTCGACCCTGAGCTTGTATTTTATCATGAGGACTGAGCAAAGCATTAGAAATTTTCATCGATTGGATATCAAGATCATTCATTAGCATATTAAATAAAAAATTTTTATGATACAAGATGCAAAGGGAATTCGAGGTAAAGTTTGTGTCCTGCGTGCAATAGTCGTTTAAATGTTCTGAAAATCTTACTCTTCTTCCAGAACGTGTTGTTTTATGTTTTATGCATTAAATGCTCTAGCGCCTGCAAGTGTACAGCATAATTAATAACGCCAGTAATTAATTACGCCAGCTTGAATCTGTGCTTTTCCGTTGTTTGACCACACTATTAGTAATAACACGATTCCAAACGACTGCCTACCACTCACTGTCAAACAGGTCGGTAGAACGCTTTCACCGACAGCTAAGTGCTTCACACTCAGCTGAAAACTTTCCACAGTTGTTTGAAGCTATTTCACTCGTTTTTCTTTGTTTCAACACTGCAGTGAAGCTGACACTGGATACACTTCAGCACAACTCATTAACGTGACGACACTGTGACTTCCAGTATAATTCGTGGATCCTTCATTCTCTTCAACGATTATGTGCCTAAACTCTTACACGAGCAAGCTTACGAACGCCATGAGTTCAATCAAGCCCGTTTCCACTCGACTTCAGTCAACTGATGTTTTCGTTCAACCTGCATACATAGTACACACGTTTTTGTACGTTGCGACTTATCACAACGACTTCTTGAAATGGTATACGAAGGACCTTTCAAAGCCCTTCATCGTAAACTTAAGTATTGTGTCATTGCTAAAAACGGGATGAACGATGACGTCAGAGTTGACAGTCTTTAAGCTGCGTATTTAGAAGGAAACCCTGATAATACTTATTTTTTCCCGTACACTCAAATGACACAATACCCCACCCGATAATCAATAACCATGAAGAAACTCTGGTGACATCTGACAACAGGCCTAGACAACAGGTTGTGAAAGAAGGGTAGGGTTATTGGGACACTTTAAGGATCACTATGAGTAGGACACAGCATAACATTTTGTTTCATTTCGTTTGTTTGTACTGTTATTTAAAAAACCCAAAGGGAAACTGTGATATTTAGGAGTATTTGAATTATAGTACGAAAAAGAAGTCCCAGAAATAACGCAGCTTAATCAATAAGTACTAGATGAGCACGGACGAATGTATTGTATCCGGAATTTGAAACCAAGCGGTCATTAAGTAAAAAGAAATCATTGGTTCATATAAACACCACAGAAACATTATTTTTTCTAAAAAAATCCGAAAAAGTCATTTTGAAAAAATTGACCCCTTATATTAACAAAAGATGACCAGATTCTGTTGAATATAGCATGTTTTCAGAGGAGTGTTTACCAACTACAAGCTAGTTGGGTTTAAACTTCTGACTGACCACGTCTTAGGGTTATCACTACTCGACGGTGAGGGGGGTAGTGAGCTGTAGCGATAAATGAATCCCAAAAACAAGTAGTTCTGTAAGTTTTCGACGTTCATAATGACCTCAGTGGATTTACTTAGCACATCTAGCTGAGGGCGCTTGGTCGTGCATCCTCAATAGATCACGAGTGGGTACACTATGATGCGCATCCTTGGCCATCTTAGATAAAATACTTCTCGGAATATCGATAGCCTTCCAAATGTATCTTCGAACCTCTTCATTTCTGACTTCTGATTTGACTAAGTGGGTGTTATTATTTTTATTATTTCTAGTGACTTTATTCAATATTCCATTTTTGGCACAATATAGAACTCCCAACAAAAAGTATTTTAACACGTTTTCTATTCTTAGTTCTTAATCAATCCTGACGATAAATATTGGGTGGTCGCGGATTAAATGTTAGAAGTTCGGGAATCGATATCTGGATTATGTTTATTGTCTTCAATGCATACTGTCAACCACCACGATGTCTCAGATTGTACATTTTGTAACTTGTAAGGCGAAAGGTAGCAAGCTCATCATAAATACGCCTGAGTAGTTTATGCGACTAAGGGACATAATAATGTATTGAGACAAACAAAAACAAACAATTTGTTCAAATATCTAGATGGCAGGAACAGTCAACTCAGATATTCGAGCAGGCCGCTAGTTACGTGTAAATGCGTTGTCAAAATCCAAATACGTGTGACATCTCTAACTCCACCGACCCTACATGAAACTCAATCAGTAGTTCCTTCGTTTGAAAAATAACGTTTAATGTGAGCCTGTTAGTCAGACTGCAAGAAGCCCCAACACTTGCGGTTTCGTTCGCAGATTTCCTGGCTGATAAATAATTTTTTAATAAAGGAAAATTTGAGAGTACAAAACCTTTATCGAACAATCGAAGGATGAAAGTCTTAAAAACGATGATAACGTTACTCAATAATTGCCATACTACTGAAACACTAGTGAAAATTTAAAACTATTCGACAAACATGGTGAATTTGAGGTAGAAGTAATTACTTATAGCACTCTGGTGCCGAAATCCGAAACTTCGCATTTCGAAATGTCCAGTTTATGAGGATGTGCAAATTAAGAAGAAAAGCGAGAACAAATGTAACGTTTGGTCATCATTCAAAGTATCTGTATCTTTTTTAAATCTGGTCTACTCTACAAGGACGTAATGGTGAGCGGGTTTCGAATTCCTCACCAATGAGGTGTTGTGTTTGCAGTTTGGAGTTCCAAAATCCATCCAATTCTCTGATTTTCTGTGGCAACTGCAATACAATTGTACATCAGGGATGTTATGGCGTACAAAAACTAACTGGTGTTAATAACTGGTTTTGTAGGAAATGCGAGTCGCAAGTTCGCATGAGCAAAATCGTAAGACACAGTTATATGTAAACTTATTAATAGCGCTGTGATTTATGCCCAATTAAGGATGGTGCATTTAAACGCAGCAACGGCGTTCGGTGTGGTAAGATTTGGCTTCATTCAGGATGTATTCCAAGATAGGTTGGGCCCATATCGTCTGCGCAATATACATACCTGAAGTATTTTTCACTGATCTTAGCACCATGGAGCTTATATCAGTTGAAAACGTAATTCCTGATAGGCTTGGTCGGGTAAGTAACATTACAAGCGTTTATACATTGACCTAATTTTCAGTTTTCTTGTGGAATCAAACCTGCTTAGCTGTTTAATCATATTAATAAAAAAAACGAACTTGCAAAGTTCGTAAAATGTTCGCTTCTGTGGTGATAAACATGGGTTATTTGTCATGTGGGAATTCGGTGTACAATTTTTTCGTATGTAGTATCATATTCTAGTTGTTAATTAGTGAGTCTTATTGGAAATCCAGATCTGAATCACCCAAAGTATTTCTTAATATGACGATCCATAAGTAATTGATTTTTTCTGTAAAGTCATTGAAATCCAAGCTTGAGATGTAATAACTGTCCTGAAAACTGTCACATCACTTGTAGTCAACAAAAAGAATAGTAGCGAAAACTAAGAAAACTAAATTAACCCAGTATTTATATACGGCAAAAGTCCAACGTAATGACGACCTTGATTAAACTAATCGGAATCAGAAGTGTCCCTTTATATCTATATTTATGTGAACAAGTGTTGGCATGCATATTTGTTACCATTTAGTTACTAATTATCTAACCCCACTTTCTATCCCAGAAATGTTATGTACTCGCTATGAAAAGAAATTAGCGTATTCATTCCATTTATTTTCAGCAACAGTAAGTATGAATGGATTGCAAGCCAAAGTTTCTGAGGGTTTGTGTTGCTATTCGGTTATTCAAACTTTAAAGTAAAACATAATTTGGTAAACTGTTGTTCCAATGTCTTCCCAACAGTCAATTCTAACAAAATTAGCCATTTGGTATGTTCATGAATAAAGAATTGCATTGTTTTGTTCCTTAAGACATAACATGTATTGTTTCAAGTAAAATTAGAGCATATTTATCAGAATAACGAGGATAGCTTCAAGATAGGGAATACTGTAGACCGGGGACGAAATTTGTTAAATTAACAGATCAACACAACTAGTTCGTAATAACTAGCCAAAATTTCTTGCACTTCAGAATTCTTAAAGTCAAAGATTTTATTTGTACGTTAATCATAAAATCGTCCACAGTAAGGTAGTACTATTAAGATCTCTGAATGTTTATACTTTAACGAAATGAATGTGTAGCCGATGATTTGTCATATCGCAACCATCACAATCGTTTCGGATTCACTTTCTTAAACTAATTTCTCTGCTCGAAACCGTGAGTGTTATCTCAATTTTGCCATTATTTTCAAATGTTTATGGGTTTATAACCAACCACACTACAATCACGGACAATATAAATATCATTGGTTAGGTGTTTCCGACAGGATACATTTTAAATAACTACTTAATCTCTATGGATACTGTTCATAGTTGATAGTTGTTGAAATTTCCTTCTAAATTTTATATTTTACAGTCGTGTATATTTTGTGAAAGAAACCAACGCAGCTCTCTAGCGAACTATGGTGCTTGTATCCAATGTGCATGGAAAAATTGCCGTTTACACTTTCATGTTTCTTGGTAAGCTTAAATTCTGTTTCTTTTGGGATTTTCGTTATTCCTCTTTTTTGTGCTGTCAGTTAGACTATTCTATGGAAGCTACTCGTTAATCCACTTATGTTTTACCAGTTTTGAATGATCACATCCTTTTGGGTACTTTTCTGAAATCTAGTCCTCTTATTTATCAATGACTATGATAGTTTGAATCTCTCTTAATGCATGCCTATAATGTTACTACATAAAATGTTGGAATAATAGTTTCTTTTTTGGTTTGACTTTAAAGCAGTAAACCTCTTAGAGTTCAACTTAATAATGAGAAAGTTGAGAATATCTTTCAGGGACAACTAGAGAAAGAGATCAGTCAGTCAGCTACAACGTAGGACCAGGCACATTTATGCATCGGTCCAAGTTGCCATACCTCGTTAGCACAACAAGATGAACACCGGATTCATAGAAGTAATTAATTTACTGGTGGTAGTAGTATATAAATTATAGGTTGTATATAAGGATATAGTATAGGAAGGAAGAGAGATATGAAGCAATTTTAGTCTCAAGGTTTAAAGGAAGATAAAGAGTGTATACACCTGTGTCATTGTGATCGATTCTGAGCCATGTCACCTAGTCTCCAACCACTGGTTACGATAGTCACGCGGACCCCAACCAGGTAGTCTGCATCTGCCAACATGGCTCAGACTAGAAGTTAGTGACTTCAAACACTGATGCCATGTTTTGGTTTGGCCGCCCCTAACTTTCTTCCAACAATCTCCAGTACTAGTCATCATAGCGCGTCGTGGTAATCGGTGTTCAGGCATACGTAACACATGGCCCAACCATCTCAGTCGATGAAGATGAAGAGAAAGAGATAATCAACTGTGAAAATGATACCTCAAGGTAGCTTTGTGTAGTATCCAGAAAGCTGCGAGGACAGCAGTGATATCTACTAGTAACTTAAACCAAAAGGTTAGGAAAAATCAATGGATTTCGGCTGTCTACTGAACTGATAGTTGCTCGGAAACTCACCCCGTCTGACTCCAAACACGGTGAGGAGCGGATGCAGCTTAAACGTAGATTGATAAAAAGCCTACGTAATGATCATGAGGAATGGTGCGTAGCAGGAGCAGAAAAATGGAAAAGGCAGTAGTGATAGATAACAGTATACAACTGTTCATACTTATCAAGGTGACAGGTATTAAGAACCTAGGTGTTAGCGAAACTATCTCGGTAAAGGATGAGGATATTATTCACTCACAATCCAGCAGATTGAACTAATGGACAGATTACATGAGTAGCAGGCCTATTATAACAAATTAAGTCTTAGTGTAGCTCTGTGATGTAAGTCCTCTAACTGTCAGTGAGGTTGAAAAGGCTATAAGTAATCTAAAACGATGGAGAGCATCAGATAGTTTTTCTTGACTTGAAAGCAGCATTTGACTCTGTAGACCGAGAGGTTCTGTGGCAGTGTCTGTCATTGAAAGGTGTACCTGAGAAGTACATAAACCTTGTGAAGGCTCTTTACTCGAACACTACCAGTCGAGTGAGAGCTTATGGCGAACTGTCATCTGATTTTACAACCTCAAGTGGTGTCCGTCAAGACTGTCCACTATCCCCATTTTTGTTTAACTTCATTATAGACCTGTTGCTGGAAATAACACTCTCTTCGACTGAATTTACAGGAATTGATCTCCTACCAGGGGGACCACTAAGCGACTTAGAATACGCAGATGACATAGTCCTGTTTGGTGAAGACGCTGGCAAAATGCAGAGTCTTCTGTTGGAACTCATTAATAATGCCAGGATGTTTGGGATGCGATTCTCCCCATCCAAATGTAAATTGTTACTCCAGGACTGGCCTGCGTCAACACCTGAACTAAGGATAGGAAGTGAAGTAGTCGAACGCGTTGACAACTTCACTTATCTTGGAAGTCTGATCAGCCCTAATGGGTTGGTGTCTGACGAAATCTCAGCACGGATTCGAAAAGCTCGTTTGGCTTTTGCCAACTTACGTCACCTATGGCGAAGACGAGATATCCGTCTATCAATTAAAGGACGAGTATACTGCGCATCAGTTCGCTCTGTTCTACTTTACGGTTGTGAAACATGGCCATTAAGAGTAGAAGATACTCGTAGGTTACTAGTATTTGACCACAGATGCCTTAGAAATATTGCACACATCTGCTGGGATCACCGGGTAAGTAATAGTGAGGTTAGACGCAGGGTATTAGGGAACGATGGTAAATCAGTTGATGAGGTGATGAATCTTCATCGACTGAGATGGTTGGGCCATGTGTTACGTATGCCTGAACACCGATTACCACGACGCGCTATGCTGACTAGTGTAGGGGATGGTTGGAAGAGAGTTAGGGGCGGCCAAACCAAAACATGGCATCAGTGTTTGAAGTCACTAACTTCTAGTCTGAGCCATGTTGGCAGATGCAGACTACCTGGTTGGGGTCCGCGTGACTATCGTAACCAATGGTTGGAGACTCTAGGTGACATGGCTCAGAATCGATCACAATGGCGTAGGTGTATACACTCTTTATCTTCCTTTAAACCTTGAGACTAAAATTGCTTCATATCTCTCTTCCTTCCTATACTATATCCTTATATACAACCTATAATTTATATACTACTACCACCAGTAAATTAATTACTTCTATGAATCCGGTGTTCATCTTGTTGTGCTAACGAGGTATGGCAACTTGGACCGATGCATAAATGTGCCTGGTCCTACGTTGTAGCTGACTGACTGACTGAGAGCATCAGAGCTTAATGGTCCAGTTTTAGCAGTTAGGTCAACTAGGATTTTAGCTAGAATCTGGGAACTGGACGTAATCTTATCTGACTGGTCCCAGTCTATAAGAAAGGACAAAAATCCCCTTGCGATAAACACAAAGGAACCAGTTTGGCTAACATCGTGTCTAAAATATTAACCTCAATAATACTTCGATGTTTAACTAGGGTTTGTGAAAAGCAAACCCAAGAAGACCAATCTGGTTTCAGACTTCGATGTGGATGCATAGACCAAATATTTACCCTTTGGTAGATTCTGGAACATAAACATACTTCTCAACGTCCGACTCCGTTGACCGTGAGGTTCTGTGGCAGTCTGTCGTTTAGAGGCGTCCCAAAGAAGTAGATTAACCTTGTACAGGCTTTCTACTCGAATACTGCTGGTCGAGTCAGAGGTAATAGTGAACTGTTATCAGAATTGGTTGCTTCAAGTGGTACTAGGTAAGGATGAAAAATGGACTGATGAGGTATTAAATCTCCACCAACTGAGGTGGTTGGGACGTGTTACGTATTTCCAACTACTGTCTACCTCTACGATCGACGTTTTCGGGTGTACGAGTGGTCTGGAAGAACAAAACAAAACATGGGATCAGTCAATGAAGTGATTAATAATTGGACTGAGCAATGTTAACAAGTGTAGCATAGACTAGCGTCTGGTCGGAGTCCACGTGATTATCATAACTAATGGTTATGGACTTTAAATGGCATTAGTGGAAATTGTTTGGAATGACCCAGATGTATCGGTTGTTTGTCTTCCGCCATATTCGGAGATTCCCTATTCGTCATAATCTTTTTTGTTTTTATATCACTCATATATATTTTCTCGAATCTTATCTTCAATGTGTAATCTTTTGTAGTAGCAGTGAATCTGTTACTGCCTTTATTAGTGTGAGATTTGGCCTTACAATTTCATATATGTGTTAATAGTATGTGGTGACTTGAACTGATGTAGAAACGTACCATGTTCTACTTTGTGCTAAGCTGGTTGTCTAACGTTTAAGTTTTAACTATGGTTCTGGGAGTTCATACTTATAACTAAACTTATTTTCCATCTCTAGTTTCGTTATCCCCGATGTTCAAAATATATGAACGTATTCTCTAACGAGTTTTGTGTTATGGGGGTTATTGGCTTGATAATAGGACGTATATTTGCTGTTGACTACACAAGGGAACTTTGAAAATGTCATAACTTGTAACTCACTTGATAAGCACTTTTCATGTAGATGAATTGATATTTGTCGAACTGCTTTTCTTCAGGTATGTTTGTCCCAAAATCTTTGGTAACGAAAATGATGGGTATATATACCGTAATGTCACGAACATTTGATTGGTAAATATATCTTAATTGAACACAACCAATCATATGAAGTCGAAGTATTTCTGTTTGTCAGGTTCGGTCAATAAGAGTTGGGTGATTAATTTCCACTGTTTCTTCCTCTAATATTAGTTTATATTAATTGTTGCTCTAATTGTTAGAAGGGGCACCAGCCTCGGGAATACCTATCTGGAGTTTGATCATGCCCTGGTCTGCGCCAATCTTACCTTACTTTTCAGTGGCCGAAGGATTGACCACCACCAACCGATCGATGTTAGTAAACTGGCTGCAACATCTGTTGCAAGCAAGTATCAAGCGGAGCTAGCTTCTAGGCTAGCTACCATCCCACCGAAAAGTATAGATGAGCATTGGTTGCATCTTCACGACGCCATGAAAATGGCGAGTAAAGCCGCTTACGGCTTCGCGAAACGTCCGTCTTACAAGCACTGGGTTTCTTCTGGCTCCTTACAACTGATGGAAGCCCATCGGTCTACTCCGGGTGACCGTGAGTTTGACCACAAACGAAGGCTGTTATGTAATGAAATTGGGCAAAGCTTGCGTAAGGACCGAGAAGCCTGGTGGTCGGAGCGTGCTAATGAGATGGAAGCAACAGCTGCATCGGGTAACTGCCGGAAGTTCTTTCAACTCATCCGAGCCACTGGCAGCAAGAAGTCTGGTGTGAGTGAAACAATCTACGAGGATGACGGGATGCCAGTCACTAACATCTCTCGACGTCTTGGACGATGGGCGGAATTTTTCGAAGGGCAGTTCAACTGGCCTGCTGCTCCGGCAACATCAACCAGTTTGTCCTGCCCCCCATGGCCGGTGACGACTGATCCACCAAACGAGGCGGAAGTCCGCAAGGAACTCCAACTCTTGAAGCGCTACAAATCACCGGGCCCAGTTGACTTACCTCCGGCTCTTTTTAAAGATGGTGATGACTTTCTGGCTAAGGAACTGAAGGTGTTGTTTGCAAAGGTTTGGGAGCAAGAAAGTGTTCCAACATCATGGAATGAGTCAATAGTCGTCCCTATCTTTAAAAAGGGTTCACGTTGTTCCTGTAATAACTATCGGGGGATAAGTCTACTTCCGATTGCGTCCAAACTATTGGCTTCTGTCATTCTTCGTACTACTTACTTACTACTTACGCCTGTTACCCCTCGTCGAGGAGCATAGGCCGCTCACCAGCATTCTCCATCCAACTCTGTCCTGAGCCTTCCTTTCCAGTTCTTTCCAGTTGCTATTCATCCTTTTCATATCGGCTTCTGTTTCCCGGCGTAGTGTGTTCTTTGGCCTTCCTCTTTTCCGCTTCCCTTCCGGATTCCAAGTTAGGGATTGAGTCGTGATGCACATTGGTGATTTCCTCAATGTATGTCCGATCCACTTCCAACGTCTTTTCCTAATTTCCTCTTCAGCTGGAAGCTGGTTTGTCCTCTCCCATAAAACGCTGTTGCTGATAGTATCCGGCCAATGGATGTTGAGTATTTTGCGTAGACAACTGTTTATAAATACTTGTACCTTCCTGATGATGGCCGTAGTAGTTCTCCACGTTTCAGCTCCATACAGTAGGACTGTCTTGACGTTCGTATTAAAGATTCTGACCTTGAAATTGGTTGAGAGTTGTTTTGAGTTCCATATGTTCTTCAATTGTAGAAATGCTGCCCTTGCTTTGCCAATCCTCGCCTTTACATCTTCATCAGGTCCTCCTTGTTTATCGACGATGCTCCCCAGGTACTTGAATGTTTCCACCTCTTCCAGGGTTTCACCATCAAGTGTGATTGGGTTGGTGTTCTCCGTGTTGCATTTGAGAATCTTGCTTTTTCCTTTGTGAATGTGGAGACCTATCGATGCGGAGGCTGCTGCTACATTTGCGGTCTTCATCTGCATTTGGTCGTGTGTATGAGGGAGGAGGGCTAGGTCATCTGCGAAGTCCAAATCATCTAATTGATTCTGAGCTGTCCATTGTATTCCGTATTTCCGTTCAGATGTCGAATTCTTCATAATCCAGTCAATCACTAGAAGGAAGAGGAATGGGGAGAGTAGACAGGCTTGTCTGACTCCGGTCCTTACTGGAAATGCATCTGTCAGCTGTCCTCCATGCACCACTTTGCACTGTAATCCATCGTATGTGTTTTGGATAATGTTGACAATCTTTTCAGGAACTCCATAGTGTCGAAGAAGTTTCCATAATGTTCTCCTGTCCACGCTGTCAAACGCCTTCTCATAGTCAATAAAGTTGACGTATAGTGATGAGTTCCACTCAACTGATTGTTCAACGATGATCCGTAGTGTCGCAATCTGGTCTGTGCACGGCCGATCCTTACGGAATCCAGCCTGATGATCCCTTAGTTCGGCGTCTACTGCGTCTTTCATCCGATTCAGCAGCACTCTGTTGAAGACTTTTCCTGGTACTGATAACAAACTGATGCCTCTGTAATTCTCACATTTGCTCAGATCTCCTTTCTTTGGTATCTTGATGAGATATCCTTCTTTCCAGTCCGTTGGCACTTGTTCCTCTTCCAAAATCTTCTTGAATAGAAGGTGAAGCATGTTTGCAGTTACTTCAATGTCTGACTTCAGTGCCTTAGTTGGTATATTGTCAGGTCTTGTCGCTTTCTCACTCTTGATTTGTCTGATGGCCATCTTGACTTCTTCGATGGTTGGTGGAGTGACATCTATAGAAAGGTCAGTGTGTGCTGCTTCGATGTCCGTTGGATTCAATAGAGCTGGTCTATTCAGCAGTTCTTCGAAGTATTCTCATTTTTTCCTCTGTTCTTGAATCTCAGTGATTGTCTCTCCTTCTTCGTCCTTGACTGGTCTCTCTGGTTTGCTATATCTCCCTGCTAATTTCTTCGTTGAATCATATAGTTGTCTCATATTCCCTTCTCTTGCAGCTTTTTACGCCGCTGTTGCTAGTTCTCCCATGTATTTCTGCTTATCGGCTTTAATGCTTTCCTTCAATTCCCTGTTTGCTTCTGCGTAGTCTTCTTGTGCTTTGACTTTCTCTGCTCGTGTTCGACTGTTGTTAATTTCTGTTTTCTTGTTCTTCCTTCATTGAATCTTGTCCAGGGTTCCCATAGAGATCCATTCCTTATGATGATACCTGTCACTACCCAGAACCTCCTGACACGTTGAAGTTAGTGCTTCTTTGATCCCTTTCCAGTTGTCCTCCATCGTAGTTTCTTGTTCTTTCAGTAGATCCTGTAGAGCTTGTAACCTGTTGTTGAGATTTATCTTGAATTCATGGAGTTTGTCAGCATCTCGAAGGAAGGCTGTATTAAACCTTTGTAGTGCTGTTTGTCCAGTTGTCCAATGTTTCTTAAGCTTCAGTCTCATCTTGGCCACAACCAGGTGGTGATCTGAAGCTATGTCAGCTCCTCTCCGGGTTCTCACATCTTCCATTGATCTTCGGAATTTTTGTTGATACAGATGTGATCTATCTGGTTCTCTGTGGTTTGGTCCGGTGAGATCCATGTAGCTTTGTGTATGCGTTTGTGTGGGAATGTTGTGCCGCCTATAACCAATTTGTTGAATGCACATAGGTTTGCAAGCCTCTCCCCATTTTCATTTCTCTCTCCTAATCCATGTCGTCCAATTACATCTTCATATCCTGTGTTGTCCACTCCAACTTTAGCATTTAGATCTCCCATCAGGATGGTGGGGTCCTTTCGTGAGCACTTCTCTATAATTGATTGAAGCCTTTCATAGAACTGATCTTTAACATCGTCGTTGCTATCATTGGTGGATGCATAACATTGGATAACGCTCATTGTGATCCCTTGCTTCTTTGTTCTGAATGATGCTTTGATTATCCTGGGTCCATGAGATTCCCATCCTATAAGTGAATTTCGTGCCTCTCTGGACAGCATTAGAGCAACTCCCTGAGTGTGCGGAGCATTTTCTCCTTCGTGACCGGAGTACAGCAGCATCTCTTCTGTACCTAGCCTTTGTTGTCCAGTTTGTGTCCAATGGGTTTCGCTGATTCCGAGTACTGCCAAGTTGTATCTCCTCATTTCCATTGCTATTTGGCTGGTCTTTCCTGTCTCCCACATTGTCCGGACGTTCCATGTACCTATAAAGAGTGTTGCTCTGATTGTTAGAAGGTGCATCGGTCTCGTGACTTCCGAAGAATTTCGGCTTTCATTATGAGACGTCATAATTATTCCTTCAACTCCCAGGACAGAGTTTAAATGGTTTGAATGATTTTTTCTGGTTAGCGTTTTTTTAGCGAGTTAGCTTTTCTACGGGATGGGGTCGCTAACCCCATGCCCAACCCTCCTCCTTTGTGTGGGCTTGGGACCGGCAGTAACTCTAGAAGAGCTACAGGCGGAGTTGTCATTCTTCGTAGGTTGTTTAAAACCCGAGAACGATTGACTCGCGAGGAGCAGGCTGGTTTTCGTTCTGGTCGAGGATGCATTGATCACATCTTCACCCTCCGCCAAATGTTAGAACACCGTCATACTTATCGCAGGCCAACAATCGTAGTGTTTCTTGATATCAGGGCTGCCTTCGATTCGTTGGACAGGACTGTCCTCTGGGATTGTCTATTGAAGAAGGGTGTGCCTTAGAAGTTCATTAACATCTTAAAGGCCCTGTATACGAACACCTCAGGCAGAGTGAGGGCATACAACCACCTTTCTCCCTTGTTCCATTCGAGCAGTGGGGTTAGACAGGGTTGCCCGATCTCCCCATTCCTCTTCAACTTTGCCATCGACGACATCCTGGAAACAGCTCTGATGGATGTAAGTAATGGCGGTGTGGATATGTTGCCTGGAGAACGACTTCTCGACCTTGAGTATGCGGATGATGTTGTCTTACTGTGCGATAATGCCCAAGGCATGCAATCAGCACTTAATCAGTTGGCAATCAGTGTCCGCAGGTACGGCATGTGCTTTGCACCCTCCAAGTGCAAGGTACTCCTACAAGACTGGCAGGATTCTCATCCTGTACTCACCTTGGATGGAGAGGAGATCGAAGTAGTTGAGAAGTTCGTGTATCTAGGTAGCTATATAAGTGCTGGTGGTGGCGTGAGTGATGAGATTGATGCACGTATAATGAAAGCCAGAGCGGCTTATGCCAATCTGGGCCATCTTTGGCGCCTTCGTGATGTTAGTCTGGCTGTAAAAAGTCGGATCTACAACGCGTCGGTGAGAGCAGTTTTGCTCTATGCTTGTGAAACCTGGCCTCTTCGAGTTGAGGATGTTAGACGTCTCTCTGTGTTCGATCATCGTTGTCTCCGAAGGATTGCTGACATTCAGTGGAAACACCATGTTAGTAATGCAGAGGTTCGGCATCGTGTGTTCGGGCACAGAGACGATAATTCAGTTGGTGTCATCATCTCGAAACACCGACTTCGGTGGCTTGGACATGTTTTACGAATGTCGTCCCAAAGACTTCCACGTCGTGCATTATTTGCCAACTCTGGGACTGGTTGGAAAAAGCGGAGAGGTGGTCAGTGTATGACATGGTGTCGTGACATGAAAGAAAGCTGCAAAGAACTAGCGCCAACGGCGAGAGACAGTCAGAATGCAAGTGGACCCGAAGAGTGTGCGTTATTAAAGGGGGAGGTGTTGGGGATGTCAAATCCCCAGAACTTACTTGATAAGTGGCTCAATTTTGTAATTTTATGTTGGAAATTTGAATTTAGCTGTTTTCGCGCCAAAACGTGCTCTTATTACCTTCATATCATATTTCCCACTTGTAACTATCTTAAACGCTATTGGTCCATTGTTTCTTTGTGTGTGCTAATTATTAACGATGCCCAAGGACATTTCGTTGCTGTATAAATACGCTTGACTTTTTCCCTTATTTGATTACTGTGCTTCTGGCTGCTACGGAATATAACTTCCCCGCTCCAACTTGGACTTCTTACTCTAGTTAGCTGGGTCTGGGTCGCGTCAGTATAGCTAGTTATCGGTCTCTGGTCACGTGTCTTTGTTCCGTTCGTTACTAGTGAATTCGTAACGCTTCAGATATATCACTGTTGATCCTTCACGACTCCTTGGCTGGGGTCCGAGAAATGGTGCAACACAGTGGCTAGAGACGTTATCAGATATGGCTCAGAATAGAAGCCAGTGGCGATCCTGCTGTAACCTTCTTTTACTTTCTACATAAAGTCAGTCCGCCTTATCTTTTCATCCCTTTTCTTCCTACTTTCATTATTTTGTGTGGCGCATATGTACCTGGTGCCCTTTTGTACCAATATATATGTGTTTAAATAAATAAATAAATATCCTTAACTGCACACGAGACCAAATTGGTCGCTTTCAGATCCTTCCTACACCTAATAACTCTGTTATCTCCACGACTAACCCTTTCCACGTCCTTTTATCACCTCGCACCGCTAGGGCAAACGATTCGATTACACAGAACGTTATTCCTGGTCTCCTGAAACCACGCTCTAAACTACATGTAGGAACTTTTAATGTCCGAACATTGTGCCAAATAGAACAGCAGGCTTCCTTAGCTAGGACTCTAGAATCTTACACCATCGATGTGTGCTGCGTCTCCGAAACGCGCATACAAGATCCGAGTAGTGTCATTCATTTGACCGCACCTAATCAAAATAAAGTTTCATCTCGATACACGCTTCGTGTATCTGGAAGCCCTGACGCTGCTTCCCGTGGCCTCGCTGGAGTAGGTATAGCATTAAGTCCTAGGGCAGAACTAGCTCTTTTAGACTGGATCCCAGTAGACAGTCGTCTATGCGCTGTCCGACTAAACGGATCAGTAAGGACCCGGAAAGATAGGGAAACTCGTCGTTGCCTCTTCGTCGTCTCTGCCTACTCTCCCACTGACTGCAGCTCAGACGATATAAAAGATGAGTTCTACAGGAAACTTTCTGACCTTCTCCGAGAAGCTAGGCGTTCTGATGTAGTAATAGTAGCAGGTCACTTTAATGCTCAAGTAGGTAAACTAAGTGAAAGGGAAAGACACCTGGGTGGATCTTATGGTGTCATGGCGAAAAGAACAGATAATGGCGACCGTCTGTTGCGGCTATGCTCAGATAACCGCCTATTTCTTGCAAATACTAACTTTAAGCATAAGGAAAAACATCTTTTGACATGGCGACCCCCGAATTCGTCCCAACGTTGGACCCAATTAGATCACATCGCTATCAGCCACCGATGGAGGGGCTCGATAGAAGACTGTCGATCATTCTGGGGCACATGTTTAGATTCAGATCATGCTCTAGTACGAGCACGTATGTCTGCGTCTTACTGGTCGTAGGAAAGACACTGCAGGGAAGCCTCTAAGGGTTCTACTTAATGATAGGCAAGCTAAGAATATATTTCAGGAACAACTAGAAAAACAGTTAGGCAGCCATGTAAGTTGTGTCCACCCCGAGGCAGCGTGGAATGACATCCGAAAAGCTGTGGACACAGCTGTGATATCTGCTAGTAAGGTAAACCATAACGTTAGGGAGAAACAATGGAACTCGGCAGCATCTACCGCACTGATAGATGCTCGTAAACTCATCCCACCTGGCTCTGAACATAACGAAGAGCGGAGTCAACTTAAGCGCAGGCTTATAAGAAGCCTACGTAATGATCGTGAACAGTGGTGGGTAGCGAAAGCAACAGAGATGGAAAAGGCAGTGGCAGTAGGTAACAGTAGGCAGCTATTCAGACTCGTTAAAGAAACCGGTATTAGGAACCCGAATATCAGTGAAACCATCTCAGATAAAGATGGGCATATTATTCATTCTCAATCCAGGAGATTGGATCGATGGGCAGAACACTTTAGGGATCAGTCCAACTGGCCTTCAGTTACCCACGATCCCCAGTCGTCCTGAATGGAAAATTGTTGTAAGTCCTCCAACTCTCTACGAGGTTGAAAAAGCTATAGGAAATCTGAAGCGAGGGAGTGCCGCAGGCCCTGACAGGTTGACCCCTGAGATTTTTAAGGATGGTGGTTCAGTACTAGCAACGAGATTGACTGAGGTCTTAGGTAGAATCTGGGAACTGGACGTAATTCCATCTGACTGGTCCCAATCACTGATTGTGCCAGTCTATAAGAAAGGACAAAAGACTTGTGACAATCACAGAGGGATCAGTTTGACTAATATAGTGTCTAAAATATTAGCTTCAATAATACTAGGTCGCCTAACCAAAGCTCGTGAAGAGCAGACTAGAGAAAACCAGGTTGGTTTTCGACCTGGACGTGGTTGCATAGACCAGATATTCACCCTACGTCAGGTCCTAGAACATAGACACAAATTCAGACGTCCCACAATAGTAGTATTTCTTGACCTTAAGGCGGCATTTGACTCCGTTGATCGTGAGGTTCTATGGCAGTGTTTGTCACTGAAAGGAGTACCAAAGAAGTACATTAACTTCATAAAGGCTCTCTACCCGAACACAACTGGTCGAGTTAGAGCCTATGGCGAACTGTCATCAGAACTGATTACCACAAGTGGCGTTCGTCAGGGCTGTCCACTCTCCCCATTCTTGTTTAACTTTGTCATTGACATACTTTTAGAGATAGCACTTTCATCAGCTAAACCTCCAGGAGTTAAAATTTTACCAGGAGGCTCACTTGTTGACTTAGAATACGCCGACGACATAGTTTTACTCGGTGAAGACGCTGACAACATACAGAGTCTTCTGACCACTATAAGCAACTATGCAGGCATGTTCGGGATGCGATTCTCTCCCTCGAAGTGCAAAATGTTACTTCAGGATTGGGTTGCATCGACTCCTGAACTAATGATATGGAGTGAAGTAGTTGAGCGTGTAGACCACTTCAATTATCTTGGGAGTCTCATCAGCCCTTGTGGTCTGGTATGTGACGAAATCTCAGCACGGATACAGAAGGCTCGTCTAGCTTTCGCCAACTTGCGTCATTTATGGCGTAGGCGCGATATCCGTCTAGCAACCAAAGGACGGGTTTACTGTGCAGCAGTTCGCTCCGTCCTACTTTATGGCAGTGAAACATGGCCAATAAGAGTAGAGGATATTCGTAGGCTACTAGTGTTCGATCATAGGTGTCTTCGAAGCATTGCTCGTATATCCTGGGACCACCGGGTAAGTAATGCAGTTGTTAGGAAATGAGTACTGGGTAGGGATGGCAAATCGATTGATGAAGTAGTGAAACTTCATCAGTTGAGATGGCTGGGACACGTGTTACGTATGCCCGACCACCGACTGCCCCGACGTGCAATGTTTTATGGTGTAGGAGTAGGTTGGAAGAAAGCTAGGGGTGGCCAGACTAAAACGTGGCACAAATCAATGAAGTCACAGACAAGTGGACTGGGCCGTGTTGGTAGGTGTAGACTACCTGGTTGGGATTCGCGTGATGACAGCAACCGATGGTTAGAGACCTTGAATGACATGGCTCAAAATCGTTTGCAATGGCGAAGGTGCATCCACTCTTTGTGTTCTACCAAATTCTAATCTTCTGAATTCCTCATGTCTTTATCTTTTTCTCTTTCCGAATTTATTTCACTGTACTATACTCCTTCAATAATTTCTTCAAACCCTAATCTTTTGGATTTCTGATTATACTCCTACTACTTCTACCACTATGGGATTTGAATCGACAACTGCATCTCTGTGCTAATGTGGTATGGCAACTCGAACTGATGTACGTAAGTACGAAGTTCTACGTTGTGACTGACTGACTGGAATCCACTGACTTTTTTTAATCTTTTGGTTGAAGTCACCAGTAGAAAGCATGACTGTTATAATAGCTATTTGGATGTTATACAGAACTACATCAAAGTAAACATCACTTTTGTGATCAACTAAATGCTTCTCTACTTGTTCCTGAGGGATATTTGCCGTTTTTATTGTTTTATTCTGAAGCGTCTTTTGTTGTGACTGCATCTCTGTGCTAATGTGGTATGGCAACTCGAACTGATGTACGTAAGTACGAAGTTCTACGTTGTGACTGACTGACCAGCCTCGTGACTGGCAAAGAATCTTGACTTTCACCATGAGGCGTCATAGTTGTTCTAAATGAAAGTCGTTCAACCCCCAGGGCCTCCAAATGCCCTGGTACAGCCGAGAGTGGGAAGGGCCCGCCCTCTCTCTCGAAATAGTATCACATACTATGAAGCTGGAATTTTTATGAGTAAGGCTATAAATCAGCAGTTTGAACATTCAAGTCTCCGCTGTTATGTTATTACTTAAAACTGTTTTCCACCTATCTCTAGTATTTGAATAATTCATAATAAGTACGGCCTAATCTCAATAATAGGAACCTGTAATTAATGAATAGGTATCCCTTTATTCTAACCTTAAAGAAAGTTTAAAATGCCACTCATTGTGTCAATTAGACATATTAACAAAAAACGTACTTAGGCCTGTTACCCCTCGTGGAGGAGCATAGGCCGCACACCAGTATTCTCCATCCAACCCTGTCCTGGGCAATCCTTCCCAGTTCATTCCAGTTACCATTCATCCTTTTCATATCTGCTTCTATTTCCCAAAGTAATGTGTTCTTCGGCCTTCCTCTTTTCCACTTCCCTTCAACATTCCAAGTTAGGGATTGCCTCGTGATACCGTTTGGTGATTTCCTGAATGTATGTCCTATCCACTTCCAACGTTTTTCCCTAATTACCTCTTCAGATAGAAGCTGGTTTGTCCTCTCCCACAGAAGGCTGTTGCTGATGGTATCCAGCCAGTGAATGTCGAGCATTTTGTGTAGACAACTGTTTATAAATACTTGTACCATTTTGACGATGGATGTAGTAGTTCTCCACGTTTCAGCTCCGTAAATTAGAACTGACTGTCTTGATGTTCGTATTAAAGATTCTGACCTTGAAATTAGTTGAGAGTTGTTTTGAGTTCCATATGTTCTTCAATTGTAGAAATGCTGCCCTTGCTTTGCCAATCCTTGCCTTTACATCTTCATCAGGTCCTCCTTGTTTATCAATGATGCTGACCAGGTACGTGAATGTTTCCACCTCTTCCAGAGTTTCACCATCAAGTATGATTAGCTTGGCGTTCTCCGTGTTGTATTTGAGAATCTTGCTTTTTCCGTTGTGTATGTTGGGGCCTATTGATGCAGAGACTGCTGCTACAATAGTTGTCTTCGTCTGTATTTGTTTGTGTGTATGAGAGAGGAGGGCTAGTTCATCTGCGAAATCCAAATCATCTAATTGGTCATGAGATGTCCATTGTATTCTGTGCTTCCCCTCAGATGTCGAAGTCTCCATAATCCAGTCAATCGCCAGAAGAAAGAGGAAGGGGGGAGTTGACTGCCTTGTCTGACTCCGGTCCTTACTGGAAATGCATCTGTCAGCTGTCCTCCATGCACCACTTTGCACTGTAGTCCGTCGTATGAGTTCCGGATCATGTTGACAATCTTTTGAAGAACTCACTCCATAGTGTCGAAGAAGCCTCCATAGTGTTTTCCTGCCCACTCTATCAAATGCTTTCTCGTAGTCAATGAAGTTCCTGTCTCCCACACTGTCCGGACGTTCCATGTACCTATAAAGAGTGTTGCTCTGGTTGTTAGAAAGTGCATCGGTCTCGTGACTTCCGAAGAATTTCGGCTTTCATTATGAGACGTCATAATTATTCCTTCAACTCGGAGGGCAGAGTTTAAATGGTTTGAATTATTTTTTCTGGTTAGCGTTTTTTTAGCGAGTTAGCTTTTCTACGGGATGGGGTCGCTAACCCCATGCCCAACCCTCCTCCTTTGTGTGGGCTTGGGACCGGCAGTAACTCTAGAAGAGCTACAGGCGGCAGGACCTGACAATATACCAACTAAGGCACTGAAGTCAGACATTGAAGTAACTGCAAACATGCTTCACCTTCTATTCAAAAAGATTTGGGAAGAGGAACAAGTGCCAACGGACTGGAAAGAAGGATATCTCATCAAGATACCAAAGAAAGGAGATCTGAGCCTATGTGAGAACGACAGAGGTATCAGTTTGTTATCAGTACCAGGAAAAATCTTCAACAGAGTGCTGCTGAATCGGATGAAAGACGCAGTAGACGCCGAACTAAGGGATCATCAGGCTGGATTCCGTAAGGATCGGTCGTGCACAGACCAGATTGCGACACTACGGATCATCGTTGAACAATCAGTTGAGTGGAACTCATCACTATACGTCAACTTTATTGACTATGAGAAGGCGTTTGACAGCGTGGACAGGAGAACATTATGGAAACTTCTTCGACACTATGGAGTTCCTGAAAAGATTGTCAACATTATCCAAAACACATACGATGGATTACAGTGCAAAGTGGTGCATGGAGGACAGCTGACAGATGCATTTCCAGTAAGGACCGGAGTCAGACAAGCCTGTCTACTCTCCCCATTCCTCTTCCTTCTAGTGATTGACTGGATTATGACGAATTCGACATCTGAAGGGAAATACGGAATACAATGGACAGCTCAGAATCAATTAGATGATTTGGACTTCGCAGATGACCTAGCCCTCCTCCCTCATACACACGACCAAATGCAGATGAAGACCGCAAATGTAGCAGCAGCCTCCGCATCGATAGGTCTCCACATTCACAAAGGAAAAAGCAAGATTCTCAAATGCAACACGGAGAACACCAACCCAATCACACTTGATGGTGAAACCCTGGAAGAGGTGGAAACATTCAAGTACCTGGGGAGCATCGTTGATAAACAAGGAGGATCGGATGCAGATGTAAAGGCAAGGATTGGCAAAGCAAGGGCAGCATTTCTACAATTGAAGAACATATGGAACTCAAAACAACTCTCAACCAATTTCAAGGTCAGAATCTTTAATACGAACGTCAAGACAGTCCTACTGTATGGAGCTGAAACGTGGAGAACTACTACGGCCATCATCAGGAAGGTACAAGTATTTATAAACAGTTGTCTACGCAAAATACTCAACATCCATTGGCCGGATACTATCAGCAACAGCGTTTTATGGGAGAGGACAAACCAGCTTCCAGCTGAAGAGGAAATTAGGAAAAGACGTTGGAAGTGGATCGGACATACATTGAGGAAATCACCAATGTGCATCACGACTCAATCCCTAACTTGGAATCCGGAAGGGAAGCGGAAAAGAGGAAGGCCAAAGAACACACTACGCCGGGAAATAGAAGCCGATATGAAAAGGATGAATAGCAACTGGAAAGAACTGGAAAGGAAGGCTCGGGACAGAGTTGGAAGGAGAATGCTGGTGAGCGGCCTATGCTCCTCGACGAGGGGTAACAGGCGTAATTAAGTAAGTAAGTCAATGAAGGTGATGTATAGTGACGAATTCCACTCAACTGATTGTTCAGCAATGGCCCGTAGTGGTCTGTGCACGGCTGATCCTTGCTGAATCCAGCCTGTTGATCTCGAAGTTGGGCGTCTACTGCGTCTTTCATCCGATTCAGCAGCACTCTGTTGAAGACTTTTCCTGGTACTGATAACAAACTGATGCCTCTGTAATTCTCACATTTGCTCAGATCTCCTTTCTTTGGTATCTTGATGAGGTATCCTTCTTTCCAATCCGTTGGCACTTGTTCCTCTTCCAAAATTTTCTTGAATAGAAGGTGAAGCATGTTTGCAGTTACTTCAATGTCTGACTTCAGTGCCTTAGTTGGTATATTGTCAGGTCTTGTCGCTTTCTCACTCTTGATTTGTCTGATGGCCATCTTGACTTCTTCGATGGTTGGTGGAGTGACATCTATAGAAAGGTCAGTGTGTGCTGCTTCGATGTCCGTTGGATTCAATAAAGCTGGTCTATTCAGCAGTTCTTCGAAGTATTCTGCTCATTTTTTCCTCTGTTCTTGAATCTCAGTGATTGTCTCTCCTTCTTCGTCCTTGACTGGTCTCTCTGGTTTGCTATATCTCCCTGCTAATTTCTTCGTTGAATCATATAGTTGTCTCATATTCCCTTCTCTTGCAGCTTTTTACGCCGCCGTTGCTAGTTCTCCCATGTATTTCTGCTTGTCGGCTTTAATGCTTTCCTTCAATTCCCTGTTTGCTTCTGCGTAGTCTTCTTGTGTTTTGACTTTCTCTGCTCGTGTTCGACTGTTGTTAATTTCTGTTTTCTTGTTCTTCCTTCATTGAATCTTGTCCAGGGTTCCCATAGAGATCCATTCCTTATGATGATACCTGTCACTACCCAGAACCTCCTGACACGTTGAAGTTAGTGCTTCTTTGATCCCTTTCCAGTTGTCCTCCATCGTAGTTTCTTGTTCTTTCAGTAGATCCTGTAGAGCTTGGAACCTGTTGTTGAGAGTTATCTTGAATTCATGGAGTTTGTCAGCATCTCGAAGGAAGGCTGTATTAAACCTTTGTAGTGCTGTTTGTCCAGTTGTCCAGTCTTTCTTAAGCTTCAGTCTCATCTTGGCCACAACCAGGTGGTGATCTGAAGCTATGTCAGCTCCTCTCCGGGTTCTCACATCTTCCATTGATCTTCGGAATTTTTGTTGATACAGATGTGATCAATCTGGTTCTCTGTGGTGTGGTCCGGTGAGATCCATGTAGCTTTGTGTATGCGTTTGTGTGGGAATGTTGTGCCGCCTATAACCAATTTGTTGAATGCACATAGGTTTGCAAGCCTCTCCCCATTTTCATTTCTTTCTCCTAATCCTTGTCGTCCGATTATATCTTCATATCCTGTGTTGTCCACTCCAACTTTAGCATTTAGATCTCCCATCAGGATGGTGAGGTCCTTTCGTGAGCACTTTGCTATAATTGATTGCAGACTTTTATAGAACTGATCTTTATCATCGTCGTTGCTATCATTGGTGGATGCATAACATTGGATAACGCTCATTGTGATCCCTTGCTTCTTTGTTCTGAATGATGCTTTGATTATCCTGGGTCCATGAGATTCCCATCCTATAAGTGAATTTCGTGCCTCTCTGGACAGCATTAGAGCAACTCCCTGAGTGTGCGGAGCATTTTCTCCTTCGTGACCGGAGTACAGCAGCATCTCTTCTGTACCTAGCCTTTGTTGTCCAGTTTGTGTCCAATGGGTTTCGCTGATTCCGAGTACTGCCAAGTTGTATCTCCTCATTTCCATTGCTATTTGGCTGGTCTTTCCTGTCTCCCACATTGTCCGGACGTTCCATGTACCTATAAAGAATGTCTTGCTTATAATATGAGCAGGAATAGAATCGTCAATAGAGTTCGTCATTTCATTCATTTGTGTGTGGGCTGTGATACTGCCCGGGTGCCCAAACCGAAGCAGGTGGTTTTCTTAGGGGGCCACACCCCGAGCCTTTGACCAAAAGGTCCGATCCACAAGGCAGTGGAGCATCGTGAGGAGATGCAGTGCCATGGTAGTCGTTGACCAATGACAGGTTCTTCCGCCATTCGTTCCATCAGGAAACTGGAGCCCATGTGCACCATTGGTTTGGAATCAGGGTTTTCCAACTCCCCTAGGTGGACCCTCCACATCCACCAATCCAGTTATAGCGCCGGACATTCGCTTTTCGTCCTCTCACTTTCGTAAACAACACCCCCGCCACGAGAAGGCAGTGAGTAGGACTTCCCTGGCAGAGGCTATATATTCGCTGGCCATATGAAAGCATTTCGAGAGGGAGAGTAGACTCTCCCCACTCTCGGCCGTACCAATGCATTTGGGGGCCGTAAGGAGCTTGCGTAAGGACCGAGAAGCCTGGTGGTCGGAGCGTGCTAATGAGATGGAAGCAACAGCTGCATCGGGTAACTGCCGGAAGTTCTTTCAACTCATCCGAGCCACTGGCAGCAAGAAGTCTGGTGTGAGTGAAACAATCTACGAGGATGATGGGATGCCAATCACTAACATCTCCCGACGTCTTGGACGATGGGCGGAATTTTTCGAAGGGCAGTTCAACTGACCTGCTGCTCCGGCAACATCAACCAGTTTGTCCTGCCCCCCATGGCCGGTGACGACTGATCCACCAAACGAGGCGGAAGTCCGCAAGGAACTCCAACTCTTGAAGCGCTACAAATCACCTGGCCCAGATGACTTACCTCCAGCTCTTTTTAAAGATGGTGGCGACTTTCTGACTAAGGAATTGACTGTGTTGTTTGGAAAGGTTTGGGAGCAAGAAAGTGCTCCAACATCATGGAATGAGTCAATAGTCGTCCCTATCTTTAAAAAGGGTTCACGTTGTTCCTGCAATAACTATCGGGGGATAAGTCTACTTCCGATTGCGTCCAAACTATTGGCTTCTGTCATTCTTCGTAGGTTGTTTAAAACCCGAGAACGATTGACTCGCAAGGAGCAGGCTGGTTTTCGTTCTGGTCGAGGATGCATTGATCACATCTTCACCCTCCGCCAAATGTTAGAACACCGTCATACTTATCGCAGGCCAACAATCGTAGTGTTTCTTGATATCAGGGCTGCCTTCGATTCGTTGGACAGGACTGTTCTCTGGGATTGTCTATTGAAGAAGGGTGTGCCTGAGAAGTTCATTAACATCTTAAAGGCCCTGTACACGAACACCTCAGGCAGAGTGAGGGCATACAACCACCTTTCTCCCTTGTTCCATTCGAGCAGTGGGGTTAGACAGGGTTGCCCGATCTCCCCATTCCTCTTCAACTTTGCCATCGACGACATCCTGGAAACAGCTCTGATGGATGTAAGTAATGGCGGTGTGGATATGTTGCCTGGAGAACGACTTCTCGACCTTGAGTATGCGGATGATGTTGTCTTACTGTGCGATAATGCCCAAGGCATGCAATCAGCACTTAATCAGTTGGCAATCAGTGTCCGCAGGTACGGCATGTGCTTTGCACCCTCCAAGTGCAAAGTACTTCTACAAGACTGGCAGGATTCTCATCCTGTACTCACCCTGGATGGAGAGGAGATCGAAGTAGTTGAGAAGTTCGTGTATCTAGGTAGCTATATAAGTGCTGGTGGTGGCGTGTGATGAGATTGATGCACGTATAATGAAAGCCAGAGCGGCTTATGCCAATCTGGGCCATCTTTGGCGCCTTCGTGATGTTAGTCTGGCTGTAAAAAGTCGGATTTACAAGGCGTCGGTGAGAGCAGTTTTGCTCTATGCTTGTGAAACCTGGCCTCTTCGAGTTGAGGATGTTAGACGTCTCTCTGTGTTCGATCATCGTTGTCTCCGAAGGATTGCTGACATACAGTGGCAACACCATGTTAGTAATGCAGAGGTTCGGCATCGTGTGTTCGGGCACAGAGACGATAATTCAGTTGGTGTCACCATCTTGAAACACCGACTTCGGTGGCTTGGACATGTTTTACGAATGTCGTCCCAGAGACTTCCACGTCGTGCATTATTTGCCGACTCTGGGACTCGTTGGAAAAAGCGGAGAGGAGGTCAGTGTATGACATAGTGTCGTGGCATGAAAGAGAGCTGCAAAGGGCTAGCTTCTGTTGGTCCTTCACGACTCCTTGGTTGGGGTCCGAGAGATGGTACAACACAGTGGCTAGAGACGTTATCAGATATGGCTCAGAATAGAAACCAGTGGCGATCCTGCTGTAACCTTCTTTTACTTTCTACATAAAGTATGGTTCTTACTTTCCTATTTGAAAGAGTCTTCTGGTTGTACATTTTAGTCCGCCTTATCTTTTCATCCCTTCTCTCCCTACTTTCTTTATTTTGTGTGGCGCATATGTACCTGGTGCCCTTTTGTACCAATATATATGTGTTTAAATAATTTAAATAAATAATAATAAAGAATGTTGCTCTGGTTGTTAGAAGGTGCATCGGCCTCGTGACTTCCGAAGAATTTCGGCTTTCATCATGAGGCATCATAATTATTCCTTCAACTCGGAGGGCAGAGTTTAAATGGTTTGAATTATTTTTTCTGGTTAGCGTTTTTTAACGAGTTAGTTTTTCTACGGGATGGTGTCGCTAATAATGCCCAATCCTCTTCCTTTGTGTGGGCTTGGGATCTGCAGTAACTCTAGAAGAGCTACATGTGGTTTTAAGAAAAAACTAATCAGGCTGTTATTGATTTTGTTATCCTTTCATTTTCTATTCGTAAAAGTAATAATCGAAACATGTAGATATTTAAATGTCTACATAAATTTTAACTTCCTTCTACTTTCTCCATATTAGTGATTAACTTTGTTAAGTGAAAGAATTCTTTCTGGTTGTATTTCTCCTAACTGAACTGTCTCTCCCATTATTATTATTATTATTTTACTCATACACTAATATCTGTTCGTTGTTGTTTTTCTTTTATTATACGCATCTTGCCTTCTTTACCTCTTCACAACCTCATTTTTATTGTGTGGCTCATATGTATTTGTTGCCACCTTATACCTATGTTTGTGTGATTAAATAAATAATAATAATTAACTAATAATTTACATAATTTTTTCCCCACTTTTTCTAGTGCTAGTGTAGAAGGTTTACTTAGCGAGTTACCTGCAACTGAAGCGAATACATCTGTATCAATTGCTGAAATATTATTCAAGACAACCGATAAAAATAAACCTTCGCCTAATTTACCAGATGATTCCACTGAATTATCTAAAGAAATGAATCATAATTGTGAACAACAATCTTACAGATATCAACTAAATGGTTTTTGTTGTTCTCAGCATAAAAAGGTATCTTGTATCTATTTTAATCAGTTGAACTATTTTAAATCTTATCCCATCTTCATGTGTTGATCTACTATGATTATTATGTAATGAAAATAAACTGAAATTACAAATAAGAATATCACCTTTATGTTTATGTTGTTCATTCAACTTTGAGTGACTATCGTAACCAATGGTTGGAGACTCTAGGTGACATGGCTCAGAATCGATCACAATGACACAGGTGTATACACTCTTTGTCTTCCCGTAAACCTTGAGATTAAAATTGCTTCATAGCTTTCTTTCTTCCTATACTATATCCTTATATACAACCTATCTTTTATTTACTACCACCACTAAATTAACTACTTCAATGAATCCGGTGTTGATCTTGTTGTGCTAACGAGGTATGACAATTTGGACCGATGCATAAATGTGCCTGGTCCTACGTTGTAGCTGACTGACTGACTGACTGACTGAGTGATATCCAGTAGAATGTATTCATAAGGTATATATGAAATATTATAGTTATTTTTTTTTATATTAACGACATTTCATTTCTAAAAAGGCAGTATTCATAGTTATAAATCTTTCATTATAGATATAAAACCCAACGTTGACAATAATTTCAGTTATATAGAATGTTCTGTTGCCATTGTTAAGTTGATTAAATTTACTCGTGTAATTATCAAAAAACAGTCATGTACATTTTTTTTTCAAAGATTAAGAATAAAAATGCCCATATGCAGATCCAGTGACACATTTATATTTAAAGCAATTAGGCCCTTTAATAAATGTCGATAGCGTAATAAGAAGACGAAGATTATCAGAACTATGTGATAGATTAGCGCAATGCATTTCGAACCATCTGCTCACACATATACTTGTTAAGAACATCCAGATTGATTAGGTGTCAAATTGTTTTCACATTATTTTTATTATTATTGTTATTATCCTTGTCAATTCTTACCCCCTATTTCCAGTCTAGTTGACCTTTTATTTTCATATATAAATGTTCTTAACAAGTATATGTGTGATCAGATTGTTCGAAATGTATTGCGCTAATATATCACATAGTCTTCTTATTACATTATCGACATTTACATTAGCTTAAGTGGGACTAAATAGAAATTTCTATTTTTACTTTTTTAAAAAAATTCGTATTATCCCTTATTTCGCATGAAAAAAACTTTTTTAATCATATTTTTGATTTTCAGAAATTCATGTCTGAAGGTTTCAATTCGAGCTCAGTTCCTGCTATTTCTCACGGGTAAGCGTAAAACATACGCTTAATAAGTTTGTTGCATACTACTGATTTTATTTATTCTTTGATATATATATGCGAAATACTTTCTACTAAAAAAAAATAACAAAATGGATAAGATGTCAGTAGGCGAGTCAATATTGTAAGTAGAAAATCATGCAGCGGAATCTTCCACTCTAACATAATTTACCTTATGACAAATTTAAGAATTGAAACCTGAAAACCTCAGATGACTTGAAAGTTCTTATTGTTTGTTATCTATATTATTTAAATTGTGGTACAATTGTACATCATAAAAGCATGGCGATAATATAGTGAAGAAAGATGAAGGTTTGTAATGCCAATCAACTGAGAAATACGAATAATACTTGGTGCAAAATATAATTCAGCTGAAAATATAGCGGATACTTTTAATTAAGTGAGCTCATTGTGTGTTGATGAAGTATTCACTGGAAAATTGCAACAGGATCATCACTGACTTTTACTTTAAGCCATGTCTATTAACATCCAAAGCCAGTAAATTACATTATCTTTAAGACTTTAACCAAAGAATCATAATAAACTAACAAACTCCCAAATGCCCTGGTACGGCCGAGAGTGGGGACAGTACGCTCTCCCTCTCCAGATGCTCTCACATGGCGACGCGAATATATAGCCTTTGCCAGGGAAGTCCTACTCACTGCCTTCTCGTGGCGGGGGTGTTGTTTATGAAAGTGAGAGGACGAAAAGCGAATGTCCGGCGCTTTAGCCGGGTTGGTGGATGTGGAGGATCCACCTAGGGGAGTTGGAAAACCCTGATTCCAAACCAATTGTGCACATGAGCTCCCGTATCTTGAAGGAACAAATGGCGAATTAACCTCTTGTTGGTCACCGGCTACCATGGGACTGTATCTCCTCACGACGCTCCACTTCCTTGTGGGTTAGACCTTAGGTCAAAGGCTCCGGGTGTGGTCCCCTAAGAAAACCACCTGCTTCGGTTTGGGCACCCGGGCAGTATCACAGCCCTCACACAAATAAATGAAATGATTACTTGCACTGACAATCCTACTTACACGCTTACTATATGCCAGACAATCTGCATTGTTATTATTATTATTATTATTATTATTATTATTATTATTATTATTATTATCACCATCATCATCATCATCATCATCATCATCATCATCATCATCATCATCATCATCATCATCATCATCATCATCATCATCATCATCATCATCATCATCATCATCATCATCATCATCATCATCATCATCATCATCATCATCATCATCATCATCATCATCATCATCATCATCATCATCATCATCATCATCATCATCATCATCATCATCATCATCATCATCATCATCATCATCATCATCATCATCATCATCATCATCATCATCATCATCATCATCATCATCATCATCATCATCATCATCATCATCATCTTTGGCGCCTTCGTGATGTTAGTCTGGCTGTAAAAGGTCGGATTTACAACGCGTCGGTGAGAGCAGTTTTGCTCTATGCTTGTGAAACCTGGCCCAAGGCATGCAATCAGCACTTAATCAGTTGGCAATCAGTGTCCGCAGGTACGGCATGTGCTTTGCACCCTCCAAGTGCAAAGTACTTCTACAAGACTGGCAGGATTCTCATCCTGTACTCACCCTGGATGGGGAGCAGATTGAAGTAGTTGAGAAGTTCGTGTATCTAGGTGGCTATATAAGTGCTGGTGGTGGCGTGAGTGATGAGATTGATGCACGTATAATGAAAGCCAGAGCGGCTTATGCCAATCTGGGCCATCTTTGGCGCCTTCGTGATGTTAGTCTGGCTGTAAAAGGTCGGATTTACAACGCGTCGGTGAGAGCAGTTTTGCTCTATGCTTGTGAAACCTGGCCTCTCCGAGTTGAGGATGTTAGACGTCTCTCTGTGTTCGATCATCGTTGTCTCCGATAATTCAATTGGTGTCACCATCTCGAAACACCGACTTCGGTGGCTTGGACATGTTTTACGAATGTCGTCCCAGAGACTTCCACGTCGTGCATTATTTGCCGACTCTGGGACTCGTTGGAAAACGCGGAGAGGTGGTCAGTGTATGACATAGTGTCGTGGCATGAAAGAGAGCTGCAAAGGGCTAGCTTCTGTTGGTCCTTCACGACTCCCTGGCTGGGGTCCGAGAGATGGTGCAACATAGTGGCTAGAGACGTTATCAGATATGGCTCAGAATAGAAGCCAGTGGCGATCCTGCTGTAACGTTCTTTTACTTTCTTCATAAAGAGTGGTTATTACTTTCTTAACTAAGAGAATTCTTCTGGTTGTACTTTACAGTCCGCCTTATCTTTTCATCCTTTTTCTTCCTATTCTCATTATTTTGTGTGGCGCATATATATCCAGTGCCCTTTGTACCAATATGTATGTGTTTAAAATAAAATAAAAACAAATTCCAGTTCTGTACAGCTATCTTTCATACCTTGGAATCATGTTATCTAAACTAACTGCCACCCATCCTTTATATCCAGTTTCAGCGTCAGAAAATAATGAGCAGTCTTATAGCCACTGGGATTTAAAACATCCATTTATCACACTATTGTCTGGTCGGAGTCCACGTGATTACCATAACTAATGGTTATGAACTTTGAATGACATTAGGGGAGATTGTTTGGAATGACGCAGATGCATCGGTTGTTTGTCTTCCGCCATATTCGGAGATTCCCTATTCGTCATAATCTTTTTTGTTTTTATATCACTCATATATATTTTCTCGAATCTTATCTTCAATGTGTAATCTTTTGTAGTAGCAGTGAATCTGTTACTGCCTTTATTAGTGTGAGATTTGGCCTTACAATTTCATATATGTGTTAATAGTATGTGGTGACTTGAACCGATATACAAACGTATCGTGTTCTCCTTTGTGGTTGACTGATTGACAACTGTCACTGTGTTGAAAGTTTGACACAAATTTAATTTCATTTCAAAACAATGAAACACTCGGTATCCCATTGTTTTTGTTAAACGTTTGAAGGAAATCCTTCTGGTTTTTATAAGTGTTTACCGGCCAATAGGTTAGTCAAAAATGAATTTTAATTAAACCCATTAACATAAATCCTATCGTCCTCCAAGAATTATGTGTATTCACTGATTGCGAAAAATTCACAAGTATGGTCAATTAAGCTTCACTCCCAAAGATAAATAGGTTTTCATAGGGTTATAATATACAACAAAGGATTCCAGTCTTATTTTCCTAAGATTTGTAATCCGTCATCTTGTGTTCATTTACACCATTAAATGCATTGTCTTTTCAGTTCATCTAATTGATGAAAATTTACTGTTTTCCCCTTGAACTGATAACTTTAAATTTATAATGCTATTTCAATATTGTTCATTTGTAGTAGCACTGACGTTAACAAAGTATGTAAGTCTCCTACGGCTGAAATGTCTTGTGAAGTGAATAACCAACCTCCTAGACGCCGGTCTTCCCAACTGCGTCTTTCTCAGCGACCATGTACTTCAGATCCAAACAGAGCAGATGAGGGCAGTAACTCTCAAGACGATTTAAAGAGTGATGAAAAGACTACGTCGGAATGCAAAAGCGAGTTTAATCATCAAAGCTCTTCCGCAATACAGGAAGATCAAATTTCTAGTGAAACTCGCTCTCCTGGGTCTACAACAACCGGCTGCCCAAATGTTAAACGGATAAAAATGGATGTAAACTTAAGTAAAGACAGAATTGGTGAAGCTATTGATACAGAAGGAGTTCTTAGTAAGTTCTTAATAGTACTAAAATGCAACCATAAAGGATTATAGCTCTTGTATATAGATTGTAATAATATCGTCCATATTTTGTTATTTTGGTGGTAAGAAGTTCCAAATAGTATGAAACTCGCATCCTGTATTCCACTATTAATCACAGTCTATCCGATCTATTATTTATTTATTCAAGCGCATAAATATTAGTACAAAGGGACACTATAATATGCATATGTGTCACACAGCAACAACCTACGTTTATTATAAAACTCGCGGTTACCTGAAGTTGACTCACTTGCCTCATAGAGTCGTAAGGAGCTTGTAAAAACTAAATGCTTATAAGCAGGGCGTTTCTCGACTGTACTCGCCATTTCCATTTCGTCATGCAAACAGCCAATTCTCATTCATACTTTTCGTTAGGTTGATAGCTAGCCTTCACCTCTCTCGGTTTGATATTTAGTTGCTTCAGAAGCTTCAGCCGATTTTCTTACATCGATCCTTTTAGGAGGATGAATTTATTGGCCACTGAAGTGTGAGATAAGATTTGTGCGAAAAAAGACGCTGATAAAATGCAGTCTTTTGGTAGCACTCAGCGACTATGCAAGGAAGTTTAGAATGCGTTTCTTCCCCTATAAATGCAAGTTGTTGCTTCAGAACTGGCCTGCGTCAACACCTGAACTAAGGATAGGGAGTGAAGTAGGTGAATGCGTCGACAACTTCATTTATCGTGGAAGTCTGATCAGCCCTAATGAGTCGGTGTGTGACGAAATCTCAGCACGGATTCAGAAAACTCGTTTGGCTTTTGACAACATATGTCACCTATTGCGAAGGCAAAATATCCGTCTACCAATTAAAGGGCAAGTATACTTTGCAGCATTTCTTTCTGTTCTGCTATAAGGCTGTGAAACATGGCCATTAAGGGTAGAGGATACTCGTAAGCCACTAGTATTTGATCACAGATGTCTTAGAAATATTGCTCGCATCTGCTAGGATCACCGGGTAAGTAATAGTGAAGGGTATTACGGAATGATGATGATAAATCAGTTGATGAGGTTGTAAATCTTCTTCGACTGAGATTGCTGGGCCACGTACTACGTATGCCTGAACACCGGTTACCACGACGCGCAATGCTGACTAGTGTTGGGGATGGTTGGAAGACAGTTAGGGGCGGCCAATTATGCCGATAATGCCAGCCCAAAACAGGTCGTAATGCGCGCAAAGTTTCAGTAGATGGTTACCGTTATCTATACGATGACTAACAAATTCCGTCTGGCCACCCACGCAATTCTTCTTTGTGTCTAAACACCCGACTTGTACATTCAAATCCTTAGCTAGTACTGCGATGTCTGTCGAACGTTTTTTCCATAGGAAATCACTTAACTCATTGTTAATTACATCCAGACTGCAATCAATCATGGCGTAGGGGGAGATAACGAAGAGACATCGTTTCCCACACCGATTTTTTCTCTCACATTGATGGAGCTTTCTAATCTAGGAGCACATAATCTACTGTTAATGGGGATCCAATTGATTAGTCTTGCGTCAGCTCTAGTGCTTTATAATATATCAAACGCCTCTTCTATCTTTTCAGTCGGCAAAAAATTCGGAATACGACGGTTATTTTGAGCATGCTTTAGTGTGCTTCATAAAGGATATTTCAACAGTTGATATATCTGTTGCAAAGCAAACTCATTAATTGAGTAGTAATTCGCACTATAACTTAAAACACCATCATAACTTGAATTTCTAACTGAACGTTTTATGGGGTGAGAGTATGGTTACGGATACAGTAAAGATTAAACTCTGATAGCATACAGATATACAACTACATTTAAATAGTCGGAGACAAATGGACCATATCTACATTAAAGATTTCTGGAGAGGCTGTATAGAAGTGTGCTCCTCTTTCTGTACCATCTATTTAGACTCATACCACTCTCCAATGCTAGGTTATGTGTTAGCTGCCTCTTACTAAGCACAAAAAAGTCACAACAAAAGACGCTTCAGAATAAAACAATAAAAACGGCAAATATCCCTCAGGAACAAGTAGAGAAGCATTTAGTTGATCACAAAAGTGATGTTTACTTTGATGTAGTTCTGTATAACATCCAAATAGCTATTATAACAGTCATGCTTTCTACTGGTGACTTCAACCAAAAGATTAAGAAAAGTCAGTGGATTCCAGTCAGTCAGTCACAACGTAGAACTTCGTACTTACGTACATCAGTTCGAGTTGCCATACCACATTAGCACAGAGATGCAGTTGTCGATTCAAATCCCATAGTGGTAGAAGTAGTAGGAGTATAATCAGAAATCCAAAAGATTAGGGTTTGAAGAAATTATTGAAGGAGTATAGTACAGTGAAATAAATTCGGAAAGAGAAAAAGATAAAGACATGAGGAATTCAGAAGATTAGAATTTGGTAGAACACAAAGAGTGGATGCACCTTCGCCATTGCAAACGATTTTGAGCCATGTCATTCAAGGTCTCTAACCATCGGTTGCTGTCATCACGCGAATCCCAACCAGGTAGTCTACACCTACCAACACGGCCCAGTCCACTTGTCTGTGACTTCATTGATTTGTGCCACGTTTTAGTCTGGCCACCCCTAGCTTTCTTCCAACCTACTCCTACACCATAAAACATTGCACGTCGGGGCAGTCGGTGGTCGGGCATACGTAACAAGTGTCCCAGCCATCTCAACTGATGAAGTTTCACTACTTCATCAATCGATTTGCCATCCCTACCCAGTACTCATTTCCTAACAACTGCATTACTTACCCGGTGGTCCCAGGATATACGAGCAATGCTTCGAAGACACCTATGATCGAACACTAGTAGCCTACGAATATCCTCTACTCTTATTGGCCATGTTTCACTGCCATAAAGTAGGACGGAGCGAACTGCTGCACAGTAAACCCGTCCTTTGGTTGCTAGACGGATATCTCGCCTACGCCATAAATGACGCAAGTTGGCGAAAGCTAGACGAGCCTTCTGTATCCGTGCTGAGATTTCGTCACATACCAGACCACAAGGGCTGATGAGACTCCCAAGATAATTGAAGTGGTCTACACGCTCAACTACTTCACTCCCTATCATTAGTTCAGGAGTCGATGCAACCCAATCCTGAAGTAACATTTTGCACTTCGAGGGAGAGAATAGCATCCCGAACATGCCTGCATAGTTGCTTATAGTGGTCAGAAGACTCTGTATGTTGTCAGCGTCTTCACCGAGTAAAACTATGTCGTCGGCGTATTCTAAGTCAACAAGTGAGCCTCCTGGTAAAATTTTAACTCCTGGAGGTTTAGCTGATGAAAGTGCTATCTCTAAAAGTATGTCAATGACAAAGTTAAACAAGAATGGGGAGAGTGGACAGCCCTGACGAACGCCACTTGTGGTAATCAGTTCTGATGACAGTTCGCCATAGGCTCTAACTCGACCAGTTGTGTTCGAGTAGAGAGCCTTTATGAGGTTAATGTATTTCTTTGGTACTCCTTTCAGTGACAAACACTGCATAGAACCTCACGATCAACGGAGTCAAATGCCGCCTTAAGGTCAAGAAATACTACTATTGTGGGACGTCTGGATTCCAGCGGAATCCACTAAACGAGCGAATGCCTGGAAACCCATTCCTTCAGGCTCAAAACATATTCTTTTTTACTATCACTGATAGTATTACTGCTACTAACACCACTTTAGTATTCATTTCTCTGTGCTGATGTAGTGTGGCAAATGAGGCCGATTCACATTTGTGTCAAGTTCTACGTTGCTTATGATTCACTGGTTGATGAGTCATGCACAACCAGGTGTGTATAGGTCTCACAGCTTTAGTGTTGAAATACATTCAGGAAGCATTGTATACTTGATATAAAAATTATCGACATATTTTGTCTATATAACTCCGCCTGTAGCTCTTCTAGAGTTACTGCCGGTCCCAAGCCCGGGTAAAGGAGGAGGGTTGGGCATGGGGTTAGCGACCCCATCCCGTAGAAAAGCTAACTCGCTAAAAAAAAGCTAACCAGAAAAAATCATTCAAACCATTTAAACTCTGTCCTGGGAGTTGAAGGAATAATTATGATGCCTCATGATGAAAGCCGAAATTCTTCGGAAGTCACGAGACCGATGCACCTTCTAACAATCAGAGCAACACTCTTTATAGGTACATGGAACGTCCGGACAATGTGGGAGACAGGAAAGACCAGCCAAATAGCAATGGAAATGAGGAGATACAACTTGGCAGTACTCGGAATCAGCGAAACCCATTGGACACAAACTGGACAACAAAGGCTAGGTACAGGAGAGATGCTGCTGTACTCCGGTCACGAAGGGGAAAATGCGCCACATACTCAGGGAGTTGCTCTAATGCTGTCCAGAGAAGCACGAAATGCACTTGTGGGATGGGAATCTCATGGACCCAGGATAATCAAAGCATCATTCAGAACAAAGAAGCAAGAGATCACAATGAATGTTATCCAATGTTATGCACCCACCAATGATAGCAACGACGATGATAAAGATCAGTTCTATGAAAGGCTGCAATCAATTATAGCAAAGTGCTCACGAAAGGACCTCACCATCCTTATGGGAGATCTAAATGCTAAAGTTGGAGTGGACAACACAGGATATGAAGATATAATTGGACGACATGGACTAGGAGAGAGAAATGAAAATGGGGAGAAACTTGCAAACCTATGTGCTTTCAACAAATTGGTTATAGGCGGCACAACATTCCCACACAAACGCATACACAAAGCTACATGGATCTCACCGGACCAAACCACAGAGAACCAGATAGATCACATCTGTATCAACAAAAAATTCCGAAGATCAATGGAAGATGTGAGAACCCGGAGAGGAGCTGACATAGCTTCAGATCACCACCTGGTTGTGGCCAAGATGAGACTGAAGCTAAAGAAAGACTGGACAACTGGACAAACAGCACTACAAAGGTTTAATACAGCCTTCCTTCGAGATACTGACAAACTCCATGAATTCAAGATAACTCTCAACAACAGGTTCTAAGCTCTACAGGATCTACTGAAAGAACAAGAAACTACTTTGGAGAACAACTGGAAAGGGATAAAAGAAGCATTAACTTCAACGTGTCAGGAGGTTCTTGGTCGTAAGGAGCTTCATCATAAGGAATGGATCTCTATGGGAACCCTGGACAAAATTCAAGAAAGGAAGAACAAGAAACTAGCAATTAACAACAGTCGAACACGAGCAGAGAAAGTCAAAGCACAAGCAGACTACGCAGAAGCAAACAGAGAAGTGAAGAAAAGCATTAAAGCCGACAAGCAGAAATACATGGGAGAACTAGCAACGGCGGCAGAAAAACCTGCAAGAGAAGGGAATATGAGACAACTATATGATACAACGAAGAAATTGGCAGGGAGATATAGCAAACCAGAGAGACCAGTCAAAGACAAAGAAGGAAAGACAATCACTGAGATTCAAGAACAGAGGAAAAGATGGGCAGAATACTTCGAGGAACTGCTGAATAGACCAGCCCCATTGAATCCACCGAACATCGAAGCAGCCCACACTGACCTTCCAATAGATGTCACTCCACCAACGATCGAAGAAGTCAAGATGGCCATCAGACAAATCAGAAGTGGGAAGGCGGCAGGACCTGACAATATACCAGCAGAAGCACTGAAGTCAGACATTGAAATAACTGCAAACATGCTTCACCTTCTATTCAAAAAGATTTTGGAAGAGGAACAAGTGCCAACGGACTGGAAAGAAGGATATCTCATCAAGATACCAAAGAAAGGAGATCTGAGCCAATGTGAGAACTACAGAGGCATCAGTTTGTTATCAGTACCAGGAAAAGTTTTCAACAGAGTGCTGCTGAATCGGATGAAAGACGCAGTAGACACCGAACTTAGGGATCATCAGGCTGGATTCCGAGAGGATCGGTCGTGCACAGACCAGATTGCAACACTACGGATCATCGTTGAACAATCAGTTGAGTGGAACTCATCACTATACGTCAACTTCATTGACTATGAGAAGGCGTTTGACAGCGTGGATAGGAGAACATTGTGGAAACTTCTTCGACACTATGGAGTTCCTCAGAAGATCGTCAACATTATCCAAAACTCATACGATGGATTACAGTGCAAAGTGGTGCATGGAGGACAGCTGACAGATGCATTTCCAGTAAGGACCGGAGTCAGACAAGCCTGTTTACTCTCCCCATTTCTCTTCCTTCTAGTGATTGACTGGATTATGACGAATTCGACATCTGAAGGGAAATACGGAATACAATGGACAGCTCAGAATCAATTAGATGATTTGGACTTCGCAGATGACCTAGCCCTCCTCTCTCATACACACGACCAAATGCAGATGAAAACAGCAAATGTAGCAGCAGCCTCCGCATCGATAGGCCTCCACATTCACAAAGGAAAAAGCAAGATTCTCAAATGCAACACGGAGAACACCAACCCAATCACACTTGATGGTGAAACCCTGGAAGAGGTGGAAACATTCAAGTACCTGGGGAGCATCGTTGATAAACAAGGAGGATCGGATGCAGATGTAAAGGCAAGGATTGGCAAAGCAAGGGCAGCATTTCTACAATTGAAGAACATATGGAACTCAAAACAACTCTCAACCAATTTCAAGGTCAGAATCTTTAATACGAACGTCAAGACAGTCCTACTGTATGGAGCTGAAACGTGGAGAACTACTACGGCCATCATCAGGAAGGTACAAGTATTTATAAACAGTTGTCTACGCAAAATACTCAACATCCATTGGCCGGATACTATCAGCAACAGCGTTTTATGGGAGAGGACAAACCAGCTTCCAGCTGAAGAGGAAATAAGGAAAAGACGTTGGAAGTGGATCGGACATACATTAAGGAAATCACCAATGTGCATCACGAGGCAATCCCTAACTTGGAATGTTGAAGGGAAGTGGAAAAGTGGAAGGCCAAAGAACACACTACGCCGGGAAATAGAAGCCGATATGAAATGGATGAATAGCAACTGGAAAGAACTGGAAAGGAAGGCTCAGGACAGAGTTGGATGGAGAATGCTGGTGAGCGGCCTATGCTCCTCGACGAGGGGTAACAGGCGTAAGTTAGTAAGTAAGTAATTTTGTCTATAACTGTATGCACAATAAATTTTTCACTTTCAGGAGTTTCCCATTTAATTGGAAGACATGAAGTAAAACTATTATGAAATAAAGCATTCCTATCTAATTTTTGTATTTTAATTTAATTAACTGTCGGTGTATGTACTACTACGAGAGTTTTGAATATTACCTTGTTTTTGTTAGAACAAATTCCATGCACACAAAATAGTTTAATTTTAATTTCTCTTGATTGTCATAATTGTACAGCATCTTCGTCATCTTCATCATCAGCAACAACAAGCAATCACTCGGCTGTGACTAGTACAATTACATCATCCCAAAGTTCCGTTACTGATTCCACTATCCCTGTAACTACTCAGGAAAATTTACCTCTAATACTACCACGTCGTCCTTTATCATTACGTGGTTTAGGCATTTCTTGTAATTCGAAGAATAGTTCAGTTTTAAATAATGTAGCTGGAATGTATGTTGATTCACCGTTGGCGCCTACAAATAAAGTCCCAATCTCAACAAAATATGATAATTCATCACCACCTACATTAGCTACCATGCATGATTTGTTAGAATGGCAATGGGATCAAGCTGGAGCTTTACTAATGCAACAGGCAAAGAATACAGATGGTATGTATTATCAATTGATTATTGTAATTTAGAAGAAACTTTTGTTTCTGCAGTATGTATATTTATGCATATCAAAATGAATGACTGCTTTATTTCAGTAATCAATTTCACATCATTTCTTTGGTTTCTTCAAAGAATTTATCACGTATCTTTAAACGAGTGAATGTAATAAATTCATTCAGTATTGTTTGTTTGAATCTTCCCATCGATTTGTTAGGACTGCAACTAGTCAGTCTCTAAATTTAAACTTCACCCCATCGCACAAGCAAGTGGCTATCAGGACTCAGTGGCCGAGTGGATAACGCGATGGCGTTTGAAGCGAAGTACTGGGTTCGAGTCCAAGAGTGAACATCAACTCTGAGATGCAGGTACATCCAGCTGACGAGTCCCAAGTAGGACGAAACGCGCGTCCTGGATTCCTCTGCTAGCCATTATCCATCTCTGCTTACCATGCGAGTGAATGTACTGTTTACATTTTAAAATAATTTTAGTATTGATAAAGTTATAATATGGATGAATGCTTTAGGATCTGAAGCTAAAATCCAGTCGTGGTGGAACCAAATGGTACTACCGTTTCAGGTTTTGACACCTTTCATTCATAATATTCCTAACTATTAAAGAAATCTGTAAGATTCTCATGATTGAATTCATGTCGTTGTTCATTAGATCCTCAGATGTTCATCTCATAGGCTTTTCAAAATCAAATTTTTGTTGAAAATGATAGTATTTTATTCTTTACAAAGTGAGGAATTAAAGTTTTATTCACATTATAGGAAATCTAATGACCAATTATTAGACAGTTTTAGATATGAATTTTACCGGATCGGGTTCTCTCACTTCAAGTACAAAATATGACTTCATGATTGGCTTGCATCAGAACCGGAATTAATGATGGGGTGTGAAGTATTTGAACGCACCGACTACTCTACCTATTTTGGGAGTCACACCAATACCGATGGTGTGGTGTCTGACGAAATCTCATCACGGATTCATGAGGCTTTACTGAATTTTGTTAAGGTCCATCACTTGCAGCGTAGGCGAGATATCTGTGTTCCAAACAAAGGGAGAGTTTACTGCATACCAGTTTGGTCCGTTCCACTTTATGGATGTGAAAGATGGCTATTAGGAATAGGGGATATTCGTAGGTTCCTGGTATTCGACCGTGGGTGTCTTCGAAGCATTGCTCGTGTACTTTGGGACCACGGAGTAAACAATGAGTAGGTTAGGAATGAGGTACTAGGTAAATGACGAGTCTTTAAATACCACGACGAATATCAATTTCTTCAAAACGCAAATTTTACCTTTTCTAGTAAATCCCGACTAGCATGAAACCTAGATACAGAGCTTTCTGTGGACTACATCCAACTACACAAATCGAATGAGATTTGTGAGGCGCATATTTATCTGGTGCTTCATTGTACCAATTTTTATGTGTTTAAATAAATAAATAAATAAAATAACCTAATATCAGAAAATAGTGCACGGAGTATCGAGTCACTTATACTAGTAACCACATTATAACTTGATCAATTTAATTCATTTCACATTAAATTATAGACAAGCATGACATTGACCTCTAGTCAGTCATCAATTAATGTTTATATTTGAAGGTAGAAGACATGAACCATTTATATTTCTAACATGTCGGCAGATGCAGACTACCTGGTTGGGGTCCGCGTGACTATCGTAACTAATGGTTGGAGACTCTGTGTGACATGGCTCAGAATCGGTCACAATGGCGTAGGTGTATGCACTCTTTATCTTCCCTTAAACCTTGAGACTAAAATTGCTTCATATCTCTCTTCCTTCCTGTACTATATCCTTATATACAACCTATAATTTATATACTACTACCACCAGTAAATTAATTACTTCTATGAATCCGATGTTCCTCTTGTTGTGCTAACGAGGTATGGCAACTTGGACCGATGCATATATGTGCCTGGTCCTACGTTGTAGCTGACTGACTGACTATATTTCTAACGGTTCTTTATAATTCAATATAGAGGAACGGCTCACTGCTTTAAAAATTCGACTTTTATATTGGCTTACATTCCCAAGTCTGCATACATCAATGTATAAGTTATAAGATAATTCAGTTAATTTTAATAATCTCTAATTGATTTATCATTACTGTTCGCATGGAAGCCTGTAATTCATGTATTCTGTATATTATACATAAACTTTAGTTGTTACCTTATTGGATTGTTTGCATCAATTAAAATGTGAAAATGATATTCTTGAAGCTAAATTGATTCGTCTTACAACAAGACATGAACATTTGAAATCTGTGAACGCTCGTTTATCTAATTCACTTGCTACAATGGAATCAACCATGGTGATAAACTCTCCAAAACATGAAATTTCCGAACAAAATTCTACTGCAGCCAATAACCTTACAAAAAAATCAAATCACCATTTTGCCTATCCTTTGGATACTAATACTACCATTACTTCTAATATCACGACCACTACACAGAGTTCACAAATGTCTACAATCCTCCATTCTATTGATCCAGAATCTCATCAACTTCAGTTACCCGACAATGTTACTAAAAGTTAGTTACTTGATATTTGTTAGTAGTATGTATGTTTCCAGTTTTTTCATGGTGGTCTAGCTTCAATTGACTCACGCTTTCAACTATAGTAGATACTAAATCTCCACAAAACCCCTTCTATAATTAGTAGTATGTATATTAGTGAATTCATAATTTCTGTTAGCTTGAGTCGAAAATGTTAATGATAAATAAATCATCTAATAATAATATCATGGTTTGATAATCAATTAATTATTATCACTATTATTAATGGCTTTATTTAATATTATATTTTTGGTGCAATATAGAATTCTCAGAACGAGGTATTTCAACAAGCTTTTTGTACAAAAAAGGTGAACGAAATTGGTAACTGCATACATATATACAAAAGTTAAACAGATAAACTACCTGGAATTGAATAAAATCGTTTTTGTAAGAAGTTTTGAATCTGTACAACTTTTTAAATTAGAAGCATGTTTAAGAATACAAGTTATTGACTAAGTTATTGACCAGCTCTAGCAACCTGTTCGTCACAGTATATTTTTCTAGATAAGCTATTGTAGAGCCTTTATATATTTTCTTGCGTGCATGGATTCTGATCTAGTGACATCTCGTTCTACCAAAAGATATACGGAGAGAAAGATATATATGAAGTAGATGGTAGGTATCTAATAAAATAATACCTGTCAGTAGTTTGCAAGAATTTAGATGTCTATCTACAACCATATTAACAATGACGTTAAAAGATTCATCACACACCCTGCTAACTGCCTTCAGCACCCTCCGCAGTACAACAATCTTTCCTCAAAAGCTGGGGAAAGAATATTGGAGAACAGTAAGGAATAATATCACTTTTGGTCAAATTGTGTTTGGTGAACTGAGTATTCAATCGCTTAACTCTTTTGCCATTACTCTGAACAATACCAACGACTACTTCACATAAAAGTGAGCTATTACGAATGCTGAATCGGTTCATTCTGACGACTTTGTGTGTGAGCTGTCATTTTTGAATTTTTCTTTATCTTCATTCGTTTGTCCATTCCTATTGACTGACTAGTTCGGTTACCCTATAGACACCTGGTTGATTGACGTTTTACGTGTAGGTTAATAAACGGGATCTATATCGGTGTCTTCTGATTATCTATTGATCTGAATGCCATGTTTCTAGCTGTTATCCTTCGTTCTTTAAGTTTTCTCTACTCAAAAGTCTACCATTTTCTTAGTCAAATTCATATTTGTACATTAGTATGTGTGATAATATGTCATGTGTTTCACTGTTAATGTATTTGTTTATGTGCGAACAAAGGAGGTCCTCTCCCATCCAATATACTACCTGTCTCAAGTGATGCAAATTATTTTGTGAATGATATTGTATTTGTATTCTTTCGCTGTTATGCCCTTCAGTCTGCATACGATGACATAAAATGACTGTGTCTATTAGCGAGTAACATTAACTACAACAGGCTTTAAAAGCCTTCAGGTAATTTCATGACTGGTTTTCATACACGGTAGGATAACTTTATTTTCGCAAATGATCTTATGAAGGTACTCCAACTCTTTAAACACTTTTTGATGGAGTTTTCGGTGTAACCAAGTTTACGGAAAACAGAGAAAATATGCTTCGTTTTTTTCGTGTACTCAGAGTACTAAAATAATTTTTGATTCTTCTGAACAACGTCTTTACACAACTCATCTTGGAAACTTAGTTTTTTCTGTTGTAATTGTAGCATGTAATCTATATAACTTGGTTTTCTGTATGGCTGTATTTACCATGCTGGTTAACACATTCAAAGATAAAATCTTCTTGTGTTGTGAACTTAGTGTCATGAAAAGTGTTGTCAATCAGTTTACGAGTATCTTCATGTCTGTTTCTCTTGAAGATAACAACTGTGTCATTTACATAACATTAAAATCTTTGTTTGATTATTGGTAGGACTGTAGCTTTCGATCTTTACATAACTGTTTTTTACGATTAAAACTAATAGAATTACTGCCAATTGTTTTTCCACTGACCTTTCGGATATATAGTGAAATTCCAATTCATTTCCCATTGTCATCTAGATAGCGTTATTCTATTTTCCTCACATACAATAAATGTTATTCACAACTTCAAGCATTAACATAGATTAAGGGAATAGGTCGTATCTATTTTAACAGTCTGGAAATGCTAACGTGCTCGTTTTTTTTAGATTGTAGGCTTTTGTCATACCATTTCAAACTTATTACAAGCTAATAAAATTAAGAATCTGTATTTCTATGTTATGGAAATTACTTCATTCTTTTTTTGGTCATCATCTAACAATGATTATTTACACCCTGATAGTTTGTTTGAGAATTTACTAGTTTTTTAAAACTCTTATTACACATTAATTATTTTGATTGTTTAGCGTTATTTATGTATTGTTAGTGAATTGATGAAATTTTAGCAGATTATTTCTTACAAATAAATGTTAGGATGATTTTAATCATTAGTTGATATTAACTGAAAAACTAGTGAAGTGTCTCATTCCTAGTTCAGGACTCTTCAGACCTTCATGTCCATGGTTATACATTGTAACTAGATTTCTTGACGAGCACGACACCCATAGACCTTTGAGCCAGAATTCATTAATCCACATCTGCAATTTTAATCGAATCGGTAGTATTGACTGTTGTGATTTTATGCCCGGCTTTTATCACGTGATTTATTCAACAATCGAAATACGACTTATTCAAGTTTAGCACTGTGATAAACTAATGACGTTCGAGGTCTAGCGTCCTTATTGGTCCTTTGTTCTCCTAGGCCGTCCAGCTAAGTCAATGACGCCAATAGCAGCTCCCATTATGCGAATCATTTATTTCAAACATACTTGGTTCATAAGCAATGATGGATAGTGGCTAGCAGTGTAATCCAGGACGCGCGTTTCGTCTTATTTTGGGACACGTCAGCTGGATGTTGCTGTGTCTCAGAGTTGATAATCACTCTGGGACTCGAACTCAGTACCCTCGCTCCAAACGTCATCGCGTTATCCACTCAGCTACTGAGTCCTGATAGCCACTTGCTTGTGCAATGAGATGATGTTTGAATTCACTTAGTATTAATTGTTTGAATCTTCCTATTGATGTTTAGGACTGCAACCTGCCAGTCTCTTATTGGCATATATGCATACTGTGCTTATTGCTTCGATATTGCCTTAATTCACAAGCATTATAATGACCTTTAAGCAATATTATTGAAAATTTACTGTCTTATTCCGAACTTTATTTATTGTTTGTTGTGACTTTTTATTGGAGAGCTTCAGAAAATTGTTATTGAATTTAGTTATTATTTCTATTTTATTTCATTTAAACACATAAATATTGGTACAAAAAGCACCAGATAAATATGCGCCTCACAAATCTCATTTGATTTATGTGAGGGCTGAGATACTGCCCAGATGCCCAAACTGAAGCAGGTGGTTTTCTTAGGGGCCACACCCCGAGCCTTTGACCTAAAGGTCTAGTCCACAAGGCAGTGGAGCATCGTGAGGAGATGCAGTCCCGTGGTAGCCGGTTACCAACAATAGGTTCATACGCCATTTGTTCCTTCAGGATACTGGAGCCCATGTGCACCATTGGTTTGGAATGAGGGTTTTCCAACTCCCCTAGGTGGACCCTCCATGTCCACCAACCCGGTTGAAGCACCGGACATTCGCTCTTCGCTCTCTTACTTTCGTAAATAACACCGGTGTAGCGAGAAGGCAGTGAGTAGGACTTCTCTGACAGAGGCTATATATTCGCGTGGCCATATGAGAGCATTTGGAGAGGGAGAGCGGACTCTTCCCACTCTCGGCCGTACCAGGGCATTTAGGGGCGAATTTAGTCATAGTGAATGCAAAAATATTTTTAGTTTAACGGTTTTAGGTTGTATTTTGTATACGTTTTCATTACAATCTCAATAGAAAAATCATTGTAAACCAGGACTGACTTTTATATAAATGTTTACCATCCTTGTAATATTGGGTATGATTTATTTTATCTGATATCATTATTTTGATTGTTGTATTAATAATAAGCATTTTACGTGTTTATACATTACATTAACATGTAATTACATTTTGTATTTATTTTGGATGTAATTTATTTTTACTTAAGATTCTTCGAATCAACCTGTCACATTGCTCAACAATTACAATGATCCATCTTCTGCAAAACATTCAACTGATAGAAATAAAAAAGTTCCAATTCTACCGAAAGACTATACTACAACTTGTTCCAATTCAAATTTAAAACATGATTCAACAAATCTTATGGATAATCTAGGATCATTTGATAAAATTCATTCAACCAATTGTTTAAATCATACTCAACCAGTGTTTTGTACATCATTAGATTATTTGAAATCTCCACATGAATCACATTTAAGTTATTCAAATTTAATAAAACATCAACCGAATACATTTTTAAATGATTCTTTCACTCCCCATAGGAATAATAATAATAATCAGACTAAATCAACCTTTGACTATTTATCTAGTTCGTGTTCTTCTTCTTCTTCTACAATACCGCCAACAAATTCTACATATTTTACTAAAAGTGTTGATCTTAATGATTTGGTAAGTATTTAATGTTTGAATAACTTTTAATAATTTCATATTATCATTTACATTCCTTGCCCACTGCTCATTTCTGAGTAGTCCAATATTAGGACGAAATAGCCGTCTAGTGCTTGCAACTTTTCCATAGTGGTCTGACATTGATCGATTCATGATCTTAATTAATAATGATAATAACCCTTTGCCAGTCAAAAAATGTACTTACTCATTTTTGAACTATATATAGTGACAGTATATGTAAGCATATGATTCACTGATTTAAAGTTAAACAATCGTTATCCACTAGGTTTCTGTATAAATCAAATAACCGTAAATTAGATGAATTCTTTTACTATAAAGAATGTTTTCCAGATTGTAGAAATTTCCAGTAATTTTGCTTTTCTAAATATATCATTTAGTAATATTTTAATATCATGATACTTACATACGCCTGTCACCCCCCAATAGAGCATAGGACGCTGACCATCATTCTCCAACCCACTCTGTCTTGGGCCTTCTTTTCTAGCTCTATTCAATTGTTGTTCATCCTTCTCATGTCTGTCTCCATTTCTCGCCGTAATGTATTCTTTGATCTTTCTCTTCTCCTTTTACCTTGAAGATTCCAAGTGAGGGCTTGCCTTGTGACTCAGTTGAGTGATTTCCTCAATGTGTGTCCTATCCACTTCCAGCGCTTCTTCCTCCATTGGAATCTGGTTTGTTCTGTTTCATACGGTAGGTTGTTGTTGATAGTGTCTGGTCAACGGATCCGAAGTATCTTGCGTAGACAGGTGTTAATAAACACCTAAATCTTCTGGATGATGGTTATCGTAGTTCTCCAGGTTTCCGCCCCATACAGTAGAACTGTCTTTACATTTGTATTGAAAATTCTAACCTTGGTGTTGGTTGACAATTGTTTTGAGCTCCAGATGTTTTTCAGTTGTAGGTATGCTGCTCTTGCTTTGCCGATCCACGCCCTCACATCTGCATCTGATCCACCGTGTTCATCAATGATGCTACCCAGATATGTGAAGGTTTTCACATCTTCCAAAGCTTCTCCGTCAAGTGTGATTCGATTGGTGTATGTTGTGCTCTGACAGAGAATCTTGCTTTTCCCTTTGTGTATTTCGAAACCTACTGCTGCTTATACACTGGTCGTCTTCTGCATTTGTTGTTGCGTTTGTGATAGAAGAACCAGATCATCTGCGAAGTCTAGATCGCCCAGCTGTATCCTAGCTGTCCATTGTATCCCGTGCTTCCCTCCAGATGTCGACGTCTTCATAATCCAGTCGATCATCAGGAGAAAGAGAAAAGGGTGAGTGTTAGCAACCTTGCCTGACACAGGTCTTTGTTTCGAACGAGTTTTTGACTTGTCCTCTATGCAAAATTTTGCAGTTTAATCCATCATAAGAATTCCATATGATGTTGACTATCTTCTCAGGCACACCGTAGTGTCGAAGAAACCTCCATAGTGTTGTCCTGCCAACTCTATCAAATGCTTTCTCGTAGTCAATGAAGTTGATGTAAAGTGGTGAATTCCTTTCAATTGATTGTTCCACAATGATCCGTAGAGCTGCGATTCGTTCTATACACTATCGATCCTTACGGAATCCAGCCTATTGACCTCGAAGTTGGGCGTCCACGGAATCCTTCATTTCGTTTCACAACACCCTGTTAAAGACTTTTCCTGGTATTGAGAGAAGAGTGTTGCCTCTGTAGTCCACACATTTTCTGAGATCACCTTTCTTTGGTATCTTGATCAGAAGTCCTTCTTTCCAGTCTGTTGGTACTTGTTCTTCATCCCAAATCTTGCTGAAGAAAATAAAAATTCAGTCTCATGTTTTTTTTCCTCCATAGTAATGCATAATCATAAGAAAGCTACTCTAGTAATGGTATTTAATTTAATATGCTGTTTAGTGTGATGTGTAGTGTTTTTGCTTTTTATCTTTATTTTTTCATACGTTCTATTATTTTCCATGTGTATAAAAGTGTTTAAACCGGTAGATATGTGGTTGGTTTCTCCTGTCATTGAGTTATATAATCATTTGTTGTCAAATAAATAAAGTCAGTGATACTATCTTAATTCGATATTTAAGATATAAATTCCACCTTCACTTTCCTTTAATATATATATATTCATACCCTATTAATCAACTTGTTATCTTGTATCTCCCATAACCGTATTCCATTGTGATTTAGTAAAAGTTTACTTACATAAACTTATCAATTCAATCATCATCATCATCATCTCACTTGACTTTGTTTAGAACTGATCACAATTACTGTTGTTGTTGTGTTTTTTTAACATTCCTATCTTTTTGTTTACATTCTCTAGTCATCTATTGAGTTTCTTCCAGTCTTTGTCACACACACTACTATTAATTTTAAGAAATGTATAATAATTTAATTTGATTCATGTTTCTTCTTGATTGTATTCTTTATGATTTCAGTCTATTTAACTTATTCAATCCATATTTAAAGTGAATTATGTTTTTATTAACTAGTTTATATAAAATAAATTCACTAAAATTATTTATGCATAAAACTTTTAATCACAAATTAGTTCATTTATCATTTTAAAACAATAATTCTATTAAATTCAACTTAGTATTGTTTGTTTGAATCTTCCCATCGATTTGTTAGGACTGCAACTGGTCAGTCTCTAATTGGCATATGTGCAGACTGTGCGTATTGCCTCGATATACCTTAATTCACAAGCATGGTTAGCAGAGATGGATAGTGGTTAGCAGTGGAATCCAGGACGCGCGTTTTCGTCCTATTTGGAACTCGTCAGCTGGATGTACCTGCATCTCGTTCGAGTCCCAGAGTGAACATCAACTCTGAGATGCAGGTACATCCAGCTGACGAGTCCCAAATAGGACGAAAACGCGCGTCCTGGATTCCACTGCTAACCACTATCCATCTCTGCTAAATAATTCTATTATTTATAAATTCATACATCGTTATATTTTATTTACTTATTTAAACATATGAACATTGGTACGAGGTGACATTAAACAGACACGCCCATATAAACCATTCGATTTGTGTGAGAGCTGGGATATTGCCCGGGCATCCAAACTGAAGCAGGTAGTTTTCTTAAGGTGTCACACCCAGAGCCTTTGACCGAAAGATCCGATCCACAAGGCAGTGGAGCATCGCAAGGATGTGCAGTCCCATGGCAGCCGGTGACCAACGATTGATTCATACGCCATTTGTTCCTTCAGGATACTGGAGCCCAAGTGCACCATTGGTTTGGAATCAGGGTTTTCCAACTCCCCTAGGTGGACTCGCCGTGTCCACCAACTCGGTTAAAGCGCCGGACATTCGCTTTTCGTCCTCTCAATTTCGTAAACGACACCGGTGTAGCGAGAAGGCAGTGTATTTATTTATTTATTTAATTATTTAATCACATATATATTAGTACAAAGGGCACCGGATACATATGCACCACACAAAATAATGAGAATGGGAGGAGAAGTAAGAAGATGCGTATATATAAAAGAAGGAAAAAGAGAGAAGGAGAAGAGTAATGATGGGGGGATCTGAAATGTACAACCAGAAGAGCTCTCTCAGTTAAGAAAGTAATAACCACTCTTTATGAAGAAAGTAAAAGAAGGTTGCAGCAGGATCGCCACTGGTTTCTATTCTGAGCCATATCTGATAACGTCTCTAGCCACTATGTTGCACCATCTCTCGGACCCCAGCCAGGGAGTCGTGAAAGACCAACAGAAGCTAGCCCTTTGCAGCTTTCTTTCATGTCACGACACTATGTCATACACTGACCACCTCTCCGCTTTTTCCAACCAGTCCCAGAGTCGGCAAATAATGCACGACGTGGAAGTCTCTGGGACGACATTCGTAGAACATGTCCAAGCCACCGAAGTCGGTGTTTCAAGATGGTGACACCAATTGAGTTATCGTCTCTGTGCCCGAACACACGATGCCGAACCTCTGCATTACTAACATGGTGTTGCCACTGTATGTCAGCAATCCTTCGGAGACAACGATGATCGAACACAGAGAGTCGTCTAACATCCTCAACTCGGAGAGGCCAGGTTTCACAAGCATAGAGCAAAACTGCTCTCACCGACGCGTTGTATATCCGACCTTTTACAGCCAGACTAACATCACGAAGGCGCCAAAGATGGCCCAGATTGGCATAAGCCGCTCTGGCTTTCATTATACGTGCATCAATCTCATCACTCACGCCACCACCAGCACTTATATAGCCACCTAGATACACGAATTTCTCAACTACTTCGATCTCCTCTCCATCCAGGGTGAGTACAGGATGAGAATACTGCCAGTCTTGTAGGAGTACTTTGCACTTGGAGGGTGCAAAGCACATGCCGTACCTGCGGACACTGATTGCTAAATGATTAAGTGCGAATTGCATGCCTTGGGCATTATCGCACAGTAAGACAATATCATCCGCATACTCGAGGTCGAGAAGTCGTTCTCCAGGCAACATATCCACATCGCCATTACTTACATCCATCAGAGCTGTTTCCAGGATGTCGTCGATGGCAAAGTTGAAGAGGAATGGTGAGATCGGGAAACCCTGTCTAATCCCACTGCTCGAATGGAACAAGGGAGAAAGGTGGTTGTATGCCCTCACTCTGCCTGAGGTGTTCGTATACAGGGCCTTTAAGATGTTAATGAACTTCTCAAACATACTCTTCTTCAACAGTGACGCCACGTGAAGGCAGTGAGTAGGACTTCCCTGGCAGGGGCTGTATTATACGCGTGGCCATATGAGAGCATTTGGAGAGGGAGAGTGGACTCTCCCCACTCTCGGCCGTACCAGGGCATTTGGGGGCGAAGTGAGTAGAGCAACGTCAGGAGTATATCACTAATGTTTAACTACTGCCGTTTTAATTCTTCTCCACTATTACTAAGTCTTATTTTGTTTATAATCATGAACGATAACATATCATTGAAATATTGTGCTTACTTTTCATTTTTTTTCGTTTTATTTCTTATTTTCTGTCTATAGCAGGAACTAAGCGCTCGTTTAAGTTCAGCGATAGCTGCTCGACAACCTCAGTCAACAAAAAGTACCAGTTCAGCTATGCCTTCATGTCCTTCATTGCCTAAGAATTCTGGTCAAAGCAAAAGAAACAACAAAGCGGTTACATCTACTCAACCATCATCTTCAAATAAATTACCTATACCTCCGTTTAATTCTGGTTCATTGGTCAATTGCATTTCGAAATTAGACACATCAACTAGCTGTCAAAATTTCTGTCCTACGAATTCGAATAACGTGCAACCTACAACAGCATCTAATAATTCTACTAAATCATCATATCCTAGTGATCAAGCTTCTTTACAATCACAAAGTAACCCATTATGTAAGTTTATACACTTTGGGATTGTAGTGTTTAACGTAATCTTACTACGTAATTCACCTAAATACATCGAAATCGCTTCTTATGTTGCTAGAAAAATGTTTCAGATTTTGACCTTCAACTATGGCTTACTGCGTTGATGAATATATATTTATATCCCTTGGTTAGTTCTTTTTACAGCAAATGTAAGACACTAATAGTTCTATTCATATTATATTAGATACGAAGGAATTCATAACTTAAGTCTAAGTCAAATAGTTAGGTCTCAAAATATGCTATTGTGATCATGTGTTGAATCCTACAAAATATAAGTATCATTTTGAGCATTTTACAAGAACACTTGATCACCGTTGAGAAATAATAAATGAACGATAATCAAATATCGAGAGTCGTTTAACATCCACAACTTGGAGGCCAGGTTTCACGAGCATAGAGCAGAACTGATCTCACCGACACACCATAGATCCGATTTTTTATAGCGGGACTAATATCAGGAAGGGGCCGTGGATGGGCCAGATTGCGACAAGCCACTTTAAGTTTCACTATACATGAATTGACTTCACTCACGCCACCATTAGCATTTACACAGGTACTCAGATATGCCAACTTCTCGACAATTTTTAACTACTGACTACCAAAAGTGAATGCGGATTTGTGGTTCGACCTGTCTTGTAAAAGTACTTTGCACTTAGAAGGTCCAAAGTACATGCCCCGTACCTACGTACCCTGCCAACTGATTAAGTGCGAATTGCATGGTTTGGGTACAACGCACAGTAAGACAATATCGTCCGCATACAGTAGGCCGAAAAGTCTTTCTTCAAATAACAGATGTGCACCACCATTACCTACATCCATCAGGGTTGTTTCCAGAAAGTCATCAATGGCAAAGTTGGAGAGAAATGGTTAGATTGGGCAACCCTGTGTAACCATACTGCTTGGAACAATGGAATGAGGTGAGTGTATGCTCTTACTCAATCTTACTTTTTCTTAGGACAATCAACTGTCATTAAAATTATGTATAATTGACTTTTAAGTTTCCTAACAGTCGTCATATCCGTAATTCATGCAACACTCAGAGGTGAAATTTAATTATTCTTCTTGAATCCAAACCAAATTTCATTTGTCACTATACCGTAGACAGAAATCATCTTCAACTTTAGAAAACAATCCATATATTGAAATCATCCCATGTACATCAATTTTTACGATCGTTTCACTACCATAACATAAATAACTCATATTTATATAGAGTTTAGCCACTATGTTTTTAAAGTTGGATTTAAGATAATTTTTTTGTTGACTGAATAGTCAACAGGATATAGGGATTGACGTTATAGTCCTAATTTATTTATTTATTTATTTATTATGATTTATGACCCATGATTATATTTCATTCTCTTCATTATATACTACTAGCTTTTATGATATTTACATCACCAACAATACCGGATATACAAAATCATAGTACTCCATCTTCAACAAATCAACCAATTGTTACAACTAATGAAATAATCTCTAATGAATTGAATACTTCCGAATCATCTGTAATTGTAACAACTAATTCAAATTCAGTTAGTTTACCAGGTGATTGTAAAACAACATTAACTCATTAAATCATTCACAATACAGACATTTTTTTATATATTGTTTTATGCTTATTTATAGTTGATGTTCAATTTTTCCAGTTTGCTTTTTTTCCCCTCGTTTTTCTAAGTGGGAAGTATTTTTTTGTTGTTTATTTAAATTTTAATGAAGTCCATGTACCCTTTAATTTTTTTTAGAAATTTAAAATCTGTACTATTACTTAAATGACTAAAAGTATCATGTTAGGAATTTTCTAACTCCTTAGCAACATTTTCTCTTTTATTATTCCTGTTATATTATATTGTTATTAGGATCTATATATTTATTCAAGGGATATATTTATTTTTTAAATATGTACCAATCTAATTGACTTAATAATGTATTTTCGATATGGCAGCCATTCATTCAGAAAAGCCGAAACATTCAAACAGTTTTGTGCTAAAAACGAACTTTGTTTTTCTTCCATTTTTTGATATTACTATTACTATTCTTACTACTACTACTATTATTATTATTATTATTATTATCATATCACCTCGTTTGGATGAATGATTTACAATTAGGTATCCTAGTTGTTCAACATGAATTAGTGGTATTTTCATTTCAAAATGAGGTTTCTTGTAATTATAATAGGATTTTCTATATATGTATAATCATTCATATTGTGACAGTCAACTATAACTATTGTTATAATGTTGTAACATTTGAATTGAAATGCTCTTTGAAACGTTGGACATTTTTTAAAAAAAAGTTCACCATTTAGCAATTCAAGTTACTTATTTATGAAATATAAAAATTACTTACCTTTTGTCTTGTTGTCTATTTTCTTGAGCGAATTTAGTCAGTTATGCGATAAGAATTATATTTATTTCTTCAAATGCCCTGTTACGGCCGAGAGTGGGGAGAGACCGCTCTCCCTCTCCAAATGCTCTCACATGACCACGCGTATATAGCCTCTGCCAAGGAAGTCCTACTCACTGCCTTCTCGTTGTAGGGGTGTTGTTCACGAAATTGAGAGGACGAAAAGCGAATTTCCGGCGCTTTAACCGGGTTGCTGGACACGACGAGTCCACCTAGGGGAGTTGGAAAACGCCGATTCCAAACCAATGGTGCACATAGGCTCCAGTATCCTGATGGAACGAATGGCGTATGAATCAATCGTTGGTCACCAGCTATCATGGGACTGCATCTCCTCACGATGCTCCACTGCCTTGTGGATCAGATCTTTCGGTCAAAGGCTCAGGGTGTGGCACTCTAAGAAAACCACCTGCTTCAGTTTGGCTACCTGGAGAGTTTCATAGCCCTCACACAAGTGAATGAAATGACATTTATTTGTGTGGCGCATATGTACTTGGTGCCCATCTGTACCAATATTTATGTGCCTAAGTAAGTAAATTATTGTTTAGAATATAGCTGATTTATTTACACTTTATCTTGTAGTTACTTCTTATCTGTAGGAGCACATTGTAAGAAGTGGTTCTTCTACCTAAATTTGATGAAGAAAACGTGATAGGTTGGATTCCAGCTAACTGTAGACTCTGGCTATAAATATTTCCATATTATGACTGACAGTATTCCACCCAATTCATTAGGTGCATTATTTTGTACCGTACCTAATCTGAAATAATGCAACAAGTTGAAAGAGTTTTATGGTTAGGTACACATAGTTGCATCGCAGCAATAATCATGTCTTTCGTATTCAAGTGGATACTCCAACTACCTAGAGTTATATCGCTAGGGACAAACAGATGACTTAATCTACTTAGTAAAGATGAAGTTGAAAGTATTGAAGAAGCTTATCTAGACGCTTCTTTTCGACGATTTTTAACATTACCAACTTATTATTTTGCCCATTAGCTATAAGCCCCTAAAATACTGTAAAGAATAATCTAAAAAGATATGATCACATCAGTAGAAGTCATCAACTTCTTAAACAGCGAATAACATGGTTTCAGAAAGCGAACAACAGTTTTCTAGGGACCAATGAGAATTGAACAGAGTCCCCAGATAGTAGAAGGTGAGATCTCTTTACGCAGAATTCAATGAGGCATTCGAAAAAGTGCTAAACAGAGACTAAACTTGAGGATGGAAACCCCCTCCCCTAAAATTGTTGGTAGGTCGTAGTCAGAAAGGGAAAATAAATCTCAAGTGCTCCTCTTGTAAACCGGTATTTAGTGGAGTACATCAACACTGTCCTATGTCCTCTACTTTTTATATAGTATGTAAATGTTGAGTCCCCAGTTCTACTAGACTCTGAGGATGTGAAAATCTGGCGAGATTCATGTACACTTCAGGTAGACTTAGATAATCTGATTAGCTGGTCTAAAAGATGGCTAGTGCCTATCAACACGACAACGTGTCTATGCACATAAGGGATACAAAGGTAAGTATAAAGTTTCTGAAGAGTCAGTGCCCGTAGTCCATTCTCACAATGATCTTGGGGCAACAGTAAGCTATAACCTCAAGATTACAGCTAAAGGGTTTAGAAGCCCATGGGCCTTAAGACAGATATTTACCAAGTTAGATACTATGTCCATGAGGATACACACAACCTCGGCGAGATCTATACTCGAAACTGCGTTCAGGTCGCAAGCTCCGGTCTATGAGTTGGCCCGGATATCCCGGGAAAAATACAGGAGTCAGCTACCTGTGCGCATTTAGAAATCCAGGTTTTCCTACCGACGATTAAGATGTGATCTGTTGTTGATGTACAGAAACTAAAAAATGATTTTGGACCTTATTTGTCGTCCCTTTTCCTTCCTACTGAATCAGGGGAACTCAGAGAACATAAATGGTGCGTAAAAATCAAAGAACGAATAAAATACCAGTAGTTTACAGGTTTTTACACTGGGTTATCAATACATTTGATGCTAGGGGAAGTTCAACAATGGTTAACACGACAACAAGGAATCTAAATGGAATGGTACGGCCATACAAGCGTGTTCAATGTATTTGACCCATCGCTTTTTGTATTGAATATATTACTCTCTGCTCAGCTCATCTATGTTCTCCAGAATTGTTTGGAGTCAAATTTCCAGTTTTCATAATAGGACGAGTCAGTGTAGGACGTGACGTGACTTTCATGTCAGATATTATGGATTGGGTGACAACATCATGACATATTTACGATGTTGGAATTAGGTAGCAAAGATAAACGTACTAAAATCGAATTAGACCATAATTCTGCAAAGTCTTCTTCAATTGACCGTTTAGAGAAACGACTAGACAATTTTATAAGCTTACTAGAAAGGGATTAGCAAGGGACGTAGGCCTTATGTCCTCAGTAGACAAATCTGAATCTGAATTCCAGCATCCACGTGGCGTATTAAAGTTTACTGGTTAAATCAGTCGTCAAAAATAAGGAAAGTTGGTGGATCTGCGTTAATCTTAACAGTATGCCTTTCAGTGAAGTACCAGTTTCTCCATCAAAATGTTCACTGATGAGGCTGATACCACTTGTTTGGGTAAGCCGTTCCAGTCATTGACCACTCGATGAGAAAAACGGAAACTGACTCTAAGTCAATAAGATCTTAGATTTTGACCCTTCTTGCTATGGACTTGAAGATGACTATTTTTCGGAAGAGCGAAGAGATATGACATATCATCATCGAAATAGTTTTTAAATATATGGAATATCAAGACAAGGTCATCCTACATTCTAAGATACAATAAGAGAGAAGGTTTAGTCGTTTTAGATGCCCATCGCAAGACAGTTTGAAAAAACTGTCTTCTATCTTTGTTCCCACATTCTGAACACGCTGAAGTGTGTTAGTATTTTTTATAAGACATGGACTTGCTGCTTGGACACAATAATCTAAGTGTGGTCTTACGTAGGTGGGATATAAAGCCCAGGACATCTCGTCGCGGCATTTGAACGTTCGGCATAGCGACCATAACGGTCATAAAAGTTTGGAGGCTTCTGCGCCCTGATACTCAGTTGTTTTCAAGTCATGACTTACTGTTGGCCCCAAATCTGTGTTCCTGCACAGACAGAAGCGAAGTGACATTGATAAAATATTGATGACTATTGCTGTGTCCGATTTTCATTAGCACACTCTTTTCAGAATTAATTTCCATGCCCCGACTCCAATACCAATTAATTAGTTCGTCTAGATCAGCATGGAGATCAGGATTATCAGCTGCACTCCTTATTGCTCTCCAGAATTTGACATAATCTGAAAATCTTAATGTGGACGACTTAAACAGGAGGATTTAAGATAGTCCCTTGAAATACACCACTTTTGGTCATCTTCCATTCAGATAGTGTTCCATTTACCTTCACACTCTGTTCGCCTTTCCAGACGAATTTTCCCGTCCATTCTTGGACGGTACTTGTTATTCCGGAACTTGAGAGCTTCTGCATAAGGCCTAAGTTAGGAACCTTACCAAATCCTTTGTTATCACATCTGGCAAACCGTTGTCTTAGGCTGCTGTCAAATCCTTTCTTGTTATCAGAATTTTGGTTAAGCATGAATACTTACTTCGAAACTTGTGTTGCTCGGGAGTAAACAGATTGTGTGATACTATTGGACCTAGTGAAAACCCGAACGATTCTTTCAATTCAGTTATCTATTATGCTGGTCATACCAACAAGTCGTTAGTTAGACATAATCGTATGTCAAGTGTTTTTCTTATGTGGTGCGATGTCTATCGACTGTTTTTTACATATAGTCTGGATAGCTAAGTGTTTAAACTTAAATGATTGGTGACCTGTGGACAACAACAAGTGATAGAAATGTTTCCTACACCTCTTCAGTTCTAGGGTCTCTTTGACAATCCATGGGGGGTGATGTGATGGCTCACGTGTTACCCCTGGTAATATTACTGCTCGTTCTTATTTTCCAACCTACGCCTATCTTATATACTTAAGGTGGAAAAAATACAGCGAGACTTCACTCGCAAAATACTTAAGAACGACCAACTCACTGACTACAAATCCAGATGCCATATCCTAGGACTAGAACCCCTCTGGAAAAGAAGGCTTAGGTCTAACTTAATTCTTTATTTCAAACTTCTTAAGAACCTTACTTATTCCACATATAATATAGCTCTCTAACAAGACTCACATGGATACAACCTTCGAGACAAAGTATCCACTGTCAAAATTGAAAAACACAGATCAAAAACACGTGAAAACTTCTTCCTTATCAAGTACGCATTGATATGGAACAGTCTGCCTTCTGAAATACGCATGGAAGACAAATTACATACGTTTGCAAGACTTATTGATCAAGCCATCACCTGCATAGATCTGTCGCAAACGAATACATCTATGTCCCACACAGACATCATAGGCTCTCTACATATATAGACTGAATCGCCTTATTTCCCTACCTTGTAGTTGTATTAGATACTTTCCCCTCACTAATTCTTTTCAATTGAAGTAGACAGGCAACTCACTGGACCAATCAATACTCGGTCGCTAAACGACGCTTACAAATACCATAAAACGTCAGAAGAAATGCACAATCGACCGCCTACTGCCAGTGGTCGTACAACTACAGAACCTGTCACCCATCAACCGGTTAGCATAGAACAAAACAACCCCGGAGCGAATTTAGTGTGAGTTACTTCTTGTCTATTTATCAGCTTTTTACTCATCTGTACACTGTGTTACCTTGCCATTAATATTATTTCACCACTCATTATTTTACCTTATCTGTAACTAATATAAATCTCTGCTTTTCCGCCTACGATGGTAAACAAATATCCTACGAAGAATGCGCTTTCCCAAGGTCATAGTTCGAACCAGACGCTCCACAAGCCTGCTTTATAACAACTATAAACTTAAAAAGCTGCATTACATAAATACTTAGCACGACCGAAACCCTAATACACTTTTTGTCGAGATTGGATCTGGTATGTAACGTGTACGCCATACCCCTTTAGAAACAATTCTTATGAAAACATATTATACCTGAACGAATGAACTGCTATCAACTTTTATAGATTATAATTACCAAACAACCTTGCTTGGGATGCATACGGTGAACCAGTATATGTTGTAAATTGTAGAGCATGCCTGTAAAAATGGCGTGTACCTGCTATTGCAGAAATATATTATTATTATTATTGTTCACATGTAGCTTTTATAATACATAATATAATATGATATTTCTGCAAGGACAGGTACGCGCGATTTTTACAGGCATGATCTACAAGTAACAACATTTATTAGTTCGCAATATACATTCCAAGCAATCTATAAAAGTGAATATTAGCTCATTCGTTCAAATATACTGCGTGGTATTCGAAATATTTCCAAAAGGGGCGTCGTGTACACGTTACATATCAGATCCAATCTCGGCAAAAATGTGTTAGGATTTTGGTCGTGCTAAGCATTTTTGTAATACAACTTTTTAAGTTTATAGTTGTTATAAAGTAGACTTGTGGAGCACTTAACGCGAACTATGACCTTGGGAGAGCGCGTATGTCGAATTTCTTGCAGATGTCAGAAGTTCCATAGCTTTGCCCTCAGAGCAAGTTTCTGAAGAGGAAAAGAGAAACCGAGGAGCAGCAAGGCATTAGGATATGAACGACAAACAATGATTAACATTTAGTAGTAGAAGAGACAAAGATATGATAAATTATTAGCTTGGATTCATACTAGCTCTTGTTGCCAAATTGAAATGTGATCAGGGGCTCCAGAGGAGAGAATGCAGTATTAAAGAACAATGAGATGTGACATTTATCAAGGTGTAGTGATTTCGAATGAAGGAAGGGAAGTCACGTTAGTGAATAAGGAAAGCTGTTTATTCATTTGCTGCCCATCATTCGACGAAAGCGCGAGCCACCGTTTCAGCAGTAATGTCCTTAATAGGTACTGCTTCTGACCATCGAGTAAAACTGTCTACGCATGTTAAGAGATATGAGTATCCGTTTGAATTGGGTAAGGGACCTACCAAATCTAGATGAACATGGTCGAAACGACCGTCAGGGGATTTGAAAGAACCTAAGGGACATTTGTTGTGTCTGATTACCTTAGATTTCTGGCAGCTTACACAGGAGCGTGCCCACTCTCTCACGCCTTTATTCATGCCAGGTCAGCGAAATCGTTCTGCTATCAGCTTGATGGATGCACGAACACCTGGATGAGAAAGGTTGTGCAACGTATTGAAGACGTTGTGTCGATAATGTTTTGGTACTATTGGACGATCCCTACCTGTAGATGTGTCGCAAAGTAAGGTTTCCTTACCTGTTCCCATCTGTTTAATACGCAATTTTACAGTTGTCGAGGATAACTCGTGATGAAGATCAGTGTCTTCTTTTTGAAGCTGGGCGATTTTAGGATGGTCGATTCCTTGGAAACTGTTCAAGGAACTTATTCTAGACAAAGCGTCTGCGACCACATTGTTTGCTCCAGAAATGTGTTGTATGTCTGAAGTAAACTGCGAAATGTAGTCCAGTTGTCGAGACTCTCGGGGTGAATACTTGTCTGAGGATGAGCTTAAAGAGAAGGTAAGAGGTTTATGATCGGCGAAAATTGTAAACTCTCTTTCTTCGATAGAGTGTTGGAAATTCTGTACAGCACAATACATAGCTAGGAGTTCCCTACCGAAAGTGCTGTATCTCGATTCACTGTCAAGCAACGGTCTCGAGAAAAATCCTAAGGGTTACCAAGAGTGGTTTGACCCACTGTTGTAAGACTCCTCCGATTGCTGAGTCGGATGCGTCCGCGGCGATATTAATGGGCGCTTGAGTGTCCTGATGTGCTACCAGGGTTGCCTGAGCGATATGTTCCTCAACTGTGGAGAATGCTTTTCGACCGGTGTCGTCCAGATTAATTGATTTTGCATTAAGCGGATTCGTGAGCATTTCGGTATGAAACGGCCATAGGAACTTACGAGACCGTTAAATGTGTTCAATTGTTTGATGGTGGTCGGTTCTGAGTAATCCGAAATGGCCGTCACTATGTTTCTAAAAGACTGGATGCCTTGATCATCACCAGTTGGACGCCAATCATTGCTGTCCTTTTTAAAAACCACATGCCAAGGAGATGACCATGGGCTATTTGACGGTCAAATGATTCTTAAGTCTATCATGCGATCGAATTCGTTTTTAGCCAACCCAAGCTTTTCAGGAGCCAGTCGACGTGCTTTTGAGAATACAGGTGGCCCTGTAGTCGAGATGTGATGTGTAACATTGTTGGTTACACACGGCGATTTCGGTTGCGGTTGATATATCCCAAAGTACCTGTCTAGTAACGGTTGAAATAAGGGGTCTATGGTGTGCTTAATTGTGACTGGAGATAATTTGCAACCAGAAAGAGGAGTTACTAAAACAGATAACTCAGTGTTTCCGTCTATTAACCTTCATGAGCGTGTGTCGATGAGTAGATTATGGTATTGTTACAGGTTTGTACCAATGATTGGCATAGAAACATCCGCAACCACGAAAATCCAGTGAATGGGTTTACGTAAACCCACGTTAAGGTAAACTTACCTTTTACCATATGTAGAGATCGGTTTTCCATTCTCCTCCTGTAAGCTTAAAACAGACTCGTAAAGTCTGTCGTTGGAATTCGCTGGAAGAACGCTAACTTCTGCACCGGTGTCGACGAGGTAGCGAACTTTCTTTGCCGTTAACGCGTGCCGACTCGGAAGTTTCCCGAATTGTTTTTCGTGTCGGTCGATTTTAGGTTCGGAAACTGCAGGGTTTTCTGCAATTTATGGAAGAGTTTCCATACTGGTTACGATACCAGCACCAGTTGAGGTTATCCGTCTCTCGTGGTCTGGAGACAGATCGCCTACGTTAAACTCTTCTTCGTTGGGTTTGTGACCATTTACGGTCATTACGAAATCGAAGATAGCGTGTCAGTGTATGACATAGTTCCGTGATGTCATTCTGGGTAATTTGAGGTTTTTCTTTGACTGAAAAACCATTTGCATTCGAAGATTTCGTGATTTCCAAGATGCGGTCGGAATATGCTGCCAGCTCGTCTACGTCGTTGTTTTGAAGCGAGACCAGAACTGTTTGCACCTGTTGAGGGAGTTTGGATAAGAAGAGCTGTTTGGATAGACCTTCGTCGAAAGTTCTTTTACCTATCACCTCTCTCATCCTAAGCAACATATCTGTCGCAGAACCATGTTGCAAGTCGATGTTATTAAGAAGTTGGTCTAAACTGTGTCGGTCGGTTAGATCACCGCGTTTAAAAATCAATCGTTTAAGAGTTTCGTAACGTTCCGAAACATCACTAGCGAACATACTAGGTGCTACGCAACTGTTAAATTCTCGTGACAGTGCCTTAACAACCTCGAGGAACTGTGTGCGTGAGTCCGTAATGTCGTGCCCGTTAAGGTCGGATTCTGCGCAGCAGAACCAGGCTTCGATATAGTCCGGCCAAAACGGCATTAGCTGAATCGAGGGTTGGGGGATAGTCTTTAACTTAAATACTTTGGGTGTCTGTTCCGTCATAGTGACAAATCAAGTATCATAATGAACGAAAAATAAATAATTAAAATACATCCGAAAAACTCCAAAAAAGTATCACAATATATAAAAGTCAAATAAAGCAAAACAATGATTTGTGAAGTTCCAAAAAGGGAACAGACTCACAGTTTATCGTTTGGTGTACCAGATCACGTCGGGCTCACCACTGAAGATACCACCAGTATTGTAGTATGACAACAATTAACGAGTAACACCTATAATAGAATCTTGCCCACCCACTTAAACAGAAGTCAGAATGGAAGAGGTTGGAAGATATATTTAATGAGTTATCAATATGTCCAGAATTGACTGATCTAATCTGGCTAATGATCGTAGCAGATGCTTCTCACGCCGTTCTGTAACGTGATCTGATACGGATGCATGACCGAGCGCCTTCAGCTAAACGAGTCCACGAAAACTAATATGGTCAGCATCCAATGTCGAACACTTACAAAGCTATTGATTTTGGGGACTTATTTACAGCTACACTTCTGTTTAAGAAGTTGATGAATTCTACAAATATCATTATGTCTTTTTGATTATTCTGTCCAGTATTTTAACTTAGACACTGGTCAAGCTGACATTTCTGTAGTTTGATTGAAGTTGTCTCGATCCTGTTTTATATATGAGAGTTTCGATTGCATTCTTCAGTTTGTAGGTAACTAACCTTCACTAATTGACATATAACAATTAGGATTTAGGTGTTAATATGTCTTACCTTTTCGCTACTTCTTGCGCTAATAATCTCCGTCATCGCCAGAAATTTCACAAACTGTGGTCTTATAAACTTAAAGTGAGGTTCCGTTTTTCTCATCGAGTGACCAATGAGTGGAATGGTTTACCTAAACAAGTGGTATCAATCTCATCAGTGAGCATTTTGATGGAGCAACTGGTAATTAATTGAAAGGCAAACTGTTAGGATCAACAAAGGTCCATTAATCTACTATCCTTATTACTGAAGACTGAATATCACAGTCCGTAGGGCTGCATTATATTGTACAGTTAGCCTTAAGACTTTGGGGGTGTAGTTCAGCACCAAAACAGAAATAGAGAAAATTCCAAACCTTATTCAAAAAAATCGCGTTGAAGTAGATCAAGTATGTTTTTGAGATAATAAATACAAAGCGGTAAAGCTAATTCACAGCAAGTACGAAATCACAGGCCTTCTAGAAAACACGCGGTCACTTCAAAATGTCTAATCTAGCTGCATTGGTAAGATTAGTTTAATTTCTATGACTGTCTTTTAGGTTAAAAAACATGTGCCACTAATAAAGTTTCGCAGTCAGCTGAAAAACTCCATAAACATGTAATTTATACGACTAACATATGTTTTCTTCAAGTTCGAGAAACTCTGGAGATCCACAAACTCGCGTCGACTCAACTTTTGTTGTAAAATCATCAGTGCCACCAGAGCTGGCAGTAGAACCCTCCCTAACTAACCCGAAGTTTCGAAGGAAAAGGATGACGAATGAGGAAGTTGCTTTTCATGAGGTATCACAATTACGTTCATAATATTTTCTAGAGAGGCTTTCTCGCTGAATAAACAAATGACGTAGCATAATTGAAGTATGTAGTTCATTGTGATTTAAAAAGTAATATAACGACTTTTGAAACTATCGACAGTTGTCTGTGTTTTCATCACACATCGAAAATTTATGATCATTCACAGTTTTGTAGCTAAAATTCGTAACTAAGTTTCCTTGAGACTTCTAAAATATCATCTGAGATCGAAAACACGCGTAAATTAAAACAAGCTGACCGAGTGCGTGCTTTGTTTCTTAGTTTGGTTGTACACAGCTTTAGCTGTGTGCTGATATGTTAGCAAATTTCGGAATTACGTCCGCTCTACGTTTCAGTCTCTAATTCCATTTTTGCCCCAATATTTTGATAGTCTTTTTCCTTCATCGATTCCTCGCTTGAAAAGTAATTAGTTAATCATTTTTGTTTGCAAGTATCCTTTACTGTAGCATTATCGTATCCTTCCGGAAAGTTGGTATCCACCGTAGTTACTTCCTCCTACCATTACTATCCAAATGAGACAGTTTTTTATATTGTTTTCAATTGTATGAAAGCCATATTCACTACATTAAGGTAATTGTTCATCTTGTCTATCTTGACGCTTTGTCAACCCCGACATTTGGCCTATTTGCACATTCGTCATGTCTCGTTGCGTAGATGTTATAATTTCATAAAAACAGACATCATCCAAGATGCATCTTGTTTGATTAGTTGGTGTTGAAATGTGCAAGTAAACCTTGACCTTTGCAACGGGATGGGATTTGTTTCCGATAAGGCACTTTTTCGGAAGTTTTCTTACGATTTCGCGTTTAGTTCTCAATTCTGTCGGTAGTTCGACAAAGGTGCGTCACTCGTCAAAGGTAATAATAGTTGCATTGAATAAGTCACGTTGTGTCCTCGCATTTAGACCACGCACTGTTTCTTGTCGTTATTCTATATTTCCAATCATGTCTGAGTATTAAAAATCAATTTGTGCTCCAAAATCATGGTGCGTTCAGTGAACACGCTAATAGCCATTGAGTTCTTGTGTTACCTGTTATGTTGTCCTGACGTTACTTTAGACATTCATGCGATTGGATAGGTAATATCACATAAAGTACTAAGATAACTAAGTCCAGAAGCGTTTTTAGATGACAGGAGTATGCAGATCATTGGTAGATCAAATAAATTAGTAGGTTCTAAACGTACGGATTGTTGTTACTACATTGCTTCATACTGAATACAGTTATTTACATTGTGAGCTACCGTCGTTATGATTTTTTACTTTGAGAGCTAGTTGCAGAGTTTGTTTCTATGCAGTATCAGCTCACTTGTCATGTTGCGTTGTATTGTTAAGCAGAATAATGAAGCTTCCTACGCCGTGGATGAATTATACAGCTCAGTCACATTATAATTTGTAATCATTGACACTGTCGACTAACGTCAACACACTTCCGTTTGTTCGTTTCGCATTTTAGCTTGTAATTTACAAAGCTCTGGCGACTAATAAATATTGAGAACTTTTCAGCTCGTTGATGTATTTGACCCCAGAGTATCCAAACCGTTGCTCGTCGAATGAGTGGACATCATTGGTGTATGTTTCTCAGACTCGATTTCGTTTACCTGCGAGAAGTATATCGGAGACCTTTTGTTTTAAGTAACCACCTCTATATTGTTGTCCTAACTTTTTCTTTTAATTGTGATGTTCCCATCATTGTAAGCTAAACTCAGAAATAGTTATTAAAGGATGGGAATGACTTATCGCTTTTCTCAACAATGAAAGAAATAAGTTTACCTGGACATTAAAGCACTCGCACATGAGTAGTGAGAACACACGGGTACCTTCAAATTAGTGGTTATCCGTGTCTCATAAATCATGACAACGAAGTGCTTACTGGTAAATAAGCTGACGAATTTGTTGAAATCATAAAACATCATTGGGAACCTGGAATAACTGGGCGGCCATTTCGCCCTAGTAGGTGGGTCCTCAGCAGTGCACATCCATGACTCCACCTACGGGAACCCAACCCAAGACGTCCGGTCTCACGCATGAACGCTCAGCCTCTAGACCGTTGATCCGGCATCTAATCGTGTTAATGCCTAACTTCAGTCAGTCCGCAGTATTATGCGACCATCTTTCATTGTCTTCGGCGGGTAACTATCTCACAACATACACCGTTGGACGTCGCTAGTCGCAGCTTCACACTAGAACTCCGAGAATTGTCTCTCTAAGCTAGTCACTATTAAGCACATGATAGTTTTTACTTCACGATTCTAGTAAAGCTCAATAACCACAACCCTGTACTGATAAATAACGAACTCGGTTTAAACCTGTAAGAAATTTTGAGATTGCAGTAAAGCTAGGTGTTTAAACCATGCGGTTTCTATCGCACAATGAGGTGAAATGTTATTGTGTCACGAAGTACGGGTTCAAGTAGTCTAATTTCTAAGAGCTCAGATTCCATAAAAATCCTGGGCTTAATTTAAAGATGTGTAAAGAAAGATTGGAAAAGCTATCGAACTCGTCTGGTCTGAATATTTTATCCTATCGCCGGCCAACTTCAGCTGAAAAGCTTAGTGAGCAATTACAACAACCTCCTGGAGGTTCCCCTGGATACCGAGTTATATGGAAGCTTATGGAAAGCTATAACCCTGGACGGTCATCCTTTTTTTTTCGCTTGGTTTTGTCATGAGTTGGGTGAACCAGGTAACTCTTTATTCGCATAGCTATTCAACAGTCTATTTCACACAAAAAACAGCCAACTAAGAGTACGCTGATCACAGTTCTGCTTGATGACAATTCAACTTCCTCGGGATTCTTTTCTGTCCTTCAAAGTGCTAGGGCAGTAAAGACGTACGCAATCCATGCTTTATCACCAAGAGCTTTGAGGTGTTTCTTGCTGGGTTAGGAGTATGTTTGAAGGAGTTTAGAGATGACCAGATCATTTTTCGACATAAGCCCGTGTAGTCACTGGCTACTAATCTTACCTAATGCTCATGAGGAATATTACCTTTCACGGGAGGATCTTTAACTACACATTGCGAAAATTTATATGATTTGAGATATCATGACATTTGTTTATCATATGCACATCCTTTATTGAAAGGAGGAAACTGCTGGTAGTGTTTGGTATGTCGAACATAATATTCGTCATATCAGTGTGTAAGGTGCAAACTAGATCTATGATCCATATATACAAACGTACTTAGTCCATCCTTTAGTAACCTAATAAAACTTCATTGGATATGAAAATGCTTGGATTTCTTTACAAAATTTATTTGAATATAAGTAGTTTTGTATTTATTAAAAAGAAAACAGATCGAATTATGCTTTCTCCAGAAAGTATCTGATTTGCCGGTCGAGGTCAACAATTAAGGAATCGCTGTTCTCGTAAACACCAGTATTTAGTAGGCCATCACGTTCTTCAATGAGCCGAGTAATCTGTGCTTCAACTTTCTCGTCCATTACAGGCTTTGCATCAGAATCATTTATTTGAGATGTCATTTCATCCTGCTTTTTGGATCTAAAAATCAAAATAGTATGTATATATATTGTAATGAAATCACATTTTGAAGTAAATTTTGAGAACTTCAATTGTATTAAAAAATGTTTATAATTTGTTAAGTTGATTCACATATAGAAGCAAGATAAAATGTTGAGTGTTGGTCAAGAAAAACAGCGGTGGGAAGAGCAATAGAGATGGTTCATATTTTTTCAAAAAAACAATCACCTAGAACAAAAATTAAACAGGATTTGTGCATCTCTGAAAAATCAACCAGTAAACTCCTAGAGCTTAGTAATAAATCTTAGTGTTGCATATAACTATTACACTCTAAGAGAAGTACTGAGATGTTAGCATTGTTGTGTGGGTCTGTTTCCATTTAATCTCCACCTTGTGGATGTATTGTAAACCACGATCGATAATAGGCCGACCCCACCCAAGCTCAAATATCAATACATTCAGTGTGTTTTGTCCTACCTCAGGATATTGCTCTAAATTTTCAAGTCATTATATCCGTCGAATTATTATTCATCTGTGTCCTGTCAATCTATTCTACGAATATTTGCATCCACTTATTGTGTATTAATGATCCGAATCCGTACGAAACACCATAAAAGCAAGCGATTACAACGAAATTAATAACTCCTGTTAAGAAATTGTTTGGTTAATATTGAGTGAGTGCATTTGTACACCAATGTAATCTTTCATTACTTCCTAATTCTCACGCATTTATACGAATAAATAATTGTAAAAATAATATATTCTACAGTTCTTATTTTTCTCCACGTTTATATTAATAACCCTTCTGTTTTACATCATACATTAGAAATCCATAATGATTTAGATCCAATCGTCCTGTGTTTGATGGTTGTCACGCTGTTCCACTGTAAGCGACTACTGGCTAATACAACTTCCTAACTGCCAACAATGTGAGTGTATGTGTACGAACTTCCAGTCCTCTGGAAACAACACATTAAAGTTATTGTGGTTATTCTGACTCTGTGGTCTACTGGCTCTTGAGTTCACTAATTGTTACATTTAGATGTTACCAAACTCTGAAAATTACCGGAAAGGATATTCAGCATAGAAAATATACGTACATTTATGATTTGAGAAGTAGAAAAAACGTAAACCGAAAATGTTATCCTTAGTACAAAAGCCTCATAACCAACAAAACCGAAGCGTCAACGCCAAGAAAATGTCTAAATAACCTTAGTGGGTTTAGTCGCGAATAAGTTATGATATTTTCAAGAGAATAATTAATAAGAGTGCAATAGATAGAACTGGGTATCTACTAACTCATTGAGAAACAGTTCAAGATAATTTCAGCGGTGAGGATTTCCTGTTCGGCTATATTATTTGCCCCCAAATGCCCTGGTACGGCCGAGAGTGGGGAGAGTCTACTCTCCCTCTCGAAATGCTCTCACATGGCCAGCGAATATATAGCCTCTGTCAGGGAAGTCCTACTCACTGCCTTCTCGTGGCGGGGGTGTTGTTTACGAAAGTGAGAGGAAGAAAAGCGAATGTCCGGTGCTTTAACCGGGTTGGTGGACACGGAGGGTCCACCTAGGGGAGTCGGAAAACCCTGACTCCAAACCAATGGTGCACATGGGCTCCAGTATCCTGATGGAACGAATGGCGAAAGAACCTGTCATTGGTCACCGGCTACCATGGGACTGCATCTCCTCACGATGCTCCACTGCCTTGTGGATCGGACCTTTTGGTCAAAGGCTCGGGGTGTGGCCCCCTAAGAAAACCACCTGCTTCGGTTTGGGCACCCGGGCAGTATCACAGCCCACACACACAATAGTGTGGCGCATATGTACCTGGTGCCCTTTTGTGCCAATATATATGTGTTTAAATAAATAAATAAAAACTACAAATCCGCTCTCCATCTGTCGCCTCGAAAAGCTTGTTCCACGTGCACTTATCCGGGGACCCTGTGGCATCTTCGTCTGGTCTTGCTGGCGTTGGTGTCGCACTAAGCGCTAGGGCTGAGGCAGCACTAGTCGATTGGATCCCCATAAACAGTCGGTTATGTGCTGTTAGATTAGAAAGTTCCATCAAAGTGAGAAGAAATCGGCGTGAGAATCGGTGTCTTTGAGATGGTGGAGAAGATTTGTAGCTCAGGTGGGTGATTTTTATGTTGGTTTGTTCTCTCCAGCTCAGAGAACAAACCAACATAAAAATCGGTGTCTTTCCGTCATCTCCACATATGCCCCGACAGATTGCAGCCCGGATGCAATCAAGGATGAGTTTTACCGTCAGTTAACAGTTCTCCAGAAAGCGCGTTCGACAGATATTGTAGTACTAGCCGGAGACTTGAATGCACAGGTCGGGCTTCTAGGCACAGAAGAGAGTCGTTTAGGTGGCCGATGGGGACTTGTTGGTTGCCGTACAGATAACGGGGACCATTTGCTGCAACTGTGCACAGACCACAACCTGTTTCTGGCCAGCACTAACTTCCGGCACAGTCACCGCCGGTGTGCCACCTGGCGTCCTCCATCTGCATCTCAAACCTGGACTCAGATTGATCACATCGCGATCAGCTACCGCTGGCGTGGTTGTGTACAAGACTGCCGCTCCTTTTGGAGTACCTATCTGGAGTCTGATCATGCACTGGTCTGCGCCAATCTCACCTTACTTTTCAGTGGCCGAAGGATTGACCACCACCAACGGATTGATATTAGTAAACTGGCTGCAACTTTTGTCGCAAGTATGTATCGACCAGAGCTAGCCTCTAGGCTAGCTACCACCCCACTGAAAAGTATAGATGAGCATTGGTTGCTTCTTCACGACGCCATGAAAATGGCGAGTAAAGCCGCTTGCGGCTTCGCGAAACGTCCCGCTTACAAGCACTGGGTTTCTTCTGGCTCCTTACAATTGATGGAAGCCCGTCGGTCTACTCCGGGTGACCGTGAGTTTGACCACAAACGAAGGCTGTTATGTAATGAAATCGGGCAAAGCTTACGTAAGGACCGGGAAGCCTGGTGGTCGGAGCGTGCTAATGAGATGGAAGAAGCAGCCGCATCTGGTAACTGCCGGAAGCTCTTCCAACTCATCCGAGCCACTGGCAGCAAGAAGTCTGGTGTGAGTGAAACAATCTACGAGGATGACGGGATGCCAGTCACTAACATCTCTCGACGTCTTGGACGATGGGCGGAATTTTTCGAAGGGCAGTTCAACTGGCCTGCTGCTCCGGCAACATCAACCAGTTTGTCCTGCCCCCCCATGGCCGGTGACGACTGATCCACCAAACGAGGCGGAAGTACGCAAGGAACTCCAACTCTTGAAGCGCTACAAATCACCGGACCCAGATGACTTACCTCCGGCTCTTTTTAAAGATGGTGATGACTTTCTGGCTAAGGAACTGAAGGTGTTGTTTGGAAAGGTTTGAGAGCAAGAAAGTGTTCCAACATCATGGAATGAGTCGATAGTCGTCCCTATCTTTAATAAGGGTTCACCTGGTTCCTGTAATAACTATCGGAGGATAAGTCTACTTCCGATTGCGTCCAAACTATTGTCTTCTGTCATTCTTCGTAGGTTGTTTAAAACCCGAGAACGATTGACTCGCGTGAAGCAGGCTGGTTTTCGTTCTGGTCGAGGATGCATTGATCACATCTTCACCCTCCGCCAAATGTTAGAACACCGTCATACTTATCGCAGGCCAACAATCGTAGTGTTTCTTGATATCAGGGCTGCCTTCGATTCGTTGGACAGGACTGTCCTCTGGGATTGTCTGTTGAAGAAGGGTGTGCCTTAGAAGCTCATTAACATCTTAAGGGCCCTGTATACGAACACCTCAGGCAGAGTGAGGGCATACAACCACCTTTCTCCCTTGTTCCATTCGAGCAGTGGGGTTAGGCAGGGTTGCCCGATCTCACCATTCCTCTTCAACTTTGCCATCGACGACATCCTAGAAACAGCTCTGATGGATGTAAGTAATGGCGGTGTGGATATGCTGCCTGGAGAACGACTTCTCGACCTCGAGTATGCGGATGATATTGTCTTACTGTGCGATAATGCCCAAGGCATGCAATTCGCACTTAATCATTTAGCAATCAGTGTCCGCAGGTACGGCATGTGCTTTGCACCCTCCTACAAGACTGGCAGGATTCTCATCCTGTACTCACCCTGGATGGAGAGGAGATTGAAGTAGTTGAGAAGTTCGTGTATCTAGGTGGCTATATAAGTGCTGGTGGTGGCGTGAGTGATGAGATTGATGCACGTATAATGAAAGCCAGAGCGGCTTATGCCAATCTGGGCCATCTTTGGCGCCTTCGTGATGTTAGTCTGGCTGTAAAAGGTCGGATCTACAACGCGTCGGTGAGAGCAGTTTTGCTCTATGCTTGTGAAACCTGGCCTCTTCGAGTTGAGGATGTTAGACGTCTCTCTGTGTTCGATCATCGTTGTCTCCGAAGGATTGCTGACATTCAGTGGCAACACCATGTTAGTAATGCAGAGGTTCGGCATCGTGTGTTTGGGCGCAGAGACGATAATTCAATTGGTGTCACCATCTCGAAACACCGTCTTCGGTGGCTTGGACATGTTTTACGAATGTCGTCCCAGAGACTTCCACGTCGTGCATTATTTGCCGACTCTGGGACTGGTTGGAGAAAGCGGAGAGGAGGTCAGTGTATGACATGGTGTCGTGGCATGAAAGAGAGCTGCAAAGGGCTAGCTTCTGTTGGTCCTTCACGACTCCCTGGCTGGGGTTCGAGAGATGGTGCAACACAGTGGCTAGAGACGTTATCAGATATGGCTCAGAATAGAAGCCAGTGGCGATCCTGCTGTAACGTTCTTTTACTTTCTACATAAAGAATGGTTCTAACTTTCTTAACTGAGAGAGCTCTTCTGGTTGTACATTTTAGTCCGCCTTATCTTTTCATCCCTTCTCTTCCTACTTTCATTATTTTGTGTGGCGCATATGTACCTGGTGCCCTTTTGTACCAATATATATGTGTTTAAATAAATAAATAGCTCAACGGTTATTTATAGTGCTTTGATAACCAATCTAGTGACGAGAATCTTTTTGAATGTGTCACTTTATCTTTAATCCTTATATTCGTTAAATCACTCATTTCGATTGTAGAGTTTTAGTAATTGCTATAATCGAAGGAAAAATTCTCCTCGCTGAAATTGCCTTAAGTTCTTCAATTCAGTATCAGTTCATCTGTTTAAAGTGATACATTTAAACCTTATTTTCCGTTAGTCTATAAATCATATTAAAATACTTCTGAAAATAAACAACATTTCTCACATAACACTATGTAAGCCACCTTGATTAGTAAAAAATTCAATTATTCACTTACCGTTCCAAGTTACCGTCTGTCGCTTCTTTTAAATCCTGACCACTCGGTCGCTTGTCGTCGACATTCAAATAGTAAGACTTAAGTTGTTCAAGTTCTGCCTCTTTTTGTGCCAGTGAAATTCGAGTAGCTTCATCTGCTTCTTGTTTCACTTTGGCTAGTTCATGCAGAGATTTCATCCATAACTGACGATACCTTGCTCGGCCACGTTCTACTTCGACTAAACGGCATTCTGTTTCGGATAGTGTAGCCCGAGCAACTGCTAACTCTGCAGTCAGTCGGGCCACTTCATTGTTTATTGAGGGAGTTTCTCCAGACACTTTGTTATCTATCGACTTCTTCAATCTACCGTTTATTTCATTTCGTAAACTGTTATTTTCTTCCTCTAGAGAAGCATACTTACTTCGCCATTCAACAATCTGTAAATGAGACAAAAGTGTGATATTTATGATTATATAGAGTATATTTGGAAATTGGATTCAAAACCAACAGTCAAGAAAGTCTACTATTTATCAGGGAAAAATATCATTAGATTTACTTGTGACTTCCAATGTTCAGAGTTTTTTCTCTCCAATTTCATCTGACTCTCTAAATCACGAATTTGAACTTGAGACTGTTGATTCAATTCTTTACGTCTAACTTCCAATTCCCTTGCATTTTCTTGTTTCAGGCGTACCAGTTCTGCCTCACCCGCGATTAGCTGACGCTCTCTAGTAGCAAGTTCAATGAGTGTATTGCGCAATTTTTCCTCTAAAGCTTGATATTCAGAAAGCTAAATATATGTAGAGTGAAATGAAGGGAAAATTAAATTCGTATCTTTTTTATGCAAAAGTACTGATCAAGAAACATAGCGTTTATATTGCATTATACCTAGGAATAGTCCCTATTGTGTCAGTCATTTGTAAACAAAATAGGCTCTCAGACAAATATGCATTGGCTCAAGATGTCACGGTCTGTGTCACCACAAAAAGAAATCAACCACATGGAAAATAAAGTCTTAAGTAGTAATATTAACAGTAGTGGGAAATTAGGAATAATATTACCATTGTTAGCTCCAAGGGAGACTACTGTGTTATTTTGTTTATGGTCTGGAGCTCATGACAGCAGAAAATAATACTATGTGAAACAATGCCATATCTAGGCCTTGTGTTTTCTCAACCTATCCCTATGTTAGCCTAGGTAGATCTTTGGAGTAGGTGGTAGTTTTTTGGATGTGGTCAACGGATACTCACCGGCCCATTGTGCACAAACAGGAGACATCGAAAACCATTGGTCTATGCATGTGGTAAATCTTATTCTAAGTTTTGTGTTGAATTACTTGATTTATTCGCGACGAATCAGGTTGTATTGTAAGGAACTTATGATGAGCTACATTAACTCTCATTGGTAGGATTGTATTTTATTTAGTCGGACAATTGTATCCCTAATACCCTTGGTCAGATTTTAGGACTAAAACATGCGGAGTAATATAAAGTGACTAATTTGGTAGACTGAAAACGACTTAGTCGTGCTACATTCTAACGTTCCTATCAGTCGTAACTGAATGAAATAAATCTAGGCCATTCATACGATATTCTTACTCATTAATTCAGTAGTCACTTAATGTTCTTTGTTGTACCAAAAGGTCATTAGGTCAGTCATGATGGACTATCTTATTCTTGACGCTGATATTAGTTAGAGGTAGTTCTCAATAAAAGAATCTAATAATTAGTATTAATTAGCATCAATCATCATAAAGGGTTGTAGGTAATAGGAACGTATCGTAAGTGTTGTATTCATTTCTCATAATCAGTTATGATCGATTGTGTCTTAGCCTAGGTCCTAGGTAAAAGACTATGAATAAGTAATGGGTCAAAATAACAGTATTATCAATGATAGTGAAAATTATTAGATATTAATATTAAAGTTCTAAAGAGAAGAAGAATTGAAAGCACGAAATAATGCTTAAGGGAAAATTAAATATATGAGTGCATCTGCGATCCCTTCTGAGCCACACTAACCAACAACTGCCGCACAGACTACGATCAAGTAGTTTGCATCTAACAAAATGACATTGGCTTGTACCAAGTCTCAGTTTTGCCACCTCTGTCACGTTTGTTGTTTAGCGAACGCGTATGCTAAGGGAACTTTCAACACTAATGTTGAAGTCTCATCAGACACCAACTCGCTAAGGTTAACAAGACTTCCAAAATAAGTGAATGGATCACTGTACTCAATTATTCCTCTCCCTATATCCAGACTAGACAATATTTCTATCCGGTGACTTGTAGTCACAGAATTCGGACAAACGCGTCTGATACAAGTAAAAATTAATATTTCAATTTAATTTTCTGCTCTTTGTATCTTGTGGTAAATTCTCGTTTTGATCTATTTATAATCCTTTATCGAACGGTCGGATTGTTGAGCGTGATTAACGAAACATTATAACACTAGGGATTGATGCAGATCAATCATTTCGAATTTAGAAGAATACCAGACAAGCTTGTCTTATAATAATTATTATTATCAATGGCTTTATCCAGTATTATATTTTGGTACTATATAGAATTCTCAATACGAGGTACTTCAACAAGTTTCTTTTACCAAAAAGAAAGAAATGAAAAAACTACTTGTCTTCATTAGGCATAATTAAATCATCTGCATATTCCGCGTCGATAGGTGAATGACCTAGTAAAACATCAAACCCTCAAAATTTAGATTTAAAAAATATTATTCCTAAGAGTATGCCTATAATAAATTTTTATAACAGTGGTGACAGTGAGTGACCTTGACGACCACCATCTAATTATCCTAATCCAAATAGAACTTCACAATTAAGTCTGGCTCCATCAATATTGTTAGTATTCACGAAGTTCATGTACTTATTCAGTGCACGTTTTAATTACAAAAAATTTCACAAATCTTCCCCATCTTCGAAGTTTAATGATGCCCTCTTTTATTATGTGGGCGTCCGAGATCTGATACTAAAACACGTGCTACAATCCTACTCCTCAGAAGATGAACCCATTTCTTGGCCAATCGTATGCATCTGTCCCTTAGGTCATTACTGATTGCTGTCAAGTGACCTCATTTGGCTACTTTTGTATCAGCTCACTAGATCAGCCTGTCAAGAAATACCACTATAATTGGGCATTGGGAGGTATGTCTAAGTTTGTAATCCAATCATAGGTGGAGTTTATAACATTCAGTAGCAGTCTTGCAAGGTTATAAACTAGAAGCACTTATCGATTAGCTACTATTAAAAGAACTTAAGTATATAGGATCGTGATTCTCTCCAGTAAATGGTATGAATCAATATAAACGATTAGAAACCAACCTTTTTACGATATATAATTTCGCGTTGACTATCTCTTTTATGCCATTCTTCAGCAAGTGTAGCCATCAGTGTCTGTTCTCGTTTCTTTAATTGAGCAGTGAATTTGGCTTCTTCTGCTGCACGCCACAGTTCTAGCTCAACAGCCACTTGATATTCACGAGTTGATCGTATATCTGAAGGTTCAGACTATCGAATTGTAAGTAGAATATATCTCACCACACATGTTTGAATAATATGAAAGCAAGAGATAATATAAGTAAATTTAATTTCCTATTCAGTGTATTTATTTCCTTACATTTATTGCTGATATACGTTTTCTATAACTTCAATTAGATAACGAGATTAGAGTTCTATATATCTGAAAAGATTAAATTACGTTTACAATAATCGAAGTCAGACAATAAGGGTTCCAAACAATCGTAGTACACGACAACTAATGCTTATCACTTTAGTTAGTTGCTATATGACTTGAAATTGATAGGATTCGATAAACATAAAGAATTAGGAAATACGATATTATTCGTTACCAAAATTACTGAACTTATCACCAATCATTTTTGTCTAGAGGTTGCAGAATCTTACAGGCAAGAATGGACTGTAGATTCTTCGGTTGTAGTACACACGAAGACGTAAGTTATGTTCAACAGGGAGGTTTGTTTATTCGAACTTCCGAACTTCAATTACAGCCTATTAATTGTCACAATTACGTCAAAACAACTGTCCTGCATCTTTATATCTTTGATATTCTCTTAGTCAATCTCACTACTGAAGCCATGGAAACAATCTCGAAATTTATCAAACTTTCGAAACTGATAAATTACTCTACTATTGAGTTACAAATCGAAAAGAAAGTTATCATCACTTACCTTGATTTCATCATTTATTTGATGAACTAATCCATTTGTCATATCTAATGTAGATGTATTACTATCTACAGTATGTGTACCGAAATCTTCTAACTGTAGAGAATAAACAAGTTGTCCAATAGCTTTTAATTCATTTATATTGCTTTGTTCAGCTAACATGTCAACATTATCATTTATACGTCTGACTAAAGTAGACGATTCTTTTGTGGCTGGAATAAACCAAAAACAATGAAAACTGTTCAATTTAATATTGAAACTGTACATCTTGTTAATAATATAACACATAAGATGTTATGATAACTTAAATTGTAATAGAACTCGAGTAGATTATATTTTAAGGTGGAAATAATATGTCGAATCTGATGCTAGTATGCTTACTCAAACAAAAAATTAACGTAAGACCTATGCCGAACATCCAAATACTCTACTGTGAAGTTGTGTTTGAAGCCTATATAAAAAGACTAGCGGTGACTAAAGGAAAAATCATAGCGTCGGTCCTAGAATATTTTAGTATTTGGACTGGGGTTTGTCACAATGTTAGGAACCGCCAGAAAATTGTGAAAGTAAAGTAAATAAATAAAATAAATGGTTGCGGCGACCTGAATATATTCAATGTCGACCTCCTTCATCATTTTGGGTCTCGACATTATTTTGTTGTCTTCACTATTCGAGTTTATTCTACTATTGTCGGGCTAGAATTCTTAATGTATATGGTATATAGCCAGTAGTGGAATGTATGACAAGCGTTCTGTCCTATATATCTCAATCACAGAGAGAGTTGTGATTAACAAACGAAATATGTGATCAATAACCTTTGAAGGACTGACGTGTTTGACAATTTTTAGGACTAATCTGGGTTGTCACATATGAAACATAAAAATGTATTGAAGCAATCAGATAAGAAGGCAAATATGGCAGCCGAGACTGGATAATTGCAGTCCTAAATATCAACAAAAGCTCTTATAGGGTTACTACCGGTCCCATGTCTATACAAAGAGGGAAGGTTGGGTATCAGGTCAGAAACCCAATCCCGTATGAAAAAAACTTGCTAAAACAACGTAAACCACAAAACACAATTTAAGGTATTTAAACTCTGTCCTCCGAGTTGATACATATTCATCTAGAAGAATTATGACGCCTAATGATGAAATCCGAGATTCTTCGGAAGTCACAAGGCCGATGCCCCTTCTAACAACCACAGCAACAATTGATACAGGTACATGGAATTTCCGGACAATGTGGAAAACCTGGACGACAAGTCAAATGACAGCAGAAATGAGGAGATGCAACTTCATCATCCTCGGAATAAACTGAGCCCATTGGAGCTAAGATGAACAGCAAAGATTAAATTCAAAAGAGATGTTACTGTACTCTGACCATAGGGAAGAAAATTCTCCTCACACTCAGAAAGTTGTTCGGATGTTGTTCAAAGAAGCCCTAATAGCACTCATAGGACGGCGATCTCATGGCTCTTTCATTCCACATACTGACAAACTCAACGAATTCAACATAACTCTCAACAACAGGTTACAGGCCATTCAAGATCTACTCAAGGAAGAACAAATTACTATGGAGGACAACTGGAGAGGTATTAAAGAAGCAAGAACTTCAACTTGCCTAGAGGTGCTGTGCCGCAACAAGCAGCATCATAAGGAATGCATCTCTATGGAAACCCTGCACAAGATTCAAAAAAAGAAGACAGCAATTAACAACAGTTGAACAAGAACTGAGAACATCAAGGCACAAGCTGAATACACAAAATCAAACGAGCAAGTTGAGTGAAGCATTATAGACGACAATTAGAAATGCATGGTAGAGCTAGCAACGACAGTAGAAAAGGCTGCAAGAGAAGGAAATATGAAACAAATGTATGATACGACCAAGAAACTAGTAAGGAAATATGGATATACATATCTGCAAGAACATAAATAAAAGTGATGGAAAAAATATTCAGCATGGGTGAATGCATTAAATGAGGTTGTATTCCCTTAAACCACTGAGTTTAAATGCTGAATTCTCATCGTCTGAAACAAAGATGATGAGGTTCACGGGACTAAATTCAACCAACTGTCAGATGATTTTCAATAATGGGAGTTAGTGTATTAGAGTCGACAAGCAGAAATACTTGGTAGAGCTAGCAACGACAGTGGAAAAGGCTGCAAGAGAAGGAAATATGAAACAGTTATACGACACGACCAAGAAACTAGTAAGGAAATATGGTAAACCAGAGGGACCAGTCAAGGACAAAAAAGGCAAGGCAATTACTGAAATTCAAGAACATAGGAACAGATGGGTGGAAGGAACACTTTGAGGAACTCTTGAATAGACCAGCTCCATTGAATCCACCGGACATCCAGGCAGCACACACAGACCTTCTCCCAGTTTTCAATCCATCAAAAATCGAAGAAATCAGGATGGCCATCAAACAATTCAACAGTGGGAAAGCAATCGGACCCGACAACATACGAGCCGAAGCACTGACGTCACACATTGGAGTAACTGCAAGTATGCTACACTTTCTATTCAGGAAGATTTGGGAGGAACGACAAATGCCACTGACAGACTGGAAAGAATGACAGCTCATCAAGATACAGAAGAAAAAAGATCTGAGCAAGTGTGCGAACTACACAGACCTCACACTACTATCTGTACTAGGAAACGTTTGCAGCAGCTTGTTGCTGAACGGGATGAAAGACACAGTAGAAGTCCAACGTCGCGACAAATAGCTCGGATTCCCTAGGGACCAGTCGTGCACAGACCAAATCGTGACACTGTTGAACAATCAACTGAATGGAACTCGTGACTATACGTCAACTTCATTGACTACGAGAAGGCATTTGACAGTGTGGTCAGGAGAACCTCATGAGACATTCTTCGTTACTATGATGTGGTTAGCTGAGAAAAACGTCAACATCATACGGAATTCATACGACAGACTACACTGCGAAGTCGTTTATGGACGATAGCTCACAGACAATCCTAGTGAGGATCCGAGTCAGACGAGGCTGCTTACTGTCTCCTTTCCCCTTCTTCTTATAGTTGACTGGATTATGAAGACCTCGACAGGTAAAGGGAAGCAAGGAATACAGTGGACATCTCGAAATCAATTAGATGATTTGGACTTCACAGATGACCTTGCCGTTCTATCCCATAAGGACCAACAAATGCAGGTGAAGATATCCAGTGTAGCAGCCGCATCAGTAGGCCTCAACTTACCCATTGGAACATCAAGGTCCTTAAATACAACATGCAGAAGCTCTGGAAGATGTGGAAAGGTTCACGTACGTGGTCAGCATCATCGATGAACAAGGAAAATCAGGAGTGTAGACGGAAAGGATTGGTCAAGCACAAGCAGCATTCCTACAGTTGAAGAACATATAGAACTCGAAACAACTGTCTGTAGGCCAACACCAAAGTCAGAATCTTCAATACGAACGTCAAAACAGTTCTACTGTACACAGCTGAAACTTCGAGAATTACTACAGCCATAATCAAAAACGTATAAGTATTTCGAAACAATTGTCTACGCATGATACTGAATGTCGGCTGACCGAATACCATCAGAAACAACCCACTGTGAGAGAGAACAAATCAGTTCCCATCTGAAGAGGAAATGAGGAAAAGATGCTGGAGGTGGGTTGGACATACATTTAATAAATCATCAAACTGCATCACGAGGCAAGCGCTAACTTGGAATTCTGAAGGAACCTGAAAAGAGGAAGATCAAGAACACATTGCATCGGGAATCAAAAGCAGGTATGAAAAAGATTAATAGGAGCTGGAAAGAATTTTTCAGGACAGAGTTGGATGGAGAATGCTGGTGGGCAGCCTATGTTCCTCCACGAGAAGTAACAGGGATAAGTGAATATTAAAGATGGAAAATTTCAAACACTTGTAAAAACAATTCTTATACATTGGTTGCTTGGATCTTCCTGTTATGACTTGTAAGTTGAACGCTTTATTCGGATCCTAGCTATTCGGATAACCCCAGGCTAGCACTACTCAGCGACTTGAAAGACCAGAGAGAAGACATGAGTATCAGAGAATCACTTTACTACAAGGTTCCATTATGTACAGAAAAACAGGGGTTTTATAGTAGCTAAAAGACCTTGAGATCCCATAGTAACAGTATGTTAACAGCCAATCAGGACCTTGTTATTTTAGTAGCATAGCTTCTAACTAATCGCTGATTGGTTGGTCTCTTTATGAGCCTCTCTGGAGGCTCTGATAGAGTTTATTGTAAGCCGATCTAACACTTCCCATTTATGATTAAGACTAAGTTAGATCAACCTCTTCTGGCTCATTCACATTATGTGAGGATAGCCTCTTAATTGTCATTATGTCAAAATCATCTTAGGACAGATAGCTGGTGGCTAGTTGTGGAATCTAGGATGAGCGTTCCGTCTTATTCGGGACTCGATGTATCCGCATCCCAGTATTGATATTCACTCCAGGAATCGAACCCAGTACATGGCATTTCGGACTCCACCGCGTTATCCACTTAGCTCGTAAGTTCAGATAAGCACTTGCTTATGCGATAGGGCGGATTCTGATTCATGGACAATCAATATATGAAATTATATTAACCCTATGGCATAAGTCAAAGGTTGTCCCAAATCAGTAGCCAAGTGGATAAGTCAATGTCGCTTGAAATAACGTGTATTGATTCCCAGTTCCGGAGTTAACATCAACTATTGGGTGCAGGCACACCCGACTGACAAATTCCAAACAGGATTCCACTGCTAATCACCGTCCAACTGTTTAAAATGATTAATACATTAAGCTAATTTCAATACAGTAATCTAAAAAGACAAAATTTAGTTTGCTAACCCTTCTATTTAACAACATAATGTTAGTTTAGAAAAGGTATTTCATTAAGAAGATAAAACTTAAGAAACTAACCGTTTACCAGTCATTTAGAGTAATATTCACTATAAAAAAACCATTGATATGTTTTAAGCAAGTTGAAAACAAAAATCCCTAACATTTAAAAGTGATAGAATTATTAAAATTACCCTTTCCACTTAGATATAATTTCCATATGAAAATCATCATCACATTAATCAATAGAAAATTGTAGTTAAAGTTTTTTGGATGGTGGAAAAGGTCTGTAGCTCAGATGGATAATTTTGATGGAGTTTAGGATGCTTGAATAATATTAATTATTATTATAATCAGAAGGGGTTTTTGTGGAGATTTAGTATTTGCATAATTGAAAGCATGAGTCAATTGAAGCTAGACCACCAAGGAAAACCTGGAAGCACTGGACGGCTGTCTCATGCTTTCAACTATGCAAATTATTATTATGCTAACATTACACAACAATTCTTATGATCTTTTATATTCAATATGTAATATAATGATTAACGATGACAGCGACAATATCAAAAATATAGTTAAAAAAACGTTAAATTAAACTCTAACCTTTTACAATTGGTGATTCAAAGACTGATACTAATGGTATAAGGGCATATCCAATAAAGGAATCTGTTGCTAAAGTACCTTGTGATCGATCGAAAAATTCCACTTTCAATGGATTGTCATTAAGACGAGTTTTCAACTAAGATTGTAGCATTAAAAAATAAAAACAGTTTATTTCAATAGGTTTGTAAATAGAAAAGAAAATCTCCTTTTTTTTCCAAAAAAAAATAGATTAACAACTTGATGTAGTCATACGTTAATATTTGACTTCATAACAGTTGGATAACGTTAATAAAATATATATCCTATTTCAGAAGGGGTTTTGTGGAGATTTAGTATTTTCATAGTTGAAAGCGTGAGTCAATCGAAGCTAGATCACCAACGAAAACCTGGGATCTCGCAAGGCGAGGTCATGGATACGCACTGCTGAGGAGTCCCACAATAGGACGAAACGGCCGTCAAGTTCTTTCAGGTTTTCCTTCGTGGTCTAGCTTCAATTGACTCACGCTTTCAACTATATCCTATTTGACTTTATATATCTCCATAATAACAACGTAGATAATATCAAGTCGAAAATGAAATTATTTGAATAACGTATATTTAAGACATTCGATAACGCAGGCGATGATGAGAGATGAAGAGAAATTACAAGCAATACAAATAGCCAACTATGGTATTTAATAATAGACATATTAAGTGAATATAAATGTATATTCATTTTGGAATACGATATCTGAATGAGCTTATTGACTGTTGAATGAATGAATTCAATTCTCTTGATCAATTTGTGCCCAATTATGTGAATAATTCAAATACTTTATACGTGAATCTGTAGTGTTGGGTACCATGTCAAGCCCATACGGGTTACTCTAGCTTCTGAACAGATCAAGTTATTTGCTCTTCTTGAATCACATTTTGACCTTGCCAATTACTCGCTTATTAACCTTGGTTGTTTTTGTATGAGCATATGTGTGTGTGTCGCTTACCCAATCCACCGCGTGTCTTGCTTATGTATTTTTGGTTATAGTTGAATCACCCCTTACAAAATGGAGTTGGAACACTTGTCTTCTGCTTTTCATTTTCCCGCTTCTCATTTTTTAAGTCTGTTTGGGTGAACGAGTGTCTGGAATAAATTCATCTAACTCCATCCGTATTGGCTTCTTATTATCGTTGTCGTACACACGGGGTTAGCCTAGATGTAATATATGGAATTAAATGGAAGGTTTATATTCAGAGCATATATATTCGTTCTTTTAAACTGGAATCAGATCAACAGGCCGCTAAAAATCTTCCAAATATCCTTTTTTGGTTACTCATCCATCTATTTGTTAATCATATTTCAGCACTATATTGGTACATAAATCCTTAAGACACGCTGACTAATTGGCCCTCTAGACAGTTCGTATTCACTTCAATACAATGCAGATTATATCAGTCTAGTCCAGCTCTAGATTTATTTTACTACAATACAGTTAATTGTTGATTATTCTATTGCTAATGTTATTTCTATTATAATATAATTCCTGGCGACTTTAAGTGCCAGTATCAATATTGTTGGGATGACCCTGCATTTTTCTCGCATGCGACATAAGAAGCTCAGGAGTCATCAAGGAGCATTTCAACCAATCAGCGATTAATTAGAAGTTATGTGAAGTTATGTTACTAAAATAACGAAAATGGAAAAGTCACATATGGAGATCCTGATTGGCTGATATATACACTGCTACTCTGTTTAGCAGTATCCTAGAATTTTCGGTAAAACTCAAGGACTCTTAAATTACTATAAAATCCCTATATTTTCTGTACGTAAATGAACCCTGTAGTGAGGTGCTTCCCACACACTTTGTGCCTTTTCTCTGGTCTTCAAGTCACGGAGTAGTTCTAGCTCGGGGGTACGGAACTAGCCTAGGGAAGCGAATTTAGCGTTCAATCGGCTAGACGTAACAAATATATATTCAATTTATTTACAAAGAGGTTTACTTCTGGTGTTATTACAATATTAACATTATTCCAGGCCAGTTGTGTCCATTCAATCCAATAACATTTTGATCGTTTATTACTACTGTACACCTCAGTAAATGTAATTAATGAAATATATATTCAGGAACACTTGTATTCTAGTTCCTACTTATACATTTGACCTCAGTCATCGATGATAAACATAACGAATATAACCAACTCAATTTTACCAAATATGACTCCATCTTTTTAGACAGACAAACAGAGGAACGAAATAAGTGATAGACATACATACACACTTATACACTAATAAAAACAACCGAGGTAACCAATGTATAATTGACAATGGCAAATATATGTGTACATAATGATACCGGAGGATTAGATTAATTTGTCTATCTATAACTCAGAATAAATCTTGTAGGTGCGTAACAGTATAGGAGCTGCTACGTTAGTTGTATCAATTAGAAAAGTAAATACATTGACTTAATTTCCGTTCTAATCATTGAAAACGTAAGTGTCCAAGATTATCCTGAAGTCATCATAATCCCAATAAGATCATGTGATTACTGTTTACAACTTTCCGATCACATATAAATATGAACTGCAATGTGAAGTAACTGGATTTAATTGACAGAAGACTACTAGCATTCAGAGAAATTAGTCACTTTATAAGTTTGTGTTGTCAAATAAATACTCCAAATTAAAAAGATTGTTAGAATCAGTGTTTAACATTTGGTCCCAACCTTACTAAATTTAGAAGGTTAAAATACTTGAAAGTATGTTGTCTTTCTTCCATGCTGTTTGGCATTTCATCTTAGGCATGACATTATTCATACACGTTTCCTGACAAGTCATCTTAATTATTTCATCAACTTACATCTGTACATAAAAAGCACTCTCATGTTAGGGTCAATATTGTGTTCTTCCTTGACAACGACTGACTATGGTGATGATGAACTGCTCGAGTAAAATTAGTCGGAAAATAATCTGCTGCCAATGAGGTTTGTCATGATCTCATTAAAAGGTATGGATTACTTTCGTTTTATATAAATCGCTTTGTAAATTTTACTATATACTGGTGGTTTTTTATATAACGGCTAATAATTTTCTCATCATTACCGAATATACAAATCAATTGAGCTCTATTCTACAGATTATGAAATTTTGGTTAAATGGTGTAAAAGCTTACCATTCCTAGTACCTGCCCTGGTAATACTATGTGGATTAGTGAGATTTGTCTTACACTCTATATCTAATATTGACATACATAACACCGAGCTGTTTAAGGAGGTAATTCTTAAGCGAGTTAGTTTTACGAACTGATTAAGTTTAAATGAATTCATTCGTAGTCCCGAATTACGAAGTGTTTCAGCAACTGGTCTGTCACAAATAAGCAATATCTTAATCTAACGCAGATGGTTTCTGACAATAGTTTCTTTTGAAAGACTCAAAGCAACCGTAGACTGGGATTGAGACCTTCTAGTGTAACAAGATAGGAGAATTGATATCTTCCATGGTTACTGAAAAACTTGCTTTAAATAATTATTATGCTACCAATAAGTCATCGTAACAACAATTTAGCTTAACAGATTTATGCAATTCCATCTACTTAGCACAAGAAATATCGAAGTCGGTTTCAGACTTATTACCTAAAACCATCTCATATGTGTTTCATCCAGCTATTGACTAAACATCGTCGGGATCATAATTGACTGTCTAACTAAATGATCATCTCTCCTGGCAAACAACAACTAATTCAGTCTACTATGCAACAACCACATACAACTGATAAGTCCCTCAAAATGTGAAATGTGCTGCATGATTTACATTACTAAATAGAAACCTCAGATTCCGTTTTGTATATGGATTCAAAGGGTAAATAAAGTTCAAAAATTACTCTGTTTTCTTTACCTTCTCATTTTATTCTAGAGAATTTACCATAGGATTGAATAAAGTACAGTAGTTCGAAAAACCGACAATAAAATATACTCTGAAAAGATGTCATGTAAAATACTTGGTGGAAACCTTACGGAGATGGTCACGTATAATGCAAACCAGCTTGGTCAATCAAAATACATTGATTTTTTTCATTTAAACAAATCTTACTTCTTCAGGTGATGCAGCAAACTCGAAAGCACAAAATCCATGTGGTAAAATAACCTCTTGATGTCTGGCTATGGCAATTGGTGGAAGTGTCATAACTGGAGCTCCACTTCCGAACAACGGATATACATATCTGCAAGAACATAAATAAAAGTGATGGAAAAAATATTCAGCATGGGTGAATGCATTAAATGAGGTTGTATTCCCTTAAACCACTGAGTCTAAATGCTGAATTCTCATCGTCTGAAACAAAGATGATGAGGTTCACGGGACTAAATTCAACCAACTGTCAGATGATTTTCAATAATGGGAGTTAGTGTATTAGAGTCGACAAGCAGAAATACTTGGTAGAGCTAGCAACGACAGTGGAAAAGGCTGCAAGAGAAGGAAATATGAAACAGTTATACGACACGACCAAGAAACTAGTAAGGAAATATGGTAAACCAGAGGGACCAGTCAAGGACAAAAAAGGCAAGGCAATTACTGAAATTCAAGAACATAGGAACAGATGGGTGGAAGGAACACTTTGAGGAACTCTTGAATAGACCAGCTCCATTGAATCCACCGGACATCCAGGCAGCACACACAGACCTTCTCCCAGTTTTCAATCCATCAAAAATCGAAGAAATCAGGATGGCCATCAAACAATTCAACAGTGGGAAAGCAATCGGACCCGACAACATACGAGCCGAAGCACTGACGTCACACATTGGAGTAACTGCAAGTATGCTACACTTTCTATTCAGGAAGATTTGGGAGGAACGACAAGTGCCACTGACAGACTGGAAAGAATGATAGCTCATCAAGATACAGAAGAAAAAAGATCTGAGCAAGTGTGCGAACTACACAGACCTCACACTACTATCTGTACTAGGAAACGTTTGCAGCAGCTTGTTGCTGAACGGGATGAAAGACACAGTAGAAGTCCAACGTCGCGACAAATAGCTCGGATTCCCTAGGGACCAGTCGTGCACAGACCAAATCGTGACACTGTTGAACAATCAACTGAATGGAACTCGTGACTATACGTCAACTTCATTGACTACGAGAAGGCATTTGACAGTGTGGTCAGGAGAACCTCATGAGACATTCTTCGTTACTATGATGTGGTTAGCTGAGAAAAACGTCAACATCATACGGAATTCATACGACAGACTACACTGCGAAGTCGTTTATGGACGATAGCTCACAGACAATCCTAGTGAGGATCCGAGTCAGACGAGGCTGCTTACTGTCTCCTTTCCCCTTCTTCTTATAGTTGACTGGATTATGAAGACCTCGACAGGTAAAGGGAAGCAAGGAATACAGTGGACATCTCGAAATCAATTAGATGATTTGGACTTCACAGATGACCTTGCCGTTCTATCCCATAAGGACCAACAAATGCAGGTGAAGATATCCAGTGTAGCAGCCGCATCAGTAGGCCTCAACTTACCCATTGGAACATCAAGGTCCTTAAATACAACATGCAGAAGCTCTGGAAGATGTGGAAAGGTTCACGTACGTGGTCAGCATCATCGATGAACAAGGAAAATCAGGAGTGTAGACGGAAAGGATTGGTCAAGCACAAGCAGCATTCCTACAGTTGAAGAACATATAGAACTCGAAACAACTGTCTGTAGGCCAACACCAAAGTCAGAATCTTCAATACGAACGTCAAAACAGTTCTACTGTACACAGCTGAAACTTCGAGAATTACTACAGCCATAATCAAAAACGTATAAGTATTTCGAAACAATTGTCTACGCATGATACTGAATGTCGGCTGACCGAATACCATCAGAAACAACCCACTGTGAGAGAGAACAAATCAGTTCCCATCTGAAGAGGAAATGAGGAAAAGATGCTGGAGGTGGGTTGGACATACATTTAATAAATCATCAAACTGCATCACGAGGCAAGCGCTAACTTGGAATTCTGAAGGAACCTGAAAAGAGGAAGATCAAGAACACATTGCATCGGGAATCAAAAGCAGGTATGAAAAAGATTAATAGGAGCTGGAAAGAATTTTTCAGGACAGAGTTGGATGGAGAATGCTGGTGGGCAGCCTATGTTCCTCCACGAGAAGTAACAGGGATAAGTGAATATTAAAGATGGAAAATTTCAAACACTTGTAAAAACAATTCTTATACATTGGTTGCTTGGATCTTCCTGTTATGACTTGTAAGTTGAACGCTTTATTCGGATAACCCCAGGCTAGCACTACTCAGCGACTTGAAAGACCAGAGAGAAGACATGAGTATCAGAGAATCACTTTACTACAAGGTTCCATTATGTACAGAAAAACAGGGGTTTTATAGTAGCTAAAAGACCTTGAGATCCCATAGTAACAGTATGTTAACAGCCAATCAGGACCTTGTTATTTTAGTAGTGTTAAGTCTATCGAAGCGTCCAAATGACCCGATTGAGATACGCGCAAAATCGAAGTTCCAAAACAACGATTTGTCTACAAAAGCGGTTCTATTATTATATAAACACAAAGTTTAATTACAAACCTCAACTTGTGAGGTGTCTAGGCGTTTAACGCGTCGTTCAAGAATGAAATAGTAAAGGCTTCGATAGTACAAAGACAGCCGATGGCTGTGTCGAAATTGGACAACAGTTTATGAACAATCGAAACTCGAACCAAGAGCAAACAATATGGGAACTGTTGCGTTTAAACAAATCCGCAACTGTGGATAACCGTTACAGTAATTAAAGTACCGTGATTACAATGACAAATACAATGATAAGTGCAATAAACATTATAAATATATGGGAACGTTTCCGAATGTTACAGTACAACTTGCGTTACAATGTAAATGTGAAAATTGTTAAGGATACAACTGCTTACTGAATATAAATAAGTAGTATAAAACAATAAACAAAGAAGTGGAAGGAGAGAGAATAGGAACAATGTAAGGCAAACTTAACACCGCCCCCCAAAGACAGCATGTCTTTCCTCACTTTCGCTGATTGGGAACTAACGTAACATCATTCAGAGGTGACAATGGTACAATTTACTCTAGCCACAGTCACTCTGAAGCGTCTATCTATCCTCTACTGTTCAGTTATCCGCTCCTTCTAATAAACAAATTTTACGTATATCTCTAATAATTATGCCTCTCGACGTTCTGATTTTCGCTTGTCTCACTAGCCCATCTTCTCCTGGGTTGATACTTACCACTAGACCTTTAGGCCAGTTATTTCGTGTGTAGGTGTCTCCAATAATCAAGACTAGATCACCAACTCGTAGATCTCGTCTCCCTTGTGTCCACTTTGCTCGAGTCTGTAAAAGTGGTAAGTACTCCTTTATCCAACGACGCCAAAATGTAGTTGCCAACAGCTGCGCTTGTCGCCATTGTCGGGAATAACGCTCACGTAGGCTTATTTCAATCTGATGAAGGCTAGGTTTTCTTAACAAAAGTAGATTATTAGGTGACAATGTCTCAAGTTGTTCTGGGTCGTCGTAAACTGGAACTAAAGGTCTATCGTTAAGTATTCTTTCTACTTCAGTCAAATAAGTGGTGAGTGTCTCGTAGGTCATAGTTTGCTCGCCAGATACAGCACTCAAAATTCTACGTATGCTCCTTATTAATCTTTCCCATATACCTCCACGATGACTTGCGTAAGGGATGTTGTAGTGCCACTCGATATTTCGACGAATCATTTCCTTAGCTACTCTATTGTCTTTAAAGTCTGGTAATAGAAGTTGTATTTCTTTCTCTAATCCAGCGAATGTGGTTCCTCTATCACTATATATCTTCTTCGGCGCCCCCCTGCGATTTGAGAAGCGAGACAACGCCATTAGAAAGGAATCGATTGATAATGCGCAGGCAACTTCTATGTGAACTGCTCGGGTGTTGAAGCACGTAAATAAGCATCCGTAACACTTTCGAGGTTTGCGTCCCTCCTTAATCGTGATTGGGCCGAAATAATCTACTCCTGTCGTTGCGAACGGGAAGTCGGGTGTTATCCGCGTAGGTGGCAAGTCTCCCATCAGTTGTGACATCGGCCTGGCTGATCTAATGCGGCAGCCTATACATTTATGTATGATCCTCTTGATTGCAGTAGTGCCCTTTAAGATCCAAAACTTTTTGCGCAAGGCGGCTAGTGTGTAGTACACCCCCATGTGTCCGTCAGCTTGATGGTAGTGACGAATGATAAGCTCCGTTATAGGGTGTTTGCTGGGTAGAATAATTGGATGTTTCTGCTCTACCGGAAGATCACTACGGTTCAAACGTCCTCCTACGCGAATCAGGTTGTCAATCACGATTGGACGTAGCTTATTAATGACATGATTTTTGGACGGAATGTTATCAGATTGCTTGTGTCGTTTAATCCATTGTATAATTTCCGCAAACTCTTGCTCTTGTACGTATTTTAGTAGGTCTCTTTCGGCATTATCCAATTCGTTAAGCGTAAGGGGTCCCCTTACGATCGTTTTATTGTAGAGGTAACGTTTGGATCTGATGAGCCAAGCTGTACCTTGTTTGAGTTTAATCCATGACGAAAAATGGGATATAAATTTATCAAGGGGAAAAACTGTAGTCATGGTGTCCAAGGTTGTGGCGTTCTTTAACTCTAGCTCAACTGGGAGCTTTAATATTTCTTCTCGTCTATACTCAGGCCATTTATCCTTCTCAGTCGTTAGGAACTCGGGACCTGAAAGCCAAGTTTCAATACAATTAGAGTCATACTTACATATTCCTCTGGAAGCAAGATCAGCAGGATTGATGGATGATGGTATATACCTCCATTGAGATGGCTTAGTTCGCTCGTGAATAAAGTTAATTCTATTAGCTACATATGTCTTGAAACGTGACGTCGTATTAAATATGTAATTTAATACTATCATAGAATCCGTCCAAAAGTAGATTTCAGTCATGTACTTTAGCTTTATTTCTTCTAATATTTGCTTCATCAACTTCACTGCCAGTACTGCGGCTTGTAGTTCAAGGCGAGGAACACTGACAAATTTTAGGGGTGCTATTCTAGACTTGCCTAGGATGAAGCTACATCTCGTTATACTTGCATCATATTGTAATCTCATATAGGCTACAGCTCCGTAACCGCTTTCTGAAGCATCCGAAAACAGATGTAAAGAAATCTGCCCTTTATCGTACGACTCAATATTGAGACATCGTGGTATCCTTAGGTCTCTGACACCTGCAACTGCTTGTAACCAACCTTCCCAACTCAACCGTGACTCCTCGTCTATGATCTCATCCCACCCATAGTTTTTACGACATAGCCGTTGAAGAATTCGTTTAGGTATAAGTGATAAAGGCGCTAAGAACCCAAGCGGATCATATAACGATGATGCACATGATAGAATGCCTCTCTTAGTGACCGGGCGTTCAGGGAGATTTACGTCAAATGCGAAACAATCGGATTGCGTGTGCCAACAGAGTCCTAAAGTTCTCTGTATACGTTCTGTTGAGCCTGGTATACGAACCAAATTGTTTGACCTGTCGTCTATAGGGATATCGTTCAGCGCTTCATTTACGTTACTAACCCATTTATGTAGACGGAAACCTCCAAGCGCTAAGAGTCTTGTCAGGTTAATTGCTAACTCGGCAGCTTCAGATACTGTTTCTACTGAGACCAGACAATCATCTACATAAAAATTTTCTCGTAAGGCGGACTGTGTTTTTTCATCGAACAAATCTTCGTGGTCTGCAGCCGTACGTTTTAAAGCATAAGTAGCACAAAACGGTGAGGACGTAGCCCCGAAAGGGTGTACATGCAACTCATAGATCTCAGGAGAAGAGTCAAGGTTACCGTCAGGATACCATAAAAAACTGAAGGCCTTTGTATCCCTTTCAGGTAGATGTACCTGGAGGAACATTTCTTCAATGTCTGCTGACAGTCCAATTTTATGCTTTCTGAATCTAAGCAAAACTCCCACAAGATCGTTTGTAAGATCTGGTCCAGAATGTATACAATCATTTAGAGACCTGTTTTGCAACTTAGCAGCACAATCAAAGACTATCCGAACTTTACCTGGTTTTTTAGAGTTAAACACGGGATGATGTGGGATAAAATACCTTTCCTCTTCGATAGCTTGTGTTACTCGAGACAAATATCCTTTACTTTCGTGGGTAGCTAATATAATAGTATACTGTTTTCGAAGCTGTTCGTCTTTTAGTAACCTTTTACGTAGGTAAATTAATCGTTTTTCTATTTCACGCTTATTGCTTGGAAGTGAGTGCCAATCCACTTTCCAGGGTATTGGCACTTGATAATGTCCATCAAGTAATACTGTTTGTTTGTCAGTAGTTTCCATAATGGTCTTATCACATAGGGACATGGCAACTTTATCAGAGTACTTATTTTCAGAAAATTCATGTTCAACTAATTTGAGAATATCCTCCTCGACGGAACCTTTTGCTTCTAAACAGTTTATGAAGGCTGAAGTTTTATCAAGTTGACCTGTCGGTCCAAATAAAGCCCATCCTAACATAGTTAGTGAGGCATAGGGTTGTTTAGGTTTCCCGATACGCTGATCGATGACCCAGTGGGCCTCTGGGACGTCGACACCAAGTAACAAACCAACCTTGTCACAGGTTATGGTGGGTAGCTGTACACCTTTCAAGTGTTTCCATCTTTCTTGGAAGTCCATTGGTGGGATTTCTGCCCTTTTAATAGGTAGATTATTTATAGCATATGCACCTTCGATTTTTATTCGATTAGTCTTGTCTAAAGATTCGATTTCGAAATTAATAAGTTCAGCGTTCTGAGACGACGCTCCAATTACAGAAGATATGCTCAATCTTGTCACTGTACCCGAAATTCCTACCTGCTTTGCCACATCACTAAGCAGCAGTGTCGAGTCCGAGCCATTATCCAATAATGCATAGGTATCTACATGTCCTGTGGGACCATGTAACCTGACTGGTACAAATCCCAAATACGTTCCAGCAGAATAAGTAGAATTACAGCATGTTTGTTTAGCATCAGGTTCTGTGTTGTGAAGAATTCTATGATGACGTCGCTTGCAGCCATTGATTTCACACAACACGGGTTGCCGACAGTCTTTTGCTCGATGATTGGGTTTTAAACAACTAAAGCAAAGCTTAAACTTCCTCAGTAATTCTAACCTTTCGTTGTGACTTACTGCTAGCAGTTGTGGGCAAGACACGACTTCATGGGAACCAGAGCAAATTACGCAATGAACCTTTCCTTTGCTCGACGATGTATGAATCTTAGCTTTAGTGGGAGCAGACCGGTTGTTCGATGTCGTTTGAGCTTTGTAGCTCCCACTTGCTAGCTGTCCGTAAGTGTTCGTGGCAATTGACACTTTCTTTTCCAAGAATTGTAACAAATCATCAAAATTGGGTTCTAGACCCCTTCTTAAAATATCGTCTACAGCTTCCGCCCATTTAAACTGTATACTTCGTGGAAGTCGTCTCACTATTCGTTTTAGATTGGTCGAACAATTCAGATCGGCATTTCTGCCCATCTGTGTCAAGGCTATCTTACAGTTAGTCATGAGTCTTGTTAGTTTCTGTAGTCCCGATATATCGTCTTGATTTAGTGGCACTCCATTTAACAACTCTGTTAAGAACGCTTCTACTATGTCATGTGGTTTACCGAACTGGTTGTGTAGAATGTTAATAGCTTTGGTATAACCTTCTCCTTCTGGTAACAAAACACAGTGCTCTATAGCGTCCTTAGCTGCTCCTTCACAATAATGTATCAGGTACATTAATTTCTGAGTATCACCCTCTACTCTGTCGGCAATGTTAGCCTTGAATCCCTTTATGAATGTCCAAAATTTCAAAGGACTTCCATCAAATTTCATAACCTCTATCTTAGGTAAACTGGCTGTCATAACTAGTGACTTGATACTATCCGCCTGTGCTTTAAATTGTACCGCTTCGCTCAAATGTGTATTGGTGTATTGGCGCCTTAACACGGCTGCTGGTGTTACGTCTCCAGATCGAGACCCCAATGACTCATTAGTCTCACTCACTTTTCTCACTTGGCTTAAAGAGTTCGGGGTTAACTCTAACAATCGTTTGCGTAGTTGAAGTTCTCTAATCTCCAATTCAATCTTTTCTACTTCCTTCTCCCTAGAAACTACTTCGTCTTCTATGCTACATCTAGTCTCTACATTGTTGTCCCTTACAGAACAGCTGTCTTTGGGGTTAAGTAAAACATTATCAAGAGCAAGATTTAAAGAAATAGGTGAATTCACCTTAGAAACTGAAGGAATAATATTTTCAGCATTATAATTGTCTGTGTCTTGGGAACTGTCATCGCTGTACTTCATCCTTCTCGTTTTCGTCATCGTTAGTTTGAATGAACCAGAATCGATTCCGACCAAATTAGTTACAGCAAGTATCTTCAACAATTAGGACCAAAGTTCAGAACTGTATCCACACCAATAAGACCAAAGTTGAGAACTGTTAAGTCTATCGAAGCGTCCAAATGACCCGATTGAGATACGCGCAAAATCGAAGTTCCAAAACAACGATTTGTCTACAAAAGCGGTTCTATTATTATATAAACACAAAGTTTAATTACAAACCTCAACTTGTGAGGTGTCTAGGCGTTTAACGCGTCGTTCAAGAATGAAATAGTAAAGGCTTCGATAGTACAAAGACAGCCGATGGCTGTGTCGAAATTGGACAACAGTTTATGAACAATCGAAACTCGAACCAAGAGCAAACAATATGGGAACTGTTGCGTTTAAACAAATCCGCAACTGTGGATAACCGTTACAGTAATTAAAGTACCGTGATTACAATGACAAATACAATGATAAGTGCAATAAACATTATAAATATATGGGAACGTTTCCGAATGTTACAGTACAACTTGCGTTACAATGTAAATGTGAAAATTGTTAAGGATACAACTGCTTACTGAATATAAATAAGTAGTATAAAACAATAAACAAAGAAGTGGAAGGAGAGAGAATAGGAACAATGTAAGGCAAACTTAACAAGTAGCATAGCTTCTAACTAATCGCTGATTGGTTGGTCTCTTTATGAGCCTCTCTGGAGGCTCTGATAGAGTTTATTGTAAGCCGATCTAACACCTCCCTTTTTTTGAAGATTCGAAAATTAGATTCTGATTTTTAAAAAAATTATCTGTAAGTTGAAATTCTCCAACATTTCCTCCCCCACGAAATAATGTTGGATCTTCATATCTCCAATTTACAATTAATATGACTTTATTTAGAACACATTTCTCGTATTGAATGCAGAATCCACTAGAAATGAATAGATGATGATGAACGATATTTGATTTTAGGTCATCGGAATTTGGCTTTTCTGAAACATCTCCATCAAATTCATTAAGATTTCCACTAGAGGATATTAGATAACTAGGAGAATCGGCATCTAATAAATTCGCATTAGATTTTTGATCACCATCTGATTCGACCGACTTAGTTTTCTCATCTTTATACGAAATTTCATCAGAATTATGGGCATCATTAAGCGAACCCATATTATAGGCTTCTGTCTCCCCATGATTTCGAATCACATTTGGCGCAATTTGGTTAACTGCACTGTTCCAGTTATTTTCTGGACATGCGTTCTTCCAGTTTTCTTGGCCAACATCACGCAAACTGTAGTTCTGTTCTGACTTAAGTTTGTCTTCAGATATGGGCGGACTTAATGGTGTTTCATTTGATTCTGGACTCCTGGGGTTGTCTGCGGAACCTTCTTTTTCTTGCTCATCTGATACTGTCACAGTTTCATGTGCATTAGGCAAGATATTGTCTTGCTCTGAACCGGCCAACTTAACAATTTTGCATTTTCCGTCAGATATAAAGGGAATTGAACCCTCAACTTGGCGTTCTTCTGAGACGGCCTTTTCCGCACCATTATCTGCATTATAAATAAATTCTTTATTTCCTGAGACGTTTTGTTTAGTGAAAAATTTGTCCAAAAATGTTTCAAATAGTTTCTGCTGGAAGCTTAACATCTGCTGGTGCTCTGATATTATCTGCAACTGTTCCAGAAAAATCGTCATTTTTTTACTGCTAATAATAACTCCAAAAACCGCCGGCAATTATTAAAGCTTATTTAATTCCAAAATACGTTACCGACTGCAGTATTTTTTTTTGCCAAAATCACGTCCCAATTCATGTTTTTTTTTTCTTTACCAAAATCCCCGTCGCCAATGTTATGACTTGTAAGTTGAACGCTTTATTCGGATCCTAGCTATTCGGATAACCCCAGGCTAGCACTACTCAGCGACTTGAAAGACCAGAGAGAAGACATGAGTATCAGAGAATCACTTTACTACAAGGTTCCATTATGTACAGAAAAACAGGGGTTTTATAGTAGCTAAAAGACCTTGAGATCCCATAGTAACAGTATGTTAACAGCCAAGTATGTTAGCAGCCGAGACTGAATAATTGCAGTCCTAAATATCAACAAAAGCTCTTATAGGGTTACTACCGGTCCCATGTCTATACAAAGAGGGAAGGTTGGGTATCAGGTCAGAAACCCAATCCCGTATGAAAAAAACTTGCTAAAACAACGTAAACCACAAAACACAATTTAAGGTATTTAAACTCTGTCCTCCGAGTTGATACATCTTCATCTAGAAGAATTATGACGCCTAATGATGAAATCCGAGATTCTTCGGAAGTCACAAGGCCGATGCCCCTTCTAACAACCACAGCAACAATTGATACAGGTACGTGGAATTTCCGGACAATGTGGAAGACCTGGACGACAAGTCAAATGACAGCAGAAATGAGGAGATGCAACTTCATCATCCTCGGAATAAACTGAGCCCATTGGAGCTAAGATGAACAGCAAAGATTAAATTCAAAAGAGATGTTATTGTACTCTGACCATAGGGAAGAAAATTCTCCTCACACTCAGAAAGTTGTTCGGATGTTGTTCAAAGAAGCCCTAATAGCACTCATAGGACGGCGATCTCATGGCTCTTTCATTCCACATACTGACAAACTCAACGAATTCAACATAACTCTCAACAACAGGTTACAGGCCATTCAAGATCTACTCAAGGAAGAACAAATTACTATGGAGGACAACTGGAGAGGTATTAAAGAAGCAAGAACTTCAAATTGCCTATAGGTGCTGTGCCGCAACAAGCAGCATCATAAGGAATGCATCTCTATGGAAACCCTGCACAAGATTCAAAAAAAGAAGACAGCAATTAACAACAGTTGAACAAGAACTGAGAACATCAAGGCACAAGCTGAATACACAAAATCAAACGAGCAAGTTGAGTGAAGCATTATAGACGACAATTAGAAATGCTTGGTAGAGCTAGCAACGACAGTAGAAAAGGCTGCAAGAGAAGGAAATATGAAACAAATGTATGATACGACCAAGAAACTAGTAAGGAAATATGGATATACATATCTGCAAGAACATAAATAAAAGTGATGGAAAAAATATTCAGCATGGGTGAATGCATTAAATGAGGTTGTATTCCCTTAAACCACTGAGTTTAAATGCTGAATTCTCATCGTCTGAAACAAAGATGATGAGGTTCACGGGACTAAATTCAACCAACTGTCAGATGATTTTCAATAATGGGAGTTAGTGTATTAAAGTCGACAAGCAGAAATACTTGGTAGAGCTAGCAACGACAGTGGAAAAGGCTGCAAGAGAAGGAAATATGAAACAGTTATACGACACGACCAAGAAACTAGTAAGGAAATATGGTAAACCAGAGGGACCAGTCAAGGACAAAAAAGGCAAGGCAATTACTGAAATTCAAGAACATAGGAACAGATGGGTGGAAGGAACACTTTGAGGAACTCTTGAATAGACCAGCTCCATTGAATCCACCGGACATCCAGGCAGCACACACAGACCTTCTCCCAGTTTTCAATCCATCAAAAATCGAAGAAATCAGGATGGCCATCAAACAATTCAACAGTGGGAAAGCAATCGGACCCGACAACATACGAGCCGAAGCACTGACGTCACACATTGGAGTAACTGCAAGTATGCTACACTTTCTATTCAGGAAGATTTGGGAGGAACGACAAGTGCCACTGACAGACTGGAAAGAATGACAGCTCATCAAGATACAGAAGAAAAAAGATCTGAGCAAGTGTGCGAACTACACAGACCTCACACTACTATCTGTACTAGGAAACGTTTGCAGCAGCTTGTTGCTGAACGGGATGAAAGACACAGTAGAAGTCCAACGTCGCGACAAATAGCTCGGATTCCCTAGGGACCAGTCGTGCACAGACCAAATCGTGACACTGTTGAACAATCAACTGAATGGAACTCGTGACTATACGTCAACTTCATTGACTACGAGAAGGCATTTGACAGTGTGGTCAGGAGAACCTCATGAGACATTCTTCGTTACTAGGATGTGGTTAGCTGAGAAAAACGTCAACATCATACGGAATTCATACGACAGACTACACTGCGAAGTCGTTTATGGACGATAGCTCACAGACAATCCTAGTGAGGATCCGAGTCAGACGAGGCTGCTTACTGTCTCCTTTCTCCTTCTTCTTATAGTTGACTGGATTATGAAGAACTCGACAGGTAAAGGGAAGCAAGGAATACAGTGGACATCTCGAAATCAATTAGATGATTTGGACTTCACAGATGACCTTGCCGTTCTATCCCATAAGGACCAACAAATGCAGGTGAAGATATCCAGTGTAGCAGCTGCATCAGTAGGCCTCAACTTACCCATTGGAACATCAAGGTCCTTAAATAAAACATGGAGGACATCAACTCAATCACACTTGATGAAGATGCTCTGGAAGAGGCGGACACATTCACGTACCTGGGAAGTATCGTTGATAAACAGGGAGGATCGGATGCAGATATAAAGGCAAGGATTGGCTAAGCAAGGGCAGCATTTCTACAGTTGAAGAACATATGGAACTCAAAACAACTGTCAACTCACTTCAAAGTGAAAATCTTCAATACGAACGTCAAGACAGTTCTACTGTACGCAGCTGAAACTTCCAGAACTACTACAACCATCATCAAAAAAGTACAAGTATTTCTAAACAATTGTCTACTTAAGACAGTCAATGTCCGCTGTCCGAATACCATCAGCAACAGCCTAATCCGGAAGAGAACATATCAGGTTAGGTGATTGGAGATCCCTGATAGTATTTATGTTTTTGTCCGTGTAGCAAGAAGAATGATTAAGAAACCACTGTCATGATCATTCGAGAAATACAGATTTTTTGGAAATTTCTTAGTTCTATGTTACATAAAAATAACTAATATTTTACTGTACAGTTTCTTGCCGTTACACTATTTTCTGACAGTAATCCAACGACTTATTTACCTACTTTTTAGTGTTCTCTTTATTTGTTCGACTACATGAAATAAGTCGTTTTTGCTTTTGTCTGTACTGAGTATACACTATTGCTGTTGGTTGCAAATGCAAATTTATAACGTAAACTAACTATTTATTAACCGTAGAATTATTCATTGAGTTACGCATAAATAAATTCCGAGAACTTAATACAGTCTTATAACTGACATCGATTTTGGCTGCATTATTATTCTGGTGAGTCTAATCACATAAAATTTTGAAGGAAGAATGAAAACAATAAGAACATCAATTCCCAAACGTTTACTTCGATAATATTTTCTGCATTAATGCCAGAAAGCTGGTGATACAACCGAATATCCTCCTTTAAAACATTGGAACCTAATTTTTAAACTCCTAGTGATTATATGCACAAAATCTGTTTGAGCTTCTAAAATATTAGCAACCTATTGATGAGTTGTATAAATTCCTTTGATTGAAATACTAAATAAAAACAAATATAGCAAACAATAATCACCATCGTTACAGTATAATCTCTTTCCGCAAAAACCTCTCTTCCCTCTAAATGTACTTTAGTAAGTGGCAATGTTAGTTGACAAAGTGTTGTGCATTTATTTTTAAATAATTACATAATTTTCAGGAGGTTTTGTGAAGATTTTAGTAATTTTATGTAGTTGAAATCATGAGTCAATTGAAGCTAGATCACCATGGAAAACCTGGAAGCACTGGATGATTTGTTGAGAACAACACTGTCTTACCTAAAAAGTCATTTTAAAAAAAAACTTAGTCTCAACTTGTTATTAAGTTATCTAAAGTCCCCATTGTTTAACAGTAACAACATTTAGGGAACCCCACTAATTATTTAAAAATATCAGTAGTGTATAGCCCAAGTCAAATAAAGTTTCACATACCTGGCGTAAAGCTGCAACTCATGATCGAAACCCTGAATATTTTTTACACTTCTTAATTCAATAGTGTAACAATAACGACGCCACTTTGGTGTACCATCCACTGACTGAGAAAAGTTCAGTAGTTTTGATGGACATATAGAGTCATCACGTTCAATTGTTCTACTGCATTGTTTAAGTGTTCTTCCCTGTGAAGGAATTTATCCCCAAAAAACATTATCTTAGATTTTTATACACGGTATGATGTTATACAGAAAAAAATAAATTGAGTGCTTAAGCCCATTATCTAAAATACATAACTGTTTGGGATAGCCACGAAAGTTCTGTTATGTAGAAATAAGGCCAAACATATGTGCATATTATTACATATTACAGTACTTTCTAGACATACACGCTCACATTCAAGCATAGGTGTATGATTTAGTCAATTTTGTTGCACAAAATACTACAGGAATTCTTTCCAGGTAGAGATGATATGAGCTTACGGCATCCTAACTACGTGTAGCGTGGATATTTAACTTACATATAAAGGAAGCACCAACTGAATAAACTCGATAGAGAATCATGGTGGGCGCCCATGCTCTTCCACGAGGGGTAACACGAGTAAATACGTAAGTAACTGAATAAAAAGGTAGCCCATTACTCCACAAAACTTTTAATCAAAGTCAATCAATATGATCAATACATATATGCAAAATACTTCACATTTATCCACGATAGTTCTCGTGCATAAGGAAGGTAAGCATAATCATAGGAGAGCTAAACGTAATGATGAAATATATTTTCAGTAGGTTATATGTGACGTTGTCACGGACCGGTACAGTTATCAATGACAGAAAAATCAGTTCAAAATGATATAAATACAATCATAGATTCTATTTTATTCTTTGATCTAAATACTGAACCGAACTAATAGTTTGTATGAATATGTTCATCGAAATTCGTAAATACATTTTGACAAAAATTGGGGGCCAAGTATGCAGAAGAAATTAAATGTAAAAACTGTATTAGGATAATATCTGTGATTGAAATTTAAACAATTCCAAATATTGGTAAGCAGAGATGGATAGTGGCTAGCAGTGGAATCCAGGACGCGCGTTTCGTCCTATTTGGGACTCGTCAGCTGGATGTACCTGCATTTCAGAGTTGATGTTCACTCTGGGACTCGAACCCAGTACCTTTCGCTTTCTTTATTAGCCACTATCCATCTTTGCTTACTATATATTATTTTGACATGGTGATTCAACACATGATTAAACGAAACTTTAAAATATACTTTAATTGTTTGAAATAATGACAAACGTCAAATCAGATGACAGATAATTTCAAGTGTTTAGAAGTTTTCATAAGTATCTAAATAACAAATGAAGATGATCGTGTCATCGAATAATTAAATTACCATGTACCGGTTAATTATATAAAAGAAAAGAACAATAGACCGCCATCTGTGTTCAATACTTATTCGTACTATTTAATAATAACGAAATGAGAATAGTCTGCAAATAAAACATGTGCCAATTTAGTTAGTTAATTAGGACGAAACGCGCGTCCTGGATTCCACTGCTAGCCACTATCCATCTCTGTTTACCATACTTGTGAATTAAGGCTATATCGAGGCAATACGCACAGTATGCATATATGCCAATTAGAGACTGACCAGTTGCGGTCCTAACACATCGATGGGAAGATTCAAAGAAGCAATACTAATTTAATTCCAAATATTTTTCATTCAAGAGAATAACGACTGTAAATTATAAGCTATTGAGTTATAACACTATCGAAGTTGTGAAATGACGTTGACAGTGTGTTATTAGTTATTCCACTAAATCAAAGTTCACCTAAACATAGTACATAAGATGATTTTTATTTATTTATTTAAACACATAAATATTGGTACAAGAAAGCACCAGATACAAATGCGCCACACATTTTGTGTGAGGGCTGTGATACTGCACAGGTGCCCAAACCGAAGCAGGTGGTTTTCTTAGAGGGACACAACCAGAGCCTTTGACCTAAACGTCTAACCCACAAGGCAGTGGAGCATCGTGAGGAGATGCAGTCCCATGGTAGTCGGTGATCAACGATTGTTTCGTACGCCATTTGTTCACTCAGGATACTGGAGCCTATGTGCACAATTGGTTTGGAATGAGGGTTTTCCAACTCCCCTAGGTGGACACTCCGTGTCCACCAACCCGGTTAACGCGCCGGACATTCGCTTTTCGTCCTCTCACTTTCGTAAACAATAGTAATGCCACGAGAAGGCAGTGAGTAGGACTTCCCTGGCAGAGGCTATATACGCGTGGTCATGTGAGAGCATCTGGAGAGGGAAAGCGGTCTCTCCCCACTCTCGGCCGTATCAGGGCATTTGGAGGCACATAAGATGAAACGAAAGTTATCTAAGAATGGTCACATCAAGACATCACATAAATCTGTAAATCTGATTAATGTTGAACTGAGATTTTGTAAATGAATTATTGAGGCAATCAAAACTGTCAGCTAAAAATCCTGAATTCCGAACAACATATTGTGTTACGTCTTATTCATTTCATATGATAGTTCTCTCACAAAGACCTTCCTTGTTTTAAATAAATGTTTATATCATTAATTTTCATTACTTTGTACCTACTTTTATTGATTGCTTTTTGGTATATTGATGTGAAGTATTTTCAGTTAAGCTAATACATAACTGTGAGAAATATAAATGTTTTTTTCCACTGTCTACTGTAATTCTAGATTGATTGAATATTTGTGGATCAATCCCGTCGTCGTTAAAGCAATTAGCTTTCAATCAGTAGGTCTTCAGTTTGAACCCAGCGATTCACTTATTTCGGTTTAGATATTCTGCTTGTATCATTTATCTTCACGCAAACGATGTAAATTGAAGATGAGTACGCAAATTCGTGTACTTGGTAAATAAGTTACATGAAGAGAGATAGAAACTGATTGTTTCATATCATTTAAATTGTCAATATTTCCGCACGAGTTAGTAAAGCAATTACTCATGAAGAAATTTATCTTATTAACCAGGTTTTTAAGGACTAGAGACACTATTTAGCTGCTGGAGCCGAAATACATACATCACAGTTCAAACCTTTAACCAAATGATTGACAATCTAGTACCTAAATCTCTAATTGGACTGATCTACGGTGAGAAGCGAATTTCTACACAGACATTAAAAGCTTACTGATTGGTTAAGCTAGTGAAACTATACTCATATTTAAAATAGAGCAATAAATAATAATAAAAAAGATACAATGTAAGTATTGGATACTTACCTCCGGTAACGAAGTAACAGACTTATCTATAAGAAAACATACAAACAGTTATTCAATGAAATAGATAAAATAAACCTACCATAATTTTCATTTACATTCGAATTCATTGTATTTACATCTGCATATGGATCGAGATTCAGTGAAGAAATATGATTTAATGAATCAGTTATATTGCGCAGTCTTCTGTTACTATTAATATTAGTTGTCATGGTCGATCGTTGTGTTGTATTTGTATCAGGATATCGTCGAAGTGTTATGTTTATATTGACACGTGGTTTATCTTCAGTATGCTTAATTTGATATTCTGTTGACTGTTGACTAGATTCTTCGGAGATAAGCTAAAGAGAGGAAAAAAATTAAAATCTGAAATCAACTCAGAAACTTTGATTTTAACTACATTAAAACAACAATAATAAGACTTGAGATAAAGACCTGAAACTGATAAAAAGATCACAACTTCTGAGACCATTCACGAACACTAGTTTGTAAGAAAAAAGACCACACTACAGGCGGGACGGAAAGTTTCAAGAACTCTCTTTTACTTAGCGGTAACAAGAAGATAACATGATTGAAACGGAGCTACTTGAAATCGCTTACGCAAATAATGGGAAACATAGTAAAACATTAAATTTAAACTTATAAATGAATATGAAAAATAGGACAAATGGAGAAATAATGATTTTTTTGTTAAACGCAAGAAAACACTGGGAATTCTAATGAATAAAATATACTTCCAATCTAAATTCATTTAGTATTGTTTGTTTGAATCTTATCATCGATGTGTTAGGACTGCAACTGGTCAGTCTCTAATTGGCATATATGCATACTGTGCGTATTGCCTCGATATAGCCTTAATTCACAAGTATAGTAAGCAGAGATGGACAGTCCATCTCACGAAAAGATTAATTGTGCGAACTCTTGTTATTGAGTCACAGACGTTCCGCTGGTATATTACAGGTTTATGATCTTATCTGTGCTATGCAGCCTTTAATTCCAATGAATCATCATGAAATAGTATCAGATGAACACCCGTATTATTTCAAGAAATTATTCTTAAATAAAATTTAAACAATCTCAACCTCTTGCATTGGTTGTAAAAATGAATGTATATTCGACACTATCTAGAAAGGAGATTCGAAGTGAATATATGATAATAAGTAAGTAAATAAGTCAATAGTTTCTTACACTAATTACTAACAAAACTGATTAATTTTAGTTGGCACAAGAAAGAGTAAACTATTGGGTCTTACATCAAAACTTCTATTTAATACAGCAGTATTCTGTAGTACATGATCATTCAACGGTATAAGTTGTTCTATTGGAACTGTTGTATGTGCTAATACATGATTCCCAAAACAAAATTTGATCATTAATGGAGTAATATGCACAAAATAAATACGCAGAATGTCAACTGTTGATCTGAAAAGAAGAAAAACATACAATTAGATAGCACATTGAGGAATGGAAGTCACCTCACTACTGATTTTAAAAGTTCTCTAAATTAATAAATGGAAACAGTTGTTTGATTATTAGAATAGTGTTAACTGCTGAAGGTTTGTTCAGAAGGTTCTCGAAATATGTTCACCAATATTATAAGTAATTACAATTAGTCTTAAAAGTGAATTGAAATCTACGGGTTTGAATTATTTGATGCTCTATAGACTAGATAACTCTGATTACATTATTAATGGTTTTATTTTCTGACAGGAAAACAAATCACTCTGATTGCCTGCAATATTTGGGTCATTACTTTTGATTAGCGCTTGTAGTCTTAAGCGAATTAGTTCAGCTAGTTATACATAAAATTGGGGAACATTTGGTTATTATTATTATTATTGGCTTTATTCAATATTATATTTTGGTACGATATAGAAGTTTCAGCACGAGGTATTTCAACAAGTTTCTTTTACAAAATAAAAAAAAACAACAAAAAAGTGGAAACAATCTGAATCTGTACAACTTTCCGAATTAGACATCTTTAAGAATACAAGTTATTGAATAGGTTAACTCTAACAACCTGTTCGTCACAGAGTATATTTGCTAGGTAAGGCATCATAGGAATTTTATACCTTTGCTTGAGTGCATGGATTTTGATGTATTTAGGTCTCATTGTACCAGAAGTTATACAAAGAGAAAGATATGAATGAAGGGGATGGTTAGTATCTGATCAGATAACACCTGTCAGGAGTTTACAAGACTGAAGGTGTCTATCGACAACCATATTTATAATGACCTTAAAAGATTCACCACCTACCTTGATAACTACCTTCAGCACTCCCCGCAATACAGAAAAGTCTTTTCTCAGAAGCCCGGGAAGGAATAATGGAGAACAGTAAAGAATAATAGGTAATATGCAGGAATTTACAAACTGTAAGAGTTAATGTCGAATAATACCAAAAGCATGCAGCCGCTTTATGTAGTAAGCCAGACGGAAAACTTTCTTCGATAACAATAAAACATGAGAAGACCAAGAGATTTCAGAGGAAAAGGTAACACCAGGGAAATTAACCTTCGACACTGTGTTTATCAAGGATTCTCCAGTGGCACAAGCATTATGGGATCCCAAAATAAAGTATAGGTGATATCCATGTCTCAGGCTAAAGTTAACAGCTTGACATTTAAACGGATTAAGTAAGAGACCGTTACCAACAGACCACCGTTCAATATGAGACAAAAACTCATTCATTTCTATGGGATGTAAAAATGTAGAAATTGGCATACATACAGTGAGGTCGTTCGCATATTTCACAAAAGTGTTTTCTGTGGAAGATGGTAGATTTTGCATCAAAAAAAGGAGAGGTGAAAGAACAGCTCCTTGTAGCACACCTTCATGAGACAGTATAGACGTTGAACACTTTCCTCCAAACACAATGTACTGTTCTCTTCCAGAGAGGTAGGAATATAGACAACTTGTTATCCAGCTGTCAGTGTTGACGCTGATTAACTTGTTAGGTAAAAGTTGTCCTGGGATAGAATCAGAGCAGAAGTGTAGTCCAGAAAAGCGCATCGAACATATTTTCTGCCCTTTTCTAAGCTGAGCACTATATTGTGATGCAGAAGAGTAATCGCATGTAAGGTGCTTCTTTTGTATTTGTAAGCAAACTGATACTGATCAATGTGCTCTTTTATTACAGGTTGAAGTGAGAGTATCAATAATTTTTCCATTATTTTGAGGAAAGGTGAAGTTATTGCTATGCATTTAAATCTCACATTCTTATCACCATTTACCTTCTTAAGTATAGGGATTATCTTTGTCTTTCTCCACATTTTCGATATGAGATTGGTTGAGAAGGATCTGTTAAAGATATTCGTGAATAGATAACATAGAATGTCAGCACATTTTTAAAAAGGAGCTTTGGGATTCCTCCAGGTCCTAAACATTGGGATGAATTAAGTGACTGGAGACATTTTCGAACATAAGTTTCAGTGAAAGTAGGAACGCGGCTATTCCTCAAACCTGTGGATATAGGAAGCATGACACCAGATGACTGACATACAAAAGATTTATTTAAGTCACAAACATTCAACTGGTCATTGCTTCTAATGTGCCAGTCACCAGTATGTTTTTTAAAGAGTTTCCACACACTTAGAGAGTTTCTGAATAGGAATGTGATCTCAAGAACTGAAAAACAGATTAATTTACAGTAAACCGGTGAAAAGCAATCAGAACAAAATCCTAGATCTATATTTCATGCCGATTAACCTAGACAGCTAATTGGTAACGTTTTTGAATTAGAAACAATGTGAAATGGATTTGAATTGCACAAGCACCAGTCGTTTTTAAACGGTTCCCAAATAAGTCTTGTTGAAAGGGTTCTAAAGAATATAAAACTTCTGTGTAAGGCTTACTGTAATTTTTGTCAACAGTTTGATATTTAAAACACAGTGCACGATCATACTGAATCAATTAGTATACCTATGCAACAGTTCGCTTGATTCTACATTATGGCTGTGACTCATGGTTCATTAATAATAAAGTTTATTTATAGGTTACTATTATTTGATCATAGGTATCTTCGAAGCATCGTCTGAGTATTTTGGGATTACCGAATGAGCAATGACGAGGTTAGGGTAGTGTGTAATGATGGTAAATTGACTGATGAGATAGTGAATCTTCATCAACTGAAGTGGTTGGCATATATTTTATGTATGCCCAATCACAACCTACTGTTATGAGGAATATCGTTTGGTGTAGAAGTAGACTGAAAGAAAGCTAGGGGTGGGCAAACCAAAACGTGGCATCAGTCCATTGAGTCAATAGCGTTTGGACTGGACAATGTAAACAAGCGTGTACTATTAGTGTGAGGTCTGCGTGATCATTGTAACTGAATGACATGGCTCAAAATCGATTGAGATGTCGGAAATTCATCCAACCCTTATTTTATTCAGATACAAAGTTTACAAATGTTCCATAAATTTCATTCCATCAATCTATATTTTCTACTAAAATTTTGTCTTCCATCCCAAGTCCTTTCTCTTACCAATGATATTGCTATTACCTCAACTACTCTGCGATTTGACCTGAAAATTTCATCTCACTGTGCTAATGGAATATGGTAACTTGAAATTGGTTAAATAGTAAAACAGCTAGTAAGAATGGTCAAGGGTTTCAGTGAAGTTTATACTTAGATGGCACTACGCGATGAGTGAATAACTTCAATAGTAGTAAATTGGACTGGGTAAGTCATCAATGTTATCATAAGTCAATATATACTTCATAACATGACATTTATAATGTTTCATGCCGTTTATTTTTCTGTTAAATTGTAAGATGTTTCAATCGTTTTCATGCATTTTGGCTTTTCCATTTATTAGTATGGCGATCTGTGTAGATTGTAACATTTTAACGGTCGAATTCACGAGCCAAACCCCATACTGATAATAATCATGTGCTCACTAGCGACTAGCTTCAAGCTGGATTTCTTGAAGTGCTTGTGAGAAGCAGTAACCAGTGGAGTCCAATATGTGTCAGGTGAGACAGTTATCCACTTCGGACAATGGATTAAGGGTTGATCAAGATTATGGATTGATCGAAGTTAGACATTAACACCATTAAATACCGGCTGAGTGGTCTAGAGTTTAGGCATTCGAGCGCGAGACCTAAAGACCAGGGTTCAAGTCCTGCACGCGGGATAGTGGATGCACACTGCAGAGGAATCCTATAATAGGACGAAACGGCCGTCCAACGCTTCCAGGTTTCCAATGGTGGTTTAGCTTAGATTAACTCGTGAATTTAACTGTTAAAATACATTTTGTTTGGTTTTATGTAATAAATTCCCATTACCATTTATTTGAATTAAACACTCTAGCACTGTAGCATAAATTCTCCTACTTTATTTAGCTGGAAATCAGTGTTTAATTCGTGAATGAAATCAATCGAAGTTTATCATAGCTAAATATTTTCTTTTCAAATAAAAAAGACTTACTTAATATAGAAAGTTTGTTCGGTTGGACTGAATTTCACTTGCATTAATTGACTGAATTGATTAGAATAAATTGAAATACCAAATAATTCACATGTAAAATGAAATCCACCAATATGTTCACCTGAACATAAACTTTGTTCAATTGGAATTAATGATTCTAATTTAAAAGCTTCTTCAAATTGAAAAGTTAACATAAAATATTCTTTTGCTAAACGCCTTGGACCGATTGTATACCAAGTGATATTTGTTGGTTGTATATTTGTCATTGTTGTAGGTAGTGAAAAGTGTTGATTGTCTTCTTCTGAATTATAAACACGAGGTATTAAATCAGCTTCTGATAGGCTCATCGCCAAACCTTATAAATTCGAAGAAAAAACTGTTCAAATTATATATATATATATATATTTCTAATTGTATCAACGCAAAATGCACTATCTTGAATTTATGGATCTTTACTCCATGTTTTGGTTTATTGACAAGTGACTGATTTCATTTGTCAATGCTTCTGAGATATGGCGACTCGACCATATAACTAATATTAATATTATATTTACTTTTATCACTTATTACTTATTACCATTATTTCAGGTAAATATATTTGAGATGTGAGAGTCAGTCAGTTGGCTATAATCAACGTCGAGCTTGACATAGATATGATTTGCTCCAAGCTACCATACCACATTAGCACCACAACGTTTAATTAACAAGATGGGTAGTACAGGGATTAAAATAATGTAGTAACACTTATGATGAAAAAGACCTAACATCAGGAATATGTATCAAAAGGCAAAGGAAAGTTATATATTAAGGACTACCGAAATTCATGATTGGAAGATAACTAACAAGTGCATCTGCGCCATCGTGAATAACTCTAAACCATGCCACCCAAACTCTGTAGCCAATAAAAACGGTTATCGCGCCGACGCCAACCGGGTAGTCCATATTCTAGATTAATAATCAATTAGTCCATGGACTGACGTCAAGTCTTGGTTTGGACATCCTTAACTTCCTTTCAGCTCCCTCCTACACCAAGCAACATTAACTATCGAGGTTGGCAGTAGTTAGGTATAAAAGCATATCCAAATTACTTCAGTCGATGAGAATTCTATATTTGCCGCAAGATAGTCTTTTCAAAAAGATTACAATAAGTAAAATCTGACAGAAATCAATAAATGATTATCTGAAAACCTACTTATACTAATAATCGAACTTCAATACGGACAAAATTGACAACTGGTTACCTGTTTTCATTTTTGGATTTGCTACAAGTTCTTGTCCTTCAATATCTAAATAAATTGAAGCAAATACAGCTGGACTGCCTTTATATTTACTATGCAGAATTCGATACCATTTGTAGACCTTTTAAAACACATTAATAAAATTGCATGAGTTGAGATTAAAAGAATATTCACTTTTTCGGTAGAACATGAACGTAAATCTAACATGAAAAATCCAATTGGTTCTTTAACTGGTGATTGGCTATCAACAGCAGATACCGTCACTTTCAATGCACTCCGTTGTAAACGGTGTTGTTTTAAACTTGTTTTATCTAAATCCCAAGCAAGTTCCTGTTCAAATTGGGGTTCCTCATTATGTTCAACTGGATCAGTTGACAAAACTTCATTATTGAATTTGGCCTCACATACTAAATGATGAATAGGTCGATTAGGAAAGTTACGCCCTTGGAAACAAAGAATTAATCAGTAACATGTGAGTTATTGAAGCAGGAAGTTTTAAGGTTATTATATAAATAATAAAATTAATTGTACATGAACTTCAGATTACATGGTTTCTCAAAGTATTTGAAACATCAATTACTGTATTAATCCGCCCAGCATGCATGTATGCCACAGGAAACTGAAAACTCTCGGTCTTTAACACCAACAACGGAAGGATTTGAATCGTCACAACTGCACTGTTTATTTTTTTAGCCGATATTTTTGGATTCACACTACTACACCGTTGAATTTAACGGACCATGGGGGACATTACAACACACGAAGCAGAATTTTTAGCAGTCTTCTTTAGCTTTGATCCATATTCTTATGAGACTAAATAATTTGAGAAGGGTACTGAATCCACAAAGTAGTAAAATTCTTTATCCGATATTCCTGGGAACTAAGGTTGTGAAAGCAGTTTCATTGGTCACGACTTGTTCTCCGAGGCCTAAATCAAGCTATTTTTTCCGAAGCACAAAAGATACTACCCCGTAGTAAACCTCCATTACGAGCTGATTTTCTGATTACCTCAAAAGAGAATACTAATCACAGAGAATGTAACTGAAAAATATTAATCCATATATTTTTGGTAAGTAACGATCAATTTCCATGCTTTATAAATGCAAATGACTAGTGTTATTCTGTTAAACGTACAAACAAGATTTGACTTGGATTGAGACACGCTAAATGAATTCCATAGTCGAGGAAGGACAAGTTTTATTTTCTTGCAAAGGAAACCGGGTTCCAATCTAGAGCAGCATTTAAGTTGATCCCGCTAAATCGTCGCTTCAAGTTTTTAAATTCCTTCAAAGTTCTAATAAACTTATGTGCCGCTCCTGGAGGCTGGTTGCAAGTAGCGGCCAAGGAAATGCCAATGACTATTCACATTATAAGGGTAGACTTGGTATCTATTCACCCTATTCCAAAAGTTAAGACGTTTGTTGCGCATATAACGACTGATAAATTCAATCAGATTCTGCGAAGCGAGCTAAACGATTTGAAGGCGGATGTTGTTTTACACGATGGTGCAGCAAATGTGGGGGCTGCTTTGTCAATCGATGAATATACCCAAGCTGTACTTTCACTCAATTCATTTGCGATTTCAACTGACTTCCTAAGCAGGGGTGGCTGGTTCGTCACTATAGTTTTTAGGAGTCGAGCTTATGAATCTCTTAAGTGTGTTCTATCTCATTTTTTTCGAAATCAGTAGTATCAGCTTAAAGAAAAGGTGTGGTCAAAACATTAAAGTTATTTTGATCTTCGCATATTTCGAATATTACACGTAACATACACTGAGTGTAAACATAAGAGAGCATTCATCAAAAAGTACAAAAACAAAAGTCAAAAACTGAATATGAAAAGTTGTGAAGTCATTATTATTTAAAATCATATTTCGACGTTGCCTAATTACAACTTAATATAGACTTTGGATATAACTATTACTAGTATTCATCAGTCGTGACAAAATTAAGAGCACGTAAAGAAAAAAAGCACGTTGCAGGGACTTAGCCTTGATCTTTGTAATTTTTCAGTATATATATATATATATATATATATATATATATATATATATGGACGAAGAGTTGACATCATTCATGCAAAAGACTATGTCTACCAGTTTACAAACGGCGGGACGTCTATACATAAAGGCAGTGACACGCATTAAATTTCATAAGTCAAAACGGTTAGTTTACTGAAAATAGATGCGAAGGCCTAATTCTCAATGTAAAATACTTCTCAAACCAAGAAAATTTAAAAAAGGATAGAGAGAATTTTGACGTATCCGAAAAAGTTGGCTTTTGGTTTTGCTTTCCAAAAGTCACTTACAAATTTAGTTCGAAAATACAAAAAATAGAGCATTGTGTACTGAATAAATGCTCTTCCTTGAATGTAAACAGACAATGTTAATATTTTCGATTTCCATAATTTGTACTACCAAAGCAAAAAATTCACTTTAAAATTTATAAAATGTATAAAGATGTGAAACGAAAAGACTTGTCTGAGTAATATGGTACCTGTAATTAGTGCGACAACAACTAAGCAACGGTCTTTCAACTGCATTTCGAATGATAAAACAATAGTAAGCTATCCCTATCAACATCACTTAGTGCGCTCAAACAACTCAACATGTAAAAATAGCCTGCTGGTGACATTTTAAAATATTTTTCAGATAATGTTTGCGTGTTTTTGCCTTTATCCCGAATTTAGATGCATTAAGTCGTATAGTAATGTGAAACTGTTTATCAGGTTATGAAATCTTCGAGTTCGTTTGAATTGTCACACACCCGTATTCAAATAATCTATAAAACAGATTCAGATTTCAGATTTAGATTTGTGTAATAAGAATGGAAGACATGTGACCTATGTTAGTCCTTTCCTAGTATGCTTCTGTGAGTGTCTGGTGTTCTTTTGAGTTAGCCAATTGAAGGTGCGTATAGCATTGCTTCAGGTAACAGGTTCCAAGAATTGATGACCCGGTGCGGAAACCTGTATGCCACGGGTATTTTATCCGTTCTTGGATTTCTTACTCTTTCGCTATGTCCCTTGAGTCGTATTTATCTGATAGTAAGTGATACAGATCAGATCACCTGTTAATCTGGTGTAGGACAGGATAAAGGGGTCTAGCTTTTCAATACTCTTTTCTTACCATAACCCAAGGTTTCTGGTACTGTGAGTGTAGCTGCCGTCTGTAATTTTTTCAGGATATCCTAGACACCATTTAAACAGGGATTGCCACCTGAACAAAGTTTTCAAGTATGGATCTCACTGAGGTAGTGTATACTCTCGTGAACATATTAGTATCTAACGTGGAAAATACCGGTTCTACAGCCCATGGGGTTCCAAACCCCTATCTGTGACATAGGATGTTTACTGAGTGAGCAATAGATAGGGAAACATATTTTAATCATCTGTAGTGGATGAAGATAACGAGAAAACACTATTTAATGATATTTACAAGTCAATTTGTTGACGGATTTTGCTAATAGTTTAATCAGTTTTATCAATCATCCTACGTGACTGTCAAGTCATGATAATGCTTTATGACGATATCCTAGAACCATTATAAATAACTCGTTATAGTGTTGACCGAGAATTAGCCAGTGGGGAACAGGTGTTATTGTCTCTGATGGTTCCAAAATATCGGAAAATAGTAGCGTCAACTGTTAGTTATGTCTATAACCAATCGAATAGTTGCTCAGGCTTGCATCACGTTAATCTTGTCTGTGTCTGTAAACTATCCCTGTTGTATGTGACCTACCACTTGCAAGACATTATAGCCCCATAGTATAAGTGTGCCTCATTATTTTTATTCACTTCGATAGGACATGCAGTACTGGTCGATATATTTGTGAGTTTCACTGAACGACTGTAATTCCTTTAATTATTGTACTAATCCAATTGCTTTACGTTTAGAAACGGATAAAGTTTAAAGCCAAGTTTTCCCTATCCTGATTATAGCTTTCATATAGACTCTGAGATCTCGAATTTCGCGTTTACAGTACTAGTTTTTATCTGTAGGACATAGTAAATTCTATATTAACGGATCCGAGATGCTTTATTACATTACTAATTGCTATGCAGGAATATTTGCTTATTAAGTGCTAATTATAACTGTGAGCTCCAGAGTTTATTTTGAATGCTTGTTTGACTAACAAATTCATGATAGTTTAGTCATTATATCAGTGTATCATGGTAGTATCTTAATTCGGCGACTTTATCATCTGAATTTTGTTCAACGTCTTTTTATGCAACTAAGAAGGCCCCGATTCAAAAACCCAAATACGTGGGGCAATAACTACTTCGATGGGTTTAGTGTAAATTTTAAAGACGATTCAAGTGTATGTTAAATCTAAAAGGAATAGAGATATAACAATAAAATAATGTAATTCGTTGCATGTGCAGGCCAGGGTAACATACTGGCTGATGAGGAATATATTAATGTAAACACAATAAACTTGGCCAGAAGAAGTTCTCTAAGCTTGAGACGACTTGTGGAACTACAGTTAGGAATATGAGGGGTTTATACTATTGACTTTTCATACGAAGTCAGCTTGGTGAGATTATAACTGTGTCAAAGGTAACTGGAACTAATAAATGTTAAATAATTCTTAAATCTAATATGTTTCGTCTGTAAGCAGCACACTTTTTCATAGTAGTATGTTGTAACGTCCAAGTTTTTGCTCTCTTCCGTTACTGAAGCAGGGTATGTCGATCGACTTGTGACTTACGAACCATAAGTAACAATAGAACCAAACTCCAATTTAATCGTCAAAGTTTATTCGCAAAGTACAAGTAGTCGGCCCAAATGTCGTTTCAACAATAGTTATATAATTACAAAAGAAGTCTTCAATTTTTAAGGTTCTCGGTGAAAAACCTTTCAAATACCAAATCAATGACAAAGAGAAAGTCAAATGTTGAAAGATAAAGATATAGAGAAGCAAGTTCAGAAGTGAAGTAAAACAAATCCATCCAAAACATACAGTGAAATCATTATTATTATTAGAAAAAAACTTTTAATCTGCCAAATGTCTTGAGTTTTCCTGTAACAGCATATTGTAGTACAAAGTCGTTAATTATGTCTTATACCAAACACATTTGAGGAGTGGTTTGTGCGAAATATGAAAAGCTAGTCTAAGTGAAAATGCATAAATATTAAGAAGTATCAAAAAACACGGCAAACTATCCAGCAAAATAGTTAAAATCGCCTGGATTATTTACAGGAATTAAGTCATATAATAGATTTGACGTATATACGACGAGTTGTCAACCATTTCGAACCACTTTATTTGCTGTTTCAGATGTTATTAGTCTTTTTGGTTATTCCCTCCAGCATTTTAACTACGACCCTGGTGAGTCCGACAAGTATGTAATTGGATGGGAGTAGTCTTGATCCTGTTTTATGCATGGGAGTGATAATTGTAATCTTCCAGTATGAAGGTGACTAACCATGATGAAGTGACATACTGAGTATCGTATCCAGCAAGGCATTAATATATTATGAAATTTGTCTCATGATTTTAGGGTATAGCTTATTCGGTCCCGGTGAATTTTATGCGTCTAAAGTACTTAGTGCTTTCAGCATATCCTCTCGGTCGAAGGTCATTGGGAGCAGACTATTTGTTCCTTCGTTTTTGGGTCTAGTCCTTTGTCTGGTAGGGGTTACTGATTAAAATATATACCAAAAGAATTCACCGTAACCCTCGCTTGGGCTTGATCATCCTCTGTTATTTCAGATACAGTTTCTTCTGTAACAAGATTTGGAACCTAAAGCAGTGTCTTCGCTCCGCAATTTATTTACGATAGTAGCAACTGGAAAATCTGACCTAAATAAATACAAAAAACGCTTTTCGCCTTTGGATACAATCAAGATTTTTTAGAAGTGAGTAAAGTAACACCGCCTTTTCTGTCCCTGTGTTACACGGCAGATCACTGCGTCTTGAACATTTTGAAAGACGTTCTAAAGATAAAGAACGACTGAAAAAAATTAGTCGACTACACACGATGGACCGTCCGACGATTTACTGCCTAATTGTGTATTTATCAGATCGGTTATATCGAAGTAAATATGCTTGATTAAGATTCTATTTTCTATAGGCCGTCATCAAATTATTATTAACTCCGCCCGTAGCTCTTCTAGAGTTACTGCAGGTTCCAAGCCCGGGTAAAGAAGGAGGGTTGGGCATGGGGTTAGCGACCTCATCCCATAGAAAAGCTAACTAGCTAAAAAACGCTAACCAGAAAAAATAATTCAAACCATTTAAACTCTGCCCTCCGAGTTGAAGAAATAATTATGACGTCTCATAATGAAAGCCGAAATTCTTCGGAAGTCACGAGACCGATGCACCTTCTAACAACCAGAGCAACACTCTTTATAGGTACATGGAACGTCCGGACAATGTGGGAGACAGGAAAGACCAGCCAAATAGCAATGGAAATGAGGAGATACAACTTGGCAGTACTCGGAATCAGCGAAACCCATTGGACACAAACTGGACAACAAAGGCTAGGTACAGGAGAGATGCTGCTGTATTCTGGTTACGAAGGGGAAAATGCTCCACACACTCAGGGAGTTGCTCTAATGCTGTCTAGAGAGGCACGAAATTCACTTATAGGATGGGAATCTCATGGACCCAGGATAACCAAAGCATCATTCAGAACAAAGAAGGAAGGGATCACAATGAATGTTATGCACCCACCAATGATAGCAACGACGACGATAAAGATCAGTTTTATGAAAGGCTGCAATCAATTATAGAGAAGTGCTCACGAAAGGACTTCACAATCCTACATAGATTTCTCCGGATCACACCACAGAGAACCAGACAGATCATATTTGTATCGATAAAAAATTCAAGTCAATGAAAGATGTTAGAACCCGGAGAGGAGCTGATATAGCTTCAGATCACCACCTGGTTGTGGCCAAGATGAGACTGAAGCTAAAGAAAGACTGGACAACTGGACAAACAGCACTACAAAGGTTCAATACAGCCTTCCTTCGAGATATTGACAAGCTCAATGAATTCAAGATAACTCTCAACTACAGGTTCCAAGCTCTACAGGATCTACTGAATGAACAAGAAACTACTTTGGAGGACAACTGGAAAGGGATCAAAGAAGCATTAACTTCAACGTGTCAGCAGGTTCTGGGTAGTGACAGGTATCATCATAAGGAATGGATCTCTATGGGAACCCTGGACAAGATTCAATGAAGGAAGAACAAGAAAACAGAAATTAACAATAGCCGAACACGAGCAGAGAAAGTCAAAGCACAAGAAGACTACGCAGAAGCAAACAAGCAAGTGAAGGAAAGCATTAAAGCCGACAAGCAGAAATACATGGGAGAACTAGCAACGGCGGCGTAAAAAGCTGCAAGAGAAGGGAATATGAAACGGCTATATGATATAACGAAGAAATTGGCAAGGAGATATAACAAACCAAAGAGACCAGTCAAGGACGAAGAAGGAGAGACAATCACTGAGATTCAAGAACAGAAGAAAAGATGGGCAGAATACTTCGAAGAACTGCTGAATAGACCAGCTCTATTGAATCCAACGGACATCGAAGCAGCACACACTGACCTTTCTATAGATGTCACTCCACCAACCATCGAAGAAGTCAAGATGGCCATCAGACAAATCAAGAGTGAGAAAGCGGCAGGACCTGACAATATACCAGCTGAAGCTCTGAAATCAGACATTGAAGTAACTGCAAACATGCTTCACCTTCTATTCAAGAAGATTTTGGAAGAGGAACAAGTGCCAACGGACTGGAAAGAAGGATACCTCACCGAGATACCAAAGAATGGAGATCTGAGCAAATGTGAGTGTGTTGCTGTTGTCAGTACCAGGAAAAGTTTTCAACAGAGTGCTGCTGAATCGGATGAAGGACGCAGTAGACGCAGAACTTAGGGATCATCAGGCTGGATTCCGAGAGGATCGGTCGTGCACAGACCAGATTGCGACACTAAGGATCATGGTGGAACAATCAGTTGAGTGGAATTCGTCACAATACGTCAACTTCATTGACTATGAGTAGGCGTTTGACAGTGTAGACAGGAGAACATTATGGAAACTTCTTCGATACTATAGAGTTCCTGAAAAGATCGTCAACATTATCCAAAACTCATACGATGGATTACAGTGCAAAGTCATGCATGGAGGACAGCTGACAGATGCATTTCCAGTAAGGACCGGAGTCAGACAAGGCTGTCTACTCTCCCCATTCATCTTCCTTCTAGTGAATGACTGGATTATGAAGAATTCGACATCTGAAGGGAAATACGGAATACAATGGACAGCTCAGAATCAATTAGATGATTTGGACTTCGCAGATGACCTAGCCCTCCTCCCTCATACACACGACCAAATGCAGATGAAGACCGCAAATGTAGCAGCAGCCTCCGCATCGATAGGTCTCCACATTCACAAAGGAAAAAGCAAGATTCTCAAATGCAACACGGAGAACACCAACCCAATCACACTTGATGGCGAAACTCTGGAAGAGGTGGAAACATTCAAGTACCTGGGGAGCATCGTCGATAAACAAGGAGGACCTGATGAAGATGTAAAGGTGAGGATTGGCAAAGCAAGGGCAGCATTTCTACAATTGAAGAACATATGGAACTCAAAACAACTCTCAACCAATTTCAAGGTCAGAATCTTTAATACGAACGTCAAGACAGTCCTACTGTATGGAGCTGAAACCTGGAGAACTACTACGACCATCATCAGGAAGGTACAAGTATTTATAAACAATTGTCTACGCAAAATACTCAACATCCACTGGCCGGATACTATCAGCAACAGCGTTTTATGGGAGAGGACAAACCAGCTTCCAGCTGAAGAGGAAATTAGGAAAAGACGTTGGAAGTGGATCGGACATACATTGAGGAAATCACCAATGTGCACCACGACTCAATCCCTAACTTGGAATCCGGAAGGGAAGCGGAAAAGAGGAAGGCCAAAGAACACACTACGCCGGGAAACAGAAGCCGATATGAAAAAGATGAATGGCAACTGGAAAGAACTGGAAAGGAAGGCTCAGGACAAGTTTGGATGGAAAATGATAGGTAAGTTATCCAATCATATCTATTTTACGCTTATTTTCTTTAACATATTAGAATGCTTTAGCCTAATATGTACCTTCATAACAGAGAAACAGACAAAGTAGTCACACCTTAACTATTACTCTGTAGCTGTAAATAATTCCCCAAAATCAGTAGCTCATTAAGTGTTCGACATTGGATGCTGACCACGTTGTTTAAGTGGACTTGTTTAGCTGAAGGCTTTTGGTCACGCATCCGCACCAGATCACGTTGCAACACGGTGTGGGACACAGCTCCTACGTTACAGTAGCCAGTTAAGAACGAAGTTTCTCGATATATCGGTAACGAATCAAATATATTTTTCCTGTCTCTCCTCGTCTGACTTCTGGTTTCTATTCATCTGGGAACGAACGTTTATAGAAGATACTACTGGTTGCTAGTTACAAAACTAGAATATCCGTTGTATCCTCACCTCCATGAACATTGTCTGTTCTGCTTCTCATTCTTTCTTTCTCTCACACACTTTTTCAGCCCCCTTGAGATACGCCGCCAAAAACAGATGTGGAACGGGTGACTTCGTCCTGCACGATATATAAAGCTTTGAATATTCCAGAGCTTAATAAGGTTGCGGTTTTCAGAAGCCCCTAACTTCACATGGATCTGTTCTCGACCATCAGTTGCATGTAGCAATGCAACTTTCATAAAGAGCGCAAATTGTGATATTGACAATAATTTTTTTATTAGAACCATCTACATTCCTATCTTATAGAATATCAACCCAGATGATTAGTTTACTACACTGAAAAATTGTAACTTTTGTGATAATTTGATCGCCTCCAAATGCACTGGTACGGCCGAGAGTGGGGAGAGTCCGCCCTCCCTCACGAAATGCTCTCTCATGGCCACGCGTATATAGCCTCTGCCAAGGAAGTCCTATTCACTGCCTTCTCGTGGCATTACTGTTGTTTACGAAATTGAGAGGACGAAAAGCGAATGTCCGGCGCTTTAACCGGATTGATGGACATGGAGGGTCCACCTAGGGAGTTGGAAAACCCTCATTCCAAACCGATGGTGCACATGGGCTCCAGTATCCTGAGTGAACAAATGGCGTACGAACCAATCGTTGATCATCGGCTATCATGTGACTGCATCTATTCACGATGCTCCACTGCCTTGTGGACTAGACCTTCAGGTCGAAGGCTCTGGGTGTGGCCCCCTAAGGAAACCACCTGCTTCAGTCTGGGCACCCGGGGCAGTATCAAAACCCTCATACAATTAAATGAAATGATATTTTTGTGTGGCGCATATGTATCTGGTGCCTTTTTGTATCAATATTTATGTGTTTAAACAAATAAATAATTTGATTTTGCCTGTAAACTGACATACCTCCCGTAACAAACTGTTATTTAAAAACAAATTATTATTGTTGTATTTTGTTACTTGACAATTCGACTTTTACGTTTATTGATAAAGTGCCAGTCACCTAGTTATTGATTTTAAATATACTGGAAACAAAGTCGATTCAATGTAATTCGACATAAAGTAGCATCACCAGCACTTTTGTCACATATTTTCATAGCTTGCAAATACTATCTGATATTCTGTTTGTATTTACTCACAGGAGTGCTGTCTTTTGTTTTAACCTTTGGTGATCCCAATATTGTAGCGAATTGTGTAAGTCATCGTTTGGATGGTGCTGCTTATAGGCGATCCTAGACAACACGATTGCGTCCGAGTTGCGGTACTGAAAGTATTGGTCTTGCTCATATCTAAAATCTGTATTTCGGAATTTATCCATTTCCATTCGGTATGCTCATATTATGTCCTAGTGACTGGTATGCATTCTATCATAGTTAGTCCAATGATGGGCAAATTCGTATCAAAAATTTACACCGATGTCCATTTTCTCCGTTCTTTTTGGCCTAGTTCGTTGTGAGATAGGTTGTACAAATCGTTGACTCTCAGTGAGAAAGACCCAAAAAGCCTTTTTCATCCGCGAACCAATCACTAAACCTTTACTCATTACAGCAAAGGAGTCTTAGAGGTAACCTTCTGATGTCTTACAGTGTCCTTAAAACTTCTTGATACCCCCCCCTTAAACACATACTTAGGTTTAGCGCCAACGCTAACCTTAGGGGTTACATCAAAAGAACTGTAGACATAACCAACATTCATTAAGAGTTGCTAGAATTATATGCCGGCCGAGCTAGTCCAAAAGACTTCCCAGGAATATTTCAAGTGGAAATTTGACACATTCTTAAGGTACAAGGATAATATTCTATCAATTTCGTCTTCCTCTATTATCGTTAATATACATAGGTTCCTGCCTGAAGGTATTGATCATCCACTGATCCTACATACAGAATCCTATTAGGCGAAAGCTTGTATTCTGTCCACAACCATTTGAGCTGTTTGATTTGGGTTCAAAAATAGCTGGGCATAGTACGCCACAACAGACAAGGATATAGTATTTTATTAAGATTTACAAAATATTACGGGAATTAATAAATTTAATGACCACTGTCGTTCTGATTCTCAAATAGTGCAATCAGCATCTTGAATTTTGATCTTATCTAGAATAATCATCCCAATGCTTCCACAAAACTTTTAAAAACTGAGGTTGGAGAAATAGTGATGACTGATTTTTCTCCAACGAATATAATGCTCTACTCAATAAATGGTTGTCAATCTTTGACGTTGAGGACTATGAGGAACAAATGGACCACCATAAGAACATTTCCTACATGAATTGAGACTAGGCGATTGTCCAATCCAAGGCTGAGCCATCGGTATGTTATGGCGCAAAATCTAGGCGATGCGTTACGATAACAAAATGTTCTGTAAGACTTGTTATCGATGAACTCCTTATGTAAGTAATCAGCCAAAGTAGTAGTGTGTCAACAACTGTGAAACGTTTTGGTTGTGCTGTTAGCCTACTTCCTCTCAGCCCACGGCTTGCTAAATACATATAGTGGTTTACCTTATTATTACACTTTCTAATAATCGTTTGTATCCCTGGTCAGTAAAATTGTATGACTTTTTAATACTGGAACTATTCAGTTATATCTTCTCTGGTCTTTTCAACACCATCGTTGTTTACCATCTCTTTTATTGAAAGAGACGGTATCCACTTGGGTACTGTGTTGTTTCAGTGTGAGAAAAAGTTCATTCTCTTATTCGGCTATCGTTCTATGCGGGGCTAACTCAGGCCTAAAATTCCTACCTCGGCGAGGCTATCCATAAATCATAGTTTCGCCTCTGTAAGCACATCTGTGTTCCGAAATCTAACGAACGGCTTATTTTTCATTTTACATTTACCCTCAAACCTGAAACCACCAGAGTGTTCCCGATTTCGATCTTCGTAAACTCTGGTTAAATGTTGGATAGCTTTTGATGTTGCTATTTTTGTTTAACCAATAGCTCTATTTGTCACAAGAAAATCTTTGTTCTTACTTACGGATTGAGATATTTAGTGATCACAATTTATCTGACAGCGTTGCTTTAAAACCCTAAGTTCCAGCAAACATCTCAGTCAATGTAACTACTAAGGCTCTTTCACCATTTGTTGTATCCTAACGAAGAGTAAATGGACGGTAACTTTTAGGAACTACGTATAGAGTGTTACTATATATTGATTCTTATTGTATGCCTATTAATTAACTAGATCATATGTACTCATATTCCTCTTAATATAAGCTTTCATTTGGCCTACTTCCTATTATTATACGATTTAGTCATGTGATATATTAGCAGGTGCATGGGACAAAACACTATCCGTTTTTAGCAGGGCTTGGTGGGAATTTCCTTTTGCTTTTACTGTGATGAACTAAGCTACAATTCCGTCGCTGGTTGATAGTCTTACATTTTTTTGTGTCCTTATTTTTACCTCTGTCTATGAATTGTGTGTTCTGTATTTTTGTTTAAGATTTATATTGGCAACTTGGATTGTAATAATGGCTTATCCCATGTAAAACTACATTCTGAATATGTTCTGGAATCGTTTAAGGTAATATATTCTTTGTGAGTATTTTGTCACACATTATTCCACTTTCAGAAAAACTAATAAACTAATAGAACATGTTGTCATTTTCCATATGGATAGTACAAACGGTGGTTAGTTATCGAATAATTTGTTCGACAATTTTTAGATCCTGTAGTTGAATATGTCTGTCCATCTGTTAACAATGAAAATTCCCACTTTCATAAATTGCGAAATTTTGTTCTTCCATGTAGACATAAAAGGTCAGTTATATTTAATCTCCATAGTTAACTTATTTTAACAGTCTTATTTCGGAAGAGTATACACTTATATTCACGGATAGCGATGGAACTGTAGAATTTTTTGCTTGTATTACTTTACCTATTTCCGGATATATTGTGTGCGTTAGTAGGTAATATTTTTATCACACTTATCTTTATAGTCTAAATTTATGTTAATTTTAGTTATTTTCCTTACTTTGAACTTTTGCACTCAATCATAACTCTGATTAATCAAGAGCATTTATACAGAGAAGAAAACCGACGTAATATTGAAGTAATTCTAAGGGAATTGCATTATCATTCTGGTGTTGCTACACTTAACATTTCATCCCCTCCAAATTCTACGGTACTGCTCACATTCTATTTTTTAAACCAATTTATCCAAATAGAAGTTAAGTATACAACTCCCGGAAGCACAGTTTCAGTTTGTTTATCATGTAACTGATAATTGTCATTATTTCGCAAAATTTTGATTTTAGAGACATATTTTAGAGTATTATAATACATTGTCTATCGGCAATTGGATTGTAATATTTGAAAGGTGAGATAATGTATAGCCTGATTAATTAATAAAAATTTATCTGTTACTTCCTACTTCTAGCCTAATTTTGGAGAAAAGTGTAATATTCTACTCAAGTCGTTTGCAGCGTATTACTTCATGTCTTCTGGCCAGTTTAAGTTTGTTGTACCCACTTATATGGTATTTTTCATTCCAACTAACTTGTTTTTCTTTACATATAATCAGGCCCCATTTAATCTATTCTCTGTTACCTTCCAATTGTATTGAATATGTTGGGTAAGTAAGTAACGTCATCACTTGGAATTTAGATCTTTTTCTTCTGAAGCTGTCCGACCCCATTTGTCGCTGGTGTCCACTCATGTTTAATAGAGGTTTGTTTAATTACGTGTTTCAGATTAAGTGCCAAATTATCAGCAAGGGATTGTGAAGATTGTTGAATTTCATTGAAACCATTAACCGATCAATGTTAGACTACCTTTGAAGAGTTGGAAGCATTGGACTGATTTCAATGAAATTCAGCAGTCTTCACAACCCCATACTGAAAGATATCATGTGCTCACTAGTGACTAGCTTCAAGCTATTCTTGGACTTATAGTTAGAAGCCGTGACCAACGGAGTTCAACTGTGTCGGATGTGAGGCAGTTACCAACTTAAGACAACAGAAAATAGCCGCTCACTGCCTTAGATTGAGTGAAGTTAGGGATCAACACAATTGAACGCCAGCTCATTAGTCTAAAATTTGAGTGTTCGCGCGTGAAACTAAAGGTCGCGGATCCGAATCTCGTGTGCGGGATCATAAGTGTGCTCTACCGAGGAGCCCCACACTAGGAAAACACGGCCGTCCAGTGCTTCCAGGTTTCTAATTGTGGTCTAACATTGATTGGTTCATGGCTTCAATGTAAGTCTTTAGTCTTTTTGAAAGTTCTGCTTTTTATTTGTATAGAAGATGAAACCACTGTTAATTCCTGGAGTTCGGCTTGTGGATTTGGATCATGATGTGGTATATGGAACAGGAGATGTAGGAATAACCATGCCGTCTGTTTTAGTATGTTTAATATATATTTGTATATATTTATATATATTTATACTGGTGTTTCTACATATTAATTATCTTCTATTCGCACTAAAAATAATCATTTTGACGTATTATGCCTTAATATAAAATTCATATTGATTCATCAGGTACTTGATCTAATACACAGAAGCGCTCTGGTCTACTTAGAAGTAGGCAGATAAGAAATGTTTATCGGATGCGAATCTTGGCAAAGTATAGTTTATTTTCAACACATTGCGTAGAGTGTTTGTAATCATTGTAATGCTTATGAAATATATACGTTTACTGATATAAAGTTTAGGTAACCGACAAAGATGTCCAACTAGTACTTAACAGGATAGCACGTCGGTTCCAGCCCTCACGTTTCACATCATTTTATCAAGAAAAAGTCAGCATGAGAAATAAAAAGGATTGAAAGCACCAATTTAGGAATCAGTAGGGAACTCAAGGTAAAGAAACACATAAAATCAAGGAATGAAGACAGAATAAATATGCAGTATTCGACAGTTTTGGAAACATGCGTAGTAAACAAATCTGCACCTCAATTTCAAATCATATCGCTAAACATCTTCAACCACTAGTTAGAAGTTCCCACAGACTGTAACTATATCACCTGAAAAGTACTTCACTGTTCAGACAAACTCTGAGTCATCTGGAAGTTCGTGTAAATAAACGTTGTTACCGGTCCCTAACCATATATGATGAATATTTTGCGGAACCCGACCACGGAATCTGTAACTACTCCACCAGCCAATGGCTTCATATATATCAATGCATAGTTTATATATGTGGTTTTCAGTAATTTTCATGCCGATCGGCAAAATTTGAATGAAAATCCATGTTACTGCTTTTTCATCTTACGTCACTAACATGTGTGTAATTTATTATTATTTTATTATTTAAACACATAAATATTGATACAAAAAAGCACCAGATAAATATGCGCCTCACAAATCTCATTTGATTTGTGTGAGGGCTGTAATACTGCCCAGGTGCCCAGACTGAAGCAGGTGGTTTTCTTAAAGGGCCACACCCGGAGCCTTTGACCTAAACGTCTAACCCACAAGGCAGCAGAGCATTTTGAGGAGATGCAGTCCCATGGTAGCCGGTGCTCAACGATTGTTTCGTACGCCATTTGTTCACTCAGGATACTGGAGCCTATGTGCACCATTGGTTTGGAATGAGGGTTTTCCAACTCCCCTAGGTGGACCCTCCGTGTCCACCAACCCGGTTAAAGCGCCGGACATTCGCTTTTCGTCCTCTCAATTTCGTGAACAACATCCTCGCTGAGAGAAGGCAGTGAATAGGACTTCCCTGGCAGAGGCTATATACGCGTGGTCATGTGAGAGCATTTCGAGAGGGAGAGAGCGGACTCTTCCGACTCTCGGCCGTACCAGGGCATTTGGGTATCTTTTAATTTAACACTGAGGCGTTTAACTATAGAATTTCAATCTTGGAAAAACATTTGATTTCAATATCATGCAAAAAATATCCGAAAACTTTAATAGACATCAATACCAAAGTTGGATTTGTTGGTTTAAAATAAATTAAGCATTGGGTAGAAAGTTAATGATAGATAGATATTTTTGTTAAATCGCAATAAATAGAAAAATTATATTTCCGACGTTTCGTGTCTTTAATGTAGGCCGCTTCTTCAGAGTAAATAAATAACTGCGGCTAAATTAACACAAGTTTCAAACTTGTGTTAGCAACACTGTTCATTAACAATAAAGTAATCCTGTGTAAATTATATTACCTAGTATTGTAATCATTCCATCACATCGTCATGTTTGTTTGTTGTTCATATCTCCTCACAGAATTAATACCTAAAATTTCATGTGTATTATTGTACAGCCTGATAGTAAGTTCGCTAAAAAGAGATCACTTTTCTGAACTTTTCTTATTAAGTAATCGTTTGTCAAATGCATGAATGAGGTTATGCATCAAAGTGGTTGAGGTGGTATACATTGTTTATTTATACCCAAGAAGTTAATATCACTGAATGAATTTAATTTACTACATAGTTGGTAATAATTTTGTTATAATAAGTCTTAGCAACAAGATACTACTATCAAATATGTGTGTACCGTACTGTAAGGATTAAATTGTTTGAAATAGATGTTTATTTTTTTAAAAATTAGTTTTACTTTTTTGATGATAAATCAAGATTCCTATCTAATTATTGATATGGAAGCAAGAAAATTTACTGATGATATTACAAGTAATGTGGGTTTACATTGATGGCTGTGACTTTTTTATACTCATGCAATTTTATTTTTACACAGACATACTGTTTTTTCGTTCACATTTATTATTTCAGTCTTAGAAATGAGTTCTCAGATTATTCAATGACATTGTAAACTGCTGTTAATGATCCTTGTTTTATTTCGATACTTTGTCTTTTTTTTCAGCGTCATTGGTTGATTAAACGGTGTAATGCATCACATAGTGCAATTTTACGGCATATACGCTCAACAGAAAATGTTGCTTCAACTGCTGCCTTACTTCTAGCTCGACCATACTTAGAACTGATGGCTATTCTTCTTGGTAAGGTTACTATTTTTTGCTTCGTAATTAAAAATGATTTCATAGTGAATTAATTCTACTTACAAAAAAATAAAGAGACTGCAATTATTGGAAAAGCACATCACTCAATGTGTTCATCTACAATATAACCAGGCGATTTGTACCAATTATTTTGAAGTTATCAAATCATCGATTCCTGGAGAAATTTTATCGGATATCTACTTAATTTCGATAATGATTATATTTTTATATAATTCAATTTTTTTCAGACAAAACTAGTTTTTGCGCTTCATCAGGAAGATAGTCACATATTTGTAAGACTATTTAATCAAGTTTTGACAAGAGTTTGAATAGATTTGTTCATGCACATCTGCAACTTCACATAGTGATCAGCACAGGGTCTTCATCCCATGTGTGTACAACACCGTTTTTAGATTACTGAGTTATAATGCAATGGGCCACTTATTCATTTTCTAGTCAGTTCGTGATTTGACATGATTTTTATTAAATGTGACTAAGTTGCTGGCTTATTCTCTGCTTAGTTGACCCCTGAGTTCATGGCTTTTTACATATTCTTTCTGGAATCTATCTCAAATTAAGTCATTCAGGGGTTAGATGATTTTATTAAAATGTTTGCAATATTCCGTTAGATTTCATTACGAACTTATGTCAACGGATATTTAATGCTCTTTATCACAAGTGGACTGAAGTTTAAACTGTTAAATGTTGAGTTTTGATTTATCGATTGTTAAATATATTCAGAGATATATAGGACAAATAAGTGGTGTTCCCATATTTGGGATTCAGCTATGGCAAATTAGTATTTACGCGGGGTTAAATTAAGAAAAAGAACTCTCTAAATGTTACAAATGCGTTTTTGGTGTCACATATACAAGGCTATAAATATCAACACACAATTTACAAGTGAGAGGGGTGGACTGATGAGTGAGATACAAGATTGAAGCTTGTACAATCCATCGTATGTACGCAAATCTAAGTAAATACATAAGGCGGTAGAGCGTATCCAATATTTTTTAAAAGGCATCATTGTATTCCAATTAGCGTGTATTCGGTTCTATTAATGGTAATATATAATGTTATTATTACCCAACTAAAGTTTTCCAGTTCCAATTCTTTTGTTTCTAATATTATAAATATACTCTTTTTACCCTTTTCAAACCACTAGTTACTAAGAGTGTTGTATACCTGTTCTCGTTTTTCTAGATATTATCCATAAGAAGGTACCAAATTACTCCATACATTATATGAGGCTTGCATTACAATTTTAGACTGATTAAGCCTTCAGACAATTGCACGTGATCGGTTTATTCTTGTTGAGTCTGTTAGTTAAGACAATATTTTTAATCGCTACTAGCTGACAGTTTGTTTTGAAATCATATTTGTGGTAATCAATGCCTCTTACTTATTGTAAACGAATTTTTAATCTGATTATGATTATTAATTTACTACATCTTCTTTGTATTTTCCTAAATAGGCCGTTATCGATCAGCACTGCAACATAATGAAGTTTCTACATCTGTCGATCTTTTACCAATACAATCACCAAATGACGAAAGTCGATCACAAGATAAATTTGATCAACCTCGTATAGGTGGATGGTTTTTCAACCGTGCTGTATTTGTTACTTCTTGTGGTCATGAATTACAGCCGTATCTTACAGAACTTTTAAATTCTCAAATGGTGATACAAGTTAGTTGATCTGTTAATCGTTTAATTGTTTATACTCTATATACACCTATATATCTGTTATTTGGCATAGACGCGAAATATTGGCACTTAGTAGAACTGGAAGGTAAAGAAATAATATTTACTCAAATAAGATTAGGAGTGTTTGTTGAATTTCTATCGACTTGTGAAAATTCACTTTTGGGTAACTGTTTATGAAGAAACTTATCATTTTCACATCACATAAAGTTATTTGTTGTAAAATGGACCAATAATAAGAGCTATGTGATGGAAAATTCATTATTTCACGAATATTCTACTTAAATAAGTCAAAAGATTTTTCTAATTGTCGTTTTTAATTGCTAAATAGCTCACGTGCCATTTCATTAGGCACCATGGATGAGTGATGCTCTAGGGGATCCATCGTTGCTTAGGTGTAGGAAATAGGCCTACTGAATTTTTTGTCTTTTCAGCAGTGGAGCACCTGAATTATTAGTTGTTAGAAGGCACAGCACAAGCTTAATTGGCTTTGTGTAGACTGATGTGGAAAGTCAATCAGAAGTAACCTAATGAAAAGGTCAATCGATGGCAATTAAAAGTGACCTAAAAGACAAGTACATTTCATTGGCTAAGAAATTTCCTAATTTCCTAAAGATTTAAGTGATATATATGTATATGAATGAGCATTGGTGCATTTTATTCGGCAGCCAAATAAACTTTCTCTCTCAAGTAGTCAATTGGGGGGTTATGCGCGCAGCACGCCGTGTATCAGCACCAGAATCTGGACATCGTCCGTAACAACACAGATCGCTACATCGATATTTTGATTTGTATAACTAGAACCAATCTGTAAAACAATGTGGTTTTTATAATATTATCACGAGGATCTATTCTGTAATTTTTTTTCAATGCATGACATTATTTATAGTTGTCACTAATTTTACCACTTGAAAAGTTTCTATTATTGACTCTTTTTTATTCTACTTACATATGACTACTAATAGTAAACAGGAAGTATATTTAAAAATATAATGCTTTATGATGATGATGACGACGATATAAGCATTCACGTAATTAATTCGACTTAATGTCGTAATAACAGTGCGATAAGTTATATTTCAGAAGTGAATTTACTAACCTTCAAAAGAGTATTTTTTTTAGCTCAACTCGACTGAATCAATGAGCTAATGCTAATATACTCAGCCTAAACCGGTACATTTTTTGTGATAGGTAATGATGCGTATAATCAGACCGTCTAAATCAAAGTAAACGATGTTTGTGTATATGCAACCCATTAATTTAAAGTTGGGTTCATTAACAACTACCAAACCACTAGTCCACCGTATGTTTTCATTTCAATCTTTATTTGGTTTATGAGAATATACTGAATAAGTTATCTGTAATATTTAGTGCTTTTCCCACCAAATCCTTTCGTGTTAAAAATTTCAAGTTATATAACTTGAAGTATCATGTAACGTTATAATCCTGGAGTCTTTTCGGTAGATTCGACTAGTCATATTAACACTACTACGTATTATTAATTGTATCCATCGAATACTAGCTATCGAATACGCACTATATGTTCGGCGGATGTAGTTGACAATGAGCTAAACACATTGCATAATGCTCTAAGGGAGAACGGATATCCCAGAAAATTTATAATTAAATATATGATCTTTAAAGTGAAAATAGGCGAATTCCAAACGGTCAAGAAAAAGTCCTTGTTCATGCGCCTACAATTCAGGGGGGATGCCGCTGGCGAAATACTTGCTCAGAGATTACGCAGATCTATCCAAAAATCTTTCAACGCAGGTGAACTACGTTTGGTGTTTTCTACGCGTCCGATGGTGACACCGAGGCTTAAAGATGAAGTTCCTAGAATGACCACTTCATTTTGTATTTATCAGTTCGACTGCTCCTGTGGAGCAAGTTATATTGGTCGAAGTTCTAGGAATTTACATTTTCGTGCTCGTGAACACCTCCCAGCGTGGCTAAGCAAAGGTCTGATGAAGAAAGTAAACAGCTCGATTTTGGCCCATTTAGTACAAACTGGTCATAGTGCCAGTATAAACCAATCTTTTTCAATTATTTATAGGGTCAGTAATTTTTTGCCTAAGCTTGTCAGGCTTAAAGTCCTTCAAACGGCGGAGGCAGTAGCCATCAGAATGAAGAAACCTGAGCTATGTGTACAGAAGAAATATCTCCAACCCCTACTTCTCCCTTGGCCAACCACAAGGCCAATTAATGAACAATCATCTTAGCTATTGTATGACCTAATTTGACTATGTACTTACGACCTTTCGTAGTCAAATGTAATTGTCTCTCTTATCTTTATTCACAAATCTTTGTATTTTATTATTATTATTATTATTATTATTATTATTATTATTATTATTATTATTATTATTATTATTGGTTAAATATCATTATTAATCCCCCCTAGACATGATTCATTCACATCGCATTGATCCCTCCTTATTACGTCTCACTAATTTTTCACACATTTAGTCTTCCACTTGATCGAATTGTAATTGCACTATCATATCGCTCTCACCCTATCTGACCCATATTTATATTCTGATCACAGATCTTAAATTTTCATTTTACGTATATACAGATTCAAGTTAACATTCTATATGAGTCATATCAACATTAACTATTTGGTTTGACAATCCTAAATTTACATGCATTAAACTATGTACTTTGCCTTTAACCTGGCCAATTTTTCGGATTATTAATTTGGATATATAATTGTAGAACCTGAAGAGAATTTATCGAAAAGAATATTCTTCGTTCAAATATTAGTCTATTAATTGTATGTTTACTTCATTCATGATTATCACTATCACTACATTGCCATAAATGCTATAACTCAAATTTTAGTGAACTTTAACTATGCTTTATGTATCATTGGTTCTACACATGTTTATCTATGTTGCTCACAGTTAACAGTTTTATCACTAACTAAAGCAATTTACTAGCCATATTTATACAATTAATAAACCTTGAGATTCTCTATAAAACTACTGTCTTCCATGTACTTATGTCATTATTGTAATTATTTTCAGAACATAAAGCTATGTTTGCTCACTACTAGCTGATGTCGACAGTTAATTCCCAGAGTTTAAGTAAGGAGCTGTGACCAGCGAAGTGTCGTATGTGAAGCAGTTACGTACCAATGAGATTAAGAGTTGTTTGTACAGTATTGAGAATTAGTTGAAGCTAAACTTATGAACGATTATATTCCAACTCAGTAATCTAACGTTTAAATGTTTGCCTCAAGGTATGGAAGTCTTGGTTTTAATTCTCACTTAAGTCGTGAATGCACATGGCTGAGGAGTATTATTCTTGGACCAAAAAATGTTCAATGTTTCTTAGTTTTCAATGGTTGTCTAGTCAAGATCACTACTTGATGTAGATCCATCGTTTTAATTTCTAGTCCACTTTATTCTCACAATGATATATAGGAGTTAGTCATATATATATATATATATATATATATATATATATATATATATATATATATATATATATATATATATATATATATATATAACGATTGTTACATATTGTTAATCGATGTGCACATATTCTACAAAGTGTAAATACATTAAGCATGTGTAATTTTGGTTGTTTGTTCATTTGACATTATTAATATTCAAAATGCCAGTCATTCAGTTATGTATAATACAACCAACTTACTTATCTAACTGATTGTTTATCTCTTTAGTCTTAACCATTTTTCAGATACTCATAAATTATATCATTGGTATACTGAATCGTATACTTGATTTTCTAGAGTGAATAATTAATGACTAATGTATACGCTGATTTTTGTTGTTCAGTTGGAAATAGAAATCATTTTTCAGCTTGTTGATTACTTCAAATCGTTTAGTAATCAGTTATATAATCTTGTATCTTTTCTATCCTAAATTAATTCAATCATCAAAACTGTTATAATTAAATTGAATCTATAATCCTGAGTTTTAAGTATTCAATTCTCAATAAGTCAACCCTACTATTGGTGTAATATATCTAAGTTATAGTCCATTGTCTAAATATTTCCTGTCAAGATATATCTTTTATCACAGACATTTTACTCATTTACTTAAGTCTGATCTGGTAGTTTTGACGTTGGTTTATTTTATTCATAATAAATAATGTAAGATTAACTTTTAGTGACCCTTTATCTGGCTCCAATAATTGCTGCCGAATATATATTATTTATTTATTTAAACTCATATATATTGGTACAAAAGGGCACCAGGTACATATGCGCCACACAAAATAATGAAAATAGGAAGAGAAAGGATGAAAAGATAAGGGGGACTGAAATGTACAACCGGAAGACTCTTTCAGTTAAGAAAGTTAGAACCACTCTTTATGAAGAAAAGAGAAGAAGGTTACAGCAGGATCGCCACTGGCTTCTATTCTGAGCCATATCCGATAACGTCTCTAGCCACTATGTTGCACCATCTCTCGGACCCCAGCCAGGGAGTCGTGAAGGGCCAACAGAAGCTAGCCCTTTGCAGCTCTCTTTCATGTCACGACACTATGTCATACACTGACCACCTCTCCGCTTTTTCCAACCAGTCCCAAAGTCGGCAAATAATGCACGACGTGGAAGTCTCTGGGACGACATTCGTAGAACATGTCCAAGCCACCGAAGTCGGTGTTTCGAGATGGTGACACCAATTGAATTATCGTCTCTGCGCCCAAACACACGATGCCGAACCTCTGCATTACTAACATGGTGTTGCCACTGAATGTCAGCAATCCTTCGGAGACAACGATGATCGAACACAGAGAGACGTCTAACATCCTCAACTCGGAGAGGCCAGGTTTCACAAGCATAGAGCAAAACTGCTCTCACCGGCGCGTTGTAGATCCGACCTTTTACAGCCAGACTAACATCACGAAGGCGCAAAAGATGGCCCAGATTGGCATAAGCCGCTCTGGCTTTCCTTATACGTGCATCAATCTCATCACTCACGCCACCACCAGCACTTATGTAGCTACCTTGATACACGAACTTCTCAACTACTTCAATCTCCTCTCCATCCAGGGTGAGTACAGGATGAGAGTCCTGCCAGTCTTGTAGGAGTACTTTGCACTTGGAGGGTGCAAAGCACATACCGTACCTGCGGACACTGATTGCCAACTGATTAAGTGCGAATTGCATGCCTTGGGTATTATCGCACAGTAAGACAATATCATCCACATACTGGAGGTCGAGAAGTCGTTCTCCAGGCAACATATCCACACCGCCATTACTTACATCCATCAGAGCTGTTTCCAGGATGTCGTCGATGGCAAAGTTGAAGAGGAATGGTGAGATCGGGCAACCCTGCCTAACCCCACTGCTCGAATGGAACAAGAGAGAAAGGTGGTTGTATGCCCTCACTCTGCCTGAGGTGTTCGTATACAGGGCCCTTAAGATGTTAATGAACTTCTCAGGCACACCCTTCTTCAATAGACAATCCCAGAGGACAGTCCTGTCCAACGAATCGAAGGCCGCCCTGATATCAAGAAACACTACGATTGTTGGCCTGCGATAAGTATGACGGTGTTCTAACATTTGGCGGAGGGTGAAGATGTGATCAATGCATCCTCGACCAGAACGAAAACCAGCCTGCTCCTTGCGAGTCAATCGTTCTCGGGTTTTAAACAACCTACGAAGAATGACAGAAGCCAATAGTTTGGACGCAATCGGAAGTAGACTTATCCTCCGATAGTTATTACAGGAACCAGGTGAACCCTTATTAAAGATAGGGACGACTATCGACTCATTCCATGATGTTGGAACACTTTCTTGCTCTCAAACCTTTCCAAACAACACCTTCAGTTCCTTAGCCAGAAAGTCATCACCATCTTTAAAAAGAGCCGGAGGTAAGTCAACTGGGTCCGGTGATTTGTAGCGCTTCAAGAGTTGGAGTTCCTTGCGTACTTCCGCCTCGTTTGGTGGATCAGTCGTCACCGGCCATGAGGGGCAGGACAAACTGGTTGATGTTGCCGGAGCAGCAGGCCAGTTGAACCGCCCTTCGAAAATTTCCGCCCATCGTCCAAGACGTCGAGAGATGTTAGTGATTGGCATCCCATCATCCTCGTGGATTGTTTCACTCACACGAGACTTCTTACTGCCAGTGGCTCGGATGAGTTGGAAGAGCTTCCGGCAGTTACCAGATGCGGCTGCTGCTTTATCTCATTAGCACGTTCCGACCACCAGGCTTCCCGGTCCTTACGTAAGCTTTGCCCGATTTCATTACGTAACAGCCTTCGTTTGTGGTCATACTCACGGTCACCCGGAGTAGACCGACGGGCTTCCATCAATTGTAAGGAGCCAGAAGAAACCCAGTGCTTGTAAGCGGGACGTTTCGCGAAGCCGCAAGCGGCTTTACTCGCCATTTTTATGGCGTCGTGAAGATGCAACCAATGCTCATCTATACTTTTCGTTGGGATGGTTGCTAGCCTAGAAGCTAGCTCCGCTTGTTACTTACTTGCAACAGATGTTTCAGCCAGTTTACTAACATCGATCCGTTGATGGCGGTCAATCGTTCGACCACTGAAAAGTAAGGTGAGATTGGCGCAGACCAGGGCATGATCAGACTCCAGATAGGTATTCCAAAAGGAGCGGCAGTCTTGTACACAACCACGCCAGCGGTAGCTGATTGCGATGTGATCAATCTGAGTCCAGGTTTGAGATGCAGATGGAGGACGCCAGGTGGCACACCGGCGATGACTGTGCCGGAAGTTAATGCTAGCCAGAAACAGGTTGTAGTCTGTGCACAGTTGCAGCAAACAGTAAGTAAGTCGAATACGAGAATCGATTTCGAATACGTATATTTCATACAAACATTGATCCAGACAAACGAGCGGAGAAACGAAGAGAAGAGGGCGAAGCGAAATGACGCGCAGTGGAGAAGGGTTCCTAGCCAACTCCGTTTAACCAACCGTTTATCAATATTTATCGCTAGATAAAAATAGGTTGTAGACGTGCTATAAATAGGACAAGAAATGTACACACACATACGCTCACATAAAAACAATCAAGGTTGATAAGTTAATAATTGCCAAGGTCAAAACGTGACTCAAGAAGAACGGATAAATTGGCCTGTCCTGTATCAGTTCGAGGGATAACTTTTTTTATGTAATTCATATTGTAACGTATTCGTGGGTTTCTTTTAACGAGTATTTTAGTCAACTCTATTTCTCAGACAAATGAAATTGTGCCAGTTCATTGTTTGTAGAAGAACTTGCGGATTATGGTGGAAAGTTATTTCAAGTCTGCCAAATAGGATTGTAACAATAAACCAGGCGGAGATAGATAAATCAGTCTATCTCTGATAATTTTGAGATAAATCATACGTTTAGTTTGTCGTTTAGTAGTTTAGTCATTGACTATCAACCAAAGGTTAGAGATGTATTACTCATATCAGACGACATATACCCTGATGAGAAATGTTGACCAACATAAGAGCAGACCAGAATAATATTTGTAGCTGTCAAACAAAAAATTTTCATCACTCCACAATGTTATTGACCCCTTAGACTTTGTCGTGTCTATTATTAGCTTCATTCTTCCCCGTTTGATAGACAATTAACATTATATGAATATACAGGAAAATTTTCAGTTATATACTAAGTCTTGAGTAATTTTCATAAACGGAGCAATATTATACTCCTATCATTTATACTTCTATGCTACCCCTACGTATGACTTATTCTTAACCGTCCATTCATATTCCATAGCTCATATGATATTTGATCATTGTTATTACTTTTGTTGTTTTAATCATGAATTGATCCTAGCTAAACTAATATTGTAAATCAGAAAGAAGTGAACAGCTATTTCGTCCTAGCATGGGGCTCCTCAGCAATGTACGTTCACGATCTCGCTGAGGATCGAATCCGTGAATCTCAGTTTCTCCCATAAACCCTTAACCTACAGACGACTGAGGTATCATTTAACGGTGTACGCGCCTAACTTTAACCAACTCTCGATATTGCGTTTATTTATTTATTTATTTAAACACATGAATATTGGTACAAAAAGGCACCAGATAAATATGCGCCACACAAATCTCATTTGATTTGTGTGAGGGCTGTGATACTACCCAGGTGCCCAGGCTGAAGCAGGTGGTTTTCTTAGGAGGCCACACCCGGAACCTTTGACCTAACGGTCTGATCCACAAGGCAGTGGAGCATCGTGAGGAGATGCAGTCCCGTGGTAGCCGGTGACCAACAATAGATTCATACGCCATTCGTTCTATCAGGATCCTGGAGCCCATGTGCACCATTGGTTTGGAATGAGGGTTTTCCAACTCCCCTAGGTGGAGTCGCCGTGTCCACCAACTCGGCTAAAGCGCCGGACATTCGCTTTTCGTCCTCTCAATTTCGTAAACAACAGTAATACTACGAGAAGGCAGTTAGTAGGACTTCCCTGATAGAGGCTATATATTCGCGTGGTCATGTGAGAGCATTTGGAGAGGGAGAGCGAACTCTTCCGACTCTCGGCCGTACCAGGGCATTTGGGGCAAAATATCGATATTGCGTGGCAATCTTCCACTGCATGTGGATTCTCATACTAAAAAAGACTAATGCCACTACATTTTTAGCAAATGTACTCTAACACATTGTTTATTGTAATACAATTGATGTGACGATAAAAATAATCATATTTCTTCTAATTTATTTTTGGGTCCCACATGGTCATACCGTAAGAGACAGGAGAGCAGTTGTATTGATCTTGTCCGAGCATTGATTGGATCACTTAGACTGTTTATCTAATACCAATGACCTTCGGCTAATGAACGACACGATTTTAGTGAGATGACGGCCAAGAATAATACTTTATAACCGTTAGTCCAAAAACAGTTTCCCACACTCTCTCGCCCGGCAGCTAGAATAGAACACAATAGCGCAAGTGGACAACTCCTAACTATACAGTTTGAATTTATGAATCGCTCATACAACAATATCAAGTAAAATCCTGACCACACATCAACGTAATTAAGAATTTACAATGCGGACATAACTACGCTATTACTGGGAAAAAGACTGAGTAATTGGTCTGTCACAAAGTAACAGTAACTTAAGAAAGGTACAACACATGATCACAGTTTATGCATCACGAGAAAGCTTGTAAGTAGTAGAATACGAAAGAACAAAAATTTAGGTATTTGATAATTATACACATTTGCTTCATGTGGGACAGTTCTGAAGACTTAATTTTAATTAATACTTATCCTGTTATAGCAATTATGTTATCTGAGTACCGAATAACATTTAACTTTTACTCCAAACTTTTTCAACATAATCATTAAGATTGAAAAATAATGGTTTGTTTTCTTTCTCTTCATCATATTTTAAACTTTCTAAAGTTTTTTGAATCACGTGTAGCAGTTTTGAATTCAGATATGGCGTTTATTCCACCAGATGATTTTGAAGATATTATCGACCATGTTTCCATCCCGAAACGTTCTGGTGGATTAAATGATCTACTGAATTTTGGTCGAACTGAATTTGATAAAATAACTCGAAAAGTAAGTTTTCCAAGGGAAAAGTCCAAATAAAATTTACGTAATCTTATGAATGACTGAAAGTATTACTGCTTTTAGTGATGATTAACATTGGTACTAAAAATTCACGTCAATTTATTTTTGATATTATTTAACTGAATAATATTTCTTTTATGGTTTGATAATATGTTCATTAAAACAGGAATCCAGCAGTTTTGTTTTTGAATTCTTGGTTATGTTTATAAAAATCTGCTGAATTGTGTAGTATTCTTCATGTTTCAAGTACTGATTATTAGTATTTGTAGTGCGGTATCTTAGTAAGTTGATGCGCAAAGTTTTCGGTTAGTTGACTGTAGGTTTGAAACATCACTTTACGTACGTAGATTTGGACAGCCGAATCAGTATTACTGTCTTTCTTACTCCAAAAATGTTGGACGGTAGCTCAATGGTTAAGGCGTTTGAGTTTTAGTCACTAGACAACCGCGCAGTACCAATATTCCTCACATTGAGTGTGGCTCGAAGTTAAGTGCACGAGTCTGTAACCTGATAAATGAATTATCCATATCAGGAAATCTTCATACAAACAGTATGGCTCGAAGCCGTGTAAATAAACAGATTCTTAGTAAATGATTCCTAAAAAAATAATGTAGTCTTTTTGAGAATGATTCAATATTGTTGCTGGAAAACATGCTTCGATGTCCGTTGGATTCAATGGAGCCGGTCAATTCAAAATTGTTCCTTCCACCCATGTAATTTTGAATGAATTGAGCATTAGGTAGATTGTTATAAATAAATAATATATTTATAATATCCCAATGGGTAGAAAAATTAGATTTTCTGACGTTTTTTGACTCAGTAGAGGCCACTTCTTCAGAGAACAAACAACCAAATTAACATTAATCCAAGACTATTTAAACTTGGATTAATGTTAATTTGGTTGTTTGTTCTCTGAAGAAGTGGCCTCTACTGAGTCAAGAAACGTCAGAAAATCCAATTTTTCTACCCATCGGGATATTACAAATATATTATTTATTTACTTCCATCCATCTGTTCCCATTTCCCTGAATTTCAGTAATTGCCCTGCCTTTTTTGACCTCGTCTGGTCCCTCTGGTTTACTATATTTCCCTACTAGTTTCTTGTTCGTGTCGTATACTTGTTTCATATTTCCTCGTCTTGCAGCCTTTTCCGCTGTATTTCTGCTCGTCGTCTCTAATACTTCACTCAACTTGCTTGTTTGCTTCATTGTGTTCAGCTTGTGCCTTGACGTTCTCTGTTCTTGTTTAACTGTTGTTAATCACTGTCTTCTTGTTCTTCATTCCTTGAATCTTGTGCAAGGTTTCCATAGAGATCTATTCCTTATGATGATGCATGTTGCGACCCAGAACCTCCTGACACGTTGAACTAAATGCTTGTCCAACCCTTTTCCAAATGTCCTCTATGGTAGTTTCTTCTTCTTTCAATAGATCCTGTAAGGCCTGTAACCCGTTGTTGAGAGTTATCTTGAATTCGTTGAGTTTGTTAGTATGTGGAATGAAGGCTATATTGAACTTTTGTAACGTTTTTTGTCGATTTGTCCATTGCTTCTTTAGCTTTGGTTTCATTTTGGCAACCCCACAATTGGTGATCTGAAGCTACGTCAGCTCCTCTCCTGGTTGTCACGTCTTCCATTGACCGTCTGAATCTTTTATTGATAGAAATATGATCTATCTGGTTCTCTGTGCTGTGATCCGGTTAGACTCATGTAGCTTCGTGTATGTGTTTGTGATAGAATTATGTGCCACCTGTAACCAATTTGTTGAATGCCCATAGATTTTCGAATCTGTCTCCACTTTCATTACTTTCAGTCGGTTGATGTTGTCGTCACATGATATCTTCGTACGCGGTGTTGTCCATTCCGACTTTGTCGTCATCTTACCCCCCATTTCCAGTCTAGTTGACCTTTTATTTTTATATAAAATTTTTTTAATAAGTATATGTGTGATCAGATTGTTCGAAATGTATTGCGTTAATATATCACATAGTTCTGATAATCTTCGTCTTCTTATTACACTATCGAAATTTTACGTCTAGGTTCCTCATCGGGATTGTCAGTTCGTTTCCTGAGCACTTCTCCATTATTGGTTGTAGCCTCTCGTATAAGTGATATTTATCGTCGTCGTTGATATCATTGTGGGGTGCATAACATTGGATAAAATTCATTGTGACTCTCTCCTTCTTTGTTTTGAATAATGCTTTGATGATTCCGGATCCATGGGATTCCAATCCTACTAATGTTTTACATGCTTTTTTGGACAACATCAGAACACCCCCCTGAGTGTGGGGCACTTTCCTCTTCGTGATTGGTGTAGAACAGCATCACTCCCGACTCTCACCTTTTCTATCTATTTTGAGTTCAATGTGTTTCACTGATTTCGAGCACGATTAAGTTGTGCCTCTTCATTTCCTAAGCTCTTTGACTGGTCCTCCCGGTCTCCCAAATTATCTGGACATTCTATGTTGCTGTGGTTGTTAGAAGGGGCATCAGTCTCGAGACTTACGAGGAATGTGAGCATTCACCATGAAGTGTCATAATTCTTCTGAATGAAGATCTTTCAACTCGGAGGACAAAATTTAAATAGCTTAAATTGTGTTTTGTGGTTAACGTTGTTTTAGCAACGTTTTTTCATACGGGATTGGGTTTCTGACCTGATGCCAAACCCTCCTGTTTTGTGTGGACATTGGACCGGTAGTAACCCCAGACGAGCTACAGGCGGAGTTAGTATATCGTTGTTTGTATTTAATCTAGTCAGTTTACATAATATATATGCTATCGTAGCTTAGTTTTCTTTTGTCTGTCGTCTAAACGTCAACAAAATACACAGAGGTACATACACATCCAACTCACTTTTGCATCCTTTTTATTCATTGTCAAATTTGTTTTATCGTATTTCTTACATCCCTTGTAGGATAGATCAATTTGTCCTTCAAATTGTAGGTCATGATACGTAATCTTTTGGTAATATAAATGCTTTCTTTTATTTTCGAGCATAACTACCCTTATTATTATTAATATTAGTCAATTAACTTATCGCTTAGTAAAAGTCACTGTCATATGTGTCTAGTTCTTTTTGGTCGACTTTCCGTAGGTTCAGTAGGTTAAGTAACTTGGCATCGTGTGAACTAAGTTTGGATGCTAAGTGTTTAGAATTAGTCCGTAGGAAACTCTCAACCTAGGCTTCGTGCTTGTTGACACTTGTTGTCAGGGAATATCTTTGATCTTCAGAAAGCTGGTTCTCCCTATAGTATTCGGACCTGGGTAACCCAGTTTCACAGTCCTAGACGTTATGACATAGTTATTCCTATCGCGACCTGCCTCCTTTAGAATGAGGTATGTACGTTAATTGGTCACTGATTGAGTAGCGGTCAATGTCATTGTTACCGATATTGTTTCGTAAATCATCTTCACAATAAATAAGCAAATATTCTTTATTTGAAGTATTAATCCATAAGTTATAATCATATATATATTTCAGCTGACGCGGAAATCCGAAAAACTTTCACAGAAAGTAAGTTTCATATTATTAGATTTCTCTTGTTATATATATATATATATATATATATATATATATATATATATATATATATATATATATATATATATATACGGTTTGAAGAGTACCAATGGCTGGTTTATTTTGTTATTCGATCAGTCATTGTCAATCGTTCATTCATTTTTTGATTTTGCGTCAGTTGAGAATGCTTTTAAAGATTCGTATTTCTATTCGATGAAAATTCTCCACATTCAGTTCGGTTTTTATTTTCTAAGATTCTTTTCTCTCATTGGGACATAACATACTAGGGAAGATTTTTTGTCAATCCATGTTGTTTTCTGAGTTCCTCTCTCTATATTATCCTAATCAAACCATTCGTATTGGAATCAATATTCGAATGGTTATATTAATTTTACACCATATTATGCATGTCAATTACACAATTAGCACCTAGTAATGGAGTTTGTGTTGGTGTCACTTTTCAACTGTCTTTTTTATTTATTATAAAACATTCTTCTGAAGTGGAATTTGTAAATCTTAATAGCTCACTTCATACCCTTATTGTATATTCAGCTTTCTTTATGAAGACAAGATTGACTTGGTAAAATACCAAGATGAATGAGGTGGCTCAACACATAAATTGCCTGATTGGTCTTCCAGTTTTTACTATTATAAAACAACCATTTATTAATTAAGTTCATATTTTAGGAAAATTCAAACTGCTATATATATTTCCAACTAGGCCAAATAATTTTTCAAATAACAATTTATTAATAGTATACTAGGATTATCAATGTCTACCTGCGAGACGAAAATGTATTACTTAGGTTGTAAAGAGCCTAGATAGCGTCTCATTCTCCTGAAAACCAGTATAATAATAAAGTTCTCCCTTAATATATATATATATATATATATATATATATATGCCGCTTGAGCGATTGGCTAATTGCTAAAGCAAGTAATTTCCATCTATTAGGTTGTAAGTTCAGACTCTACAACATGTAATTCGGTTTATATAGTCAAGTTTTTAATACAAGCTACTATACAAAATGTCGATCATAGCCGAGTACGCGAATCTGTACCACGATACATATCTTAGTTGAACACTTAAACACCGACTTTCAAACCACTTCCTAGTCTCCAGAATTGTTCTATTCTTTAACTCGGAACAAAAAGCAGAAAATGTTACATTTGCGAAAAGCTTTATTCTTAAATTTAGTATATGAACAGAAAAGAAATGTATTTTCACAAGGGGGTTTTTGTGGAGATTTTAGTAATTTTGTATAGTTAAGATCATGAGTCAATTGAAGCTAGACCACCGTCTTAAACCTGGAAGCACTGGACGGACGTTTCGTCCTATTGTGGGACTCCTCAGCAGTGCGCATCCACGATCTCGCCTCGCGGGATTCTCTACCTGACATGAATTAGCTCCACCGGCCACGACTTCTCACTAGAACTCCAGGAATTACTTCATGGAGCCAGTCACCAGTCATCATATGATCATTATCACAAGGGGGTTTTTCAATTGATTCATGATCTTAACTATATAAAATTACTAAAATCTCCACAAAGCCCCCCTTGTGATAATAATCGTATGCTGACTAGTGACTGGCTCCATGAGGTAATTCCTGAAGTTCTAGTAAGAAATCGTGCCAGTGGAGCTAATCCATGTCAGGTGGAGACGGGTATCTACCTCAGTCCGATGGGCGTTGGCCGCGCAATTTCTTGGATTGGTTGAGGTTAGACATTTACACCGCTGGATGCCGGTTCAGTGGTCTATCGGTTAAGTGCTCTGGCGCGAGACTGGTAGGTCCTGGGTTCGAGTCCCGCGAGGTGGGGTCGTGGGTGCGCACTGCTGAGGAGTCCCGCAGTGGGACGAAACGGCCCCCCAGTGCTTCTAGGTTTTCCACGGTGGTCTAGTTTCAATTGACTCATGATCTTAACTATATAGAAATGTACTTATTGAATCTTGTACTTAACTTTAAGATTTTAAAAGCTTTTAAAAAATATGCTAAAATTAGTGACAAATCCAATTGTCGTCCAGTCAACGTAATAAAAGTGTAATTCGTTGTTTTCTAGAGTTTTCTAATGAACACTGATTGGTAGTTGTATTTTTCTGGCATCTGAAGAGTTTTTTTTTAGGTTTTTAACAATTTGATAAGTTAATTGTTTCTCATCAGCTACTCCCATTAATTTTCATAAATTATCTCTAACATGTCAACTGTGTTTTGTAACAAACGATAGCTTTTTGATGCTTTTCGCTTTAGGCAACACGTTACTATTTACCATTATTGTGAAATGAATATCTTATTTTGATTTTGAGAGACCAATATTATCTATTAACACTGAACTTTTATAGTATAGGTATTAAACTGTTTCCCTTTTCTACTTCTTCTCCCTTTTCCTCTTTGTTCCTATTTATATTGTTCATTAACTGTCCACTGATGATTATTGATGGTCAAAACATTAAATCCAAATTCAAAAATAATATATTTTAAAAACCAGTATAAAAAATGAATGTTAAGTTCTTATGCTTATTCACTCATTAAATAATTAATTGTCGCAGTTTAAACCATGAACCGATCTTACCTAGACCACCATTGAAAACCTAGAAACACTAAGTGGCTGTTTCGTTCTAGTGTGAAACTCATCAGCATTGTACATTCATGATCCACAACCAGGAGTTGGACGCAGAGTTTTCGTGTGCAAACACTAAACTTCTAGACCACTGAGCCAGTACCCAACCATATTAACGTTTGACTTCAGTCGATTTACGATATTCCCCATTCATCTGTCATATTTGGGCGAGAATGATAATCATTGGTTGCCTGCTTAGACAGACTTGTAGATAGTCTGACAGATGTCAGATGAGTTATATATTCCCCTATCGTTATTATTTATTATTAATGATTGATTGTTCTTTTGTTGTTGGACTGTGTCGGGTTTTGGTGTGGAAATATATTTACGTTCTAGTCAGGTTAATCACGTGTCCTTGATCTGAGTTTTTTTGAAGTCCTGTAGAGTATACACTGAGATGGAATCTAGTATAGATATTCGTTCAAGGTAAATTAACGTTCCATTCATGTAAACAGGAAAAAGGACCGTCATAACAATCCCCTGCAGTAGGTAACTATCTCCTTACTAACTAGCTTCAAGAAGCAACTCATGGAGGTCTAATTAGAAGTGATAACCAGTAAAGTCCAACCATGCTGGATATGAGACCGTTATCCACCACAAGCAACGGATAGTGGTTGGACGATATTTTAAATTGGCTGAAGTTAAACGTTGACATTGTCGGATGCCGGCTCTACGGTCTAGATGTCAAGTGTTCGCGCACGAAACCAGAGGCCCTGGGTTCAGCTCACGGATGTGCACTGTTTAGGTGTCCCAGTCTAGGACGAATAGGCAGTCCAGTTCTCCCAATTTTTCAGTGATGGTTTAGGTAAAATTATACAAACTAATAAAAACTACAATTTCTACTCACCTCACTACAGTAAAAATTGTTAATTACAATATGTCTTATTTATGATATTCCAAGTACTCAGTTTACTGTCTCAAATATATTTAGTCCACAAAAGATTGACTTAATTAATGGAACAGTTTAATGATGTATTGTTAACATTAAACAATCCAGTAGTTGCATTTAGTATTATTGTTTATTCTTATTTCATACATTAATAATAATTACTTAAGTCCTGCTGTTTCAAATAATGAGCAACACATAATTATTACAGATATTGTTACTTTTTTCGGAAAATACTTCAGATAAATTTATCAGCAGTATTAGTAGTAATATTTCCGAATATTATGTGTAACCCGAAGGTCATGAGAAGTTGCTGTAGCGTCGAGATACACGAAAAATAAATCTCTCCTGTTCTGCCTACTGGGTAAGTAAGGTCAAGTAAATGGACACGCCAGCATCTTGTATGTGTGTTTCGAAGATACAGCATACATCAATAACAATGATTTCTAGAGTTTTAGATAATGATGCCTTTTGACCGACTTCATGTATGGTTCGGATGTTGAAAGCTCAAAAGTGTGCTTCCAAGCACGGTTTCAGTGAAACCGGGATAGCATTTCGTAAACTTAAATCATTATCATTACTGGAATATATGGAGGAACCTGAGGACAGAAGATGAGGGTTGATTGCGGAAATAGAACGTGTATAAAGTATTACTACTTTACAACCAACCCGTCTGGTACGGTAGGGTCAAAAGGAAGTTAATGCTCAAGCCAATATGACTCACTTTAGTCATCCAAATGTGAAAACTCAATGATCACGCTAAGGCATACCAGACTGAAACACAATTATTTTGATAATATTTACATTCTTGTATAGTTTCATTATATAAGTTTGTATTATTTTTGTTATTTTTATTGTTTGTTTGAAATGTATATTTTTCGTTACCTTAAGTTGTATGTACTTTTAAACGGGTCAAAAAATGTGTACCAAAAGTTGTGAATCACTGCATGTTATTTCCAATTTGTTAACGAAATAAGTGTTTGGTGAGTAAATTTTCGATTGGTAAAATATATATAAAGAACAATGGTCAGTTGATAGTATCCAGCATCAACTGTTCATAGGACCGAATTATTGACCTAAGCTTCCAAATGATTTACGATAAAGAAAATGCCACAGTTCGAGATTCTGAAGACTGTTGAATTTCATTAAAATCATGAACCGATCTAAGTTAGACCACCATTAAAATCCTAAAATTATTGAACGGCCATTTCACCCTCGTACGGGAATCCTCAGCCTCCGGATTTCCAATGGCGGTAGAGCTTAGATATGTTCATGATTTCAACAAAATACCACAAGCCAGAGGAATGGATTTTTATTATATCATAAAATGACATGTGTATATGCAAAATATTAATACAGAGTAAACATGATAAATTTTCATAGGTGATCAGAGGAAACTAGTCACTCACTCTCTTATCAGTTAAGGGGTAATTCTTTGACTTAAATCTTTGACATCATATCACAAGTTTTCGCACTTTATGAACATAATTATCATTTAGTTATTTTCATGGGTTTATATTTCCCTGTTGTTGATAATTAAGACTGCAATTGATAAGTTTTTTTGCGCTTTATGTTCTTTCTGTGCGGATTCCCTCTATATAGTCATTTTGTCACGAGTTTCAGTAATATTTAGTTCTGGATTTTTCAAATGATCACTGGTACTTGACAAATAAGTTGTTGATATGAATAATACTGAAGATTGTAATGAAAATATCTTACTTAACATCGAAATACCTTTAAATAAACGGAATATACCCATAAGACATAAGCCCCAAATGCCCTGGTACGGCCGAGAGTGGGAAGAGTCCGCTCTCCCTCTCCAAATGCTCTCACATGGCCACGCGTATATAGCCTCTGCCAGGGAAGTCCTACTAACTGCCTTCTCGTGGCATTACTATTGTTTACGAAAGTGAGAGGACGAAGAGCGAATGTCCGGCGCTTTAACCGGGTTGGTGGACACGGTGCGTTCACCTAGGGGAGTTGGAAAACCCTGATTCCAAACCGATGGTGCACATTGGCTCCAGTAACCTGAAGGAAAAATGGCGTGTGAATCAATTGTTGGTCGCCGGTTACATTGGGACTGAATCTCCTCACGATGCTCCACTGCCTTGTGGATCAGACCGTTAGGTCAAAGGTTCCGGGTGTGGCCCCCTAAGAAAACCACCTGCTTCAGTTTGGGCACCCGGGGCAGTATCACAGCCCTCATACAAATCAAATGAGATTTGTGTGGCGCATATGTATCTGGTGCTTCGTTGTACCAATATTTATGTGTTTAAATAAATAAATAATAATTAAGGCATAAAGTAAGAAAGACTGGTTCAGCGAAGTGTTCTCTTTTTAGTTTTGAAAATGAATTCACTGAAAAGAGAACTTTTCGTTGAACCAATCTTTCTTAGTTAAAATATCCGTCATGTATGTATGAATCAAGCTTGAGAAAATGAATTTATTATACCGGTTACAGGACACTAAATTTGTTAAACTATTTCATAACTATTTTATTTTTAAGAATTATGTGACCAAGAGAAGTACAGTTATTTGGATTCTTTCACAATAATATGCAGGTTTAGTCAATGTTTGGAAATGTTCAAATTAAAACAAAATCTTCCTATCTGTTATATCTTGTGGCCGAGTGGATGCCTAGTTAATGTATGACATGGTAAAACCGCCAATCAAAGAGCAGCGAATTATTGATTGGAACAGTGACACACGAAAACCGTACGAACAGTCTAGAGTACGTATCGGTCCTGCTTTCTGCCTAGCCCAGCCAGTTAAGTTCAGAAAACCGATAACAGCCTCTGCGGTATAAATCATTGTATTTCAAACATACTGAGTTTATATACCAAACAGACTGACCACAACGTACCAATAAAATAGAAAATAACATTTGTACAAGAGTTAGCCAAATGTGGCTGTGAATAGGGGGAGCAGTAATTAATAGACTGGGTATAACTCAGTAATGGTAAATCGCACAATGATAGTCCAAGAGTCAAAATAAAGCTCACAATGAAAGGAACATGAATATGAGTAGTTTAATTATATGGCAAATATACGATAAAAATTATATGTGTAATATTGGTCCATACATGGATCCCAAAGTTACCATTCACTATTGTTATCGGGGCATAACACTATCTCAGAAAAAAACCTATACCCGAACTCTTCAGTTTCTTTTAGATGTTAACAATTAATTGTTTCCTACCATGTAGTTACATGTTTTCCTATATTCAATCATTGTTCATTTTATATCCTTTCCACAACAGTATCTCCATATTTATATAATGTATGACCTTCACAAATTACTGTCAGTTCTAGTTGCCACATCTCACATTAACACCATAAAATGAATTAAACTGTAGTAAGACTCTAAAGATCATTCTGACAGCATTAGAGAAATCGAAACGTTTTTGGAAAAAGAGTTAACAGAAATGAATACATGTTACAAGTCCGATACTGTGCCGAAATCAAAGAAAAGTAAAAACCAAATGCAATGATGATTCTGTGATGACCAATTTTCGCCGTTGTCATAATTCTCCAATAGAACCTTTCATAAATCGATCTTCAATCAACTCTCTGCTGTGAACATGATTGCTATGTAATTGGACGAAATATTTTAAAAATTTTGTATGACATGATAATTTTTGTGTAGTGAGAGTTTCAAAAAAAAATTAGTGAAAATCAAGGAGCACTGAACAATTGTTTTGTTCTCGTTTTGATTTTCTTTGACAGTGTACGGATTAAAATGATTGCTATCTGATGAAGTAAAATAAAGTATTGGCTCCCAATGAACTTCAGTCTTCGTACAAAATAACCGTCCAGTGCTCACTGATTTTGCTACTGATGTCGATCTTTGAAATCAAATTATCCTAACCATAAGCATTTTTCACAAAATAATCTACGTAAATAGTTTACTCGTGTAAGCCGAAGTGAGTATCTTGATTTTTCAGCATGACTCTCATATTGTTCAAAAAACCCAGAATCAAACTAATTATATATTATTATAGAGTGTTGTTGATTTGTCTGATAGCCATCCTAATTTCTTCAATCGTTGGTGGAGTGACGTACGATCGAAGAAATCAGGATAGCCATCAAACAAATCAACAGTGGAAAAGCAGCAGGACCTAACAATATACCAGCTGAAGCACTGAAGTTAATTAAACATACATTAAAAACCAAAAAACCATATATCAAACTGCATACAGTTAAACATGTATACCATTAGGTGTCAGGTTAGTAGTCTAAAGATTAGTCGCTCATCATAAGACCTAAAAATGTTTTTTTCATCCCGTCACATCTTCTGAAATAAGCACTACTGAGAACTTTCAAACTAGGACGAAACGGCTGTACATTTTTCAATGGTTGTTTGACTGAAGCAATCCATAATGTTCACTATGAGTTTAATCAGTCTAATTTTTCTTTCCGTCTGCAAATATTTTACTGAAATTTCCATAAATGTTTATAGTAATTATTTTCCGACGTTGTTATGAAGTACAGTATGTTTTGACTAATCTCTAAATAATTAAGTGACGAAACCTATTTGTATTTTTTAATGGTAGAAAAACAACTTATCGATTTTTAATAGAGTATATCATGTATGAGAATGGTTTCATTTCGCTTATTATCAATTTAGTAGTTGTATGGACGAGATTTGTCTATCATATTTTCTGTCAATTATATCAGTCAGTTATATAGATCTCACAGCCTGGGATATTCATGTATTGGTTCAGGTTGCTACAGTATATCAGCCCAAAATAGTAATAAGGACAAAATCGCTGATAGTGAAGGAAATCAACCAAAACCAATATGATTCTAGAAGAAAATGAGGATTCATTGAGTAAACATTTATAAAATAACTTTGACTGGTATTTCCGATATATATAATCGGGAACAACTTTTTCTATCACTGTTATTTATTTCCATTCTAATATCTTCTTCATGAATTAAAATATTTGTTTATGGATCATTGTTGTCAAACTTTTTCAATAATCGTGTATTCCAAAACAGAACAACTATTTTTTGAAAATGTGTGATTGCATTTCGGTTGTTTCCAAACTAGTGCTTACAGGTTCTAGATTTTTATTTTAAATTACGAACAGATATGTTCCATATGCTGGTGAAATAAACTTGAAAATTTCAACAGAGATATCTTTTACTACTGAATAGTAGTCAGCAATTATGTGCACAACGAATTGGTTAGTCAAGGTAATTCACCGTCTATTTACCTGTATACCTATATAGTATATAGTATTTGCAGTGATAACACATAGAATGTTATTTGCAGTGACCTAGCCTGATGGCCCTAGAAGTTTTCGTTCCGTATGTCCCTCTTGAATTCGAGAACATACATTCTTCCAAAGATTAGTGATTTTTGAAACACTTGATTCGCTTCTTTTTTGGAGAATAAGCAAACTATCAAGGCCAAGAGCTTCATTATAAATGATAAGAGTGTCATCAATATGTCTCTTTTATGTATCTTAAAACCTCTTACAGACTTCACTTAATACCTTTCTCACTATTGGTTCACAAAACAGGTCGTAGTAATATTTCATTTCTAATACTAACTCGGTAGTTTTGATTGTTGATGCTGAAATTAATATTCAAAATGCATATAATTATAAACTGTTTCAAGATATAGGCATATCCATATTTAGTCTATATGTATCAGTGTAAACAGATATGCAGAATACTATTTCACTGAGTGAAATATTCTTAAATTAACTATACATCTAAAATACAACAGTCTTACCTGACTATCTATAAATTTACTTAAACGTCTACGTACACCGTGACGGAAAGAACCAGGAATACCTCAGACAAGATGTTGGTATTTTTCATTTGTGAACTTGAGGTGGTTCATAGTATCAACGAATTATAAATCTTATGACTTATTAGTCGACACATTGTAGATTTTATTAAATCGTCAAACAAGTGAACTTTTGACACGTCACTAATTAGTCCAGTCAAACTTAGTTATTTCATCCTGAATAATAGTTATTTCTGTGTCTGAAGTTAATTCCTAAATAAGGATCAATCACTGTAATCTTACTGGATTATCTGTATATAGTGAAGTATCAATGTTTATCTGTTTTTACGCCCGCTACATCTTCTAACCGTATACTACTTAATAATATTCAGTAGTCTGGTAATATTAGCATATTATTTAGAGTGATTAAGTTTCAGATTGTTTTCACATTACCTTCTTTATTATCCTTGTCTCCTCTTACCTCCATTTCTAGTCTAGTTGACCTTTTATTTTTATGTATAGATGTTCTTAATAGGGATACATGTGGTCAGATTGTTCGAAATATATTGCGCTTATTTATCACATAGTTCGTCTCCTCATCAATGGGACTAATTGCTTCAAATTCAGTAGTCAATATTACATTCAGTCAGTTTTGGGACGTATTACATAAAAAGTTTCTTTGTCGTAACTGAGCTGCCATTCTGAAATATTTACATTTTATCCGACTTCTGATCCGTTTTGTTGCTTATAATTTTATTTACCTACCTGTTTTCATTGTTTAATCATTTCTGTGTATGTTGCATACTTAAACCTTTTATTTTGAACAGCTTGCACAAACAGCACTTCATCTATTTGATTATCTTCTAGTAGCTGTTTGATGTGATTATTTGTTGATGTCCCCCTTATTTATATTGTGTGTCGTAATTTAAATTTTATCCAACTATTCGTGGAAGTAATTTAATTATGGCTGTACTGTTGACGATGTCATTGAAACTTAGACCTCTGACGTTTCGAAGTTTGTAAACTGTATTACTTCCGTTGTTTTAATCTCTTATTCAAACATGAATCTATGAACAAATAATATTCTTTTTAATAAATTCACCTCAGGTTCCACAATTATATATCTAAATAAATAATTCCAACAGTGTCCAGGTCTGAGGCAAAATATATCGTTCAGAATTACGGCATGAGAATTCAGGATAGTAATACAAAATAAAATTGTTAGTGTTGCAACGACTAATATGTAATGTTAACTTGAATAAGTTTATACGTTAAATGGAATTGTGCGATTAATTGTCAGAATGAATATGGTTAGTATGAGGTGATATATTTTGCTGGAGTTTTGTTCTCTGAGCTGAATGGTTTAAACTTCTACCCGAAGTTTGTGCCGATGATGTTGTTCAGAAGGACGATGAAAGCTCCACGACCAAACTATCCAGCTCAGAGATCAAAACCCCATCAAAATCACCTATCTGAGGTACAAATCATCTCCACCATCTCGGATATATTTCGCTTTAAACCTGGATACTGTTAGGATTATTTATTTAGATATATAATTATAAAACCTGAAGTGAGAAATATTATTATCCGTTCATATATCTGTGTTCCATTATGTTACTTAATAGTACTATGTTACAGATAAATCTCGTGTTTTGGTTGAGAGATTGCACGCTTAACTCGAACATAGGATTAGAATTCTTTAAATGAATTCTGTAGTCAATCATCATTGACGTTGAACCTGGATATAACTGATATCTGGTTCAATTTTTTGTTTGTTATACCATAAAATTAATTAATAATCGTTTTATCATTGTAACTGATGAAAATTTCGTCAATTATTCAAATAATGATGAAAATCTCCTTCCTTTCTTTTGTTTTTTTGAAAAAAATTTGGATGATTTACAGTTAGTCACTCGTCCTAATAATCTTTATCAAACGTTTAAATTGAATGGTCCTACAATGGAGAAACGAGATTTCGTAAGCGATTATGTTTTCTTTTTTTGTTAATTATCGTTTTTAGATCAGAAGGGGTTTTGTGGAGATTTCAGTATTTTCATAGTTGAAATCATGAGTCAATTGAAGCTAGACCACCATGGAAAACCTGGAAGCTCTGGACGGCCTTTTTCTTCATATTGTAGGACTCCTCAGCAGTTGGATGCTGGCTCAGTGGTCGATCGGTTAAGTGCTCTGGCGAGAGACTGGTAGGTCCTGGGTTCGAATTTTGCTAGGCGGGATCGTGGATGCGCACTGCTGAGGAGTCCCACAATAGGACGAAACGGTCGTCCAGTGCTTCCAGGTTTTCATGGTGGTCTAGCTTCAATTGACTCATGATTTCAACTATGAAAATTATTGTTTTATCTCCAATGATAACTCCAATAGTTTGTAAAAATACAAGAAGACTGTTCAGTCATAGTCAAATCATTTTTCAGTTTGAAAAATGTATGCATAGTTTTAGAATAGCTGCGTCAGATATTGTATTGAATGATAGTTTCTAGGAAGCAGCTGTTTAGTGGTTTCAGACTGTTTACATAGTACGAAGCTTTCAATTTAAGCAAATGGCCGATGATAACTATCGGGAACTTCACTTACTATAAGGATGATTGATCCAATAATGTTACAACCGTTAATAAAAATAGACTGCAGGAATTCGCCACATCCATGTGTAAATACCAGCTCAAAGGACAGGTGTAATTAAGAGTTCTATTCTCATTCACTTGGTGGACACAGGTCGTCAAGTTGTTTTGAATTACGTTTTTTAAGGTTATCCGTCATATTCCATCATATATACCACATGGTTTACGAGTTCGCCTTTTGCACATTGCTAAAGCTGTCGGCATCCATCTTCACAAAACAACACCTTTTCGTCCAAACTAAGTTTATACAACCACTCTCACTATCTTGATCATCGGTATAGGAGTGAGTTTTCTTCAAAATATTTAAACTATTTTCTAATTTCTTCCACTTTTCTATTATATATATCTTTAACCTTCGTCCCTTGATTCTTATATAACTATTATAATACTAACTTAATAATATCAGCGAACTGAAATTGAAGGCCAAACATTACTTCTGAAGTAAATAAATAATATATTTGTAATATCCCAATGAGTAGAAAAAATCTAATTTTTCTACTCATTGGGATATTACAAATATATTATTTATTTATAACAATCTACCCAATGATCAATTTATTCAAAATTATCAAATCAAGACTTGGTAATTATACCTACATTACTTCTGAAGCTTTAAACGTATTGTTAGCTTAGTCAGCATACTTTTGTCGTGGTTTTGTATAACCACTTTCGTTTGTCAGAAATCATTTGTTTTATTCAGTAACGAATTCTATTGTGTAGATCTTTTTTATTTTTGCCATTCTACTGCAGAGTAATTCTGTTACATCAAAAATTCAAAGTAAAAAGATACCTATCCCGTCTCTTCCCACTCGACCATCAGAACAAGACATTTGTGAGATATTAAGGAAACAATTGGAATTTAAAAAAGATAATAGAAATTTATCTTTACCCAGTCATTATCCGGAAAACAATGATATAAACAAGTTTCCATCTTGTGATAATCCCACATGGCAACCTTTATCACCAAAAATCGATCATGAATTACGTAATTCAGAGCGAACAAATCGTAGTCTACTCACTAGTATTTTGTCAGAACTACCTGACTTTACAGCTGATTTTTATCCTTCAACAACTAGTCGAGTTAATGATTCTCAAGTGTCGCTTAGAAATCGTTCTCAAGATACGAAGTTTAAACCAACTAATCGTCGTTGTAGTTCATCAAAGCGTATGGGTTGTTACGTAGAGTCTCCTGAAAAAGCTTTTCATAATTGGATTTCATTCGATTCTAGCCCACCTACATGTTCTTCTGAGTAAGTTTTTGAAATGCTTATTTTATATTGTTTACTTTGTGACAAAGATTAATTTCCACTTCCATCTCTTAAATACAATCCTTCGAAGACCCTTCAGTGCGTAAACACTGAAAGACGCGTCCCTGGTATATTATTTACACATATGAAATGGAAAACATTGATTCCAAAACAATGATCAACATGCCATCACAAATTCTGGTTAGGGATATCATCATGTAATTTTACATCCTAACGATAATATAATCCCTAAAGCAAAATCAGCTTCCATACTGGAAAATGGTCACTTACATAGTGTTAGGCTAAAATCTTTAAGTAAAATGAAACCTTCAATCTTTTTTCTGTACTTCATACTTATTTACAACCGATCATTGCACCATTAGAATATATAGAGAGAGTTAATCGTTTTATAAATATTTAATGTGTGTTTGTAGGACAACCACTAAATTGTGAGCACCACGTTTATGAATATACTTCTCTTCGTGACAAGTAAACTGTCTGATAAGTACTTGAACTGGTCTCAACTTAAGTGGACGAGTAGTATATGTTGACTTTATTTAAATCTATAATTATTTAAATAATAATATATTTATTCAATATGACGTATCTGACACAATGTGAAATCCTCATGTTTCTCGTAGTTCAGTGGGCTATTCACTATCTTCCGTGCTTTAACTATTTCATACTTACAAAGAATTCATACTCCAATGAACAAGAACACGAGTGGGGACAATCAAATGTATTTAAGCACAAATTACAGACTATCTCACTGAATTCTGATCACCATACAGCAAAAAGTTAATTTGCAAAATAACAACCAATTGTCTCAATCTTCACTGACCCTTCCGTAAATATCAGTTCATCTTCTCTAATTTCATTGTTCATGCATTTTCTTACCGAGTGCGCTTCATTTCAGTTCTTTCCTCATCGGTCTTCTGCCAAAATACATTCTATGTCTGACCATCACCATATACTACTGATGTGGATATAAGTAGACCACATTACAATACGAAACATATCCAGACTACAACACCTATTTTCGAGCTTTAGTTTGTTGAAATTGTTTATCGTAACTAATTGATTCACGTTTATGGTCGATTAATTCAAACATTTGGCTTTTAGTTGTTGTATGAAGCACTTCAAGTCCTATCTCTTATTTGAACCTCGATAATAACTAGCCATGCATAACTTTGAGTACTTAGTTGCTGTGTTATAATAATCTGTTTAAATTTCAGCTTATTTGGCTTAGCTTCAAAGTATCTCAAAAATGGCGAACAAATATCGTAACCATTAGTGATTTTGATTCAATTTGCTGATGTTAAATACAAGTTGTATGTTTCCATTAATCTTTCACACTTCTCATTTTTTGTATACATATTTTAGAGATCTTATTAATTTCACTGGTTCCTCTTCCAAATCACCCAATACATTTTATCCGTTTTCATATGATTCAATTGTAAGTATCCTTTTAAATCATTCAATTTAAAAAAATCTATAACTTCATAATCGTGTCAATGTTTAAGCGTTTTTAGCTAGATAAGAATTTTATCAATGATGTTCCCAAGGTAACATGTATTTTATTGACTGATGATAATGGTTAAACTTATGGGACTTTACTTCAGTAAATAGTCTATTTAAAGCAATCAACATTTCCGCATAGTTCATCTTGGAAAACGGAAGGTAAGCGGAAAAGAGGAAGGCCAAAAAACACATTACGCTGGGAAGTAGAAGCAGATATGAAAAGGATAAATGTTAACTGGCAAGGATTGCTCAGGATAGAGTTGGATGGAAAATTAGTGTGCGGCCTATGCTCCTCCACGAGGGGTAACAGGCGTAAGTAATTAAAACCGGTAATCCTACACTACAGTAGACGCTGGCCCTTTTTCCTTTTTTTTATTCATACAACTACATATTAACTGAAAGTATATACGAAAAGAAGTTACTTTTACAAAGGCATATGTTAAGAAAATGTTTTCTATGATTCAACTCATTGTAGGAAACAGTAGTTTTTATCCATTGCTTATTCCCATTATAATTATTTCTTATTTTGTTTGCTATCATCTCAGATATAATCCTATACCATAAAGTTATTAACAGAATTTAATCATGAAAGAGTTTTAATAGGGGAATGAATTATATATTACTTATATAATTAAAAACAAGCCATAAATGATTTTCATTTTATTTTTACTTTTATTTACTCAAATCAAGTCCAAATCTTTATCAACTATCACAAAACCAGTTGAATGTGATCATGGTGACTTAGAACAATCAATTCTTGATGAATTCGATCAATTATCTGCATCTCGAATAAGAAAAACATAATGATAACAATTATAATTATCACTTTTATATTATGTATATGTCGTTATTTATGATTAACTATTTTTAGTATATATATATATATATTCACGTTAAGAATCTCTGTAATCGTCAATCTGAGATCTCAATTCATGATAAAATTTCATTCCATTTTCTTAGAATCTAATAAAGATTTCTTGACTTTTTTTTATTACAATCGGGATAATCTTTTTTTTCAAATTTTACATTATTCCTTTGTCAAAAAAATTCACCCAAGTCTTTAAATTCTTTATATTTCAAAAAAAAAGTTGATTTTTAATAATATGGTTTTCTGTATATTAAGCATTTGAGAAACGTTAAATTGCAACCTAACAAAAATAATATTAAGGTCAAAATGGCTGCACAAAATCTTGGAAGAATTAGTTATATACAACAGAGTGCCCCAAAATGCCCTGGTACGGCCGAGAGTGAGAAGAGTCCGCCCTCCCTCCCGAAATGCTCTCATATGGCCATGCGTATATAGCCTATGTTAGGGAAGTCCTACTCACTGTCTTCTCTCTGCGGGAGTGTTATTTACAAAATTGAGAGGACGAAAAGCGAATATCCGGTGCTTTAACCGGGTTGGTGGACACGGAAAGTCCACCTAGGGGAGTTGGAAAACCCTCATTCCAAACCAATGGTGCACATAGGCTCCTGAGTGAACAAATGGCGTACAAAACAATCGTTGATCACCGGCCACCATGGGACTGCATCTCCTCAAAATGCTCTACTGCCTTGTGAGTTAGACGTTTAGGTCAAAGGCTCCGGGTGTGGCCCTTTAAGAAAACCACCTGCTTCAGTCTGGGCACCTGGGCAGTATCACAGCCCTCACACAAATCAAATGAGATTTGTGCGGTGCATATGTATTCGGTGCCTCTTTGTACCAAAATCTATGTGTTCAAATAAAGAAATAAACAACAGAGAACCTGGAATACATGGACATCAGTTCAGTGTGCTACATTTTACTAGCACATAGAGATGTCCAACTGATGTGAATAGTATTAGTGATACTAGATTTTTATGCATGGAAGATATGATTTGAGAGTATGTGTTCGTAAAATAGAAAACTTTCTTAAAACAATTAAAAAACATGGGATCTGAAGGTAAACAGAGTGAATGCACTTATTCCATTGCAGATGATTCTTGGATCATATCACCCAACGCCGTCAACCATGGGTTACCATAAATGCACGGACTCCAAACCAGGTAATCTGCAGCCACTTACACGGTTCAGTCCAACAGTCAATGACTACACGGACTGAAGCGATGTTTTGTTTGGCCACCCCTGGCTATATTTCAACCTACACCGATAATCACCTTCCGTTGATGTAGGGGGATGTAATATATGCTCCGAACTTAGTAAAGATTCACTGACTTGTTATCCTTACATCGTACCCTAGTCTAACTTCAGCATTACCCACTCGTTGGTCCGGACATAAACGAGCAACGGTTCGAAGGTGTCTATGATCAAGTACTGGTAACCTACGTTTTACAGCCATAAAGTGTAACAGAACGAACTGCTGAACTCATCCTATGGTTGGTAGTAATAACTGTTTAGAGACGCTTCATGACAAAAGGGAATTGGTGATTAGTCATGATTATGTAGTGTATTATACTTAAATTGTTCCAGTAAGCTTACGACGGTTTACTTTTTCGAAAAAATGAAACGACAACTACAGTAGAAAGACAAGTAATCCATTTACCGGATTAACCTAAACAACTGTCAAGTATTCTCTTTTGAGGCAGATTAAGAAATACAGAGTCATTACATGAACCAGTAACTCTTTGTTTTACCAGTGGCAATATGAATAAAATTTTTGAACAAGTATGAGATTTACACCTATCAATTACTGAGCACTGGCCATGTCATATTTGTCTGATATGTAATACAATTGGTTGGCCATAAACTACGTAGAACCTGGTATAAACATGTATTGGTTTAATTCGTCACAACACATCAGTGCGTTGAGATGAAATTATCAAGATAAATGCCAGAATAGAAAAGACAATGACCCAAAAATAACATATTTGTAGGATAAAAAGTACAACGTGATTTTAACACCCAAGATCTAAAGGAAGAGAGAAACGAAATGCAACCACTCTATTGTAGAAATTGTTAATACTTCAAATATTGTACAAAGGTGGAAATCGTCATGAAATTATAGAATTCAACGAAAATTGTAAAATCCTATTTAGTAAATACGGAGTATAACTCTTAGTGCAATATTTTGAATAACAGAATACGAATAATTGAGAGGAAGAATCCACTTCAAAGATTATCTTTTAAGTAGTAATAGGCGAACACAAATAGATTTTCCGATCACAAAATCAGAGATATGACTTTGTCATTTAGGTAACTTTAGAAGAATAAAAATACGCATTTAGACAATTATTATTAAAAGGGTGAAGAAATATTTCTTTCCAGGTAATCTGTATATTGTAATACTTAATTTAAAATTTTAATAGTTACGATTATGAATCAATTGAAGCTAGACCACCATGGAGAACCTGGAAGCACTAGACGGCCGTTTCATCCTGAGGAGTGCCACAACTTAAAACAAAATGTAATTATAAAGTGAACAGCTTGTTGTTGTTAGCCTGCTGAGAATTCTATATTGTACCAGATTATAATATTGAATAAAGCCATTAATTAATAATAATAATAATAATAGTAAAATTTTTTTAAAAATATATCTCTATCAACTTGATGACTTTACTGTTGCCACTAACTTCTGTACCATGTTAAAAGTTTTAGACACAGAGAACAACCACTTAACAGTTGAATTAAATTAAATAACTTGTTTTCTTATGATTGATATATTAATTGACTTTCGAATTCGATAGCATATTGTTCTCTCTAACAAATACGGTGTCAAGTTAAAATCCTATGCGGATAATTATGAATGTTAACTGGTTAAAAGTTTCAAAATACGACAGAACAGTTTTCTGATGTTCCTTGATTTTCAGTTACTTATTAGTTCGTCATAAAGAACCATCCATTAAATTATGTGAAACATCATCGCATAGAAAACCATCTTACTGTATTTAACTATTCCTACTTTTCTTGACACACTGACATGTACAACTTATTTTTCGTGTGTCTAATTATAGCTACCAGAACAAAAAAATAAGATGCGTAGACAGGTATTTAGAAACTCATCTGTAAGACAAAAACAGAAAACAGGCAGAATGCATGCACATCCACCACACAAAATATATATTGGTTTTTAATAATTTTGCAAATGTTTACTAAACACTAAGACCAACTAATTATACATTACTTGAAATCAACAAAAGTGGAATAATTCGAAATTTGTGTTTTCCTTTCTCGTCTCTTTCAATGATAAATTGAAAGAAAGAAAGAAAGAAAAAGGAACCGGACAAGAAATATGTGTATCTAATTAAAAGCGCAAACAAGCAACAATATAAATGCATGATATAATAATATGAAATATATAGTTATTTCCAAGTAAATATAAAACACAATAGAAGACCAGCAATAAGACGAGATTTTTCCCCCTGGAACAAGGCAAAATTTGTAGGCTGTGAAGTTAAATGATGTGTGACCTGTGAAAATAACGTCAAATATACATGAATATAACCACAGTGATGAGATATATAAGGGATAGAAATGTGATGTAAGTTTACTAACACATGTTAAAACTTGCTGTTATTGTATGTACAATACCACAAAGCGCTATTTCAAGCATTACATCTGTAGCAAGCCATTCATTTATAATGTAGGACGCTGGATAAAAATACATCAGTTCATTTTGTCATAAATCACAACACCATAGTGAGAGGAAATTAGTAGAACAAAGAGCTAAGGAGTCTAGATAAATTTCGTACTATTGAGTTATCAGAGTTGAGTGGTCTAGTAGTGAAACTTTCACTGTCTTTTCAACATAAACTTCAGACCGAGGTTAGCGATACAAATTTCTTTGCATATGGTTAAAAGCTTAATATGTCTACCTTGGTTCTGATTGGTTGTTGCTGACTTCTGTCTTCGTCTGCGTATTTATCTTGATAATCAAAATAATGAGCTACAAATCTCTACTATTCCTCCTAAAATTTCGATACGTAATTTCTCGATGTCTTTAAATACAAAAACCATGACAATGAAGAGAGCATGAAATCAGTACAACAATATCGTTTAATATTTACAATACTACTTACTGTAACCATCACACTTGGACCAACTGATTTGTAAATATTTTCAAGGAATATTCACTAGAATTCTCCATATCAGAATATATCAGGTACACTGACATGACGTAAATTTTTATGAACACTTGCTATTTCAGCAAACAACTTAGTTACATCAACTGGATCTGGTTGTGATTGTACTGATAATTTAGGATGAAAAACCTGAAGTAGTAAAATACAAAAATTAAAACTCCCAAGTAAAATAATCTAATGAAAACAAGGATGATACCTCTTAACTATGTGTAAATCATTTGTGGTGAGTTGCAAATAAGATCGATCATTCAACCATAGTTTTAATTTGTGACGATTTTGTTACCAACATCATTAAATCGGTTATTTAGATTATAACAAAACAAAGATGACTAAGCTTGATTACAATAATGAATTACACCTGCGGATAATCGCATACACAAAAATAACGAACTTATTTCCTTGTATTTGTGTGAAAATGTCACTGAGCTGGTATTATTGGCATCAGAGGTAAAGGTTTGGGCAGAAATATTTTAATACGTAAGACATCCCTGTAAAGCGACAGAGACAAAAGTTACTGAGTCCAAGCCCCTATTGGAATGTATACGAAATACGAGCAAGAGTATGGAGAATCATCTTAAGCAACTCCATTTAAAACATATGATGATGGCATATCTATAAACAATTCCTGGATTGCTAACTCGAACACTTAGGAAAATAGTTTGTTTATTCCAATACTCTAGAAACTTCGATCAAACAAGTTAGTGCTTCATAAATGATGAACCCTGGTTTACCACAAAAACTTGAATTCTGAGAGAGTATTTGTCTGTACTACATGCACTTTTAAAAATCGGCTAGATATATTGATTTAAAGTAGTAGTGCTGTTAGACAGGGTTCAAATTGTTAGGAAACCAGGGCGTATATAGCCAAACTTGAAGAAAGTATACTGACAACTCTAACACACATTTTAAATTGTAAATTATTTTTAAAAACACAATTTATTGCTATTCACCTAGTAAAAACTACTTTTACATTAACATCACGCTTGTTTTTAGTTTGTCTTGTTGTCATTTTCCATACATATACATAGAAATCCAGTGGAATACAACCAATTGTACATATGGGCTCCGGTATCCTGAAGGAACAAATGGCGTATGAACCTATTGTTGGTCACCGGCTACCGTGGGACTGCATCTCCTGACGTTGCTCTACCGCCTTGTGAATCAGATCTTTAGGTCAAAGGCTCCGGGTGTGGCCCACTAAGAAAACCGCCCGCTTCGGTCTGGACACCCGGGCAGTATCACAGCCCTCACACAAATCAAATGAGATTTGTGTGGCGCATATGTATCTGGTGCTCCTTTGTACCAATATTTGTGTTTAAATAAATATAGTTCACCAATAAAAAATTCATCTAGAATATTATATTAATAACGTAACAGTAAACTTTTAAATTATTTCAATAAAGTAATTGTTTAAATATTGTCTCGTGGATTTATATTTACAAAAACATGTGTTTAGTTTACCAGTATTTCTTTTCCCAAAATAAATGAACTTAACTGTGTAATTGCAAATAAATTCTCATTTAAATTTATCGCTAATGCATGTTTACAAACAAATTGTGACGTACACTTAGTAAGTTCAAAGCTACGGAGATTAAAATTTAGAGGCCAGTATCATATGAAAATGGTATTTTGTATATTAGCGATAAATGAATACACTAGAACAAAAATGACAGTAGCCAGTGTAACGTCTTTATGACTAAACGTGAACATTACCAAAATACTGACTACAGTGAACAGTGACAAAACTACGAAAAAGGTGAATACATATATTTATTTTGATTAGTAATAGACTAAAAACTTAACGCACTAAAATATAAGCAAATTGATAAGATAGAGGCGTTAAAAGTGGTAAACATAAAGGATGCAGTGAGAAAAAGGGAAAATTCAAATTTGTGAGAAACATTGATAGAAAACCAACTATATATATGCTTAAAAGCCGTCAGTAGAATGCGTCATTTCATTTATTTGTGTGAGGGCTGTGATACTGCCCGGGTGTCCAAACCGAAGCAGGTGGTTTTCATTTGTTTGTTAATAGGTTAGTACAGGAGTATTCATCTGAAAATGAAAAACACTCCAGAGCATTCCGTTGATTAATACTCGTAGTCTTCTCAAACAAGGCCTCATGGGTTACAAAAGTAACAACTAATAATGTAAGATATTACGAAATGTTAAGTCTCTGGTCAATGTTCAAAAGAAACAATAAATTGGTTTGAAAACGTGTATAACATGAAAAAAAGTATATATTACATTGGTTTAAACACATTAACGTTTCGTTTGAATTGAAGTTACCACCATACAAAAACCGCCCTTTTAATGTTTCATTTTACCTTTCCAATTAGTTCTTTTGTGGTGCGTCACCGTCTATTATAAAGCCTTCAAATGTTGGTATTTAATTACATTGATCTTACGTACTATTAGTCAACAATTAACGAATTAGAAAGCAACTGCACTGAATGAATTCATCATTAAAAATAACTTGTTATGGACAAATACTAATAAACCTAATTTTATTTGCGAGGCTAATCGAGTGGTGAACTTTCGTACCTTCGTACTATCGTCTAAGTTACTCTCATTAACAAACAGAAAATTACAGTGCAACTACAGCTCTATTCATTTATTTATAAGAATGCTGACAACGATGTAATCATGAGTAATCTATTTCAATAGGCGGCAAGTGGAGTGGAGAAAGGATAAGGAAGTAAAGGTTTATAAAACTATGCATTATTGCTTAACTCAATAATCAGAACACGCACCTGGTTGTTAGACTACCAACCACATGATTTACTCCGATATTTCTTACAGTTGAAATGTCCTTATCATTCTAACTACTTAACTTCGAATGTTGATATCAAAACTTTTGGTGAAAACCTGTCAACCAATGTTTTTAACAGATCATAACATCTAAATTCGAGGTATAATGAATTTGCTGGGTCTCAATGGATTCTCACAGGATTGTAAGACTAGAAATCTTGGTAATCTTAATCTTTTCGTCCCACAGAACAATTGACCACTTCTGTCCTTTTCAAAGATCTATTTTAATATCTGGATCCAAAGATTACAAACAGTATATAGTAAATAATATACTTTTAAATATATCAAAATTTACATGAAAAGACATATTTTTGTTGTGTACTGTTAAGTATCACTAAAGTGTCTTTGTACATCAGTTCGCACCCAATTGGAAAATTTAGTTGTCGTATGAACATAAGCACTCTGACTTAGTACATATTATTAAGACATGTCACTCTGAACAAAACTATTAATCATAGATAAATTTGAAGCGAAGACCAACATTAATATTTGAGGACCTATTCATGATAGTTACCTTTTGAAGTTTTCATCTGAATCATGAAGCTAAATCAACTACACAGATTTTGTCACTTAACAAACAATAAATCTGAAAGGCCCCAGTTTAAACAGTTCAACACATAGATACTTTATATGGAAATGAATGTATTTTTATCCAAAGTAAAATCGATTAGTGTTGTGATTCTTATTATCGTTTTTTATGTCAGGGTTTTAACACAGTTGGTCATTGGAATGTATACACCAGAATAAAAACCGAAGAGATGTTAACTACTAAAACTGATAGTCCGTGCAACATAAAAACACTTTACTACCTTTTTTGACGTTCTTCTATGTGTATTGGTACGACCTTCTTGTAAACACTGAACTGGATGTATTTCAGCAGTTGGTAAGGGTAGTTTGGGACCATTTTTGTTCCATGTTAGACCGTATGGAAAATGCTCTCCAACAACTATGCACAACTCATCCAAACAAGAAAGCCATGAGCGTAACCATTCAACATGCTCAGGAAGACTATATAGAAAAATCACAGTAAAATGGATATGTAAACTGAGAAAAATTACTTTCTCATTTAGGAAAAGTGGTAAAAGGCATATACCCTACATTTGGTATCGTACACAACACATCTTTCAGATAGACTTGACTGGCTGGAAGGAAAAGCGATGGTAGACAAACATCCCTAAATAAAGTCGAACGGATTATGGTGTAAATATAAGTTAGTAACTTTCCATTCCAACAACTCTGACTACCTCAGTGAACGAACTTACATCAGTTCCACTAGACCGAGAGCTATTAGTCAGTGCATCAACACAGTGATACATAATTATTTTTTTAAAAGGACCACTAGAGTAGAATGATATAGATCTATTTATTTCTAGATTTATTATTGACGCAAAATCATTACTTTACAGAGATAATTGGACAGCTACTGACTATTATTTATTGTATAACAATTTTCGATTATAATTCATGAAATCAACTCGGAATGGTATAACTATTCATTCCCATGAATGCTAACTAACGACATCTGAATGAGACTAACGTATTTCAAAAGCTAACCTACAGGAAACAAACCTCCCTCTAGTGAAGTCTTCACTAATAATATATTTGACGAATTCTAAGTATGTAAGCATATACAACATCGAAATACTTACTATGAAGACAAGGACAGTAAATGTGAACCTTGATACGAACAAAATCAAAATGAGTTCAAGCTTTTGACCAACCTTACTAAGTTAAGATTGGAAAGTGTGCCTTAATAACATACAGTAAGCATTTATTCTCTAGCCCAAGGCTTTTCAGGTGTGATATCCAATAACCCATTTCGAGTCAATCACTTATTTACATGAAGTAACCCTAAGACATTTAGGAGCAAACAGTAAGGAATACACAGAGCAAACATTGCCGTATTCGGTTAATAATAGTATTCGCGTTTTTATGTCAGAAGACAACTTACCTCTCACGACAATACTGAAAGACTTTGTTAGCGTTCAACCATGTTGAGTCCTTTAATTCTTTAACATACTGAGGTGCTGAAGACTAAGATTTATTAGACTAAGAACCTGTAAACTTACAGACCCAACCCAATTCAGTATAAGGATTGAATCTGCAATGGTTGATAACTGACACTTCCGTACAGACATGGCTCCAACCCTGAAGTTCTTGACTTCATTTAAGTTACTACGGAGAATTAACGTACTGCTATTTCAATCATCTTAAAATGAAGAGGCTTCAAGTGAATATCCATATCCATCTCAGTTGGTTTGCTATAAATGTTGGATAGTTCAATGAGATCCCTGACGAAGCCAAAAGCGTTTTCAACACATAATGACTACAAATAGACAATGGATTGTAGTTACCTGAGATTGAATGTTTCCTCCCAACTTTCTACTGCATGCGAGATAGTTTTTAAGGCTATTAGCAATGATTAGTTCAAAAGCAACCAGTCCAGGGTTTTTTTCTACGTAATGAACAAATCGATGTAGGACTTACCTGGGGTTATTGTTTGCGTTATCTTTTCAAGTCGAAGAACTATGGATTCTAAACGATCACAGAACTCTACTCTGTTGAGAACGCCTAATACAGATGACGTGTTATTGCTGCTGCCTTCACACAATAGATTCACTTTTGAAGCATCAATTCCATCAAGTTGGTGAACTGTAGACCAGTCGCCTAAACTAGCTGAACCCCCGTCTCCAACACCCGGAGTGTGACTAATGGTTGACAGAGATAAAGTCTCCTTGGCACTTCCATCCTGGTCAGCCTGTTTAGTATTGTCTGGGATTTGCTTTTTAACAGAGTTAGCAGAGCCTAAGCCACCACTTTTTGCACATTTACGGTGGTGTTTATAACAGGACAGACAACTTAGCAAATTGCTAAATAATTGATATGAAGGAAGAAGAGGACTAACGTATTTCTGCTCATGTGTTTCAAAAGGCTATAGATGTTTTTTTACCTAAACTGAAGGAAGATTAGATCCTGAGAGAGCGTTTGTAGGAGTGTGTAAGGAAAGCTTAAAAAAGGAAGACAAGTGAAAATGTGAACTCAAAACTCAGTAGGTACAAAGTGCACTTACATTAACTGGTGTAAACAGTTTATAGCAAATTTTAGTAACAAGTGTGTGGGATTAGGACAATCAAAACCATAAGTGTTAGTACGTGATTTCGAAACCTTTAAGAACCTCGAAGTAGTAACGCACAATTTTAAATTAGTGCTTATTGTTGAGACATCAAGCCTCAGACCTTGTTGGATAGAACTAGCGAATTGTTTATCCCTTGTAATTTGCATTCAGTTAATAGAAGAGAGTTCTTATTTACAGAGAAGTATGGTTCTTGTTAAATTACTCCTGTAAATAAAAGAAAGTAATAATGGAGTGGTGGAAGACGATAGTCTTGTAGGGTCAATGAAATGTCACTGAACCCTAACCAAATAATCCAGCAGTTGGGTCACTGTATATCGAACAGATAACCGACCCCTGTTAAAGTCAAGGACAACAGACGTGCATCAGTTAATTATGCGCTATGGACTGACCTATCCGGTGGTGGTCTCACTAACATCTCTGTACTCATTCTTACTAATATATTTACGTAATTAAGCCCTTTGTGTTATACAGTCTTCAAAGAAGACTGTACTTTGATACGTTGAAGTTGTAATCCACGCTAGATACTGACCGCCAGGTGTGACTTCGAAATTGGCTGGTTCGTCACACCGTCCCCGTCTAACTCGAGTAGGCTTCCAATCATTCGACATAGATCATTAACGTTGATGGTCTACAGTCTTCTAGGTGTTATGAAATCTGGAGTAATCCCAATCAGTACCTGCGGAACTAAAGTAATCATTAAGCCTTCTGTTGGAACATTCAGTTGAAGATCCAATCACTATATATTCTGATATAGAATTCCATAACTTTTATATATGGTATTCTGACGATGTCAATGTGTTGCAAGAGATAGAAAGTAAAGGCGATAGTTAAGCGACTAAAAATGACTTGGAGAAATTGTCTAGCAGTTGCCAGCAAATGCTTTCAAGCGTACTGGTGACACCATCTCGAAATACCGACTTCAATGGCTTGGACGTGTTCTACGAATATCGTCTCAGAGAATTCCTCGTCGTGCGTTATTTACCGACGACGCTCGGAATGGTTGGAAACAGTGAAAAGATGATCAGTGTGTGACATGGTGTCGTGGTATGAAAGAAAGCTGTACAGGAATGCCTTCTGTTGGTCCTTCACGACTCCCTGGCTGGGGTCTGAGAGATTGTCTAACACAGTGGCTAGAGACGTTATCAGATATGGCTCAGAATAGAAGCCAGTAGTAATCCTGCTGTAATCTTCTCTTACTTTCTTCATAAATAGTGGCTGTAACTTCCCTAACTGAAAGAATTCTTTCCGGTTGTACCTTTGCATTTCTCCCATTACCACTGTGTGATGTTTAAATAAATCAATGACTTCTTAGTATTGATGACTGTTGTAATTTTGAATTCCAAATACAATACATTCGTTCGGGCTCATCTGGTACTTCTTGATTAAATTGCGTGATTCCTGGGATTACTAGTTTATACTACAATTCAAATACTTCTAATTATCATATTGGCGTCGCGATGGAGCCTGCGATACAACAGTTGGACATTCATTCAACTTCTGAAGCTTGTGAGGATTACCTTGAAAGGTTTGAGATATGGAGCATGACCAAGAAAGATATGAAGGGTGACAAAATTGTGGCACATTTTCTTACATTCATCGGTCAAGAAGCCTACAGTTTATTAAAAACCTTGGCATATCCAGATAAGCCGATTTGACTCCCATATACAACTCTCAAGGAATTACTATTAAACCATGTGAAGTGCACCAGTTTTGAGTGTCGTGAGAGAGCAAAATTTCATAAGATGATTCGTCAGGATAACCAGAAGGTTAAAGACTTCATCCTTGAATTGCAAAGACAAGCTGCCAAATGCAATTTTGGTGATCAACTTCATGTACAGTTGAGAGATCGGTTAATTGCTGGAATTAACATACCAGGTCTGGAAAAGGAGCTGTTAAGAATGCCGAACTGTTCTTTTCAAGATGCTAGAACTGCATGTATTAACTACGAAGCAGTGAATGAACTTGATATTCAATCGATGAAAATTTCTAATACTTTGCGTAGTCGTCATGATGAATTACAATCTCAGGGTCGATCAAATTTGCGTTCGTTTAATCGTGATTGCTATTCCCGTGGAAATATGAAAGGTGGTTTAACAAGGAACTGCAAAGCAAACAACAAAGGTGAGAATAAGTTTGGTAAATGCTTATCTTGTGGCAAATTTCATTTTCGTAATTCATGTGCATTTCGTAATGCTAAATGTTTTAAATGTGGCAAGATAGGACACATTCAGTCAGTGTGCAAAACTACTGTTCACTTTGCTTCAAGTATTACTAAGTCTGGTAACTTAGATCCCAATAATTCGGCTGTTCTTGATGATCATTTATCTTTATCCACTACTTCAAAAGGGAATGTTCATATTCAAAAGCGATTATATACATCCCTTGGTTCATTTCATGACTTTATTGTGGACACAGGTAGTATAGAGTCCATTATTTCATTCAAGAACTTGAAATCTTTAGATCCTAATGTTGTGGTAAAACCCACTGAGGTCTCAATACTGGGGATTACTGGACACAGACTACCTATACGAGGATGTTGTAAATTGCTAATAAGAGATGATAATTCTTCATACGTACCTTGTGAATTTTTAGTTAGTGAAACAGGACTGTCCATACTGGGTTTAAAAAATCTGAAAAGGCTTAAAGTGGAATTGTCTCTACTAGTTTCTACAGAGAATTCTGATGCTTTACTCAAGGATTTGATAGCTGTGTGTGCTAAGTGTAGTGGAGGTATGAAAATTCAGCCCATTAAACTTCAAGTACAGGGTGATCCGGTCTTTCTTAAAAGACGAATAATTCCTTATGGTCTTCGAGAAGCAGTACATAAGTCACTGAATGATTTGTGTGCGAAAGGTATAATTGAACCAGTTCAGTCCTCAGCATGGGGTACTCCTATTGTTACGCCATTGAAATCGGATGGCAAGACCCCTAGAATATGCGGTGATTACAGATTGACACTGAACTCCCGTTTGTTGAAGCAAACATGCACGACGATGGAGGCTGAAGATATTCTAAATCGGCTTCATGGTTCTAAAGTGTTCTCGAAAGTTGACTTGAAAGATGCTTATCTTCAAATCCCTTTACATCAATCTTCATCTATCTTGACAACAATTAACACTCCTTTTGGTCTGTTCAAATACAACTTCCTTCCATTTGGTCTTACTTGTTCTCCAGCCATATTTCAAGAGGTCATGAATAAGATAGTCAGCGATATTGAAGGTGTTGAAGTTTATCAAGATGATCTCATTGTTCATGGTGCTGATAAAGTAGTTCATGACCAGAGACTTATTGCTTTATTGCGTCGTTTAATTGAGAAGAATATTACAGTGAATCCAAATAAGTGTTCATTTAGTGTATCTAGTTTTGAATGCCTTGGATACCTAGTTGATGGTAATGGTTTTAGACCAGATATGAAACGACTAGCTCCACTGACAAATGCACCGTCTCCAAAAAACATCACAGAATTACGTTCACTAGTGGGTGCTCTTCAGTACTATTCTCGTTTTATTCCTAATTTTTCTTGTCGTGCCAATTGTTTATTTATTATTTTGACATCCAATTCATTCAAATGGGGTGAAGAACAAGAGTCATGCCTACGAAGTCTGCTAAAGTTTCTTCAAAGTGATGCTGTCCTTCGAACTTACTCACCCAGTGTACATTCTGTTCTTATTACTGATGCGTCATCTGTAGGTATTGGTGCAGTTTTGGAACAGGAAGGTAGGCCAGTTATATGTGTTTCACGCAAACTTTCTGTTGCTGAACAAGGTTATTCACAAACGCAGCGAGAAGCGTTAGCTGAGTTTTGGGCTGTTAAAAGACTTCATAAATATTTATTTGGAAAGAAGTTTACCATTGTTACTGATCATGAAGCCTTAAAGTTCATTTATCATCCTGACAAATCCTTAGCACGTTCCTCAGCTGCTATGGTTCAACGATGGAGTATTGCTTTGAGTGCTTATGACTATACGATTCAGCACAGAAGTGCAAAACAAATTCAACACGTTGACTACATTTCTCGACAACCATTACAAGATAGACCTGTTAATACTTCAGACTGCTTGTTAGTGCAACCTTTACCGGTGAGACGTCCAGATCTCATTAGAGAAACTCGTAGATACTTTGGATGTATACTCAGTGCTATACGGAAGGGTTGGAATGCTAATCTGAAACGTAGATTTCCTGTCTATTATTCAAAGCGGGACGAGTTATCTACTACTCCTGACGGTATTTTGTGTTTAAATGATCGTGTTGTTATTCCTCCTTCATTACGCAAACCTGTCCTTGATGATCTTCATAGTGGACATCTTGGTGTTGAGAAAATGAAGTCCTTAGCAAGACTCACATGTTGGTGGCCAGAGATAAATGCAGATATATGTCGTACAGCAAACAATTGTGAGAAATGTCATAAGCTAAAAAGTCTGCCTTCGAAGTGGACTCCATGGCCAGTATCGTCTGAGGCCTGGCAGAGAATTCATGCAGACTACTGTGGTCTATTTCTTGGTAAATACTATGCACTTGTAATTATTGATTCTTTTTCTAAGTGGCCTGAAGTTTTTTTCACAACTTCACCGAATTCTGACTTCACAATTCAAGCATTAAGGAAGGTGTTTATTCGAGGAGGGGTTCCCATGGTGATAGTGACTGGTAATGGCTCTCATTTTGCTGCAGATGCAGTCACTAATTGGTTAAATGGTATAGGGTGCAGACATCTGTTTACGGCTCCCAGGCACCCTTGTTCCAATGGTCAGGCAGAAAATTTCGTAAGAACATTGAAAATTGCTATTGATTCTATTGCTGCTTCGACATTCAATGAACTGGAGAGGGGAGTAGATACATTTCTACTTCAATATAGAAATGCTAAGCATTCTGTGACGAAAGAGACTCCATCAAAGCTATTAAAAGGAAGAATTCTCCGTTCGAATATGAGGTGTTTGGAGTCTGCAGAAGTTACGTATTATCGTGGTAATGATCTTCGACCAGCCACGAGGATCGTGGTGAAGAATGTTGGAAAATCTATGGTGCGAATTCTGGATATCAATGACTTGACCATACATAACCGACACGTTGATCAAATACAATACCAGAATCCAGGTGAGTCTGTTACAATTTCGGTTGTTAATTCTAATACTAATGAGTGCATTCTAGATAATACAGAGTCTACATCCAATACACCGTCGGACAGATGTAAGATGAACTTAAGAAGAGGACGAACAATCGATTACAGACACTTACACTCCAATTCGAGCTGTGGCGGATGTGATGTTTAAATAAATCAATGACTTCTTAGTATTGATGACTGTTGTAATTTTGAATTCCAAATACAATACATTCGTTCGGGCTCATCTGGTACTTCTTGATTAAATTGCGTGATTCCTGGGATTACTAGTTTATACTACAATTCAAATACTTCTAATTATCATACACTGTTAATATTATTATTATCACATTTTCATACACTAATCTTTGGTCGTTATTGTTCTTTTTTTCTTCTCTCTTATACGCACGTTACATTTTTTTACTCTTCCGTTATAACGTGTGTGCCTGAGTGCCCTGTTTATATATGTGACGTGATAAGACCGCCAATTAGAGAGCAGTGATTAATCGATCAGACCAATGACACACGAAACCCGTACGAGTAGTCTGGAGTGCTTGTCGGTCCTGCTATCTGCCTAGCCCAGCCAGTTAAGTCCAGAACACCAATAATAGCCTCTGTGGTATGAATCGTTATATTTCAAACATGCTAAGTTTGTATACCAATCATACAGAACACATCGTACCATAAAGTGGAAAATAATATTTGTACAGGATTTAGCCAAATGTGTCTGTAAATGTGGGAGACAGTAATTAATGGACTGGGGATAACTCAAGAATGGTAAGTCGTACAGTAATAGTCTATGGGTCAAAGTAAAGCTCATAATAAAAGGAACATGAATATAAATAGTTTAGTTGCTTAATAATTAGACAATAGGAAACATACGTATTATATTGGTCCATAAATATTTCTCAAAAGTTACCTTTCATAATTCTCTTCGGGATATAACATCTTTCCATTCTCACTGTTATTGTATGGAGCATATATATCTGGTGCCTCCTTGCACCAACATTTAAGTGTTCAAATAAATAAATAATAGTGTTGATTGAGGAGTAGCTCGTGGAAAATAGGTACTGTTGTTTTAAGGTGACTCAAAATTATCAGAAACTTGTAGTGTTAACGAATACAAGCTGCCTGATTATATTATAAACTGAAATTCAAACATATTTGTCTACATAGTGTTAATTTTTATAGGAGGCTCCGTAGTTTTGATTTTAAATGTTTGTTTGACCAACAACTACCTGATTGTTTAGTTATTATACTAATGCAGCATGATGGTATCCAGATTCGGCGACTAATATGACAGATCAATTCATAAACTCAAATACGTATAGCAATAACGGTTATGATGGGCTCGGTGAAGAATGTTAAAGGTGATCCAAATGACTTAAATTTAAATAGCACAGAGATGTAATGCAACAGACGTACAGACCACATTAACATGCAGCTTGGTGAGGAGTACAAAAATTTGAAAATAAGCTTGATCAAAAAACTTTTTCAAAGTTAAGAGGACTTGTGGAACTACAGTTAGGAATATGACGAGTTATAAACTTCCCATAAGAAGTTACAATGATACATGTGAACAATCAGAGTACTAATAGAATAATGCGCTTACATAAGTAACAATCAATCGAGGAAGTTAAAGTAAAAATGAGGATTAACAATGGACTGGGTTCCTTTAGTTTGACTTTCCAATGTTGAATTATGGTCTACTTCGTGATCAGCACTGCTCCAATAATAAACCCAATCCTAAGATTGTAGATTTGTAATGACTTGACTACCTAATCCACAAGATATTACGTGGAAGTCACACCATTGTCTACACTGACTCATACGATCATTATTATTATGGCTTTATTCGATATTATGATCTGGTACAATATAGAATTCTCAGCACGAGTTATTTCAACAAGTTTTTTACCGAAAAAACAGAAAAGAAATGAAAAAAGGTTTAAGAAAATCTGAGTCTGTACAAATTATCGAATTTGCCTATTAATGCAGGTTATTTACTAGGTCAACTCTAACAGCCTGTTCGTCACAAAGTAAATTTGCTAGGTAAGGTATTGCAGAACTTTTATAGATTTGCTCGCGTGCACGGATTTTAACTTATTTACGTCTCGATCTACCAGAAGTTATACAATGAGAAAGATATGAATGAAGTGGATGGTTAGTATCTGATGAGATAACACCTGCCAATAGTTTGCAAGACTTAAGATGTCTATCCACAAGCATATCAATAATGACTTCAAAAGGTTCACCACATGCCTTGCAAACTGCCTACAGCACTCTCCGCAAAACAGTAAAGTCTTTTCTCAAAAGCCCGGGAAAGAATAATGGAGAGCAATATAGAATTATAGGTAATATGCAGGAATTGACAAATTGTAAGAGTAAATGGCGAGTAATCCCAAAAGCATGCAGCCTCTTTATGTAGTAAGTCAAATGGTAAACTTTTTTCAATAACAATAAAACTTGAGAAGACCAAGAAAGTTCAAAGGAAAAAGTAACACCGAGATATTTGACCTTCGACACTGTGTTTATTAAGGAGTCTCCAATGGCACAAGCATTATGGCATCCCAAAATAGAGTATAGGTTCTGTCCATGTCTCAAGCTAAAGTTAGCAGCTTGATATTTAGATAGATAAAGTAAGATACTATTACCAACAGACCACCTTTCAATACGAGATAAAAACTCGTTCATTTCCATGGGATGTAAGGAGGTATAAATTGGCACACATACAGTGAGGTCGTTCGCACATTTCACAAAAGTGTTTTCTGTGGAAGGTGGCATATCATGCAGAAAAAAAGAGGACAGCAGAGGTGAAAGAACAAATCCCTGTGGCACACCTACAGTAAACAGTAGAGATGTTGAACACTTTCCTTTAAATACAGTATACTGTTCTCTTACAGAGAGGTAGGAACATAGCCAGTTTGTTATCCAGCTGTCAGTGTCGTCGCTGATCAGCTCGTTAAGTAAGAGGTGTCTTGGAATGGAATCAAAAGTAGAAGTGTAGTCCAGGAAAGCGCATCGAATATACTTTTCCAAGTTGAACACCACATTGTGATTCAGAACAGCAACGGCATCTAATGTGCTTCTTTTGCATTTGTAAGCAAACTGATAGGGATCATAGTGCTCTTTTATTGCAGGTTGAAGTGGGAGTATCAGTAATTTTTCCATTATTTTGAGGAAAGGTGAAGTTATTGCAATGGGTCTAAGTTTCACATTTTTATTTACAGATACTTTCTTAGGCATAGAGATTATCTTTATATTTCTCCACATTTTCGATATGAGATTAGTTGAGAAGGGTCTGTTAAAGATATTCCTTAATGGATAACATAAAACATCAACACATTTTTAAAAAAAAGATGTTTGGGATTCCATTAGGTCCTAAACATTGGTATGAATTAAGTGACTGGAGACATTTTTGGAGACCATTTTCAGTGAAACTAGGAACACAGTTATTCTCCAAACCTGTGGGTTTAGGGAGCATGATATCAAATGACTGACGTACAAAGGACTTATTTTATTTAAATCACAAACATTCAGCTGGTTGTTGCTTCAAGTCTGCCTGTCCCCTAAAATTTCTTTAAAGAGTTTCAACATACTTGGAGAGCTTTCACAAGATAGGAGTTTCTGAGTAAACACAGAGTTGAAACGAATAATCTCTAGGTTTATTTGACCACTTAACTTGCGAACTTCAATAGTGTTTTTCTCCTCGTACATTCTTTCCTTTACCTTCCGTAGTCGTTCTAGTTGTGGAGATGTAAGTCGATCAAAACTTAAAAAGAAGGTTTCGGTAGGACTGCAAATATCAAAACAGAATTTAAGATAACAGGTGATCACCAATATATGATTGAGAATACATTCAGGTTGGAGATAGAACAATATGTTTGATATGAACAAAATAATTGTCACACAGAATGACCAGGCTTGCAAGGCTGAGTCATGCCATCCGATGAGTTGAATTTTGAATGAATGTCCCAGCCTTCACCATTATTGACCTTCTTTTAGTGTTACATCTTGAAAGTTTATTCTCCCAGTTATCTCATGTTCAGGTTGTAAGATCTATTTTGAAGGTTTCGCATGTGAAAATCCCTCCATGTATACATTTGCAACTTCTTAATGGTTTCTTTATTTGTACATATTGTTAATCTTTTTGACTCCGTTTGAGGCTGTAATGTCTCATTTCATAATAGTTTTCTCAATTTCAATGTTGCTTTCATTGGGTTTTTATGTTTTTTCTTGACCATCACACTATCCTGATCATGGTTGGACCCTTTCACTAGGTGTTCATCTCTTTTCTCTGTCTCTCTCCTTTTTTTCATTCTAAATAAATATTATTCTTAAGATTACGAAATTTTGGACAACAACTTGTGTTACACTGAATTCAACTTATCAGACTCGTTTTATCTTCACCATGCATATACACCTCATACACATTGATTATCTTTTACACTTAATTGAGACTTTCATAGCATCACTTCAAACTATGTCTGCACGCACAAAAACTTATTCTAACGTCAAATCTTACCGCAATAATAAGTTATTTACTTATTAATTTATTCTGTTTTATTTTATTTTTATTACTCGTTTTGCTATACATACATAGTTGTTTATTCTTGTTCTGCGTTGAGATATTTACGTATTCCGCGTCTCCTTTATTTCTATTTCCTTGGTTTCTTCCTTTCCTCCCTCAAAATCAATTCAAAATTCTTTCCAATTACGCAGAACCTGATTTATTATTACTATTCTATTATTAATATTTTATTTTCCTTTTCCTTCCTTTCTCATACACGGCGAAAATAATGCTAACATTATTGAAAATTGTGTATTATTGCATCTTTGAAGAAACCCGAAATGGTTTCTTCACAGCACTTATGTACCCATAAGGTGTTTGTGAATAATAATAATGATAATAATAATAATGACTGTATCTATGTTGTTTCAATTGATATTTTATCCTGGCGGCTGCCATATTGATTGTTTCCTCTTTGATTGTGCTTCTTGACTTGACTGGGATCGTGCATTTTGGTTGTAAACTGGAGCACTTTCCAAGAATTTGAAACACTTTGTGTTATAAAGAAACTCATCAGGTGGATAATGAACTTGATCTATCCAGAAAGGATAGAATAACACTTACTTTTTGGATCGTTCGTTAATTTTCTTATATTTCTTATCAATTTGCTATTTATTGTAATTTATATTGATTATTGTGGGAACAATTGTTGGTTGGATAACTGAGTGGTAATATTTATTTAGGTAAAATTGCACATTTGTATTTACGATTAAATTTAGAACCATTATTACCCAATCACTTTGTTCTGATTTCGATCAGGTTGCGCCTAAATACATTTATTCCACGGACAGTTGTTCTTCACCCAAACGTAGTTTGGATTTTATCTCATGTTGAGGTTTGAGGATTGTGGTCATAACCAATACCGTAACAGTTCTTCGATGTTTTAATATTCATCTTTTGTATCGACTGACTGGCGCCCTTAAATTTGTTTCTTTTACCATGTTGAGAGTTTGCACAGCATGTAAAAACATTTCGATTTTAGCTTGGTTTATTCATATACTTCACACTCTCATTCTTCTTCTTATCATTCTGGTTACATTTCGAACATTCACCTAAACTTTCCAAACTCGAGCATACTAAACATTTGTTAATAGTACTATTAGTAATTATAATTTCAGTTTGTATGCATGTGATGAGAAACCGTGAATTACAACGAAATCACTTTATTCAGTTAACCTTTTTGTTATTGTTTTGTAGAAATTTTTTCACGACGACCTATGTAGGCTTTCAGTTTTCAACCATGATTTAACGTTCTATTTTATTTATATGTCAGTGTATATTTTTACGGCTAGAATCAGCTCTATGACTACTCAATGCCAAATCAAGTTGTATCATCTCGAAAAGAAGGTTGCTAAGTGATGAGTAAAATTTCTTCGGAAATTGACTGGCTGAAAAATTAATAAGAAGGAGGTGGTTTCAACTGGTTAGGAAGTGATGCACAGCGATTTTAAAAATTTTAGATTCATTCCTACCATTCAGAAAATGAGGGTTTCGTATGAGAATATCGCGGGTAAAATCGAGTGTAATGAGGAACAATTTAGTATAAGAATGATTGATTTTGGGCGTACGCTTATAAAAGTTGGCAAACAGTTTAATGTGTGAATATTATAATTACTTTACTTCTACTTTAATCACCAAATAAGAAAATCCTCAGTACGTTGAGAATGCTGATGGTATCACTATATTTGATCCTACTACATTGTATTTTAAGTCGACAGACTTGATATGAGTTTCGTACAAAGAACAGACATATTCTCCCCTGACTTGAGTTTCCTGTGCATTGCCACTCTGAGGCAATTTCAAGCAGTTTTATCCTCAAGTCCTACTGCTTTGTATACTATTACAGGTAGTTTTCTCTGTAATATTTTCATTGAAAAGTCTGTCAATGCGTCTACAGTACTGATTGTTCCTGTATTTCTTGACGCAGATTACTTATGCTGTCTACAAATCGCGCTTTAACCGAATATTAATTCTTGGAGGAACTCCTGAATAAGTCAGCTCCATTGAATCCACGGAACATCGATATAGACGTCACTTCACAAACAAACAGAGAATTCAGGATGTCCATGGGGCTGTAGTGCACTAATTTTTATTCAAAATATACGCTTATTAGTAAAACGTTTTTTTGGAATAAATATATATGTATGAGCATATTCAATTTTTTATAACATATAATACAAAGTGAGATAAAGTTTGTGTCTTACCTATAATAGACGTTTAAATGTTGCGGAAATCCTACTCTTCTTCCAGAACGCATTGTTCCAGGGTTCGTTTTCAGACGCTGACAAAGTATCAACGTGCGTCTCGGCTGTCGTATGAGGTACTACAAGTGTAGAGGCCATGTCGTTCGATTGTACAGAGGGAAACTCGACGTAGATAGGATTTCCTTCTAAATATGCTGCTTTGAGGCGTTCAGTACTGATGCCATCGTTAGTGCCGTTCTTATTGACTGTATAGTACTTAGGTTCACGCTGAAGGACGTTGAATGGTCCTTCGTATGCTGATTCGAGAAGTCGTCGATGTGAGTCTCGACAAACGAGGACATGTTTACTATATCGTAATTCAGGTTGAACGAAAACATCAGTTGATTGAGGTCGAGTCTAAGCAGGCTTAACTGAAGGCATTGCGTTTGTAAGCTTGCTCATGTAGGAGTTTAGATCCATGTTCATTGAAGAAGACGAAGGACCCACGAATTCTCCTGAAAGTCCGAGTGTCGTTCCATAGACGAGCTGAGATTCAGCGTATCCAATATCAGTTTTCACTGCATTGCGGATACCAAGTAAGACGAGTGGAATGGCGTCGGTCCATTGTGAAACGTTTGCAGCTGATATATAAGCTTTTGGTTGTCGATGAAAACGTTCTACCAACCCGTTTGATTGTGGGTGGTAGGCGGTCGTTCGGAAGCGCGTGATTCCTAATAGCGTGGTCAGACAACGGAAAAGTCCATATTCGAACTGGCTTCCGCGGTCTGTAGTGATGGTTGAAGAGCAGCCGAAATTTGCTACCCATCGTTTGACGAAAGCGCGAGCCACTGTTTCAGCGGCAATGTCCTTAATAAGTACTGCTTCTGGCCATCGAGTGAAACTGTCTACGCAGGTAAAGAGATAAGAGTATCCATTTGAATTGGGTAAGGGTCCTACCAAATCTAAATGGACGTGGTCGAAACGAGCATCAGAGGTTTTGAAAGAGCCTAAGGGACATTTGTTGTGTCTAATCACCTTAGATTTCTGACAGCTTACACAGGAGCGTGCCCACTCCCTCACGTCTTTATTCATGCCAGGCCAACAAAAGCGTTCGGCTATAAGTTTGACTGTTGCACGAGGACATGGATGATAAAGATTGTGCAACATATTGAAGACGTTGCGTCGATAATGTTTTGGTACTATTGGACGATCCCTACCTGTAGATGTGTCGCAAAGTAAGGTTTCCTTACCTTTTCCCGTCGGCTTAATACTTAGTTTAAGAGTTGTCGAGGATAACTCATGCTGAAGATCAATGTCTTCTTTTTGAAGCTGAGCGAGTTTAAGAAGGTCGATTCCTTGGAAATTGTTCAAGGAGCTAATTGGAGACAAGGCGTCTGCAACTACATTGTTTGCTCCAGAAATGTGTTGTATGTCTGAAGTAAACTGCGAAATGTAGTCGAGTTGTCGAGACTCTCGCGGTGAGTACTTGTCTGAAGATGAAGTTAAAGAGAAGGTAAGAGGTTTGTGATCGGTAAAAAGCGTGAATTCTCTTCCTTCGATGGAATGTTGAAAATGCCGTACAGCACAATACATAGCTAAGAGTTCCCTACCGAACGTGCTGTACCTAGATTCCGCGTCTAGCAACCGTCTCGAGAAAAATCCTAAAGGTTGCCACGAGTTGTTAACCCATTGTTGTAAGACTGCTCCGATTGCTAAGTCGGATGCGTCTACGGCGATACTAATGGGCGCTTGAGTGTCCTGATGAGCAAACAGGGTTGCTTTAGCGATGTGTTCCTTAACTGTGGAAAATGCTTTACGGGCTATGTCGTCTAAACTAATTGATTTCGCATTTCCACGAAGCTGATCGGTTAACGGTTTCATTAGGGATGCGCATTTGGGTATGAACCGTCTATAGAAACTTACAAGTCCGTTGAAAGTTCGTAAGTGCTTGATCGTGATCGGTTCTGGGTAATCCAGAATGGCCGCCACTTTGCTCCTAAGGGGTCAGATGCCTTGAGCATCAATGGTGTGTCCTAAGAAGTCTAAGGAGTTTGTCCAGATTCGGCATTTCTGAATGTTGACAGTAATGCCATACCTTTGGAGTCGATCGAAAACAATGTCCAGATGCTTGAGATGCAATTCTCTGTCCGGACTTGCTATGAGGCAGTCATCAACGTACGCATGTACGAAGCTGAGACCTCGGAAGACGTCGTCTATAAACCTTTGAAAGGTTTGAGCCTCATTTCTTAAACCAAAAGGCATTCGCAAGAATTCGTAAAGACCGAAAGGAGTGATGATGGCGGTTTTAGGAATGTCGTCAGGTGCCATCGGTATTTGGTTATAAGCCTTAACCAAGTCGATTTTTGAAAAGACAGTTGTACCTTTCAAGGTAGCTGTCAAATCGTGAATACGAAGCAACGGGTAACGATCGGGAATGGTTTTTGCATTCAGACGCCGTTAATCACCAGTTGACCGCCAATCATTGCTGTCCTTTCTAGGGACCATGTGCAATGGGGATGACCATGGACTATTCGATGGTCGAATTATACCTAAGTCTATCATATGCTCGAATTCGTTTTTGGCTAACCTAAGTGTTTCGGGAGCAAGTAGACGGGCTTTCGAGAATACAGGTGGTCCTGTAGTCGAGATATGATGTGTAACATTGCTGGTTACACAAGGCAATTTCGATTGCGATTGGTATATCCCGGGGTATTTGTCGAGTACTGATTGGTACAAGGGGTCTATGGTGTGCTTAATCGTGACTGGGGATAACCTGCAACCAGAACAAGGAGTTACGCAAACAGATAACTTAGTGTTTCCGTTTATTAACCTTCGTGAGCGTGTGTGGATGAGTAGATTGTGGTATTGTAACAGGTCTATACCAATGATTGGCATAGAGACATCTGCAACCACGAAAATCCAGTGTATGGGTTTACGTAAACCCACGTTAAGGTAGACGTACCTTTTACCGTAAGTAGCGATCGGCTTTCCGTTTGCCGCCTGTAAACTTAAAACAGACTCGCGAAGTCTGTCGTCGGGATTTGCTGGAAGAACGCTAACTTCTGCGCCAGTGTCGACGAGGTAGCGAACTTTCGTAGTCATATCCGTGACATATAAGAGGCGGCTGTGTTCGCCGGCTACGGTTGCCGTTAACGCGTGCCGGCTGGGAATTTTTCCCGAACTGTTTTTCGTGTCACTCGATTTTGAGGTCGGATAATTGCAGGGTTTCTGCAATTTCTGGAAGACTTACCGTACTGGTTATGATACCAGCACCAGTCGGGATTGTCTGTCTCTCGTGGTCGAGAGCCAGATCGCCTACGTGAGACACTTCTACGTGGGGGTTTTGACCGACTACGGTCATTACGAACTCTAAGATATCGTGTAGGCGTGTGACGTAGTTCGGCTATGTCAGTCGGGGTCGATTGGGGTTTTTCCTTGACGGAAAAAACCTAGGCCTTAGAAGATTTAGTGATTTCTAAGATTCGGTCGGCAGATGCAGCCAGCTCATCTATGGCGTTGTTTTGAAATGAAACAAGCACTGCCTGCACCTGATGAGGAAGTTTAGACAAGAAAAGTTGTCTGAATAGGCCATCATCGAAAGTTCATTGGCCGATAACCCCTCTCATTCTTAGCAACATGTCTGTCGCAGAACCATGTTGCAGGTCGATGTTATGGAAGAGTTGGTCTGACCGTTGTCGGTCGGTCAGGTCTCCACGTTTTATAATCGAACATTTGAGTTTCGTAAGGATCGGGAACATCACTAGTAAACATACTAGGTGTTACGTACCTGTTAAACTCGCGCGGTAACGCCTTAACTACCGCGAGGAATCGTGTGCGCGAGTCCGTGATTCCGTGCATGCAAAAATCAGCTTCTGCATAGCAGAACCAGGACTCGATATTGTCGGGCCAAAATGGCGTTAACTGAATCGAAATAGGGGGAATAGACTTAAACTTAAGAACCTTGGGTGAGTGTTCCGTCATAGTAATATAGATAACGAAAAATGTCTATTTAAAACATATCCGGAAAAAAAAATTCGCGAAAAAAACAGTATATCATAATATATAAAATTCAAATAAAGAATAACAATGAATAGTATTCCAAAATGGAACAGACAGTATATTGGCTTGGTGTACCAGATCACGTTAGGCTCACCAATGAGGATACAACGGATATTCTAGTTTTGCAACTAGCAACCAGTAGTATCTTCTATAATCGTTCGTTCCCAGTCGAATAGAAACCGGAAATCAGATGAGGAGAGACAGGAAAGATATATTTGATTCGTTACCAATATATCGAGAGACTTCGTTCTTAACTGGCTGTTGTAACGTAGGAGCTGTGTCCCACGCCGTGTTGCAACGTGATCTGGTGCGGATGCATGACCAAAAGCCTTTAGTTAAACAAGTCCACTTAAACAACGTGGTCAGCATCCAATGTCGAACACTTAATGAGCTATTGATTTTGGGGATTTATTTACAGCTTCACTCGTTAACGCACTAATCGGCGAAAGTATGACATACTGACGGCCTTGAACTAACCAGTCAGATTGAGGGTAAAAACACACCCTGTGTGCACAGTTCGATATGCTATGATAAATAGCCTGTATGTTATTGTGAACCAGGTGATATTTGACTGTATTCAATACTTAAAGTGTTTGGAATTGATGAGTATAGGGAATTATTTATGGAGCTTGGGCAAAATTACACATCATATGTAATTAATTCATCCACCGTGGATAAATAAAGATGTTAAGAAACTTCTTAGGCGTATAAAAAAACACTGGAACATGTTTATCTCTACTGGCTTAGAACAGTACAGATCTAGTTATTGTAAGATTAGAAATAATTGTAAAACGTTAATTAGTAGGACTAGACGGTCATACGAAAAACAATTGGTTAGGGATTGCAAACATAGTCCAAAACGGTTATTCTCGTATATAAAGAGGCGAACTCAGAGAAGTGATGGAATACCATCACTTTTGATACAAGAAAATCCGTTAAGTTTGGCAAGAAATGATACCGAAAAAGCGGAAGCTTTCTCGGAATATTTCAGTAAAGTTTTTCCTACCAATAATGAGGAACGATCACCTATTCATTGTGATTGTGGCGACTTGTTGGTGGACCCTGTAGTTATTAAGAAAGAAACTGTTTTAAGCCTACTTCAGCATCTCAAACCTGATAAATCTAGTGGTCCTGATGATATTCATCCTCGGATTATGAAAGCCCTGTCAGATGTTATTGCTGAACCCTTAGCGATACTGTCTGATATGTCCCTGCGGCAGTCCAGATTGCCCAGAGACTGGAAAGACGCAATAATCAGTCCGGTGTATAAGGCTGGGAGTAGAGAGTTAGTTAGTAACTATCGACCCGTCAGCTTAACTAGTGCAGTTGTAAAACTAATGGAAAAAATTATTAGGATGGCTGTTATAAACTACGTAGAAAGACATGATCTTTTGTCAAAGGAACAACATGGTTTTCGAAAAGGTCTATCATGTTTGACAAATCTTCTCATTGCAAGAGAAGATTGGGCTGAGGCAAAAGATCGCAATATTCCTGTAGATGTCATTTTCATAGATCTAAGTAGAGCCTTTGATAAGGTTTCCCATTCTGGTCTTAAATTAAAACTAGAAAGTTTTGGAATTCATTATGCAGTCATAGACTGGGTAAGTGACTTTCTTCATGAAAGGAGACAAAGGGTAAGAGTAAATGGGGCTCTCTCATCGTGGGAACCAGTAAAAAGTGGCGTCCCCCAAGGCACGATTTTAGGTCCTCTTCTCTTTTTACTTTATATAAATGAATTACCAGCTATAGCTAAGTCATCCGTCCTACTATTCGTCGATGACATTAGGATTTGGAGACCCATATGTAGTATGTCAGACAGAATAGTTTTACAGGAAGATTTTAACTCATTAGTGGCATGGATGAATGGGTGGTCACTAGAAGTAAACCCTAATAAAAGTGTTGTGATGCAATTAAATAACTACGATGATTCGTATCACTACACAATATGTGGACTAGTGTTGCCCAAAGTAAGAAACTATTGTAGTGAACAGAACACTGGTTGGGGACAATCGAATGTATTTAAGCAGAAATTACAGACTATCTCAATAAATTCTGATTACCAAACAATGAACAGTCAATTTGCAAATTAACAACCAATTGTTTCAATCTTCACTGTTTCTTCTCTTATTCCATTGCTCATGCATTTTCCATACGATTGCGCTTCATTTCCATTCCTTTCTCATCGGTCTTCTGCCAAAATACATTCTATGTCTGACCCACACCATATACTACTTATATGGATATAAGTAGACCACACCACACTATAAAGATTTAGGAGTCATACTAAGTAATGATCTCAAAACAACCAGTCACTGTAAGGCTGCTGCTGCAAAAGGCTATAGGGTATTATGGTCTATTCGTAGATCTTTCCGGTATCTGGATGCGGAAATGTTTAGATTATTATACCCAACTTTCGTACGGCCACATTTGGAATATGGGATTCAAGCAACGGGGTGATCTAATATTGGCATATTGTATCCTGAACGATGACCTTGGTACTAACATGTCCTATCTTTTCCTCCCGTCTAGGGCTGATCATTTGAGAGGACATTCAAAGAAAGTCCAAAAACCGAGATCAAATCGTCTACGTCTGGAGTTTCGTTTCTCGCACCGAGTAGTGAATTACTGGAATTCTCTACCAGAACACGTAATATCAGCACCTTCTGTTGATATATTCAAGACGAGATTGGACCTCCACAGTGTAACAAACTACAAGGATTAAAATAGGTCACTAGACCTCCTATCCTTATTACTGAAGACTGAAGACATATGCTGTGATTATCTGTGCTTTTGTGTACTTGTTGCATCAAAAAGCATTCTTGGGCTACTTCAACATGAAGTATTTCGGATAAGGTTTGAAATTATACTCATTGTTATCTTGTGGTACTTTCTTTCCCGTTGGCTCATTGACTTGTTCAGTTATCCATGGTGGACAGTTATTCGGTCTGCGTGGTAACAGGTATGGTATAAACGAGAATGTAACTGAACCAAACTTGCCTTAAAATATGGACCATGCGTCTTCAACTAATGAGCTAGTATCTACTGACCAATCTGTCTTAGCAGTGCACACCTGAATGGCTGACATGTTGACATGCCTATAGCTCAATGCGCTCTAAAATAAAGTCATCAGCTAAGCAGATTGGGCTGCGACAGATGACACCGAGTATAAATGTATGGCCCCCAAATGCCCTGGTACGGCCGAGAGTGGGAAGAGTCCGCTCTCCCTCTCCAAATGCTCTCATATGGCCAGCGAATATATAGCCTCTGCCAGGGAAGTCCTACTCACTACCTTCTCGTGGCGGGGGTGTTGTTTACGAAAGTGAGAGGACAAAAAGCGAATGTCCGACGCTTTAACCGGATTAATGGACAAGGCGAGTCCACCTAGGGGAGTTGGAAAACCCTCATTCCAAACCAATGGTGCACATGGGCTCCATTATCCTGAGGGAACGAATGACGTACGAAAACCACCTGCTTCAGTTTGGGCACCTGGGCAGTATCACAGCCCTCACATAAATCGAATGAGATTTGTATGGAGCATATGTATCTGGTGCTTCGTTGTACCAATATTTATGTGTTTAATTAAATAAGTGTACGACATCTGATAGTCGGCTCACAGCTAACGAACTTCACAAGTTCCACTATCATGAGATTCGCAAGCACAGGAGTGGATATTTATGTTACTGGCTATGTATTAAAGGACGCTACCTCCCTTCCTACAATTATGTCTGCCACTTCTTAGTTAGTGGTATCCGGATAATTCTGGAGTAATGCCGAAGTTATGGACCAACCAAGTTTCCATCACAGCTACAATGAGTGGCTTTAATTTTTCCACTAATTCTCCTAGTTCATAGGATTTATTCCTTAGAGTACGGACATTTGCATATAAAACTCCTAGGGAGAATGGCCTATAAACACAGGCCTTGGTAATATTTGCTTCGAAGTCCTGATTATTCAAAAATCCACTGATGGGAGATTTTCATCACCATTTTGTCGGCGAGTTTCTAGTTCAGCTAGTGCTGTCTTCCTTCTTATTCTATCTTCTAGAGACATATCAAGTCTTATTTATTTATTTATTTGGACACAAATATTGGTACAACGAAGCACCAGATACATATGCTCCATACAAATCTCATTCGATTTATGTGAGGGCTGTGATACTGCCCAGATGCCCAAACTGAAGCAGTGGTTTTCTTAGGGGGCCTTTGACCAAAAGATCTGATCCACAAGGCAGTGGAGCACGGTAAGGAGATGCAGTCTCATGATAGCCGGTGACCAACGGTTGATTCATACGCCATTCGTTCCTTCAGGATAATGGAGCCCATGTGCACCATTGGTTTGGAATGAGGGTTTTCCAACTCCCCTAGGTGGATCCTCCACATCCACCAACCCGGTTAAAGCGCCGGACATTCGCTTTTCGTCCTCTCACTTTTGTGAACAACACTCCCGCCACGAGAAGGTAGTGAGTAGGACTTCCCCGGCAGAGGCTATATATTCGCTAGCCATATGAGAGCATTTGGAGAGGGAGAGCGGACTCTTCCCACTCTCGGCCGTACCAGGGCATTTGGGGGCATATCAAGTCTTACTCGAATGTCGGTATTGTCGTGACTACGAGCACTACTTAACAGGAGATCACGCTTCCCCGACCCTAAAATTGTCTTGAGGAGTCTATATGGTCGGAGTTCGACACTCGTCGGTCCTGTTACCTGTTCTTACCAATTTTTTGACCTGGGCTCTTTTAGAGTTATCTGGTAAGATGCTACGGATAGATTCTCCGAAATTTTCCAAATCATGTGCGTGTCTAATTTTGGGATCGGGATCATTTGATTTTAGCAAACTACTTACAATAATATTCAATGAGATTAAATTCTTATCAACCACGCCAGGGTGGAGTTCTCTCTTACTATCAGACTTTGGTAGTGTATTTTGTGACTCATAATTGGAGTTCACCAAATGGGTGCCACTTACTGTTTTTTTTCCTTTTACTTTTCTCCGTAATGCCGTCTATTTTTCGTCACTCAGGACAACCACACCGGGACTATTAGGAACGGTGACGGTTTTGTCCGGGTCTCCAGTTTCTGCTGAAGATGCATGACTACCCATATCAAGTCCCACGATATACGAGTAATGCTTTGAAGGCACCTGTGATCGAATACTAGTAGCCTACGAATATCCTCTACTCTTACCGGTCATGTTCCACAGCCATAAAGTAGGACGGAACGAACTGCTGCTCAGTAAACTCGTCATTTGTTTGGTAGACGGATATCTCGCCTACGCCATAAATGACTAGTTGGCGAAATCTAGTTGAGCCTTCTGTATCCGTGCTGAGATTTCGTCACACACCAGACCACAAGGACTGATGAGACTCCCAAGATAAGTGAAGCGGTCAACGCGCTCAACTATTTCACTCTCTATCATTAGTTCAGGTGTCGATGCAACCCAATCTTGAAGTAACATTTTGCATCTCGAGGGAGAGAATCGCATCCCGAACATGCCTGCATAGTTGCTTATAGTGGTCAGAAGACTCTGCATGTTGTCAGCGTCTTCACCGAGTAAAACTATGTCATTGGCATATTCTAAGTCAACAAGTGAGTCTCCTGGTAAGAGTTCAACTCCGCTAAATTTGGATGAGGAATGTGTTATTTTCTAAAAGCACGTTAACAAGAATGGAGACAGTGGACAGCCCTGACGAACACCACTTGAGGTAATCAGTTCTGATGACAGTTCGCCATAGGCTCTAACTCGACCAGTTTTGTTCGAGTAGAGAGCCTTTATAAGGTTAATGTACTTCTTTGGTACCCCTTTCAGTGACAAACACTGTCACAGAACCTCACGATCAACGGAGTCAAATGCCGCCTTAAGGTCGAGAAATACTACGATTGTGGGTCGTCTGAATGTGTGTTTATGTTCTAGGACCTGACGTAGGGTGAATATCTGGTCTGTACAACCATGTCCAGGTCGAAAACCAGCGTGGTTTTCTGTAGTTTGCTCTTCACGAGCTTTAGGCATGCTGAGACACCTCAACTTATTTCCGTTATCTTACCGTAGATTACGGAATGATCTAATATTGGCTTGTCGTATACTGAACGATGACCTTGGTATTAATGTCTTATCTTTTACTTCCGTCTAGGACTGATCATTTGAGAGGACACTCGAAGGAAGTTTAAAAACCGAGATCAAATCGTCTACTTCCGGAGTTTTGTTTCTCGCACTGAGTAGTGAATTACTGGAATTACCTACCAGAACATATCCCATTACCTACTGTTGATATATTCAAAACCAGATTAAACCTCCACAGTGTTACAAACTGCAAGGAATAATATAGGTCGATGGACATCCTATCCTTCTTAGTGAGGACTGAAGTTGTATATACTTCTTTCCCCAGCGGGTTGTGTCGAAAATTTGGCACACACTGCTTGAGTAGTTAATGTCATTCATCCCCTAAACTAGAGGGTCTAGTGAAGGTCTGTTTTGTTCATTCTTTTTTACTTACATTCTGAATCTCAATCCTAAGTTTCTTAAGTTTGCAATGCATTGTGTCATAGCTGACATTGATTTGTGCTATAAACCCTGACCCGAATTCATAAAATCTACTGAAATCTCCAGTTAAACTCTTAACTCCGACGTTTTTTGCAGTTCAAATGATATCAGTTGGTGACAAAAACTCTGGTTTGATAACGCTGTGGGGTTATAGCTCACAATACTATTTCGAATTATGATATATATCCTTCATTGAGGGTATCATTTGGGTTGTGTGTTAATTACCGTGGTCAATGCTGTTATATTCTTTGTGTTGTTAATTGTTTTATAACTAGGCAGAATTTCCTGATTGACTGACAAGTCGTCCAAGGTCGTCAGTTTATTAACTTTTACTCACTAATCTATGTCAAGAAAAGTCGACTTTCGCTCATGCATTAAGCTAAATGGTATGTGGATAGAATTATACTCAACGTTCTGATATTGTATTTGTCAAGTTCTTACAACTTTTAAGTGAATTATATGCAATTGAACTATAATTTAATGCATGATTATTGAAAATTTTATCCTTACAAACTTAAGTGTAAAATAGGTTCCTTTGGTCATTATACAGGTAAATTATCCTTAGTTTTTGAATGATTCTACTCTATGATTTTCTTTATTTCTTTAGGTCCTGCGAATATTATGACACTTAGCAGTGTAGCTGAGAATCTTTTCCAACATTTTAACATTGATACCAAACAGTGGTCATACTCACGCATAACTGTCGCGTTATTAGCTCATGAATCTTTTGGGATTGGTTTAGCTGTGGGTTTCTGGATAATATGCTATAAAAAGCAACCAATTAGGTATCTCACGTCATATGCCCCCGTTGTCATACAAAATATTTATTCAAAGTATGATCCTACTCTCTCCCTAACTCATGTTTCCTAGAGGATTGAATTGGTCAGCAAGAAAACTCCGTCAGTTACCTTTGTTCGTTTCTTCACAGGCAGATCCTAATCGGATTCTCATTAGTGGAGCAGAGAGTTACGTACTTCGTAAAATATTGTCACCCCTTACTATTCCTGGGAAGATATACCTGGCTGTTTTAGTTTCCGGTATTGTCTGTTGAAAACTGGAAGCAGTCTACGTTTTTGTACAAAGTCATCATTTCATAAAAATACATATGCCGTTATCTATTTATTTGTGTCACGTATTCACTAAATAACACTTCTTGAAGTAAATGCTGATAATTTTTATAAAAGTAATTTTGCTACATGGCTTACTTGCCTAACTCATATGAAGGATAGTTAAACTGGGTTTACGTTAGGACATACATGCCCCCGAATGCCCTGGTACGGCCGAGAGTGGGAAGAGTCCGCTCTCCCTCTCCAAATGCTCTCATATGGCTAGCGAATATATAGCCTCTGCCGGGGAAGTCCTACTCACTACCTTCTCGTGGCGGGAGTGTTGTTCACAAAAGTGAGAGGACGAAAAGCGAATGTCCGGCGCTTTAACCGGGTTGGTGGATGTGGAGGATCCACCTAGGGGAGTTGGAAAACCCTCATTCCAAACCAATGGTGCACATGGGCTCCATTATCCTGAAGGAACGAATGGCGTATGAATCAACCGTTGGTCACCGGCTATCATGAGACTGCATCTCCTTACCGTGCTCCACTGCCTTGTGGATCAGATCTTTCGGTCAAAGGCCCCCTAAGAAAACCACTGCTTCAGTTTGGGCATCTGGGCAGTATCACAGCCCTCACATAAATCGAATGAGATTTGTATGGAGCATATGTATCTGGTGCTTCGTTGTACCAATATTTATGTGTTCAAATAAATAAATAGGAAATGCTTGGCATGAAATATGCTTTATGGTGGTTCTATACTCATTTATACGGTAAATAAGCTATCTAGATAGCGTTTCATTTCAATATCATAAATTACATTCTCATCCAATTCATTACAAAACTGAATCAATAGTTCTTTATGCAAACATGTGACCTTCAGCCTTTGGCAGGTTTTGTCTAACCTGAAGGTACTTTGCCTAGAGGGTGTGTGAGCAAGAATTTGTAAAAGAGCAAGAAAAAGATTACCCGACGAATCAATGAGCTTATTGATACATTTGTGTTTAATAATGAAGGCAATCGACTGTCACCAATAAAACAGGCGCAATATTAAGCCAGTTTGATGATCGAAATTAGAATTGGTTGACGTTTGGTCTCTGATGAGCTACATATGTCCTATTTTGAAAACTTTCTGCGATGGATAGAATTATAAACAAATTTTCTACAAGTATGACTTAAGTTATTGAATGTTGCCGTCAATTAAGTATGACAGTTTACATTTTAAATCAAAACACGTGAAGTAAGTGTTTGTAAATGGTAGATAACTGCAATTGACCAGGGTCCCTGAATCTTATGATCGAATTGTCATGAGGAACAAAATATCGACCGATTCCTAATGCATACCATACAATGCAATTGAGCAATAAATAATCAGGTCAACTTACTAGGAAATAACGTCAAAAAGCATATTGGTATTGGGGCTTTGTCACACTAGATTACTGATATTAAGATTAACATTTCCACTTAAAAATCGGTCATCATATGGCCTAAGAATTTCAGGTCTGATGCACAAGGAGACTGATTAATCCTAACTGCGGCTGGTTTCTAATAACGGATGGAGGGGATATTCAGTGAATCGTAGTTTTTGAAGTCTCCTCAACCACAATATGACCTACAAATAGGGGGCCGAAGAGATTGTTAATCCGTTCGCTATCAATAACATGTTTACTTTAATCTCAATTGTGTTAAAGTTGAGAATAATCATTCACTGAAAATGATAAGCAGTGAAGTATTTGACAAGATAAACAGTTGATTGACTAGTGAGCCATAAAACTTTGTCCTGGTTATTTAACTGAATAAGATCGGATAACACTTTCGGCCTACAAGGGATTCGTGAAATGAATGCTGACTGGGATGAATGAGAAGATATAATCTTGAAGAAAATTACATGACTGTTTATGTTAATTTCGGTTAGAATTTGGTTAAAAGGTTCCAGTCGATTATCTCCAGCCAACTGACACAGGCTGAAAGTATTTCGACTTCTAGAGCTAAATGTTAAGTACACTCTGTGTATGTACATATGCCTGTTTACATTCGGTAGTTAATTTATCCATTTTAGGTTTAGCTTAGAATTAAATATCTTCCTCATTAATAATAAAAAATTGACTAGGTAAACAACAGTTCGGTATCGATTTCCAGTTAAATTGTTTTTTTTTTCACCTACCAAGCATAATTCAATTAATACAATGCTGTGTTCTGAAACTAGCTGTGAGATTCAGTAGTTTACAAACATTGTAGCTAGGTTGTTAAGCCTAAATAAACAAAAATCATCTAGTAATAGTTTTCCATACGTAATGTGTCGTTTGAGGGAACTGAAAGGTGGTTGACTGGAGGTTGTCGACAGGGAATGCTAGACCTGGGTTTCATGTTACCGTAGGACTTGTCACCAAGGTGTGCCTGTAATCTTTAAGGTACTAGTACCCACTGACGGATTCTATCTAACCTAGCTTCATAGTTTGGGAGGTTAGTAATGAAATATTCGGGTTGCGACTTATCTCCTGTAGGACTGAGATATTTACAATTAACTGACTTCTAAAATGGAGGATTACAGGTACTGTGGAATATTTGCAACATGTGTACCAAAACCAGTGAATTCATCATCACTTGATATAAAGACTAAAGAATATTATTCTATAGATTGTTTGTATACCTCAAAGCTTACATTCATTGACAAGTAATTTGAGTGCTAATTAATTTAATAGATAGCTTCACCACTATTGGTGAGGAAATCTCCAAATTTCAGTACGAAGACCGATCAATACTTCAGTCAGTCAGTCACAACGTAGAACTTCGTACGTACGTACATCAGTTCGAGTTGCCATACCACATTAGCACAGAGATGCAGTTGTCGATTCAAATCCCATAGTGGTAGAAGTAGTAGGAGTATAATCAGAAATCCAAAAGATTAGGGTTTGAAGAAATTATTGAAGGAGTATAGTACAGTGAAATAAATTTGGAAAGAGAAAAACATAAAGACATGAGGAATTCAGGAGATTAGAATTTGGTAGAACACAAAGAGTGGATGCATCTTCGCCATTGCAAACGATTTTGAGCCATGTCATTCAAGGTCTCTAACCATCGGTTGCTGTCATCTCGCGAATCCCAACCAGGTAGTCTACACCTACCAACGTGGCCCAGTCCACTTGTCAGTGACTTCATTGATTTGTGCCACGTTTTAGTCTGGCCGCCCATAGCTTTCTTCCAACCCGACCGTTGCTGCTACCTTGACGTGGTGGTCGGGCTTGCCTATCGTGATGATCCAATCGAGCTATGCTGGCTGGAACAATCGTTCCTCAAGGTCCTACCATGCCAGACAGGTCGGTTGAAGAGCGGTGAGACTAAAAGCAGCAATCCCAAGGTCCGGAGGCGAAGTCGTACTGCTGACTGTACAGAGGTGTGAAAGCAGTAAGGTGTTTCCTTCAGACAACCAGCATGACAGCGATGCTGCCTTCCCACAAGGAGGGGTGGGGTTAGAAAAGGTCGACCCTAAAAATGCACACCTCGCCTTATCCCACGGATTTCCGTCTCCGGCGGTAAGGACTTTTGAAGAACGGAGCTAACACATCAAAAATCCCCCACAAAAAGGCCGTGCGTGACCGGCCTCAAGCAGATGTCCCTTGGGCTCTGCGGTCACGCTCCCAGGTCGTTAAGACCAACACTAATCCAACTTCTTTTTCAGGTCCCTCAAGAAATACCCTTCCACGGTGTGGGCAGCCGGGAAGTGATACTAGCCCTCATACCCTTAACTGCACACAAGACCAAGTTGGTCGCTTTCAAATCCGATCAATACTTAACATTAATAAACTAAGTACTTCAGTAAACAATTGTGACTTTCATCGTCATTCAGTGGTAGCCTGTAACTGTTACCTCTTGTGGTATGGATGTTTTATTGATAAGCTATGAGAAATGTTAAAGTAAAAAATATCGTCTATTAAAATTCGACAAGAACCTGACACATGAAATTGGTCACAACCCAATGATCAATCAATTTTATATACATCTCAGTCCTACATGAAGTCAGTCACGACCAAGATAGCTCAGTGGGAACGTTTGTGATTGTAAAGCTGGGTGACGCTGGATCGAATCTGTTCCCTTAAGATTACTGGTACACTTTGATGACGAGTGCCAAATAACACGAAACTTAGGTCCAGAGCATCCTGTCAACTGTCTCCAACCATCACCTTACAACTACAATCGCTTTAAATTTGAAGGAGTTAAATATATGTAGTGATGATGGTAAACGCCCTTCCCTATTTTCTGGTATCTGCCCAAGTCTGTCTTTAGATAAAACTGACAGTTTGTTTGATATCTAGGTTTTCTTAATTAAAAACTACTATTTCAAAACCTTCAGAGATCCAGACTAAAATTCAATTGCTCCCCCTTGTATACAGAATTTAGTCTAATCTAACGAAGCAAAGCTAAATTTGATTAACTCAAAAAGGACAAAGAAAGCAAATATTCGATATCGAAAATAAACCAAACAAACCATAAGGGGTTATATTTAACTCATAGACCTTATTCTCATTGGTTAGCGGTTACATTTTGTATAACCTTAACTAAAAAGCATTTACCATTTATTAATCAATAACTTAATGTATGAACAGTCTTTAAATATTGTAAGATGAAAATTTTATGACAAACAGCTCGAAATAATTTTATGAGTTACATATTTCCCTGTTCATAAAATAGACTTTTTATATCCAACCCTTTACTAAGTTCGCAGAAGGAAACTTTCTTATCAAACATAACAAAGTCGCCGCCACCATTTTGATTCTCATCAGTTGTAAGCTGAACCAATAATCTACCCGAGATTGGTGAAAAAATCTGTTTGGAAATATCAACCCATATGATCTCGAGCTGTTTTACTGACTTGTCTTTATTTGAAATCTTTCTATATTCCACAAGGGTTAGTAAAAACTGCTTACTTAAAAGTCGGTGTAAGCTTCAATTACACTATTTTCTTTCTTTGATTTATAGTTTAAATTACAGACACATCGATAGAAGCGAATGTCCGGCGCTTTAACCGGGTTGGTGGATGTGGAGGATCCACCTAGGGGAGTTGGAAAACCCTCATTCCAAACCAATGGTGCACATGGGCTCCATTATCCTGAAGGAACGAATGGCGTATGAATCAACCGTTGGTCACCGGCTATCATGAGACTGCATCTCCTTACCGTGCTCCACTGCCTTGTGGATCAGATCTTTCGGTCAAAGGCCCCCTAAGAAAACCACTGCTTCAGTTTGGGCATCTGGGCAGTATCACAGCCCTCACATAAATCGAATGAGATTTGTATGGAGCATATGTATCTGGTGCTTCGTTGTACCAATATTTATGTGTTCAAATAAATAAATAGGAAATGCTTGGCATGAAATATGCTTTATGGTGGTTCTATACTCATTTATACGGTAAATAAGCTATCTAGATAGCGTTTCATTTCAATATCATAAATTACATTCTCATCCAATTCATTACAAAACTGAATCAATAGTTCTTTATGCAAACATGTGACCTTCAGCCTTTGGCAGGTTTTGTCTAACCTGAAGGTACTTTGCCTAGAGGGTGTGTGAGCAAGAATTTGTAAAAGAGCAAGAAAAAGATTACCCGACGAATCAATGAGCTTATTGATACATTTGTGTTTAATAATGAAGGCAATCGACTGTCACCAATAAAACAGGCGCAATATTAAGCCAGTTTGATGATCGAAATTAGAATTGGTTGACGTTTGGTCTCTGATGAGCTACATATGTCCTATTTTGAAAACTTTCTGCGATGGATAGAATTATAAACAAATTTTCTACAAGTATGACTTAAGTTATTGAATGTTGCCGTCAATTAAGTATGACAGTTTACATTTTAAATCAAAACACGTGAAGTAAGTGTTTGTAAATGGTAGATAACTGCAATTGACCAGGGTCCCTGAATCTTATGATCGAATTGTCATGAGGAACAAAATATCGACCGATTCCTAATGCATACCATACAATGCAATTGAGCAATAAATAATCAGGTCAACTTACTAGGAAATAACGTCAAAAAGCATATTGGTATTGGGGCTTTGTCACACTAGATTACTGATATTAAGATTAACATTTCCACTTAAAAATCGGTCATCATATGGCCTAAGAATTTCAGGTCTGATGCACAAGGAGACTGATTAATCCTAACTGCGGCTGGTTTCTAATAACGGATGGAGGGGATATTCAGTGAATCGTAGTTTTTGAAGTCTCCTCAACCACAATATGACCTACAAATAGGGGGCCGAAGAGATTGTTAATCCGTTCGCTATCAATAACATGTTTACTTTAATCTCAATTGTGTTAAAGTTGAGAATAATCATTCACTGAAAATGATAAGCAGTGAAGTATTTGACAAGATAAACAGTTGATTGACTAGTGAGCCATAAAACTTTGTCCTGGTTATTTAACTGAATAAGATCGGATAACACTTTCGGCCTACAAGGGATTCGTGAAATGAATGCTGACTGGGATGAATGAGAAGATATAATCTTGAAGAAAATTACATGACTGTTTATGTTAATTTCGGTTAGAATTTGGTTAAAAGGTTCCAGTCGATTATCTCCAGCCAACTGACACAGGCTGAAAGTATTTCGACTTCTAGAGCTAAATGTTAAGTACACTCTGTGTATGTACATATGCCTGTTTACATTCGGTAGTTAATTTATCCATTTTAGGTTTAGCTTAGAATTAAATATCTTCCTCATTAATAATAAAAAATTGACTAGGTAAACAACAGTTCGGTATCGATTTCCAGTTAAATTGTTTTTTTTTTCACCTACCAAGCATAATTCAATTAATACAATGCTGTGTTCTGAAACTAGCTGTGAGATTCAGTAGTTTACAAACATTGTAGCTAGGTTGTTAAGCCTAAATAAACAAAAATCATCTAGTAATAGTTTTCCATACGTAATGTGTCGTTTGAGGGAACTGAAAGGTGGTTGACTGGAGGTTGTCGACAGGGAATGCTAGACCTGGGTTTCATGTTACCGTAGGACTTGTCACCAAGGTGTGCCTGTAATCTTTAAGGTACTAGTACCCACTGACGGATTCTATCTAACCTAGCTTCATAGTTTGGGAGGTTAGTAATGAAATATTCGGGTTGCGACTTATCTCCTGTAGGACTGAGATATTTACAATTAACTGACTTCTAAAATGGAGGATTACAGGTACTGTGGAATATTTGCAACATGTGTACCAAAACCAGTGAATTCATCATCACTTGATATAAAGACTAAAGAATATTATTCTATAGATTGTTTGTATACCTCAAAGCTTACATTCATTGACAAGTAATTTGAGTGCTAATTAATTTAATAGATAGCTTCACCACTATTGGTGAGGAAATCTCCAAATTTCAGTACGAAGACCGATCAATACTTCAGTCAGTCAGTCACAACGTAGAACTTCGTACGTACGTACATCAGTTCGAGTTGCCATACCACATTAGCACAGAGATGCAGTTGTCGATTCAAATCCCATAGTGGTAGAAGTAGTAGGAGTATAATCAGAAATCCAAAAGATTAGGGTTTGAAGAAATTATTGAAGGAGTATAGTACAGTGAAATAAATTTGGAAAGAGAAAAACATAAAGACATGAGGAATTCAGGAGATTAGAATTTGGTAGAACACAAAGAGTGGATGCATCTTCGCCATTGCAAACGATTTTGAGCCATGTCATTCAAGGTCTCTAACCATCGGTTGCTGTCATCTCGCGAATCCCAACCAGGTAGTCTACACCTACCAACGTGGCCCAGTCCACTTGTCAGTGACTTCATTGATTTGTGCCACGTTTTAGTCTGGCCGCCCATAGCTTTCTTCCAACCCGACCGTTGCTGCTACCTTGACGTGGTGGTCGGGCTTGCCTATCGTGATGATCCAATCGAGCTATGCTGGCTGGAACAATCGTTCCTCAAGGTCCTACCATGCCAGACAGGTCGGTTGAAGAGCGGTGAGACTAAAAGCAGCAATCCCAAGGTCCGGAGGCGAAGTCGTACTGCTGACTGTACAGAGGTGTGAAAGCAGTAAGGTGTTTCCTTCAGACAACCAGCATGACAGCGATGCTGCCTTCCCACAAGGAGGGGTGGGGTTAGAAAAGGTCGACCCTAAAAATGCACACCTCGCCTTATCCCACGGATTTCCGTCTCCGGCGGTAAGGACTTTTGAAGAACGGAGCTAACACATCAAAAATCCCCCACAAAAAGGCCGTGCGTGACCGGCCTCAAGCAGATGTCCCTTGGGCTCTGCGGTCACGCTCCCAGGTCGTTAAGACCAACACTAATCCAACTTCTTTTTCAGGTCCCTCAAGAAATACCCTTCCACGGTGTGGGCAGCCGGGAAGTGATACTAGCCCTCATACCCTTAACTGCACACAAGACCAAGTTGGTCGCTTTCAAATCCGATCAATACTTAACATTAATAAACTAAGTACTTCAGTAAACAATTGTGACTTTCATCGTCATTCAGTGGTAGCCTGTAACTGTTACCTCTTGTGGTATGGATGTTTTATTGATAAGCTATGAGAAATGTTAAAGTAAAAAATATCGTCTATTAAAATTCGACAAGAACCTGACACATGAAATTGGTCACAACCCAATGATCAATCAATTTTATATACATCTCAGTCCTACATGAAGTCAGTCACGACCAAGATAGCTCAGTGGGAACGTTTGTGATTGTAAAGCTGGGTGACGCTGGATCGAATCTGTTCCCTTAAGATTACTGGTACACTTTGATGACGAGTGCCAAATAACACGAAACTTAGGTCCAGAGCATCCTGTCAACTGTCTCCAACCATCACCTTACAACTACAATCGCTTTAAATTTGAAGGAGTTAAATATATGTAGTGATGATGGTAAACGCCCTTCCCTATTTTCTGGTATCTGCCCAAGTCTGTCTTTAGATAAAACTGACAGTTTGTTTGATATCTAGGTTTTCTTAATTAAAAACTACTATTTCAAAACCTTCAGAGATCCAGACTAAAATTCAATTACTCCCCCTTGTATACAGAATTTAGTCTAATCTAACGAAGCAAAGCTAAATTTGATTAACTCAAAAAGGACAAAGAAAGCAAATATTCGATATCGAAAATAAACCAAACAAACCATAAGGGGTTATATTTAACTCATAGACCTTATTCTCATTGGTTAGCGGTTACATTTTGTATAACCTTAACTAAAAAGCATTTACCATTTATTAATCAATAACTTAATGTATGAACAGTCTTTAAATATTGTAAGATGAAAATTTTATGACAAACAGCTCGAAATAATTTTATGAGTTACATATTTCCCTGTTCATAAAATAGACTTTTTATATCCAACCCTTTACTAAGTTCGCAGAAGGAAACTTTCTTATCAAACATAACAAAGTCGCCGCCACCATTTTGATTCTCATCAGTTGTAAGCTGAACCAATAATCTACCCGAGATTGGTGAAAAAATCTGTTTGGAAATATCAACCCATATGATCTCGAGCTGTTTTACTGACTTGTCTTTATTTGAAATCTTTCTATATTCCACAAGGGTTAGTAAAAACTGCTTACTTAAAAGTCGGTGTAAGCTTCAATTACACTATTTTCTTTCTTTGATTTATAGTTTAAATTACAGACACATCGATAGAAGCGAATGTCCGGCGCTTTAACCGGGTTGGTGGATGTGGAGGATCCACCTAGGGGAGTTGGAAAACCCTCATTCCAAACCAATGGTGCACATGGGCTCCATTATCCTGAAGGAACGAATGGCGTATGAATCAACCGTTGGTCACCGGCTATCATGAGACTGCATCTCCTTACCGTGCTCCACTGCCTTGTGGATCAGATCTTTCGGTCAAAGGCCCCCTAAGAAAACCACTGCTTCAGTTTGGGCATCTGGGCAGTATCACAGCCCTCACATAAATCGAATGAGATTTGTATGGAGCATATGTATCTGGTGCTTCGTTGTACCAATATTTATGTGTTCAAATAAATAAATAGGAAATGCTTGGCATGAAATATGCTTTATGGTGGTTCTATACTCATTTATACGGTAAATAAGCTATCTAGATAGCGTTTCATTTCAATATCATAAATTACATTCTCATCCAATTCATTACAAAACTGAATCAATAGTTCTTTATGCAAACATGTGACCTTCAGCCTTTGGCAGGTTTTGTCTAACCTGAAGGTACTTTGCCTAGAGGGTGTGTGAGCAAGAATTTGTAAAAGAGCAAGAAAAAGATTACCCGACGAATCAATGAGCTTATTGATACATTTGTGTTTAATAATGAAGGCAATCGACTGTCACCAATAAAACAGGCGCAATATTAAGCCAGTTTGATGATCGAAATTAGAATTGGTTGACGTTTGGTCTCTGATGAGCTACATATGTCCTATTTTGAAAACTTTCTGCGATGGATAGAATTATAAACAAATTTTCTACAAGTATGACTTAAGTTATTGAATGTTGCCGTCAATTAAGTATGACAGTTTACATTTTAAATCAAAACACGTGAAGTAAGTGTTTGTAAATGGTAGATAACTGCAATTGACCAGGGTCCCTGAATCTTATGATCGAATTGTCATGAGGAACAAAATATCGACCGATTCCTAATGCATACCATACAATGCAATTGAGCAATAAATAATCAGGTCAACTTACTAGGAAATAACGTCAAAAAGCATATTGGTATTGGGGCTTTGTCACACTAGATTACTGATATTAAGATTAACATTTCCACTTAAAAATCGGTCATCATATGGCCTAAGAATTTCAGGTCTGATGCACAAGGAGACTGATTAATCCTAACTGCGGCTGGTTTCTAATAACGGATGGAGGGGATATTCAGTGAATCGTAGTTTTTGAAGTCTCCTCAACCACAATATGACCTACAAATAGGGGGCCGAAGAGATTGTTAATCCGTTCGCTATCAATAACATGTTTACTTTAATCTCAATTGTGTTAAAGTTGAGAATAATCATTCACTGAAAATGATAAGCAGTGAAGTATTTGACAAGATAAACAGTTGATTGACTAGTGAGCCATAAAACTTTGTCCTGGTTATTTAACTGAATAAGATCGGATAACACTTTCGGCCTACAAGGGATTCGTGAAATGAATGCTGACTGGGATGAATGAGAAGATATAATCTTGAAGAAAATTACATGACTGTTTATGTTAATTTCGGTTAGAATTTGGTTAAAAGGTTCCAGTCGATTATCTCCAGCCAACTGACACAGGCTGAAAGTATTTCGACTTCTAGAGCTAAATGTTAAGTACACTCTGTGTATGTACATATGCCTGTTTACATTCGGTAGTTAATTTATCCATTTTAGGTTTAGCTTAGAATTAAATATCTTCCTCATTAATAATAAAAAATTGACTAGGTAAACAACAGTTCGGTATCGATTTCCAGTTAAATTGTTTTTTTTTTCACCTACCAAGCATAATTCAATTAATACAATGCTGTGTTCTGAAACTAGCTGTGAGATTCAGTAGTTTACAAACATTGTAGCTAGGTTGTTAAGCCTAAATAAACAAAAATCATCTAGTAATAGTTTTCCATACGTAATGTGTCGTTTGAGGGAACTGAAAGGTGGTTGACTGGAGGTTGTCGACAGGGAATGCTAGACCTGGGTTTCATGTTACCGTAGGACTTGTCACCAAGGTGTGCCTGTAATCTTTAAGGTACTAGTACCCACTGACGGATTCTATCTAACCTAGCTTCATAGTTTGGGAGGTTAGTAATGAAATATTCGGGTTGCGACTTATCTCCTGTAGGACTGAGATATTTACAATTAACTGACTTCTAAAATGGAGGATTACAGGTACTGTGGAATATTTGCAACATGTGTACCAAAACCAGTGAATTCATCATCACTTGATATAAAGACTAAAGAATATTATTCTATAGATTGTTTGTATACCTCAAAGCATACATTCATTGACAAGTAATTTGAGTGCTAATTAATTTAATAGATAGCTTCACCACTATTGGTGAGGAAATCTCCAAATTTCAGTACGAAGACCGATCAATACTTCAGTCAGTCAGTCACAACGTAGAACTTCGTACGTACGTACATCAGTTCGAGTTGCCATACCACATTAGCACAGAGATGCAGTTGTCGATTCAAATCCCATAGTGGTAGAAGTAGTAGGAGTATAATCAGAAATCCAAAAGATTAGGGTTTGAAGAAATTATTGAAGGAGTATAGTACAGTGAAATAAATTTGGAAAGAGAAAAACATAAAGACATGAGGAATTCAGGAGATTAGAATTTGGTAGAACACAAAGAGTGGATGCATCTTCGCCATTGCAAACGATTTTGAGCCATGTCATTCAAGGTCTCTAACCATCGGTTGCTGTCATCTCGCGAATCCCAACCAGGTAGTCTACACCTACCAACGTGGCCCAGTCCACTTGTCAGTGACTTCATTGATTTGTGCCACGTTTTAGTCTGGCCGCCCATAGCTTTCTTCCAACCCGACCGTTGCTGCTACCTTGACGTGGTGGTCGGGCTTGCCTATCGTGATGATCCAATCGAGCTATGCTGGCTGGAACAATCGTTCCTCAAGGTCCTACCATGCCAGACAGGTCGGTTGAAGAGCGGTGAGACTAAAAGCAGCAATCCCAAGGTCCGGAGGCGAAGTCGTACTGCTGACTGTACAGAGGTGTGAAAGCAGTAAGGTGTTTCCTTCAGACAACCAGCATGACAGCGATGCTGCCTTCCCACAAGGAGGGGTGGGGTTAGAAAAGGTCGACCCTAAAAATGCACACCTCGCCTTATCCCACGGATTTCCGTCTCCGGCGGTAAGGACTTTTGAAGAACGGAGCTAACACATCAAAAATCCCCCACAAAAAGGCCGTGCGTGACCGGCCTCAAGCAGATGTCCCTTGGGCTCTGCGGTCACGCTCCCAGGTCGTTAAGACCAACACTAATCCAACTTCTTTTTCAGGTCCCTCAAGAAATACCCTTCCACGGTGTGGGCAGCCGGGAAGTGATACTAGCCCTCATACCCTTAACTGCACACAAGACCAAGTTGGTCGCTTTCAAATCCGATCAATACTTAACATTAATAAACTAAGTACTTCAGTAAACAATTGTGACTTTCATCGTCATTCAGTGGTAGCCTGTAACTGTTACCTCTTGTGGTATGGATGTTTTATTGATAAGCTATGAGAAATGTTAAAGTAAAAAATATCGTCTATTAAAATTCGACAAGAACCTGACACATGAAATTGGTCACAACCCAATGATCAATCAATTTTATATACATCTCAGTCCTACATGAAGTCAGTCACGACCAAGATAGCTCAGTGGGAACGTTTGTGATTGTAAAGCTGGGTGACGCTGGATCGAATCTGTTCCCTTAAGATTACTGGTACACTTTGATGACGAGTGCCAAATAACACGAAACTTAGGTCCAGAGCATCCTGTCAACTGTCTCCAACCATCACCTTACAACTACAATCGCTTTAAATTTGAAGGAGTTAAATATATGTAGTGATGATGGTAAACGCCCTTCCCTATTTTCTGGTATCTGCCCAAGTCTGTCTTTAGATAAAACTGACAGTTTGTTTGATATCTAGGTTTTCTTAATTAAAAACTACTATTTCAAAACCTTCAGAGATCCAGACTAAAATTCAATTACTCCCCCTTGTATACAGAATTTAGTCTAATCTAACGAAGCAAAGCTAAATTTGATTAACTCAAAAAGGACAAAGAAAGCAAATATTCGATATCGAAAATAAACCAAACAAACCATAAGGGGTTATATTTAACTCATAGACCTTATTCTCATTGGTTAGCGGTTACATTTTGTATAACCTTAACTAAAAAGCATTTACCATTTATTAATCAATAACTTAATGTATGAACAGTCTTTAAATATTGTAAGATGAAAATTTTATGACAAACAGCTCGAAATAATTTTATGAGTTACATATTTCCCTGTTCATAAAATAGACTTTTTATATCCAACCCTTTACTAAGTTCGCAGAAGGAAACTTTCTTATCAAACATAACAAAGTCGCCGCCACCATTTTGATTCTCATCAGTTGTAAGCTGAACCAATAATCTACCCGAGATTGGTGAAAAAATCTGTTTGGAAATATCAACCCATATGATCTCGAGCTGTTTTACTGACTTGTCTTTATTTGAAATCTTTCTATATTCCACAAGGGTTAGTAAAAACTGCTTACTTAAAAGTCGGTGTAAGCTTCAATTACACTATTTTCTTTCTTTGATTTATAGTTTAAATTACAGACACATCGATAGAAGCGAATGTCCGGCGCTTTAACCGGGTTGGTGGATGTGGAGGATCCACCTAGGGGAGTTGGAAAACCCTCATTCCAAACCAATGGTGCACATGGGCTCCATTATCCTGAAGGAACGAATGGCGTATGAATCAACCGTTGGTCACCGGCTATCATGAGACTGCATCTCCTTACCGTGCTCCACTGCCTTGTGGATCAGATCTTTCGGTCAAAGGCCCCCTAAGAAAACCACTGCTTCAGTTTGGGCATCTGGGCAGTATCACAGCCCTCACATAAATCGAATGAGATTTGTATGGAGCATATGTATCTGGTGCTTCGTTGTACCAATATTTATGTGTTTAAATAAATAAATCGATAGAAGAATCATTAAAAACCAAAAGTCAGTAACCCTTTGGTTATTTCAATTCTTAAACTCTCCAGTCTCCCCTACTCACTACCTACTACAACAATCTGATCCAGTACCTTCATTATTTTTGGTCAACACTTTACCTTTAAACCAATGTGTTGAAAAATTCCATTATCCACATTCTTAACTTCCATCCATTTGTGATAATATAGCACAACCACTATCCAATCGCATTGATGATATCTGTATTCACTCCCTACATGATTGGATTCCATCAATTGTAGCTTTTCATTTTGATCTATTAAGGCATGATAAATTAAACCAATTTATATATATATATATATATATATATATATATATATATATATATATATATATATATATGATGTGCAGTGATTTCAATAAAACAAAGTTCGTATTCAACTAATTGTCTATGTTTTCATAAATAGGTCAGCTTAAAGTATTTTGTACAGTTATTATTGATGAACAGTCATTAAAAAAAAACAACTGATAATATGCTACTAAAGAAAAATTTCATAATTCACTCTTTCCGGTTAGATTTTCTAATATAGACAATAATATAATAATAAGTTATGTGCTTTATAGAATTTCATTTATATTTAAAGGTTATAACAATGCAATTATTTAAATTAGACAAAACACAACAAACAATATACGCACTATATTTATTCAACTACCTAAGGTTACATTAACAAAACAACAACAGAAAACAGATTATTGTTATTATTACCATTATCATTATAATAACTATGAATGAAGTGTAGTACCACCCTGTTTGTATAAATAATTACCGATATTGATATGTTTTTTTTCCTTTAATAAAATAGGGAACAACGAATGATACAAGACTACATAAATTCATTTTTTTATTATTTCATGTTTCAGTCAGCTACAACGTAGGACCAGGCATATATATGCATCGGTCCAAGTTGCCATATCTCGTTAGCACAACAAGATGAACACTGGATTCATAGAAGTAGTCAATTTATTGGTGGTAGTATATAAAAGATAGGTTGTATATAAGGATATAGTATAGGAAGGAAGAAAGTTATGAAGCAATTTTAATCTCAAGGTTTAAGGGAAGATAAAGAGTGTATACACCTACACCATTGTGATCGATTCTGAGCCATGTCACCTAGAGTCTCCAACCATTGGTTACGATAGTCACGTGGACCCCAACCAAGTAGTCTGCATCTGCCAACATAGCTCAGACTAGGAGTTAGTGACTTCATGCTCTGATGCCACGTTTTGGTTTGGCCGCCCCTAACTCTCTTCCAATCATCCCCAATACTAGTCAGCATAGCGCGTCGTGGTAATCGGTGTTCAGGCATACGTAACACGTGGCCTAACCATCTCAGTGGATGAAGATTCATGACCTCATCAACTGAATTACAGATATTTCTTCGGTGGGGAGAGATGATCATTTAGTAGATAATACGTATTATGCAGAAACTGTCAACATTTGTAAATTTCAACCATTTATACAATCTACCAAAGACATAAAATTTGAGTAACATAATAGTCAACGAATAGGCTGGAGGGTTTGTAGTTCTCATCCTTTATGACTTGGCCAATTAAGAAGTTTGCAAGTACATTGATCTTTTCAATACACGAAGAGTCTTAAACGTAAAATGAATATACAATCATCCAAGCGTTACTGTTCATAGTGAGAATTCCCAATGAGGCAGAATGGACAATAGGTAACAGTAGGCAGCTATTCAGACTCGTTAAAGAAACCGGTATTAGGAACCCGAATATCAGTGAAACCATCTCAGATAAAGATGGGCATCTCATTCATTCTCAATCCAGGAGATTGGATCGATGGGCAGAACACTTTAGGGATCAGTTCAACTGGCCTTCAGCCAAACTTCAATTACCCACGATCCCCAGTCGTCCTGAATGGCAAATTGAGGTAAGTCCTCCAACCCTCTGTGAGGTTGGAAAAGCTATAGGAAATCTGAAGCGAGGGAGAGCAGCAGGCCCCGACAGGTTGACCCCTGAGATTTTTAAGGATTGTGGTCCAGTACTAGCAGTGAGATTGACTGAGGTCTTAGGTAGAATCTGGGAACTGGACGTAATTCCATCTGACTGGTCCCAATCACTGATTGTGCCAGTCTACAAGAAAGGACAAAAGTCCTCCTGTGACAATCACAAAGGAATCAGTTTGACTAATATAGTGTCTAAAATATTAGCTTCAATAATACTTGGACGCCTAACCAAAGCTCGTGAAGAGCAGACTAGAGAAAACCAGGCTGGTTTCCGACCTGGACGTGGTTGCATAGACCAGATATTCACCCTACGTCAGGTCCTAGAACATAAACACACATTCAGACGACCCACAATCGTAGTATTTCTCGACCTTAAGGCGGCATTTGACTCCGTTGATCGTGAGGTTCTATGGCGGTGTTTGTCACTGAAAGGGGTACCAAAGAAGTACATTAACCTTATAAAGGCTCTCTACTCGAACAAAACTGGTCGAGTTAGAGCCTATGGCGAACTGTCATCAGAACTGATTACCTCAAGTGGTGTTCGTCAGGGCTGTCCACTGTCTCCATTCTTGTTAACGTGCTTTTAGAAAATAACACATTCCTCATCCAAATTTAGCGGAGTTGAACTCTTACCAGGAGACTCACTTGTTGACTTAGAATATGCCAATGACATAGTTTTACTCGGTGAAGACGCTGACAAAATGCAGAGTCTTTTGATCACTATAAGCAACTATGCAGGCATGTTCGGGATGCAATTCTCTCCCTCGAAGTGCAAAATGTTACTTCAGGATTGGGTTGCATCGGCACCTGAACTAATGATAGGGAGTGAAGTAGTTGAGCGTGTAGACCACTTCACTTATCTTGGGAGTCTCATCAGCCCTTGTGGTCTGGTGTGTGACGAAATCTCAGCACGGATACAGAAGGCTCAACTAGATTTCGCCAACTAGTCATTTATGGCGTAGGCGAGATATCCGTCTAGCAACCAAAGGACGGGTGTTCTGTACATCATTTCGCTCCGTCCTACTTTATGGCAGTGAAACATGGCCAATAAGAGTAGAGGATATTCGTAGGCTACTAGTGTTCGATCATAGGTGTCTTCGAAGCATTGCTCGTATATCCTGGGACCACCGGGTAAGTAATGCAGATGTTAGGAAACGGGTACTAGGTAAGGATGGCAAATCGATTGATGAAGTAGTGAAACTTCATCAGTTGAGATGGCTGGGACATGTGTTACGTATGCCCGACCACCGACTGCCCCGACGTGCAATGTTTCATGGTGTAGGAGTAGGTTGGAAGAAAGCTAGGGGCGGGCAAACGAAAACGTGGCACAAATCCATGAAGTCACTGACAAGTGAACTGAGCCATGTTGGTAGGTGTAGACTACCTGGTTGGGATTCGCAAGATGACAGCAACCGATGGTTAGAGACCTTGAATGACATGGCTCAAAATCGTTTGCAATGGCGAAGGTGCATCCACTCCTTGTGTTCTACCAAATTCTAACCTTTTTAAATTCTTCATGTCCCTATCCTTTTTCTCTTTCCAAATTTATTTCACTGTACTATACTCCTTCAATAATTTCTTCAAACCCTAATCTTTTGGATTTCTGATTATACTCCTACTACTTCTACCACTATGGGATTTGAATCGACAACTGCATCTCTGTGCTAATGTGGTATGGCAACTCGAACTGATGTACGTACGTACGAAGTTCTACGTTGTGACTGACTGAGAATGGACCATACAATTCCTCTACGTGGGTTCTTTATACCCACTAATCCAGTTTAAGTGTCAGACGTTTGCTTCTCATTCTCGTCAACAAAACTCTTGCTACGTAAAGACGATGAGTATGACTTCCCTGGCAGAGGCTATGAAAGTATGGTCATTTAAGGGGATTTCGAGAGGGAGCAATGACTGTTTAAACCCTCACTTGTATTAGGGCATTTGACGACATGGAGTTTCTCAACTTGAATTCATGCCTTGTGCCAAGTCCCATACTCTGCTTGTCAGCTAGTAAGCAAATGCGCTCAGTACAAAACACACGAGTTCTTTAAAAGATTTATTCATATTAAATCTTATACAACAGAAAATCAATTCTGATAAAGAGACCCAGAGCAAAGACAGTAAACGCGTATTTAGAATTTGTACACAGACCAATCAAGTAAGACAATAAACGCGATAATTATTATAAAAAAGAAAATAATTTTTTATTCTTAATCTAGTAAATAAACAGGTAAATTTGGAATTAACAAGAAATAATATGTTATTGGGTGTTTTGTATTGTTTAAGCTAGATAGTTTAATTGCGGAGCTTTCATTGCCGTTTTATGTGGAGTAGGCGCTGATGTTGTCCATAACGACAATGAAAGCATCCACCTGAGCTGCAACGCTTATCCATTATTTAACAGTCATATATGTCACTAAATAGAGTTAGAAAACATGGTTGGTGACAAAGAAAATAGTGCATCATATAACCAATAAGAAACTGAACGTTAGATTCAATAGGAATCCTGGTTAGAAAAGAGGAATATACCTAGATAAAAGGGTTTACCAAAAGTGTAAATAACATGTCACTTTTGCTCTACACAACCTGTACACCAGAGATTTCTGTTTGTATTCATTAAAGACTGCAATGTATTCCGTAGCAAACGTAATTCAGTGAGAGTTGTAGGTAATAGTTTTACATCTTCTGTTAACTTTTTCATTATCTGAAGGCGTGATACACAAGTAGATGATGATAAACACGACGATACTGAACTATCGAATAATAAATGATTCGAAATAAAATTGTCATAAGGGAAAGCCAATAAAAAACTGGCTGTTAGTAAGCAAAATCTTAGCCCAGGATCGGATAAGACCGTGAAAGGGCAATCGTCAGTGGGTTTAGTCCAAGAATCTGGAGTTGAGATAGACAAACGAAAAGTACCGTCAGAAGTCAACCACGTCAAGTATTCCTTGTTCATTTTCAACATGAAATCAGTAACTATATGACCGAGTGTTGATCCAATAAGATCACGTAATATATCATGCGTAGAAAAGTTCAAAAACTGACTATCAGTATTGTTTAGTTGAGTATCTGATAATGAAGTCGTGAAAGGATGAATGACGAAAAAGAAACTAGTTGGTCTTAATTGGTCGATCTCATTAAACAGATATGTCAAAGCTTCGTACCAAAAGTGTGTTGAAAGTTCGTTGGGAACTTCTGAATCACATCTTAGCCAATCAACCCATCGATCTACCAATAATTTTAACTTGTAACCAGTAGAATTTGGATCACGTAAGACAGATGGAGACGAATAAGCCTTTGAAATGGAAATAAATCAAGATAAAAGTGCTGAAATATGTATTAAGTATAAGTATTAAGTCTACAATTTTCACTCACTATACACATGGATACCAATGAAACTTGTCCATTACATTAGTTATATAAATACGGTTGTAAAGCTTTTGATTATGAAATCGTTCAAAAGGAAAGTCTCTTTGCTGGAATAATTGTTTTACTTCCGTTTTTTTCAGTCCATAATAATATTTGCATAATTACTTATCTACCTTTTCTCTCTTGGTGATTTATTTCCTCGAGCTTATTACGTCGGATGGGAAAAAAGGAATTTATACCAAGGTACTAAGGCAAAAGTTGCTCATTGTAGATCAGAGCTTAACTTCATTGGCGCTTAGAGACCTACAAAATCCATATTTTCGAATTGCTTATACTTCAATTGACTTCTGACTAAGCTTGTTTTAGTAACTAATATATAATGTACACCACTATTTCACTGTAAAGAAAACTCTGAAAACTTATTTTCATCTTATTTTATTAGTTTGGTTTCATGACCAATTATAACTTGACCATGTATTATTAAGCCTCACTAACTGATTGAGAGTTTGTTTGTTCAGCAAGTCATAAACCAAAACATACACATGCACACTTCTGTTTCACGTCGTTTTTGTGTATCAGTTAACTGGAACTAGACTTATCTAGATTTTTACAGTGAACGATACAAAGCGTAGAAAGTTAAGAGATAAAATTGTGTGGGATCCAACGACAGACACTTGGAAACTATGAAAGGTTATTTGGTTATTTAATGTATGTATGCCATATAACTAACTAGAAATATACATTGCAAGTTAACAAAAAGACAACTTTAGGCAACTAAACGTACTTGGTAGGCACAGTCAGAAATTCCAAATAAACATAAAACAGATCCATTAACTACTTGATCTTGGTGATCATTATTTGTATCTTTGCTAAAACTTAGACGAAGTTCCTTTTGAGCTTTAACCAGCTGTTCTGTGGAGACTGGAATTGCGGCCTTCCGAAGGACAACAAAACCTCGGGGTAGTTGTGTATCAGGATCCACTTGGCTCATGCTAAACCACAGTTTTGTTAGAGAAACCCAATGAGGTGGGTATTTGAAACGAGCTGTATCAAATAAAAAGACAAGTTCTCTATCAGGATGATAACCGCCTACTGGGGCGAAATGACCTGTACCCGTCTGGCCTAAAGCGCTGCGGCTATAGCAGACAACAAGATAACCTTCAGAGGACCCTGAAGTCATTTTGATCACCACATCTTGAAAATAAGACAGTGAAGTATCAGGAGAAACACGATGTAGGTCCACCTAATTATAAGAATAAAAAGTAGCAGACTTTAGGCAGTACGATTCTAAATACGCTCAAGTTTCTCGATAACATGAAGAAAACCGACAAACACCAAAACAACTTGGTTTGAATGTTGAAATGAGTAACAATTAGTCTAGTAATATATAATACGAATAACATAATGGGGATTAATTTCTTTACATGGCGAGACTATAATTTATGGACGAACCGATCAGATACGAAGAAAGTCTTGGCGCGAAATTCATTCATCCGTTTGGCTAAATAAGGTTTTAGCATTTCAGCCGATGTCAGCTCGTGATGAAAACTCTAAATCTAATTCCTAACCCTAACCGTCAACTGTAATTCATAATTCTAATTCCTCACACTGGTTTATGACCTTCATTTGGTCCTAGTTAGTAGATGCACACTCTGAAGGTCACTTTAGCATCGCTCAAAGGTCGTTCATAAATTATAGCCTCACCGAATTTTTTTTATAAAATTAAATTGATACATAAGTCATGGTTTTATGTAGTGTATGATAATAATACTACAACATCAATGAAGATCAGTTCAGTCAGTAGGAAGGATTTGAAAGCGACCAGCTTGGTCTTGTGTGCAAGTTGGTATTGATGCAACCGAATTATCACGATTTATTCGAAGCAATTGGGCGGTTTTTACCGGAATTTATCTAGATCATCGGTAACGAGGTAACGTAAACATGTTGGTCTGTCACACTTGATAATCTCTGAACTATCTAATTATAAGTCCCATGATATAATCATGCTTAAATTTACATTAAATATTTATTGGCTTGATACTATATATTCAAGCGTTAAGTTACTAAAAACCACTTGTTTCATATTAGCTCACAAAACATCTGAGATTTGTCGACATATTCATGTCGATCAAACAAATGTTGATTGTGTATACCACTAACTTCTTTAGATAAGTAAAACGCAATTGGAATGAAACTACTTATTATGGAAAATAGTTTCCAAGATATCCATATGAAAAAAGCATTTAGCCAGACAGGTGGACTATGGCGGAGGACATTCGCTAAGTCAAACGACTCAAATTGAAAAAAATTACTCAATTTTCTATTCCTTTTTTAACTATATTACTAATGACATTCATAAAGTTCTATTAGTGAACAACAGATATTCAGGAAAAATCTTAGACATCGAATATGCTATCGATGAATTCTCGTTCCGAGACATAAAAACTAAGTAAAACTTTTGAAAACAGCAGATTATCGCTCATAAGTACGATTTTTTTCATAAACTGTGTGAAGTTTGCTCGATTGTCAGACTCCTTATTTATCCATGCAGTTCGTCACAATAAAACCTTGGAAGCATTTAGGTAGTTTTATATTCACTTGAGTGGATATAACGGACGAGATTAATCTTGCAACAATCCAAGATGTGTACGTCATACTTTCATGCCCTAAAAGCCACAATGAATTACGTCTGTCAGTATATACAAAATTGTGTTTTCAGAGATTTGATGTGCACTGAACTGCCATGCACCTGTTGCTTAATTTTTTACGTCTGTTACCCATCGTGGAGGAGCATAGGCCGTCCATCGGGATTTTCCATTGAACTGTCCTGGGCAATCCTTTCCGGTTGTTTCCAGTTGTTATTCATCCTTTTCATATCTGCTTCCAATTGCCGACGCAGTGCGTTATTAAGGCTTCCTCTTTTCCGTTTCTCTTCAGGATTCCGAGTTAGGGCCTGCCACGTAATGCAGTTTGATGATTTCCACAATGTATGTCACACCCACTTCAATGGTCTTTTCCTAATTTCTTCAGATGGGGAGTGATTTGTTCTCTCGCACACTATGTTTTTGCCTATGGTATTCGGTCAACGAATATTTAGTATCTTGCATAGATAATTGTTTAGAAATACTTATACGTTTTTGATGATGATTGTATTAGTTCTTAAAGTTTCAGCTGCTTACAGTAGAACTGTCTTGAAGTTCGTATTGAAGATTCTGGATTTGATGTTGGCTGATAGACAGTCGTTTTGAGTTCCATATGTTCTTCAATTGTAGAAATGCTGCTCTTGCATTGCCAATCCTTGTCATCACATTTCCATCCGATCCTCCTTGTCCATCGAAAATACTGACCAGGGACATGAAAGTTTCCACCTGTTTCATAGCTTCGCCATCAAATGTGTGACTGGGCTGGTGTTCTTCGTGTTGTATTTGAGGATCTTGTTTTTTCCCTTGTGTATGTTGAGGCCTATCGCTGTAGAGGACGTTGCTACACTGACTGTCTTCAACTGCAAAGTTCGAATTGTCTAGTTTAATCCAAGCTGTTTATTGTAATGAACCTGTAAAATATAATCTTTTTCAACCTGAAAATGACAATCTGGTCTATGTACTTGTTTACTGATGAGTTGAAACTGATTGTATACTATGGGAATTTTGAGTGAGTAGTACTATAGTCTAGTGGAGAGTATTTAGACATAGACTATAATTAAATTCTCTACTCTTCATACAAGACAGATTTCAGTTGCTCACATACACTTAAGGTGTACAATGTCAGTATTATTTATACCTCATATTGTTTGTTGGGGAGAAAACTGACCTCAAAAAGTAAAAAAAATTGATGAAGTTATGATAAACTAGGGACGACGAAAGCATAATTACATAAAACTGTTTTCGGATATTTACATCATGTCTGATTTTTATTCCATTTATTTCGCTATCATTTATTATTATTTTTGTTTAAACATACAAGCATTGGTACAAGGAAGTACCAAATATATATGCGCCACACAAATCTCATTCGATTTGTGTGAGGGCTGGGATACCGTCTGAGGGCCCAAACCGAAGCAGGTAGTTTTCTTAAGGGGCTACTCCCAGGGCCTTTGACCTAAAGGTCTAATCCACTAGGCAGTGGAGCAGTCACATGGTAGCCGGTGACCAAAAATAGGTTCATACGCCATCTGTCTCTATAAGAATCCTGGAGCCCATATGCACCATTGGTTTGGAATCAGGGTTTTCCAACTCCTCTAGGTGGACTTTCCGTGTCCATCAACCCGGTTAAAGCGCCTGACATTCGCTTTTCGTCCTCTCAATTTCGTAAACAACACCCTCGCCGCGAGGACTTTCCTGACGGCGGTTGTTTGCACGTGGTCATGTGAGGGCATTTACAGAGGGAGAGCTGACTCTCTCCATTCTCGGTCGTATGAGGGCATTTGGTTTACATATTTTTGCATGTTGTGACAACCAGTAATTTAAATAAATGGATACATTTAAGTAGATAAAAATAAATTAGGCAAAACTGCATAAACATTTACTTACATCTAAACCGTAACAACGGGCAATTTTGACAAAATCATCTAGGGTAATTCCTTTAGTTAGTACATCCCGTGGTAAACAACACGTTAGCATATTTTCATGATACCAACGCCAAGGTCCCTTCCATACACGTCCAGGATCTAGTCCTAAGGCATTTAGAATCATAACTAAACTGGCTAGTCCACAATAAGAAGGTTCTTCCTATTAATGGTAAAATGGGAGAGAAATAACACGAATCAAAAGGTAAAATGTTGTATATGTTTGTGTAAAGAAACAATCGTTTTTTTACAGTCAATAAGCATTGTCTTTTACAGCCTTCTTAAAAAATACATGATTAGATGGTGTATTCTACAATAATCTAACTGTTAGGTTTCTTTTCCATACTGATATAAACAAGGCGTCTTTCCGGCTGTTTTTAGCAATAAGGTACAAAGTTTTGAAATCATTTCATTATTAAAATCATAAAGGCAGATTAGTTTACACCTCTCAATCAGTCAGTCACAACGTAGAACTTCGTACGTACGTACATCAGTTCGAGTTGCCATACCACATTAGCACAGAGATACAGCTACCGATTCAAATCCCATAGTGGCAGAAGTAGTAACAATATAAACAGTAGTCGGAAGGATTAGGGTTTGAAGATGTTATTCAAGGAGTATAATCCATTGAAATAAATTTGGAAAGAGAAAAATGAAAGAGACATGAATAATTCAGATCAGAATTTGGCAGAACACAAAGAGTGGATGCACCTTCGCCATTGCAAACGATTTTGAGCCATGTCATTCAAGGTCTCTAACCATCAGTCGCTATCATCTTGCGGATCCCAACCAGGTAGTCTACACCTACCAACATGGCTCAGTTCACTTGTCAGTGACTTCATGGATTCGTGCCACGTTTTCGTTTGCCCGCCCCTAGCTTTCTTCCAACCTACTCCTACACCATGAAACATTGCACGTCGGGGCAGTCGGTGGTTGGGCATACGTAACACGTGTCCCAGCCATCTCAACTGATGAAGCTTCACTACTTCATCAATCGATTTGCCATCCTTACCTAGTACCTGTTTCCTAACATCTGAATTACTTACTCGGTGGTCCCAGGATATACGAGCAATGCGACGAAGACACCTCTGGGTAGTATAAATATGGTTTATAGAAAGTGTTTTGCTACACACGCTTAACGTGATAAATATTGTTACGAATACAAATTAACGTATAATACATTCAACCGAAAAATATCTACAACTAAGCTCATACCTAAGACTAATACTTAACGCAACAGGGACGTAAATCAGTCGTTAAAATACCAATTATTGACGGATGAGTGGAAAGCACTGTGCATTCAGATGTAACTACAGATTGAATTTATCAAAATACTACTGTGAGTCACAATCTGAACATTATTCACAAGTTACTAAATCGGAATCAATTGTAGTTGAGATAATGGATTTTAATGAAAAAACAATACAGTGGATCCTGGGCTATGGTAGGATAAATTCGATCAAGTATCTTGAACATACTAGAGATTTAAATTCAGCTATAACATTTGTCGGAATTTCGATAAAACTCTCGGGTTTCATGTCTACAATGCTTATTTTTGGGTTGTGAACATTCAAGAAAGTGTACAACACGCACACAGCTAATCAGCTTTAATATTTCACTTATCAAACAAGTTCATGAGGAGCACTAACGTTCTGTCTTACAACACAAAAACAATTTGGTTGCTTATATATCTACAGATTGTGTTGGGGATGTAGAATCCACAAATACATTTATGGAGAAATCAATTTTAGGATTCACAAACTGAATTACAGTGGACTTCGTTCATTGACTTTTATTCAGTATGATGAAGTTCATTATTTTATTTTTAATCTAACTTCATAGTATTAATTAGTACGCTGTGATTTGAACTTGGTGACAATTACTCAGTTATAAGATTATATTCATTTTATTCGATATATAACTGATTAACTTTCCTTTCCGCTTCAAAATATATTTACTTTTTTGTCCAAGTCAAACGAAGCAGTGTCCGAGAATACTAGGCCATAGAAGATAATATGAAGTCATGTGGTACATGTTCAGGCTGAAGAAAAGAGAAGGGAATGCAAAAGTTTATGGTGCCTTGAGAATCGGGCGATGATGGAGAAGTGTCTGGCAATCTGAAGACATAAGAGAACTGCGTTTCCCAAGAAAATCGAATATAGGGATTGAGAGTACCATAGTTTTACTAATGTTATCACAAAAGCATCCCACATTGTTTCTTAAGGAAGATGGTATGGTAGGGAAAGATTCAAGTCTGATAGACATTAATTTCAGTGGAGGGTAAATGAAATAGTTTCATATCCTCTAATCGTTTGTTTATTAAAAGACTTAATAATTTTTATTCTTGTGTTCAAGGTTTTGTTTAGTTACTATTTGGTTACATAGTATTATCGAATATTACAGTCGATTGGCACTGTATCCACCAATCTAACAGTCCCCAAACGTCTTTTCATTGCAAATCAAAGAAGCCCAATATATCGAACATGAAATCTAGCAATGATTACACTTATATAAAGACTGGTCAAACTTGCTGAATATTACAATTTTGGAAGGCGAATTCATAACCTTGTCTACCTAATCGTCACTGATTCCCAGGAAAATGAACCTGGAATTTGAGAGACCTGTTAATTATATTAGGTTTGCATATAAAGTCATTTTTATAGAAGCATGTACTTATTAAGCTATGTGGCTTTTTAACAATTTTCAGAAGCTGAAGATAGTTAGGAATGAACATTATGTTAGCCAACAAAATTTCTTGATGAAGCGCACGCAAACTACGTACCTGCGAAATAAATGTCTGTTGCAAAACGACACAATAAACCAAACGGTAGAAAAATAAAATCTTAAAGTGTGAAAGCCAAACATAAATACAAGAATAGTCCAATATAACTTGAAGTCCGTCATTATATTAATTTACATATACTTATCAAATACTGTTATTCTAATGAAGATTGAGAGAACTTTATATGATCAAATTTATTTTGGCAGAACTCATCTAGTATTGTTCAGAGCGTACTAAGCATTTAAGGATACACAACTACATATCTGGGACAAATGTGAAGGGGTTCAAACTGTAACATCACTCAAGCTCTAATTTTTTAACCAACAACAAAAGCTTGGAATTCAATAAAGACAATAAGTGAAGGTGCTCAAATGCTTTAGGTGATGGTGACTACTTTCCGACTAAACTTTTTTAAATACATCCACATTTTTAACTATGAAAAATCAAAGTAGAAAGTATGATGCAGAACTGAGCTGAACGATAGAAACGTTATTACATGATGAATATTCAACTGTGTGATAAAAGCAGTTAAAAAGTTAACTATCAGTTAACCTCACATCTCCAGTACTAATCGAATCTCTTAACAGCTGCTTTCCTTGTTCATTAGACTTCTCATCATCCACATCACCAACACTTCCTTTCCAGCTTTATTTTTCTGCAGATGAGACTAGTTCCTCGGAAGTGCTCTCCTAAATAATTACTGGATCGACTGCATCGACCCTAAATAATGTTAGCTTTATTAACCAAGATTCTAGATTTCCGCGGCGTAAATGTATGTTGTCAGGATCCACAGATAGAACAAGAACGTGGTTACTTGTCTGACTTATCCTAACCACTGAGAATATCAAAACAATGGACGCGACGTCGAATAACATGCTAGTGGCCACAGAATAAATCGATCGATGAAGTCCGAATAGCGTTAAGAATTAGATAAACATGGCACTGGTTAATATTTAATGACTAACTAGTGTATCTACGCACTTACACAAAGTGAAGAATATTGTTGTTTGTTGCTTCATGACTTACACAGTCAGTCACCTTCCTGTTCCGGATAAACGCTCACGAGTGTGACGACTCTAAAAATAATATCACCTCTTTTTATCTATTAGTCAATATAAATACTTGAAACATTTGGTAGATTGATGAACTAAGCAAACTCATAATGGAGATAACTGGAGTCCTAATGAATATGGAATACTCTTAAAAGGCACAACAGCGATTACAGAATTCATCGGGGCAGAAACGACCGTCTGAAACACGATGAACCCTTTAGATTACAGAAAATTTTCATTGGGCTACATGAAACTGAAAATTTCTAAGAAAATACTACTGTTTCTGTTTGATTTTCTTTTTTAGTGTTTATGGTATAAGAAAGCAAATATGAGCTACGTAACTTTATCATTTTCATGATCAGTAAAGACATACTTGGCCACAAATGTCATCTGTACATTAGATGTAGTCCAATTACTACATAACCAGAGGGATACTGAAATTTAATTTACATTACAATCCAATTCTACATGAGAAAAACTGTGTAACCAGGTTTATCGTACTTGTGTGCAAAATTGGGAAGCCAAAGAGAAGTAGCTTTCCATATGTCCAGACAATAAAGCCTCGCGAAATATGTGTTTTCCTTCAGGAGAACTAAAAGGAATGCAATGACGAGGTAATGGTCGGCGGTAGAACTCTTGGACCTTTGGCATGACATCAGTCTGAAACTTGGGGGCATCACATACTGCACACATACTTTGATTTGGATTGCGTAAAAAAAATTTGGGATTCCTTATTAATGAAAGCGAATTCCAGAACGAGTAGTTTTTACAGTGCAATATTATAAAGGAACCAAAAATCTGTGGTTTTAGAAAAAACCCACACCTCGGCGAGAAAGTTTTAAGTGTTAATGATTTGGCCCGTCCGGAAAGTGATAGTGTAGTATTCATGCATAGCAGCTACTACTGAATACGTGGACGAACGTGATTAAGTTCCGGTATAATAAGAACTGCATTATAGGAAAAAAATTAAGATTAGAACATTAATCTAAATAATACAATGCAGTTCAAGAAACACCCCACCATGGCTCAAAAAAGGCCACGTTCATAAAAGAGAAACAGTGTAGGAGGAAATTACATTACTTAAAGAATCAAAAACAGTTGCGTCTTAACTCCAGGAAGATTCAAAAGTTAGCATGACTATAGAATACCTGAAACCGTTTCCTTACATGAACCGGCAGAGATTGTTGTATTTTAGAAAGTAGTTATAACTTACACAGCTCAAATTACCCCCAAAACTAGATGATGTCCCTATATTATCGATGGTGGACTGTTATTTCTCTGATTACGACCCAGCTATTCCTGTTGCTTAGTCTTTTTTGACACTAATTCACTCGACTAGTCCCCAAATCAGAACACAGTTAAACAGGAACGAAATTATATTCCAAATAACAAGGGTAGATGGAAGTAGGAATTACGGTGAGGAAAACGTTAGTATATTTGCAGTTTTTGCATGAGAAGATTCTAGGGTCTTTTACAAATATCCACTAGCGCTGATTCGGATGGGTGTTATAAACTATGTAGAAGGACATAATCTTTTATCCACGAAACAACATGGTTTTCGGAAAGGCTTATCATGCTTGACAAATCGCATCGCAAGAGAAGATTGGGCCGAGACAAAAGATCGAAATATTCCTGTAGATGTGATTTTCATAGACCTAAGTAAAGCTTTTGATAAGGTCTCCCGTTCTGGTTTTAAATTAAAACTGGAAACTTTTGGAGTTTCTTATACGGTCATAGACTGGATAAGCGACTTTCTACATGACAGGAGACAAAGGGTACGAGTAAATGGAGCTCTCTCATTGTGGAAACCTGTAAAAGGTGGAGTTCTCCAAGGCACAATCCTCGGTCCTCTTCTCTTTTTACTTCATATAAATGAATTAAAAACTGAAGCGAAGTCATCCGTTATACTCCACCGATGACATGAGGATTTGGAGACCTATATATAATATGTCAGAATGAATAGTATTACATGATGATATCAACTTATTAGTGGCATGTATGGACGGATGGTTACTAGTAAATTCTAACAACAGTGAGGTGATGCAGTTAAGTAACATGATGATTCGTATCACTACAAAATACGTGAATTTATGTTACCCGAGGTCATAATAAGTAGCGATCTCAAAACGACGAGTAGCTATTAGGCTGTTGCTGCAAAAGACTATAGGGTATTATGGTCTATTCGTAGATCTTTCCAGTATTTGAATGAGGAAATGTTTCGAGACCACATTTGGAATATGGGATTCAAGCAGCGAATCCTTGTCTCAACTATGAGGCGGATATGCTGGAACGAGTCTAACGACGAATGACTAAAATGGTAAAAGGTCTATCTGGCCTATCTTATGAAGATAGACTGAGACACCTCAGTCAGTTAGTCACAACGTAGAACTTCGTACGTACGTACATCAGTTCGAGTTGCCATACCACATTAACACAGAGATACAGCTACCGATTCAAATCCCATAGTGGCAGAAGTAGTAACAATATAAACAGTAGTCGGAAGGATTAGGGTTTGAAGATGTTATTCAAGGAGTATAATCCATTGAAATAAATTTGGAAAGAGAAAAATGAAAGAGACATGAATAATTCAGATCAGAATTTGGCAGAACACAAAGAGTGGATGCACCTTCGCCATTGCAAACGATTTTGAGCCATGTCATTCAAGGTCTCTAACCATCAGTCGCTATCATCTTGCGGATCCCAACCAGGTAGTCTACACCTACCAACATGGCTCAGTTCACTTGTCAGTGACTTCATGGATTCGTGCCACGTTTTCGTTTGCCCGCCCCTAGCTTTCTTCCAACCTACTCCTACACCATGAAACATTGCACGTCGGGGCAGTCGGTGGCTGGGCATACGTAACACGTGTCCCAGCCATCTCAACTGATGAGGTTTCACTACTTCGTCAATCGATTTGCCATGCTTACATAGTAATCGTTTCCTAACAACTGCATTACTTACTCGGTGGTCCCACGATATACGAGTAATGCTTCGAAGACACCTATGATCGAATACTAGTAGCCTACGAATATCCTCTACTCTTACCGGTCATGTTTCACAGCCATAAAATACTGCTGCTCAGTAAACCCGTCCTTTGTTTGGTAGACGGATATCTCGCCTACGCCATAAATGACGCAAGTTGGCGAAAGCTAGACGAGCCTTCTGTATCCGTGCTGAGATTTTGTCACACACTAGACACCAGAACTGATTATGTGAGAGGACATTCGGAGAAAGTTCAAAAACCGAGATCATATCGTCCATGTCTGGGGTTTCGTTTCTCGCACCGAGTAGTTAATTACTGGAGTTCTCTACCAGAACGCGCAATACCAGCACCTTCTGCTGATATATTCAAAACGAGACTGAACCTCGACAGTGTAACAAACTACAAGGATTAATATAGGTCAATAGACCTCTTATCCTTATTACTGAAGATTGAAGACATTCCACAATGTACTTAAACTGGTTATATCGATAAGGAATGAGTAATTATGAGAATGAAACGCCTTATTTGTACAACTGTTAGGTGGTTATGCCACGCCAACTTCCGCAGATGCTTGCTCTGTATATTTAAAATATAAACAATACGGAAGGAATATCAATGAATAGGCATCCTAATACAATAGAGGAACTATTAATTCTACTACACCTTCAGAAACTGTACACGCTTGTGATTAGGAATGCATGTGAACATTACATAAAGACTGAAAGAGCAAGTCATGAATATAACCATATTGAATTAGTAATTTCATAAGCAATCAATTAAATACATCAGATTATAACTAACAATCCAAACTGACCTTTATTATGCGTAAAAAGTGTATATGAACTCGGTAGAACTGAGCAGTTTGGATGTCAGACGATCACAGTATGCATTGGTACAAACTATTGAGGCACTAATCACGCCTAAACAACCAATACCGCGATAATAGATAAACCCGATCAGGAGCGCCAATGTCAAATACACGTTGTGTAACGGAGTTGAAATTGCTATGTATGATATACTAATGCATTCTATTTTCTTTCTATTGCAGGGCGACCAAACGTAAACTCTTTAGAGGAAGAAGAGCAAGCCCTATGTACACTAAGCTTACAGGATGACTCATAAGACTACTTTGTAAACTGACTCTTCCCGCTGTACATACACACACCGCGCTTTTTGATTTTGAAATAAAGAGGCTCGTGATTCCCACTGTGTTCTCTCTTGGTGTGAAGTCCTCGTTTAACATTGTGTGCTGTGCTGTTTTTCAGATCTGTACTGCTGTTCTCTAACTGCTGATTCCACGTGTTACAACTGGTGATGGAGGTGTTCACTAAAAAACGCGATGAAAACCTGGACGAACCGCCGGTGATTCCAGTCAAGCCAACTACTGGCTCAGCTCCCCGTCGACTGCCACTCCTGGAAAACTCGTCAGACTATACAGTGTGGAAGTTCAAAGTCACAGCATATCTTCGTAAAGTTCCAGCTTCGGAACAATTCGATTATCTGGTGTCCTACCTCAGTGACGAAGCTACCAAGAGAGCTATGGTCAACGGGTTTGCGGCAGACAATACTCTCGCTCAGAACTGGAAGATTCTCGACGATTGTTTTTCGACGCCGGTGGATCCCCAACAAGCAGCCATCCGATTTTTGTCACGACATCAAACACCCGGCGAGAATCCAATGGATTATTTTAATTTTTTGCAACAGATGGCTGTGCAAGCGTTCCCTTGTCTTGATGCCACTGGAAGAGATGAATTGATTAAGTCTCGGTTCGTGGAAGGGTTACTATCCAGTTCCTTAAAGGAACACTTCCTACTAAACCCTCCAACAGATATAAATTCCTTAAAAAGAACTACATTCCGGTTCATGGCAGCCGAGCAGCTAAAAAGCCATGCACCAGCCAACCGCGATGGCAGTAGTGCAACCCATAAAAGCGAGTCGCCCACTGAACCCTCAACACATATCCGACGTTACCCAGTCTTCCCACTGGAGCAGCAGTCGAAGACAATTCAGTCCCGCTGAGAAGAAGTGGAGATCAACGAATAGTTATCATGGTCGTCAATCCGAATGCCCGTACTGTCGAAGGTTTGGCAAAAATGCAAAGAAATTTGGTCATAATCGTTTTGGTAACACAAGTAAGCCGTACATTTTCCATTTATCTTCTTATGCTAACCATGTGCGTCCCATCACGATTAAGGCTAGAGTACAGGGTATCGATATCGAAGTTTTATTAGACACCGGAGCGTCAGTATCCCTAATTAAGAGCGAGCTTTTAGGAAGGCTTAACCATAAAGTCCAACAGACGCGATACCCATCCACATTACTCACAGCAAGCGGAGACCCATTGAAAGTGAACTCTAAGGTATGGTTGGACCTAACGATAGATAGACATCCGTTCCGTCATGGATTTTTAGTTTGTCCGACATTGACTTGGGATATGATACTCGGAGTCGATTTCATGTTAGAACATAAAGCTGGTATATTCGTGGACAGCTTGGAAGCGAAATTTGGAGAGACTAAAATACGCCTGCACCATACTGACACGTCATTTAAAGCTGTGTCATATGTGGGAATCTCAGACCTGGTGCGGCAAGTAAACGGCAACCGAATACTAAAAGAGAAAGATCGACATGCAACGATTGCCGTGCTTCAACAGTTTAGTTCGGTATTCGAAGAGAGTATTTCCGGCAATCGCACGAGTACTGTGCAACACACCATTTGCACGAGGGACCACAGGCCACTTAGGCAACCGCCTCGTAGAGTGCCAGTACACTATCAACCACAACTGGATACGATGATAAAGGATATGCTTGACAAGAATATTATAGTACCGTCATCATCCCCCTGGGCATCACCTATCGTCCTGGTTAAAATGAAAGATTCCTCTCTGCGTCTCTGCATAGACTATCGACGCCTTAACGCTATAACTAAGCGTGACTCTTTTCCTCTTCCGAGAATCGATACTATATTAGACGCTTTGAGTGGCGCATGTTGGTTTTCAACGTTAGACCTAGCATCAGGGTACTGGCAAGTGGAAGTCAGACCACAAGATAGAAAGAAAACCGCATTTGTAGTGCCAAATGGTTTATACGAATTCCAAGTAATGCCTTTCGGTCTAACAAATGCCCCAGCTACCTTCCAAAGATTAATGCAAACAGTTTTACGAGATATAGTACCTCATAAATGTTTGATTTATCTTGATGACATTATTGTGTATGGTAGCACACCCGAGCAACATAATGCTAATCTGAAAGCAGTTCTCCATCGCCTTCAACAACACAACCTAAAAGTAAAACCGTCCAAATGTTGCCTGCTGCAGAAAGAAGTAGTTTTCTTAGGACATCGTATCACTGCAGATGGAGTAGGCACCGATAAAGAAAAGACACGTGTCATTGTTAATTGGCCACAGCCCAAATCACCTGAATACGTCCGTAGCTTTCTTGGCCTAGCTTCTTACTACAGACGCTTTGTCCGTGACTTTGCATCGTTAGCAGCACCCTTACACCGTTTGACGCACAAAGGACGAAAATTTTTATGGACTACAGAGTGTCAACAGGCGTTCGATGCTTTGAAGACACGACTAAGCTCTCCACCCATATTAGCCGTTCCGGATACCTCAGCAAGCGGGGGAGAATTTATACTTGATACGGATGCCAGTTCCTCCGCTATTGGAGCAGTTCTATCACAAGTGGCCCCAGATGGGCAAGAAAGAGTCATTGCGTACGCTAGCCGTCGACTGGATAAGAGTGAAACAAGATATTCGACAACGCATCGAGAGATGTTAGCATTAGTAAAATTCTTACAACATTTCCGCCATTGTTTACTAGGTAAACCTTTCCGTGTACGCACAGACCACCGTGCATTACAATGGCTCCGCTCCTTCCGCGAACCAGAAGGGCAAGTGGCACGCTGGCAAGAACGACTACAGGAGTTCGATTTCACATGCGAGTACCGACCTGGAAGCCGACATACAAACGCAGACGCTCTTTCCCGCATACCTCAAACCGCAGGTACTGTTAATGCAGTTCTTAGCACAGCCGTAGAGATCGATTGACCTTCCCTACAAGCAGCAGACCCAGATATGCGGATTATATATCAAAGACAGTTGCAGGAAAACAATAAACCATCCATGAAAGAGTTAAAGGATCAATCGTTAACAACTCGCCGTATTTGCACTAAATGGAGTAATCTAAAATTATATGGTGACACGTTGTTCTTAATTAACGAAGCGAGACAACCTCTTTTGGTAGTACCACGGATAAAAGTCGAGAGCATTGTTGAGCAGGTGCACCGCGAACTAGGCCATGCAGGAGAACGAAGGACAGAATACGCGGTCCGCCAACGCTTTTGGTGGCCATCCATGCATGAAGATGTAGTGCAAATTTGCGAAAATTGTAACACGTGCTGCCGTTTCAAATCGCCTCGACAGACATCTCGCGCACCGTTAACTCCGATGGTGACCACAGGACCACATCAGCGGGTCGGCATAGATATTATGGGACCATTAACAACAACAAAGAAAGGGAATCGCTATATACTGGTTATGGTAGACTACTTTACTAAATGGTGCGAAGCAGTACCCCTTCCCCAGCAAGACGCTCTTACGGTTGCCCGAGCTTTCATCGATCATTGGGTTTCCCGCTATGGCGCTCCCTTCTCACTTCATTCTGATCAAGGTCCAGCCTTTGAAAGTCACCTCGTCGCCGAGATATGCCAGCTTTTGGGAATCAGGAAGACACGAACCACTGCGTATCACCCAGAAGGTAACGGGCTGGTAGAAAGAACAAACAGAAGTATTAAAGCCATATTGCAGGCGTTTGTGAACAGATCGTCGCAGGAGTTATGGGATGATGTCCTTCCTCAGTGTCTTCTAGCATATCGTACATCGGTACATGGCTCCACCGGGTTTTCACCCGCTATTTTATTATTCGGGCATGAATTACGCCTACCAGTGGAGATACAGACGCCCCTGCTGCCTTGCGAAGAACAAGAGCATGTACCGTACATACGTACTCTCCGTAACCGCTTAGCTGATGCATACCGCTTGGCCAACAGCAATTTGCGCAAAGCTAGTGGACGTCAAAAAGATTTGTACGATCGTCGGGTGCACGGACCAGTGTATAAAGTCGATGATCGCGTTTGGCTAAGTCGTCCCATGACATCGTCAGGGAGTTGCAGTAAATTCCACCAGCCATGGCAAGGCCCCTTTGAAATCGTCCTCATCCGATCCCCCACTACGTTCGTATTACGTAACTTGCAACGACCCCAAGATGACGTGATAACTGTACACTATAACCAAATAAAACCAGATAGGATGACAGTTTCATCGGATGCCCAGTTCGCCAATCCACCGCCTGCCACTACGTTTTATGAGGTACCATCACAAGGGGGGACAGCATATCCATGTCCGAGACCAGGCACTGAGGACAGTGCCTGTTTAAGAGAGGGGGCGGTGTAACGGAGTTGAAATTGCTATGTATGATATACTAATGCATTCTATTTTCTTTCTATTGCAGGGCGACCAAACGTAAACTCTTTAGAGGAAGAAGAGCAAGCCCTATGTACACTAAGCTTACAGGATGACTCATAAGACTACTTTGTAAACTGACTCTTCCCGCTGTACATACACACACCGCGCTTTTTGATTTTGAAATAAAGAGGCTCGTGATTCCCACTGTGTTCTCTCTTGGTGTGAAGTCCTCGTTTAACATTGTGTGCTGTGCTGTTTTTCAGATCTGTACTGCTGTTCTCTAACTGCTGATTCCACGTGTTACAGTTGAGTAGCTCATTAGTGCTCTGTAGGACGTTAAATTAGCGTTCACCAGGAAGCGGGAGCGATCTTAAACAACAACACAAGAGTCAGGACCGGTAAATGCCTCGGACGTAAGAACGCGGCGTATTGGCACATTTTTAAAATATTTTTAAAATTGAAAGGAGCGGTTCACTGGTTCGTTTGTATTGCACCCAATAGTGCCTTTTACATCGTATTATTTAAAGCGCGAGATTTTTTATGACTATAAGTCGCTTGTAATATTTGGTGAACGCTTGCCGGACAGACTGTTTTGTAGCACATAAGATCATGTGTATTCAGAAATTCTAATGAGCATCCATGTTACGTTGAAGGTAAGCTTCCAAGTTCCTCTACTTTAGATTGATCTGTAAAACCGACACATCCAACCGTTTGAAATCACAGTGCCTATTGTTAGAAGGATGTTTTAGTCGAGTTTTGCCAATTAGGAATTCTTCGTTTGTAAGTATGCAGTCTAATCGTGGTGGAGTCTGACCGTTTCTCTACCGAGCTTCAGTTTAGTTGTCATCTCCAGTGTACGCATGTTCATTGAAGTTGACTTAAGGAAGTTTGAAGTCTTCTAAAATCAGTATGTGAGTGTACCAGAGGTGAATAGAGTGGCACAATCCCTCCAACGTACGATTGTCGTACTCAGTGTAGCCGGTGAGCCTCCTGTAGATGACTCTAACTAGACATCCAGAGGTGTTAAATGATCCCTCTGGGCACCAGACAGATTCATCACGATTGGAATATGCATGAATGTACACATGATAACCTACCAATCAGGATCTTAGACAAAGAGCTTGATTGCCTCCTATTCCAGTGTTTCTGTCGTTGCAAAATAGAAACACGTCGGGTGCCCACAGTTCCTGATCAACCTCTTTTAAAGATGCCTCCGTCCCAGATAATTTCATCAGATGAGTATTGATGGTATTATTTAGTTCGCCCGACTCATACATTTTATTTGGTAGACTCACAGAGTTCGTGTATAACCAGTTGATGCTTTCGACTTGAAACATATATGGGTCCTCATCCTGCCCGTCTGAATGAGCCTCACGTATATGAACAGGAAACCAGTCTATGAACAGTTTTCCAAGTGTGAGATTCCTATATCTCCCACGTTTATTTCCTGCTCTTCAAAGTTCACAAATAGAATTCTCGGTCACAGTTTGCTTGCTTGCCTAATCTGTGCATAATACGTCCTGTTCGGATGCATAAGGATTCCACTTGTGAACCGGTGTCCGTCGTCACTCATCCGAGTGCTCGAAACACTTTTTTATTGTTTGTTAACGATTTATGTGAAACTCGTTGTCATAGGCAGGTTATCTCAGAACTCAAAGAGAGGTACTAGGCCGAACTGATATCTAATCTTTTCGAGTAGAGATGAAGAAGATATGCACCCGGATTTCACTATCAAATACCTCATCACTGTGAGGGATCTGCCTATGCTCTATGACACTTGGTGTCTCTATCCATTATTATTCTGTAACCATTATTGTACATTTGTTCTCGGAGTTCCTTCCCAGAATACCAGCTAGCTCGGGTCGAAAGCTATTCATAAATGTTTTCATTGTTTCCCTAAGATCTCGTCTGCCTTTGATTATAGTCCAAGACAGCTAATACTTAACAAGTTTGTCATCGTTAACATCGACAGATGGAAAACCAACTCACTGTGTTCCTATCTCTCTGGAAGAGAACAGTACACTGCTTTTGGAGGAAAGTGTTCAGTGACTCTACTATCTCGTGAAGGTGTGCCACAAGGAAATGTTCTGTACTTCTCTTCTTTTCCTTTTTTCTGAATGATTTGCCATCTTCCACAAAGAACACTTTCGTGAACTATATGGACGATCTCATTGTATGTATGCTGATTTCTAGCTCTTTACATCCCCTTGAAACGAATACGTTCTTATCTCGTAATGAACATGATTTATTGTTAATGGTCTTGCACTTAACCCGTCTAAATGCCAAACTGTTAACCTTAGCCTAAGATATGAACAGCACTTACACATTCTCTTGGAATCCCACAAAGTTTGTACTATTGCAGAATCGCTAATACATATTGTGTTGAAAGCCATTTATTTTGATAAAAGTTTTTCCTCTGATCTCTCTTTTTCTTCCCATGTTTTTTATTGAAGAAACTGTTCAATCTGATTAATTACATAAAGAGGCTGTATGCTTTTGGGATCATTCGACATTTCTTCTTACGAACCTTTAATTTCTGCGTACAATCCTATTATTATTTACTATTATCCATTATTCTTTCATGAGCCTTTGAGAAAAGAATTTGCTGTATTGCTGAGAGTGCTGAAAGCAGCTGGGAGGGTGTATGACGAATTTTTTGAGGTCATTATTAGTATGGTTGTGGCTACACATCTAAAAGTTTGCAAACTCTTAGCAGGTGTTATCAGATATTTATCATCCACTTCATTTATATCTTAACCCTTGTACGTCTTCGGGCAGAAGAGACGTTAAAACACCGGAATCCATGCACTCAGACAAAGATATAAAGACTCTACAATACCCTATCTGGCGAATGCATTATGTGACGAACATGTTGTTAGAAGTGACCTAATTAAAGAGTTCATCAGATTCAAATTCTAAAAAACATTTCATGCAATTTCAAGTAGTTTATCTACTTAGTTTATACATTTATGTATGTAGTTATCGGTTTTTTCTTTATTGTTTCTTTGTCAGGGAAGCTTGTAAAAATAATTCGTTCTAAGAATTTCATACCGTACGAAAGTGTAGTGCTGAATAAAGCCATGATAAAACATCCTCAGCATCATATCTTCTTACTTTAGAAAGGACACTGCTCCCCTTGAACGTGTTCAAGGAAGAGAAAATGAAAAGGTTCTCGGATCAATTAATAAGCTGAACATCCCAAGTATTGTACGGAAATTAATTGGTGACTTGGCCGCACAGTCTACCCTCAAGACTGTCCGCCTGGTCATCAGCGAGCCTGGGAATCGAAAACGCGCTTCAACCCCCAAACAGCAAGGCGCTGAATCTGGACGCACTGGAAAACCTGGGAAATTAATAACGGTTGACTCTCTCATAATTATGAACATTAAAGACAACCCTGAGCTTCCCATAAGTTTGCAGGACAAAAATGACAGGATGCTCTGGGGAGAATTGAACAAGAAGCTTGAACTCCCTAGAATAGAGCCTTGGACGGTTACACGGCTCACTCGGGCGAATGACTCTAACCACCAAAATCACCCGAGGCTACTTCGTGTAACACTCAGGAATGGTTCCGACGCAGAGGACGTCCTGCTAGCTAGTCACTTACTGAAATCCTATGAGAAAGTAAGAATACTGCCCGACATACCGTATTTTGAGCGAAATCTCATCCGGAACATCCGTAAAGAATCGCGCGAAGCGTTTTTCCGCGGAAGAAATATCATTGTGCAAGGTGTACCGGAAAATATGGACCCAACTCAAGCAAACTCTGATATCCGGGAATGGAAATTCATCAAGCATTCCTTGAAACTCAAAAACACACTGACCCAACAGGTGACGAGACTAGCCAAGAAGGATGGAGACTCTAGACCCCGGCTAATGAAGATAACCTTCCCATCGTCCCATATAGCGGCTGCAACTCTGGAAGCATTTCGTGCCAACAGTCGTCGGTCGCTAACTGGTATCCATATGCATCCGGATAGGCCACACGACAATAGGATCAAGCACATACGCAAGCTGGATCTGACCATTCCGCTTGCTGACTGTCTTGATCATAAAAAACGTGTAAAGGACAGGGACTACCAACTCTTAAAACATTGTATAGGTAGGCTACCTGTCCACTCAAGTAAGGCTCATACAGACATACAGGAAGAAGCTCACGCGTTCCAAATTGAAAGCATAAACTTTTTATACATGAACGCTGCGAGTTTGCCAAACGAAATGGGTGAGCTACGTGAACTTAGCAACGCTAATGATGCTCATCTGATAGGAATATCTGAAACTTGGATGTCTTTTCAGTTTACGGACCAGGATCTAGCAGTACCTGGAATGTCTTTGTTTCTCAACGAGAGGAGAACTGGACTGGGGGTGAGGTAGCATTATTCATACGATCATGCCTGGAGGGGCACCAACTTCACAACCAAGAGTTTCTCAATCTTGATGAATCCGTATAGTGCTCAGTAGGGTTGTCTATCACCTCAAGGTGTCTAGTCGGGGTCATCTACAGGAAGCCCACTGATGACATCGAGTATGACAATCGAATGCTGGAAGGATTAACACGTTCCACGCGTTTCGGATTCTCTCATATCCTGATTCTAGGGGACTTCAATCTTCCTAGAATCAACATACTTACATTGGAGGTGACAACTCTACTGAAGCTCGGTTCTTCAACCTCATTGGGGATCTGGGGTTATTCGAAAATGTGAAGTCGGAAACTCGTTGGAGAAGCAACCAGACGCCGTCGCGCTTAGACTGGGTGTTCACAAACGAAGAATTCCTAGTCGACGACCACTCAATTCTAGCTCCTCTGGGGAAAAGCGATCACGCCGTCCTATCCTTCGGTTTTGTCAGCAAAACTGAGCTGAGATATCCCACCAACAACGGGGGCTGGAATTTCAAACGGTTGAATGCGTCAGCTTTACAGGACAATGTACAACAGGTGGATTGGGATTTTCCCCCTCAACTTGAAGTGAATGCTCACTGGGATTTCTTACTACACATGCTCTTATGTGCTACTAAGTATTCAGTTCCTCAAACGGTCTCCAAAAGGCTACAAACAACCTACAGTCATCAAGAGCCGCACTCTTCGTTTGCTAAGCCGCAAAAGGCACTGTTGGGCCGAATATAAACGAACTGATAACAACAGCACGTACAAGCAATACGAACATATACGGAACATATGCGCGAAGGCAATAAGAGAAGACAGGCTTCATTACCAGACCAAGCTTATCGACAAATTTGTCTCCAGTTTGAAAAGCTTATTCCGTTATACAGCTTCTCTTTGACAAGCAGAAACCGGAGTTTCCAAAATGCTAGGTCCGGATGGCCAATATCAACGGTGATGCCGCTAACCTTTTGGCTGAACAATACTCTCGGACATTTCAACCGATCCACATCAACTATACTGATGAGAGCTTCATCTGCAACTGCCCAGGGCTTTCCAAATTGAATCTCAGCACTGGCTTGGTGTTCCAAAAACTGTAGCACCTAAGAAAAGACACTCCTTCTGGTCCGGATATGGTTCATTCTAGACTAGACATTCTGACTAGACTTCAAACTTGGGCAGACGACAAAGGACTTACCTCCAACACTTCAAAGTGTGAAGTAGTACATCTGCGACATGTTGCAAAGTACAGTTACAACTTAAGAAACTCCCCCTTAGAAGTATCTCAAGTCGAAAAAGATTTAGAAGTGTTGGTACCCTACGACTTGAAGTCGTACGCTAACTGTGACATAAACGCCTTTCGAGCAAACCTTGCACTGGTAACATTGAAGCTCATTTTCGGCCATTTTGACGGTAGAACTTTCCACATAATCTTCAACAGTTTATTCGTCTCCATTTAGAGTACGGAAATATAATGTTTCCTTCCTCTTTCCAAAAGAATAAGGACACCTTGGAGCATATAGAACGTCGAGCCACGAAATCAGTTTGGGGACTCAAATTCAAGTCTTATGAAAAGCGCCTCCAATCACTTAACCTTTATCCATTAGAGTATAGGCATCTTAGAGGTGACCTTCTTATGACCTACAGTATCCTTAATACTTCTGGTCATCCATTTGAACATCTGCTTAAGCTTAGCCACAATACTAACCTTAAGAGTGACACTCAGAAACTGGAGTCCCAACATAGCAGAACGAACTGTAGACACAACTTCTACTCCGTAAGAGTTGTCAAACGCTGGAATTTGCTGCCGATTGAGTTAGTCCAAGCGACCTCCCAGGAGTCCTTTAAGAGGAAACTTCACCTATTCTTAAGGACTAAGGATAATATCTTGTTATGATTTACTAATTTCTTTTTCCTCTATTATAATTAATATACCTTGGTTACTGCCTGAATGCATTGGTGATCCACTGCTACTAGACACGGAAACCTGTTGAGGGATAGCTTCTTCTATTCCGTCCTCAACCATTTGAACCGTCTGAACCATTTAGCTCTTGTCAGTGGCGTTTTTTCAAGCTCAACGGTACTCAGCTGCTTTTCCAGATGAAATGAGTCTACAAGATAATTGCAGTGTTCAGGAAGTAAAAACCTCACATCGTGGAGACTGTTTCTTACTCCTCCCATCTGGAGAACGCGTTTTGGTTAAGTATATGAATGGACTGCAAATATTAGGATTTAACTTTGCGTTTTTCGGCCTTGCGAGTGCATTCTTAGGTAGTTTACACTTATGTCTAACAATCGCAGGACTGTTAGATAGTGTTCTGATTCCATCGTTATCTCCAACTGATTCCAATAATTATCCTGTGGAATTTAGCTTAGCTAATGGTTATGGACTTCCTATTTATACTGGCGTGCTGGTAAGTATTCTATCTCAAAAATAATTTGTAGGTCTTATCCACCGGAGCGATGGCCTTACGCACCATTATTAGCTTACGTTACACTTCAGTAAGTATTTCTAGTTTCTAAGTTAAAACTTGTCAACATATTGCCACATATTACAGTAAAGTTGATTTCGTACGAAATTGTTAAAGGTCTAGCGTTAGGCCTTTAACGATTTACATTTGTAAACGCATATTTAATATTCTTTCAGAAAGATAAATTAGACTTTATATGATCAGCTGGTAAAGCAGTTGGTTGAACTAAACACCCTAAGACAAAATCTAATAGAGTACAGTGATTAAACTTGCTACAGTCGTAGCGTTTTAATATCTGTTTGCGTGCGTATGTTTGTCCATCAACTACTCTGCTCGTCACATACTTTTAGCCTGCCTTTTTCTATCTGATTTTAAATGTTGAGTCACGTTCATTAAAAGTCAGTTGACTAATTCTACATCATGAACTGTTTGAAGTATACGGTTTTCAATTACTTTCGTATTCCACTTTGTATTATTTACGTTGTTAGATGAATTTTTCGAGGAATATATATACAAATTCAAGTACGACATATATTTCATCCAAATCAGAATCATTCTATCAAACTACAGTCAAACACGGGTACAAAAATCCGTTTTATTTTTGGTTATATAGGCTGAAAATTCTAACTGGAGGCACAATATTACCATAGCCTAAAGGCTCAATAAGACCAACATCAGGACGAATTACATGAAGGAGTTAAGTAGACAATGAATGGCTATTGATTAGTGAAATGTTCACAAATTGAAGCTAAATAAAAAGTGGCCAAGCATGTTACTGCTGTTTATTTCGACCCTCTTCACTTGACATCTGCCATGTATTTCCGCCTTCCGACAGGTTTCGGTAGACTGAAATATTCCTAAATAGCAGACCGATGTTAAGTGTGGGTATTAAGTGTTAGCTTAATTTCACCTGACTATAATTTTGAGCAGAGGTAGTTATTTAGTCAGTTTCAGAATATTGGTTTGAAATTGTCCTGATAAAAACTGATATCTTAGTCTGCTTTTGGTTTCAGCTACGAAGATTTTACACATCATTATGGTTGATACTGTTGTTAAACGTTGTTTATTGGTGCTGTTTAATAGCTGCTATTTCTTATGGAAATTTCTCATCAGATACGTCATCAAATAAGGTAAGTTATTTGTTCCACCGTCATTATTTTCTTCGTAGATGTGGACCCGCTTAATGGTTATGCTGCTACAATCACAGCCGTGATTGTAGAGTTAGATTATCACAAAGATTTAGTTATCATGATATTGTTTACTGTCCAGTAGACTTCGTAGTTCGCAGTGATGGGCTATAAACTTCGATTGGTAGATTTATATGTTTGCTAATGTTAATATCTCAATCGTATCAAGTGAAGAAATGTACCTCGATACGATAATTGTAGTCATAACACGAGATACATTAATACTAATTAATGGCTTACTTGAGTAAAATTATGCAAGAACTTAAGTAGTCACCTGTTATTTGAAAATATATATGGAATATATGCATATCAATATTACCATTGTCTTCTCCCCTAATCTTGGATGAAGAGTTTTTCTGTGATGTATGATTGAGACATCCGGAACTTGTGGTTAATGTCTCACTAATTTAAGTTTTCAGCATCTACCCACGACATAAAACTGTAGAAAGTCTTCATCAACTTATTCATGACTCAAGTGATATTTTCTGAATTCTTGGGTTAAAAAAAGTGCTCTGTTGTATCTAATATTTTTGATCTGATAGCTAACTATTGAAGTGTATATTATCAGCAATGATTTACTGCGTAAGTATAACATTTTGAAAGTAGTTTTTTACTTTCCACTAATGTCTACCGAGTGACCACTGAAAATCTCTGACCAGTAAATAATTATTTCATTCTGAACAAGACCCATGATTAAATTTAGGGTTATTAAATCACTCATTAACCATATTACGATTGATACGGAGGACCATAATTTATTGGTTAACATCAACTAAAAACATGCCTATTATTTAACTAAACTCACTAAATAAAACTTCATGTATTTTACGTCGTGCTACATTTACTGCGCGAAAGATAGGTATACTATCCGAGCTGTCAAATGAAAATAATTGCAGTGATATTTGAATCCATGTTACAATAATCAAAGACTGGGTGCCCTAATCACCAAGTCCCTGTTACTCGTAAACCACACATTTTGGTAGTTCTGCTTTTGTCAATCCAAGATTTCTAAAAAATAACTTATTTAACCAAAACTCTGAAATTAATAACTTCTAAAATCCTTCCTCTTACATTCAATTTTTTAGATTTCCAACTCACATATCGTAACAAGAGTTTTTACGGCTGTAAATTCTGGCCTTTCTTTAATTCCTTGTTTCACAGGCTTAATACTGTACAGTCATCCTGTTCTTAGTAGATATCAAAATATCTTGTGTTTTTATTCACTGATTCAACGATTTAGTTACTCTTCATCTTATAGACGCCTATCTGAGGGCCAAAACCGAAATGATAGCACTAGTTCTATTAGCGAATGATTCTTTTCATGACATTATGTTTTATAATCTCGTTTTAAATAGATCAGGCACGACATTTTGTAATTTCACCAACATTTTTGTCGAATTTATTCGTCTATATTCTATTTTTTATGTACATGACTATGAAAAATTCATTATAATTTCTAACGAGATCTCAAGTTGTTCATGTATATGTGCTACTTTCACTGATCATGTTCTGAACATGAATGTACAGTATATATGCCAAACGTGTTCAAAATTAGAGGTGCAGAACTACAGTGTCGCAATTATTTTCTAACATACTCTTGTTTTTTGCAATCTATATACTTTTCTAGGGAACTGACCTAATTATCTCATAGTTTTGTTCTTTCTAACTCAATATTTGCTCAATTCTTTTGTTCTTTTTTCAATTGTTCGTAATTTGTGTTTTCCATGATCAACAGTTAGATAAATATATCATCTATCGAAAGCATTATTATTGTTACTGTTATTATTATATAGTGTAAATTTTCACACTAGGTAGTGTAAACCTGTTGAATCACTAAGCTTGATATCTATAGTAATATTAATAAATCGTTTGACGTGTATTATTTCCGATTCAAGGTCCAAAGGCGAAGTCATACTGCTGACTGTACAGAGGTGTGACGGCAGTAAGGTGTTTCCTTCAGACAACCAGCATAACAGCGATGCTGCCTTCCCACATGGAGGGGTGAGGTTAAAAAAGGTCGACCCTAAAAATGCACACCTCCCCTTATCCCACGGATATCCGTCTCCGACCTAGTGTGTTCCTATAGTATTTCCTACTGTGACTAATTATTTTGGGACGATGTCTGCTTGTGTAATCGATGTAAATACTTTTTATGTTACGCCCTCTCGTTAGGTTTTTTGTTGTGCAAACAACAATTAAATAGTGGTTCAAAACTTTGTGATCGATCATTGTTAACAATACTGTTTATTGTGGAGTATCTAGAAGAAAGCGTTCAAGCATCTCAAAAGAAATCTATAGATGATATTTTCCGGTGCAAGAATCTTGATATTGACGTAATATTTATGGATCAGTTTTTCACCTGACAAAATAGTCATATCGAATGGACAAGAAATACCACTCAAAGGTCTCGCTCTAATCAAAAGAATGTATTAAAAATTTGAAAAGTACGAACAACATATTTCCTATTGTAATTGATATCCAACCTAGTTGGATTGGTGCTGCACTAAGTACTACAGACAAAGCAACACTAATTAAAAGGGTCCTCAGAAAAAACGTTTCATGTGATTCTGGGCTTTAAAGTTCGATCAAAATCAAAAGTAGTGACGAAGGGGACGGTGGTGTTCATATGTCTCCTTATATTGCAGTAGAACCCAACTAATGAGGTGTTCTATGAATTGGATAGCTTTAACAAAACGCGCTAAACAGATTGCATGGGACTAGCTAAAGATGCAAATATACGTTGTAAAATGAGAACAAAGAAAACTTTCGATGAATTCTTTTTGTGATAGATTAGATGGTGGAAATAACCTTGTATAGAGTTGTGGGAATGTTAAAATACTTTCAAAAAACCCCAAATTCATAGACAGTTATCGTTGGTATGTTACTTGGTGTTCTATTACTTAAACTCAAGTAGATCATATCTCTATCAGCCATCGATGGTGCTTGTAAGTACAGATCTTTCGCACTTTTAACTCCCTGTCAGGATTCTGATTACGCGTTCATATAACTCGTCTGGTAGTCAAAAATCCATTACTATCAACCAATCGTTTTGAATAAATTAAACCCAAGTGGTAAATGAAGCTGTATATTAAGCTACATTTTAACCCACTCGTAAACATATGTGGGAGTTTATTGGACTTCAAACATATGAAGTAGCGAGTAGTGTTTTTTAGTTTCACGAAACCTTATTTACAAACATTTTCAGTGGGCTCTGTACGATCTTGTGACCTCTGTCGGTCAATTTTGTAGATCTTGAGGTATACTGGTGGATGGCATTCTCGAAGTTTACATAAGTAAAGTGAATCTTGATGATATGTGATTGTTGTTTGACATTTTCCGAAAGCTTTATTAACTCATCCAAAACACCAGTAACAATGAACCTTACATCAGGGAAATAATTTCCGAAGTTGGTGACACACTATTTACTAATCGCACCTTAAAAGAAAGCTCAACTACCACATTGCTCCATCATTTTCAGACAAAATGTCCTGGCTGCTTTAACCGTTGGATATTAATCCACCTAAGAAATTCGAGGTCTGGAAGAAACTCTGTACATTACTAAAAATAGTCGATAAGCCTGTAGATCTGTATAATTGTGTATTACTGGTGATCGTGTGGAGAATGAAACCAATGATGTGTATTAAAGTGTAGACCACCTTATGGAAATATGTTTCACTTTAGTCATCGTTTCACCGTATTTCTGAATTTAAAAGGTTTTGGATATATCATTTTCAGTACTACAGTTATGCTTATGAAACCTAGCCTCTAAGGATTTTTGACTTCTGTCCCGTGCCATCCTTCCTTTCGAAGGGGTTTTATGATTCGGTAGCATTATCGTGTAAGTAAGGTTAGGTTTTGGTAGTGCATGTTAAGGGATAAAAGAGGTGATTAATAAATAAATGTTATCATTTCAAAATGCCAGTTTCGTTAGCTTGATCACGTTTTACGCGTACCCTTGTAGTGACTTCCGTCCCAGATATTATTTAATTGTACTGGTCGGATTAACCTGTCCCGATTCATTGAGGTTCTGTAGTTAGGGTCCTATGGATCATGTCATTAAGTGGCTATAGACACTACCAGACAAATGAGGAAGGAAGGCATTTGTAGTTACGCAGTTCCCAGTGGTATTCTTAAATGAAATGTACTTTCAACTTGGTGGAATTTATCTTGGCCAGAAATTTCAACGAATATTTGTCATTCTGCACCGACTGTTGTTAATGTATTCATAAAATAAGTTACGTAAAAGTGAAACATGTTTATTTCTAGGTTATATTATGGAGACCATTTAGCGTCTGAGTACCTCACAAAGGATTGCTTAAAATTAATTATTCTAAAGATTTATACTTTGGAAAATGAACTTGATGTGTTATGAGGTCAAATTAGATTGACCGTAACTAATGCAGCAAACGCGAACACAAAATAATCCATTTCTCGGAGTTAGTTATTTTCGAGATATATGATCTGAATCTAACGAATATCCGATATACTTCCTAATTACGAAATTTTCACACCTAAGGAATTTCCTAAAACTGTGGAGCTAACATGAAATAAATTCAATGTTTACCGACACCAGAGATGTTATGATCTTTGAAAAATCTTAGCTAAACTGCATGAACCATGGTATTTATTTCAAAGTAACACAGGTCATCCTAATTTTAATAAACAGATTAATCATGAGAAACTAATTATAATCTTTTCATTTCTATCTTTTATACTGTAAGTGTAGATTATGAATAATTATGGAAAGTTTACGAAACAATTTTCAACATATTAATCACACCATGTCAGTGAGATCACTTAGCAACATCAATTAGCTGTTCATCATTTTATCTCGTCGTACTTGATAGCTGCGCTTGCACTTTAAACTTTCGTAAACTTAATGCTTCAGCTAGCTTAAGAGTTCTTCAAATTTACTCCTACTAAAGATGGTGTTAGATTCCAAGATTCTGAGGATCATTTGCTTGAGGCTGATTCTCATGAAATACTGGTATCTGGTGATTAACGACTGACAATTCGAAAATTGTACATTTTAGACAGTCTTCTATCGAAGCTGTTTAATCTACTTTAGTTCATACAATATATGCTACTGAATTAATAACAGTAGTATAAAACTGACTCTCTAGAGTGATGAAACTTTTTCATTCACCAATGCTAAACCTCAAAGGGATTTTGTTAAGTTATCAAAATAATCCAGGATATGGACATTTAAGCACTTTATTAATCTTAAAACTATCACAAGTTCTTGATAATTGCAAGGTATTCATTTTCAATTTCCTAGGTTATGGTAAGGTTGGGCTTTTTATATGTGTAGCCAAAATATTACTGGGTCTGTTACTACCTTGAGGACTTAATAAGACTCAGACAGCGTCAAATTTCAATAAAAATATCCCTTTTTAATGTCACAGACTCTAAATCTAAGGAATTTTTAGTCTCCTTGCTCTAAAACAGGGATTTCAAAGTTTTCTAACCTATCATCGATGGAAACTCATCTGATTTTGAAATATGCTGAGGATTAATATTAAAAATAACTTTTACATTTTCTCAATACTTGCTGAAAGTTTGTTATAGTTAAAATGTATGAAAACGATATCTGACAAACATTCTTCTGGGACACTAAAAAGGATATTCACCGGTATATGCTTCTGTTTATTAGTAATCCTAAATTTGTTATTATCCACGTTCATAGACACTTTTGACAATAGACAGAATTATGGACTTTAAATACGTATGACAGTACTTTCTTGAAATGTTTGAGGAAATGCTAGCAGAAAATGTAGATAAACAAGCGAAGAAACCTCGGTGACGGTTTTTCAACAAGTATTGCGTCCAAAATGAATAATTATTTGAAAGGAATCCCTAATAACTAATTAACAATTGAATTTTCTGAATATATTATCTTTTATATAAGAACTTTCGTCTAAATTAGATGGAATAGTTTCTTCCTATCCAATCTATTATCTTTTAGTCTCAACGCGTGGTTTACTTACCTTTACATAAAACTTCTTTCTAAGGAAAGAACCATCAATTTGTCACATACATTAACGATTATCATAACGTTTTGTTGTGTTTTAAATCTTTATTGCATTGTGTTATACTCTTAGCTATAGGATTATCACGAAATGCGATTGTCGATTTAGGTACGCTGACTCATACGACCAAACTAATGATGCATACATCAGCACGGGCAGCCTAGAGTTCCTACTGGTCCTTTTTCCGCCTAGTCCTGCCTGTTAAGTCCAGAGCACCAATCTTAGCTTCCGCGATACGAATCATGTGTTTCAAATATACTTGGTTTATGTACAAACAAAATCAGACCACATCACACCATAAAATAGAAAATAACATTTGCACAAGATCAAGCCAAAGGTGGCTGTAATTGTGAGAAGCTGTGACTAACAGACTAAGAATAACTTGAGAATAGTAAATCATATAATAATAACCAATAGGTCAAATAATAGCTTATGATGAAAGGAATATGAATATCTATATAATCTAGTTACTTAATAGTCATACAATAAGAATGTTCGCATAATATTAGTCCATATGTAATTCCTAACGGTTACCATTCATTTATTCTCGTTCGGACATGGCACATTGTGCAGAATAGTACGTGTTAAAAAACTAATAGTTGTTGAAAAGATAAAGACTACCCAATGAAGAGAATATTTTATTGGCGATATCATTTACATAAACCGTACAATCGTATTTATCATTAATTTAATCTATATAGTAGTAGTCTTAGAATTCAGAATCTGCATCACAAATCATTTAGAGATATTATCCTTAACTGCTGGTCTTCTATTTTATTGTTTTGTTTTATTTGATAATATGTAATCCGAGGCTTAAATTTCTTATGGTCTGACATACCTATTTTCATTATCTATTACATGCTGTTATTCAATCTAATCACTATGCAGAACAATGATATGAAAACTGTGTGGCACACTTGTTAACCAAAAAATAAGTAGTAATGATGATCGTTAAACTAAAATTGTAACGAGAATTGGGTTCGAATCTCGAGAGGTGGGATCGTGGATGCGCACTGCTGAGGAGTCCCATAATAGGACGAAACGGCCGTCCAGTGCTTCCAGGTTTTCTACGATGGTCTAGCTTCAATTGATTCATGGTTTCAACTATATATATAAAATTGTATTTGTAGAACAGTCTATAACTTCAATTTCACACATAAACTACGATGTGAAATAAAACTACATGATGTTAACCTATTCAATGTCATAAAAATGACAATCTGGATTCTAGTTTAACTGGTTCTGGAATATTGTATATATATATTCAAGATAAAAGTGCAAAAGATTCACATTCTTGGGTATAAATGTACACTGCTTACTTACTTACTCAAGTCTGTTACTCCTCATCGAGGAGCATAGACCACTCACCAGCATTCTCCATCAAACTCTGTCCCAGACAATCCCTCCCCGTTGATTCCAGTTGCTATTCATCCTTTTCATGCATTCAAATAATAGCATTCATAATAATATTATTTGAATTATGTTATGGCTTTGCTGAAGTTCGGAAGAACGCAAGAACTCTCTTTGATAGTAGAAAAATCTGAAAAGTTGGACTTTAATGTTTCACCAAGTGTTCATGAGTTCCTCTCTCTATCACCAACTGCATCAACTAGAGGTAAACATAAATGCACAAAAATACCGAAGAACCGGTCGTCATTTACTACTGATCCACACCAAACTTCTGCGATGAAAAAGAAAATAAATATTCGAATGGCACAAGTGGACTAACTCCAAGTGCCAAACGTCTACACATGAGCTGTTCTGCGTCAGCTTCACCCATAAAGTCAGTAGTAATCCCTAAACGTCCAACACGATCCCTGTCAAGTAGTCCTTGTGAAACACTTGGGACTCATCCCTTGGGTGATAACTTAGATGACATTTCTGTTCGTCGACACAAATCTACTGATAATTAATGCATTTTATGGGATTTATCATCCATTGTACCCAGTCCAAACATATTTTCGAATGGGATTTTTGACTTCACAATGTGTGATCAATGTTCTGATTTACGATCTCAATCATTAGATTCTTGGATGGACCATTTAGGTGAATTACATCCTGTACCAGTTCATTGGCCAAGTTCACGTGCTGATTGCCTTAGTGAGAAAGAAAAAATATCATTATACCACAGTTGTTGGTTCTAACAAAAAACGTAAAGCATCTGCGATTCCTCGACCGCTAAATAGTTTTATGGTCCCCAAATGCCTTGGTACGGCCGAGAGTGGGGAGAGTCCGCTCTCCCTCTCGAAATCCTCTCATATGGCCAGGGAATATATAGCCTCTGCCAGGGAAGTCCTACTCACTGCCTTCTCGTGGCGGGGGTGTTGTTAACGAAATTGAGAGGACGAAAAGCGAATGTCCGGCGCTTTAGCCGGGTTGGTGGATGTGGAGGATCCACCTAGGGGAGTTGGAAAACCCTCATTCCAAACCAGTGGTGCACATGGGCTTCAGTATCCTGAGGGGACAAATGGCGTACGAATCAACCGTTGATCACCGGCTACCATGGGTCTGCATCTCCTCACGATGCTCCACTGCCTTGTGGATCGGACATTCAGGTCAAAGGCTCCGGGTGTGGCCCCCTAATAAAACCACCTGCTTCAGTTTGGGCACCTGGGCAGTATCTTAGCCCTCACACAAATCGAATGAGATTTGTGAGGCGCATATTTATCTGGTGCTTCCTTGTACCAATATTCATGTGTTTAAATAAATAAATAAATAAATAAATTTTCATGCATACTCCCGATTCCCAACTCATTGTGTTCTTTGGTCTTCTTCCTTCCATTTTCCCTTCACAATTCCAAGTTAGCACTCGCCTCATGATGTAGTTCGACGGTTTCCATAATGTATGTCCTATCCAACCCCACACATCTGTTCATAATTTCTTCTACAACTGGAAGTTGGTTTGTTCTCTCACACAGTGGGTTGTTGCTGATGGTGTCCTGTCAACAGACATTAAATATCTTACGTAGACAATTGTTTAGAAATTCTTGTACATCTTCGATGATGGTTGTGACAGTTCTCGAAGTTTCAGCTGTATACAATGGAACTGACTGTCTTGATGTTCGTATTGAAGATTCTGAATTTGATGTTGGTTTACAGACAGTTGTTTTGAGTTGCAAATGTTGTTCAATTGTAGGAATGTGTCCGTTGTGTTGCCGATGTTCGCCTTTCCATCTGCATCAGATCCTCCTTGTTCATCGATGATGCTGACCAGTTACGTGAAACACCCAACCGATTCCAGAGTTTCTCCATCAATTGTGATTGTGTTAGTGTTCTCCGTGTTGTATTTGAGGATGTTGGCGTTTCCCTTGTGTATGTTGAGGCATACTGCTTCTGAGGCTGTTGTTACACTGTCTGTCTTCATGTGCATTTGTTGTGGGATAGAAGGGTTGCGTGATCAGCGAAATCCAAATCGTCTAGTTGCATTCAAACTGTCTATCGTATTCCGTGCTTCACCTCAGATGTGGAGTTCTTCATAATCTAGTCAACCACGAGAAGGAAGAGGAAGGTGGAGAGTAGTCAGCCTTATCTGACTTTGGTCCTTGTCCTATCAATCTTGTGGAAAAATACAGTAACGGAATTAGTAGGTTTAATATTGACGCTGTTGAATACACAACATGAACAACATAACACATCATACTGCATTCATCCTAAACGTTAACAAAGTGAATATGGGAGCAATAGATGGTATAGTTTAACGAAACACAGTTTTTGTTTTTCAGTCAATTTACGTTTTTATTTATTTTAATTTCTTATCAAATACTCTTTTCACATACTTCATTCGATTTCAAAGCCATTAAAAAAGTCATTTTGCTTTTCATATTTCATTGTAAAGTATATAACGAAATAATCAAAAACTTGTAGTTTGTAGTAATTTAGCACAATACCCAATTTAACATTCACAGTGATATTTGCTTTAGAGAGAAATAAAGATGAGAGAGATCAATACTTTGAGACGACTTATTCTCGTACGCCGCTATACACAAAAGTGAAAAACAGAATCTTACTTGTGTAACGCTCGTGATAGTTTGATTAATAAAACATTCTGGTTTGTATGGCCAAATTATCCTTTTTTTATTCCTATTACTCGAAATACAAGCATTGTGACAATCGTCTAAAGTGAAAGGATAAATTTTCAATCTCAAAGGTCGTGCTCCAAAAAATGAGAACTAATGATTTCATCAATCTTCTCGATAATGTCTATCCAGTCAGTAATGAAAATACGACTGAAACAACATTCACTGTCTTTCTCTATCCCTTAATCATGTATGTTGTTTCATCTTTAAAAATCAGACAAAAGGTTGTAAATTAGTTACTTTTCCTAGCTAGATAGCTTTCTGTTTGGACAAACATTATCTGTTCAATGAAAGCTAGTTTATATTTGAAAAAAAACAAACAAAGTAAAGCTAACTAGACTGTTTTTATTTCAATATCAGAAAGATTAGAAAACAACATTGTTTCTTTTTAACTATTATATGAATTATATTTACGTCGTAAAACCGCTCAATTTTGTAACTTGTCTACTTACGTACTTTTTTTTAGAACTGTTTTGCTTTGTAGTGTTTATGTTTATTTAATTAGATAGATCATCATATAATGTAATAGACAAAGATATTTTTATTTACATTAAGAACCAATAGGTTATAGATAATAATAATAATAATAATAATAATAATAATAATAATAACAATCAGTTTCGGTTTGGAAAGGACAGGAGGTTTGATGGCCTGTGTTAGTCCTTGCGATGATGGTTTCTCAGTTGATCCAACTTTCTTTTGAAAGAGTCAACGGATGGAGCTTCAAGCACGTGCTGAGGTAATGAATTCCACCCGTTGATGATTTGATGGGAAAGTCGATAGTCAGCTGACAAGTAATTTGTTTTGGGCTTGTGAACTTTTTGGGGTGTCCTCGCAAATATTAATATTAATTGATGACAATAACCCTAAAATGTAAAACGTTAGGAATTCAATTTTCTACTTATTAGGATATTATAAACTTATTGTTATTATTTTCATGATTACTACTGTACGCTTAAAGTTACCATCTTAATATGAGTACAACAATGTCATTTTATAATACAGATTCATAGCTGAATTATCAACAAAATAAGAGTACAAATGCTTATAAAACTCATCGTTTTCATTGAATAATTCGATGGTTTTTATGAGTTGACAGGGCAGTGGATATCATGTAGATGTTTGGATTCTAAACAAAAAACACAATGTATTTTTTAAGATTTCATTTTAATCCACTATTTTAGAAGTAATTCCAACATAATTTACATCTATGTTGAAATAAACTTCCATATATAGTAAGCAAAGATGGATAGTGGCTAGCAGTGGAATCCAGGACTCGCGTTTTGTCCTATTTGGGACTCGTCAGCTGGATATCGAAGCAATACGCACAATATGTACATATGCGAATTAGAGACTGATCAGTTGCAGTCCTAAACATCAATGGGAAGATTCAAATAAACAATACTAAGCGAATTTCATATATAGTGTTGTATTCTGTGATATAGATAGTTTGATTACCAGGCTAACATTGTCATTTTCCATAGTAGTATAAACGTTTACTTAAAGCAGAAATGAGTTATTTCACAAACATTAAATCAATCCGTTCTGATGACCTTGTATATGATTGGTTATCTTTTTTTGGTTTTGTTATCTTTATTTAGCATTTATCTATGCAACAAATATTCTACATCATTTCATATTCCCAAAACTATATGATAAACAGTATTTAAGGATAGTTATATACCGGCTCTACTTTAGTGTCGTCCTTTACTATTACTACCTTTTTTGTTAACAAAACTTGTTTCTTCTAAAAAAAAGGATTGAATAAAGAAAGAAAACAACTGGAGCAGAACAGAACGAATTCATTTTGTTTTGGCAAGTTTTTGTTTATCAGCTTGCAACTATATATATATGTACATTTATCTATATTTTTGAAGGATTAATTGAAAAGGAAGGTAACAGTGAATACAAAATGATCAAAACAAAAAAATGAATTAGAGAGAAGTTGATATTGTGGTGTGGTCTACTTATATCTATATAAGTAGTATATGGTGTGGGTCAGACATAGAATGTATTTTCGCAGAAGACCGATGAGGAAAGAACTGAAATGAAGCGCAATCGTTTGGAAAATGTATGAGCAATGGAATAAGAGAAGAAACAGTGAAGATTGAAACAAATTGTTGTTAATTTGCAAATTGACTGTTCATTGTTTGGTAATCAGAATTTACTGAGATAGTCTGTCTAGAGACAGTCCACTATTTTAGAAGTAATTCCAACATAATTTACATCTATGTTGAAATAAACTTCCATATATAGTAAGCAAAGATGGATAGTGGCTAGCAGTGGAATCCAGGACTCGCGTTTTGTCCTATTTGGGACTCGTCAGCTGGATATCGAAGCAATACGCACAATATGTACATATGCGAATTAGAGACTGATCAGTTGCAGTCCAAAAACATCAATGGGAAGATTCAAATAAACAATACTAAATGAATCAATACACGTTGTTTACTTTTATAGCATAAGTTGGCAATTACTCTTATTAGAGGATCGTATGAACGAAATTATTGTCAAGCTAGGTGTTCATATAAAATCCCAAAATGTTTTTTAATCATGTTACTGTAACTCAACATTGATTAATGTAACCTAACATATGTACGTAATGAATAATTTCGAAAATGGTATATTATCCATCGGATAAATAGAACTATATACAGTTTTTCATTGGTTATTTGTCGTATTGCATAATATTGAGTCCAATTTCACATCTATGAGTTGAAATCTGTATTTGAATTTACTGAATTTCATAAATTGATTGTTAACATAAGTTGATTTAAAAAAAGTGAACATTTTGCATGAGAAATCTCCTTAGTTGATATTCGAGTACTGTTAATGAAGGAAGAAAATCAGCGAAAATTTCAGTTTCAGCGTCGGTTCAGGCTGTCGTTAGCTTTCAGGTGTACTCGTTTTATCTGAAGGTTACTATAAGTCGCCTTAATGTTGAAATAAAATTGAGCAGCTAGACAACTTATTTGTGATGCAAACGTTTTAGAGGCCTTGACATGGTGTGTAAATCCATTATTGAGTGGTGATATCAGCTGACCATATTTTTAAGTAGAGTCCAGTTAGGCCAATCTAGTTCAGTTCATCAAATCTTCTGGACATTGAATTAAACTTGATTTTGGGTCCTATTTCCTAAGATCCTAACATAAAATTCATGTTTGTCTAAAGTATATTTCAATTATCTTTTGGATGTCTTAATACATTCATAAATGATATAAAGGATCAAGTTTAGTCTGACTGCAGTTTAACCACCTCTAACATATAAGATCATTAAGCTAGTTCAATCGAGAGGAATTTCAAGAAATAAATACCTGAAGTTGTAGGTTATTCAAGGACTAAAAGATGTCTACGCTTATTCATTCGTCCGAAAAAAAGAACGGAAGTGATATTAGAAAACATTTAAATTTTCCCAGGGTTCAGTATTTGAGACAGGATTATTCTACTTATGAGTAGACAATTTTCTTACTGTCATCGTGTCACCATAATCTTTATTTGCAGACGATATCAAAAACAGAGAGTGGTGGAAAGTAAAGAAAGATATTAAAGGACATTAAAAAGACATAAACCTAAAAAGTGAATGATATCAAGCTTGGTATATATGTAGAATTATGATCTAGTTATGTATTAATACTAATTTAATAATGGACGTAATCCTAAAATAGTAGATTTGTCATGATATGACTACCTAATCTATGAGATCTTAAGTGGAATTCCCATCATTTTCTATTCTGACTTATCGTATCGTAGGAATCAGCAATATAACTTCTATTATTTCTGAAGAACACATTTGGGCTGGAGATAGAATATTATATTTAATGTGAATAAAGAAAAGTTATACAGAATAATCACATATGCAAGGCTAAGTCATACCATCGAATTATTGTCCTCGCGTTCACCATTACTGATCTTTGGGTGTTAAATGTTTAATATGTATCTCAGTAATAATACTCTCGGCTTGAAAGATCGTGTGGTTAGGAACCAATACAACTACAAATACTGACCAATCCCACTAAGTAAATGATGACTTATTAACACCTGCCTAGTCGGCTTATTACAAGTTGATCGATAGGATTCTGTTATCATCAAGGGCTAAACATTAGTCACTACTCGGTAACTGATTCAGGTGACTGTTTTCATCCACATCACATATATATGTTCGTAAGGTTACCTAGTATGTTGCGATATCCTGTATAGTCGATGAACAGTTAAATACAAAATTATCCTTCACAATGGATCTTAAACTTTACACTCATTATTTTACTTTAATTCACCAAGTAAAGAGGAATTATTTTAACACAACATATTCAAGATCATTATTCAAAGATGAAAGATTTATTTAGGAAAACGGAGAATATTTCATCATTTATATGAAGAAAATATAGAATTCAATGTTCAATTAATTTAAAGCTTTTAAATGAATATGATTAAAGGGAATTGTAGTAAACAGAACACAGGTGGGGACATTCGAATGCAATAAATCACAAATTACAAAACTATCTTACTAAAATCTGATAACCATACAGTGAACAGTTAATTTGCAAAATAACAAATCAATTGTCTCATTCTTGACTGTTCCTTCTGTAAACATCAGTCCATCGTCTCCAATTATTATTGTGCATGCATTTTCATACTGATTGCGCTTCGTTCATGTTTTTTCCTTATCGATCTTCTGCCAAAATACATTCTATGTCTGACCACCATCATATACTACTTATGTGGATATAAGTAACACACACCACAGTATAACAACAAATGTAGTTTTTAATTTTCTTACAGGTTCAATGAAAAAGTAAAAATAATTTACATGTAAATATATAATTTGACAAAATGAAATAGGAAATTGATAGCGAATATTTAAGTAGAAATGAATATTTGTTTTAAACTTCAAGAAAGAGTTTATTGTGATATTAATGGATTGATTAAAGGTGGTCTAGATTAGATAGACTCTTGAATTCAACTGTTAAAAGTAACTAAATGGTTTATTAAACAGAGTTGAAGTAGAGAAATATCATAGTGGAAAAGTTTTGTAACTTGGGTGGACGACCAAACCATCCAGCTCAAAGAACAAAACTCCATCAGAAATATCATAATTGAGCTTAAAGTAAAATATAATCGAAAATAAGAGATAATTAAAAAATGTTTAGATATTGACGTTGATCAGTGCATTCCATATTTTAGCTAATTATAGCATAATAGAATAATGTAGAAATCCATTGAGTTAATGTGTCATCTAACGTATGTTTCATTCTCATAATTAGTTCGATTATCATCAACTTTTATTTGACTAAATGGGTACATTTACTTTTATTATCAGAAGAGTTTTTTTGTGGAGATTTAGTATTTTCATAGTTGAAAGCGTGGATGCGCACTGCTGAGGAGTCCCACAATAGGACGAAACGGCCGTCCAGTATTTCCAGATTTTCCCTGGTGGTCTAGCTTCAATTGACTCACGCTTTAAACTATGATAAATACTAAATCTCCCAAAACCCCTTCTATTATTAAATATTTACTGTGAATACATTACAACATTGTGGAAATCTCTTATCAGAAATATTCAAGATAAAACTGTACTATTCAACTCTGATCTATATCAGATTTAGGTATAGCAAGGTAACTTTTGAGAATCTAATAAATTTGTACACTGGCAGGCCTATTTAAAGTCTTTGCATGGATAAACGACAAAGAATACATTATATTCTATGAATATTTTACACAATAACTAAGTACCAATACTTTCATCAATCGTTCGACTGTAACTGTACTTAATATAGAACCATATTAGAATTTTTATAATTCATAGCATGTGTGTCCTGTTAATGTATAACGTAATAATACCGCCAATTCGAGAGCAGTGAATTATTGATCGGACCAATGACACATAAAACTTATGCGAGCAGCCTAGAGTCCTTATCGATCCTTGCTTTCTTCCTAGCTCTGTCTATTAAGTCCAGAACACCAATCTCAACCTCTGCGGTATGAATCATTTATTTCAAACATACTGGGTTTATATACTGACCAGATAGACCACATTGTATCATAAAATAGGAAGCATTTATACAAGATTTAGCCAAATATGGGAGACAGTAATTAATAGAATGGGAATAACTCAAGAACGATATATCGTATAATAATAGTTCATTGGTCAAAATAAAGCTTATAATAAGAGGGACATGAATATGAATAGTTGAATTACTTAACAATTATACAATAGGAAATATACGTGCACTATTAGTTCATAAATGGTTCCCAAAAGTTACCATTCACTATTCTTATCGGGATATAACATGAATGATAATGATTCTATTCATACTCGTGATCAGCATGATCCAAATATTCAAACACGTCATGATCTCGTGTTATATTTAATTGTAAATGTTTATATTTTCTTATATAAACAATTACTTACATTAAATATTATGACATTTAGATAGAATTCAACAAAAATGATTGTTCTTTCGATTATGCTTCGCTGGGATAATAAATCTTTTTTCTTAAAAAAGGTTGTCATTTGAAGGTTTATTATTTGGGGGTTGTGTTGAATGTGTTGGTGTATTGATTTAATTGTTGAAAAACTTTTATTTTGTTTCTTTTTCTGAAATTAATTTTAACAAATGAATAAATGTTGAGTCGGCTTACAGAGAGCCCTAAAAGAGCCTCCAGAGGCTCATAAAGAGCCCCAACCAATCAGTGATTAGTCAGAAGCTATGTTACTAAAATAACGAGATCCTGATTGGCTGATCAACACACTGTTACTATGTAAACTCAAGGTCTCTTAATTACTATAAAATCCCTGTATTTTCTGTACATAAATGAACCTTGTAGTAAAGGATTTCTCTCATACTCGAGTCTTCTCCCTGGTCTTCAAGTCGGTGTTTAGTTCTAGCTCGGGGGTACGGAACTAGCTTAGGGAAGCAAATATAGCGTTCACAATCGGCCAGATATAACAATAAGAAAAGGTTTTTACAATGAAATTTATCTAATATAAAAGTAATTTCAATAGTTGAGATCATGAGTCAATTGAAGCTAGACCACCATAAAAAAACCTGGGAGCAATGGATGGCCATTTCGTCCTATTGTGAGACTCCTCAGCAGTGCTCATCCACGATCTCGCCTTGCGAGATTCGAACCCAGGACCTATCAGTCCGCGCGCAAGCGCTTAACCTCTAGATCTTGGATGCACACTGCTTAGGAGTCCCACAGTCGGACGAAACAGTCGTTCAGTGTTTCCAGGTTTTCCATGGTCGTCTAGCTTCAATTGACTCATGATCTCAACTATTAAAGTTACTATAATATCCACAAAAAACCCTTCTGATATTATTATAAAAGTGTTATAACTGTAAAACTGATATTAGCAACAGTGGAACATTGTGATTTATATATAAAAGAAGACTGAACTAATGACAGATCAAGATATATATCACCTTCCAAATCACACAACAGTAACCAAACTAATCATATGTATTCATTTCTATATCGATTTTACTCACATTTGTTCATTAATTAACGAATATCAAAATAGAGAAAATACAAGACTAGGTTTTATGTAGAATAAATAAGCAGTATGTGTTGTATGTTGTATTGAAAGAAATTCATATTAAATTAATACATAAATATTAGATAATGCAATGAGAAGTTGAAGATTATCAAAGCTATGTGATATATAAACTGACTACGCCTGCAGATAACGGATTCAAGTGTTTTAGTTTTCAGTATCAGGTTGTGGAGGTACTTGAAACTTATTGAGATTACAAACCGATCTAAGTATGACAACTATTGGAAACCTTTAAGTAATGGATTACTGTTCCATCCACGTATGAGGTTCCTCAGCAGTACGGTGAAGTACAGTTGAGCAGAGGCCCTGATAACACTACAGTTACATACTGAGGAATGAGGCAGAAAATCCTTCCGAACTGAACTCGTTCTTGAATTTTTAATAATCTTACATTTTCAGTTTGTTTGTATGGATCAAGCATGTGTGAGAACATTCCACACACTTCACGGAACTACCGAATTCTCTTCGTGACCAATTCATGTTCAGTTGCTCGTGTTGGACTCTTGAAATACAAATCTCATTTATCTAATGTTTTTCGATTTTGATAACTTCAATTTCAGTTGTGTCTGTTGTCCCGTGATCAAACTTAAGTAACTTTCGTCGATAAGAATATTGTGCAGTATAATTCAAGGAGTTGGATATTACTAGCACCAATGGTCATTAAACCTTTGCAAATAGACAGATACTCCACGCATCTACAAATAGATATTGCTCACGACAAGGAATATTCTGCGTCAATAATTTGATTGATGTGACTATCGAATCGGGAAATAAGCTTACTATACGTTAATCCAAAGATTTGAGTAAAACGATACTCATAAAGCTGGAAGTTATGTGAAGTTGAAGGTTATAATTATTAGGTATAACGTGTCGTAAAATTTCACGACAAAACTTTCACTTATCATAATTAAGTTATCCGTATTTATCTTACATAATATTCTATATCACGGTCACGGTTAGCTCCACGCAGTCACCCAATCAGTTGTAAACTACCTGAGGCCTGGCACAAATATTCACTGGTCGTTTGTTGTTAAATAATGTCAACGTAGTAGAAAGGATTTTTGTGTGATTTTTTCGATAAGTCGGATGATTTTCGTCATAACTCTAATTGACATCAACAGGAACATCTTGAAGTTTGAAGCTCAACATCTTTCAACGGTATGAGACAATTTTAGAATCCTAGATCTAGAGAAAGGGAAAAAATGAATGCATCTTATGGTAGTGTACTGACTCTATTGTGAATGACAATAAATGAACCATGAAATGTAGAATCCAAGTTTCATTCCGTATATTAATACCTAGGCTGATCCCGTTGAGCAACAGTGGTAACAAAATCCAAATACGAGATGGGATGAAAGAATTTATTCCAGACAATTGTTTACTCCAAAGAACTATAAAAGGTGAAACAGGAAGAACCGCTTCCCACCCTAATCAGTTTTATCAAATGCAACTAAACATTTAGAGTCAGATAGAAAGAGGCAGACTAAAGACGTGACTGGTAGACTAAGTAATAAATAAACATACTTATGCATGCACTCATGTGAAAATCAAAATCAATAGCCACTAATAATAAGAATAATAGTGAACAATTCGGCGATAGCAAATATATGTACACAATGACTCAAAAAAGATTAAATTAATTTATCTGTCCAGGAGTTAGAATAAATCCCATAGTCATATACTCACAGAGAAGCTGGAAAAACCTTGGTTATTGTGACTGATTTTGATCCATATTATTTTTGGTCTCAAATTAGAAATTTTGTACTTACCGATATGACTGGATCCAGAAACTCAGTAACTTCATAAGGAGTTGATGAGATTTTTTGGTCTCATTATGTGACATATTATAGTTATTAAGTCGAAATTATGTTAAGCGAATCAATAACTATTTTGTCTAGTATCAGCTTCTGTTATTGATAATTTACCGGTTCTCTATATTACCAAGTTATTCAAATTTCTGATTTGATAAAAAAAACACAATAGTCTTTGAACTTTCATACAATTTTTCTCATCTGTAAACTATTTTTTTATAATCAGAAGGGGTTTTTGTGGAGATTTAGTATTTGCATAGTTGAAAGTATGATTCAATTGAAGCTAGACCACCAAGGATAACCTGGAAGCACTAGACTGCTGTTTCGTCCTATTGTGGGACTCCTCGGCAGTGCGCATCCACGACTTCGCCTCGCGAGATTCCAACCAATACCTACCACTCTCGCATCAGAGCACTTAACCAACAGACCACTGAGCCGGCATCTAATGGTGTTGTTGTCCAACTTCAATTCTTTGAACTTTAATTCTTATACATATTTAGATTTTCAATACCAATTATTGATCCCAACCCATCTAAATGTACTAATAATACTTTGGAAACTAATAATGACCTTACACTTTTCGCCCCAATTTCCTTAATTATAATGCTTATCTTGATTCATAAGTTTTTTTTTCTAATTTAAGTAACAAATGTTATATATTACTTAGTCAATAATTTATTCTTCGTGAATATTTGTTGTTCCATATATATATATAAGTGTTTTGAGAAAGGACTTCTGTCATGAGTTTGATCATATTGATCATAGTTACAAAATCATATGATTATTTTATATGAACATAGACACATGTTGTCATACATAAAGTTCTATCTATCATTATATATTACCGGTCTATTTAATGATTTAAAGTACATAATTAATAGCCTAATAAATTGGTATCCTTTTTACACTTACGTATGAAATATAGTCATATGATTTGTTACCAGAAAGTACATTATATATAAACATATAAAGAAAGAGGTAGTTAGGATTTACTGATTGACATCGTTTCATAAAATACAATTGAAATTATAAAATAAAACACCCAATCTAAATTAATCATAGAAATTATATATGATTATCGATAAAGCCTTTATCATCAATTTTATGAACAGCTCTAACCAATAATTTCTTAAAGATGGAGAGAGATTGATTGAGATCATGAATTGATGAATGTTAGATCACTATTGAAGACTCAACAATCTTCACAATTGTATACTGATAATTACCACATGTTCATTAATGACCGGCTTCAAGAAGTAATTCTTGGAGTTCTAGTGAGAAGTGGTGATCGATGGAGTTAATCCATGTGAGGTAGAGACAGGTATCTACCTCAGACAATAGATGACCTCGTAATTTCGAGGATTGGTGAATGCGCACTACTTAGAAGTCCCATACTACGACGAAACGACAGTTCAGTGCTTCCAGGTTTTCAGTGGTGGTCTAACATTCGTAGATTCATGATCTCAACCAAAAGGTAGATAACAATTCTTATTGCTCATAAAAAATCCTATCTCTCGAATTGGACAGTCGTGGGAATTTCTAGTTAGAATAATGGACTTAGTTACTTCTAATTATCATAGTGTCTCAGTGGATACTCAAAAGTGAGATGCGTAGGTTAGTTTTATAAGTAAAATAAGTATTATTGATTTGGTATCTGATGTTCCAATTTGGACTTAAAATATATCGTCACAACACGCTTCCTAAGTAAAATAATTTTTCTTCAGTTCAATGGATTTGCTTATCATGATAACATTAAATTGGACCGGTTTTTACCAGTGAAAATTTAGTTACTAGATGAATCATCTCTGTTATTATTCAGTACAAATCTTTTCATTTAGTTACTAGACAATTCCTTTTAATCAAAGCATGGACTGTAAGTTTTATTTCACCTAATGGTACCCTTTTCCAGCACGTTATAAAATATTGTCGAACATAGAGTCTGGGAGTAACAATTATAGTGAAAAGTAAAACTTGGTCTTAAATACTTTATACTTCGGAAACATAAACTTTAATTCTCACAAATGTGGAGTAAATATAATTGATCAAAGAAGGAAATTAAAACAGATATCAACCAGTAGTGACAAGTGCAAACAAATTAATAATCAGAAAATATAACCATACGTACAAAAAATGGTGCAACTTTTATCCATTATTAGCTAAAAGATGACCACGCTAAGGTCAGGCCGAGTCAAAGTGATAGGCATTTAAAGTAAAACAGTGTCGGTCAATTTATATGTGGATCATAACTAGTAAGGACTTGATCCAATGTAGAAACCTACTACACTGAGTTTATCTTTGTCGTTTTTCGTATTTAATAATACTGAAGCATCCATCGCATTCGGCCATTTTCCCATTAATTTAGTAGATGTGAGCGTACTACATCTGTGTTGTTCATTTGCCATATTGGTCTAGGCTGCAATGACATGTTTATTACACGCAGTTAAGCATACATTTACACATGAAATGAAAACTTTGGTTGAAATTACACTTCAACATCCAGCACCCACATATCGATTGAACAGAAAAATTTCCGAAAGTGCTGGATACTGCACACTTGCTGAATATTGTAATCACTGTGAATAGCCTCAACTTATTTTGATCAGAATGTTTTCTCTTAAACAGTCTCAAGTCCAAATTCCTAGTTTGCCCTCTAAATTCACTGTTTACTGATATCCATGATCGATATTTTGATTATCTGATTCGTTTACCTTTTAACAAATTTCAACTATCTAATTCAATTTCTAGACAATATAAAACATGAAATAAATGGTAATTGCACTAATTACCAGGGTCATAATTATACTAAGATCGACCGAATTAAAACTGGTCAACGAAAAACCACAATCAAACTATTCAGTAATATGCCATAATCGGTTGAAGTTAGGAAGCTCTAAAGTTCAAGTAATTTAAGCTGTTGATCTTTAAACACTGATCTAGGGTAAAGAGATAAGGTCGTTAAAATCCAGACAAATTTTGAATTTCTGTAGAAATTCAAAAAAAGGTGACTTTTATCATAGATCAAGAAAAAAGTATGTGTAGTGCCCTCAACGTTTACAATTATAACAAATAATTACCTGTATGTGATCATACTAACTTACGCCTGTTACTGCTAGTTGAGGAGCATAGGCCACTCACCAGCATTCTTCATCAAACTCTGCCCCAGACAATCCCTAACTGTTGATTCCAGTGGCTATTCATACTTTTCATGCATACTCCCGATTCCCAACTCATTGTGTTCTTTGGTCTTCCTCCTTCCATTGTCCCTTCACAATTCCAAGTTAGCACTCGCCTCATGATGCAGTTCGACGGTTTCCATAATGTATGTCCTATCCAACCCCACACATCTGTTCCTAATTTCTTCTACAACTGGAAGTTGGTTTGTTCTCTCACACAGTGGGTTGTTGCTGATGGTGTTCTGTCAACAGACATTAAATATCTTACATAGACAATTGTTTAGAAATACTTGCACATCTTCGATGATGGTTGTGACAGTTCTCGAAGTTTCAGCTGTATACAATGGAACTGACTGTCTTGATGTTCGTATTGAAGATTCTGAATTTGATGTTGGTTTACAGACAGTTGTTTTGAGTTGCATATGTTGTTCAATTGTAGGAATGTGTCTGTTGTGTTGCCGATGTTCGCCTTTCCATCTGTATCAGATCCTCCTTGTTCATCGATGATGCTGACCAGTTACGTGAAACATCCAACCGATTTCAGAATTTCTCCATCAAATGTGATTGTGTTAGTGTTCTCCGTGTTATATTTGAGGATGTTGATGTTTCCCTTGTGTATGTTGAGGCCTACTGTTGCAGAGGCTGTTGTTACACTGACTGTCTTCACGTGCATTTGTTGTGGGATAGAAGTGTTAGGTGATCAGCGAAATTTAAATCGTCTAGTTGCATCCAAACTGTCTATCGTATTCCGTGCTTCACCTCAGATGTGGAGTTCTTCATTATTTAGTTAACGACGAGAAGGAAGAGGAAGGTGGAGAGTAGACAGCCTTGTTTCATTTCGACCGTCACATGGAATGAATCTGTCAGCTGTCCTCCATTCACGACTTTGTAGTGTAGTCCGTCTTATGAATTCCGTGTGATGGTGGCTATCTTCTCAGATACTCACTCTATAGTTTCGAAGAGGTTTCCACAATATTCTCTTATCCATGGTGCTAAATGCTTTCTCATAGTGAAGGAATTTGATGTATATTGACGAGTTACATTCAATTGATTGTTCAACGATGATCTGTCTTGTCGCGATTTGGTCTATTGACTAACAATCCTTATGGAATTCAGGCTGTTGATCTCGAAGTTGTGTTTACTGAATCTTTCATCTAGTTCAGTAACACTGTTGAAAACCTATCCTCGGTATCTTGATGGGACATCCTTCTTTCCATTCTGCCATTGGCACTTGTTCTTCCTACCAAATCTTTCTGAATAAACGTTGAGTATCTTTGCAGTTAATTCTATGTCTGACTTTAGTGCTTGAATCGGTATGTTGTCAGGTCCTACTTCTTTCCCGCTTTTCATTTTCCTGATGGCCATCCTGATCGTTGATAGAGTGACATCTATAGATGGGTCTGTTTGCTGCTTCGATGCTCGATGGATTCAATGGAGCGGGTCTATTCAAGAGTCCTACACACCTATTCCTCTGTCCTTGAATTTCAGTGATTAATTTCCCTACTTTGTCTTTGACTGGTTTTTCTACTTTGCTGTATTTCCCCACCAGTATCTTCGTTGTGTCACGTAGTTGTCTGATATCTCCTTCTCTTGCAGCTTTTTCCACTGTAGTTGCTAGCTGTTCCACATATTTCTGCTTGTCAGTTCTTATGCTTCACTTCACTTACTTGTTTGCTTCTTTGTATTAAGCTTGTTTCTTGACTTTCTCTGTTCTTGTTTGACTGTTGTTAATTACTGTCCTCTTTTTATTCCTTTGTTGAATCTTGTCGCGGGTTCCGATAGAGATCCATTCCATATGATGATGCTCGTTGCCACCCAGAACCTACTTACGTTGAATTTGTTGCTTCTCTTTTTACCTTTCCAGTTGTTTTCCATAGTAATTTCTTTGTCCTCGAGTAGATCTTGTAAGACTTGTAACCTGTTTTTGAGAGTTTGTCAGCATGTCGAAGTAAAGCCTTATTGAACATTTTTAATACTGTTTCTGTAGTTGTCCAGTGCTTCTTTAGTTTCAGTTTCCTGTTGGCAAGGTTGGGTTGTCGACCCCATGCTCAATCCTCATCCTTTGTGTTGGTTTGGGACCAGTAATAACTCTAAAACAATTAAAAGAGGAGATTTTTATGATCACAGAGTAAATATAATAGCTTTATACATATCAAATGTTCAAGATTTTCAACGTAAACTGTATATGACACGCAAATTTACCCTTATCCTAAAACCTTACCAGGAATAATTTTGTGATTCGTAAAATCCCTAAATCTTAATGTGGTTACATGATAATGGATGATAGATAAATTGAAAATATGATTTGGAATGAATACTCTCGACATGTGATTGTTTTTCTCCTTTGACCAATTGTATAAAAAGATTTTACTCTTCAACAAACACTGATTAGTTCATGACAACTAATACAATTATCAGCACACTTCAAACTTCAATATAGCGTAATGAAGGTTAATGTTTCAAATTACTAGGTAGTTTATACAAAGTAGAGATTACTAAATGACTGAACATAATGAAGAACAATGTACCTTGGCATAAGAAAAAATATTTTAAAATAAGTATTTTCTTAAACAAAGTTCATGACTGACTGAATGCTAGGAATATCTGGAATTAAAAAAATAGTTGTAGGTTTCTGAGTAATGACAAAATGGTCCTAATTTAAACTAATGATAATAATACCACTGAGTTAAAAGGACAGTGAAACTATGAGTTCGAAGACAGGTCAGTAGGTCCATATGTCGGATAAAAAGCTCTGTGCTTGAGCTTTGAATAAATAAACCTCTTGTGATTAACATACCAAACAAATGTAAATGTATACCAAGTTATTGACTAATTTCTTAAATGTTATCAATATATAAAGAAGTTTTGCCTTAATTATAATCATTTTGTTGCAACTCAACAAAAACTGACACATTTAGACGTAACAAGAAGACAGAGATAGTAAGTGTATGCGTTTGTCGGAGAATACTGTGTCGCCTATAACCATTCTGTCGTCCCAAATAGGACGAAACGCGCGTCCTGGATTCAACTGCTAGTCACTATCCATCTTTGCTTACAATGCTTGTGAATTAAGGCTATATAGAGGCAATACGCACAGTATACACATATGCCAATTAGAGACTGACCAGTTGCAGTGCTAAACATCAATGGGAAGATTCAAACAAAAAAATCCTAAATGAATTCATTCTGAAGAAGTTTTGCCTCAATTATAACCATTTTGTTGCAACTCAACAAAAACTGACACATTTAGACGTAACAGTAAGGTAGAGATAATAAGTGAAAATTTATTCTACATTAAAAATTGATCAATAATTTTTTGTTGTTGAATAGACTCATCTTTCATTCATACTGATTGATAACCGGATTTTAAATCAATTAAACAGAGTACGATTTGTTACTAATTAATCAATAACTTGGTAAATCGACATAATGAATAAATCATAATTGATTCAACTATTATAAGTAACCAATGTAATTGATTCACTGAGTAAAATAATTGCACCTTCATAAAACACATATTACATATTTTAAAATAGATGTTGATCCATTAACATTGCATTAGGACTACAACACACTGACAAGTAATTGTAAACGTGATAAAAATGGCTTTATTAAACACACTACGTCATCTGCAGTATTAAAACTAGACTTACTTATATATCTAATTGGGACTGATCAGTTGTTGTTTATAAAGCTTTGTAGTTCATGGAGTGATATCACATCATGTGTTTCTTAGGTATTTATTGGCGCTATTGTAATGAACGAAAATATAGGTGAGGATGACCAAATATGTTATTAAGAAAATTTACAGTCATTTGATAAAATTTAAAAACCACACGTTCAATTCTTCATTTTCAAAATGTCAATTGATTGTCTCAGACTTTATTGTCTATTCATTTCCATACACATTAATCTCTATTCTCATTTTCTTTTATTCGATCTCCCCAACCTTCTGCTGCCAGGTTTTCCACTTTCTATTGGTGCCACATACTACTTGAATCTGTTGATATAAGTAGCGTTCATCACACTAGAAATGTTTATTCAAACTTACTTACCCTGTTACCTGTCGTGGAGGAGCATAGGCCGCTCAACAGCATTCTCCATCCAACTCTGTCCTGAGCCGTCCTTTCCAGTTCTTTCCAGTCAACATTCATCCTTCCCATATCTGCTTCTATTTCCCGGTGTAATGTGTTATTTGGCCTTCCTCTTTTCCGTTTCCCTTCCGGATTCCAAGTTACGGATTGCCTTGTAATGCACATTGGTGATTTCCTTAATGTATTTCCGATCCACTTCCAACGTATTTTCCTAATTTCCTCTTCAGCTGGAAGCTGGTTTGTCCTCTCCCATAAATTGTTGTTGCTGATAGTATCGGGCCAGTGAATGTTGAGTAATTTGCGTAGACAACTATTTATAAATACTTGTGCATTTTCGATGATGGTTGTAGTAGTTTTCTATGTTTCAGACTACCATGGAAAACGTGGAAGCACCGGACTGCCGTTTCGTCAAATTGTGGGACTCCTCAGCACCGCGCATCCACGACCTCGCCTCGCGAGATTCGAACCCAAGACCTACCAGTCTCGCGCCAGAGCACTTAAACGATAGACCACTGAGACGGCATCCCATGGTGTTTATGTCTAACTCCAACCAATCCACGAAATTGAGCAACTATTCACCAATTGTCTTCAGTGAGTTGATATCTCCCAACAGACGTGGTTTGAACTTTACTGGTTGCTGCATCTCACTAGAACTCCAGGAAATACCTCATGGAGCCAGTCACTAATGAGCATATGATCATTACCAGAAGGGGGTTTTGTGGAGATTTTAGTGACTAATATCGTTGAGATCATGAGTTAATTGAAGCTAGCTTAACCACTAAACCACTGAGCCGGCATCCAACGGCGCACTAATGAGGAGTCCCACAGTAGGACGAAACGTCCAGTGCTTCTATGATATCAACTGTATAAAATAAATTCTTATCAATTGAAAATGATAGTGGCTATTTGGACTCAGTATCTCAGTAAATAACGCAAAAGTTTTTGAAGCGAAATATATTGGTTTCGAATTTCAGTGTAAATAACTGCACTCGGACATAAGTAAACTCAGTCAATTAGTTTCGAATTGAAGGGGATATGAGTCCTTAATTCTATTACTAGGCGTAAATTTATTTATTTAAACACATAAACATTGGTACAAGGAGGCACCGAATATACATGCGCCACATAAATCATTCGATTTGTGTGAGGGATGGGATATCACCTGAGGGCCCAAACCAGGTGGTTTTCTTAAAGGGGCCACTCCCAGAGCCTTTGACCTAAAGGTCTAATCCACCAGGCACTGGAGCAACGTAAGGAGATGAAGTCCCATGGTAACCGGTGATCAACAATAGGTTCATACGCCATTTGTCTCCTTAGGACCCTGGAGTCCATTTGCACCATTGGTTTAGAATCAGGGTTTCCCAACTTCCCTAGATGAACTGAGGACCGGAAGAGTCCATTCTCCCTCTCAAGTGCTCTCATATGGTCACGACTATATACCCACTCTCAGGAAAGTCCTACTCACTGCTTTTTCGTGGTGAGGGTTATGTTAACGAGGCCAAGGGGATTAAAAGAGAATGTCGGGTCCTTAAACCGGGTTGGTTGGTTTGAAGGATCCACCAAGGGGAGTTAGAAAACCTTGATTCCAAACCAATGGTTTACATGAGCACCAGGATTCTGAGGGTACAAATGGCGTATTAACTTACTCCTTGTCATTTACTAAGGTGGGATCGCATCTCCTAACGTTGCTCCACTTCCTTGTGGATTAGACCTCTGGGTCAAAAGCTCAGGTAGTGGTCCTGTGTCCATCTGTGTCATTTTTGTCACTTCAACAGTATTCCAGCCCACATACAAATCGAATGATAACTACTTTGTGTAGTGCATATATCTTTGGTCTCTTTTTTATACCAATGTTTATGTATTTGGCATATAAATGGTTGGCATATAAATCTAAAAATGAATTCTTACTTATTATCATTATTGATATCACAAGCCGAATCAGGTTAGACATTCGTTGGAAACGGGAAATTACTGGATAGCTATTTCGTCCTAGCATGGGAATCCAAAGGACTGTACATTCTCAACCCTACACAGGGAATTCAATCCAGGATCTTAGGGCGAGTAAGCGGACACCTAACCGCTAGTTCACAGAGTCGAAATCTAGTAGCGTTTATGCCTAACTTCATTCGATTCACTATAGTGTGCGACATCTTTCATTGCCCTTTATGAGTAACCAACTCACACCCGACCTTGTTGAACTGTACTGACCAACGGTTCTCAGCAAAATACAAGAATCGCTACTTGAAATTAGTCACTAGTCATCACATAATAGTTATAAGCATATAGATTTGTGGAAATCATTGAATTCTTAATTACTTTCATTTAACTTCATTTTACTTCAGTTCATTTCAGATAAAGAAATAAAAACAAATAAACAAGTATAATAAGTTTCTTAGATTTAGCTATGAATTTGATTTATTTCCGATATTCAAAATATCTTGCTATCCAAGTTATGACCTTGAAATGATTTTTTTCAGACCAAAAAGTACAATTTTTTAGAAAAATGTAAATATAACAATTGAATGTAATAGAGTTCTTATATGTTTTAATTGTCAACGTGAATGTGACGAGGTGAAGATTCAAATGTTGAATCGAAATTGTTATGACGACCTAGCTGTCGCCAATTTGTAATGTTTTGACCTAGGCGGTAGCCAATTGTTATGACTTGATCAAGGTCGTCGCTGATTCGTTATGACCTTACGAATTTAACAAGGACGTAATTCGCGTAAATTGTCCACCAATAGAATACGACTTCTACGACCTTCACACTGTGACAATGACGTTCGATTAGTATGAGTAATCTAGCGTCCTTATTGGTCCTTATCCGCCTAACCCGTCCACTTGAGTCCAAAACACCAATAGCAGCCTCGGCAATACGAATCGTTTATTTCAAGCATACTTTGTTTATATATCAGACAGACAAACCACATCATACCATATAATAGAAAATAATATTTGTACAAAACCAGGCCAAATGAGGCTGTAAGCGTGGGAGACAATAATCAATAAAACTGAGTATAACATAGGGACAGTAAATCATATAGTAATAATCAATAGGTTAAAATAAAGCTTAGATAATCTAGTTACCCGTATTATGTCTTCGCTACTACATAACAGAAATGATTTCAATATCTATATGATAATATAATCAAACTAACAAATGTAGAATGTAGTTCTCATTTTAAGCTCTGTTTGTCTGACTTAATGTCATTTGTTATGGTTTTTGTTTTGCCCCTGAACTTTGTTGAATAGAGAGACTATTAAGTAATTACTTAATTAATTGACCAATTACTTTCACTTGTTACCCCTCGCGGAGGAGTATAGGCCACTGACCAGCATTCTCCATCAAACTCTGTCCTGGAAAATCTTTTCCTCTTTTTTCCAGTTGCTATTCATTCTTTTCATGTCTGCTTTCAAATGTTAACGCAGTTTGTTCTTTGATCTTCCTCCTTCCCTTTTCCTTTCACAGTTCCAAGTTAGCGCTCGTATCGTGATGCAGTTTGATGATTTCCTTAATGTGTGTCCTGTTCACTTTCAACATCTCTTCCTAATTTCTTCCTCAAATGGAATTTGGTTTGTTTTCTCTCAAAGTGGTCTGCTGCTAACAATATCAGGCCAACGGACATTGAGTACCATACCACGACAAAAACCTAGATACCAAAACGGATGAAAAATAATTTGATCTTCACTCTGATTTACATATTTTTTTTGCCACAACTGTTTTTTTCAGGTTACTAGCACTGGTAAAATCTATACTCTGTAAAGGAAGATGTTTATATTAGAAACAAAAAACAATTAATTTTACTTACTATTTATTTTATAATCATTTCCTGGTGACGGTCAAAGCTAGGTGAGTGTTATCCCAGTTGATACATAATAAATTTAAACATTTCTTATAAGAAAAGGCAACTTGATTAGCTCTTTGTTAGTAAGTTATTTTAAATATTTTTAATGAGCACTAACCAAACAGTCATTTCATAACACTTACGTAATTGTAAGCAATTTTTAAGTCATTAATGATTATTATAGATAGACATTAACTTATTGCTTAATTAATATTAAATACTACTATTTTGATAACTCCGCCTGTAGCTCTTCTAGAGTTACTGCCGGTCCCAAGCCCACACAAAGGAGGAGGGTTGGGCATGGGGTTAGCGACCCCATCCCGTAGAAAAGCTAACTCGCTAAAAAAACTCTAACCAGAAAAAATAATTCGAACCATTTAAACTCTGCCCTCCGAGTTCAAGGAATAATTATGACGTCTCATGATGAAAGCCGAAATTTTTCGGAAGTCACGAGGCCGACGCACCTTCTAACAACCAGAGCAACTCTCTTTACAGGTACATGGAACATCCGGACAATGTGGGAGACAGGGAAGACCAGTCAAATAGCAATGAAAATGAGGAGATACAACTTGACAGTACTCGGAATCAGCGAAACCCATTGGACATAAGCTGGACAACAAAGGCTAGGTACAGGAGAGATGCTGCTGTACTCTGGTCACGAAGGAGAAAATGCTCCGAACACTCAGGGAGTTGCTCTAATTCTGTCCAAAGAAGTACGAAATGCACTTGTGGGATGGGAATCTCATGCACCCAAGATAATCAAAGCATCATTCAGAACAAAGAAGGAGGGGATCACAATGAACGTTATCCAGTGTCATGCACCCACCAATGATAGCAACGATGATGATAAAGATCAGTTCTATGAAAGGCTGCAATCAATTATAGAGAAGTGATTGCAGCAAGCCCATTCAACTACTGTATTTTTGTGTGCTCTCTGTAATCTTAACATTAATCCACTTTGTAAATTTATGTGTGAGTCTGATTGAGCGCATATGTCTGCACATCAATCTTTTATCGAAAAGAATATTCTTCGTTCAAATATTAGTCTTTTAATATGATTGGGATTTTTAAACGATTAAACTCTTTAATCTGTTCTCTCATTGGTTGTGAACAAAGACAATCAATAATTTGTCCACAACCATTAATACTCATAAATATATATGGATTTTTAACACTCACACACACTCACTTGTTTTCCCGGTGTGCTTGCTATCTGTACGCTTGCGGATTTTACCGAGCTTCAGCAATAAACTATCTTTATAACTGGTGTTCAGGCTTTTGAATAATCTCGAGTAAATCCGTAATTCTACTAGGAGATTTAGCCTGCAGTAAATATTCAGTTAGCGGGATATTATTTATTTATTGGAGTCAGATATAGAGGAATTAATCCTCTACGTGCTCACGAAAGGACCTCACCATCCTGATGGGAGATCTAAATACTAAAGTTGGAGTGGAAAACACAGGATATGAAGATATAATTGGACGGCATGGACTGGGAGGAAGAAATGAAAATGGGGAGAGACTTGCAAACCTATGTGCATTCAACAAATTGGTTATAGGCGGCACAATATTCCCACACAAGCGCATACACAAAGCTACATGGATCTCGCCGAACCACACCACAGAACCAGATAGATCATATTTGTATCAACAAAAAATTCCGAAGGACAATAGAAGATGTGAGAACCAGGAGAGGAGCTGACATAGCTTCAGATCACCACCTGGTTGTGGCCAAGATGAGACTGAAGATAAAGAAACACTGGACAACTGGACAAACAACACTACAAAGGTACAAGAAACTAACAATTAACAACAGCCGAACACGAGCAGAGAAAGTCAAAGCACAAGGAGACTACGCAGAAGCAAACAGGGAATTGAAGAAAAGCATTAAAGCCGACAAGCAGAAATACATGGGAGAACTAGCAACGGCGGCGTAAAAAGCTGCAAGAGAAGGAAATATGAAACGACTATATGATATAACGAAGAAATTGGCAAGGAGATATAACAAACCAAAGAGACCAGTCAAGGACGAAGAAGGAGAGACAATCCATGAGATTCCAGAACAGAGGAGAAGATGGGCAGAATACTTCGAGGAACTGCTGAATAGACCAGCCCCATTGAATCCACCGAACATCGAAGCAGCCAACACTGACCTTCCAATAGATGTCACTCCACCAACGATCGAAGAAGTCAAGATGGCCATCAGACAAATCAAAAGTGGGAAGGCTGCAGGACCTGACAATATACCAGCAGAAGCACTGAAGTCAGACATTGAAATAACTGCAAATATGCTTCACCTTCTATTCAAGAAGATTTGGGAAGCGGAACAAGTGCCAACGGACTGGAAAGAAGGATATCTCATCAAGATACCAAAGAAAGGAGATCTGAGCCAATGTGAGAACTACAGAGGTATCAGTTTGTTATCAGTACCAGGAACAGTTTTCAACAGAGTGCTGCTGAATCGGATGAAAGACGCAGTAGACGCTGAACTTAGGGATCATCAGGCTGGATTCCGTAAGGATCGGTCGTGCACAGACCAGATTGCAACACTACGGATCATCGTAGAACAATCAGTTGAGTGGATCTCATCACTATACGTCAACTTCATTGACTATGAGAAGGCGTTTGACAGCGTGGACAGGAGAACATTATGGAAACTTCTTAGGGACTATGAAGTTCCTGAAAAGATTGCCAACATAATCTAAAACTCATACGATGAACTACAGTGCAAAGTCATGCATGGAGGAGAGCTGACAGGTGCATTTCCTGTAAGGACTGGAGTCAGACAAGGCTGTCTACTCTCCATTCCTCTTCCTTCTGGTGATTGACTAGATTATGAAGACTTTGACATCTGAGGGGAAATACGGAACACAATGGACTTCTCTGAATCAATTAGATGATTTGGACTTCTCAGATGACCTAGCCCTCCTCGCTCATACACACAAACAAATGCAGATGAAGACAGCAAATGTAGCAGCAGCCTCCGCATCGATATGCCTCCACATTCACAAAGGAAAAAGCAAGATTCTCAAATACAACACAGAGAACACCAATCCAATAACACTTGATGGCGAAACTCTGGAAGAGGTGGAAACATTCACGTACCTGGGAAGCATCATTGATAAACAAGAAGGATCAGATGCAGATGTAAAGGCGAGGATTGGCAAAGCAAGGGCAGCATTTCTACAATTGAAGAACATATGGAACTCAAAACAACTCTCAACTAATTTCAAGGTGAGAATCTTTAATACGAACTTCAAGACAGTCAGTCCCACTGTACGGAGCTGAAACGTAGAGAACTACTACGACATGATCAGGAAGGTACAAGTATTTATAAATAGTTGTCTACGCAAATTACTCAACATTCACTGGCCCGATACTATCAGCAACAACAATTTATGGGAGAGGACAAACCAGCTTCCAGCTGAAGAGGAAATTAGGAAAATACGTTGGAAGTGGATCGGAAATACATTAAGGAAATCACCAATGTGCATTACAAGGCAATCCGTAACTTGGAATCCGGAAGGGAAACGGAAAAGAGGAAGGCCAAATAACACATTACACCGGGAAATAGAAGCAGATATGGGAAGGATGAATGTTGACTGGAAAGAACTGGAAAGGACGGCTCAGGACAGAGTTGGATGGAGAATGCTGTTGAGCGGCCTATGCTCCTCCACGACAGGTAACAGGCGTAAGTAAGTTAGTAACTACTAATTTGATGTATTCATATTTATCTATTGACAGGATATTTAAAGTGACGTATATCTATCTCCTGGTAGTTTGCAATTTCGTTTTAATCAATTTTAGGTTTGAGGTGGTGAATAAATCAGTCTTGATCTTCTGTATTCCTTTCTTATTTTTGTTGAGTAATTTTTCCGCTACATAGTATCAAGTAATTGGACATCCCCACAGTCATAACAAAGTAGTAGATGCTACTTACAAGGTTGTTTGTAAGTATTGCTCATCGGAACGTCAAGTCAAAGTTGCTATAATTGTCAGGTGGAGTGAAGGGTTTCGGTGCGTTGAAAGCAGGGCATTAGAATAACACGTGGATACCAGACGAGAAGATGGTTCAGATTGCAGAACATATCGAAAGATGCAAATAAAAGACTGAGGGCTATGTATATGTATTAATTAGATACTTTGTGACTTCTTAGAAGGGATATATATATTTCCTCAGTATTGTCATGCTTTACACCAGTATTCTGTCTAGTTACTATTGTTAGGGCTTGTTTTTCAATAATATTGCTATCAAAAACTGTCATTAATCAAGAAAATGGGACGAATTGCATGTCCTGGATTCTACTGTGAGTCGCGATCCGATTTGAACAAAATAACCACAAATTTTCCTGTCACTTATGTATAAACAATGTCCTAGTACGGTATCTACTGTGATTAATTAATTTTAATACATCGTATTTTTGCAATTAACGTATATAGTTACCCGGGCTTGGGACCGGCAGTAACTCTAGAAGAGCTACAGGCGGAGTTATATGAGTTATGGGGTACGTATAATCATTCATCTAGCTTTCTGCTGTTCTCATTTGAGGTTTCAAAGGGTGAGAGGTTGTGTAGGATAGGGATCGTTTAATTAGATACACTAACGGCATCTATTAACATATCATTAGTTCCATAAGTAAGAGCACACAATCCCTTGGTCTTAAACACAGGGGTAATTCAATAAGTTAGTGACTAGAACTAACAGGGTCTCTCAGGAAACACGATATTGACTGACCAAGTAGGAATTCGTGAAACCTCAAGTGCATAGCATAGCAAGTGCGATAGCATTCGATCAGCACTAAGAAGGACTTGACACGCATGACATTGATCACTACCCAGTGATCAATCAATTATGACCTCAAGTGCTAGTTCACCATTTATTTTGACAGTGCAACTAATTAATTTAGTTCATTTCTGCGTTAAAGATTCTCACTTGACCACATTTCTTCAATAAAAACAAAACATGTAACCTTCTTGAAACCATTTCCACTGAGAACTCAACTATGGATGGGAAAAAGAAATTCGAGAATATCCACAACTCCTGATACTAATACATATCATCAAATTAATGATCACTACTGGGACTCAGGATGTACATTTCATTTTATTTGGATATATCAATTAAATGGGTTTGAATTTCAATCTTTTTTAATGTTCTCACTAAAACTGGAACTTAAATTTCATTAGAGTTATTCATTACTGATCAACAATAATTGTAATCAATGAGAACATTGAAGGATCTGTTCATGAATCCCATGTGTATTTACAGTAGACAATTAGAATGATACTACAAATTCACACTAGAAATTTTCATTTAATTAATGTACTGATAGTTTGGAAATTTATATCAAGTCTTAAAACTCTGCAAAAACGAGAAAGTAAGTAATCATTGATTATTGATTGAATATTCAACCAAGAAAAACATGAAGTTCAGCGGAGGGATCTCTTTTCAACGAATTTATTAACAAGCTGTAAAACTACTATTTCCTTAAGGAATAAACAAGATAATATAATAGAAAGATTATAATGCTAGATTACGTAATATGAATAGTAACAATAGACTTAATAAGTTAGTAAAGAATTCTAACGTGAATGTAGTAAGATGATTGAAATGTTTCTTTTTTTATAATTATTGTAGGTAATTAAAGGTGATAGAGGTGCGGGAGAGATTAGAATTTATGGACGAGCCAATCAGAAGCGTTCAAGGGAGTTCAAGGTCGCGGCACCAATTTCAGTACCCGATGCTCATGTACGACCGGTTCACATAGGATTTTAGAGACGTGACAATTAAGCGGCTACAATAAAAGGGACTACTAAGAATTTCCTTTATTTGCATTTGCGGTAATCAAGTGACTTGTAGATCTTGTGCAGACTACCGTGTTGTTGTCCTTTGATGTGACATATGTTGGAGGAAGATGTCCGCTAGAACAGGAACTATTTCCGCTCGATCGAGATTGAGACAAAGGCAAATTATAATAATTGCTGCGAACGGTATACTAAAAGCACCAGTAACATAGACTGCAATATTCGAAGATGTTACTGAAGCTTCAGCTGTCCAGTGGTATTAGTGTTGTGAGGACATATGGGTAATAAAAATGACAAACCTACACAACCGGAGTACACACGAACAATATTGAAACTATGTAGTCGAGGCTGAGAGAGTTTTTTCGACCTTATCATTGCCCCAGAGACCAAGTATTACGGAGCCATATGGAAGAGTTCCTCTCCCTTATGCATTGCGATTTTAGAACCTTTGAACGTCTTTCTAACCTTGACAAGTTTTTGGACCATGTAAAAGAAGTGTATCCACTTTAATTCTTTGGTTTTGTATAATCTATTTTTATTCCGTACTAACTGTTCCCTGATTGACTAAAATTTCTCAAGGTCACTTCAGATTCGTCCAAAGGTCGTCCATAAATTATAGTCTCGCCGAGATGCGAAATAAATGAAGTGATGTCATGGACAATTATGAATAAAATGATGAGAATAATGATATATATATATATATATATATATATATATATATATATATATATATATATATATATACGATTGTATAGGCGAATAATAAATTCGTTGGAAAGAGATTCCTTCGCTGAACTTCGTGTTATTAATTGAATATTCTCTAAAATATAAATCAATATATTAGTGATGTGTGGGCGAGAATGACAATGATTGGTTGTTTTGATGAGTTAGACACTAGATAGGATGACATGTGTTTTATGTGTTATGTATTCCGCTATCCTTATTATTATTGATTGACTGTTCCTTGTTGTTGGATTGTGTCGGATTTCGATGTGGAAATATATTTTGACGTACTAGTCAGGCTAATCTTGTGTTCTTGATCTAAGTTGTGTTGAAGTCCTGTAGAATAGACACTGGGTGGGAATCTAGTCTAGATATTCGTCTAAGGTAAATTAACGTCGTTCTCGAGTGGATTAACGTCCCACATATGTGTAAGAAGTGAAAGAACTGTTATAACAAGAAACCCTAACGTTATAACAAATATCCTACGGTTTATAACAATTAGTAATACATCTTATACCTTATAGTAATAATGTTACTTTATTACTTCACTTCAATTATTAGACAATATCATTTGACTGTAATATAATCATTATGTGTTAAAGTGCATAAGCAATAATATTCAGACAACCTTGACTGACCGATATACAGAATAATATTGAAAAGTTCAAATGATATATTGTTTACAGTCCTTATTTTCTAATACTTTTCTAATACTTTCCTTTCTATCATATTATCAGCTTAAATGTAGATGGGTTAATTTACGTAGAAAGAAAAATGTCATATAATAACTTCAATGATTTTTGGGTATCACAGATTTAACTGTATAGTAAATACCTTACATCGAATGGTAGCTATGATTTACATTTCGTCATGTTTGTTAGTTATCACCTCGAAATGCCAAATCCATTCAAGTATTGTATCTTCATCTGTATATGTTGTTATGTATTGGATAGTAAAACGATGTCATCTGCTAAGTCAAGGTCGTACAAGGTGGCCACTGTATTCCGTGCCATTCCTGACACGTAAGGGTCAACAACCAAAAGAAAAAGAAAAGACGAGAGCAGAAAAACTCGTCTGACACCAGTCTTCAATTTGAACGCATCTTTGAGAGGTCCTCCAACAACGACTTTGCAACTTGTCATTCGTACAGGTTCTGTACGATTGTGACATTGTTCTCAGGTACTCCGTAGTGTCGAAGAACACTCCACTAGGTCCGCCTGCCCACACTGTCGAACAATTTCTCATAATCAGAACAGTTGATGTTTAGTGATGAGTTCCATTGGACTGATTGTTGTGCAATGATCCGTGGTGTTGCAATTCGACTGGTACACGATTTATCCTTAAGAAATTCAGTTTATTGATCTCGAAGTTGAATGACCACTGAAACATTCATTTGTCTCCCCAATACATTTGAAAGTTTGCCTGGCACTGGCAGCTGTGCGATGCCTCTGTAGTTTTCACAGTTACTAAGGTCTCTTTTATTCGGCATCTTAGTGGGATATCTCTCGTTTTAGTCTGTCGTTACTTGTTTTTCCTCCCAAATATTCCTGGTGAGAACGTGTAACAACTTATTCAGTTACTTCTATATATTACTTTAGTGCTCCAGTTGGTAATGTTGTCTGGTGCCAGTGCTTTCCCATTATTGACTTGTCTGATAGTAGTTCCAATGTTTTCTACTGCCAGTGTGGTAACATCTATAGGGAGGCTTATATGTACTACCATTACAAATTAGAAAAATAACTTAAAGTACTCAGAATTTTAGTGAATTTACAACCTTCAAGTCAAAACTTAGTCGTTTGAACTTGAAAGGAAGCTGTCGAAGTATAAAACATTTTAGGTCAGTGAAATATAAAATTTTTTATTCCAGATCTTAAGTCATGTTACGTGATTGACACAACCTCATTGAATTATCTATTCTGTTGTTTAACCAATTAACAAAAACTATGTAATCAATTTTCCATTGTAATTTTATCTTGCTTAAAGTTGCAAATTAAGGATAGTATTTTCCTGAAATATTAACTCTGCAGTCACATACCAAGCTTTACCTTCTATCATTTTGGGTCTCACTGAGGTGTAAGTTTCTGGAATCACCTAAAATATTGTATTATCAGATGAAGTCCGTTCTGATTGTTGTACTAATTTTGTTCGGTCATCAAACAACCCATACTCTTGAGAGCTGTAACTAGATTATTAAACTACCGAGATATTGTGTTGTTAATTTGTTTTAAAAACAAAAACAGAAATTCGATCAGTTTATTTCTCGGAGATTCTATGGTGGGTAATTCTAGTAAAATAGGAGTCTTGTTATCCATTCTATCATAATAATGATCACTGTGAGTGGTTTTATAATATACCGATATTGTAAAGTAAATTTTCGAACACTTTAAAACATCATCCTTATAGGAATTCAAACGCGAAAAATTTTACATTGAACACTCAACAATGCTCAGTGGAGGTCTAACATTGATCGACTCGTTATTTCAATGCTCAAACATCTGGTATTTCTAAGTTAAAATCTTTAGCAACCTATTTAATACCGTTGGATGTTAGAAACAAGTAATTACTGTAGGCGATCACAGGACAACCTCTCTTAGAAGTATCAGCGATTAGTCAATAACATCTACATTGAACAACACTGTGGAAGATTCAGTTGACTCACAAATTCGAGATCAACTGACCGGATTCCATAAGGATTGGTAATACACAGACGAAATCGGGACACTAAAGATCATCGTTGAACAGTCAATTGAATGGGACTCATCAACATACATCAACTTCCTTCACTATGAGAAAGCATTTAACACCATGGATAAGAGAATATTGTGGAAACCTCTTCGAAACTATGGAGTGAGTATCTGAGAAGATCGCTACCATCACACGGAATTCATAAGACGGACTACACTACAAAGTCGTGAATGGAGGACAGCTGACAGGTTCATTCCATGTGACGATCGGAATGAGACAAGGCAGTCTACTCTCCACCTTCCTCTCCCTTCTCGTCGTTAACTAGATAATGAAGAACTCCACATCTGAGGTGAAGCACGGAATACGATAGACAGTTTGGATGCAACTAGACGATTTAAATTTCGCTGATCACCTAACACTTCTATCCCACAACAAATGCACGTGAAGACAGTCAGTGTAACAACAGCCTCTGCAACAGTAGGCCTCAACATACACAAGGGAAACATCAACATCCTCAAATATAACACGGAGAACACTAACACAATCACAATTGATGGAGAAATTCTGGAATCGGTTGGATGTTTCACTTAACTGGTCAGCATCATCGATGAACAAGGAGGATCTGATGCAGATGGAAAGGCGAACATCGGCAACACAACGGACACATTCCTACAATTGAACAACATTTGCAACTCAAAACAACTGTCTGTAAACCAACATCAAATTCAGAATCTTCAATACGAACATCAAGACAGTCAGTTCCATTGTATACAGCTGAAACTTCGAGAACTGTCACAACCATCATCGAAGATGTACAAGTATTTCTAAACAATTGTCTATGTAAGATATTTAATGTCTGTTGACAGAACACCATCAGCAACAACCCACTGTGTGAGAGAACAAACCAACTTCCAGTTGGAGAAGAAATTAGGAACAGATGTGTGGGGTTGGATAGGACATACATTATGGAAACCGTCGAACTGCATCATGAGGCGAGTGCTAACTTGAAATTGTGAAGGGACAATGGAAGGAGGAGGACCAAAGAACACAATGAGTTGGGAATCGGGAGTAGATATGAAAAGGATGAATAGCCACTGGAATCAACAGGAGAGGATTGCCTAGGATAGAGTTTGATGGAGAATACTGGTGAGTGGCCTATGCTCCTCGATGGGAGGTAACATACTTAAGTGAGTAAATAAATAGTGTACATTTATACTGGGGAATGTGAATCCAATGTTTGCATTTTTATCTTGAAAATGTTCGTCATACTCATTTAATCAAGGATCGAAACAGGGATCAAAGAAATATCCTTCAATTCAAATTATCTGAAATGGAGAATTACTGGTCATTTAATTAATATGGAATGTTTGCTTCGAAGATAATCCTAATAACTGTTTAACTGCAGTGCACCAAATGAAACTACCACTATTTATACGGCATATGTTTACTAATCTTTAAAAGTTAGTGAAGTAATCTTAAATCTGTTAAATTTGCCCATATTTATCACATAATATAATAAAATTGATATTTCATCACTTGACAAGAGAATACGAATAATTATATTACGTAAATCACTTAACCAAGATCGCTGTTGTTTTCACATGTTTCAACTAATCAGTTACCACATACCCAACTGCATTTCTTCCGCTTTAAAAATTTCATTAAAATTATTGTTGTAGATCAATGTAAATTTGCTTATATTATGAACAATATCCTGCTGTTTATACCGTAAAATAATTATGGTCAATTCGTAAGAATTCGTATTTTCTTGACGCTGACATTCAGGTCTTTGTTTGGTTAATCAGTTCTGACTTATGGGCAGTCCGAGCTGTTGCTACGATATTACTTATTGATGTAAGTTTCTAACACCTAAAACTATCCACTCAAGAAGCACATATCCAAATGGAAATCGATCAAATACTGCCCTGAATACAAAGCTTCACACATAACTTCATGCTTATTGAACAATGAATATATAAGATAAATAGTTTAGTAAATAGAGTATTGACGCTTTAACAAATAGTCAGCCAGTTAGACTTGCAGTGCAAATATCAAAATTTGACAGTAAGTATATCAAGCAGATGAGTTGTAAAATGAACGAAATTTACATCCCGCACTTTATTGCTACTCGTATCCGAAAATTATAATCAGTTTTAGAAAATGATGCCTATACTTTCGTTACGTATTGATTGAGTTTAATGATGTCAAATGAACTTCTATTAATTAGATGCAATGAAAGTAAGTGAATTTTCCAAAATTGTTCATAGAATTGATCATTGACAGAATAAATAACTGAATATTACAGAAGAAGATGGGAAAGTACAAAGGATATGATGGGTGATTTCCTGAGAGAAGAATTGATGTTATGGATAATATCGTTTCAAATACAAATAGATTGACCGGCGCGGCAAAATAATGAGAGGTTAGATAAGGAGAAATGTTTGATGATTTTAAGACATTGATCAATGAGGTCATGAAAAGAACTACTTTTTATTCCTATCCTGAGATCCAAAGTCAACAATTTATAACATGAAACTGAACACTACCTTTATGAAACAAAGTACAGTTAAGATAGAGTAAGAACAAAAGATATGAAGACTGTTTACTTACAAATCTTCTATATTATTAAGTTAGTATAGGTGATAAACTTGATTGTTAATTGAAGACAGTTAACCCTGTTACAGTTGCACACAGAATAAAAACACAACAGTTATTAGAATATAGAAAACCAATCGACTGAATGGACGGTTTACATGAATGGTACAGAAAATGGACAGTACCTGTAATAGTCCTATTGGTTATAAATACGGGTTGTTTAGGAAAAATTTCAGTAAAGAGAGGAATTAAAACTCACAAAACGACCCAATCTGAGAAACAATCATGAGCGAGTAGGACCATATTTATCATGAGGTATGAAAAATAACTAATCAACAGAACTAAACAAAAGTTTCGATCTATTTCATATTCCAGACAGATGAAAGATAAGGAAAGTCGAGAGGGGAATTAAAAGAGCCTTAAATGAATTTCGTCGTGTAGATAGACTGACATAAGCTGATGATATAGTGTGCTCAATATCTTTAGCCAAATTTGACAGATTATATACTTTCATTACGTAATTTAACGCGCACTTATATTATGAAGCACATTAGAAAACCTTTGACAAGAACTTTAACCAAGTTTTCTGAACATATCGTCAAAAATTTATAGATAAACAAAAAATAATTCCCGCCAATTCAATAGCTGGACATGTCAGGGGTGCAGGGGGTCAAATTGATATTCACTCAGTTTCTAAAATTACAAAGGTTTGACACGTCTTGAAATGACTTAGCTTTATGGAAGTTAACATCATAAATCGTATATCATAGAACCTCTGTATGCAGAAAAATTTATTGTTCTGATAAATTTAATAATACTAGGTTAATTATAGCTAAAAATTCCGCCTGCAGCCCCTTCGAGGGCTACCGCCGGACACAAAACCGGGTAAAGGAGGAGGGTTGGGCATGGGGTTAGCGACCCCATCCCGTAGTAAACTAACTCGCTAAAAAACGCTAATCAGAAAAAATTATTCAAACAACTTAAAATCTGCCCTGGGATTTGAAGGAAGAAATATGACGTCTCATGATGAAAGCCAAGTTCCTTCGGAAGTCACGAGGCCGATGCTCCTTCTAACAATCAGAACAACAATTTTTATAGGTACATGGAACGTCTGGACAGTGTGGAAGACCAAAAGAGTCTTCCAAATTGCTGCAGAAATGAGAAGATACAACCTGGAAGTGCTTGGAATCAGTGAAACACATTGGACGCAGATTAAACAACAACGACTATCTTCTGGGGAACTTCTGTTATACTCATGTCATGAAGAAGAAAATGCCCCACATACACAAGGAGTTGCATTGATGCTGTCCAGAAAAGCACAAAATGCACTTATTGGATGGGAATCTCATGGACCAAGGATCATCAAAGCCTCCTTCAAAACAAAGAGAGAGGGCATTACAATGAACGTCATCCAATGCTGTGCGCCGACCAACGAATACGATGAAGACGCTAAAGATCAATTCTACGATAGGCTGCAGTCGATCGTCGACAAGTGCCTAACAAGGGACCTGATCATTCTGATGAGATATTTGAATGCCATGGTTAGAATGGACAACACCGTATATGAAGACGTCATGAGACGACATGGACTGAGAGAAAGGAACGAAAATGGTGAGAGATTTGTAAACCTAGTGAAGAGGAGCGCCAGAGTTGACAAACGTAAACATGTGGAAGATTTAGCAATGACAGCGGAGAAGGCTGCAAGAGAAGGAAACATCAGACAACTGTATTATACAACAAAGAAACTCGCTGGAAATTACCGTTAACCAGAAGGAGCAGTGGAAAGCAAGGATGGCAAGGTAATCATCAACATTGAGGAACAACGGAACAGGTGGGTAGAACACTTCAAAGAACTCTAGAATCGACCAGCTCCACTGAACCCATCAAACATCGAAGAAGCACCTCCCAATCTATGTTAGCCCACTAACAATTGAAAAGATCAGCATGGCCATCAGACAAATCAGGAGCGGCAAAGCAGGAGGACCAGACAACATTCCAACAGAGGCACTGAAAGCAGATGTAGTAGCAACTGCAAAGATACTCCGCATTCTCTTCAATAAGGTTTGGGATGAAGAACAAGTGCCCCTGACAGACTGGAAAGAGGAACTTCTGATCAAGATACCAAAGAAAGGCGATCTCGGCAAGTGTGATAACTACACAGGCATCACTTTTCTCTCAATACCAGGAAAAGTCTTCAACAGGGTATTGTTAAACAGAATGAAGGACTCCGTGGACGCACAACTTCGAGATCAACAGGCTGGATTCCGTAAAGATCGATCATGTGCAGATCGAATCGCAACTCTACGGGTCATTGTGAAACAATCAATCGAATGGAATTCATCACTCTACATCAACTTCATTAACTAAGAGAAAGAATTTGATAGAGTGGACAGGACAACACTATGGAGGCTTCTTCGACACTACGGCGTACCTGAGAAGATAGTCAATATCATACGGAATATGATAGATTTAATTGCAAAATCGTGCATGGAGGACGGTTGACAGACTAGTTTGAGGTGAAGACCGGTGTGAGGCAAGGTTGCTTACTCTCACTCTTTCTCTTTATCCTGGTGATCGATCGGATCACGAAGACGTCAACATCTGGAGGGAAGCACAGGATACAGTGGACGGCCAGGATGTAGATGGACAATCTAGACTTCGCAGGTGATCTGGCTTTTCTATCACACACGCAACAACAAATGCAGGAGAAGACGACCAGTGTAGCAGCAGCCTCAGGAGAAGTAGGTCTCAATATACACAACAGGAAAAGCAAGATACAATACAGTATGCACCAATCAAATCACATTTAACGGAGAAGCTTTGGAGAATGTGAAAACCTTTACATATGTGAGCAGCATCATCGATGAACACGGTGAATCTGATGCAAATGTGAAGACGCGGATCGGCAAAGCAAGAACAGCATATTTACAACTGAAGAACATCTGGAACTTAAAACAATTGTCAATCAACACTAAAGTCACAATTTCCAATACAAATGTGAAGACAGTTCTACTGTATGGGATGGAAACCTGGAGAAATACGAAAACCATCATCCAGAAGATTCAGGTGTTTATTAACAGTTGTCTACGCAAGATACTTCGGCTGCATTGGCCAGACACTATCAGCAACAACCTACTTTTGGAGAGAACAAACCAGATTCCATTCAGTGGAGAAATAAATCAGGGAGAATCTCTGGAAGTGTATAGGATACACATTGAGGAAATCATCCAACTGCGTCACAAGGCAATCCCTCACATGTATTCCTGAAGCTCAAAGGAGGAGAGGAAGTTCGAAGAACACATAAGGTTGAGAAATGGAGACAGACATGAGAAGAATGAACAGTAACTGTATAGAACTAGGAAGGAAGTTCCAGGACTGAGTAGGTTGGAGAATGGTGGTCGGTGGCCTATGCTCCATTGGGAGTAACAGGCGTAAGTAAGTAAGTAATTATAGCTAATATACAGCCAAATAAAGAAATTATTTCAGTTTGTCTGTGAATCCTATTGTTGTTCAAAGAATGACGAGTCAAATTATCACATGATGCACTTGTCATTTTCATGTTATGTAAATACAAAAATCCCAGACGTAACGTTAAACGAACATGATCACATGTTTTCAAGGTTTGTTTACTTTTTTTCAGAAAGAAGTATGGAGATAAACTTATAGTCACAAACGCAAGATGTGAGAGTAAAATTTAAAGCTATAGAGACGAATGTTACACAAATGATTGTTAATGATCTAAATAAAACGTTTAAGCTAAACATATCTACAGCAAAATCTCGTTGTCAAAATGACCTCAAATGAAAATTAGGTGAAGTGAATTGTTGTCAACTACACTGACCATAACTTTAAACCAATCATTTTTAATGTCCAAGCATGACCTACAATACAGAAAGTAAGAGATATTTCATAGTTTAACTAAACGTGGGAAAACTAGTCGATCAATGCATTTCGTTTAAATGATAAGGAGCTTTGTGGACAGTGGACTAAAGTATAGATATTTTTCACTATGAACTGATATCATCTATGGAACTATTGAATACAAGATGGGACATCAATAGAATCCAATGGTCATCCTACCGACCATCTCCAATCACCCAGTAACAAATGACGCCACTATATGACTGCTTGATCCTTAAATTTTCCAATCGTACATACAAGAATGATATCAAAGTGACCAAAATATCATTCAGCCATTTAGTTCATGTTTAATGGTCGACTTTAATCTTAGACAGAAGTACAACAGTTAAACTGTTTTCTATCAGTCTTTAATGGTTCTGTAGTTGATTTCAATTAATGTAGAAAGCTATTTTCAAGGTGAATCATTATAACTAAATTATAGATGTTCACTAGTGAGAGGTTGGAGTGAAAACTTGAGATCTGTTCATTACTCGTCAAGTTCCCATGATTGTTTGAGTTATGTTTATTTTCCACATAATTCAATACATTTTGAAGCATCTGGTTGAATTTTAATCAATATTGCAAACTTTCACACTGATTCCTGTAGATCGCTTAAGGTTATAAAGCATGATTTCTGGTGTTCAATCAGAAATCTTAATTCCGTTTGAAACCCCTTCAAGGAAACTGTCGATCTCACACTTAGATAAAGAAGTATTGAGGGCAGGGTTAACAACACCATCTAGTAAGGAAGAACTCCACTACAAAATAGCTAACAATAAAGAAAGAGAGACAGTTAAACTCTGATTGAAGGGAGAATTTGTCTTCATATGTGAAAGTTATAACAACGTAAGGCGAAAACAGAGAGTATCATAAAGCAGCAACGCTGATTCCAACCCTTTTCTGACACTAAAAAATCTCAATATAATTGTTATCCTATCCATGATTAATATCGATAATTCAAATACAAAATCTTTATTTTCCTTTACTAAACTGAAATAACAAAAGGTTTTATCCATCACAAATAAATAAATACCTTGTAGCAGTAATTAAAGGAATGTAAACTCAAGGATGTTTTCATGATCTCTGTTTCGATCCTTGATTAAATGAGTATGACGAACATTTTCAAGATGAAAATGCAAACATTGGATTCACATTCCCCAGTATAAATGTACACTATTTATTTACTCACTTAAGTATGTTACCTCCCATCGAGGAGCATAGGCCACTCACCAGTATTCTCCATCAAACTCTATCCTAGGCAATCCTCTCCTGTTGATTCCAGTGGCTATTCATCCTTTTCATATCTACTCCCGATTCCCAACTCATTGTGTTCTTTGGTCCTCCTCCTTCCATTGTCCCTTCACAATTTCAAGTTAGCACTCGCCTCATGATGCAGTTCGACGGTTTCCATAATGTATGTCCTATCCAACCCCACACATCTGTTCCTAATTTCTTCTCCAACTGGAAGTTGGTTTGTTCTCTCACACAGTGGGTTGTTGCTGATGGTGTTCTGTCAACAGACATTAAATATCTTACATAGACAATTGTTTAGAAATACTTGTACATCTTCGATGATGGTTGTGACAGTTCTCGAAGTTTCAGCTGTATACAATGGAACTGACTGTCTTGATGTTCGTATTGAAGATTCTGAATTTGATGTTGGTTTACAGACAGTTGTTTTGAGTTGCAAATGTTGTTCAATTGTAGGAATGTGTCCGTTGTGTTGCCGATGTTCGCCTTTCCATCTGCATCAGATCCTCCTTGTTCATCGATGATGCTGACCAGTTAAGTGAAACATCCAACCGATTCCAGAATTTCTCCATCAATTGTGATTGTGTTAGTGTTCTCCGTGTTATATTTGAGGATGTTGATGTTTCCCTTGTGTATGTTGAGGCCTACTGTTGCAGAGGCTGTTGTTACACTGACTGTCTTCACGTGCATTTGTTGTGGGATAGAAGTGTTAGGTGATCAGCGAAATTTAAATCGTCTAGTTGCATCCAAACTGTCTATCGTATTCCGTGCTTCACCTCAGATGTGGAGTTCTTCATTATCTAGTTAACGACGAGAAGGGAGAGGAAGGTGGAGAGTAGACTGCCTTGTCTCATTCCGATCGTCACATGGAATGAACCTGTCAGCTGTCCTCCATTCACGACTTTGTAGTGTAGTCCGTCTTATGAATTCCGTGTGATGGTAGCGATCTTCTCAGATACTCACTCCATAGTTTCGAAGAGGTTTCCACAATATTCTCTTATCCATGGTGTTAAATGCTTTCTCATAGTGAAGGAAGTTGATGTATGTTGATGAGTCCCATTCAATTGACTGTTCAACGATGATCTTTAGTGTCCCGATTTCGTCTGTGTATTACCAATCCTTATGGAATCCGGTCAGTTGATCTCGAATTTGTGAGTCAACTGAATCTTCCACAGTGTTGATCAACACTCTGTTGAGAACGTTTCCTGATACTGATGATAGTTTGATGTCCGTGTAGTTTATTTAATTGTTGACATCTCCCCTCTTTGTTATCTTGTTGAGATATCCTTCTTTCCAGTCTATTGTCACTTGTTTGTTGAAAGACATAAATATATTTGTTTAATTAAAAAATAATATATTTGTAATATCCTATTGAGTAGAACAATTCAGATGTTTCGTGACTCACTGTAAGCCATTACTTCAGAGAACAAATAAGCAAAATAAATTAACCCAAGTTTGAAGGAACGAAGCAAGAATATTTGGTGCGATCACTCAAAAACAGGTCTGACCAAGGCCATATCATGTCATTCAGGTCAAGGTGATTTTAGTAAGGTATGTTTGTATTTTTGTGGGTATGTATGTTTAAAGATGAGGAAAATGTGACATTTGTAGTGCTAAAGTATAGAGTTGAATTTATGTGTATGATAATGTTGTGAGATGTGAATAGAATCAGACTTAGTAGCTCGGATAGATGTCCCTAGTAGGATGAGCATTGAGGCCTTCTTTTCTATTGAGGGTATTAGGATTATGTATTATATGGAAAGCTTCAGCTACTCTCCTTTCTTCGTAGTTGGGAAAGCCTTTTTGTATTGTTTTTGTTACGTCTGGCTGATTGTGAACGCCATATTTGCTTCCCTAAGCTGGTTCCGTACCCTCGAGCTAGAACTACTCAGTGACTTGAAAACCAGAGAAAAGCACAAGTGTGTAGGAAGCACTTTACTACAGGGTTCATTTATGTACAGAAAATATAGGGATTTAACAGTAATTTAAGAGTCCTTGAGTTTTACCGAAAGTTCTAGAATACTGCTAAACATAGTAGCAGTGTGTTAATCAGCCAATCAGGATCTCCACATGTGACTTTTTTATTCTCGTTATTTTAGTAACATAACACAACTTCTAATTAATCGCTGATTGGTTGAAATGCCCCTTGATGACTCCTGAGCTTGTCATGTCGCTTGCGAGAAAAATGCAGGGTCATCCCAACAGTTTTGATGTTTTTAACATCGACTTGATGGTACTTGATGGCACAGACTGCTATTACCGATTTTATTTAGAGTCTTTCTAGTTCTATGGGGCTATTATATGATTTCTTTATGTACCTAGGATGTTCGTTTACTCCAGTCAAGATTTCGCGAGATGACTCTTCAATATAGAATGCATCACAATCGACAAATCCTAATTTGGAGACATTGTTCTTTGTTGACATAAAGGGACATTTTCTTTTTTAAGCGAACTAAAGTATTTTGAAAGGTGTTCGTTGTTTTGTATTATACTTAAATTCTTTGCTGTTCTGAGATAGACTGTGGAGGTTCCAACGAAAATATTTGGGATGTGACATCGACCTTTTGAATTTTACTGTAACGAAAGCCCAATTTTATTGAAAAGAATATTCTTCGTTCATATAATTGTGTTTCAATTTTTATATGATAATTTTACTTGAGTCATAAGATGTGAACTACCAAGAGATTGGATTGGTTTAAGCTAACCTTGAAACTTGAAATTTCAAGCTTGATCTCATATGTGTGAATATTAAAGTAGCTCCTGATTTAATGGGATCTAATCGCCAATTCTTATTTCATTGGAGAGTGAGTGATCAACGAATTCGATATCATACATTGGTTTATAACATTCAATCATGTTTATCTTTATGATATTTTGTTAAACCTATTCTACTGGGCAACTGCCTTTTTCTTGATATCCATTCATTCTCTGTTTTATATCAATAATTCGTTGTTATGATCATTTATCACTTAGTCACACCTTACCTTTAAATATTACAGTCGATCAATAGTTTATCCACCACTCTAATAATTCAAAATAATCTTTCAGTGAAAATTGTACAATTTTGATTTATAACATCCTCAACCCAGGTTATGATCAATATTATCTTCTTAGCTTCTACTTAAACCATGATACTTCAATTTATAAGTAGATTGATACTGCTACTGAACTTTAACGGATTAAACTTGAGATTATCAGGTTAAATATCCGTTTAAATACAAACTATCCTTCAAATTGATTACCTAACATTCATATTGATTTAATTCGCGTACAAATCTATGGTTAATGTCGAAGTCAACTTTTTCATCTAGTTGCTATATCGCATACAATATCTAACATATTTTACTTTGTTTCTTTGTTCATTGTTCGTCATCTTTCTGAACAATATAATACACAAACGTAACTTATTACAAATATGTTTATGATTATCATTATTATTATTATTAATAAAGTCATGTGTCTACAACATTCTTCGACCTTGTCCATAAGTATAGATTAGGATTAAATGTGATTGGTAGTCAGCTGATCAATTTACTATTCGCTTAATCCATTTCCCCTTTTTTGTTTATTATGATGAAATTTTTTAAAGTTTCAGATTCAATTTGATATTTATTGATTGGTTGAAATCAATAATAACACATGACTTATTAAATGATAAAGAAAGTAATAAAAAGATAGAGCAACAGTTGTTATTTTACTTAAACCTTCTATGTTTTGAATGACTATTTATTTGATCACTGTCATATGAAATAGGATGTTTAAGTGACTAGTTGGATAAGGAAGAGTGTTTGTTTTCGTGACGGTTAAGTATGAGATCTACTATAGAACTCTCTTCCTATTTGAGACTGATCCATTAAATTCACTGGTATGTAGATATGTGTTACTCTTCTTACTGATGATCCTACTCAACCTCCTCTATTTTATAAGTAAAAGCGTTATCCACTAGATTATTTTATAATGTTAAGTGTTGAGTGAGAACTGCATTTCCCGATGTATAAACGCTTCCAGAACTGTTTTAGTCGGACTTCATTAAAATATGATGTTATATTAAAGTGAACTAATCATAGTTTAAAAGTGGTATTTGTCACAGACTGATCTACCTATAAATAAACCTTACTTACTTACTTACGCCTGTTACTCCCAATGGAGCATAGGCCACCAACCACCATTCTCCAACCTACTCAGTCCTGGACCTTCCTTCCTAGTTCTATACAGTTACTGTTCATTCTTCTCATGTCTGTCTCCATTTCTCAACCTTATGTGTTCTTCGAACTTCCTCTCCTCCTTTGAGCTTCAGGATTACATGTGAGGGATTGCCTTGTGACGCAGTTGGATGATTTCCTTATTGTGTATCCTATACACTCCCAGAGATTCTCCCTGATTTATTTATCCACTGAATGGAATCTGGTTTGTTCTCTCCAAAAGTAGGTTGTTGGTGATAGTGTCTGGCCAATGCAGCCGAAGTATCTTGCGTAGACAACTGTTAATAAACACCTGAATCTTCTGGATGATGGTTTTCGTAGTTTTCCAGGTTTCCATCCCATACAGTAGAACTGTCTTCACATTTGTATTGGAAATTGTGACTTTAGTGTTGATTGACAATTGTTTTAAGTTCCAGATGTTCTTCAGTTGTAAATATGCTGTTCTTGCTTTGCCGATCCGCGTCTTCACATTTGCATCAGATTCACCGTGTTCATCAATGATGCTGCTCACATATGTAAAGGTTTTCCAAATAAACCTACCTCCGCAAAATCTTTCCATCAATAATAATGTGAGGACAGTATATCAAGTTCTAGATATAACAAACGGTTATTGGATGGGTTTAAAAACAAAACCAAATTTCCATATGAGTGAGTTGCAGAATTCTGGTAAATTTAAAAGCAATGTATACATTCTGATATTGATAGAAAAATCATTACAAAGCAAAAATCAATACTCAGTTCGTTTTTTTTTTCAATTTCTATTTGGCATAAATGACTAGGACTACAAACTATCTTTGTGTATGATGGATGATAAGGTCAGTGTTAGGTGATTGAAGTTAATATTCATGAAGCCGTGAACCTAAGATTTTTATTAGTTGCGATTCGTCAGGAATGTGTCTCTTCAATGTTCAGGAAACTGATGTTTTCCATCGAATCCAACCTTACATCAAGTTAATATGTGAACCTATTCTTTAACTTTTAATAGATCCCATGTTCAAGATAAGTTAACTCAGTTAATATAATTCAATCTGTTCTCTAAATTAATATACTTCGATCTTAAAAAGACGGAGAAACTTTCCTTTACTTGGGTTAGACATTCAAGATAAGTCCTAAGCTAAGATCACTACAAATATAATTTTACATCTAATAACTTCCTATGGCTGTTTGACGTATAATGGTTGTTCGATTTATGCCGATTGATGGTGTAAATCCATTTTTTTAGAGAGTAATATTTAAAAAAAACCATTACATAAGCTGAAACGGATTGTTTCCAATCTGATTGGGATATTTATTTTATACAAATCATGTGAACTTTATATTAACTACCAATTCAATCGAGTTGTTAAAAAAGGACGTTCAAAAAATATTGATTAGTTTATAAATTGAATACAATCAAGGAATAGTGTGTCGTAGAATATAGTTTTCCACTTTAGTTTGTGCTTTTTAGTTGCTCAGTGAAATTCAGAATCCATATTATCATCAGTTCATTAATGTGCAAAGAAGACTTTGATGTAGTGGTTCTATAGGATATAAGAAACGATACTGCGTAGAAATAAGTCAGCTATTTGATAAACTTATGAATGTTCTGAGGAGAATTGTTTAAAACTAATGTCAGCTTTGGGGTTTTTTGTGGAGATTTTTAGTAACTTTTTATATATAGTTGAAATCATGAGTCAATTGAAGCTAGATCACCATGGAAAACCTGGAAGCACAGGACGACTGTTTCATCCTACTGTGGGACTCCTCAGCAGTGCGCATCTACGATCCTGCCTCGAGGGATTCGAACCCAGGACCTACCAGTCTCGCGCGCGAGCACTTAACCGACAGATCACAATAGGACGAAACGGCCATCCAGTGCTTCCAGGTTTTCTATGGTGGTCTAGCTTCAATTGACTTATGATTTCAACTATATATAATGTTAGCTTGCCCTACATCATTAATAAATTGCACAAATTATGAGTAGAACTATTGTTCACCTACGAAAATTATTTACCTATGCCTGTTACTCCACGTCTGATTTCAGTGCTTCAGAAGCATGTTGTTCAAGTACACCCGATTTCCCACTCTTCCTCTGTTTAATGACCATCTTGATTTCTTAGATCGTTGGTGCAGAGACAACTATAGATAGGTCCGTAGGTGCTGCTTCGATGTTCGATGGATTCAGTGGAGCTGGTCTATTCAAGAGTCCTTCAAATAGCCCTACCCACCTATTCCTCTATTCTTGAATCACAGTGATTAGATTGCTTTCTCTGTCTTTGGCCTATCTGATTTGCTATATTTCCCCGTTTGTTTATTTCTTGTGTCATACAGTTGTTTCATACTTCCTCCTCTTGCGGCTTTTTTCACTGTCGTTGCTAGCCGTTCTACATATTTCTGCTTGTCAGCTCTAATGTTTCACCTCACTTAGTTGTTCTAGTTTGACTGTTGTTAATTGCTATCTTCTTGTTTTTTCCCTCTTGAATCTTGTCAAGGGTTTCGATAGAGATCTATACCTTATGATGATGCTTGTTGCCGCCTCCTGACACGTTGAAGTCAGTGCTTCTCTGATCCTTTTCCAATCGTCCTCCATAGTAGTTTCTTCTTTCTTGAGTAGATCTTGTAAGGCTTGCAACCTGTTGTTGGGAGTTATCTTGAATTTGTTGAGTTTGTCAGTATCTCGATGGAAGGCTGTAGTAAACCTTTGTGATGCTGTTTCTTTTGTTATCCAGTGTTTCTTTAGACTCAGATTTATCTTGATAACCACCAGGTAGATGCTGACCTGAAGCTATGTGTGTTCCTGCCCTAGATCTTGCGTCTTCCGTCGACCATCTGGATATTTTACTGGTGCAAATATAATCAATCTGGTTCTCCATGGTGTGGTCTGATCACACCCAATGTAGCTTTGTGTATGTATTTGTGGGATATTGTGTCCTCTAGAACCACTTTCTTGAATGCACAAAAATTTGCAAATCTGTCACCACTCTCATTACTTTCTCTCAGTCAGTCGATGTCGTCCCAATATATCTTCATACTCAGTGTTGTCCTGTCCGACGTTTTCGTTTAGGTATCGCATCATGATGATCAGCTCGTTTCCTGAGCACTTCACTATGATCGATTGCAGCCTCTCATAAAACTGATATTTATCGTCGTCGTCACTAGCATTGTTGGGTGCATAACACTGAATAACATTCATTGTGATTCCCTATTTCATTATTTTTCAAGGATGCTTTGATGCTGATTGTTGATCGGTGAGATTCCCATCCTGCAAGTGCACTTCGTGCTTCTTCGGACATCATAATAGCACCTAGGTTGCATACTTCGTGACTTTTATAGCAACCAGTCAGGTATTTTAAAGTAAAAAGTATATGTCAGACCACTCTGGAATGCTGCACTTTTATTCTTATTAGTTTTCTCATAAAGGATGTAACGTGGTTGCGATCTCTTTAGAAGTGATTTACACTTCGCATTCTTAAAATGATGGTACCTTGAACTGTGAAGCGAAATACCATAAGTTCTAACTCGACAATATATACATGCATAAACTTAAACTATATTCCATCTTTTTCTTCGGAATACTGAATAAACAATCTTTTACATCCACATATGCAATTCAATATGCAGAAACTCCTAGTTTAGGTATCCATAACTATTTTTCATTATTGTAGCGATCTCATTCTAAATATTCTCTCTATGTGAATTACTTTACCGGTAACTTTTCGCAAGTGAAATAATTTACCGTAATCTGTTTGTGAAATAAAATCACTGTTATCATTTGTTCGTTGTATCAATGAAAAACTCTCCTCTGATAGTACTTTTAATAAGCTTAAAACTTATATATATCTCAGTCCACTGGTGAAATTATAGGGGCATTAAGTGTTTAATCATTGTTATTACCGAGTGAATTCATTAAAATTCCCTTTGTGTAGATATTTTACGCTTACTCCGTCCTTAGTAAATTTAACTGATTTAGATAATATATATCCTAATGAGTAGATCATAAAACCGCTTAGCATTTGTATAATAATTAATCTATCAAATTGATTTTTCTTGCTTTCGTTTTGTTTTGTCTTTTTTCTATTTAGAACAACATATATAAGCGAACAATATTGTTTTCAATTAGATCTTTATCAGACTTTACTCTAATGTACAATCATATTTATATTTGTAGATGACCACAATTACCGGTACTGGATATGACATCTGATATACTATTCATACACCAACAGGATTTTCTACAAAGCATTAATGGTTGTCAATTGATAACTGACATTGTTTTTATCATGTTAAAAATATATGTCTAAAACAGCCTTTGAACTGGATTACTTGAAACGATTTCAAACCACATATATCTGTTATTTACATATAACATTGCTAACTGTATCAACCTGATTTTGCCTATAAATTGGTATGGGTTCTGTGACTATTTTCAGAACACATTATTTATCAGTATAGGGTTGTGGATATTGTTGAGTTTAGATTGACATAATGAATAAATCAATATCAGACCATCATTCAAAATCTAATGCAATAAGCGGCCGTTTCGTCCTATTAAAGGAACCCTCATCAGTATGTGCCCAAGACTCCTCACGCGGGACAGAACCCAGGACCTTCGATCTCACGCGCGAGCGCTTAATCTCTAGACCACTGAGGTGGGATCCAACGATGTTAATGTCCAACTTTAAAAAAATACATGATATTGCACGATAGTCCACCATTATCTTCATTGCGTAACCGGGTTTGAGCCCAACGTGCGGGATTTTGGGTTAACACAGCTGATGAGTCCTATACTAGAACGAAACGATCGTTCAGTGCTTCCAGATTTTCAATGGTGGTCTAATATTGATCCATTAATAACATCAATATTATTATTTATTTATTCATTTCAATACTGATAAAACGGTTTAATAGAGACTGATTTAATTTATAGGAAGTTTACATCATAAATTGACCTCAATTGAGATATCATTGAAAATTTTTTTGTTTATTTATTAGAACAATCAATCAGAAATCAATATGAATGTATTCCGATGTTAAAAATATAGAAATAATCAATTAATTATCATTTCTTAATCATCAAGTAAAAAAACAAACAAATCAATATGATGTTTTCAAATTCAGAATCTTGATAAACTATATGTCAGTGTATGAAAGAAAATAACAATTAAAATGCGAAACAGGATATGTTTATTTATGTGTATGTATGTGTGCGTATGTGAGGGAGAGAGAGAGGGAAAATCGTGTGTGAATATGTAAGTAATTAATCACTATGCAATTATCCTGTGGAGAAATATATATTGAAGACAGCTGTGAAAATAATTGCATTTCAATTAAGTAATTTGTAATAAAAATAACTTTTTAGTTCGCTATGTATCTTACTCTCTGAAATTTGTAATTCAATGAGTTTGTGGTAAATTAAAACTCCGCTTGTAGCTCCTCCAAGAGGCTACTGCCGGTCTCAAGCCCGGATAAAGGAGGAGAGTTGGGCATGGGGTTAGCCACCCCATCCCGTAGAAAATTAACTCGCTAAAAACGTTAGTCAGAAAAAACTATTCAAACTATTTAAACTCTGCCCTAGGAGTTGATGGAATAATTGTGACGCCTCATGACGAAAGCCAAGTTCCTTCAGAGTACACGAGGCCGATGACCCTTATACCAACCAGAGCCACAATTTTTATGATTATATGGAACCTTACGCTCACCCTTTCTCTTTATCCTGGTGATCGACTGGATTATGAAGACGTCTTCATTTGGAGGGAAGCACGGGATACAGTGGACAGGTAGGATGCAGCTGGACAATCTAGACTTCGCAGGTGATCTGGCTCTTCTATTACACACGCAATAACAAATGAAGGAGAAGACGACCAGTGTAGCGGCAACCTCAGCAGCATTAGGTCTCAATATACACAAAGGTAACATCAAGATTCTCCGATACAATACAACATGCATCAATCGAATTACACTTAACGGAGAAGCTTTGGAGGATGTGAAAACCATTACATATCAGGGGAGCATCATTGATGAACACAGTGGATCTGATGCAGATATGAAAACGTGAAACAGCAAAGCAAGAACAGCATATTTACAATTGAAGAACAATTGTCAATCAACATCAAAGTCGGAATTTTCAATACAAATGTGAAGACGATTCTGCTGTATGGGACGGAAACCTGGAGAACCATGAAATCCATCATCCAGAAGATACAAGTGTTTAATAACAGTTGTCTACGCAAGATACTTCGGATCCGTTGGCCAGACACTATCAGCAACAACCTACTTTTGGAGATAACAAACCAGATTACATTCAATGGAGGAAGAAATCAATGAAGAAGCTCTGTAAGTGGATAGGGCATAAATTGAGGAAATCACCCAACTGCGTCACAAGGCAATCCCTCACATGTAATCCTGAAGGTCAAAGGAAGAGATAATGACCAAAGAATACATTACACAGGGAAATGGAGACAGACATGAGAAGAATGAACAGTAACTGTATAGAACTAGGAAGGAAGGTCCAGGACTGAGTAGGTTGGAGAATGGTGGTCGGCGGCCTATGCTCCATTCGGAGTATCAGGCGTAATGAAATAAGTTAGTATGGTATATTAAACTGTAGATCATGATAGAAGACCTGAACGTTCTCATTCTGAGTTCCATTTCCAGTTACAAGTCATAATGTTGTATTAGCGGCAAAAATTAACTCGTTGATATGAAGAAGTAATATTTAGTTAGAGGTTATACATTTCAGTTTCCTAACGTAATGGATAAAATGAAATAACATTTTAAAAGCTCTTACTATTTACTGATCGTCAAGTTCCAGTCATTCGGTGATTTAAACTATATTAAAGTTTTACCTTTTTCCTCAAATCTCTCATCATTTCATATCAGTAATTAACTCTAAAATAAGTTTGTAAAGCTATAATGAGAAGATTGAAATAGTGGAGTTCAAGCAAATCCAAATCAGGACAGTTATCACTGGTGTGTTTTGGGCTAGATTTTCAGTGAAACATTCATATTTTAAATGTACATGAATGAAGTTTTAAACAAGAGTTGCAGTTATTCAATACTATACATTTATTTCCAAAATAGTACTTTTTTAACCAACGTACATAGGTCATAGCAAACGTTAGCTTTTACCACGGATATAGGAGGACATTCCACCATTAGTCTATAGGATCAAATGGGAAAAGCATATGGAATTTCTATCCCTGAATGTTTAGCCTATTGTAATCGCAACTAACCCATCTGTTGATTTTCAACTTGTCAGGAAATAAAAAATCTAGTAAATGAAAAATAGTAAATTACAGCTTTATTACGCAGAAAAATTGATGTATGCTATAATAATTTGTTACTCGACAATAATCCGTTCTGTAGAGTTGTCTTTCAATTTTTACCATATTTTGCAGAACTTTTTCCAATCAATCAGTGCCACAGCTATTGATATATGCCATTACGAACGGAAATATATGATAGCTATATGAAAGGAAATTCATTACTGATAATAAACTCTGTGACTTTATTCACTGGATATTATTACTTTCAAATAAGGCTAATTGAAAAGGTAGTAATGATAGGTAACCTTAGACAATTATTCAGAATCATCAGAGAGACTGGAGTCGAAATTCAATGGTTAGAGAAACCGTATGTGAAAATACAACGGTAGAGTATTCTGTTCTCAGATGAATAATTGCTGATGATAAGTGGAATAGATTAAAGGACGGTTCTACTTTCCTATTAACATTCTCAAGTTGTCTATTCTTGTGCAGCAGAATCAATGAGCAGACTATATCAATCCTCCACCTTTTAGTGAAGTTTAGAAATACATGGCTAACTTGAGTTAAGAGGTGGAGACAAGGCTTAATGCATCAACTTGGATATCCAAGAGTGTTGGTTTAATCTAATCAGTAAGATTTTTTGTGATATTCGGTATAATCTGGAAGCTGGTTATAAATCTATCAAACCTCTTGCGACCACTGATCGTCCTAGTTTATAAGAAAGAGCAGAAATTCTGTTTTGATGACCTCGAATTTAGTTTGACCAGTGTAATGTCGAAAACATTGTTTTCGATAATCACCTGACACTTAAATGACGATCAGGAGGAACAAACTTCAGGGATCCAGGTTTATTTATGGAGATGTACACCAAATATTCACTCTTCAACAGGTGTCAGAACACAGACACACCAACACCCAACCGTAGACATATTTCTTGACATGAGTGTAGAATTTGCTAGCAAACTAGCGCATTTTTCATGTTTTAACTGGATTATGACTCAGGGATCTAAGTTAGGCGCCGGCCGAAAGACTTGAAGAGTCTGAGTTCAATTCCTGGAACATAATTGAGAAGTCGCAAACTAGAGAGAAATAGCTGTTCAGTGCTCCATTGTTCTAAGCGGTAACCTGAATGATGTCAATCCTTGGTGAATATCACCTACCAACTAGTAATATTCTATTACTGATCCAATAACACACAAATGATCAATTAATATATTGTGTGACAAAAAAGCAATTGATAAGTCGTAATATTTCATGCCAGTTCCAATTCAATTTATTTTACATTTGTTTTAGTGTAACCTAATGTATGACTTTCTTTATCTATGTCCTTTTTTCTTTGTTTTTTATTACATGTCATTCACAAACATAAATCTGATCATGCTTTATGTCCCCTCATTCTAAACTAATGACCTAAAATGTTTGATTCTTTGTTCCTCCCAATGAAGGTACAAATTGCTAAATGGACAATTACTTAAAAGCTCTAAATATATTAACTCAATAAATCACTGGGAGGAAATTAACAATGAAAAATCTTATTGTTTTAGTTTGTAAGGTTCTGAATTCAGTATGAGGTTGAACATTGATAAATCAAGACTAGTATCAAACTATGTATTATTCACTCAGGTTGTTGAAATACGGTGGTTTGCATGATTTCTGATTAAATTTAACTAATGAGACAGAGCAACCTAGTTTTAATCCCATAGTTGGGGATATATTTTCATGTCTCTCTAGTTAACATTACAGCTTCAAGAACATTGTATGCATCCATTAATATTATTATATTGCCTCAGTTATAGTGAATCTCAGTTTTATAAATTTACGGATATTGTAAGAGAGTTGTGTTAACTCTACTTGTTTACATAAAATACTTGAGGAATACGGAATGAAATAAACTACTAAAATAGATGATACATAGCTAAGTGTTCGATACATTTAATAAGTCAAACAGAAGTCCCATTAAATAATTTGTATATCTGATAGTAATATCTAGTTATTTTTTCTGGTTAGCATTTTCTTAGCGAGCTAGTTTTCTACGGGATGGGGTCGCTAACTCCGTGCCCAACGCTCCTCCTTTATCCGGGCTTGGGAACGACAGTAACCCTAGAGGGGCTCCAGGTGAAGTTTGGTCCGGTAAGCATTACCTAGTAATTTTGGATACTATCGAACTGGAGTCAGATCTAGTCGAGAGAAACCTTAATAAATCCAAATATATACTAGAAAATTAAATGACTCATTGTAATTCATTTGATTTATTCATCCAAATATTCAAATGATTACTTTCGAGTGCATACACATGCAAGCATATTTTTGTGATCACTTGATTGTTTGTACTACTTACCTTTAATTAAAACGATTGGCTAAATAAAATTTCACTGTTATATCTGTTTTTAGTGTATTAATTCATAAGCGGTAACTGTTGAAATTCGCGCATAAGCATTATTACGTATATTCTATATTACCTACTGTACATTAATATTGTTACGCATGATAGTTAATACAGCACAATCTGGCGGTATTGGTACCAAGCTTCTCGGAACGTTGTGCACACATGACGTATGCTAACTCAACTACTGTGTTAGTAGGAAGTATTAATATATTAGACAACGTGCAGAGGTATACTAAATAAAAACCTTTTGATGTTTTATAATGAAAAGGTAAGAAGCGTGCTACACAAGTGCCAGCTTACTAAAAATGAAGTGGATACTTGACCAATTCCACTACGACTAATGTTAAATACATTCTATATAATTGATTTTGAGGAACTATTTACCTTTATACCACAATTAAGCTACATGTATATGCAAAAATCTTCAAATATCTGATAAAGAAAAACAATAGATCTTAGTAAAACGTAGCGGAATGAGTAAATCTGTTTAGATCTATTCAGTTAAATAAAGCATACTACAAAAGTAGCCTGGAGCTCTTCTAGGATTCTGCCAATCCTAATCTTCTGTACAGGAGAAGGGCTGAGCATGGGATAAGTAAACTCATCCTGTAATAAGAATCTTCCTAAAACACTAATAAACGGTTTGTCACCAGCTTGTCGTAGATGTGTTGTTGTTTTAGTGCACGTATGCGGATTTTTATTGTCAATAATAGTAATAGTTATGATAATAAAAATGAGTCTAGTAAAAGAGATCGATTTCACGCGAAACAGTTTAACTATTGTGGTCGTTTTAAAAAAAAAGTTATAATAATGTGACCTCTGAAATAGTTTACATTTTTTTTCCTGAGTCATTACTTAACAAAATTTCTGCATTCTGTGTACTTTTATTATGATTACAATCATAGGATCATTGGCATCTGATCACTAGACAAAAAAGTACCACTACATCTGCAGTAAAAAGAGATGCACTATGATACATTCTGAATATTGTTCAATTTGAAATTAATTTCATACCGAAAGAAGACGAGCTAGAGAAATATTTGGTGATATCATCTTCACTGCTACATCTGAATGTCTTTGGTGTGATCTTTGATAGAATAGTGAGGAAGCACTTATTAATAGTGTGAAATGAAAATAAAATAGGTACCCGTTATGGTGCAGGGAATGACCTTGAATACACCGTTCATACACCAACACCCGGCTGAAGCCTTTCATTACTGTAATATGTGTGATAAATGTACTACCTAAAGAATTTTTGAACGAGACAACTTAAAACAGTCTTATATCATATATCTGATCATGCCTGTAAACCGGCATGAATTCTGTAATCATCATTTTTGGAATAATTACTATTACTATTATTAATAATAATATAACTACAATTATTCCTCCTTCTTGTTTTTCAATGTTCTTCTGGTTGATGTGACGCTATCTAGCTTTAGGATGACTTTTATCTCTGTATTTTTGAGATTTGGCATTCATTCTTAGTACATTCATTGGAAAAATTCAGAGTTTCAGGGTTCTGTCATCAAGTGGTTCAGTGACTTTCATGGTCCTGGTTGACTAATAGTAAATTGATTTTCATTAACTTAAATTTCGATACTTTGAACTCGATTGTGGTAATGGACATTTCGAATATTTGGATATCTTACGATAGTATAGAAAAAATGTGGTGTTTAAACAACCTAGTTATTTCACAGTTATCAATACCAAGGTTGGACTTGATAGTTTCAAATAAATTGAGCATTGGATAGAGAGTTAATAATAAATATATTTTTGTTATATCTCAATGAGTAGAAAAATTGTACAGCGATATGAGCTACACTAAGTGTGAGTATTAGTGATGCTATCTGGCTATTCGAAACAAAGTAGGTGGGTGAGGTTTGAACATGCTAGTTGGTACTTTAAAGCTGTTTGCTTTGACCACTAGGCCACACGTTCTAATTTTTTTTGAGGAAGACGGTTATTCGGAAGTTCAGTCTCTGTTAGTCATTACTAAGTATAGTATGAGGTGGCTCTATCACCACGATATTATCATAAGCAACATAATATTGTTTCAAGGGGTTGATTCCAAACTCCAGTACTAACAGATACATACATTAGAGACCAAACAGATCCGGCTGGTGAGTTGTAAACGGAACAAAGTTTGTATCGTTAGATTCAACTGCTATCCACCATTAGTTGCTGTCAACTAAACAAAAGGTTATAAAAGCTTATCCCCTATTAATGTGATTGATGATAATCTTATCATTTACAATTGATTGATCATTGAGTACTAACCAATCAATTGTAAATACTTCTTATTCCTATAGGATATCTCAGTAGTAACATCTGACTGTGAATCTATGTGATACGGGGTCGAGTCCGCCAGAGAACATCAGTTCTCTCGAGATTATTGGGAAACTTTGTTGGTGAGTGCCAAATAGCACGAAACCTAGGTCAAACAATGTATCTTATTAACTACCTCTAATAAAAAAAATTTAAGGTGACTTAAATCTTTATTTAATAAGTTCTTGTAAGCTTGTCTCTTAAACTATTTTATTGTAGTTGATTGATACATACTGTTACTGTAATTATTGAAGCAGTTTTAAAGTGTATCTATTTTTGTAATGAAATTAGTGGACACATTTTCTCTTCAACTAGAGAGGAACGAAACTCTTAAATTTTTTGTAATTTTTAAAAAATGTTGTTCTTGAACATAGTAAATGTATATTGAAGGAGGGAATAATTAATTTATTGCTAAGCTATTATTATACATAAACCATTTTTGAAAAAAGAGACTTTTTACGTCTTTAGGGTGAATAATTTCTCATTTATCATTCATTTTCTTAAGAAATACATTCTCAGTATCTAGAACAAGGGTGTTCAATAGTTCAGAAACAAAATAAAAGGAATTATAGCAACCATCCTACAATCAATTTCGATTATGGTCAATTTTGGTTAAGCCCTTTTTATTAACTTACATAACAGACATCGCCATTTGGATAGTAACAATTTGCATATTCTTTGCACTGTTATGCCACTAGAGCACATGATACTCTATCCGAAATGTTGACTGCTTAAATATCATTCGATGACTTATACTCCTCACCCATATATGTATGTACGCAAATGCTATTATCAGCCTTTGCTTTGTTTTGCTGTGCCCTTATTAAATCTGACTATAATTTGCCTATGTAATTGCTTGCTACTCGCCTCGTTCGCTTCCTTCGCCTGTTCACTCGCTCTCTCGCTTGCCGCTCGCTCGCTCGTTGATATTCGCTCAGGTGTTGTTAGCTTTTTGACCTGAGTTATTCGACAATAAACTGTAGTTGCTGCTTTCCTTTGTCTTCTGATTTTACGTACCGTTAAGATTAGAACTATAACGGTTATCGAAGTAAACGAATAACGAATCGCGGCACTACAGAATGTATGAACCACTTCTATGACAAAAATCTTCCAATAAACAGAGTAGTGGTGATAATTAAAAATAAATAATGATAGGGGTTTTTGTCATACTGATTTAGAGAACAGAATTTTTCAGTGAAAGATTCGTTACAAAGACGTTATACATACATACATAGATAAAGGTAATGCAATAATCACTTCTTTGATGATCAAATCAAAATGACGATATTGACTGAAGTTGGGACGAAAGATGAGTCTCATTTCTCGTCAAACAAGTAACCTCTCAAGGATCGATCAAATACGTTATAAGACATGGAGGAATACTGAATTGTGTGAATCTTACTTTTCAAATAACATATAGGTTAGCTTAAATCTTGAGGAAACAATATTCATATGTTTGTTTGATAAACTTTAGGTAATCATAAAATTAAATGTTCGCGATCGACAGATACAACTAAAATGATCACTTCTTTATAACATGTGAATACAAGTAATAGACGATTGGAAAACTTATTTTCGTACATTAATCTCATTGCAATTAATTAAGACCTTGCCCACTATATTATATAATTGCCTTGCAGCACTAAAACACAACTAATCACAAATATAGTAATCAGAATTTACTGAAGTAGAGTTTAAATAGCTTGCTTATATTTGAAGTAAGAGTTCTTATTGTTATCCGGAAAGATAACGTAATTATCTCATTTAAACGTGTTAGCTTTTAGAACGTGATGATACTCAAAGCATTCACCTGAGATTCAAATCGTCTCAACCATTTACCATCTATAATTAGTTGTGAATGAAAAGTTATTTAAATCAGGTTATGGAGTGTATTTGTATTGTCTTAATACATAAACAAATGTTCCACGTTAAAGAAAGTATTAATTTGCATATGATCACACTATTTAGAAAAGTATCACAAGATGAATAGATTGCTTATAATAAATAGTTTTATTACGAATTACAAAATCCTTTATTTATAATTGTCAATAGTAATGCATAATTTGCGTCTTTGAGATTTTATGATATAAAGTCATTTAAATTAGAGTTGTTCAGAATACTTACTTACGCCTGTTACCCCTCGTCGAGGAGCATAGGCCGCTCACCAGCATTCTCCATCCAACTCTGTCCTGAGCCTTCCTTTCCAGTTCTTTCCAGTTGCTAATCATCCTTTTCATATCGGCTTCTATTTCCCAGCGTAGCGTGTTCTTTGGCCTTCCTCTCTTCCGCTTCCCATCAATATTCCAAGTTAGGGATTGAGTCGTGATGCACATTGGTGATTTCCTCAATGTATGTCCGATCCACTTCCAACGTCTTCTCTTAATTTCCTCTTCAGCTGGAAGCTGATTTCTCCTCTCCCATAAAACGCTGTTGCTGATAGTATCCGGCCAGTGGATGTTGAGTATTTTGCGTAGACAATTGTTTATAAATAATTGTACCTTCCTGATGATGGTCGTAGTAGTTCTCCACGTTTCAGCTCCGTACAGTGGGACTGACTGTCTTGAAGTTCGTATTAAAGATTCTGACCTTGAAATTGGTTGAGAGTTGTTTTGAGTTCCATATGTTCTGCAATTGTAGAAATGCTGCCCTTGCTTTGCCAATCCTCGCCTTTACATCTGCATCTGATCCTCCTTGTTTATCAACGATGCTCCCCAGGTACGTGAATGTTTCCACCTCTTCCAGAGTTTCGCCATCAAGTGTTATTGGGTTGGTGTTCTCCATGTTGCATTTGAGAATCTTGCTTTTTCCTTTGTGAATGTGGAGGCATATCGATGCTGAGGCTGCTGCTACATTTGCTGTCTTCATCTGCATTTGGTCGTGTGTATGAGAGAGGAGGGCTAGGTCATCTGCGAAGTCCAAATCATCTAATTGATTCTGAGAAGTCCATTGTGTTCCGTATTTCCCCTCAGATGTCAAAGTCTTCATAATCCAGTCAATCACCAGAAGGAAGAGGAATGGAGAGTAGACAGCCTTGTTTGACTCCGGTCCTAACAGGAAATGCATCTGTCAGCTGTCCTCCATGCACCACTTTGCACTGTAGTCCATCGTATGAGTTTTGGATAATGTTGACAATCTTTTCAGGAACTCCATAGTGTCGAAGAAGTTTCCATAATGTTCTCCTGTCCACGCTGTCAAACGCCTTCTCATAGTCAATGAAGTTGACGCATAGTGATGAGTTCCACTCAACTGATTGTTCTACGATGATCCGTAGTGTTGCAATCTGGTCTATGCACGACCGATCCTCTCGGAATCCAGCCTGATGATCCCTAAGTTCAGCGTCTACTGCGTCTTTCATCCGATTCAGCAGCACTCTGTTGAAAACTTTTCCTGGTACTGATAACAAACTGATGCCTCTGTAATTCTCACATTTGCTCAGATCTCCTTTCTTTGGTATCTTGATGAGATATCCTTCTTTCCAGTCCGTTGGCACTTGTTCCTCTTCCCAAATCTTTTTGAATAGAAGGTGAAGCATGTTTGCAGTTATTTCAATGTCTGACTTCAGTGCTTCTGCTGGTATATTGTCAGGTCCTGCCGCCTTCCCACTTTTGATTTGTCTGATGGCCATCTTGACTTCTTCGATCGTTGGTGGAGTGACATCTATTGGAAGGTCTGTGTGGGCTGCTTCGATGTTCGGTGGATTCGATGGGGCTGGTCTATTCAGCAGTTCCTCGAAGTATTCTGCCCATCTTTTCCTCTGTTCCTGAATCTCAGTGATTGTCTTTCCTTCTTTGTCTTTGACTGGTCTCTCTGGTTTGCTATATCTCCCTGCCAATTTCTTCGTTGTATCATATAGTTGTTTCATATTCCCTTCTCTTGCAGCTTTTTCCGCCGCCGTTGCTAGTTCTCCCATGTATTTCTGCTTGTCGGCTTTAATGCTTTTCTTCACTTCTCTGTTTGCTTCTGCGTAGTCTGCTTGTGCTTTGACTTTCTCTGCTCGTGTTCGGCTGTTGTTAATTGCTAGTCTCTTGTTTTTCCTTTCTTGAATTTTGTCCAGGGTTCCCATAGAGATCCATTCCTTGTGATGATGCTTCTTAGGACCAAGAACCTCCTGACACGTTGAAGTTAATGCTTCTTTTATCCCTTTCCAGTTGTTCTCCATCGTAGTTTCTTGTTCTTTCAGTAGATCCTGTAGAGCTTGTAACCTGTTGTTGAGAGTTATCTTGAGTTCATGGAGTTTGTCAGTATCTCGAAGGAAGGCTGTATTAAATCTTTGCAGTGCTGTTTGTCCAGTTGTCCAATGTTTCTTTAGCTTCAGTCTCATCTTGGCCACAACCAGGTGGTGATCTGAAGCTATGTCAGCTCCTCTCCGGGTTCTCACATCTTCCATTGATCTTCGGAATTTTTTGTTGATACAGATGTGATCAATCTGGTTCTGTGTGGTGTGGTCAGGTGAGATCCATGTAGCTTTGTGTATACGTTTGTGTGGGAATATTGTGCCGCCTATAACCAATTTGTTGAATGCACATAGGTTTGCAAGTCTCTCCCCATTTTCATTTCTCTCTCCTAGTCCATGTCGTCCAATTACATCTTCATATCCTGTGTTGTCCACCCCAACTTTAGCATTTAGATCTCCCATCAGGATTGTGAGGTCCTTTCGTGAGCACTTTGCTATAATTGATTGCAGCCTTTCATAGAACTGATCTTTATCATCGTCGTTGCTATCATTGGTGGGTGCATAACATTGGATAATGTTCATTTTGATCCCTGGCTTCTTTGTTCTGAATGATGCTTTGATTATCCTGGGTCTATGAGATTCCCATCCCACAAGTGCATTTCTTGCTTCTTTGGACAGCATTAGAGCAACTCCCTGAGTGTGTAAAGCATTTTCCCCTTCGTGACCGGAGTACAGCAGCATCTCTTCTGTACCTAGCCTTTGTTGTCCAGTTTGTGTCCAATTGGTTTCGCTGATTCCGAGTACTGCCAAGTTGTATCTTCTCATTTTCATTGCTATTTGGCTGGTTTTTCCTGTCTCCCACATCGTCCGGACGTTCCATGTACCTATAAAGAGTGTTGCTCTGGTTGTTAGAAGGTGCATCGGTCTCGTGACTTCCGAAGAATTTGGGCTTTCATCATGAGACGTCATAATTATTCCTTGAACTCGGAGGGCAGAGTTTAAATGGTTTGAATTATTTTTTCTGGTTAACGTTTTTTTAGCGAGTTAGTTTTTCTACAGGATGGGGTCTCTAACCCCATGCCCAACCCTCCTCCTTTGTGTGGGCTTGGGACCGGCAGTAACTCTAGAAGAGCTACAGGCGGAGTTTTGTTCAGAATAGCTATGTATCATATTTCTTGGATGTATGTTGCAAAACAAAGACCACAATATGTGAATGTCAACATTTATCAAAAAATAACAGTCTCCTTTATCATGCTTACTTACTTACGCCTGTTGCTCCTCATGGAGGATCATAGGCCGCCCACCAGCATTCTCCACCCAATTCTGTCCTGGGCAGTCTTTTCCATTTCTTTACAGTTGTTATTCATCTTTTTCATATCTGCTTATTCCTTCAACTCCCAGGGCAGAGTTTAAATCGTTTGAATTATTTTTTCTGGTTAACGTTTTTTTGGCGAGTTAGTTTTTCTACAGGATGGGGTCTCTAACCCCATGCCCAACCCTCCTCCTTTACCCGGGATTGGGACCGGCAGTAACTCTAAAAGAGCTGCAGGCGGAGTTTCCTTTATCGTAATGCATTATATAGACATGTTGAGATCATTCGGTTTATCACAAACATTCTTTAATCTTTTAAATAAATAACATTTGCTGATTCTCTTCTTGCCTATTGATGTCGACTGATTTTCATATTTTGATAGCCTTCTAGAAACTAAAAACACTGGTATCCGCGTACGTGTATAAGCTAACTTACGTAAAGTTGGTAAGTAATTTGGAGTCTGTATGCTGACAATTAATCCGAATTCCCTGTAAGCTTGATGGATGTTTACAAATCCAGTGAATTCAAGTTGACTTTCTATTTAGTTTATTCTTAAAAAAATTAGATATCATTAACCGAAGTCCCAACTTAACAATTTTAACAATGATATAATTACAACTTATACAGCGTTTTTTATAACAAGAATATATACTCTCAACCTAAAATTACTTTATATAGTCATTTTGTTTATCAAATAGCGGTTAATCCACTGTATTCTTAAAGTAAACGCTGAAGATATTGTTCAGAATGACAATGAAACAGTCCGGCTCAGAGAACTCAATATCACTAAAATTCCTTGAAAGTATTTTAAATGACTAACAATGTTATGTCCTATGGCTCGTCACACATATCACGTGACAATCGCCAATCTGAATATCGACTTATATGATCTTGTCCCTGTGCTAAACCAATGATACGTGAATCAGCACTAACAGCCTTGAGCAAACTCCGAGTCCTTACTGGTCCTCTATATAGCTTCTCGCCCAGCCCAGACTCCACTATATGAGTCGTATATTTCAGACATACGTGGTTTATATACAAACAGGCTAGACCGCATCACACTATAAAATGGAAAATAATGATTATACACGATCAAGCCAAAAGTGGCTGTTAGTATAGAGACGGTAACTAATAGATTGGAAATAAATTAAGAATGGTAAGTCGTATAACAGTAGCTAACAGGTCAAATGAAGGTTTATGATGAAAGGAATATGAATGTACATATCATCTAGTTACTTAATAGTTAGCCAATAGGAATATATGTAATAATAGCTAACAAATAATTCCTAGCAGTTACCCTTCATTCATCCATTCTTTGTTTATATATAACAGTGTTGAATTCAGAAAACGTTTTGTAGGTCCAGATGATAAATTATTATTACACATTCATTGAAATATGTATTATAAATGTATACCCACTACATACTTGAAGAACGTGATGTTTACTGTGTTTTAAAGTGTATTGAGAGTATTTAAATAGGTGCTTTGCTTAGCCAATCAGTACAGTCTTATAAATTCATATGTCTATTTCATTTGCACATCTTTTTAATTATAAATGAATCTTTTTAAATTAAAGTGATATACTCATTCATACTTTCATTTATATTCTGTCATATATTACCTATATTAGTATTAACAATCAATTAAACTATAGAATGAATCCACTTGGTATTACTTGTTTGAATCTTCCCATTGATGTTTAGGACTGCAACTGGTCAGTTTTTTATTGGCATATGTGCATACGGTGCGTATTGCCTCTATATAGCCTTAATTCACAAACATCATAAGCAAAGATGGATAGTGGCTAGTAGTGGAATCCAGGATGCGAGTGTCGTCCTATTTGGGACTCGTCAACTGGATGTATCTGCATCCCAGAGTTGATGTCCACTCTGGGACTCGAACCCAGTACCTTTCGCTTCGAACGCCATCGCGTTATCCACTCAGCTACTGAGTCTTGATAGCCACTTGCTTGTGCAATGGGCTGAAGTTTGAATCTATACACAAGAGTTGGACATGATCATAATATAAATCCTGTAGTGCATCACCAATTATCAAATACAAATTGATATAGTTTAACTATAAGCAACTTTTCCAAAAATTGATTTTGTCCTCATAATTATCGATTGAGCTAATTTGTATTTATCGATCAAGTGTCCTTATAAAATAAAAAAAGCGAGAAATATTGACTTTATTTACTTGGGAACAATTGATTTTGGTTTGAATGACCATTTTAATTTTTTTTCAAATTAAATTCCTGTTAGAAAATTAATGCGAAAAGATTTGCATTTACTCTTGAATAGTGTTCGGAAAAAAAGTGAAGACAGGAAAATGTAGAACAGATAATTATACGTCTTGAAGAATTACTTTAGACATTTCAGATGGCATGGTAACCATGGTTGTGTAAACATGTATTTATAAGGTTAATTTTGACACATTGATTGATATATGATTGCTTACTATCCTGGATTAACACACTTCAGCCCATTGCCATGCATGATCCAGAACATGTCATTTCCATGGTGATATTATGGTACCTGTACTTTGGCCTTGTCCTATAAACAAAATCGTCCCCGTTAGTAAACATTGGTGGCTGACTGAGATGGCTGTTGAAACAGTAATTAACGGAACAAACTGTTATCCTGGTTTATAGGTATAAAAGGACCCATCTCTAAACCATTCGAGAGCTCCTAAAGTCTGTTAGCACCGAGACAAATTAGAACCCCAGGAGAGAGAAATTTTCTCACTGTAAATATTAACGGGCATTACTCTCGGATGTAGCTAGACAGCTTCAGATTTCGCCATCATATCATAATGAATAAGCTCCGAACCGACTATTCTGTTCAAATAGCTTTTAGTACGTATGCAGATCATCTCCACCTGTTAGGACAGATGGAGTGTATTCTTCCCTTCTAAGAAGTCAAACACACAACCGTATGCTAAATAACAAACAAGCTGGTCTAAACTCGGAATTGATTCATTCAACCGATTGCAGTTTTCCGATATCCTATTAAATACATTGTGCAACCTGGTGAAACAATCTTATGAACTCAAGAACTATCCTTCTGAGCTAGCTTCCCCACATTTTTCAACTCAGTTCGAATCACAATTCAGGCATGATAGCAGTCCTTCACCTGTATCCTGCAGTTAAACCAATTTTCAGTTGAAGAAGACCAGTGCCTTACAAGTCACTGCCTAGATTTGATGAAAACTCCATTATCTTAAGTAGTAAGGTGTCATCATCGTTATTTTCTACTCAATCCGGACAGCATCTATCACAGTAATCAAAAAGCTAAATAATTCACTGGATTTATGCGCAGATTGCTTCAAAAAACCTTGCGCACTGCTGAGGAGTCCCACAATAGGACGAAACGGCCGTCCAGTGCTTCCAGGTTTTCGTTGGTGGTCTAGCTTCAATTGACTCATGCTTTCAACTATGGAAATTCTGAAATCTCCACAAAATCCATTCTGACTAGAATCATTTATTAACGATAAATTGATGTTATATTTGTGATATCCCAATGAGTAGAAATCATTTACTATCGTAATAATAAGTTACACATTAGTTAGATGTGTAAAAGGGAATTAACTGGTGACTCATCTATCGAGTGCTGTTCGGGTGGTACTAAGCCAAGTATATATTAATTACATGAATCGTAATCAAATCGCAACAGTTAAGAAGACATTTTCTATAGAATATAAAAATTCGGCGAGTATCTGAAACTTGATGATGATTCTAAAATAGTTGAAAAGCATAATAAACCAGTGGGGGGGGAAATATGGAATGTTGTCAATAAACAATTAAAACAGTTTGGAATAGGCTAATTGTTTTGTAAGAAAGAAATCAGGTATTTCTTTGTGATTTATCACATGAGTAAAAACTGAAAATCAATAATAAATTTTATTTATAAGTAGTAACTGTTTCTCAACATTATTACTATAATTAACACTATTATTGACCAATACATTCTTTTTATTTTTTTGAGCAACTTGTATTACGTCACTACCAAACTAAGAATTAGTCTTTTTTTAAATGTTCAACAATCAATAGTTCTTTTAGTTCTCTGGATTATTTATAGGAACTAGTAAATGTCAGTTGGGAACTACAGATCTAAAGAAACGATTTATGATTAAAATCTAAACATACAGATTGGAACTTTACGCACATTTTATCATCTAGATACGGAAAACAGATAAATTAACGAGTAAGTCAACTATGATAATTAGAATTTTATAGTCCACAGCACGAAATAATCGGCATTACACAGAAAATGAAAACCAAGAGGGATTGAACAACTGTTTTTTCCTTAGCAGTGTTCATCCACAAGCTCACTGGAGATCAGAAACAGGGTCTTTAGGTCTTCGGGTGAGCTTTTGACCTTAAGACTACTGACGCAGGATCACTGGTTTGCATATTTAATTTCAATCACTTATCAATATTGAGCAACCATCTTTTAATGTCATTAGTGGAGAGGTGTCACACACCCGACATAGTTGAAATCCACTACTTATGGCTTTTCATCAGGACTGACGGGAATTACCTCTTGAAATTAGGGAATAATAAACACATAATCATGATCAAAACAATTTTGTAGATGGAGACTGTTGAAGTATCCCATGAAATAGGTGTCCAGTGCTTCTTGATTTTCAGTGGCTAAGATTAGTTCATATTGTAAACTACGAAATTCAAGGATCTTCATAAACCGCCTTTTGTATTTATACTAATTTGAAACGTTCTGTATACCAAACATCGTCAACATAGGATTTGGCTCGAATATGCACTGGTTCAAGTTGTCACACTTCACATAAGAATAGCGATAAAGGAGCCCAACAGGGTCACAGGTAAAGGAAAGTAAATCTAAAACAAACTGAATGAATGAAATCGAAGAATTTATGGGACTACACATAACTCAAGATATAGATGAAAACAGAGAATGGATAAAACAGCATTACTGTGGTCGACCTCAGACAATATTACCCTGAGTTGCAAATGTATGGAATTCAACCAAAAGGCTCACACCAATAGAAATCATTGAGATAGACAGTCAGTAATTTCTCGGATCGAGACAGTTCCACAAATTTCCCCCTAGGCTTTGTCCAACTTATTCCTATCCCAAACAGGATCGTACATTGCAACAAGAAGTAATTGGGAATGTTCAGAACAGATTTTAATGACACAAGACATATTTATACACTAAGTTATTAGAATTGATTTGAAACACGTTATTTTTGATTTCTAGAATAATTAATAATTCATTATCACAAAGTGGAGGAAGCCCAAAAGAACCAGGCTTAGTTATTAAGTTCTTACATTCACTCAGGTTTTCAGAGACGTATGCTGTAAATCAACGTAAAGTCTGAACTCAATTCTTGACAGTTGGGACACTCAACTGTCACGGAGACTCGAAAGCAAACATTATTGGCATACGGACTCATATTCAAGTGTCCTAAATGACCTCTGAGATTATTTTCCAAATTTACTATAGATTTCCCTTTGAATACCTTATAGGAAACTGGTTTTCCAAACAGAACTCCAAGTGTGGAAAATACTATCTAGGTTAGGAAATTTGAGAAGCACAACGTTTGGCTAAGCAGCCTATGCTAATATGGGCTTCTAAGCAAGATATATAACCAAATGTTTAAAGGTTTGGATAGGAAGCACTTGTTTCTAACAAAATGTCCTCGACCATAAATGTGAAAACGAACCCCTAAGACACTGTCCTTAACGGTAAATTGCGTGACTAAATAGCTATTTCAAATCAGCAAAAGTACTTGACAGGAGAAAGCTGAGCACAATTCTTGAATATCTTATTTATCAACCTTCTTATAACATGTTTCAGCATATTTCTGTGCTGTTGAATGTGAGAACTTTGACACATGCCTTAGGTGGACTCTTCGGATTAGTTCAACTTGTGAGTGTTAGTAGTTCCCTACTATGACATCTTATCGAATCGGAAGAAATAAAGAGCTCTGTGCCTCACTTGTTTTGTAAATGTTTTTGAGGGTCTCATTAAAGAACGACCTAAAAAACAACCGGGAACCATTTCCATCCCATTAGTCTAACCTATACTGGTAGCTGACAAACGAAAACAGGTGGAGCAATAGAGACATCAACCCACCAGTGTGAGTATCCTTTAAAAAGCAGTCGGTTCTGGATTGCTTTAGTGTTACAAAGCCATACCTTTCAAGTTGCTAGTTAGTAATAATCAAAGTACAGTAATGCATGTTAGCTACCTTTATCATATTATTTTAGATCGCCTAAATGAAATTAGCAAGAACTGTAAGTCAGTTAAGACAATACTAGTATCGTTGACAATGAGGTAAACTAAGCACTCGAGAGTATGGTTCGAGAACGAGGTATGTAAGTTACCAATACCTGGGCACATGTGTCATAGAATGAAAGTTTAAGACTGGACCACTGTCGAGACTAGGTAATGGCAATTCAGCTGTAAGACCTCATCACTAAACGAAGTTGTTTAAAAACTTGGAGCTATTAGACTGGGATAATCACGTCAATTTCTCAAAGCCTTGACTGCTAGTCGAGACCTTTTAACACGGTGCTGAACTCCTTAGAACAGCAAAATATAATTGGTTACCATGTAACTCAAATTCAGTCATAAATGTCTTTATTTCTTGTTTTCTAATAATTTCACATCATTTTTCAAGACGTCAGTTAAGAATATTTCCCCTCTGATTTCCCGCATTATTTCCTGAACACTACTAAAGTGGTAACTTGGACAAAATCATCTTCCAGTGCACCCCCTTTCCATTGTGGAAAAATCTAAATATCATTATATGGCGATAATCTAGCACAACAGTCACAGTAACATATCCTAACAATTACCCAAGTCCTAGACAGTTGCCTCACTTCTGACACTTAATGGAACGACCTCAAAAAATAATTACAGTAATATGATCAATTTATTTAGACACAAAACATTGGTACAAGGAGGAAACAAACAGATATGCGCCGCATAAATCATTCGATTTGTGTGAGGGCTGGAATACTGTCCGTGTGCTCAACCGAAGCAGGTGGTTTTCTTGGGAGGTCACAGCCGGAGCCCTCGACCTAAAGGTCCAATCCACTAGGCAGCGGAGCAAAGTAAGTCCCATGGCAGTCGGTGACCAACGATTGGTTCATACGCCATTTGTCCCTTCAGCGTACTGGGGCCCTTGTGCACCTGTGGTTTGGAATCATGGTTTTCCAACTCCCTTAGGTGGACTCTCCGTGTCTACCAACCCGGTCAAAGCACCGGACACTTAATTTCGTAAACAAAAGCCCCGCGAAGAGAAGCCAGTGGTTGTCTACTCGTGGCCATGTGAGAGCATTTCGAGAGAGCTGACTCTCCCCACTCTCAGCCGTAACAGGGCATTTGGGGACACTATGATCAACAATTAAAGCAATTAGAACGTATAAACGAAATCGAGCATTGTAGATGTTTATATCAGTTTAACCGATGTAGTAAATAAAACGAATTATTATTAACACAATTAACATACTAGACAGAAGAAACCAGTCATTATGTGCAACTTCTGGATTACGAATTGATACAACCGAGTGGGAATTTTTAAGGGTACGTTAGGTGTGAGTTATACGGTATATGTGGCTTATGGTATGTATCAATCAAATGTACTGAGCACTGTTTAAGTTTTGTCTCAGCACAAGAAAAATAGTTTGCGTTCTTACTCGTTTTCGACTCTCAATAAAACCAAATCGTTTTTAGTGACCGAACTTTTCAGAAATGAAACCGTGCAAAGGTGGGCCACTATCCTATGCTGCATTGGAAACGCCTACAGATGCTGTAAGATTTACTCAGTACTGTTAAGTGTTTTTTGGAAAAGCATTTACTTGCACAGACGTGGTTTTAACTTCCATAAGAACAAAGCTCACAGACGGGCTCATTAAAATATATTTGTGCAATAAGCAGACTGAAACCAAATACGTTATAGCTAAATAGGACAGGAGAAAATTACAAGACAATATAGCTTTGAGAAATGGTAGGAAAACGAATAGAACCCAATATGCAAAGCATACAAAGTAAATATAGCTTATGACATTTATGACAATAATCAGGAAACTAATAATGGAGCACAGTTTAATATTTGCCCTTCGCATCGCCTAAAAAAGGCCGTGACAAAACAATGAACCTGCAAAATGTCACACACAAAAGTAGTGATACACTAACGGTAACCTACACAATACTACAAAATGGGTGAAAGAACACAGCCGAGTTGAGCATAATAAAACTGATAAGGGATTTTATGTATACAAACCAGCAAGAATATGCCGGTATAATTAGAGAGAAGATTCAAGCAAGCCACAAAATGATGAAATAGTTTACGCTGCCATGAACCTGAAAAGATGGTAGTGTAAAAGCACCGACAGATGCGATCATAAACACACTTGAAGAGTTGTATTTAAACTTCTTACATTTATCAAAATGAGTTAAGTGGTAGCTGCTTAAAGAATGACAGCCTAAAATACACACTTAATTGTAAACGAAAGAATGAAGTATATTTTGACTGAATTTAATGAATTTCAAACATCACACAAAATTTAAAGGATCACTAGAATACAGTATAGTCCAGTAAGGGCAATATATGCAGTAATCATCACTTTTCAGATATTTTAAAGCGAAATCAATGGCAGTATAATCCATTCTTGTATAACTGATGGCGACGAATTTCATCAAAAGAAAACATAACAAATACTGCTGGATAAACTGATGGTGTGGTAAGCTGAGATTTTAACGATTGTATACACAATAGATTAAACTTTGGAACCAACACGAAATATAGTCTCTATCCACAAGTGCAACTAGGTGTAAAGTAAAAACAATCATCGGAACAAGATTCCTGATAATCAGTTTTTACAAAAGGGTCATATTGAGAACATCAAATTTTTTGAACTTTCTGACAAACTATTTGAGGATTAGAACGACGGATTTCTTCTTGGCCTGATTCGCGGTAATCATAGGAACAATTGTGTGCATCCGAGTAGCGATGAATGCTACAGTAAAGGCCACCACAGCGACAACTGAAACCTGAACAATAAGAAGAGAAATATACAGAACTGAGTTGTAATAAACAAATCAAAATAAGCTTACTGTATAAATGCAAAATAATAAATTTTCTAAGCATCAAATGATACAATAATTAAAACGGTAGATATGGTTACCTGTTAAACCCACACGTTTGTGACATACAGCGCAGCGTGGTCTGGTTTTCGTTGCTGGTCCAGAAGAGGAGGAGGTGGATGCTGTGGGAAACAAATATACACAATAATCATAGTAAATAAATGTTCCGTATCGGATAGTAAAACTTTACTATCGTTTTTTATGACTGATACGCGTGTCATGTTAAAAACCAAACCTGCATTTTATTAATATGGAGACATCCCGACTCATTGGATAACAGGTTAAGACGTTTCTCCACCTAAGTTTTGGTGAGTAGTTTATTATATGTATTTGAGGGTGGTAACTAAGTTATAAACTCGCATTGCGAATGCCAGGACTTAAGATAGGAAAAAATAAGTTAATTTTGGGACTTTAATGGATCTTTAAACCTAAAGAGTCTGGTAGACCAGTAAATTAAACTGCAACGGACAACCCTCACAATCAGTCAGTCAGTCAGCTACAACGTAGGACCAGGCACATTTATGCATCGGTCCAAGTTACCATACCTCGTTAGCACAACAAGATGAACACTGGATTCATAGAAGTTATTAATTTAGTGGTGGTAGCAGTATATAAATTATAGGTTGTACATAAGGATATAGTACAGGAAGGAAGAGAGATATGAAGCAATTTTAGTCTCAAGGTTTAAAGGAAGATAAAGAGTGTATACACCTACGCCATTGTGGTCGATTCTGAGCCATGTCACCTAGAGTCTCCAACCATTGGTTACGATAGTCACGCGGACCCCAACCAGGTAGTCTGCATCTGCCAACATGGCTCAGACTAGAAGTTAGTGATTTCAAACACTGATGCCATGTTTTGGTTTGGCCGCCCCTAACTCTCTTCCAACAATCCCCAGTACTAGTCATCATAGCGCGTCGTGGTAATCGGTGTTCAGGCGTACGTAACACATGGTCGCAGACAATCAGTGATTGTGACCAATCGGGTGGGATTACATCTGTCTCCCAGATTTTAGCCAGAATATTAGTCAACCTAATCGCTAAAATCAGACTACCATATTTAAAGACCTCTGGAGTCAACCCATCTGGACCAGCTGCTCTTCCTCGTTTCAGATTACCTATAGCCTTTTGAACTTCAAGTAGGGTCGGGGGGCCTACTTCAATGTTCCATTCAGGTTTTCTAGGAATAGTGGGTAGTTGTGCAGTAGCTGAAGGCCAGCTAAACTGCTCCTTAAAGTGTTCCGCCCATCGTTCTAAACGTTTGGGTTGAGAGCAGATAAGGGTTCCGTCATTTTCGGAGAATGTCTCACTTACACTTGACTTCTTAATTCCGGTTTCTTTTATTAGTCTGAATAGTTGCCTGGTGTTCCCTACCTCACAACATTAGGTTAATAAGCCAACAGAATCAACGTCATCATCAGATAGGACAGAAAACTGAACTCGTCAAAGCAATGAGATATAACGCCTACATCATAACTCCTACAAGCATCTGCCCATAGACGAGGGTAAGCGGTAAGTCAATAATTTCAAAGTTTATGAGATGAACAGGTGCGGAAGACATTAAGATAAAAAAAATGTGGAGAAAGATGGAACGAATAAGACGTTCAAATTTCGGGAGTTTAAGAGTAGAGTTAGTATAATTAATTCGTGTCACTTTGGGTTTTCGGCTACTTATTTCTGCTATCCAGAGCTTAGCAAAGGAAACCACACTATCGCATGTTTTAGATTGGCATCCAAACCTTATGAACTGGTATCATTTTTAGGTTTAAAATCTTTGTTCCCTCTAGTAAATAGCCACTTTTGTGTGGAGTTGAGTTTGTCACAAAAATATTTTGGAACTTACTACAGTGCAATAGTAGTAGGCTACAGAAAGATGGGGGGGGGTAAAGAAATGTCTAATATTTAAGGAACAAAAAAGCCCTTGCATCACTACCAATGAATGATGTAAGCTTCCTGGAAAATCGATAACATCACACTTTAGGATTTAGTTCTAAGTGTGGTCAAATTAAGTAGTGCGCTCGGTAACTAAGTACATGTCCGCATAGTTGGTTGCGGAGGCGAATGACACTAACTAGATACTGAAACAGTCAGTCAGTCACAACTTAGAACTTCGTAAGTACGTACATTAGTTCAAGTTGTCATACCACATTAGCACAGAGATGCAGCTGTCGATTCAAATCCTATAGTGGTAGAGGAAGTAAGAGTATAAGCAGTGATTCAAAAGTTTAGGGTTTGAAGATGTTATTGAAGGAGTATAATCCAGTGAAAGAAATTTGGAAAGAGAAAAATGAAAGGGACATGAAGAATTAAGATCAAAATTTGGGAGAACACAAAGAGTGGATGCACCTGAGCCATTGCAAACGATTTCGAGTCATGTCATTCAAGGTCTCTAACCATCAGTTGCTATCATCTTGGGGATCCCAGCCAAGTAGTCTACATCTACCAACATGGCTCAGTCCACTTGTCAGTGACTTCATGGATTTGCACTGAAACATAAGTATATTAAGTAAGCCCCCATCCTAAAACTTAGATTGAAAACTAAGCGCTTAAACTATGTCACTGCTGCATCGCCGGATGCTAACACCGATGACAATCTGAGTGAAGGCTAGAACTTAGAGTCAAGTCTGTCTTTCAAAAACAAAAGGTTTTTACAACAAATTTGCAAAAAAGAGTTTAGGAAAACGAAAACACATGTACCAACAGAACTTCTGACTCACCAGATGCTTAGCTGGGATAACTATTTTTGTAAGAATTGGACAAGTATCTTTTGGGTTATTAGTTTATACACGATAGCCTGAACAAACAAGTCACAAACCTGATACCTTTTGAAAATCCGATTCAATAGTGTAGTTAATAGACATAAATAACATCAATGGAATCTCTAATGGACGGACGCTGTTAGTCGACACAATTCATATAGCAACTCACTGTTGACCGTCTCATATAATTGGGGTTTGTCAGTCTTTGTTGTAAATCGGTTATGCATTGCAAACTAAGAATTTGGTATAATGACAGGGAAATAGTACTAGATGAGTAATCCTTATTTCTAGTTATAAGCAGTCCAACAGTCAAACAAACACTAACTTGTTTATAAACTAGTTTTCTAGTACACACAATTGGTGTGATTTTCCAAAGACACACTGCTTTTCTCTGCTGTAGTATATATTGACTATAATTCAATTTAGTATTGTAAGCGATGATTATCTACTTACACCGGATCGATTAGCGTCACTAACCAAATAACTTATTTAAACTGTACTCGATCGTAATTGTGTTAATGACAACAATATAGCTGACACACTTAGTAGCCCAGTGAAAAGTCAAAAGTATACGAGTACAATTTTTTGTTACGTCTCTTTCTAAATTAATTTAAAAGTTAGAGTCAGTGCAATTACTATAATTTAATATGCAAGCAAATAAAGTGGAACGACCTTCGGTTAAGTTATTTCTTCGCATGATATGCTATTGAAGAATACAATATGCAAACAGGATTAGTACATGATTCAACTAAAACCACTTCTAAACAAGTTTATTGTCTGCTAAGCTACTCACAAAAAAATAACAGCAGATAAAACAAAACTGGAAAGTAAATGAAAGGTGCAACTAACCAGGAGAATCTGGTTTACTGTCTGACTTTAGATCATCATTTAAAGAGTCCGGCAACGAAATAGAAGATACTTCAGTTTCTGCACGTAGTTCAGGAGCTGATGAAGGGAGGGTTAGGTTTGATTCTGCATTAAGGTCCAGTGAAGAATTTGGATGAGAATCAGCAGAAATCTTTATGGTCACAGGAGGCACCAATGGAGAATCACGTTTGGAAAAATTTTCAGCTAGAAAAAATAAGCCCAAAGAAATCAGCGGAATGGTTTACAGAAAGAAGTGCAGGCGGATTGGTCTCAAACTATAAAACGTAATAGTTGGGACGTGTTATATATAAACACTAAATACTTGAATTTCATAATAACCTACATCAGTAAGTTGGAGCAAGGGTAAGGGCAATTGATTCACAAAATGTGTAGGGAACTATGGGCGAGACTATAATTTATGGAAGACCTTTGTACGAATCTTAAATGGCATTGAGATATATTAGCCAATCAGAAGGCAGTTGGTATACAGTAAAAATATATTATACAAAACTACAAAATTAAAGCGAATACTGTTCCTTTACATGGCTAAAAAACTTCTCAAGGTCGGATATAGGTTCAGAAGTTCTAAAATCATAGTGCACACGGTACAGGAACTCATCCATATGGCTCCATAGTAGTCGGCCTCTGGAGCCATGATGAGGTCTCAAAAACTCTTTTAGCCTCGACCACATAGCTTCAATGTTGTTGGTATGCACTCCAGTTGTAGGGTCTACAAAACGTGATAATTCAGCGTCTACAAGAGAAGGGATTATTAAGAAGTTCCTATACTTGTGACTGTGGTGGTCAAATGACCGCTGCGCGGTGTGCAAACTGCCATGATGATGTTATCCTTCGATGTTCTTCATGTTGGAAAAGAAAGTCAGCTATAACAGGAACTTTCTTCGTTCGATCAAAATTAAGGCTAAGGCAAATAATGATCCTTGTTGCTAATTGGATAATAAAAGCACCTGTTACACTTGCTGCCACGTTTGCTGATGTAAGTGAAGTTTCGGCAGTTCAGTGGTACGAGTATTATCGACATATATGTGCAGCAAAATTGACAAGTTTACACGAATCGTATGGAAGAGTTGAGAGGATCGTCGAAATAGACGAAACAGTTGTAGGGAAACAAAAATTCAACCGTGGCCGTAGTATCAAAGATAAGTAAGTACCTCTTCCATAAATATACCTCACAGGTCCTTAGAATCTATGATAGATCATTACAAAAAGGACATTTCCAACGAGTTAGGAACCGACAGACACCAACAATAATACCGATTATACGGGAATATGTGCAGCCGGGCACTATGATGTACACAGATGATTGGAGAGCATATAGATGCCTAAGTAGTCTTGGCTACGCGCATGAAGTTGTCATCCACAAGCACCATTTTGTAGACCCTACAACTGGGGTGCATACCAACAACATTGAAGCTATGTGGTCGAGGCTAAAAGAGTTTTTGAGACCTTATCATGGCTCCAGAGGCCGACTACTATGGAGCCATATGGATGAGTTCCTGTACCGTGTGCACTATGATTTTAGAACTTCTGAACCTATATCCGACCTTGAGAAGTCTTTTAGCCATGTAAAGGAACAGTATTCGCTTTAATTTTGTAGTTTTGTATAATATATTTTTACTGTATACCAACTGCCTTCTGATTGGCTAATATATCTCAATGCCATTTAAGATTCGTACAAAGGTCGTCTATAATTTATAGTCTCGCCGATCCTAGAGTAGTAGAAGTAGTAACACCATCAGTAGTTGTGGAAAAGACTAAACAAAAACGGTATGATATGAGACTGGATTGGTGTATTAAGAAGTCTAGGATAATCTGAATACCCAGGATTCAAGGGACGTAAGAGTGAATAAATCTGCCAGTGCGGCAGATTTTGAGTCATCACCTGTCTCTAGCCATTGGTTACGATGATCGCGTGCACCCAAACTAATTAGTCTGTGTCTACTACGACGACTCAGTTCGACTGCCGTCACCTAATGAGCATTGGCGATACATATCCTGACTATTCCATTTGACAGTCTTACAAACCAATTCATCATTCTTACTTAATACGCCGTAGTTAACATCAACACTTCACACCCAGTGATTTAAAATACATGCCAGCGAATATTAGGATACGTGCAGGGTCAGATATTAACTCATTTATTTGCTAAATTCAAAGGCGGCCGAGCGGATAATATGAGCTAATATCATAAAGGGGACTAAAATTTGTTTAAATTGTGGTTACACTAAGGGTTTTTGAGTAACCTTTAAATCAACTAAAAATAAGCTTATTGCCCAGATTATGGCAAGCAATTGGAGAACAGAGCAGCTTGACTATGCAACAACAGTTGCATAAATAGCTAGGTCCCTATATCACAGAAGTATGGACTGGCACAGAAGGCTTGAAGTTGCCGACATGGTTTGAACACAAAATAATTGGTCCATAATCGTAATCAAGAAAAAAAATCCGCGACACCCATCAAAACAAGCCAGAAACTATCAGAAGTCAACTGGGTGGATAAAACCTTTTTAATACTGATGATACGGAATGGAAAAACCTTAATCAAGGAACTCATGGTGTGGGTTAGGATACACTAATTATTTAAATACATAACTGCAAGCTAAGGGACCAGCGGCAGCGCGAAAAGCAAAGCGGAAGCATGTTACCTGAAGAGGCTGTAATTTTTACACTTCTTTCAGGAGACAGCTTATCTTCAAAGTCGGAAGTTACGCGAGAGACTGCTTGTACATTCTCCGCTTGGACTTGCATACTGCGATGACACTTGGAACAAAATCCATCAAAATTAGGACTGCCATAAAATCCACATCCTTTACGGCATAATAAAGGTATATTCTGCGACTGATCGTTTTCCTCCATTATGTTTGTGTGAAAGTGATCAAAAAATTGAGTTTTTATAGCAGTGAGAATGAAATTTGTTAGTGGCACGTCAGTAGGAATAGGACTGTGTCATACAAGATATGGCAGGATGATGACTAAGGAACAACAGTTGAACAGTGCGCTCGGTAGCACGATGTTTCTTATAACAACAAACTAAAGATTGAGATAAAAACTGACTTACAATGTACTCTTTTTATGCATACTAATTTTGAATGTTTTACTATAGTTCATTTTGTACCTATGTTTCTTTAGAAGGGTTTTCGAAACCAATATTTTGAACCTTATGGAATGTTCAGTAACACTGGGTTTACTAAGAACGGTAAACGGACAAATATCAATATTTATTCTTTACCAATAAAATAGCACGTCCATAGGCAGATAAATCCTATAGTAATAATTTTATAAACCGTCGATTATATACAAATGAGTCGGTGATTTATTCTCTGACAATTAACTAAATGACTCAAACGGTTCTGGACGTAATAGATTTCGCTTAACGGGCCTCCGTACCTAGTATTAGTCGATTACTGATGCCTTCAGGTAGGAATCTTGGTATATTTAACGATGAAGAGAAAAGTGTTAGCAAATCATAGTGAGATACTGTCCTGAGTCTTTAAGAAGATATCGAGTTTTCCCTTCAAAGACCCCTGGGAAATATTCCGGACTACATCATTCAGCAGTGAATTCCAAAATTTGGCAACTCACAAAGTGTATGTGTGAAAACAGTGCATTCTGCTATGGTGTGCCTCTATATTCTAGGTATTAATCTTATTGTTTTTGTTGGAAGTGAGCTTAAGTGAGTACTTAAGGGGGTGTCCGGGCGGGTTCCATGCCAGAAGGCACTAAAAGGTCACCTCTGAGACTTCCATGTTCTAGTGGGCGAAGAGTCAGTTGTCAGAGGAGCTTGTTATAAGATCTGAATTCGAGTCTCCAAAGTGATTTCTTATCTCACTCATGTAGTGTGGAAGGAAACATAATATTGCCATACTCTAAATGGAGCAGTATAAAATTAGCGGTGATTGAGTGGAAAGGTCCGCTATCAAACTGGTCAACAACGCGCCTCGACGTTACCGGCGCAAGGTTTGTTCGAAAGGCATTTTTGTTGCAGCGTAAAACTTTAGATCGTATGGTACCAACGCTACCAGATCTGTGTCAATCTATGATACCTCTAAAGAGAAGTTACCTAAGTTGTGTGTGAAGTCTATAACACATCTCAGGTGAACTACTTTACACTTTGAAGTGTTGAAAGTGAGTTCGTTCTTATCCTCCCAACTTTGAAGTCGAGTTAGATCCTCCTGAAGTGCCAGCTTATCATCTTGGTTGAAAACGTCCCCCTGAAGTTTCATATTGTCAGCGAAAAGTTACGAATCGAACGATACCCTGACCTTAAACATTCGATTATTTGAATATGAAGTAAACCCAATTGCTGACGACAACCTAATACCTAACCGTTTGAGCTTAGTGATGAAACATAGATTGTTGAACTTAGAGAAAGTATGTGAGAATCCAAATTTTATGATACTAACTTCCCATTGTTATCAAGGATGGTTGTCCGACTGTCCACCAAGGTCAGCAGGTTGGCGAAAAACATAGGCTAAGCATTCCTGAATCAGTGCTGTTAGTGAAGTTTTTAGATAATAAGTAGTCACGCAGACCATCGTATATCACGGACTTTATAAGTTTTGAACATATTGAGAGAAGTGCAACTGACCGGTAGTTTGAAGGTTCACGAAGTCTACTTTCTTTAAAAATTAATGTGATGTGCACCAGCTTCCAGTTTTCTGGTTTAGTGTCTCGGCAAATGTAAGAACATTGTATCAAATGGATTCACCAAACTAAAAGCTTCTTCTCTTAGTATGGCAGAATGAACCATATCCGGGCCAACAGAAATGCATTTTTTCAAGTAGTGTGGTTTCTGATACACCGAACCACATCTCAAGTTCACTTGTGAGAGTCCAGATGAGTTCAGGCGAAGCGTTCCCCGGTGTAGTTTCTACCGGACAGTTGAATTGTTTGAATATATTCTTCCAAAATGCCAACGACGTCATCTTTGTTGTTCGCTGAACCACTGTGACCTAATAGCTGGAAAACTCATAAAGTTAAGCGTAGACTCCCCAGATTACTTGATGTAGGTTGCTCTGTAAAGCTGACACATCCAACCGTTTGAAATTCCAATACCTGTCATGGGTAAGATGTTTCAGCAGAGTTTCGCTGGTAAAAATAGAGGCTATGACGGCGTGATCGCTTTTATCTAGGGAAGTCAAGACTGACAGGTTGTCGATTAGTAATTATTCGTTCGTAAATATGCAGTTTAATCGCGGAGGCATCTGACCGTTTCTCTACTACGTCGTCCAATTCACATTTTCAAGTACTCACCCCCAACATAGGTGTATTCAGTGAATCTGACTTTAGGAAGACTGAAGTCACCTAGAATCAGGGTGTGAGTGTATCCTAGACAATTATAATAGGCTAATCCTTCCAACATATGATTTCTGTACTCGGTGTCATCAATGTAGGTTGCTTACTCTCACCCTTTCTCTTTCTCCTGGTGATCGACTGGATCATGAAAACTTCAACAGCTGGGGAGAAGCACGGGATACAGTGAACAGCTAGGATGCAGCTGGATGATTTAGACCTCGCAGATGATCGGGCTCTTCTATCACACACGCAACAACAAATGAAGGAGGAAACGATCAGTGTAGCAGCAACCTCAGCAACAGTAGGTCTCAAAATACACAAAGGAAAAAGCAAGACTCTCCGATACAATATCATGCACCAATGAAATCACACTTGACAGGGAAGCTTAGGAGGATGCAGAAACCTTTACATGTGTAGGCAGCATCATCGATGAACACGGTGGATCTGATGCAGATGTGAAGACGTGAATCGGCAAAGCAAGAGCAGCATATTTCCAACTGAGGAACTTCTGGAACACAAAACATTTGTCAACCAACACCAAAGTTAAAATTTTCAGTACAAATGTGAAGACAGTCCTACTGTACGGGGTGGAAACTTGGGGAACTACGAAAACTATCATCCAGAAGAGTCTTGATTGATCCTGATGTTTTGTATCATTTTCTCAGGTAAGGCGTGTAAATGTTGGTGGCTCAATTTCTACAAGTTCAAACTTACTGTTTAAATCTTACCAAAGAATACTGGTTCTGAAGATCATCCGCCATTTGATACACAACCATCGTAGACTTCTTCAAACATTTTGCACAAGCCCCCAACTGTTAAAATTAACAGGCTTCTTCCTCCCGTTTGTACTACTTACGACCATAATTCTCACGTCTGAATAAACCTTGACGTACGCGTTTTTTAAGGTCATGGTTCATACCAAGTGCCCTATAAATTTACCTAATAGCGGTCATAAACTTGTTAAAAAGTTGTAGTGCACAAATATTTAACCAGACCAGAAACCCAACAGAATAACGCCGAGTTCGGATCTGGTGTACGTTTCCGATAGTCACATCGTGGATGCGATGACGTTTTTGAAACAGATTGTGAAAACTGCACTCATAATGCGATACCAAAACATAAACTTAATTACTAACTCTCGGAGACATTTGTACGAATGTAATCTTTTTTGACTTTATTTATTTAACAACCTTACTTGGGAGGCATACTGTAAGCAAAGTAATGTTGCACCTTATCGATCATGCCTTTAAAAATGGTGTGTACTTGCTCTGGAAGAAGTATATTATGGTTATTTCGCTATTGATTGAAACATAGACACTCAGTCGATAACTGCTGTCACACGAAATGACTTAACGCCTAGTCTCCAAATTCTTTCACATACCCACAGTCACTGATCTTAGTATTAACTCGTTTAATACTTAATAACTATATACCGACATATTCTACTTAGTTACCGGGCTCTTTACTCACTTAGCTTTCACTTGTGATTACTAATTCCGGTAAAAAATATCACGTGCTTCTACCAAACCAGCCTAAATATCGAAATCTGTAACCCCTATGTCTGACGAATTGGTGCTTGACAAAGTCGAACCTTTATCTTTTGAACTTTATGTTTCTTATCCACAAATATCAGTTACTATCTGATTTTCCGTATTACAACCCCCCGTTTCTTTAAGCAGCATGCCAACGGTACGACTGGTTGATATAAAAGGTATTATACCCACATACACTGAAAGGTTAACACTGTTCCCGTCATTATGATATACCATGACCCATATGCAAAATTTCATGAGTTAAGGTGTCTAATATTTTATCTGACACACAACGAAACTCTGATCGCTGTTGTAGAGATATAAGACGGTTATAAAACTGGCAATAAACTTAACCACTTAGCACCCTACATGCATAAACAGGTTGTAAAACATGAAAAATACCTCGAACAACTCACTAAAACCGAATGTGTTTTAGAATTTGTAGCTGAAGAAGTAAAGAAAAGAGTAATGTCTTCCCACAATACAGTTTTCAGATTGTCAACATATGATGATTAGAAGTATTTGAATTGTAGTATAAACTAGTAATCCCAGGAATAACGCAATTTAATCAAGAAGTATCAGATGAGCCCGAACGAATGTATTGTATTTGGAATTCAAAATTACAACAGTCATCAATACTAAGAAGTCATTTATTTATTTAGACATCACATCCGCCACAGCTCGAATTGAAGTGAAGGTGTATCTGTCCGATGGTGTATTGAATGTACACTCTGTATTATCTAGAATGCACTCATTAATATTAGAATCAACAACGGAAATTGGAACAGACTCACCTGGGTTCTAGAATTGTATACAATCAGCATGTCGGTTGTGTAGTGAAACCATTGATATTTAGAATTTGCATCATATACTTGTAGTGGATGTCGAGTCGTGGACGGACTATGATCACCACTACTATTCGATTACGCGTACAAATATGACTTGGTTCCCTTGATAGCCCGTAAACCAGAAGGCTTTACTAGTCCAGATCAAGTATATTTATTGGCGATCTCGTGGTATCGAAATAATACCGAGACGTGCCAAAGAGTACAAGCGAATAAGCAGTGCGTGAGCAAGCTCGAACCAAACAAGGCGGAGAGCGGAAGCAGAAGTGAAACTGATACAGTTAAACAAACACAGTAAAACAATCTCTGGTACAATTGGTTACAATAATAATAATTGTTTCCGTTATTCCAATCGTGTTCTTATCGAGACTGGCCGGTCACTACAGGAGTCCCCCGCTAGAAAGGGTTTACACTTTCGATATGTAGCGGTTTCGTTTGTGGGACTGATCGCGAAACGTGCAATTGTAGGACGAAGGCGTTGGCAGAACAGGAAGTGATCGTTGATCCTGGAGTTGCCACCAAAAGTCTTTGACGTAGAACGGTACCAGAAGGAACGTACTGTATTGATTGCTTGGATTAGCATGCTACACCAGAGTGGTTTGTATCCAGAATCTGAAGGTTGCGTTCGTAGAGGTCCGGACCAGAAACGCTGCAGACGTAGGACGAAACCAGATTGAGCCAAGGAACCAGATGCGACCAGGATAACCATGTTCGGGACCAAATGTATACCATACGTACTTGGAGCCAGAGAGATCGACTGAGTGCGTTGACTAGAGCGTGGGTGATCGGGCCAGCTTTCGCCAAAGTTGACTGAAGTCGACGATACCGTAACAGCGATGGTCGGAGGCGTAGGCTCGGGGTAAACACAAAAAAATGAGCGAAAAAGAGAAAAGTGTAGCATTCGTGTAGTATGGAGGTAGGGTCCTATACTGTATCCGCTGCTGGTTATGAGGTTAGTCGCGAAAGCGTACAGGTAAGCGTACTCGGCGACCGGAACGTGAGACGGTAGTCTCGTTCGAACCTCGTGAGCCTGCAATCTCATCCGCAGTCAAGGGCGGTGTGGTCTGCAGGTCTGGACGTGAGACGGAAGTCTCGTCCGTAGACGGGGCAGGTGACACGTACTGTTGACTGGGACGTGAGAATGAGGTCTCAGGTGCATCTAGCGTGGGATCCGAAGTAGATGTAGAAATCCCGCTAGAAGCTCTGATGGGTTTAACATTGGGTCTCGGCTTATCAGGTATAGCACTGTCATCGACGTGTGCTGGCTTGAGACGATCAATGCTGACTGTTTCGATGCGGCCACGTCGATCAACCTTGAAAGTCTTCTCGTGACGAGAAATCACGTGAAAAGGTCCTTCGTAAGGCTGTTGTAGAGGTTTGCGTACCGAATCTACTCGTATGAAAACATGTGAACAGGTAGATAACTCTCGAGGGAGAGCGACCTGTCGATGTTGTATACGAGTTGACACCGGAGTCAGTGTTCGCATGAATGCAGACAGTCGTTGGACGTAGTCTGATTCGCCGAACTTAGTGCTGCTCCGTGGTGTGAAAAATTCCCCAGGCAGACGCAATGTCGTGCCGTAAACAAGTTCAGCGGCGGAACATTGAATATCTGCCTTTAGACTCGTTCTGATTCCCAGGAGGACGAGCGGCAGGGTTTCGTACCAATTGTTGTTTTCGTGTGCTCGAAGAGCACTTTTAAGTTGGCGATGAAACCGTTCAACTAAATCGTTTGATGCTGGATGGTAGGCGGTAGTGCGTATGCGTTCCGTACCAAGCAGCCGTGTTAGTGAGGAGAATAATGCGGACACAAATTGTTGTCCTCGGTCAGTCGTGACAGTCGAGGGACAACCATACATAGCTATCCATCGTTCTACGAAGCGGTGAGCGACTGTCTCCGCCGTAATAGACGTGATGGGAATAGTTTCAGGCCATCTTGTGAAACGATCAATGCATGTGAGCATGTGATCATACCCGTGCGATGGTGGTAATGGTCCTACAATGTCTATGTGAACGTGATCGAAGCGAGCATCAGGCGTAGCGAAAGTGCCAATAGGGGCAGCTACGTGCCTGTGCACTTTTGATCGTTGACATTGTAAGCATTGCTTTACCCACATACGGACATCTTTATTCATGGACGGCCAGACGTATCGTGCAGCGATGAGGCGTAAAGTGGCTGCGATACCAGGATGAGATAAACCATGAAGGGTATCAAAGACGAAACGGCGATAAGCGGAGGGTACGATGGGTTGAGAGAGGCCCGTAGAAGTATCACATAGGATAGTACCTGAGCTAGTAGCTAGGGTACTTCCCGACACTGAAGGGACGTAGACTGTTGTGCTTCCGTGCATGAAGTATCGTTTGCTTGGGCGGCGGCCATAGCAGGTAGGTCAAGCACTGGCAAAGTAACTGCATTAAGTTGGATACGTGATAAAGCATCAGCAACACAGTTCGACTCGCCTTTGACGTGACGGAGGTCTGTCGTGAACTGGGAGATATAGTCTAAATGTCTGCACTCTCGTGGTGAGTAGCGGTCAGACTTGGTATGCAGAGCATACGTCAAGGGCTTATGGTCGGTGAATAAGATGAAATTACGACCTTCTACTGCGTGCCGGAAATGTTTGATGGCGCAGTAGGCTGCTAGCAGTTCGCGACCAAAAGCGCTATATCTCGTCTCCGTGGGAGTGAGGCGTCGTGAGAAAAATTCGAGGGGCTGCCAACTACCGGAGATATTCTGTTGCATAACGGCTCCTATGGCGAAATCCGATGCATCAACCGCTATACTAAGCGTGGCTGATGGGTCAGGATGCACGAGAAGTGTGGCTTGAGCTAGGGTTGTTTTGATATCTGAAAATGCAGTACGTGCGGCGTCATTCCATTCCAGTTTGCGTGGATTACCGCGAAGTAAATCGGTTAACGGTCGTAACTGTTCTGCCGCGTGAGAAATGAAGCGTCGGTAGAAGTTGACCAAACCGAGAAATGCCTTCAGTTCCTTGAGTGTGGACGGTACAGTGTACTCCATTATAGTACGTACTTTATCCTCGCAAGGTAGAATACCCTCATGCTTAATAACATGACCTAAGAATTTTATTTCCTTCTTCCCGAGTTCACACTTGTCGGGGTTGACTATTATTCCATTATCCGAAAGGCGCTGGAATAGTAGCGTCAGGTGTTGATAATGTTCATCTACGTTTGATGATGCGATTAGCAGGTCATCAATATATGCATGAACAAAATCTAGGTCTCGTACAATGCTATCGATAAACCTTTGGAAAGTTTGAGCAGCATTCCGTAATCCAAATGGCATTCGTAGGAACTCAAATAAACCGAAAGGAGTCGTGATAGCAGTTTTCTCTATATCTTCAAGAGCGACTGGGATCTGGTGATATGCTCGTACCAGATCGATCTTGGAAAAAATTGTCGTGCCCTTAAGTGATGCCGTGATGTCATGTATGTGGGGGATGGGATAGCTATCGAAACGTGTAGCTGTGTTTAACGCTCGGTAGTCCGCATGGTCTCCAACTAACCCCATCCTTTTTTCGAACCATGTGGAGAGGTGAGGCCCAAGGACTGTGAGAAGGACGAATAATACCAGTAGCTAGTAAATTGTCGAACTCACGTTTAGCGAAAGCTAATTTGTCCGGTGCCAGTCGGCGAGGTCTTGCCGTGACTCATGGTCCGCGAGTGACTATGTGATGTACCACACGATTGGTCACCGATGGAGTCTCCTCGAGAGGTTTAGTTAATTTGGGGAATTTCTGAAATAAAGCGTGGAATAAATCGTCACGCGAATGAAATACACCTGTGATTCGGTATGCGTTTGTGTGGGCTTTAGAGCCCATAAAGTTGCTGTTCGACGAAGTATCAATTAGCTGCAGCCTACGTGAATCGACTAGCAATTCATAGTGCTGTAGGAAACCGATACCGAGTATAGCTGTGGGAACATCGGCAATGATGAACGTCCACAGATACTGTCGTCGGTTGCTCAGGTTGACCGTAAGTTGTCGTGTACCATAGGTGGGAATGACTGAGCCATTCGCAGCGCGTAGTCGAAGCATAGTGGCTTGAGACTTACTGTTACCGATAGGTACGACAGAAACTTGGGCACCCGTATCCACAAGGTACCTAGCGTTGGTGCGATAATGGTGCACATAAAATAAACGGCCAACCTGAGGTGAAATGCCGGCGAGTACGGCCGCATTTACTCGCCGGCTGAGAAGTTTCCCGCCTTGTATGAGCAGGGAGCTCGACAATGACGGGCACCGGCTCCGAAAGCACGGTGAAACCAGCACCAACCTGGACTCGCTTCCGAAACCACCTTCTGGCGTGGCTTGGAAGATGCCCGCTTGGGGCGAGTCGTTACGGCCTTACGAGATTGTGACCTGGGTCGGGGGACGTAGGGGGCTGGCACATTTGCGCGGTCTCGGAAACTGAGACGAGTATGGATACATCTGTCCCTATCCCCATGAGCCGGAGGTCGTCTAGCATCGAGATCAATGTTAGAACGGGAAGTACTAGCAACCAAATAGTCGTCTTTGGTGTTAACTCGTGCTAGAATCTTATCTGCTATGAGGGCCACCTTGTTGAGCGGGGTGTCCTCGAGCAGAGCCGTAAGGGTTGGCTGGATACTGACTGGTAAGGCTTCGAGCCACAACTATTTGACTATCTCAGAGTCAGCTGTCATGTTTCCTGCAAGGGATTGCAGGCGCGTGAGGTGGTGGCTCGGCTTAGCATCACCCATAGGGTGACGTGCTAAAAGTGTCCTCAATCGTTCCTCTCTTGATGGGAGGAAATGTCGAAGGATGGCATCCTTAAGACGGTCACAAACGTTCGGAACGTTCGGATTGAGGACAACCTCACGGACAGCGGTTAGGTGATCCCCGGGCAATGATTCCAAAGCGTAGGCGTATTTCTGCCTTTGATTGGTTATGCGGCGGATCTGAAATTGAGATTCCAGTGCCGCGAGCAGACTTCTGGATCACGAGGGATGAAAGGAACCGGTCGAAAACTGATAACCTGTATCTCGGAGTCTATCATATTTATGTTATTCTTATCGTTATCTACCATATTAAGTTGCCAAAATACTATATATTGAAAAATATCAATACGAATATATGCAACAGATGTGGATAGATAAATAGACTCACCGGATTGATCTGGTTTGGAGAATTGGCCAAGTTTGACTTGTGCTCGATGGATTGGGTTACCAGCTGTATTGCGTGTTCCAAATACGGCTCACCAGTTGTAGTGGATGTCGAGTCGTGGACGGACTATGATCACCACTACTATTCGATTACGCGTACAAATATGACTTGGTTCCCTTGATAGCCCGTAAACCAGAAGGCTTTACTAGTCCAGATCAAGTATATTTATTGGCGATCTCGTGGTATCGAAATAATACCGAGACGTGCCAAAGAGTACAAGCGAATAAGCAGTGCGTGAGCAAGCTCGAACCAAACAAGGCGGAGAGCGGAAGCAGAAGTGAAACTGATACAGTTAAACAAACACAGTAAAACAATCTCTGGTACAATTGGTTACAATAATAATAATTGTTTCCGTTATTCCAATCGTGTTCTTATCGAGACTGGCCGGTCACTACATACTTTCCAACAATATCCTCCCTCACGAAATAATGTTGGGTCCTCATGTCGCAATGTTTTAGCCAATATGACATTTCCAGTTTCCAGTATCTTCTCAAATCTCACGCATGGACTACTGTATATCAGTATTTGGGAATAAACACTGATATATAATTTGAGGTATTCCATCATGTGACTTTGACTTGAATAAAAATCATGATACATATTCTTTTTAATATTCATATTAGAATACACAGATAGATATGCATTGATATATGTAATTAACACATGTGATTCAACTAGGCTTGATTTACCTGCGAAACAATCGAATAGAAAACATTCATCTGCCTCATATTCATTAGGATAATCTTGGACTTGATTTGGATTCTCTGTCTGTGCAAACTTCACTTCTGGGCAAGCTGGTTTTCTGATTATTTCGGTAAATTTTGCAATCCCCTCTGATTCATTATACCCCTGACTAGGGATTCTATTCAACATACATTGTTCGTGAGAGTATCCAACATCTGATACAATAACATCAGAAATATGACTACAATTCGACTCATTCGGAACATATTTTTCATATTCATTAGGAATATCATTAGAGATAAATTGAATGTGAGGACCACTGACACTTGATATGATATCATAATTCGATTCTTTTGAAATATTTTCCTCAAATTGATTAAGAGTTTCATTAGAGAATAATGGATCATCAGAGAATTCAGCATCTACCAAAACTGAATTTGGTCTTTGATCATGATTTGACTCATTTAGCATTCTATTCTCAAAGTTGTAAGAAATTCCATCAGAAGTATGTGAATTATTACGACAAACTATATCTGGTACAATGACATGAGAAATCCGATAAGTTTGTTGACTAAAAATTGTTGTCGCACAATGATTCTGGGTTTCATTCAACTCTGAACTGTTATGTGACGTTATATCACTTCTAGATAAAGATAAATGATCATTAGAAACATCCATCTTAGCATTAGTTTCAGCAAAATGAACCATGGTATTACAAACTGACTGAATATGTCCAGTTATACCACATTTAAAGCATTTAGAATTACGAAATATACATGAATTACATGGGTAAAACTTGCCACAGAACAGGCATTTACTAATCTCGTGCTCATCTCCATGGACTGTTTCAAAGCTCAATGAGGTATTGTCTGGATAACTTTTATTACGCATCAAACTGCGACGACTTGGTAACGTAGTGGGATTCCTGATGTTCTGTCGAGTCATTTTATCAGATTTTTCTCTCTTACCGCATTCAGAATTTGTATACTTTACATGATCCGACAGTAGTTGCTTGAGAGTTTCATAGGGGAGTGAAATTGGTTTGTCTGGAAGTGCCAAAGTCTTTATAAGGCTGTATGCTTCTTTTCCGATGAATGTAAGGAAATGGGCCACAATATTAAAATCCTCACCATCTTCCTTGGTCATAGACCAGATTTCGAACCTCTCTATGTACTCCTCAAAAGCATTAAAATCTGAATTTATATCCAACCGTTCCATCACAGGCTCAATCGCGACGCCAATATGGTGATCAGAAGTATTTGAATTGTAGTATAAACTAGTAATCCCAGGAATAACGCAATTTAATCAAGAAGTATCAGATGAGCCCGAACGAATGTATTGTATTTGGAATTCAAAATTACAACAGTCATCAATACTAAGAAGTCATTTATTTATTTAAACATAACACAACATTATCCAAAACTCATACGATGGACTACAATGCAATGTCATGCATGGAGGACAGCTGACAGTTGCATTTCCAGTAAGAACCGGAGTCAGACAAGGCTGTCTACTCTCCATTCCTCTTCCTCCTAGTGATTGACTGGATTATGAAGAATTCAACATCTGAGGGGAAATACGGAATACAATGGACTTCTCTGAATCAATTAGATGATTTGGACTTCACAGATGACCTAGCCTTCCTATATAATACACACGAACAAATACAGACGAAGATAACTAATGTAGCAGCAGTCTTTGCATAATTATTTACAAACAATAGCTACATATTTCATTTTTCAGAATGGTCAGAAAGTCGATGAAATAACATTTTTGGAGATAAAATGGAAACGATAGAATCATATAATATTGTCTTTCAAATTGCTTTTAATGGTTGGAGATAGTAACTAAGAGGAATATTACATTTTATAGACTGAGGTTGGGGAATGCGAAAATTTTAAGGTGGTGACTTAGAAGAAGAGGTGGTCTTTTTATGCCTAATCTTAACTTTCGTCAAAATTTCTTAACCTGACAATAAACCGATTGCCTTCTACTGATAATGTTCATCAAAACTAAACTGGTCAGTGTCTGTATCAAACGGTAACGAAACTGTGAATTTGAAATAACATGATGAAATAGTACCAATCCCAATAAGTCTAGAACTTTGACAAGACACAACCGAGAGCTCAACTTCGAAGTACTCAGTCTGAAATTATATTTTATTATTGTGATAGGTTTAAAAAACACAAAATACTTAACTCTACAGTAAATTTATTGGTTATTCACCACACCCTTCACACGTTGATTGTCTATATAGGCTGGGTGGAAATCCAATGGGGTTTCCCCGCGCAGGTTCGAATCCTTCTCGCGACGCCAATGTGATAATTAATAGTATTTGAATTGTAGTATGAACTAGTAATCTCAGCAATGATGCAATTTAATCAAGAAGTATTAGATGAGCACGGACGAATGCACTATATTTGGAATTGAAAATCAAAACAGTCATCAATACAAAGAAATCATTGTTTCATATAAACATCATACACTGCCAGAAGAATTAATACATAAATAAATGCGTACGTGTGGTACTCTTAGGCCCCTTAACCCAAACACAGTAGAATATAATTGCTATGGGTAATTTAGTATTTCAGTAGTATCGTATGTTGATCACTTTGGTTTTTTTATTGGCCATAACTTATTACAATATGGAAGTTTTTAATGTGGTACTGGCATACAAGTACACTAATGATTATCTTTTACCTATATGACCCTGCAATTATGACTCGCCATTCTCGGACCGTATAAAAAGACGAGAAGCTGAAAAAGAACTAAAACTAAGGTGATGGCAAGAAGGACTTCATGATTGTAAACTTTCAGGTGGTAACGTCTCGACAGAAAATGGTGCTGAAGCCACTTTGGGTGCATCACGAAGACATTTAAATGGTCTTTATATCTTTTACACAAATACACGGAGCTTTCGGAGCTACGTATGCAGATAGACCGGGTGTAATCGCTATCACTGGAACTTGGCTGAGGCGGTTATTAGACAGTAGGAAACTTGACTTTGGAGGCTTCACATTGTTAAGGGCTGACAGAATTAAGAAGCGTAAAGTAAGAGGAGTAGCTCTATTCATTAGAAATACTATCCTATTTATCATAGCTAATAAGATATTCAATGAGAATGGACGTGTGAATCCGTTAGTTGCCGGTTGAAATGCCAGGGACAAGAGCTGCTGATTGTTTTGGTCTGCCTTAGTCTAAACCATGAGTTGAAGGAGGTCTTGCTAGACGGTTTCAACACTTTGTCATCAAGTGCTTGATGTTTAATCTCAGAAAACTGGAAAAGACTGAGAACTGAATTGTCAGAATATTCTTTCAAACAGAAACTAGTTGACGATACAATCACATGTTCCCTAGTGCAACATGGGAAAGAAGCAACAAGGTACGACTCGGACTCCGAATCAATCCTAATAGATCTAATATTGTCTCATTACTAGGATGACGTCACGAACGCCTATCATATGCTGAACCTAGATAAAAGTTACCATGCAGTTCTAGACTTTGATATCCATATAGTTGTCAATAACAGGGATATTTCAGACTAAACCAGACCAAACGTATGTAAGGCAAATATATAGCACATTATACACTTAGTATCCTCAGTAGATTGATCAATAGAACCAGAGTCCCCCACTGAAATAGCCTGGGATTTATTCAACAATGTGAACATAAAAGGCAATACACCGTACAAACCTTGGACTACACCAGGGGGTCCCAGAAACCCTCCACTGTGATTCTCTGCCAGAGGAGAAAAATGTGGGAGAAATCCAAGTCACTGGGTACTGACGGGACGAAATCCCAATATCAGGAGGCTCGAAATATTCGTGCCTCGATCCTCCGCAAGTTCAGAAAGCTGTAAGAAGAAAAGCTAGTTAAAGAATCTATGGAACACACTGAGCGCTTATAATCGTATAAAAACCAAATGACTAAGACGAGAGGTAGAATTCCACCACTACAGTGTAACAGTAGTACTGCACTATTAGTGGAGGACGATTGTGGTGAATTGCAGGTATTTTCAAATAACTCTTACTTACGTTTTTTACTTACACCTGTAAGTAAGTAAGTAAGTAAGTAAGTAAGTAAGTAAGTAAGTAAGTAAGTAAGTAAGTAAGTAAGTAAGTAAGTAAGTAAGTAAGTAAGTAAGTAAGTAAGTAAGTAAGTAAGTAAGTAAGTAAGTAAGTAAGTAAGTAAGTAAGTAAGTAAGTAAGTAAGTAAGTAAGTAAGTAAGTAAGTAAGTAAGTAAGTAAGTAAGTAAGTAAGTAAGTAAGTAAGTAAGTAAGTAAGTAAGTAAGTAAGTAAGTAAGTAAGTAAGTAAGTAAGTAAGTAAGTAAGTAAGTAAGTAAGTAAGTAAGTAAGTAAGTAAGTAAGTAAGTAAGTAAGTAAGTAAGTAAGTAAGTAAGTAAGTAAGTAAGTAAGTAAGTAAGTAAGTAAGTAAGTAAGTAAGTAAGTAAGTAAGTAAGTAAGTAAGTAAGTAAGTAAGTAAGTAAGTAAGTAAGTAAGTAAGTAAGTAAGTAAGTAAGTAAGTAATAGAACTTATATGAAAGGTCAACTTATGTTAAATTAAGTGCTAACAAATGTGGTTGATTAGTTTTCACTTTACATATCATCCACAAACGATGGGGGAACAATTCACATTTCACTTTAGCTATGATCAGAGCAACATCCAAATCATTTCATACACGTTTGGCACTCCTAAATCAGACATTTTCAAGTTTGAATAAGTTGTAAGCTAACACCAGAAGTATGTATATAATGATTAGAATTATTCGAATTAACGTACTACCTAAGAATTCCCGACGATGGCTTTATTCAATATTATAATATAGCAACTTAAGTTCTTCTGACAATGCCATTTGAACATTATTGTTTAGTACCCGATAAGTAACAATCGGTTTGTTAGCATGTATTGATTTCATAAATAACTGATCATCAGATAGTAGTGTAGCGAACAGAACACGACTGGGAACAAACGAATGTATTTATCACAACATTACAGAATATCTCATTAAAATATGAGAACTATATAGTGAACAATTATTTTACAAAATAACAATCAATTATCTCAATTCGACTGTTTCTTCTTCAAATATCCATCCATAGTCTCCGACTACAATTGTTCATGCATTTTCGTATTAATTGCGTGCCATTCCCGTTCTCTCCTTATCGATCTTCTACTGAAATACATTTAATGCCAGACCAACACAATATACTACTTATGTGGATATCAGTAACCCACACCACACTAGGTCTATATCCTCTCTAACCTGAAACTCCTATTCAACTTATTAAGTAATAAAGTACATTCATTGAAATAAAGTAAACTTTATTGATTTTACAACTTACCTACTGAACTCTAATAAACTCAATAGTCTTAACTCATATCTAAGAATATGTGATATTATAATAATTACTAATATAATTTCTCTTTCCATGAATTCATTTATCACCCCATAGAAATTAATTCACCTGGAACCCAAAACAATTGTCAATCAACATCACAATCAGAATTTTCAATACAAATGTAAAGACAGTTCTACTGTATGGGACGGAAACTTGAAGAACTACGAAGACCATCATCCAGAAGACATAAGTGTTTATTAATAGTTGTCTACGCAAGATACTTCAAATCCGTTGGCCAGACACTATCAGCGACATTCTACTGTATGAGACAGAACAAACCAGATTCTATCCAGTGGAGGAAGAAATCAAGAAGAAGAGCTGGAAGTGGATAGAACACACATTAAGGAAATCATCCAACTGCGTCACAAGACAAGCCCTCACATGGAATTCTGAAGACCAAAGGAGAAGAGAAATATCAAAGAACACATTGCGTCGAGAAATAGAGACAGACATGAGAAGAATGAACAAAAGTTGGATAGAACTAGAAAGGAAGGTCCAGGACAGTGTGGGTTGAAGAATGCTGTTCGGCGGCCTCATTGGGAGTAACAGGCGTAAGTAAATAAACTAAACAAAAAATAAATTCATTTTCCTTTCTTTTTTCTTTTTCTTATTTTAATAGAATATAGGAAAAAAATGTCAGTAATAAATTCTATTTTTTTTTTGAAAAAAAACTAGATAAAAAGAAAATTTAAAAAAACTTAGTCTTTTTTTATGGAATTTTACTGCAAATTAACAGTGAACAATGATAAGTATCTATCTATCTATCTATCTATATATATATATATGTATATATGCAACAACAACCCCCCCCCCGATCACATTTAATTAAAACATCTAATTATAATAAAATATAATTAATAATGATACTGGTCTAATTATTATTATTATTATTATTATTATTATTATTATTATTATTATTATTATTATTATATATTTATACTATTTATGACCTAACTATATTGATTCCATTCAAGTTAGATTTAATTAAGAAATATTAAACAAAAGTGTTTTATTTTTTAATATAACTGTGAACTACTTTTTGTTCTGTTTTTTTTTTCAAAAATTTTTTATAAACCAAAATTAGAATGTTTATTTATTTCTAAAATAGAATTCCAATAAAACAACATTCCTGGTTTAGAAAATGAGATGAAATGAAGAAAATAGTATTACTGTTTTTTTTAATGATTTCAATATCCTACAAAAGTAATATTTTTCTGTTTGTTTGTTTGTTAAAAAAAATAAAAACTGGAGAAGATGGATAGTGGTTAGCAGTGAAATCCAGGACGCGCTTTTCGTTCTATTTGGGACTCGTCAGCTGGATTTGCAGGCATCTCAGAGTTGATGTTCATCCTGGATTCTACTGTTAGCCACTATCCATCTCTGCTTATAATGCTTGTGAATTAAGGCTATATCGAGGCAATACGCACAGTATGCATATATATGCCAATTAGAGACTGACCAGTTGAAGTCCTAAAACATCAATGGGAAGATTCAAACAAAAAATATTAAGTAAAAAATTGGAGAGTTTAACTAAGAGAATAATATTTATTAGAGAACAATTATTATTTCTTTACATGTCTTCATGAATAAGTTTTATTGAGTAGTTTTCTGCTTTTCTAATTAACTTTTTATTAGAGATCTATATGAATATACATTTATATAATAATGATAATAAACTCTATAAGGATCAAATGGTTATATGTTAGATAATATTACTGTGATAAATTTATAAGTGCTTATGAAAATAATCACAAATAATTAGTAAAGTAATTTTATATAGTTGAAATCATGAGTCAATTGAAGTTGGACCACTAAGGAAAACCTGGAAGAACTGGAAGGCCATTTCGTCTTATTGTGGGACTCCTCAGCAGCGCTCATCCATGATCCCGCCTCACGAGATTCGATCCCAGAACCTACCAGTCTAGCGTGCTAGCGCTTAACTACTAGACCACTCAGCCTGCATACGACGGCGCACTGCTTAGGAGTTCCACAATAGGACGAAACGGCCGTCCAGTACTTCCAGATTTTCCATGGTGGTCTAGCTTCAATTGACTCATGATTTCAACTATATAAAATTACTAAAATGTCCACAAAAACTCCTTCTGATAATTAGTAAAGTAATTAAAATTTAAAATGAATAAAATGATTAAGATTCAATGGTATTAATTGATAGATAGATGAAATGAAACAGTTATTTATTGAAATAATAGACTAATAATAGGATAAGAGAATTAGTAGTTTTGGTTCAGTCGAATACTAATAACATTTATGTAAGCACAAACAGACTATTATAGTTATGCAATAAGAATAGAAGAATAACTATGGGGAGATATTGACAAAATGAGAATGTAATGAGTTATTTACTTAAGCTGTATCTGAAGTAGACTTGGACATAAACCATGTGGTAAATTTAATGGAATCCAATGGATGAAATATAAGGCGTTGATCAAGCTCACCTGACGTCTTTCATCAAGTAGATGAGCTCTTCATTAACCTTAACTGTCCTTTGCCTAAACAGGTACAATTTTGTCCAGGAATTAAGTGGCGGATTCTCCCAATTGTACTTACATTGTAATTTGCGCCACAGGAGAAGTTGGGATGATAAACTCCCATGGATAGGACAAATTCAGGAAATCTATCCCAATAGTGGAATGTTTGTAGAATAGGGCACATAGTTTAGATGAGGCAAATACTTTTGTAGAGCTCTTCCTATCTACTACATTAACAGTTTGCTGTTATTTCTATTTAAGAGCTATAATTTCAGGAATAAAAAATCCTTCGGAACTGTCATGATCTCCTACTCTACCATAGCCTATTACATTTGTTTGTTGGTAAGTTTTAACGGATATCAATTCATGCCAAGTAAGTTGTTCATGATACTTAGCTCTTCTTCGATGATGTTATTGGAGCAAGTCAGTTTGACATGATAAGTTGAACTGTCCGCTAGTTTGCTTTTGTACCTGATAGGTATCAAACCATAAAAATAAGTGTGATATTTGGAAGATGTTGATTTTGTAGGCACACCTCCTTTTAACATAAATAAATGAAATCTTAAAGAAATGTTGAATAAGTATTTTGAGCATTCAGTGAGCTACTGAAATCCTTAAAACAATTTTTGGACTAAGTATGATGGGTGTTGAAATAAATGAAGAGAAGCTCGTTTAACTGTTTAAAACCCCGATAAAATCGGACTCCTGAAATTCCGTTTCAAACAAACTCCGGTTAGTTTGTTTATAAGTTTAACGATGTTAATCATAATATATATGAGTTAAAATCGTTATATTATGGTTCTAAATTTTGTAATACTAAGAAAATGTCTGATAAACGGATAATGAAATTCATTTCAGAAACCTGTATGATAGCGTGGTAGATTTGATTAGAGAAACGAGCGCAGCAACACTTTTGCTCACAGGACTAATGATACTTTTCATCTATCTGGATCAGGAATTGATGGGGTGGAATTCAAGACTGTGATATATTAACTACGTAACCTTCAACTTACCATTTTACTTTGATATTAGATAGTTTAATAACACCAATTATAATAAAACATTCACAAATTAAGATTGAAATCTAAATGGATCACACATACAACAATATAACCTTGTTAATCATGCATACACAACTAGTAATACATTGATATGGCAAAGATTCAATAGAGTTTGCTAACCATTAAAATAATTATATTGACAGAAAGTCTAGTTTTCGGCAATGATATGACTAAATCTATTGTGATATACATTAAAATGACACTTTGCATTTCGTTCATCAACTTGCCATAAGATTTGGTATTTTCATTTAGTAATATTATGAAATCTGGTAAAAAGTTAAGAGAGAAGACAAACAAAAAAAAAACCTACGTTTTTTAAAAAAAAGAAGAGATTATTAACTTTTGCATTACAAACTGTTATTCAATTGACAAAATACTCAAACTTAATTCTCATTTTGTTTAATGATGGGGATAATAATAATAATAATATACTCAATATGTAAAAATGAGTCATTTGACAAATATTTTATTATAATCACTATACTAAAACAATAATGATTATTATTAGAGTATTTTATGAATGCTATCGTTATTAATAAAAGAGTTAAATCATAATAACTGTTTTCGAAACTCCTAATGAAATAATTTCATCAATATGATGTTGTGGAGAATGTTAAGTTTTTGATGTTGGTTTGTTCTCTGAGCTGGATGGTTTGGTCGTGGAGCTTTCATCGTCCTTCTGAACACGACATCATCAGCACAAACTTCGGGTAGAAGTGAAGTGTTTGAATTTTTCCACATGTGATTCACAGCTTGTCCTCTGCACCTCGATGTTGATTGGTTTTTATTGACCTTAAATCTGTCATTGTTTATTTCTTTGTTTTGGTTGTATCTCCTATTGGTTTGATTTCTGTTCCTATGTTCCTGCATAATTTTCTTGATTGGTTGATAGATTGGATTGATTTCAATATGTTTGTTTATTGCTGATTGACCTGAGTACCAAGCTTCTAAAAATTCTCTGGTATTTTTGGAATTGCCTCTGTCCAAAATCTGCACGTTTTCCCAGTCGAATGTATGTCCGTAGTCGTCCACGTGTATTGATATGAGTGAAGAAATGTCGTGACGTTTGACTGCTAATTGGTGTTCATGTAGGCAAGTTAAGCTTTTGATTGAATCGATGTTAGACTACCATTTAAAATCTAGAAGCACTGGATGGCTTTTTTGTCCTAGTATGGAGCTTCTCAGCAGTGCATATCCACGACACCTCAGGCGGGATTCGAGTCCAGGACCATTGGTCTCGCGCACAAATGCTAAAGTTCTGCCCCACTAAGTCAGCATCCAAAGGTGTTAATGTCTAACTTCGTTTGTGACGAGAAAACATTCAAAATTAAATGTTACGTAATTGTTATTTTCTTTCGAAAAACTAAACAAACTCTTCTTCATAGTTGTGAAAGATAAATATCTTGTATACTATCAGCAACAGCGTTTTATGGGAGAGGACAAAACAGCTTCCTTCTGAAGAGGAAATTAGGAAAAGACGTTGAAAGTGGATCGAACATACAATAATGAAATCACCAAACTGCATCACGAGGCAATCTCTGACTTGGAATTCAGAAGGGAAGCGGAAAAGAGGAATGCCAAAGAACACATTACACCGGGAAATAGAAGCAGATATGGGAAGGATGAATATTGACTGGAAAGAACTGGAAAAGACTGTCCAGGACATGGTTGGATGGAGAATGCTGGTGAGCGGCCTATGCTCCTCGACGAGGTGTAACTGGAATAAGTAAGTGTATTAGTGTTGTTGAAATATTCAATACATACTACATAAATTCACTTGAAGATTCAGTAATCTGTGCATGATGATAGGTTAGCTTGAATGAAATAATGTAAGTTTTCAAAATAATTTGAATCGCTTACGGTTGTCTAGTGGTTGAAATCACTAAAACACACACCTAGCTGGTGATAAAATTCTGGAAAATAAGAAAGTAATTAAAACAGTCCTTTCGATAATACTGAAGAACTAAAAAGTTGATGCCAGAGGATAAATGGTGATAAACACTATGGTGACCATATGACAAAAATCAAACATGTCGTTAATACTGAATCAGCGATCTTATACAAAGAGGTCGTGACCAATGAAAAATTTATTTACTTTCAAAGTGATTTAATGATGCACAAGAACAGTAAAGGTAGAAAAACCAGATTTAATTGCGAAAAGGAATGATTCAAGGAAAACGTACTTACTTACGCCTGTTACCCCTTATGGAGGAGCATATGCCACCACCAGCATTCTCCATTCAACCATGTCCTGAACAATCCTTTCCACTTGCTATTCATCCAATTCATGTCTGCTTCTATTTCCCGACATAATGTGTTCTTTGGCTTTCCTCTTTTCCACTTCCATTCACGATTCCAAGTTAGGGATTGCCTCGTGATGCAGTTTGATGATTTCCTCAATGTATGTCCTATCCACTTCCAACATCTTTACAGAAAAAAATAGCTTATTTCGATGCGAAAATTGCACATCAGGTAAACTCTTTCCGAAACAAATTCTATGCAAAACGTAATACAATAACAAGTCACTTATATTTTGGACATTCATAGTAAGCTCTTAACTAAGTAAATGGATTATGGGCATATTGAATAAAAGATGTTTAAGTTTCATACAAACGTCTGATGAGATTAAGATTTTCATTTACATGGCTTTTTGACTATAATTTCACAACTTCATATCGTCAAAATCTCAGCGAGTCATGATATTAGTGTTGTAAAAAGTGCTGAGAATTTTTAAAAGAATTTATAGATACGAAATGACAAATGAAATGAAATTTATGTCGCAATAATATGCTTAAAGATCAAGAAAACTGATTATAGTTATTTCAAAAACTAATAAAGAGCTTAAAACCATTCTATGAGTCTATGTTTCACTGCTTTGAAATACGACATTGCTGATTTTGATGAACTGATTAGTTACTAATTACTAAAGGATAAAAACATGCAGTGTAATGTAGTATGAAAATATTAATATTTCCAATGGTATGCCATTTGCTACTTGTTTAATGGGATAAGACTGATACAAATCAATGTAATGAAGAAATTAAGACAGTTGATGAAGAATTATTTAGATACTAACACTGATTCGAAACTCATCAACACGATATCATAAATAATAATGAAATACACAGCATTTTCTGGTTAGCGTTTTTTTCTTTCTTCAAAGGAGAAGAGGAAGACCAAAGAACACATTACTCCGAGAAATAGAGACAGACATGAGAAGAATGAACAAGAACTGGATAGAACTAGAAAAGAAGGCCCAGGACAGAGTGAGTTGGAGAATGCTGGTCGGCGGTCTATGCTCCATTGGGAGTAACAGACGTAAGTAAGTAAGTACACAACATTTTAAATGTTTGATTAATAGATGAATTTGAATATAATAAGTCAGAAGTAGGTAACACTAATTAATCAATAATTTAATATCGATATAATCTACAAAATCAATAAATTAATTGTCAAAGCTTTCTTTTTTTTTGGGGGGGGGAGATAATTCACCACTGAATTATGTATTTGTTTTCTTTTTAACAAAACAATGTCGAGGTTGTTTGTAAAATGTCTAAAAATGGTTCCTATTGTCTAACATCTTCTATATCCTACAAAAAAAACATGAAAAAAAACTTATAAGGGTTTTTGGCGATTGTTAAATTATATAGTCAATAACAAGAAATGAACTTGGTCTAAACATACTGATGACCAGGGAATATTGAGCAGCTGTTTCTTCTTAGCATAGAAGTCCTAAGAAGTGAGAATCGAAGGCCCAACAAGGGATTGAACCCAGGACTTTTTGGTTTTGCTGTGAATTCTTAACCTTTAGGGCCACTGACACGGCATTTAATGGTTTAGTTTCAATCAATTCGCGTTATTTAACAACCACCTTTTAATTTCATTAATGAGTAACTGTAACATACTCGATATGGTTGAACTCCACTAATCAATTCTCACTAAAATTCCAAGAGTTACCTTTCAAAATTCGTTCCTAGTGATGACATGATTATTATTATTAAACGGGACTTCTGAAGACGACTGGGTTTTATACTTAGTATCATGGACTGATCTTGGTTAAACAACCACTGAAAACTAGAAAGCCCGGGACAGTTAGTCCGTCTTAATATGGGACTGTTCAATGCTTTCAGGTTATCAATGATTGTTTAATTAAAATAAGTCAATGATTTTAACTATAAAACTATTTTTGATTTAGATTGTCTACGCTTTGTAAAAGCGTAATGTTAAGCCATAGAATTTAATAAAAATTATTTTTGAGTCGAAAAAGAAATCATAATTCTAAATATTCCATTTTAATTTAACCTATATAAAGATTAGTTTACACTCGTTTTAGTTGGATTGTGTAAGGGGTACTAACATTACCTTACTGACAAAACAGAAGTAGGTGGAACAGAGGTTTGAATCTCCTACCTACCTGATGAAGCTTGAGTAATTGAATAATTAACCTACAGCTCTAATTGTAGACTATTATATCGATCGAATGGTGCATGCGTGCCCTGTTTGATAAATAACGTGATGATCCCCGCCAATCAGAGAATAGAGATTTTATCGGTCCGATTCAATGATACACGAAAAACTGTATGAGCAATCTTGAGTACTTATCAGTCCTGCTTTCTGCCTAGCCCAGACAGTTAAGTCCAGAACACCAATAACAGCCTCTGCAATACGAATCATTATTCTCAAACATACTGGGTTTATATATCAAACAAACTGACAACATAGTACCATAAAATAACATTTGTACAAGATTTGGCCAAATGTGGCTGTGAATAGAGCGAACAGTAATTAATGGACTAGGGATAACTCAAGAATGATAATTCGTATAATAGTGATCATAGGTCAAAATAAACCTTATGATAAGAGGAACACGAATACGAATAGTTTAGTTACATAACAATTATACTATAGGAAGTATACATATCACATAAATAGTTCTCAAAGTTACCATCATTGATATAAATAAGTCTGGTCTACTTCCAAGTCAAGTAATTGAAGTTCAATAAAATCAAATCAATTTAATTAAAATCAGAGCAACTTATTTTACCCTACTTTGATTTATGGTGTAACTTCGAAAAGGGTGTTGAATTGTCAGATTATTAAAATTAGTTTTCAAGGAGACTTATTAGATTTTACTCTAAAGTATACTTCAAAGATGATTTCTACATCATAAACTCTAATTAACTGGATAACTATCGAAAACCAAGGATTATTGAATAACTATTTCTAGTTAGTTAAGAACTTTTCAGTAATGCAGAACTTCAAACTCAAGATATTAAAATCTCGCAACACCAGTGATACAACTGAGTCACTGAGTTGAAATTCAGTAGTTCATATTTATAAGTTAATTGCATCCATGATTTATCTAGTTCATCACTGAATGTGAAAATTTATATTAGATTAAAAATAATAACAATCCTATCGATAGTAGGCCTAGACAAGACTGTTTTCTGACTTCAAATTAAGCATGATACCTGAGTTTGAAAATCTACAGTAAATTACTGTAGAAAAAGTACATATATATCTCTTTCAGAACATACTTCAATCTTCAGCAGTAAAGATAGGAGGTCAATTGATACTTTAAATGTCGAAATCGAACAACATTTCAACGAGGAACATGGAAAAATAGTATTACAAGAGAATTACACATCTTAATTTAAAATAATGTTAAGTTACATTATGAATAAAGAAAAATTTCTACTATTCTGAAGGAAAATAGTTAAGTAATAAAAAAGAATTATGACAAAAGATTACATGAGAAAATAAGTAAACGTAATTTTGAGTCCCACCGGCATTAGATGACCTGTTCCGTTGTTCTTCAATGTTGGTGATTACCTTGCCTTCCTTGCATTTCACTGGTCATTCTGGTTTACGGTAATTTCCAGCGAGTTTCTTTGTTGTATCATACAGTTGTCACATGTTTCCTTCTCTCACAGCCTTTTCCGCTGTCATTGCTAAATCTTACACATATTCACGTTTGTTGGTAATCAACAACATTCAAGAACAACGAAACAGCTGGGTAGAACACTTCAAAGAACTATTGAATCAACCAGCTACACTAAATTCACCCAACATCAAAGCAGCACCCACGTACCTCTCAATCGATGTTGGCCCACCAACAATTGAAGAGATCAGCATGGCCATCAGACAAATAAAAGGCGGCAAAGCAGCGGGACCAGACAACATCCCGGCAGAGGCATTGAAAGCAAATGTAACAGCAACTGCAAAGAAACTCCACATCCTCTTCAGTAAGATTTGGGACGAAGAACAAGTACCAACAGACTGGAAAAAAGGACTTCTGATCAAAATACAAAAGAAAGGTGATCTTAGCAAGTGCGACAACTACAGGGGAATCACTTTTCTCTCAATACCAGGGAAAGTCTTCAACAGGGTATTGTTAAATAGGATGAAGAATTCCGTGGACGCCCAACTTCGAGATCAACAAGCTGGATTTAGTAAAGATGGATCGTGCACAGATCAAATCGCAACTCTACGTATCATTGTGGAACAATCGACCGAATGGAATTCATCACTCTACATCAACATCATCGACTACGAGAAGGCATTTGATAGCGTGGACAGGAAGACATTATGGAGGCTTCTTTGACACAACGGCGTGGGTGAGAAGATAGTCAATATCATACAGAACTCCTATGATGGATTTAACTGCAAAATCGGGCACAGAGGACAACTCATCGACTCATTCGAGGTAAAGACCGATGTCAAGCAAGGTTGAATACTCTCACCCTTTCTCTTTTTCCTGGTGATCGACTGGATCATGAAGACGACAACATCTGGAGGAAAGCACGGGATACAGTGGACAGCTAAGACGCATCTGGTCGATTTACACTTCGCAGGTGATCTGGATCTTCTATCACACACGAAACAAAAACTGCAGGAGAAGACGACCAGTGTAGCAGCAGCCTCAGCAGCAGTAGGTCTCAATATACACAAAGGGAAAAACAAGATTCTCTGACACAACACAACATGTACCAATCGAATCACACTTGACAGAGAAGCTTAGGAAGATGTGAAAACCTTTACATATGTGGGCAGCATTACCGATGAACACGGTGGATCTGATGGAGATGTGAAGGTGCGGATCTACAAAGCAAGAGCAGCATATTTACAACTAAAGAACATCTGGAACTCAAAACAATTGTCAACCAACACCAAAATCAGAATTTTCAATACAAATGTCAAAACAGTTCTACTTTACGGGGTGGAAACTTGGGGAACTACGAAAGCCATCATCCAGAAGACATAAGTGTTTATTAACAGTTGTCTGCGCAAGATACTTCGGATCCGCTGGTCAGAGACTATCAGCAACAACCTACTGTGGGAGAGAACAAACCAGATTCCATCCAGCGGAGGAATAGATCAGGAAGAAGCTCTGGATGTGGATAGTACACACATTGAGGAAATCACACAACTGCGTCGCAAGATAAGCCTTCACATGGAATCCTGAAGGCCAAAGGAGGAGAGGAAGACCAAAGAATACATTAGGCCGAGAAATGGAGACAGACATGAGAAGAGTGAACAAACGTTGTTTAGAACTAGAAAGAAAGAAAGACAGTTTCAGTGGGTTGGAGAATGGTGTTCGGTGTTCTATGCTCCATTGGGAGTAACAGGCGTAAATAAATTATATATATATATATATATATATATATATATATATATATATAACATCAAAAAGTAACTTGAGATTTCTAAGATTCAAAGAGGTGGATTAATATTCAGTGAGTGAGAGAGGAACAGGAAGATAAAAATGATATGCTTATCAGATTTGTGAAGAAACACGAAAAACAAAATAAAATGGACTCTGAACAGGTTGCTCATAACCGTTTTTTTTCAAAATAATCTACACGATCAAAGGAACAAGATGAAAGAGGGTGTGAATCGAAAACGTACTCACCATTGAGGCGTTGACTATCCACTAATTCATGCCCGAACTCTGAAGGAGAAAACGAGATGTGAAACCTCTCATTATTCCTTGTCCCTTATTTCTTTCTGAAGTATATTTTGGTCTTATTATTGTTTTGTAATTTTAAACCGTAATCAGTTATTTCACTTTTGTATTGGTTGTTTGAATCTTCTCATTGATGTTCGAGTCCCGGAGTGAACACTGATTCCGAGATTCAGGTACATTTATCTGCTGAGTCCCTGAGATGAAATTCATCCTCTTACATACAACGCTCACAGACTAAAAAAACAGAAAAAATGCTGAAAAATTCTAGATATTACACTTACTGTAAACTGAAAAATGGATGAATAATTTTGTTAAAAAGATGAGAATTAAAAATTAAATTCAGACTAGGTATGTTAAATCTAGCGTTAGTCTTCTTCTCCACATTAATCATATATTTACAAAAAAAGTATTATCTAAAATGACATTGGATTAAAAGTTCCTATTATAAGAATTAATGATATAAAAACAAGACTTACTGTTAAGGTATGTAACCAAGTTTAGCTACAATGTGATAAATACATTCTTCTCTATCTTGAAATTTAGCATGAGTAAATGTACTTTTATGATCATAACCCGATATGACACATTGATAAATAGATCTTTGTTTTATTCAATGAATAAAACAGGCTATAACAGGTAAAAGTAGTTGACCTGAAGAGATATTTTGTATTTTTTTATTGCATGTTACAACAGGAAAAATCCAACTTTATTCCTAACTTAATATTACATGAAAATAAGCAAGTGGTCCATGTATAATTACTATTTTCGTCATATTTGGTCCAGAGTTTGAGTCTCGCTTGAGAGGGGGCTACGCACTGGAGGAGAGGCCCCATACTAGGATGAAATATACTCCAAGTCTCAATGGATGTCTGGTTAAGATCAGTTCGCGATCTCAAAGAAAGAAAAAAAGATAGTTGAAGAAGGATATTTATCCATGTTCATCAAGGTAGGATTCAAAATAAACATGCCTCAAACCAAGATGCCACACTACATCAACACAATGTGAGAAAATTAACAAAGTTGAATGTTAAATTAATCGAAATGATGGCAGTAAACTTATACTGGGATATTGAAGTTCAGTCAATAGTCATAGCATAGTGGATGAAAATATTTCAGTATGCTTAATTTACTGATAATACACTATATAAGCATTCCAATTGTCTTAAGAATTGATTCTGTTTAACCGGATAAACAGAACATTAACATATGATATACTATGTGCCAGAAGAAAACTAACGACAACTTAGATAAAATGAATACAAAAGGTTTAAATACTTAACATCGTAATTATGAAAATAACCAGTCAACTATTTCTGTATTGTAATGACCTGCTTTTTACAGAATAAGTATCATATGTTAATAACTTTCCTTTTTAATTGGAAACTATTGTGATCACATTCAGTATATGCGGCGAAAATTTAGATTTCTACAGTGATAGTGCTGCTTTGAAGGTTTCATGAGAAAAATCCTTTAATTATTTATAAAGATTTGCATTTGTTTCCATTTTGTTGATATTTACATCTCATTGCGATTAGCTTAGGTTTGGTTATGAGCCGCTTGAGTGAATAACGCAATTGTATTACCTAAAGTAATAATATCTATGATGTATGTTTGTCATAGTGTTGTCTTTTCCACTGAACATGAGTTAATGTTTGAAGTGATAGTTATTTGACTCAAATTTTGATGTTAAGTGCACGTGAATTCAGGTGACGAACCTTGAATAAAACGAATAGAGGGTAGTGAATTCTATTGTTAGCCAAAATTTAAAATATAATCATCAATAATTCATTTTCAGAAAAATCAACAGCATTTGGAGTAGAATAGAAGGAATACATTTTATTTCATTGTGTCAGTTCATAACCTCATTTCAATGTGCACTATTAGAATATAAAAATTACTGATAAGATATTATGTAATCTAAATTGTAGGAAAGATGGTAATCAGTAGTAAGCTAATGCAAACAAATAACAAACTATTGTAGAGAAAATCATAGGAATCTACCAACAATTATTCTTATGAGTGTCAACAGCATTTTTATAATAACAGAAACTAGATATATTCAGTAGTTAATCAAATATGAGTTAACTGGAATTGGGATTTATTCTCTTTTATGAACCGCTACGAATAAGCAAAAATACGAAATTCACATCGGTGTAACCAAACAAATAACTTCATTGCAATGCTATAAATTAAAACACATTCTATGCAATCCAACCAACAGTTGAGTTAAACTAAGTATGTAGGTAAATTATTTATTTATTTAAACACATAAACATTTGTAAAAGGAAAGACTAAATATACATGCGCCACACAAAACATTCGATTTGTGTGAGGGGTGGAATACTGTCGAAATGTCTACAATGAAACACGTGGTTATATTACAGTATCAATACCTGAGCTTTTGACCCAGAGGTCTAGTCTACAAGACAGTGAAACAACGTTAGGAGATACAGTCACATGGTAGCTGGTGATCAACAATAGGTTCATATACCATTTGTTCCCTCAGGATACTGGAGCCTATGTACACCATTAGCTCGGAATCAGGATTTTCCAACTACCTTAGATGGATCTTCCATATCCACCAACCTGCTTCGATCGCTCGACATTCGCTTTCAGTTCTGTAAACAACATCCTTGCCGCGAGAAGGACTTCCCTGGTAATGGCTGTATACGCGTGGTCGTGAGAGCATTTCGAGGGGGATAGTTGACTCTCCCCACCCTTGACCATACCAATGCATTTGAGGGCATGTAGGTAAAGGCTAGATCCAACTACCGCTCAGCTGTAAGAGTTATATTTGATGTAGGAACGATGAGAACTAGGTGTTAGAAAAATAAAACATGACTTAACTCCATGAAATCGTTAACGACTGAACCGATCTGTATTGGTAGTTATAGACCACTTTGGTTGAGGTCTGCACAATTAATATTTGAGGATTTCGAATTGGTTTCATCTGAAAGTTCAAAGGTAGTGCTTAACCTTCGTTTCAATTGTTATATAATTAAGTTAGCCTATTCAGGGAATTCAAGTGATCAAAGATCATCCTTTTCAGGTTAAGGTCTCCTTTACAATATCGATAAACGCTTTGCCTCAACGAACACTTAAAAAACGATGAATCACATAGAGGACTAAGTAATCTCATTCTGAAAACAGCCAATTATTATAAGTCAATCCAAATAGTTTACTGTAATAATTAAAACATGGTTTAAGGCTAATTTTCTGATACATAGTACTTTTATAAAAATAACCAAGTATTACCTATAGTAAATCCTTTTTTCATAAAAATACATATTGTTTAAAAATTTGTCTTAGTGTAACTGCTTTTATACCGAAAGGTATCCTAAGAAATAATGTTCCCGTGTTTGCAAGCAAACCACAGAGTGCTAACTAAAATAGTCAAGAGTTCAGTCTTGGCCAACTTCGTCCAAACCTGTTACATAGTCAATGAAAAATCACTAGTCACAGTATTCTATCATATTAGTAATTAACTGATGAAATCCGACAGATTTGAAGTGCCACAAACCCCAGAAGCAATAAATATTCGCATTAAAAAACCAGAGTTTTGTGTACAAAAATATATGCTCAAACGCTTCTTTCACTTCGTTAACTTCAAACACGATAAATAAATAGCCGTCTTAGTCACAAGATGATCTAATTTAACCCATGTACAGAAAGCCTTCCCATTTGTAATGTCGCAGCTTGAGTTTACTTTCTTCAAACACTACTGTTATCAATATTTGTGTCGTTAACTATTGTTATTATTAGTTGTGAAGACATACGAAGAATTTAATTAGTACTCATCGCTCTCTACCATTCCTTGCCTAATGCATGTCATTCTATGCATTGCATTATCTTTAACCAACCATTCGATCTGATTTGTAGTTATATTATTTCCATCGCCCTATAATTTCATAATTTGACTGCCGAAGTGCCTTTAACACATCAGTCAACAGGAATGTAGGGATAAGTGAAGACAAATAAATCTACGAAGATAACCAATCACAAGCATGGTCATTAGGATAAATTGATTAAGCGCCTGTTGAGTGATTGAATAGCTCACTCCTACAGAGAATTAAGAGCCGGTGATACTGTCGAGAACGACAAAACTAGATTTGCAATTATTAAACCATCTAAGTCGGAGAATACAACAACACCAAAAATATAATCTTTTTGATAAGCAATAATACATGCGTAAAAAGTGTTATCAGTGCCTAAAAAAATTCACAATGGAAGAGTGAATTAATGAAAAAAGAAAGCAATAACAGAAGAATGAAGAATCCAAAAAAGTTGTTAGACGGTCTTCGATAGTCACTTATTCACAAAAGGTTATGTAAGTGTATAGAAGTAAAAAAAGAAGCGTATAGATGGGATTACAGGGACAAATAACATAAAAGTGACAAGCGAAAAAAATATCACCGTTAAATAAAACTTGAAATAATTCAACAACAACAAAAAAAGAACACACCTTCATTACCAAAATACCCTCTCATTTAGCTGACTCTAAACTTAATCAAATGACCAAAATGTTTCTATGCATAAAAAAATATGATGAGCGAAATGAGTGGTAACCGGAATAAGGTTCTTCTTTTTTTTTAAAAAAAAATCAATCAATAAATCAATAAAAAATGAAAACAAATACAGAAAGAATAACCGAAAGGAAATAGTAAAAAGTAAATAAATTCAGTTGTTCGATTTATGGAAGTCCTTTATTATCGTTATCATCATCATCATGATAAGTGTTCTTAATTTCTAGAGAAATAAGAAAATTTTGTACAAAAGTTATCATTAACAAAAATTTCATCTATAACTACAGTGTGTAATACTCCATACATACATGCACACACACACACACGCACCACAGCATGAACTACACTATTTCGACCTACTATTACTACTACTACTACTAGTACACATACACAAACAGCATGATAATATTGAAAAATAATAAAGAATGAAAATACATGGGTAATTTATAACGACAAGAACAATAACAAAGGGGAGGGAAAGAAGAGGAGGCAGGGGGAGGGAGGGAAATGCTCAAATTGTGTACAGTTTAGTGTATTTTTTTCATCTTCCATCTTTCCACATATATGTATTCTAATATGAAATGATATAATTTCATTTGCACGATGATGATGATGAGAATTATGATGACGGTTCATTGAAAAAAAGGGATCCAATTGGAAAAAAAAATATTGAAAAATACAAAACAAAAAAACAAACAAACTATAAAATGAATGAATGCAAAAGAATAGTTCACCAGTTTATTATTAAGTAATCATAGTCTGGCGCATACACAATAAGAAAATTTCTTTATGTAAAATAAATTTGATGCATTTTTTTAAAAAAAGGGGGAAAAGTAGATCAGAAAAATGAAAGAGTGTTATCTTGAAAATATGGGGTATTATGTATAGATATATGAGATTTCTTTTTTTTCTCTCCCTCTATTTCTCATGAGTATTTTGATCGTTTAGCATATTTCGGAAGCACATTAGGCGAGTTTTGAGATTCAGCTGTTTGTTTTTTTTATGAAAAAGTGAAAAATTAAGAAAAAAAACCTTAATGAAAATGATAGAACAGAAACTATTTTAAAACAAATAAAACGTCATTAGATCCAAGTTTAATTTTGCAACTATAATGAATTATGGACTTGATATAACGAATGATTAAAGATATTCTTCTCTCCCTGCAATATACACTATGATAATAATAGTTTGGGTGATCGAGTTCATAATACTGTTAGATTGGACACTCCAAAAACGGCACACAATACAGAGACTAGATCATATTATATCAAATACATGATTCATTACTAGGAATAGAGAACCAAACTAAATGCTATAACAATACTTTATTTCACCTAACTATAAGCGAACACTCTTGGTGAATCCGGAGTACAATTCAATGAGAGGAAAGGAAAACACATGTTTAATAGTCAGTAAGCTATGTGCTTGTTTGTTCATACTCTGTGACCCATTGTTTACTTCCATCACCACAACGTCACGGTTTGAATCTCGCTCCACTCAATTTCAGAATTTAGACAACTGCTTAATGCGTATTATGTTAACGCTTATGAAAAATATATTATATAAACTTATGTACTTTGCAAATGAATTAAATTATATTCACCCGGGAAGATCACTGGATGATTTGTACAATTAATCTTGGTAATTTTATTCTAATCTTATAAACGATGTTAGTTAAAATGATTTAATGCTTTGTTTAAGATGACTGACTGATTGTGTACAATTGCACAATTACAGATTTCAAAAGAAAATTACAGTGGAATTCAACGATCACGATTCACCTAGTTTCACTTGAACATTGTCATATTGAAAATGGGATTACTAGCTGAAAATCCCCAAGTGGGATGAAAAACGCATGCCTTATCTTCCACTACTAGCTTTAATTCATCTATATTAAAGAATACATGAACTAAAACACCGCTTTGTTGGATATTCCATGACGATTTTAAGATGATTATGTTCCAGAGATTAATAAAGGATGAATGTAGATATGACAGAGACTAATGACGGCTTTATTTATCCTTGTTATATAAACATTCCCATTAAGAAATACAACAGTCTGAATAAATGTATGTATGTCGAAACCCATTGGACACAAACTGGGCAACAAAGGTTAGGTACAGGAGAGATGCTGCTGTACTCCGGTCACGAAGGGGAAAATGCTTTACACACTCAGGGAGTTGCTCTAATGCTGCCCAAAGCAGCAAGAAATGCACTTGTGGGATGGGAATCTCATGGACCCAGGATAATGAAAGCATCATTCAGAACAAAGAAGGAGGGGATCACAATGAACATTATCCAATGTTATGCACCCACTAATGATAGCAACGACGATGATAAAGATCAGTTCTATGAAAGGCTGCAATCAACTGTAGCAAAGTGCTCACGAAAGGACCTCACCATCCTGATGGGAGATCTAAATGCTAAAGTTGGAGTGGACAACACAGGATATGAAGATATAATCGGACGACATGGACTAGGAGAAAGAAATGAAAATGGGGAGAGACTTGCAAACCTATGTGCTTTCAACAAATTGGTTAAGGGAATATGAAACAACTATATGATACAACGAAGAAATTAACAATGAGATATAGAAAACAAGAGAGACCAGTCAAGGACAAAGAAGGAAAGACAATCACTGAGATTCAAGAACAGAGGAAAAGATGGGCAGAATACTTCGAGGAACTGCTGAATAGACCAGCCCCATTGAATCCACCGAACATCGAAGCAGCCCACACTGACCTTCCAATAGATGTTACTCCACCAACCATCGAAGAAGTCAAGATGGCCATCAGACAAATCAAAAGTGGGAAGGCGGAGGACCTGACAATATACCAGCAGAAGCACTGAAGTCAGACATTGAAATAACTGCAAACATGCTTCACCTTCTATTCAAAAAGATTTGGGAAGAGGAACAAGTGCCAACGGACTGGAAAGAAGGATATCTCATCAAGATACCAAAGAAAGGAGATCTGAGCCTATGTGAGAACTACAGAGGTATCAGTTTGTTATCAGTACCAGTAAAAGTTTTCAACAGAGTGCTGCTGAATCGGATGAAAGACGCAGTAGACGCCGAACTAAGGGATAATCAGGCTGGATTCCGTAAGGATCGGTCGTGCACAGACCAGATTGCGACACTACGGTCAGCTGACAGATGCATTTGCAGTAAGGACCGGAGTCAAACAAGGCTGTCTACTCTCCATTCCTCTTCCTTCTAGTGATTGACTGGATTATGAAGAATTCGACATCTGGAGCGAAATACGGAATACAATGGACAGCTCAGAATCAATTAGATGATTTGGACTTCGCAGATGACCTAGCCCTCCTCTCTCATACACACAAACAAATGCAGATGAAAACAGCAAATGTAGCAGCAGCCTCCGCATCGATAGGTCTCCACATTCACAAAGGAAAAAGCAAGACTCTCAAATGCAACACGGAGAACACCAACCCAATAACACTTGATGGCGAAACTCTGGAAGAGGTGGAAACATTCAAGTACCTGGGGAGCATCGTTGATAAACAAGGAGGATCGGATGCAGATGTAAAGGCGAGGATTGGCAAAGCAAGGGCAGCATTTCTACAATTGAAGAACATATGGAACTCAAAACAACTCTCAACCAATTTCAAGGTCAGAATCTTTAATACGAACGTCAAGACAGTCCTACTGTATGGAGCTGAAACGTGGAGAACTACTACGACCATCATCAGGAAGGTACAATTATTTATAAACAATTGTCTACGCAAAATACTCAACATCCACTGGCCGGATACTATCAGCAACAGCGTTTTATGGGAGAGGAGAAATCAGCTTCCAGCTGAAGAGGAAATTAGGAAAAGACGTTGGAAGTGGATCGGACATACATTGAGGAAATCACCAATGTGCATCACGACTCAATCCCTAACTTGGAATATTGATGGGAAGCGGAAGAGAGGAAGGCCAAAGAACACACTACGCCGGGAAATAGAAGCCGATATGAAAAGGCTGAATAGTAACTGGAAAGAACTGGAAAGGAAGGCTCAGGGCAGAGTTGGATGGAGAATGCTGGTGAGCGGCCTATGCTCCTCGACGAGGGGTAACAGGCGTAAGTAAGTAAGTAAGTAAGTAAGTATGTCCGTATTGCTCAAGCATTGCTAACAACAAATATATTATATGTATATCGTTGTAGAAAAGAAATATAAGTTGCAGAACTATTAGAATAAGATCCTCTTGTCGAACCCTACTCTCTTTGTCTTCTATCTCCAATAAATGCTTTCTATTTTTGTTTATTTTATTTCGGTGTCGGGTCATTTTTAGAAGATAGTAATTAATAACTTGTGTAATTATCATATTCTACTATGATACTTTGATATTGCCTTTATAATATATCTTCTAAATGAACGTTTGATTTGGTTTCCTAAGCTCTTCTAGTAAACCATAGACTAAATCCAAATGGCAGCTTGAACACAAAAGGCGCGAAATATGGAAAGAACGCTTTACTCCCAAGGTTCCTTTATGTACAGAAAATCTAGGTTATTTATAGCATTTTAGATGGCCTTGGGCTCTTGGAAATTTTTGGAGCGCTACGGAACATAGTAACAGGATAAGTAATCATTCGATCAGAAATGTGACATGTGATTTCTCACTTTCTAGAGGTTCCTGATAAGCTTCAAACAAATGTTCATTGGATGAGATGTTTCTCAGAGTTTTCAGGGCTCCTCTTAACTTTTTTCGAGGAATTTTCTCGGTCTCCCCAACACTTAACATCAAACATTAAATTGTAATAACCGAAGACGGGTAATTAAGAAGATAATAATAATAATATCATGAGCCGATCTAAGCTCGACCACGATTAAAAATCTGAAAGCACTAAACGGCTTTTTTTCCTTATATAGGACTCCTTCGTAGTGCTCATCTATGATCCTTTACGATGGAATTCTACCCTGAATCTTTTGCCTCGCCCAAGAACGCTTAACCTCTAGACCACTGAGTCGACACTCAACGAAGTTAATGTTTAGCTTCAACCAATCCACGATGTCACACGATCATAATCCACTGTTTTCGGTGCATAACTGCTTTACAACCGACACGGTTGAACTCCATTGGTCACGGCTTCTCACTAAAAACCTAGGTTTGCAATGATGGTCGAACTTGTATCGACTAATGATTTTTAGTAAAACTCAACAATCTCCACGATCTCATACTGAAAATAATAATATTCGACAAGTAGTAATTAAAGTATCATATAGAATGAAACATAAATATGTTATGAATAAGTATTGATCGCTAATGAAAAACAGTACATACATAGATAACCAGTGAACTAACTAACCACCTATGCATGCATAAAAAGTTAAAGTACTTTCCACTTTATTATGAACACAGAGATTTAAGTTTTGAACAAAATAAAAAAAAACAAATAGTAAAGTGTCATTTACAACAGCTAGGAAACAAAAAATAATAACCGATAGATTTCTTTTTTTTTTGTATCCAACTAGTTGTTTGTTTTTCTCTTTAAGCAATTTCATACAAACTCTTCCATATTTCTGAAAGAACAAAGATACCAGTTCGTTTCAGCTGCTTACAACCTGTATTCGTATAATTGTAGTACTAGTGTTTTTTTTTTCAAGAAAAAGTGACACGAATATATATACGTGTGTATCACTCTTTTTAGTTGATTTTAGGAATTTATTGTAGTGATATATATATATATGTCTATCAGTAGCCAGAGGTGAAAAGTTACGGAGTTGGAAGTGAATGATCGAATTACTCAAATCTTCCTCAATTCAAGGGATCATAAATTTTAAACTTATTTTTTAAATTAAAACAAGTGTGAAACATTTGTTTCTTATTAGCATAGATTGTGATATCTACACTATTCAAGGTGAAGTTATTCCGTCATCTTTCTTAGTGTAACTAATCATGTTCATCAAACATAATATAGTATTAGTGACAAATCTATATTGTCAAAAGAATTGTGACAATAACATAACATATTGCTTGCCATTAATGATCTATTTTGACATGGTTTGCAGTATCCTATAACAAATGTTCAGTTAAAATAATTCCTAAATCACATCACTTCGAATAGTGTACATACTTATTTGGTATTAAGTTGACTATAGCTCGAAACTGAAGGCGCATTAATTATAATTTTTGAATGATAATAATATTATTATGGGACAGCTTTATCTCTAATTTAGATAAATTATAATTAAACTTAAATAAGAAAGAGAACGTCCAGAATGTAAAAATTAGTAGTTAATACTGTTAATAATGGGCAAGATTTTAAACACAATACACAAAAAATAGAGAACATACATTCACAATAAGCTGAAACTGTATCCATATTTATACATGATGACTGACTAACAAGTACAGGTTGAGTGATTAATGAATTTTGATTTTCAGCATTTATATTCGATAATGACGATGATGGTGGTATGGACGTAGGTGTAGGAGGACTGTGGCTGAGAGGAAATAAAGGAGGCTCTCGAGATGTTGGAGGAGCTGGTGATAATGATAAAACTTGATGTAATCCTAACCGGTAAAATATATTGGCAGGAGAAAAAGTATGCCAAAGTGGGTGATGAGTATCTGGAGAATCTGTCGATGAATTGCCATTGTTATTGTTATTATTACTTCGATGACCATCTAAACGACCTATAATTTAACAAGATAAAAAAAACAGTGCAAAGAACTAGACTGAATGAAAACTTCCAAAAGAACGAGAATATAGAATTTTAAGGTTAAACAGTCAATGAATAGTAAGTTTACAGAATCATTGAGTGAAAAATGTTGAGATTATAGTAAGTAAAGGTAATAACTCAGTTGGCAAGGTTGAACATTCTCATCGGGTGAGGTGGTTATACTATGTGTTATGTATGTTTGACTATCGTCTATAAGTGGAAGCATCAGTCCAGAAAGCCACTGCATGTTGGTAGATGTAAACTGCAATTAATGGTTAGAGTCGTTGGATGAGGTAGTTCATAATCGATCAAAGCGATGCATTGATTTTTTACTTTTCTCTAGATCTTCAGTCCCAGTATTACTTCATTCCTAAATCTCGAACCATATTCTCAGTGATTAGTCTTTCCCAATATCGTTTTTACCGTGATTATTTCGACTCTTTTGCCATTTATCTTATTAATTTCATAACATTATATTAATGTGGGGATGGAAACTTGGACCAATGCACATTTGTGTTGGAATCTAAGTTGACTATGATTGACAACAACCGTTTCGTCCAAGTTTAAAGTTCTTTAGGAGTGGTGAGAAACTGCGAACTCACATAAAACCGAAACTACCACATTTATATCTTGCAACATGCAAAATACTTTCAGATTACTCCATGGGATTCAGAGGATTTAAGAAATAGCGTATTTCTAACTAAGTCTCATTATCAGAGGATAACTATTTCATTCCTGATACAACTAAGCTACGCAAGCCATGAATTTGTAATAAAACGTTGAGAATCCAACTCGAAGTTAGTTGCGAATGAGCATATGGTTATAAACTAAGTAAACCGTATTTGAAGATTATTCAATTAGTACGTAGTTCCTAATAACCAATAGATTTCAGATATCTAATACCTTATAAGTTGTCAATGACTCATAAATTGAAGTCACCGCGTAACGAAATTTGAACAACATTCACAAACAACTTATTAAAAATGGTAAATTAATCAGTAAATCGGTACTGAATATTTAAATCAATTATTGATAAGATGGAGGTTTAATCAAAATAAAATGAACAGTAAGACGTTTTAGAGTCGAATAGATGATAATACAAGTTATAATGAATGGAGGATTTCAACAGGTAATTCAATCTAATTTATTGAGAAAAAACGTTAAGACAAAATGACATGACAAATATGATTCTCTACAACGCCAAAAGAAACAGTCTTTATGAATGTTGGTAATGTAAATGATAATAGAATAAGGTAAATGAGAGACTGTTATTACAATCTTGTGAAGGAAACCTTTTGATCTGTAAAGTTTTATATTGTGCTCTCCAATCTTTAATTCACTAGGGGATGTATTAAGTACAAACTGGTAATTTGTAGCACTGTAATATATTTGATAAAGCTTACTTCGTCTTACAACCAGGTTACATTATTCTCACAAATTTTGTGGCTTCTAAAAGTTTTTAATTATTTCTAAACACAAAGTACAGGACTAAATACTCAAAGATAACATTTATATTACTAGTTTAAATTGTTGGTTTTTAAACAAGTCAATTTCTTCTATAATTGTGATGTAAATTGTTTGGGATTTGAACCAATTCCCATCTACAAATTAAGCGGGGAAATTAGTGTCAAAGTTAGCTTTAGAGAAACACTGTTGCTGCTTTAAAGGTCACAGTCTATTGAACGTTGAAAACGAGAAATTAGGAAACCCGTTCCAATAACTCCATACACATTAAAGAAGCTAGTGGTTACTCGAACACAGTAGCTCAATGGATAACGCAATGGCCATTTGAATTGAAAGATACTAAATTCAAGTCCAAATGTGAACAACAAAACTGACATACAAGCATAGTTAATTAGTGAATATCAAATATGGTGAAACAGGTCCTGAATTACACTCTACTAGCCCAACACATGAAATATACTGAAACCACTTTTTTCTTTTTCATTTAAATCTAAACAACAATTTAATAGATAAATAAGTCAAACAAAGAAACAAATTAATTTACCAAGTTCATTGATCACTTCTGGTGTTGACAAAAAATATCCATTTGGTATGCTAGTTTGTCGTAAAACTGTCGAACTACAAGTTGATGGTAATTTCAAATGTTTCAATGCTGGCATTCTTTTTTGACGTGATTGACTTTGTGACTGTTTTTGTTCTTCTTGCTGTGGATTTTCTTCTTTCATATTTAATTCATCACAGGAATTTTGTGCAACATTTTTTTTGCTGTAATTATTGTCATCACTATTACTAGTAGTAGTAGTAGTATTAGTAGTACTAGTACTGTTTAGATGATTGGTATGATTCATACAACTTACTTCTGACTTTGTCACTGTTATAGTCTTACATAATAAAGTTGATGGTATTGAAGCTGATAGTAAACAATCTAAATCAACAATATCAGGTAATGTTGTTTGAGTAGGCGTATCAATTTTTTGAATAATTACCATTGATTCCGATGATAAATTATAATTGGAATTGATACATTGTTGTGAAATAACATAATGTTTATTAGGGGGTACAGGTGTAGTAAGCGGACTATCAGTTGTAGCAGTGATGATAGGCTATATAATCCATACATATGTGTGATAGAAAGCAAATAGTAATATAGACATATTTAGGGTGGAGTATACAATAACAATAATTATTATTAAATAACTGAAGTTGTAATATTATTTATAGGAGAGGGGTAGTTGATGAAGAGATTGTTTAACCGAAGATCCTGAATCCGAGTTCCGTGTGCAGGATCGTGGATGCGCACTGCTGAGAAGTCTCATACTAGGATGAAAAGGTCGTCCAGTGCTTTCAGGTTTACAATGGTTAACTTTCTTTTATTTGAACACAGAAATATTGGTACAAAGAGGCACCAGATACACATGCGCCACACAAATCTCATTCGATTTGTGTGAGGGCTGTGATACTGCTCAGGTGCCCAGATCGAAGCAGGTGGTTTTCTTAGAGGGCCACACTCGGAACATTTCACCTAAAGATCTGATCCACAAGTCAGTGGAACATCTTGAGGAGATTCAGTCTCATGATGGTAGCCGGTGACCAACGATTGATTCATACGCCATTCGTTCCTTCAGGATACTGGAGCCAATGTGCACCATTGATTTGGAATCAGGGTGTTCCAACTAACCTAGGTGGAAGCGCCGTGTCCACCAACCCGGTTAAAGAGCCGGACATTCGCTTTCCGTTTTCTCAATTTCGTAAACAACAGTAATGCCACGAGAAGGCAGTGAGTAGGACTTCTGTGACAGAGGCTATATACGCGTGGCCATGTGAGAGCAGTTGGAGAGGGAGAGCGGACTCTCCCCACTTTCAGCCGTACCAGGGCATTTGGAGGCCTTTGGTAGTCTAGCATCGATCAGTTTATGATTTCAATACAACAGTTTATATGGAATTATTTGAACAAAACGTTTATGGTTTAAATTAAACAAATAATATCACTGCTGTGGTGAAGCGAATGTAAAAGAAAGTGTAACTATTACGATTGATTCACAGATTCTAATTTTATAGCTAGTAGGTAACTACACCGTTCCAGTTTCATATTCCCATAATGGTAAGCTTCCGATGAACCTATTAACTATTGATGTGTGATTCACTATCGCATAATTATTTTAAATTAATTGTGTGCAGCTTGCTTCGCTCTTTGTCATATATGACTCAATTGTTAGAAAATTATTTCATAATTGGAATGTTTGTGGTCTGATGGTTCACATATATAAGCCAGTGAGTTTTGGGGATAGCTGCTGGGTAGTTGGAAACAATAATAAAAACAGGGCTACTGTTTTCTATTTTTGGACTCAAGGCTGGGGATCAAGGGACTAGTAAGAGCGAAGTATACGTTAGCCTCAGATCAAGGTTAACTGTGATGGTCGGAACGTACCGTTGGCCAATTCCTCGGACACTAGACTAAACATGGGATAACATATGAGGGGTTGAAAAATTATAATCGGAATTCTGATCAGCAAATCTAACGGATGATATTGATTGACGTCTTACATATAACATATATATGTAAGAACAAACCTCTAGAATACTTTTGAGCTTCAATTCCAAACTCAGTGATTCAGCATTCACTACTTAGTAGTTAAGGGAAATTAGCCATTATTACAGTGGAAAGTGAATAATAGATAGTCTACACCTATTCATATTCAGCCAGAATATGCAAAACAAATGATTGATTATGAAATTTAATAAATCAACGAGGTATATAATTATGTTGTTATAATTTGAGCTAAACACGAATAATAGTAGACTGGTAATAAAAATGATTAAACAAATTTTTCATGTTAATATTAGTAAAGTAACTAATGATAATAATACGTTAGTTTAGGAGAATAGACTACTCCCTTCTTCTATATAGAGTACAACCAATCCTATTAGAACATTTGATAATGGTAGTGGTAAAATTATTGATTTACTTAGAAAAGAGAAAAACACACAAAGCTCACTAAACAACTGAGATAACAACAGAAGGGTCGTGCTGATCATAATATGATAAAATGGCACCGATAAAACAGGAAATAAACTGCAGAATAGAAAAACAACTGAGAAAAAAGACTAGGCAACTAATTTTTCGCATTGATTAATTGATTGTTCTGTAGAAATCAAAGCTGATTTTATCTAGTAGTCCATAAGATATGGATTAATTATAATTCAACAACTGAAATACATACAGTTTATGTTTTCAATTAGAAATGTGTAAGAAAGTGGTGAAAAGTCAGATAGTTTGGAAAATTGATTGATATTAAATTATTAGAAAGAGATGTTTGAGATCAAACTCAATATCGCGCTCTTCTTCGAATGTGGTTACAGTCATGAATGATTTGTTGCTCAACGGGCTATCTCTCTCTATATATTTAGATGATGTATTGAGCACACATTTCGATAACATTTAAATCAATCACTACTTATTCAATATTTATGGTCTTACCCTTGACATTTATTGTTCAAGGTAAAGAAAAGAAAAGCCACAAACATTTTAATGTCAGCCACACATTGTGATAAACAAAATGGTTTCTGATTATAATATTGTCGTGAAAAGTTGTCCACAATTGCACTTAGCTCAGTGATAAAGTGACTTGGTTTAGCGCTGATAACCTCACTGGTAAACGTTGACCACATTAATAAACTATAAATATCAGTATATTCATTAAATACGTTTTAGCAGTTTCTGTGATTCGCCTGACATATTATTTCTATGTGGTCACTTGATAAAGGTTTACTCACTTCTGATATAGTTCATGACAATGATCAAATTCTATGGATCAATTTGCAATGTGGCGACTACACTGTGTGGCTCAACATAGTGTGCCTTATCTTTGATTGACAGCCGGTTGGGTTCAATCGAAATGAAACCCTAGACGTATGCTCTGATATATCTGTAAGCGTTACGAATTCACTAGTAGCGAACGGAACAAAGACACGTGACCAGAGACCGATAACTAGCTATACTGAGGCGACCCAGACCCAGCTAACTAGAGTAAGAAGTCCAAGTTGGAGCGGGGAAGTTATATTCCGTAGCAGCCAGAAGCACAGCAATCAAATAAGGGAAAAAGTCAAGCGTATTTATACAGCAACAAAATGTCCTTGGGCATCGTTAATAAATAGCACACACAAAGAAACAATTGACCAATAGCGTTTAAGATAGTTACAAGTGGGAAATATGATGTGAAGGTAATAAGAGCACGTTTGGCGCGAAAACAGCTAAATTCAAATTTCCAAAATAAAATTACAAAATTGAGCCACTTATCAAGTAAGTTCTGGGGATTTGACATCCCCAGTCAGACAGTCAGCTACAACGTAGGACCAGGCACATATATGCAGCGGTCCAAGTTGCCATACCTCGTTAGCACAACAAGATGAACACCGGATTCATAGTAGTTAATTTAGTGTTGGTAGTAGTATATAAATTATAGGTTGTATATAAGGATATAGTACAGGAAGGAAGAGAGATATGAAGCAATTTTAGTCTCAAGGTTTAAGGGAAGATAAAGAGTGTATACACCTACGCCATTATGATCGATTCTGAGCCATGTCACACAGAGTCTCCAACCATTGGTTACGATAGTCACGCGGACCCCAACCAGGTAGTCTGCATCTGCCAACATGGCTCAGACTAGAAGTTAGTGACTTCAAACACTGATGCCATGTTTTGGTTTGGCTGCCCCTAACTCTCTTCCAACAATCCCCTACACTAGTCATCATAGCGCGTCGTGGTAATCGGTGTTCAGGCGTACGTAACACATGGCCCAACCATCTCACTCGATGAAGATTCATCACCTCATCAACTGATTTACCATCGTTCCCTAACACCCTGTGTCTAACCTCACTATTACTTACCCGGTTATCCCAGCAGATGCGAGCAATATTTCTAAGGCATCTGTGGTCAAATACTAGTAACCTACGAGTATCTTCTACTCTTAATGGCCATGTTTCACAGCCGTAAAGTAGAACAGAGCGAACTGATGAGCAGTATACTCGTCCCTTAATTGATAGACGGATATCTCGTCTACGCCATAGGTGACGTAAGTTGGCAAAAGCCAAACGAGATTTTTGAATCCGTGCTGAGATTTCGTCAGACACCAACCCATTAGGGCTGATCAGACTTCCAAGATAAGTGAAGTTGTCGACGCGTTCGACTACTTCACTCCCTATCCTTAGTTCGGGTGTTGACGCAGGCCAGTCCTGGAGTAACAATTTACATTTGGATGGGGAGAAACGCATCCAAACATCCTGGCATTATTACTCAGTTCCAACAGAAGACTCTGAATTTTGCCAGCGTCTTCACCAAACAGGACTATGTCATCTGCGTATTCTAAGTCGCTTAGTGGTCCCCCTGGTAGGAGATCAATTCCTGTAAATTCAGTCGAAGAGAGTGTTATTTCCAGCAACAGGTCTATAATGAAGTTAAACAAAAATGGGGATAGTGGACAACCTTGACGGACACCACTTGAGGTTGTAAAATCATATGACAGTTCGCCATAAGCTCTCACTCAACTGGTAGTGTTCGAGTAAAGAGCCTTCACAAGGTTTATGTACTTCTCAGGTACACCTTTCAATGACAGACACTGCCACAGAACCTCTCGGTCTACAGAGTCAAATGCTGCTTTCAAGTCAAGAAAAACTATCATTGTCGGACGCCGATAAGCGTGTCTGTGCTCTAAAACTTGACGAATGGTGAATATGTGGTCGATACAGCCACGACCAGGTCTGAAGCCAGCCTGATTTTCTCGTGTTTGCAGTTCACGAGTCTTAGTTAGGCGCCCGATAATTATTGAGGCCAGTATTTTAGATGCTATGTTAGTCAGACTACTCCCTCTATGGTTATCGCAGGATGATTTTGACCCCTTTTTATATATTGGGACAATCAGTGATTGTGACCAGTCGGATGGGATTACATCCGTCTTCCAGATTTTAGCCAGAATATTAGTCAACCTAATCGCTAAAATCGGACCACCATATTTAAAGACCTCTGGGGCCAATCCATCAGGACCAGCTGCTCTTCCTCGTTTCAGATTACCTATAGCCTTCTGAATTTCAAGTAGGGTCGGGGGGCCTACTTCAATGTTCCATTCAGGTTTTCTAGGAATAGTGGGTAGTTGTGGGGATTGACATCCCCAACACCTCCCCCTTTTAATAACACACATTCTTCGGGTCCACTTGCATTCTGACTGTCTTTTGCCGTTGGCGCAGTGACCATCTTCGGGACCGTAGGTCGACCTTTTGTGTTTCTTCATGCGTTGGGACTGCCGGCAGATTAAAGGTATCCAATAGTATGTCCAGCGGAATCTTTACTTCGGTCGATGGGCGCTCTGGCGTTAACCGCTTGTGTAGTTGATTTCGATGTCTGGTCCATCTGTCCGCTCCCACCTCAACCTCGTACATGACTTCTCCTACCCTTCTAACCACACGTGCTTCGATCCAAGGGTCACGACTTGCTCTGTAGTCCCTAGCAAATACTGGGCATCCAACGTTGTACGTGGGTAGCTTCCGGGACGTGGTTTGTACTAGTGGTGGTGTGGTTCTCGGCAGCATCAAGTTGTGGATGGTCCTCAACCGTCTTCCCATGAGGATCTCTGCGGGGGACTTCTGCTCTGGCAGCGTAACGTTGGGGGTCGTTCTGTAGGCGAATAAAAAACTCTGCAGTGTTTCCACTGGTAACCCCTCCCCTTTTGACTTAATAAGGGCCCTCTTGAACGTATCCACGAACCTTTCCGCTTGCCCATTCGATTGTGGGTGATAAGGTGGGGCGCGAAGATGCCTGATGGTTAGGCGTTTGCAGAACTCTTGGAACTGCGCCGAGGTGAACTGCGAACCGTTGTCGGATACAATCACTTCCGGTAAACCGTTTCGTGCGAACAACTCAGTCAGATGTTTCAGAGTCTGGGTGGTCGTTGGTGGAGTGACGGGAACAATCTCCGGCCATTTTGAGAAGGCGTCGACCACGACAAGATAAGTGGTTCCGTTGACTGGACCGGCAAAGTCGACATGTATCTTAGACCAGGGATGCTCAGGCTGTGGCCATGGAACCGGGGGCACCTTCGCATTGGACTTTGCAGCTTGTTGACACTGAGCACATTTGTTTACTAGATCCACGATATGCTGGTCCATGAGGGGCCAGTAGGCATAGCTTCTGCCGATGGATTTCATACGCTTTATGCCTGGATGACCAATGTGGAATTGCTTCAGCACCCTCGGTCGTAGGGATTCTGGCATCACCACTCTATCTCCAAACATCAAGCATTCATTTACGACACATAATGAGTCACGACGATGGTAAAGCTGCTTCATGTCACCGTCAAGTTTAGTTGATGGCCAGCCATTGGTGACGTAGTTCATCGTTTTCTTAATGATGGGGTCGTTTCTGGAAGCAGTTTGTATCTCAGATTCTGAGACTGGCAAAGCACGAACAGCAGTTGTCAGGTAGCATTGCGCGTGATCTTCTGTCGAAAGAGAAGCAATAACGGCATCATCGTCGGTCGTAGGGTGTTCGCTGATAAGTCGTGACAATGCGTCTGCCTGACCAAAATGTTGGGTGCGTCGATACTGAATGTCAAAATCGTAACCCAAGAGGATCAAGGCCCATCGTTGGAGACGGTTTGCAGAGTGAGCCGGGACGCCAGACTTCGAAGCAAAAATCGCAAGGAGAGGCTTGTGATCAGTTAAGAGAGTAAATCTCCGACCATAAAGAAACTTGTGAAAACGACGCACTGCGAAGACTAGGGCAAGAGCCTCCTTCTTTATCTGGCCATACTTCTTTTCTGCTGGGGTTAGTGTTCGCGATGCATGCATGATAGCTTTCTCTGTCGCGTCGGGGAACTGGTGTGAAATGACAGCACCGAGCCCAAAGGCTGAAGCGTCTGCGGCCACGATGATTGGCAAAGACGGGTCGTAGTGCGTTAATAGTAGTTCTGAGCTAATAATTGTCTTTAGCTTACAAAAGGCCTTTTCACACTCCTTTGTCCAGTTCCAGCTGATATCCTTATTCAGAAGATAATTCAGTGGGGCGCGTATGTCATGCATCGATGGAACGAAGGCTGAGTAATAACTAACCAGTCCCAGGAATGATCGTAGAGTAGAGATATTGGTAGGTGTGGGCATAGTTCTTATAGCTCGAATGTTCTCGGGATCTGGTCTGCGACCTGCAGCATCGAAGATGAACCCCAAATACTTCACGGATTTCAAGAAAAGCTGGCACTTTTCCGGACGTAACCGGAACCCGTTGTCGCTGACGTGTTGGAGTACGGCTGTTGTGCGTCCTCGTAGCTGTTCCGACGTTGTGGCAACAATGAGGATGTCATCGAGATAAGTTGCGACCCCCGGGATACCCGATAGAATGGTATCCATCAGTTGCTGGAAAATATATGGGGCGGTCTTAACTCCAAACGGTAGTCGATTATATTGGAACAGGCCACGATGAGTATTAATAGTGAGTAGCTCTCTTGATTCTTCAGCCACTTCTACTTGTAGGTAAGCATCAGCAAGATCCAACTTCGCAAAGAACTTTCCGCCATTCAGCATAGTGAACAAATCCGCCGGGACTGGCAGCGGATAATGATGCTGTTCTAGGGCTGCGTTGAGACCTGTGGAAAAATCTGCACATATTCGGATTGTACCATTAGCCTTCTTGATAACAACAATGGGTGCTGCCCATACGGAATAAGAGACAGGAGTAATAACTCCTTCACGTTGAAGGCGATTAAGCTCTTCCTCAACTTTCTGTAATGCAGCATATGGTACTGGTCTCTTCGGACGAAAAGCAGGTTTGACCCCAGGTTTCAATCGAAGCGTTGCTTTCATGGCTGAGCACCGACCCAAAACAGGCTGGAAGACGGTCGAAAACTTCGTAACTAGTTCATTTGAATAGGCTTCCGGGTCATGGGGATGCTTTACTAGTTGATACACGGTGTTTAACGGGACGTCCGCTAAATGCAGCTGGTCAAACCAATCTAATCCAAGTAAATTAAGATCAACCGGTGCAATGTAACATACCCCAGTGAACGTCGAATCGCGAAAAGACACTTCATAATGTAGTTGACCTAACAAACGTAAGTAACTACCGCATGCTGTACGAGGCTTTTGTGTTGTTATCGCCATACGTGGTCTGCCCATTTTAATCCAAGATTTTGTGAAAGAATTGTCACGTCCGAAGCTGTGTCTATTTGTAATCTAAATGGATGCCCGTTAATATTAATGGTAATAAATTTTCTCTCACCAGGGGTTGAGTTCTGATAGGATGCTACAAGACTCAACGAATTTGTGCACGGCTTGGGAGCAGACTTTCTAGTACTTTTGGGGCGATTCGGCTTTTTATTTTGGCAAAACCCATCTTTGTGGCCCACAGCTTTACACTTCCTGCAACGATGTTGTTTATACGGGCAGCTTCGAACATAATGCCATGCACCACAGTGCCAGCATGGAGCAGGAGGATTCGTCTTTGCTTGTTGAACTGAGTTAGAGTGAGACGAACTAGGTATAGCTGGAGCGGGTTTAACAGGTTTCGTTTGTTGTTGGACTACATGTACTTCAGGGCGATCAGAAACACCACGTTGAACCATGGTAGTGTCATGCTGCAGATTAATTAGACGTTGATATTCGTTAGCAATATCATCAAGAGTCAGCTTAGGGTCTTTATCCAATCGACTGAGCAACCGTGTTCTAATATCACTGAACTTTTGCGATTGGAGGCTGCAGATGAGAATGAGGGCTTTAAACTGATCTTCAGTTAGCGACTTCAACCGAAAGCGTTCGCATTCGCGGTTGACAATGCCCACATGCGTCAGAAAATCGGTGTCTTCGTTCATAGTCAGCTTCAAACATCGATAGCGTGTGTTGAACAGTGAGGAATTATCTCCGAACTGTTGGCTCAATGACTGGACAGTGTCTGAGAATGAGCGATCGCGTGGGTTTAGAGGCAAAATCAGGCTACAATATTTATCAAGTTCACTAGGACCCAGCTTTCGAAGCAGCAAACGGACTTTCCAAGCATCATCTTGATTGGCAAAATCAAATCTGATTAAATCTTCATAACGCCGGAACCACATATCAAACGTAACATTAGATTCAGGATCGTAATGAAACTCAGAAATACTGCTGGCAATACCACCAACTGAAGGTGCAGAAGTGGTAGGATTAGAACTGCTTGATTGGCTATTGGTCGTAATTTTTGTTTCTGTTAGCATCTGGATAAGTTTCATCTGCTGTTCGAGCAATAATTCCACTTTTGCAGGATCCATATTTTCAAATCACCGTCGCCAATTGATATATCTGTAAGCGTTACGAATTCACTAGTAGCGAACGGAACAAAGACACGTGACCAGAGACCGATAACTAGCTATACTGAGGCGACCCAGACCCAGCTAACTAGAGTAAGAAGTCCAAGTTGGAGCGGGGAAGTTATATTCCGTAGCAGCCAGAAGCACAGCAATCAAATAAGGGAAAAAGTCAAGCGTATTTATACAGCAACAAAATGTCCTTGGGCATCGTTAATAAATAGCACACACAAAGAAACAATTGACCAATAGCGTTTAAGATAGTTACAAGTGGGAAATATGATGTGAAGGTAATAAGAGCACGTTTGGCGCGAAAACAGCTAAATTCAAATTTCCAAAATAAAATTACAAAATTGAGCCACTTATCAAGTAAGTGCTGGGGATTTGATATCCCCAACATGCGCAAATTGGTGTTTCCCATACTATCTGGACCTAAATTATTCAGTGTTTATTTCCATTTTATGTCGAAAACAAGAGAAAAATAGAATGTAATCAGATATACATTAGAACTTGGAATATTTGTGATATTTTTTAGATTCTTTAAGTTCGATGGTTCAGTAGTAGAGCAATAATTGTGGTTCCGGATAACGCCTACAGCGATTATGTAACATAAAAGTGAGTTTCTTATTTATTCCACGAATCTCAAATCTGTTTAATCTGGTGATTTTGTTTGTAGTCAGTTGTCTTCATGCGTTTTATTATGGTTATTTGTCTTTGTATCCAAGTTGACTATCTTGTTCCGTTGATCACTGAGCATGTTGTTGATAAACCTTTTACAAATGAGTCAATAGATCAAGCATAATTCGGTGTATTAGTGATTGATATGAATACCATGCTTTCAGAAATTTCTGAGGATCATGTCAATCATAGAAAACTCTGACAAAAGTGATAAATAGTATGTCAGTCAGTCAATCACAACGTAGAACTTCGTACGTACGTACATCAGTTCGAGTTGCTATACTACTTTAGCACAGAGATGAGGTTTTCCATTCAAATCCTATAGTGATATAAGTAGTAAGAGTATAAGCGTTATGTGAAAGATTAGGGTTTGAAGATGTTATTGAAGGAGTATAATCCGGTGAAATAAATTTGGAAACAGAAAAAGGATAGGGACATGAAGAATTCAAAAGGTTAGAATTTGGTAGAACACAAAGAGTGGATGCACCTGAGCCATTGCAAACGATTTTGAGCCATGTCATTCAAAATCGTCTTACCGCTCTTCAACCGACCTGTCTGGCATGGTAGGACCTTGAGGAACGATTGTTCCAGCCAGCATAGCTCGGTTGGTTCATCACGATAGACAAGCCCGACCACCACGTCAAGGTAGCAGCAACGGTCGGGAAAAATAGTATGTACATGGACTGATTAAAAATCAAACCTAAGACAGTTATTACAAAATCTACAACTAGTTCATAATAACGGTTTGTATAAACTTAAAATTACTTACTTTATCAAGATTAGTAATTGAATTTGTTGTGAAGTGATTGACAAGATTTTCATATACACCACTTCTATAATCATCTATTTGTTCGTGTTGTTCACATGAATCAGAATAGTCATGTCTATTACTTAAATGTGGCAAATCTGGAGGTCCAAGTTTGACAGCTACTGTATACAAGAAATTCAACAGACAAAAAATATTATTACTTCTTCTTTTTTCACAGTAAACATTATAAATATAAAAAAAGATTTTAATCGGTGTCAAGATTTTGTCGACTACCAATTTAAGAGGGATGATAAGACTTTTAAGCTAAGTGAAGAGGCCAACTAGCTTAACTACCTCGCTTTCTACGATAAAACTCAGAACTGATGCGGAAACATTTTGAATTTATAGGGAAAGGAACTGATATTAAACATTTTATACCATTATTAATGGCGTTCGGGAGACTCTGGATATTGTAAAGATCTTCATTAAAGAGAACTATATCAACTGATTTTGCAGATAGGTGATCAATCCTTGAAAAATAAGATGTAACTTCTAGGAGCATATTTATGAAGTTAAATAAAAACAAAACGTACGCAGGTCTAAAAACACCACTAGATCTGAACAGATCAAACACGACCAACAGTTCTTGATGAAAAAAGCTTTAGTAGTTTAATATAATTTATGACACGCTTGTCAAGAGTTCTAGGTGGACAGAGTAGAAGGTTTCTCCCTGAGAATCAAGGAATGTGCTTAGGGATGTATATAAACCATTTATCGTCTAGTAAAAATGACACATCGGTATAATGAGAGAAAATACATAATCACAAAAACAAAGAGGGATACAATGATAGAAGAATTGGTTTATCCTTTCGCCAGAGAAAAAAGACGAAACGAGAAATAAGCAATATAGAAATGAAGCTCATAGAATCAGGAAACTTTGACATGGTGTTATGAAAATAGAACTAGCTAAATAAGTTCAGGTTTATGTAAACGAATTTTAACTGTTAAGCAGTTAAGGCGTTCAACTTTCAGCTACGAATTCCTGAGCAGTATCATTATATCGTACATTAAGATTGTAGCGTAAATCTAAGTACCTACTAAATAAGTAAATTAATTAATATTTTTAATCAAATTTCAATCATACTGGTGAAGAGTGACAACACTGTTTAACTGTCCAAACTAAAGTAAGAGAAGTGGGATTTAATGCTGCAACTAGTTGATTGATTTCATTGTTTACACAACGAACTTGTAAAATTATGCGATGGAAGACTTGGCTTAGGTTAATTTATGAAGTCTTTATTTTGAAATCAAGAAGACTGTAACTCTCAATTGTTTAATGAGTTATCTTTATTTTATTTTTTATTTAAACACATAGATATTAGTACAAAGAGGCAGCAGATACACATGCGCCACACAAATCTCATTTGATTTGTGTGAGGACTGTGATACTGCTCTGGTGCCCAAACTGAACCAGGTGGTTTTCTTAGGGGGCTACTACCGGAGCCTTTGACCTAAAGGTCTGATTCACAAGGCGGGGGAAAATCGTGAAAAGATGCAGTCCCATGGTGGTAGCTGGTGACCAACGATTGATTCATACGCCATTTGTTTCCTCAGGATATTGGAGCCCATGTGCACCATTGATTTGGAACCAGGGTTTTCCAACTAACCTAGGTGGATCCTCTGTGTCCATCAACCCGGTTAAAGCGCCGGACATTCGCTTTTCGTCTACTCAATTTCGTAAACAACACTCCCGCCACGAGAAGGCGATGAGTAGGACTTCCCTGGCAGAGGGTATATACGCGTGGCTGTGTGAGAGCATTTGGAGAGGGAGAGCGGACTCCCCTCACTCTCGGCCGTACCAGGGTATTCGGAGGCAAAAGAAATCACTGATAATAGGGCTTTGTAATATATGATTTAAAGTTTTGTTATTTTTTTATATTCATATCTTAATACTATTACGTAAGTAGATTATACATTAAAAATTGGAACAATTCATTACTCTTAAGTAAATTATTTTGTTTGAACAGACTATTTTGGTTGTATATATATATATATATATATATATATATATATACTCTAATCAATATTCTTATGGAAAATACAGATTAACACATAATCCAGGTATGTATAATATTTTTTTATGTTTCCAACTGAATTTTTCATTCTGTAAAATAAAACTTTGAATATTAACTTTATTATATCTACATGAATATTAGCTAAAGTAACCAATCATCGGTAAAGATAATGATAACTACGTCATTAACAAATAATGTAAGCAATTCACGGGATTAGATTTTAATACATACGTATAATATAATGTAAATATATATATACCATATGGATCAGTTGTGCAATACCATAAGAGAGATAAACAAACAGACAGATAGATAGACATATATCAATAATTTTTTTTGTATGTTAGATAATAAAAAAGTTTGGCTGATGTATGGTAACAAGCATGAATAGACACCTTGTAATCATGGAAATACAATACACGTATTCATATATATATATATATATATATATATATATATGCTTATGCATTGGTAACAGTAACACACATAAGGGTATGTCTATTTACACAAATTGAATACAACTATACTAATTGGAAAGTCAATCATATTGCCTATGAAAACAAAAAAACAAACAAACTGAAATTAACATGTGATTTTCAAAAATAGCACATTTTATTGAAAGATAAGAAGAAAAAAAAACTCTTTTCGATTCACCATCATCTCCAACATCTATTCATCTTTGTATGTATGTTTGAAGAATTATTATTAAATTATAACTGATAGATAATGAAGAATTCTATCACTAATACAACCTTTAAACAATGAAAGAAACACTTAGTATTGTTTGTTTGAATTTTTCCATTGATGAAAGGTACTGGGTTTGAGTCCCAGAGTGAACATCAACTCTGAGATGCAGATACATCCAGCTGACGAGTCCCAAATAGGACGAAACGCGCGTTAAACTGGATTCCACTGCTGGCCACTATCCATCTTTGCTTATAATGAAAGAAACAGTTTATGCATTTACTTAATCATTCAATTTTTATTGTCATTAAAGTCTAAGTTCGGAAATACAACGCAGTGATCAACAAATAAGTATATGTAAACCAATAAGTGAATATTGAGCTGAAACTTTCCATGGGTAAATTCAAGATACATCGTACAGTTGACCATCTCATCACGTGTAACATAACTATACGTTTACTGATTACTACTGGTTGACATTTCTTTAGTAAGGTTGTTTTCTACGGGTTGAGGTTGCTGACCCCATGGCCAACCATCCTCCTTTAATCGAGCTTGAGACAGGCAGAAACCCTAGAAGAGGTACAGGTGGAGTTGACAGAAGGATATATTTAGTTTTTTTTGTCAGATAACTGCAGTCCAGAATAAACGTTGAACAGACAACAGAATATATATATGAAATGACTTAGTTTGTGAATTTTACTGACTACAACCCAGAAAACAACCGTGGTTATTCATAACCAGTGATCTTGATTACTTGGCTAACCAACTGACTGTATGACTGCAAAATATATAACATTGGCTACGAAACTATTTAATGAATAAGTTGAACGAAATTGAATTAATTCTGTTGGGCGGTCAACTGTAAACAAGGAAATTATTATATTAATCTGGTACGGATTCGAAGATATGATTCAACAGTCAAGTGTCTGAACTGTAAAGCTTCAACTGTAAGAGGCTACGTAGAAAATAAAACTAATGTAAAACTAACCAGGATTTTATATATCAAAACAGAGTGCAGAGAGATGAAAAATCAATAAGATCCATAACATAGGAGAGGAGTAAATAGATAACTTCAATAGCAAACTGAACATAAAACGTCAAATGCACAATAAAGTCAGATTGAGGGATGAGAGGGGACTAACGCAAAGTTTGATATGGTGGTCAAGGTCTGAATTGATCAGAGAATAAGAGACGTAAAAAAATTGACCTTCATCAATCGCCTATGGGATTCGACTATATTTATTTCCCTGACTCTTAATTATGTATGCTACAGTGGGATCGAGATCAATCTCCGCTGTTTCGAGAAAACTCAAGTATACAATTATACTAAAAATCAAACTAAGTAAAGCTGCATACCTAGGGAAGGTGACATATTATTTTTATGATCAAGATAGACCAACTGCAAAATGTCCATGAAATGACAACCGATATCTTCAAACAGGAACTAGAAGTAAGAAGATATGACGTGTTACCAATGAACTCAGACAACTACGGATGCGAATTCAATTAGGACAGCGTCAAAATTATGGATCGAGAAAATTCGAAGAATGCTAAAGAGCTCCTAAAAATATGGTCTTCATGACAATCTGTAATCAACAAGCATATCAACATGGAACCAATCTACCAGTCTATGTGGAAAAGGTCAATGAACCACGTGATCCACAGAACAAAACGTTCCACAGGAATACTAAGCAAAATGAAATGCACTAGACCTATGAAAACAGCCACTCATGGACATGGTCATTAGAATAATCCTATTTAAGGCTTATGGATTGCTAATTAAACAGATCACTTTTACATGAAACAAGAGCTGATGATATTGCTGAGGGAAAATGGAAACTTCGTAATAAAAAATCTAGCTCGAAAAAATAATACAGTCGAAAATTTATATTCGTCTTCCTTTTGTTTTCTACTTTGATATTATGGTGCAGCCGCGTGATCATAGGATATTAGGCAATGAAAATGAATGGTTTGATGAAACTGTGAACTTTTATTGGCTGAGGTAGTTGGAACAGTGACTTAGTGGTTAGGTCACTTACCTTACGGTTATTAGGTCGTCTATTCTAACAGCCACGTAGTACTACTAGTCCTGGTGAAAAAATCAGGAAGCTGTTGACCAGTATCTCGAAATCTCTTTATATTTCTTTTTCTTCATCTTAGACTTAATCGTTTCTACCACCATTGAGAGTGTTACTACTCCTACCATGATTTGTTTTGACAATTTCATTTTGATATGCTAATGTGGAGTGATAACTTTAATCTATACACACGCGTGTCAGGTGCTACCATTTACACGACTGATTGCCACAGATATCAGCACGCATACTTAACCACTGAATACTCTGATAAACAGTGCTTGATGACATAGTAATAGGTTGGGACAAGAATAAGATCTACCAAATAACCGAAGATGTGGCAGCAGTTCTCAGAACTAAAAATTATTGGGGTGAACCTTGTCGTCCAGTGAAATAATCCGACATTGGAATTTTAGTGATAGTCGTACTCGATTGCTAAAAGCGTTAGCAGATATACCTGGAAATCAATTGTATAAAACTTTTTATTTAATATTACCGTCAACGTTTTTACGAAATCTGACTATATTTCGAACACTTGTGTTCATCTTTCCAATGAGGTTGTCTACTTATATCTAATGCAAGTTTTTTAAAACAACGAAATATGAATAAGAGAATTATCAAACAAATCTTGAGGTATGTAAAGTAGTGTGGACCTAATTGGTCATATTATTTGTCTGTCAGTTACTAGGTTATAAGCTAGAACACTTCAGAATCTCAAAATGTTTAACATCATAGTGTGGCGTGTGCTACTGATGTCCACAGATATAAGTAGTATGTATCATCAATCGAAAGTGAAATGACTGGAGGCAAAAGATCAAGATGAAAGAAAAGAGAACGCGAACAGAGAATGATTGGTCTGGGAACAGCCAAGTCTGAGATAGTTGACTGACATTTTGCAAATGAAGTATTTACTATTTGGTTCTCAGATCTTACTAAGAGATTCTGTAACTTTGTGTTTAAACACATTCGGTTGTACCCGCCTGCGTTCTCGTTCACTACAAAAGTATTAATGCAACACAAAGTTTATTATTGTGAATGCAGGAATATTTCAAGTAAGTTTGCTACCGGAATGATGATTACAAACTTTCTATTAGCTTCTTACAACCCATACTACTTCTACACTTTTATTTGAACAGTGGAGGAAAGAAGAGAAACAGGAATAAGAACTTTATTCCAAGGTAAGTTATGTGCAGAAAATCAAGTGTATTTAGTCTCTTGTGAACTTCAACTCACGGAAATTTTTGGAAAAATATCAAATTTAGTACCAACATCAATTACCTAATTACAACGCATTATATTATCCTTAACTTTTCCAGATATTTATGACTGAATGCCGATTAAATGAAATATTCCCATACGTTCTCCGGGACATAATTGTCATCGAAACACATAAACATTGGTACAAGGGGCCACCAAATATATGTGTGCCATACAAACCCTTGAATCTATGTGTTGACTGGGATACTCACCGTGTGCCCAAACCGAAGCAGGTGGTTTTCTTAGGCGGCCAACTATCGAGTCCTTGACCTAGAGGTCTAATCCACAAGACAGTGGAGCAACGTTAGGAGATGCAGTCCCACGGCAGCCGGCGACCAAGAATAGGTTTATAGACCATTTGTCCTCTTAGGATCCTGGAGCATATGTGCACCATTGGTCTAGAATCACGGTTTTTCAACTCCCCTGGGTAGATCCTCTGAACCTGTTTATCCGGTTTAATTGCCGAATATTCGCCCTCTCAATTTTGCAGATTAGGAATTCCCTGGCAACGGCTATATACACGTGACCATGTGAGAGCATTTGGAGAGGGAGGGAAAACTCTCCACATCCTTGGCCGTACCAGGGAATTCAGGGGCCCTGGACCTTTACAGACTTTAAAGAACGACATTTTAAGACTGCTCAACACATTTCATCTTCACTAAATACTAGATCCTCAAAATGTTTAGAAATGTGTAACCCATATTTTAAGTATTTTAGCCGCTACACTTTTAGGTTGCAATTAACCTAATTATGAATTATATTTAGAAACTTCATACCTTTAGGTTAAATCTTCCGATTTTTAGTGGTTCCATCACACAGAGCAAAGATTTTAACCACGACATGTCAACTAATTATCAACTGCTAATGAGCGTTTCTAAGGTATTAACCAACACTTAAGGTTTAATGTTATTCACAAGACAATAAGAAACTAAATAGTTAAAAAATCGAAGTAATTTCTTTGAATAAGTAGATAGAATCCTTAATTACTTCATTAATATAAAAAGATGAACAGTCAATATGAATAACCTATTCACTAATTATACTTTCTTTTAAAATTGTACACACAATTAGTGTATAATATAAAAAGAGAAAGTTGTTTAAATGTGCACATTCAAAAAGTCGTGGTGTTTTAAAAAGATCACAGGAATGATGGTTATCATTATTGTTGTTTGACTTTAAAATTGGAATTTTAAATTTTATATACAACATTAATGATAGAAATAAACAACATTCTTATTTTCTTTAAAAAAAAATAAACAACACAGAACTATCCAGGGATCTATAATCATTGTGTTGAATAACTTATAAAATACAATATGTAGAGTCAGTCAGTCATAATCAACGTAGCGCCTGACACAAATATGAATCAGTGTAAGTTATCCACTCCTGACACTATAATTATGCCCCCAAATGCCCTGGTACGGCCGAGAGTGAGGGGAGTCCGCTCTCCCTCTCCAAATGCTCTCACATGGCCACGCGTATATAGTCTCTGTCACAGAAGTCCTACTCACTGCCTTCTCGTGGCATTACTGTTGTTTACGAAATTGAGAGGACGAAAAGCGAATGTTCGGCGCTTTAACCGGGTTGCTGGATGTGGAGTGTCCACCTAGGTTAGTTGGAAAACCCTGATTCCAAACCAGTGGTGCACATGGGCTCCAGTATCCTGAAGGAACGAATGGCGTATGAATCAATCGTTGGTCACCGGCTACCGTGGGACTGCATCTCCTCACGATGCTCCATTGCCTTGTGGCTCCGGGTGTGGTCCCCTAAGAAAACCACCTGCTTCAGTTTGGGCCCCTGGACAGTATCACAGCCCTCACACAAATCAAATGAGATTTGTGCGGCGTATATATATCTGGTGCCTCTTTGTACCAATATTTATGTGTTTAAATAAATAAATAATAAAGTTACCAAACCACCGCACCAGCATAGGCAACACGAATTGAGAAGGGAATTGAAATGATAACATTATGAATGATAGTTTAAACAAAAAAAGAGATTAGATAGAGTTCAAGAAGAAAGAGTAAATCGGTGGAATAAAAAAATATAAAATATGTGTTATCAAAAACTTAGAGAAAAGATTAGGTAGATGGATCTGCACTACAACAAACAATTAGTATCGAAAGTCTTACAGAGCAATGGTTTATTTCTGGAAGAAAACCAGAAGCCAATGTATATAGTCATTTTATAAAAAACATCAATAAACAAGACTGTTTCTCTACACACATCTCAAACTAACAGTCAATGACTCCATCGAAGTATCATATCCTAGTCCATAAGCACTATTAGCAGTATTCTTAATTCCTCCTAATTCATTTATCATGATACTCTAACATGAACAGCTGTTGAGAGTGTATGGTGCGTGTTGCAGCGACCTCACTCATTAAAGCCTGATAACCTCATTATCCAGTCTAACTAATCTCATGACCAAATTACTAGTAGTAAGTTGTGTTGAATTCGCTATACACAAGCAGGCAGTTATTTAACGTTGCATAATAGAAATGTACTACCACCTCTCAGTCTCTGGGACGACATTCGCAGAACATGTCCAAGCCACCGAAATCGGTGTTTCAAGATGATAATTCAATTGGTGTCACCATCTTGAAACACCGACTTCGGCGGCTTGGACATGCTCTACGAATGTCGTCCCGGAGACTTCCACATCGTGCATTATTTGCCGACTCTGGGACTGGTTGGAAAAAGCGGAGAGGAGGTCAGTGTATGACATGATGTCGTGGCATGAAAGAAAGCTGTAAAGGGCTAGCTTCTGTTGGTCCTTCACGACTCCCTGGCTGGGGTCCGACAGATGGTGCAACACAGTGGCTAGAGACGTTATCAGATATGGCTCAGAATAGAAGCCAGTGGCGATCCTGCTGTAACCTTCTTCTACTTTCTTCATAAAGAGTGGTTCTAACTTTCCTAACTGAAAGAGTCTTCCGGTTGTACATTTCAGTCCCCCTTATCTTTTCATCCTTTCTCTTCCTACTTTCATTATTTTGTGTGGCGCATATGTATCTGGTGCCCTTTTGTACCAATATGTATGTGTTTAAATAAATAAACAGTCAGTCAGTCATGCGCAACGTAGAACCTGACACACATGGATATCGGTTCGAGTTATCACTCCACATTAGCAAAGTGAAATGGAATTTCTGAGAAAAGTTGAAAAGTGGTAGAAGCAGTAACACTACCACTAGTGATAGAAGAGATAAGGTGCAGAAAGAAGAAAAAAGTACAAAAAGATTTCAAGAGTCAGGTTCTAAGGGGAGACAAAGTGAATGTGTCTGAGTCACTAGGAATAATTTTGAGCCATTTAACTTAATGTCTCTAACCGTAAGTTATAATACTCGCACAGACACAAACCAGGTCGTCGCGTTCTTTGTATGGATTCTGACATCATTTTATTCAGGAAAAATTATTTATTTGTTTTAGGTAGTTTGCATACGCATGTACTTTTACAAACATGAAACTAGAAAAAGAATTCAGAAGCAGAGGAAAGAAATGTATTTGTATTTATTGGACACAATCAGTAGGTCAAAAGCGATGAAGAACCTAGTACCTGTGTGGATTAGTCTAAGTTGCTACATTACATCAGCACAGTAAGATGAATACCATAGGAGCAGTAGTAGTATTCATGATGGTTATGAATATCAAGCATAGAGGATTAAGCTTGAGAACGATTTAATTCGAGAAAATTGTAAGTAAAAATAACTTTTAAATCAGTGATTTACTCCGTTCCCTTGACCGAAGTAAGTGGAGAGGGGTTCTGACCTGCGACCTGTTGGCTGGGAGTTGAATACCATAACCATTGAGCTACCGCTTCCAGTAATGTTTTAGCAGCTATATATATCAAACTCAAGGAAGCAGTGACGACTCATTTCAGCTTTGGGGAGGTTTGTGTAAACCAACCAAGTAGATGAAATACTAATATCCACTATAATTAGGAGGATTTCGATGTTTAAGGACTAACCTGAAATAGTCAAATGTCTATATAATACGTTTTTGGTGCATATGTTTGTAGTAAGATGAGTAACCGAAATAATTCCAAAAACTTACGTTCAGGTTCCATATTCACTGAGGAGGTTAGATTTGTATTCAATACATTTTGATTAGAATGATTATTGGATACAACAGATGATAAAATAAATAAAGGTTGGTCAACTTTTAAATCTTGGGTATATGGTGTTGGTGTTAATAATGTACACTGCATTTGACCTGTGTTATTAATAGGAGAGAAATTTTCCGAAGTATTTGAATTCATAACAGTTGTATGCGGGAAAGAATGATTTAACGATGTATTCATATAAGTATTATTGTCAACTAAATGTGTATCATTCAAATTCGCACAATCCACCGGTAATGTTATTTGATTATTAGATGAATGTTGAATAATGTAGGGCATAGAAGATTGTTTTGATACTAAAATATTATTTACGTGATCAGGAGCTGAAAGAAAAAGTGAACAACAGATACAATAGTATAGAATATCAACTGTGACTAGTTTACATAATAAGTTTAATAAATAGATTAAAAAGAAAGAACTTTATTTACAACTGATAGGTCATTAAGTGGTGACCAGCGTCACGTATATCAAGTCCTTTATAGTTTTAACCAATTTCTATCGACTAAGTTGCAATGTAACTACTAGTCGTCTAAGTCTATTGATATCACATGCACTGTATTGAGATGTAACGTGATGGTTGACTGTAATTGACAGTATATTGTGTAGCGATAGAAGTTGATCAGCACTAAGAAGAACTTGACACAAAAGAAATCGGTCACTACTCAGTGATCAATCAATTTTAGATACATCTCACTCTAAAAGGTCAGCTACGGCTCGAATAGCTTTGCAGTAACGTCCGACTGTGAAGCTAGGTGGTACGGAATCGAATCCGCTCGTGGGCACTAGTCCCCTTAAGATCACAGGCACAGTTTGCCGACGAGTGTCAATTATCATGAAATCTAAGTCCACAGTTTCCTGTCGACTACTATCGCTTACCGATTTATAAAAGACTTCCAGGCAACATCACAGTCGTTTAGTAATGGAAAAAATACTTGGGATGTACAGACTCACAGTAGAATAGTGGGTCAAAAATTTTAAATCATCACGCCCCATTATCCATGTTAATTCGACCAATTCGATATTAGTAATTCTAGCACTTACATAGTAAAGTGTAAATCCAAGTACAGTAAAAGAACCTTTTTCAACTGGGCATTTTTGTATTAAAATTTATACCTTTAGCTGTTACCACTGGGTCTATATCCATATACTGTCAAACAGATTCCTAATTCCTAAATTCCGGACACATTTAGCAATGAAGACAAGACACGTTTCATAGTTTATGCGTTAACTACCTACACTGGAATATAGATTTTCATCGTCAAGAAACTATTAAATTGTTTGTTTCATCATTAATTCCCTTTCATTGTGCCGATACGTAGTGTGTTAATTAAAATTGATAAAAATTTGTGCTGGACAGTACGTGATTGATAACTCTATCTATTATGTATGGGGAATTAACATTTATTATGTGCCTCTTAGTAGAACACTCTGAGAAAGACACTTATAGAGACAGTACGGTTATTCTCTTGTGAAACCTTGACGTTTGACGAAATTATCCCACCTTCGAACAATGAGAAATGTGCTATGCTGATAATGATTAGGAAAATATAGAAATCATGGTGCACCCCAGTTTCGAAATTCAAATTACTAAGTCTTTGAGCTAAAACTCTACCACGGGTAATAACGGTGTTGCTCAGTTCCTAACTTCATCAGAACTTATTACATAGATTTACTTTTGGTCAGTAATCATATTATCTGATGTAATGTATTCAAATTTTCAGACTAGAAGAAATGAAAATGTTTTCTGCTTGACAATCAATTCTGTTATTCTTGGTAAGAGATCGACTTGGTGTTTTGTCATATAATCGTCCTTAATGTCATCTATTTTATTAACGATTTCTCATATATATGAATGATTCTTCAAGAAATTTCATGAGGTATGCCTTCGTTAGAACATTTTTCGAAAGGCTTTATAAGAAGTTCGCTGGAAAAACTGACGATCATATTGAGAAACAATATACAGTCGTTACATTTACTAACCGGAATGATTGTCGCCATCTTCATACTAGGTATATAGTCTCTGGATGCATTAAAAAGGATCTTAGTACAAGTTTGAGAGTATGCCCCCAAATATTAGCAAAACTAAACTATTAAGAATTGTTATTGTATGAATTAAAGTTACCATATTTATCGTTAATTCAGTATAAATTTAAGTGGAGATCGTAAAATTTTCATGGTTTAAATCAGGACCACCAATAAAATCTAGGAGCAGTGGACAGTTGCTTCGTCTTAATATGGGACTCCTCCGCAACGCACATCCGCGATCTCACCACAAAGAAACCATAATCGGTGGGGTTTAGCCATGTTGTGCATGAGATAGCCACCGCCATATAAAATGCAAGATGGTGTCGCAATATTGTGAATCGATTGAAGTTAGACATGTATACCACTAGATGCTGGATGTTGAGTGTCCAAGCGCAAGACTGAAGGTCCTGGGTTCGATTCCCTGTTTGGTTGTGAATGCGCACTTCCAGGGAGTCCCACACTAAGGCGAGTCAGATGCCCGCTGCGTCCTGGTATTTAATATTGATCTAAGAACAGAAAGTGATTTAAATTATTAAAATTATACATAGATGTTGATTTTTAAGCTTGGATTCTGTTGCAGAAAGGTTTCACTGTCGAGTTAAACATCAAATATGCAAAAATATTTAGGATTCCGTTGAAAGGCATCCCTGTTTTATAATTACTTGCTTACGCCTGTTACCCCTCGTGGAGGAGCATAGGCCTCCCAGCAGGATTCTCCATCCAACCCTGTCCTGGGAAATCCTTTTCAGTTGTTATTCATCCTTTTCATATCTGCTTCTATTTCCCGACGTAATGTGTTCTTTGGCCTTATGATTCCCTGCAAGATTCTATGTTAGGGCTTGCATCGTGATGCCGTTTATTCTATGGACGTTCAGTATTTTGCGTAGATAAATGTTTATAAATACTTGTACCTTCTTGACGATGGTTGTAGTAGATTTCCACGTTTCAGCTCCGTACAGCGGGACTGACTGTTTTGACGTTTGTATTGAAGATCCTCACTTTGAAATTAGTTGAGAGTTGTTTTGAGTTCCATGTGTTCTTCAATTGTAGAAATGTGGTTGTTGCTTTGCCAATCCTCGCCTTTACATCTGCACCAGATCCTCTTTGTTTATCAATGATGCTTCCAGGGTACGTGGATGTTTCCATATCTTCCAGATTTCACCATCAAGCGTGATTGGGTTGGTATTCTCCGTGCCGTATATGAGAATCTTTCTTTTTCCTCTGTGTATGTTGAGGCCTATTGATGCAAAGGCTACTTCTACATTAGTTGTCTTCGTCTGTATTTGCTCGTGTGTATGAGATAGGAGGGCTAAGTTATTTGCGAAGTCCAAATTGTCTAATTGATTCTGAGATACAATGGATATGTTTTACAATAAAAGACAAGAAATAGTCTGAACATGTCATTTAAGTACAGAATTATTTTTACTTACGATGGCTAGTTGATTTTGGTAAATTAGTAAATATTGCCTGTGAAAAGAAAAAATAAATAGAAACATCTGTGTAAAAAAACGTTTGATGAAACCAGTTATTAAAGTTGGAAGTATAATTATAAATTACACGTGGGGTGTTGAAGTTTACGCGGAAAAACCAAAACCTATTTTCCGCTTTATAAAAGATTGAACTACAGCTTATGTCTTAAGAAGAATAATTTCTAGTCTAAAGGCGTGACAAATTTCCAGTGTATATGATCAGACGAAAAAGTAATTTTCAAGGTGTATTTTAACAAAGCAACTCAGTCAGTCACAATGTAGAACTTCGTACGTACGTATATCAGTCCGAGTTGCCATAACACATTAGCACAGAGATGCAGTTGTCGATTCAAATCCTATATTGGTAGAAGTAGTAGGAGTATAATCAGAAATCCAAAAGATTAGGGTTTGAAGAAATTATTGAAGGAGTATAGTACAGTGAAATAAATTCGGAAAGAGAAAAAGATAAAGACATGAGGAATTCAGAAGATTAGAATTTGGTAGAACACAAAGAGTGGATGCACCTTCGCCATTGCAAACGATTTTGAGCCATGTCATTCAAGGTCTCTAACCATCGGTTGCTATTATCTCGCGGATCCCAACCAGGCAGTCTACACCTACCAACATGGCTCAGTCCACTTGTCAGCGACTTCATAAATTTGTGCCACGTTTTGGTCTGGCCGCCCCTAGCTTTCTTCCAACCTACTCCTACAACATAAAACATTGCACGTCGGGGCATTCGGTGGTTGTGCATGCGTAACACGTGTCCCAGCTATCTCAACTGATGAAGTTTCGCTACTTCACCAATCGATTTGCCATCCTTACCTAGTAGTCGTTTCCTAACAGAGCAACTCAGATGATCAATGAATGAATAAAACCACGCACAGAAATAGCTAAAATGCATAAAACATTTTAATGGTCCAGATTTAATACAGCGGCCCAATACTATAAGTCACCAAATGAAAGGCTACGTTGTGACAAGCAAGAATTTCCAAATGACAGATAGATGTTACTGATGAAAAAGTAGTTCCATTTCCTGATGAGTAAGTGCATATATATAAGTGCTTATGCATTTCATCCGGTTTACAGTGATAAACTTCCTTCTTCACTCCCAGTCATCTCACTGAGTAGCCGATCAGGGGAATCGTGCATAAGAATTTTGTATATCAGAATCGATCTTAGGTATTATAAGTCATAACAGTATCCTCAGATATTATTATCTGTAAGATACGAACGTGACTTCATTCAGTCAGTTTGCTACAACGTAGGACCAGGCACATATATGCATCGATGCCTTACTTTCCAGAAATTTAACCAGAGCTATCAATAAATAGAATTTTCTCGAATGACATAAATAATTTCAAACTATACACAAACATTCAATTTGGGTCCCATAAAATTTGCGTTTCTAGGAGCTTATCCCTGGAATTAAGACAAACAGTAATATAAATAAACGCAAAATTCCCACCATAATCATAACTATTCAGTGACAACTTAAGAAAACTCCTTTCAGTATTCATTCATTTTTTATCTAATTACGAATTATTGGTGGCTAGAGGACAAAGAATATATTATCCTAGTTAAGATTTACTATATTTTGGTAAAAGTTAACTTTAATTGTAATACAGATTGAAGTACCACTATTTTCCAGAGTAAGCATCTTTCTCACATTCAAGGATGTAGCCGCGATATCCCTTGGGCTGGATAAAGCATTTAACATGAGATAAAAACGTTATACACATACTACTATCTCAAGGAATTTAATTGTTAATCAACTTTTATATAACAATTCTTTAATACAAACAATATCATTACCAATAGCCTCTTATTAATAATAACCATTAATTCCATGAAAGTTGAACTAACTATAGAGACTCATCACAGACTTCAGTAAGAAAACGTGTGTGAAACTATTTGAGTGCCAGAATTGATAATTAGCCCAGAATTTATCAATCGACTTTCAATGTTTTAATAACGACAATAGGTTGCATTTACCGTTGTAGTTTAAACTAATCAATTAAATGAGTCACAATGAAATTTTGTTGATACATGAAATGGAATGAAATAATTCAACATTGAATTTTATTTACACATGAATGACTCAATAGGAAGATTAGACAAAACATTGTAAGTGAGAATTAATCAACGTAAAATGACCAATGAATTTACCCTAGTGATAATGTAATAGAGAAAATCTCGTTGATATTGGGTGAGCAGGTTTGTTGATATTTTATAGTTCATTTAAATGGCAATTAGTTCAGAAAGGAAATCCTATAAATTATGATACCAAAGCCTTCAGTTAAAGACGAACTCTTTCCGTAATAATTATATAATTACTATTCTGAACTGATTATGAAGAGTTTGACACAATCATATCAAGGCTGAATTATCACTTAACTGATTGAAGTTCTCAAATGGTGACTAATCACATCCTAGAGAACTCAAATTGTAGATACACGAGCAGAAAGGGCTATTTTGTGTAGTCTAAAAATACTTATTTATTTACTTAAACATTGGTACAAGGAGGCATCAAATATATATGCACCATGCGAATCATTCAATTTGTGTGAGGGCTGGAATACTGCCCGGGTGCTTAAACCGAAGACGAATTCATAAGAGGCCACATCCGGAGCCTATGACTTAAAGGTCTGGTCCATAAGACAGTGGAGCAACGTGAAAAGATGCAGTCTCATGGTAACCTGTGACCGCCAATAGGTTCATACGCCACTTGTCCCCTCAGGATACTGAAGCCCATGTGCACCATTGGTTTGAATTCAGGGTTTTCCAACTCCCCTAACTGGGTCCTCCGAACCTGTCAATCCGGTTTGATCGCCAGACATTCACTTTTCGTTCTCTCAATTTCGTAAACACCCCTGCAGAGAGAAGGCAGTGGCTGTAAACGCGTGGCCGTGTGAGAGTATTTCGAGAAGGATAGCTGACTCTCCCCACCATCGGTCGTATCAGGGCATTTAGGGGCAGCTTAAGAATACTATTCTTTTGTTTAGTCCAAAGTAGGTAGGGTGAATTTGAACCTATAACTCTAGTAGTACAATGAAGTTGAATGATCTGTAAAATTGAACAAAAGTTTCATTTAAAATTTAACATATAAAAACTGACCTACTTCTTATCAATATAGAAATATATACTAAAAATTGTCAAAGTTAAGATAAAGAAAAGGAGGTACAAATAATACTTCCAACTCGTAAACAATCAAGAAAACATAGGGGAATGAAGTTGATTTAGTATTAGGTAGTTATGTTTTTCATTCCTCAATAAGATTCAAAAGAGAAGAGTAAGTTTTACACATACAAAATGTTCCTTATATTGATTTTCAAGTGTAAGTGATGTATTGAATAGTAAACTTATAAAAAAATTTTCAGGAAATGGTTTTCCGTAAACGTTAAGATCAGGTAAGATAAAAAAAACAGACCACCTACCTTTGAGTTTATAACACTATTATTACAGGTGAATGGGGCAACTGAGGAGGAGCACAGACTTGGTTGATGTGATGATCTGGGATAATGAATTAGTTGGGAATTAGAGGGGGAATTAGGTTTTGTAGCTGATGATATGTGAGAAACAAGAACAGGTTGGATATGAGGCAAATATTCATTTTCCACTGAGTTTATCGATGAAATTAATGAATTGGGTGGTAAACTCATTGAGCTTACCGGTCTCATATGAGTTTCTGTTACGGTATTTATTGAATTTCGAGGATGAATACCAAATGTAGACTGTGGTTCAACGACAAATCTCACATTTGATTGAATATCAATTTGATCAAATTTCTGTTTATCATCGTCAGTTGGTTGACAAATTTGATCACAACCATTGTTATTGTTTATATTTTTTATATTTGTAATGGGAGATTGATCCACATCATTCTCATCATCATCGTCTTCATCATCTTCGTCGACACCACCATCGTCCTCGTTTTCTTCGCTTTTCATATTTGAGCAAGGCTGTGACGGGATAACGCCAGATCCGCCATTACAATTCGATCTCATGCGGCGATTTGTTAACTGAAATAAAAATTAACAAAAACACATGAAAAATAGGTATGAAGATCATTAGTTATTATCAGAAAGACAAATATATTCAATTACGTTTCAATTCATTTAAGACATTATTCCATGTCAGGGAAACTACGCACACAGGTTTTAGTAATATTTTAGTGTTTATAGGAACTATGTTGGTATTAAGATATTTATATTTATGTATACAATGCTTTGTGTCTATAACTAATGTGAATAGACTAGGAAGGAATTCATAATATTTCCTATATTACAATCTTCACTAGATGCCCCCAAATGCCCTGGTACGGCTGAGAGTGGGGAGAGTCACCTCTCCCTGTCGAAATGCTCTCATATGGCCAGCAAATATATAGCCTCTGCCAGGGAAGTCCTACTCACTGCCTCCTCGTGGCGGGGGTGTTGTTTACGAAAGTGAGAGGACGAAAAGCGAATGTCCGGCGCTTTAACCGGGTTGGTGGACACGGAGAGTCCACCTAGGGGAGTTGGAAAGCCCTGATTCCAAATCAATGGTGCACATGGGCTCCAGTATCCTGATGGAACGAATGGCGGGCGAACCTGTCATTGGTCAACGGCTACCATGGGACTGCATCTCCTCACGATGCTCCACTGCCTTGTGGATCAGACATTCAGGTCAAAGGCTCCGGGTGTGGCCCCCTAAGAAAACCACCTGCTTCAGTCTGGGCACCTGGGCAGTATCACAGCCCTCACACAAATAGAATGAGATTTGTGAGGCGCATATTTATCTGGTGCTTCCTTGTATCAATATATATGTGTTTAAATAAATAAATAAATAAATTTTCACTAGATAAATACAAGCTTTGTTTAAAGAACTCAAACTTGCTCTAAATACCAAAACATGGATATGTAGCACACACCACAATACTAGTTGGATACTAAAATACCTAATCGGATACACTGCATAGATTGAATTATTTTTTGAAACATACTTCAAAAGATTTGCTTTTTTTTAAATTGCTCACCAAAAATCACTTTTCCTGAACCAGAAAACCAAAATACTTTTTAAGGCTATGATCGCTCTTTTTACCTATTGCTCAATTTTGTAAACAACACCCCCGCCACGAGAAGGCAGTGAGTAGGACTTTCCTGACAGAGGCTATATATGCGAGGCCATGTGAGAGCATTTGGAGAAGGAGAGCGGACTCTCGCAACTCTCAGCCGTACCAGAGCATTTGGGGGCGTTGATAATATAATCAAAATTTAGACATACAATCGGCAATCTGAATAGTTCACTGGCAATGAAACTGCTTGTTACACAATGTGACACGGGAAGTATTAACCACATTAATGCTGTAAAAACTATTTGTTTACGAGTAGAGAGGTGAGTTGGTGGTTGATGCACTCAGCTTCCAATCAGTAGGTCATATTTCTAAATCTTATTCCACATGTTTTAGTTCAGATAGCTGAGAAGCACTACTAACCTTTGAGTAAACAGTAGCTCAAGTTCAAGTACATTAACATGTACATAGTACATGAACTACACTGATTAGCATGAGCGATATATATATAGTGATGATTAATATGAGCATATAATATTAAATATAAATTCCAAAGGTAGGAATGTGTAGATATTTGAGTATAAGTTTAAGAACTGATATAGTGTGACAACTTTAAATGAGCAATCATGAAGTCCAATTACGAAAGTAAATCACTCCGTGAGGATATGAACATAAACGGACTGAGGTGGTCCAGTAATGTGCATTTTTATAACTTGAGTCCGTGAAAATGGGTAAGATCGATAAATAGAAACTTATAGTGGTTTGTAGAAGAAGTGGGAAGTCTGATCTGTGTTAGGAGAAGCATCCTGATCAGTGTCCATTAAATACTGAATTAAAGTGGCGGACCATAATCTATTGAAATTACAGATATCCACACAACAACTGTTTTTCAGGTATTCAGAGCCAAACCACTCTCCAGTTATTTGTTTTCATCCATTCGTCTTTTCCTTCCATTCATTTCGGTAACTCGTCCTTTGCGTGAATGTAAGTAACGATAAGAAAGTGAGCAAAAGAAATATTATGCAAGGTTTTGGATCAGTGAAAACGACCTATTTCTTAATTTTGTCCGATTTTATGTATATTCGTGAGGAAATTCACTAAGAACTGTGAAACATATGTTAAACATCTGCTGGAACTTAGTTTAGTCGGTAATTAACAACATTTAAGTTGAAAACTGCACTGATTGTCCCATCTTTATATATGCATTCGATCTAAGAGCTAATGTAGACACTATACAAACAAGTGGTTGGAGAGATATAAGGTGTAAAGTATACAGCTGATAGTAACAATAAAGTCTATTCACTTACTTACCCTTTCCATATCAGAATTACTAAGAAATTCATTTGCACGATGATGTTTTTTTAATCTTTGTAAAGCATGCTCCACCGTAACACTAGCATACTGATAAAGACGATTGCTGCGTGTGAATACTAGTAAAGCAATTTCACATTCACACAATACGCTCAACTCGTATGCCTTTTTAAATAGACCACTTTTACGCTTTGCAAATGTGACCTATCATATAAGGAATAATAGATTTAGTTACGTAAATTAATTTACCAGTCGATTCTTTTCATCTTTGATAAATTTTATCTCGATTTTTTTACGTCCCATTTCCTAGAAGGAAAAAAGAGTTGAAATCAGTTAGCTTTCAATGAATTAGGGATTTTCCAAATCCTACAAACTTATAAGAAAACGAAGATTACGACTGCGGTTATGAACTTTCTAAAAATTTAACAGCGTATTGCAAAAAGGACTAGATTTGGAGAATTTACATGAGCCTAAACGTCCAGGTGTTACTAGTCAAAAACTATTCAATAATATTTTTCAAGTGCGTCAACTAAAAGTGTTTTGTGGTTTAAAAGTATGTATTAATACTACGTATATACAATTTTTAAAATTAAGTTCTCTTGAGAACTCAAAGCCATATCATTAAGGACTTACTATCGAATTAAACTGTGTTAAGATATACAGATTGCTAAAATTCAGCAACTATGAGCCAAAAATAAGCTTTATTCTCAAACAGTACGGATGGATGTATTTAGGTTACATAATTTTACTGTTCATAGCTATTTCGCAGTGTCTTAAAGGTGATAGGTTGATCCGGATGGTTGGTGAATTCGCTTATTCTCTAACTCATGTTGAATTCAGGTTGGCTATGTTTCTGCGTGAAAAAGATCAAACTTGGCAGATTCGAAGCCGTTTTACTTGTATTAAAAATACAATCAACCCCTGCATAAGGACAGTAAACTGTCAAAAAATGTTCACAGGTTCATAAAACCGCATATAAATTGATCCATGAAATCCCAAATCTGAAATATGACATTAACCAAGCTAAAATTATCCCCCTTAACATACGGAAAAGCCGGAGGTGACTTAATGAGTATTTAAACCATTGAATAATGATTTTCTATCGAACATGCCGCCGATTCTTTTAAATTTCAAGACGTCACATTTACCAGGACACTAAAAACGTTCACGATTCCAAAACCAGTTACTTTTCGAGTAACTACCGACTCTCACATAGAATCACGAACAGGTAGGACTGTTTACCTCAACATGGGGTCGGGGCTTGATACGATGTCCAAAGATTAGGCTTAACAGTCAGGTTTTAATTGATTGGAGAATGAGTGACCTACAACTTAATTTCCTTTAGTCGCCTATGACATTTTGTCATGTTTATCTTGTGTTTATATTCCGTATACAAATAACCATGCTGTTATGCTACACGAAAGGTTGTTCATCTTACTAATGGTCTTGCCATCGATTTCTAGTCGTTCGAGAGCCTAAGTCAATCATGCGGTTTCGTGAAAAGCTATCATTCGGTCGCATTATATCACTGGAGTTCATGTAATGATTGATATTCTATTCTTCAGTTTTAACAACCCAAATTCCGCCTCATGCAGAAAAACACTTCATAACAGCTCCTCTCGATACACATGAAAAAAAGAACAACTGAAACCTCCATAGTCAGGAATAACAGAGGCCTTCCAGCCTTCCGTCTCCGCTCCCTTTTCTAGACTATATCTGAAATACGTTTAAATGTCTGGGTTCGAGTTTTGGTATAAGCATCAACACTGGGGTGCAGGCACATTCAGCTAACAAGTTCAAGGTAACATGAATCACACCCCTTGAAATTCAGTGCTAACTACTATTCGATATTAATAATATGGATGAGTGTTACATACCCTATTGCATATACTGTATGACGGTAGAGCATAATTGATGAATACGATCAGTTATTTGAAATAGCACACATTTATGCTAACCGCAGTGAGGTCAGTGTATGACATGGTGTCGTGGCATGAAAGAAAGCTGTAAAGGGCTAGCTTCTGTTGGTCCTTCACGACTCCCTGGCTGGGGTCCGACAGATGGTGCAACACAGTGGCTAGAGACGTTATCAGATATGGCTCAGAATAGAAGCCAGTGGCGATCCTGATGTAACCTTCTTCTACTTTCTTCATAAAGAGTGGTTCTAACTTTCTTAACTGAAAGAGTCTTCTGGTTGTACATTTCAGTCCCCCTTATCTTTTCATCCTTTCTCTTCCTACTTTCATTATTTTGTGTGGCGCATATGTACCTGGTGCCCTTTTGTACCAATATATATGTGTTTAAATAAATAAATAAATAATAACCGCAGTATTATTATATCAGTAAACAAAAGCTGGAAGCAACCTATTATAGATGGGTTACTAACATGATAAATATACAAATTTGAAAGTTAGCAACAACCTACATATAATAAAGCGTAATAAATACTAAAGCTTTATGACAATCAACTAAATACGTCATTCACCAGGCAATATTTTTGCTAGAGAGCCGTTATCGGTTAATGTAAGGTTAACAAATAACAGATAATAACTAAGTCATGAGTTCTAACTTCATCCGTTCAGATACAGAATACTTCATAGACGAGGTTTCAAACTCACACAGTAAACCAAATCAGTAGAATATAAAACACTCAGTTTTAGGAAAGGCAGATTATTCTTTTCATTGGCGTTCACAGTCACAGATAATCACGCCTACAACTCAGACGCGTTTACAAGGGAACAATCAGACCAACATTTCTCCCCTGTCTAGCCGGACCTCGTCTACCAAAAGTCAAAACCCGATATATACGCGTCGTCCCAGAGTTGATTAGCGGTCTAATTTGATACGTTCGCACATGTGAGGCTAATAAGGTTTTAGGAATGTTTAGAATTCGACCGTAGAATCTATGCGGCGAGCTTGATGTCATGATGAATAAATCAGCTTTCGCAGTCTTCTCGGTGAATCTTACAGCCCAAAATTACGCAACAGTCGTATTCAGAAAGAGGTATTGACTGCTGATTGGAATGCCAAATGTTCTATCTTAGTATTTCAATTTGAATTGCTGATTTATTAAACCGATGAACAAATAAGTCGTGATAATGGAGCCGGATGACCTGAGTTTCTCTACTACTACGTGCAAGAAGTAAGATGTCATTAGATTGATCCGTAATAATAGCAAATAGTACAACTACTTACCAAGGCAAAGATTCCTAAGGTCACACACACCCGCTTCGAACAGAGCGCAAGAACTCAGTCACCTTGAAAACTGATTCGAATAAAGCAGTGATTTATCATTTCCTGCTCCTTATGTAAAATAGTGGCGATATTAGTAAGCTCTGTTCATATCTTGATGCAACTGGCAAACTGTCTGTATTTTTGCTGCCCTAAAAATTTACCGCAATGATTTTGATTTCAGCTTCAGATTTGTGTAGTAAGGATTTAAGGCCTATGACCTATGTTATTCCTTTACGAGTATGCTTCCATGAGTGTTCAGTGTTTTCTTGAATCAGTCAATTGAAAGCGCGGATACCACTGCTTTGAGTAACAGATTCCAAGAATTGCTGACTCGGTGTGAAAATCTGTTCTCGTCATTTCTACTCGCCTGTTATGTCTTCTGAGATGTCTGGACCTAGTGGGAAGAAAAGTAAGGGATTATGTTAGGTCAAGAATCATTTCGTAGTATTACATAAATCAAAATCAGATCACTTCTTGATCTGCGATGTGATGGATGCAAGAGGTCTAGCTTTTCAAGCCACTCCCTATATGGTAAACCCTGGAGATTTGGAATTGCATGGGTAGCTGCTCTCTGTACTTTTTCCAGGATATCCGAATCTTCTTTTAAACAGGGATTAGCGGCCTGCATGCAGTTCTCAAGCCTAATTCTCACTAAGGTTGTGTATACTGTAGTGAACATGTTAGTATCTAACTTGGTGAATGTCTTAAAGTCATCACGATAGATTTTTGTTAATCAGGAAATAATCATTTAAGAGAATATAAATGGTATTTCTTTACCTTGCAATTGATCAATAAACATAACTAAAATGAACCTGGTAACATTCAGCTTTAAATTATTTGATTTGTTCGGGTTGCCATCTTCATGTTGTCGAATGAGCCCCTCATAATTTACATACTGTGTAGTTTTCGGGTATCAAACTTTACTCGAATAGCTTGAACCATAGGATAAGTTACAAACTATCGTGCTGCTGTCTCATCCTCTTCCGTAGTGTGGGGCCAGTGAAATGACACTGAGCCTTAGACAAATCATCCGGCAGTCGGTTCACTGAATGTCAAACAGTTCACCGATCCTCTTCAGCGTCAAGGACAACCAAACAGCATTAGTTAACTTCACTCCGCAGGCTGGCTCATGCAACAGTGGTCACACTCTGTTCCTTGTATCTACTTTGTAATAACGTTGTTTGTGTTGTACGTTCATCAAGGTAGCCATGGTATGTGAAGACGAAAAACAAGTAATCCGCTTTAGGTGCTAACCACGGGGTGTGACTTCGGCGTTAGGTGGTTGGTCACATGATTGCCATCTGGCTCGAGTAGACCCTTAATCATCCAAGTTGGTGATCTACGACAGTCCAGAGAGGGCATTTCCATCTGTCGAAATTGATTTTCACATGTTTTCGACAAGACAGAATTATAAGAATGAGTGTGAAAGACTCGATGACGATCACACGAATTCTTCGTCCGTTCTTCCGATAACAAAAGACACTGATTATAGATGGTTCACTGTGCGAGGATTAGGATTTAGGATTTGTAATCAAGTTATTTATAGGGTTCCCACTATGGACTAACATCAACGTTATTAAGTATGGCTACAAATTTCTACTGAATTATACATGATACCTTTCAGAGAACAAAAGCTCTAAACGTTATTCCTAACAGTTTTTGTGCACAATAAATAACGAAGAATTAGGAACATCACTTTGGAAATCTTTCATTATCGTTTGTTAGTTATAGTGCAAAAGCTAAGTTTGTTAAGAGAATCGAAATATTAGTGGTGAGCAACAATCCCTGGGCGAATTCCTCCTCTTTATAGCTTATGGATCATGACCCTCTAGTTATTTATACGTTACTCGTGGGGTCGCTTTTTTAGCTCAACTTTATCAGCTTTTTTTAACCTAAACCTTTTTAGATATACTTTTCATTGCTTGATTCCAAAGAGTAGCTTCCCTCTTCTGAAGGTGTAGCTAACGGTTCTCTGTATGGTTTTGTGCGGACGAAGTTAGTTCCTAACTATTATTATGAAGAACTGGATGACTGTGACACCCCGCTAACTTCAAACAGGGCGAAGCATTGGTATAACGACCAAACTTCAAGTATTTCATCTGAATGTAGAAGACCATACAACAAACTACCGCGTTCCTCTATATGTTGCACTAAGCTTTTAAAGTATTACTATAAAATCCAAATATAATTCTTTGACCTGATTTATGTGATAATATGACACAAAAGCAAGTTTTATCGAAAGATGCGAAACACTCCAACCATTATACAGTTCAGAGTTTCTGTGATACAAAATTGCATGCTACACAGGAAAAAGTAGCTTAATCGGGAGTGTTTTTCAAGAAAGGAAACTGATAAATCTATTATTTTCGATTGTGTCCCATGGCTTATAAGTTTATGTTATACTTATTTAAGTTTAATGGAAATCCCAACTTCGTGTGTTCATTGTCTATCACTTTTAGAGCTATAAAAACACTCATCCTGCAAATCTATTTTTCTGTTTTATGCTTAAATAAATTTCTGTGTTGTTTCAGCAATTATATGCTCGGCTTCAAAGTTCGTCTTGTAAGGGGCCAATAACATCACAAGCTCACTCAACAGTTTTATGGGTCAAGCATATGGAAATGAAACACGACGAGTACCAGCTTTGTAGCTTCCACTGAAAACTGGAAAATTGACTTCAGTGAACCAGTATAAGGTGCATGGACTGATTTACGGTAGCTATACAACCGATTAACTCAACCATTTGTACCCCAGTCTGTTACGTCTGTAGGGTCGACGAAATGTCACTGAATATCGAATAAATCATCGATCCCTGTCAAGGTCAAGGATAGTCAACGGGCACAAATCAATCATACGCCATGGACTGGCCCACGCTGCAGTGGTTATTCTTTCACTTCTGTACTTCCATAGTTGTACCTTAACTAATATATTCTTGTAATAACGTCCTTTGTGTTGTACAGTCTCCATAGCATCCATTATCATTTGATGCGTCGATGGTTCAATCCACGTAAGGGCTGGTCGCGAGGTGTGACTTCAGCGTTAGTTGGTTCGTCACCATTCTCGTCTAACTCTAGTAGGCCCATAGATAGATCATCAACGTAGATGGTCTACACGTCCAATTACTAGTTTTTGCCCGTTCCAACTATTGAAGTACTGGCAGTCGATATTCGCAAATCACGAACTCAAGTAGGCAAGAGAACCAAAACTACAAATTAGATACCAAGTTTAATCGCAATTCACACATAATCGACCAAAGTTGTTCTAACAACAATAATTATAACAATTATAAAAAACCTTCAATTTTGTAGCTTCCCGGAGCAAAAACTCCCAAATACCAAACCAATGGCAAAAGAAACCCAAATGTCCGAAAAGAATGATATAAACAAACAAGTCCAAAGGTTTAGTAAAACAAACACATCCAAAAACACAGTAAAATTGATATACTGTAAAAAGGTTTTAATCAGCTAAATGTCTTCAGTTTTCCCGTAACACAGACAGCCTCAAGCAAGAAGAAGCACACCCATCTGTGAATAGATTGGGATACTCGACGTTTGCCAAGAAAAAAGAAGAAATGCTGGAACGTCGTCATTGGACTTTGATCAAGACAACGTACTAAAGGTCTAGCTGAGTTATCTACAAACTGGAAGAATTCAATTGTCGCTTCAGTAAATAAAACAGAATCAAGACAACTTCCACCAAACTGCATACCTGTCAGCTTCACCATTGTTTAGTTAATATACGTGAAAAAATAATCAGGAAGGCAATGATAACATTCGTGGAAAGCAACAATTTGTTAAACAGAAAAAAATATGTTTTCAGGGGAGGATTATCTCGCACAACAAACTTTGCTACAGCAATAGAACAATAGACGGAGGCTCTAGATGGTTATCTACGTAGACTTTGACACAGCATTTGATAGGGGTCGAAAAAAGACTACTCTTGAAGCTAGGAAACCTAGGAATCGCCTGACCTCTCCTAAAAGAGATTAGGAATTTCTAGGTAGACAGAAAATAAGAACAACTTTTAAATGCTGCTCCGGGAGACCAGTAATTAGTGTAGTAATGTAGTGTGGTCTACTTATATCCATATAAGTAGTGTGTGGTGATGGTCAGACATAGAATGTATTTTGGCAGAAGACTGATAAGGATAGAACTGAAATGAAGCGCAATAGGTAGGAAAATGCATGAACAGTGAAATTAGAGAAGATGAACTGATATTTACAGAAGTAACAGTGAAGATTGAGATAATTGGTTGCTAGTTTGCTGTATGATGAACATAATTTAGTGAGATAGTCTGTAATTTGTGTCTAAACACATTTGGTTGTCCCCACTCGTGTTATTGTCCACTACAGTACTACAAGGCTATGTCATAGGTCCTTTACGTTTTATACTGTGTGTAGATGAACTATCACTTATAGTTGCGTTCCTGATGCTATTATGAGCTGATGATGTTTAGATCTGGCGAGAAATGACAGGTAACGGAGATGTTCTGACTAGCTGGTCTGACAAATGGCTCATGCTTATGAACACGTCCTCGTGTGTCTACATGCACATTGAGGATACAAAGATATGTAGATACAGTGTAGAGGAAGAATCTGTTTCCTTCGTAGTGACTGGCCTGTCTCGATAAGAACACGCTTGGAATAGTAGAAACAATTATTATTATTGTAACCAATTGTACCAGAGATTGTTTTACTGTACTTGTTTAACTGTATCAGACTCACTTCCGGTTCCTCTATCCGCCTGGTTCGGTTCGAACTTTCTTACGCTCTGCCCGTTTTGCCTGTACTCGTTGGCACGTCTCGGTATTCTTTCGATACCACGAGATCGCCAATAAATATACTTTATCTGGACTAATTAAAGCCTTCTGATTTGCAAGTTATCAAAGGAACCAAGTCGTTTCTGGGCACGTAATCGAATTGTAGTGCTGACCATAGTCCGTCCCCAACTCGACGTCACTACACCCTAATCCGGTCTCACAACAATCTTGGGGAGACAATGAGTCATGATCCTAAGACAACGGCCCATCGCCTGAAGCCCTCACCTTTGGGGTTTAGAAACCTATTGGCTTTAAGACGTTTGTTTATCAAGTTAGATTCCACAGTATATACAACCTTAATGATATCCAAACTTGAAACTTAGTTCAGGTCGCAAATCCCTGTTTAAAAGATGACTCTGACAACTCGTAAAAAAGAATGAGAGCAGCTACCATAATAATTAGGAGCATTTGAATTATAGTATAAACTAGTAATCATTGATATCTAGAACTCCAACCATGGGTTTCCTGATATTCTTCATCACAATCCCCGTGGCCGGTAGAAGATCATCCCCCAAGGTAATATACAACTTCTGCAGACTCCAAACACCTCATATTCGAACGAAGAATTCTTCCTTTTATAATAGCTTTGGGGGAGTCTCTTTCGTCACAGAGTGTTTAACATTTCTATATTGAAGTAGAAAAGTGTCTTCTTCCCTCTCCAGTTCATTAAATATTGAAGCAGCAATAGAATTAATAGCAGTTTTCAATGTCCTGACAAACGTTTCTGCCTGACCATTAGAACAAGGGTGCCTGGGATCAGTACACAGATGTCTGCACCCTATACCATTCAACCAGGCAGTGACTGCATCCGCAACAAGACGAAAGTAATTACCAGTCACTATCACCATGGGAACCCCTCCTCGAATAAACACCTTTCTCAATTATTGGATTGTGAAGTCAGAATTTGGTGAAGTCATGAAAAAAACTTCAGGTCACTTAGAAAAGGAATCAATAACTACAAGTGCATAGTATTTACCAAGAAATGGAGCACAATAGTTTGCATGAATTCAGTACTACTTGAAGCAAAATGAACAGTAGTTTTGCATACTCACTGAATGTGTCCTATCTTACCACATTTAAGACATTTAGCATCACGAAATGCACATGAATTAGGAGGATGAAATTTACCACACAATAGACATTAACCATACTTTTTCTCACATTGGTGGTTTGTTTTGCCATTCCTTGTTGAATCACCTTTCATATTTTCACGAGAATAGGAATCACTATTAAACGAAAGCAAGTTTGACCGACCCTGAGATTGTATTTCATCATGAGGACTGAGGAAAGTATTAGAAATTTTCATGGACTGGACATCAAGTTCATTCATTGCTTCGTAGGTAATGCATGGAGTTCCGGTATCTTGAAAGGAACATTTAGGCATTTTTAAAAGCTCTCTTTGGTATGCTAATTACTGTAATTAATCGATCCCTCAGCTGCACATAAAGTTCATCACCAGTATTTTATTTGGCAGCTTGTCTTTGTAATTGAAGGATGAATCCCGCAACCCTTTGGTTATTCTGACGAATCGACTAATGGAATTTTGCATTCTTACGACATTTGGAACTGGTGCACTTTACATGAGTTAATAGTAGTTCTTTGAGAGTTGTATAAGGGAGTAAGATAGGCTTCTTCGGATACGCCAAATTTTTAATAAACTGTAAGCTTCTTTACCGATAAATGTAAGAAAACGTGCCACAATCTTATCACCCTTCCCATCTTTCATGGTCATGCTGTAGTGAACAGAACACTGGTTGGGGACAATCAAACGTATTTTAGCAAAAATTACAGACTATCTCACTAAATTCTGATAACCAAACAATGAACATTTAATTTGCAAATTAACAATCAATTGTTTCAATCTTTACTGTTTCTTCTCCAATTCCAGTGCTCATGCATTTTCCAAACGATTGCGCTTGATTTCAGTTCTTTTCTCATCGGTCTTCTGCCAAAATACATTCTGTCTGACCCACACCATATACTACTTATGTGGATATAAGTAGACCACACCACAATGCTCCAGATTTCAAACTTTTCCAAATAATGCTCAAAAGCTTCAGAAGTTGAATGAATGTCCAATTGTTCTATTGCAGGTTCCATAGCGACGCGAATGTGATAATTAGGAGTATTTGGATTATAGTATAAACTAGTATTCCCAGAAACAAAGCAATTTAATCAAGAAATACTAGATGAACACGAACGAATGCATTGTATTTGGAATTCGAAATCAAGTAGTCATCAAGTACAAAAGAATCATTGGTTCATATAAATACCACAACTACCCTGGGTTTACCATGCAAAGAGTGGTTTGGAAAGCTAGACCTCTTTTCACTGTCCTACGACAGATAAAGAGGAGACGTGATTTTGATCAATAGAATACCTAGAAATGATTTTGAACTTGTTGTATAGTCTCATTTTCTTCCTACCAGATCGGGACAACTCTGAGGATATAGCAAGAGAGTATGAAAGCCAAAAACGAATAAAATACCCATGGCATACAGGTTTTTTTTACCAAGTCACTGATTTTTGTAACTTGTTACTTGAAGAAGTGGTGTTTGCCCCTTCAATTGAGTCATTAAAGAGAAGACCAGATACTCTCAGAAGCTTGATAGAAAAAGACTAACACAGGTAGTAAGTTTTCTGTTCTCAACACACAAATCTGAATCTGAATGTAAAATGATGCTTGACCGGACCCATTTAAGTAATAGTGTCAGTTGAAACAAATAAGGTCAGGATGAACGTTGGATTACTACTAAACTATTGGTTTTTGGACGTTATCACCACATTAGATTACTCAAAACTCAACTGTTTTTGACCATGGAGGAGGATAATACGGAACCAAATCCCGATATTTATCAAGTAAATGAATTTATTTAAATTGATGTCGATTAGATAGCTATGTCTGACATGCTTGCTGAGGCGTTAAATGACTAAGTGCTTGAATATATGTTTATTAGATCAGTTTGCTGAAACCAACTAGGTGTTTAATAAGTGCTGAGCACTTGACAATTTATTTGTTTTGTAGTATTGATCTATTGTAAAACCTTAAGCACGACCTAAACAGTTCTTTACTAACATTAACCTAGGATGAATGTCTCGTGAGTTTGATCGTCGAAATTCTACCACGTGGTGGATACATGTTTATAATTAAAAATTAATTTTGCCTGGATGATGCAATCAAAACGTGACATCTATTTATTGATTGTCCGACATCAAGATGCCTCTAGTTTTATGTGAAACACACACAACTTATATGTATGATATTCATCAAATTATAAATGTTCAAATAGAAAACATAAAGTTGCTTTGAACAAACGAGAGTTAGTTTTGATTTATAACAGCTATCTGAAACGGTATGCTACATCTGTTATACAATTTAAAATTCTTCTGAAATAGAAATTTACTTAGCATTGTTTGTTCGGATCTTCCCACTGATGTTTTTAGGTCTGCAACTGGTCAGTCTCTAATTGGCATATGTGCGTACTGCGCATATCACCTCGATATAGCTTTAATTCACAAGCATTATAAGCAAAGATAGATAGTGGCTAGAAGTGGAATCCAGGACGCGCGTTCGGTCCTGTTCGGGAATCATCAGCTGGATGTATCTGCATCTCAAAGTTGATGTCCACTATGGGATTCGAACCCAGTATCTTTCGCTTCAAACACCATCACGTTGTCCACTCGGCAACTGAGTCCTGATAGTCACTTGCTTGTGCAATGGGGTGAAGTTTTAATTCACTTAGTATTATTTGTTTGGATCTTCTGAAATAGTTTACATTCTTCAATAAAGACAATTTACTACACATTTGTTATATATGTTTTGATCAATATAGCGTTTCTCATTTGGTCCCAGTTTGAAAAAACAAGTGATGAATTCATAATTGATTAAATACACAAACTCTTTCATCAGTCACTTACAGGAAGCATAATTAAGATATTAATATATAAAATAACTGAATATTTTTTCATCATGTCAACATACCAATCGGTATAGAATAATGGTTTCAAGACTTATGATAACAAAATCATTCAGGTTTGTGAAATTTACTACTGATAATCTAGGACTTATGTTATTGAATCAATTTACATGACGATTAGATTTCAATACTATTGATAATGTAGTTGTTCAATATTTATCTAACAACTTCTTATTTATATCTAAACCAAATACTTACTTTTGAATATGTTATCTTAATAAAGAACAATTATAACAATTAGTCCCTTTGATAAACTTCAATAGTTCTGATAATCTTCATCTTCTTATTACACTATATCGAATGAACAATTACATTTATAATTTTCCATTATAAGTCAAAACTAATAATGTATATGTATATATAATTAGTTAAAATCTACACTATTTTACATATTTCTTACAAAGAAAAAGAAAAATATTAAAATGAACAGTCAAATCAATGCACGAGAGAAAGAGAGAGAGTCAGGACCCTTAGGCGTTATTACATGGTAAGTTTTCTTTTTTTGTTGCTTATTCCTTTCATTTAGATTCATTAATATGTCATACAAAATATACATATTCTACTCACTGGTTAGTACACATCACAGCAAATATATATATATATATATATATATATATATATATATATAGAGAGAGAGAGAGAGAGAGAGGAAGAGAGTGAGAGGGGGAAGGGAGAGGGATAAAGGGCTTTTATATCTACACATATTTTTTGAAAAAAAAGTAACCTGATTTTTTTGCTTCTTTTACAAAAATTATTCTCTCATGAGATTCAATACATCACTATCACTATATTACTCAAGGGATAATCAAAAACTGAAAAGCTTTTATTTAATTTACATTTATTCATAGAAAGCTCCATTTATCAACACATGCATAGATTCATTTTATATTTATTCATAATTCCTTACCCAAAAAGAAAAAAAAATTATTTATATCTATATTACTAATTATGTAACCATTACTTTTCACTTTCTTTATGGAAGAAAGTATGTATACGTTAAAAAAAACTTTACTGCGTAAAATTTTATAATAATAATAATAATAATGATAATAATGGTAATATTAATAATAGTAACAAAAATAATAGTAATAATAATGATGGTAATATCAACGATAGTAATAATAATAATACTAATAGTAATAATAATGTCAGTAATAATAATAGTAATAATAATGGTAATAATAATAATAGTAATAATAATGGTAATAATAGTAATAGTATTAATAATAATAGTAATAATAATAATAATTTCGTTCATAATTAATATAATTAAATAAGAATATTTTTATATGTATATTCGTTTTATGTTAATATTATTCAACGAATAAAAATGAATAAAAAAAAGTAATTTCTATCCCAATATGCTCAATTATGAATGAAAATATTTACATAATTTTTTTCCCTGAATTTTAGATATAAGTTTTAGTTATATTTAATAACCATAGAAATTAAATTTTTGTATTTAATTATAACTATGGAGATAGCTTATTATGAAAAAAATGTTATTCTATATCTTTGTGGTGTGGTTTACTTATATCCATATAAGTAGTATATGCATTTTGGCAGAAGATCGATAAAGAAAGAACTGGAACGAAGCACAATTGGTAGGAAAATGCATGAGCAATAAAATTAGAGAAGATGGATCGATATTTACAGAAGGAATAGTGAAGATTGATACAATTAATTGTTATTTTGCAAATTAACTGTTTACTGTATGGTTATCAGAATTTAGTAAGATAGTCTGTAATTTGTGCTTAAATACATTTGATTATTCTTCTTCACTACACTATCATTATATAATGAGGGGAGATGATAATTTATATTTCACTTGAAACATGAATTACTTTAAAGCTAATGAAGAGCTATCTTAGAGCTCTATAAACTTATCTATAAATTAAATTCACTTGGTATTATTTGTTTGAATCTTCCCATTGATGTTTAGCACTGCACACAGGTCTATTTGTACTTATATGTATTTTGTGGTATGTATCTTTAAGTAAAGCTTGCAAAGTGTAGTTGAATACAGTAACTTCTTATTAATTTCGTTAACTTTATTTACGCCTAAAAAATAGATATGCTAAGAACGTACTCCAAGCTTATGAGGGACAAATGGGGAATTCTTGAATAGAAAAGGTCACTAGATAGAACTGAACTGCAGCATGAGCATATGGCAGGTTGCTAATTCGGATCCAACAGTTAAATTACCACTGAGAACATCTATTGTTGACATAAAGTTATGTGTACATATGAACACTCTTGATGAAAACACTCAGGGAGTCATTATTGTCTATCATGCTAACAAACGTGAATACAGCATACCACCGGACCCGTGTGCATAAGGAAAATATAGTCCTGTGAATTAAAGATAGTAAAAACTATATTTACTTTGTTTGTAATCTATTAGTGAATAGGAAAAAAACAACTTATGTAATTGAATTATACATAAGTTCATAATGTAGTCAGTTAACTGTTTCAAAATGTATTCACAAAACATAATTCATTCCACTGCGAATAATGTGATTTTGGAAGAGAGAAAACATGTACAATGATTTAGATCACTGGAGGCTATATCGAAATAATACGCACATTATTCACTTATGCTAATAAGAGAATGACCAGTTGCAGTCCTAAACATCAATCGAAAGATTCAAACAAACAATACCGAGTGAATTAAAACTTCACTCCATTGAACAATTAAGTGGTTATCAGGACTCAGTAGCTGAGTGAACAACGTGATGGCGTTTGAAGCGAAAGGTATTCGGTTTGAGTCCCAGAGTGAACATCAACTCTGAGATGCAGTTTCATCCAGCTGACGAGTAGCAAATAGGACGAAACGCGCGTCCTGGATTCCACTGCTAACCACTATCCATCTTTGCTTACCATGCTTGTGAATTTAGGCTATATCGAGGCAAATCGCACAGTATGCACATATGCCAATTAGAGACTGATCATTTGAAGTCCTAACACATCAATGGGAAGATTCAAACAAACAATACTAAGTAAATTTCAACTTCACCCCATCGCACAAGCAATTGGCTATCAGGACTCAGTGGCCGAGTGGATAGCGCGATGGCGTTTGAAGCGAGGGTACTGGGTTCGAGTCCCGCAGTGATCATGAACTCTGAGGTGCAGGTATATACTTTTATCCTAAGATATATATATATAACTAGGCTACTGTTTATTGTATAATTTAACCTACTAGACATTCAGCGTCTAGAATATTTTGATTTTGATTTATCAGACAAATGTCAATAATTAGCTGATTATCTGGTATATGAGGGGAAATTTAAATATAGAATAGTCTATCCCATAGTATTATGTTTATTTATTATAGAATTTATTATACCATTAGATATCAATCATAAAATCTGAATTTTAATTCATTTCCGTTGGTCTTTTTAATTTTACCATTGGTATTTAGTACTGTATTTGATCAGTCTCTTTTAGCATAAGTAAAGGTACATCAAGCTGAAATACTCAGAGTAGGACAAAAAGCGCATCCTGAATTCAACTGCTAGTCACTATCTAATAGAGCATGAATTTTGAATTCTAATCATAATGAATATTTAAGACGAGATCTTAACATCAAACAACAGTTTCGAATGTACTATGTTCTTTTAATAGTAAATATTATATATTATAAATGTGGTGATATTAGATCATTTCTAATCTAACATGTTACTTATTAGATGAATACAACTTTTGCTAGAGTAAGAGTAGGTCAGAAGAACGCTAGAGGTAATCAAACAAAAGCATGGTTTGATTATCAAAACTTGATATCTATTGTGTTAAGTCACAACTGAAAGTACAGATTCGATCGGAACAGTGACACTCGAAACCGTACGAGAAGCTTAGAGTTAAGATGGTGGTTGGAGGTGGTCAACAGGAAACCCTGGACACGGGTTTCGTGCTACTTGGCACTCGTCAGCAAGGTGTACCTGTAATCTTGAGGGAACTGGTGCTCCCTGACGGATTCAATCCCGTGTCACTCAGCCTCATAGTCAGAGATGTTACCACTGAGCTATTCGGGCCACGACCGACCTCCTGTAGGACTGATATGTAATCACAATAGATTGACCACTGGATGGTGATCAATGTCATGTGTGTCAAGTCCTTAGTGTTGATCGAATGCTATCAATGAAGTTGCAATGTGGTCACTAGTCTAGGTGGCTTGACACTGATTGATATGTATAATATACATATTATTGGTCCATAAATGGATCCCAAAGTTACCATTCACTATTGTTATCGAAACATAAAAGATTTCTTCTTCATTTAACAGTAGTTCCGCTTCCTTCATTTCTTTCTCTATCTATAAACTTATCAATTCTAGTCGTGACAACTTGGTTCCGAATATATGTCCAGTAGATCCTTCCTTGTTTTTAACTGACTAAGTCACCATAAACTATGACATTCACAACAGCAAAAAATGTTAAATTCACTTAGTATTGTTTGTTTGAATCTTCTCATCGATGTGTTAGGACTGCAACTGGTCAATCTCTAATTGGCATATGTGCACACTGTGCGTATTGCAACAAACAATACTAAGTGAATTTAAACTTCACCCCATCGAGTCCCAGAGTGAACATCAACTCTAAGATGCAGTTATATCCAGCTGACGAGTCCCAAATAGGACGAAATGCGCGTCCTGGATTCCACTGCTAACCACTATCCATCTTTGCTTAACAAAAAATGTTGTTTTATCCATTTCATGAAGTCTATTTTAATTTAATCCATTTTCTTATCTTTTGCAAAATGCTTTTTCTTTTCTATTACATTCCCTCATTGTCTTCATTCACCTTATGATTTTTGTGTAGGAGAAAAAAAAAGCATTTTTTTTAAAATTCTTTAATGTTTATTTAATCGTTGACATATATTCAAAAAGAAAAAAACAAAGAACCAAACGTTTAATTTTTCTTTTCTTTTTTTATTTCTATGGGTTACAATAAATTTGACATTCAGAAACTAACATGGCAACCAAATAAATGCAAAAAAATTATAACCAAATGCCAAATATCCAGTAATGATTTTGATATGTTGACATTAAATGATAGAAAATTATTTTCATAATAATAATCAGACGTATAAAATACCAGAACATTTCAGTAACCTGTTTATACAACTGACTATTCGTTAACGTTTAAACTATACTAGGGCATATCATTATTTAAATATGTATAACAGTTATTCTTTGTAAAATATTTACCCTTATAGGTTTGTTTATTTTATAGCAAATCTTACCGCATCATATGAATGTTATTGATTATTATTATTATTATTATTATTATTTGAACACATAAATATTGGTACAAGAAAACACCAGATAAATATGCGCCACACAATTCCAATTTGATTTATGTGACGGCTGTGATACTGCCCAGGTGTCCAAATTGAAGCAGGTGGTTTTCTTAATGGACCACACCCGGAGACTTTGACCTAAAGGTCTGATCCAAATGGCGGTGGAGAATCGTGAGGAGATGCAGCCACATGGTAGTCGGTGACCGATGATTGATTCATACGCCATTTGTTGCCTCAGGATCCTGGAGCCCATGTACACCATTGATTTGGAATCAGGGTTTTTCAACTCCCCTAGATGGGCTTTCCGTGTCCAGCAACCCGGTTAAAGCGCCGAACATTCGCTTTTCGTCCTCTCAATTTCGTAAATAACACCGTGGCCACGAGAAGGCAGTGAATAGGACTTCCCTGACAGAGGCTATATACGCGTGGCCATGATAGAGCATTTGGAGAGGGAGAGCGGACTCTCCCCATTCTTGACCGTACCAGGGCATTTGGGGTCATTATGATTATAGTATATATTCTGTTTGGATTTAGATCAATATTATTAGTTAGTAGTGATGAGAAGTGACATTTCTATTACTATTTATATATAAGTTATTTATCATGTTTTCTGTTCATTGTCTTTGAGTAAGATGGTTTTTTGAAGGATTAATATGAGTTGTTTAAGAACAGTTTACTGGAGCTCCTGAACTCACATTTATTGTTCGTTAGAATGGATCGGAATATCTTATCTTGAAAGAACTGATTCCTTTCTTAGGATTCGAAACAATTTCATCTAGTATGAAGTATATTAAAATACGTTTAGGAAGTTTTTAGTTTGTTTAAATCATCAGAAAGTCTACGAAAAACTACCCAGTCCATCCTGTTAGACGAATTACTGTTAGTAAATACTCTATCAATTTGACTTCTATTCAAGAGTTGGGTGATATTTTTTAGTCCTTTTTTTAGACTAAACTTTGGTGTTCTGGTTGGTATTTCAGATATTATATGTATTGTCAACTCTTTTTTATCACTTGAATATTAATGTAAGATTTCTAACAATAATATTGTAGTAAACGAGAACACAAATGGGGACAATCGTATGTATTTGAACGCAAAATTACAGAACATCTTAGTAAAATCTGAGAACCAACAGTAAATACTTCATTTGCAAAATGCCAATCAACTATCTCAGACTTGAGTGTTCCCAAATCAATCATTCTCTGTTCTCGTTCTCTTTCCTTTGATCTTCTTAATCTTCTGCCTCCAGGTATTTCATTTTCCATTGATGATACATACTACTTATATCTGTCGACTTCAGTAGCACATACCATAATACAATATATAATGAAATATATTTGATGAAAATATTTCTCTAGTTTCAAACTCAACTATAACATATTTTTATGTGTACATTCGAGTTGACGTTCAATCTGATTACAATAAAATATATGACAGTAATTTGACTCAAAGTAGGGCATCAACTGTTAAATGGAATCTTGATTCAGGATATGAGAAAAATAGATTATTAAAGATGGTTTCACATATGTACTCAAAACCTTATTCGTCAAAATGAATTCTTAAAGTAAAATCAAAATGTGCATCAATTTACAGTAATATTCAGGCCTATGAAACTTTTCGAAATATTTATTTTTCAGAGTACATTGATGTGTACATTGAGGTATGGTCTAAATTCAAGAAAATTTTATATAGTACATATATAGATTGGCAAACTCAGGAATAGTCCTCAAGGTTTTAGGATTAAAGATAAAAAATTCTCTTCTCAAATCTTTAAATATCACTGAGTGAAATCTTCTGTTACCCTTATTTTCCAGTATATTTCAGTAGACTATAATGCTTCAATTCTAATTGTTTAATCTTCTTATATTTCATATATGATACTATTCATGATGTTTTATCTTTGAAGTTCAATGGTTAATTACGTTTATTTGTAGAAGTAAATTGTTTGCCTTATGTTGACTTATCAATTTGCAGTACTAATAATTTCCTATCGCTTCCACTTAAATCTCAATGTTTACATTGTGCAACAATGAATAGTGTAAAACAAACACACGCACTTCTTATAATTTGATACTCATCAACCAAAATCACATATCTGAATGGACATGTGGATGATATTTCAACTACGGCTTAATCTATGTAACTGTGTCTTAAATACCATTTGTGGTGTGGTCTACTTATATCCACATAAGTAGTATATGGTGATGGTCAGACATAGAATGTATTTTGGCAGAAGATCGATAAAGAATGAACAGAAATGGAGTGCAATCGGTAAGAAAACTCATGAACTATGAAATCAGAGAAGACGGACTGATATTTGCATAACGAACAGTCAAGATTGAAACAATTGATTGTTATTTTGTAAATTAAGTGTTTACTGTACGGTTATCAGAATTTATTGAGATAGTCTGTAATTTGTGCTTAAATACATTCGATTGTTCCCACCCGTTTTCTTGTTCACTACACACTAAATTGCTTATATGTTAGATCAAATCACACATTGTCATGGTACTCAGCTGTATAAAAGTTCAAATTCTAGTTCAAATGAAATCTATTTACATATTTCAATAATTTTATAACATTTGAGTTATTCAAAGCGTTACCTAGTCAGTTGTAAAGTTAGTCTACTTATCATCTTTTTTAAAACATGTACAGAGTGTCATTTAAACTAACTAGTCTTATTTTTTGGAAGTATCATAGGAAATCACAATTTGAATCCCACAGTAATACGATGTATTTTTCTTTCATTTAAAAGACAACTTGATAAATCTCTTTATAGTGAAAATTCCCATTATGACATTTGATAAACAAAAATGAACGAATCGAGCGAAGAAATTTCTGTTCAATTAGTTTTTCATCATGGCTCTACACTAATATATATATGATAAGAATAACACAACACCATCCATCGTGGTTGAGCAAAGGACAGGTAAAGGTGATTAAGAGTTCTATTCTCGCTCAGTTGGTTGACGCAGGTCATCAAGTCGGACTGAATAAAGCTTCTAAAGTTATCTACCATATTCCGAGCTTGTTTGTTGCATATAGCTGAAGCCATCGCAATCCATATTCACAAACCGAACCTTTGTATACAAAAAAAGTTTGTACAACCACTCTCGCGACCTTGGCCATCGATATATCGGAGTCTGTAGCAAAACTTGGATAAACATTTATTGTATTCCTTCCATTTTTGTATCCTTGTATTTTACTTATTCTCTACATTCGTCTCTTTGTTCTTACATAACTACTATATTACTGATCATTCATCAAAATATTTTGTTAGTTCTTTTTTCTCATTTTTATATACTATGCAACGTAGCAACAGCTTGATTTTCGAATAATAACTTTGATTAGTATTAATCCTTCTCTTCCAATTAATGTTAGTTTATAACCGATGTGTCATTATATAATTATATTATTCCTATATAATGTCTTACATAAACTCGGCGCTCAAATACTGTGAAACTATTCGCTCTAATTTAGACGAGAATTCTTATAAATCATTATATAATTATTACGTAACGTGTCTATTCGAAGAGTGTTATTTCATTATTGTAAATGATATATATATATTAGAATGGGTTTTTGTGGATATTTCAGTAATTTCATTGTTGAAATCATGAGTCAACTGAAGCTAGACCACTATGGAAAACCTGGAAGCATTGGACGGCCGTTTTATCCTATTATGGGACTCCACCGGATACCGGCTCAGTAGTCTATCGGTTAAATGCTCTGTCGCCAGACTGGTAGGCAGTGGATTCGAATCTCGCGAGTGCGGGATCGTGGATACACACTGCTGAGGAGTCCCATAATAGGAGGAAACGGCCGTCCAGTGCTTCCAGGTTTTCCATGGTTGTCTAGCTTCAATTGACTCATGATTTCAACTATGAAAATATATTTGTTAGTGTAGAGCCATGATGAAAAACTAATTGAAAAGAAATCTTTTTTATTGCATTCAAACAATTAAGCTTTATTTATTAGGAAAAAATCTAAATAAAAAAAGTGGATTCAATATACAACATGGATTTAATTTTTCGAGAAATAAACAAAAACAAATAATAATACCTAGAAACTAATTGATAACACACATTATAAATGTCATAAACGTAGATTGAAAACAACATGTGTAAGAAATCCTGCTGTGAAAATAAAGAAAAACAGAAGAAGAAGAAGAAGAAGAAGAAGAAGAAGAAGAAGAAGAAGAAAGAAACATCAGGGGTTTGTCTTTCAAGGTGAATATAATAACTAATAGTTTACACCTGTTAACTAAGTAATCATTTTATTATAATTGCTTTATCCAAAAAGAGATTACACACATACATGTTTTTAAATAGTAGTAATAAGCTGAAAAAGGATATTTAATAATCATTTTATAATAATATAATAACTATACTACTTATTTGGAATTATAATAGGATATAATTAGATTTTATTGTAATGAGTAATTGTTATAGCTTTTCAATTTTTTTTTCTTTATTTATAAAATAATTAAATGTATAAAATTCATTTTTAATGAATTATAGATTTTAAGTAATATTGTGGTATGGGTTACTGATATCCAAATAAGTAGTATATGGTGATGGTCAGGCATTGAATGTATTTCAGTAGAAGATCGTCAAGGAGAAAATGGGAACTGTTGGGATGACCCTGCATTTTTCTCGCAAGCGACATGACAAGCTCAGGGGTCATCAAGGAGCATTTCAACCAATCAGCGATTAATTAGAAATTGTGTGAAGTTATGTTACTAAAATAACGAAATGGAAGTCACATGTGGAGATCCTGATTGACTGATTTATACACTGCTACTATGTTTAGCAGTATTCTAGAACTTTCAGTAAAACTCAAGGACTCTTAAATTACTATATTTTCTGTACATAAATGAACCTTGTAGTAAAGTATTTCTCTCATACTCGAGTCTTCTCTCTGGTCTTTAAGTCGGTGTATAGTTCTAGCTCGGGGGTACGGAACTAGCTTAGGATTTGAACATAGCGTTCAACTTACAAGACGTATCAGGAACGGCATGCAATGAGATACGAAAATGCATGAACAATTATAATCGGAGATTGTGGACGGATGTTTACTGAAGGAACAATAAAGATTGAGACAATTGATTGTTAGTTTGCAAATTGACTGTTCACTATATGGTTCTCATATATTTTAATGAGATATTCTGTAATGTTGTGTTAAAATATATTCGATTGTGCTTACTCGTGTTCTGTTCACTACAATACTAGATGGTATTTTGTTATGTCGAAAACCTGTAAATATATATATATATACATATATATATATATATACCCAACCGTGTCAGTAGCTATATAATGAATAAATAGTTCAATTATTTCATAATTTGAATGTTTGGCGGCCTGCTTGAATCTCTGGGCTACCTGTTTCTGCCATCTAAATATTTCAACAAGTTATCTGGTTTTTTTAAATTTGTTTTAAGCTATCATTATGTCTCTTGATCGCATAACCTATACAGACGCGTTTATGAAAAGCTTACGTCCTTTCGCTGCAAAAATTACAAACAAGTACAATAAGAGACATTGTGGTGTTTGGCAATATGCTTTAGAGAGAATAAACATTAATGAAATGTCGATTCCAGAGCTGCTTAACTCTAACTGTCGATCTCTAATTAACAAGGTGAACTATCTCCAATTTCTGCTAAGTCAAAACATGTATCGTAATCATTGTGTCATCACAATTCAAGAATCTTGGTTAACTGACTTACAAGATGATTGCCTAATATCATTACGTGATTTTAATATCTATCGTCCGGATCGATCAAGCAATAAAAAGACCTGTGGTGGCGCAGTAGCTACTGGTTTTTTTGTTTGTTTTTGTTTTGTTTTTTTGGTAAAAAAACTTGTTGAAATAACTCGTGCTGAGAATTCTATATTGTACCAGATTATAATATTGAATAAAGCCATTAATAATAATAATTCAATTAGTTTTGACATCAATTATGGTAAAGAAAAAAAATTCAGATTGAATCAGAAAACATTACCATCTTAGTTGTCAACTATGATTTTATTAGAGATTGAATTTGTTATGTCTCGATAACAATAGTGAATGGCAACTTTGGGATCCATTTATGGATAAATATTATGCATATATTTTTTATCGTATAACCGCTAAATAACTGAACTATTCATATTCATGTTCCCCTTATCATGAGATTTATTTTGAATTATAAATTGTTGTTATATGATTTACCGTTCATGAATTACACCCAGTCTATTGATTACTGTTCCCCTTCTTCACAGTCACATTTGGCTAAATCGTGTATACATGTTATTTTCTATTTTAATGGTGCGATGTGGCCTGTCTGCTTGGTATATAAACTCAATATGTTCGAAATGTAATGATTCATATCTGAGAGGATGTTCTGGACTTAAGTGGCTGGGCTAGGCAGATAGCAGGGCCGACAAATACTCTAGACTGCTCATAAGGTTTTCGTGTGTCACTGTTCCAATCGATAATTCTCTGCTATCTGAGTGGCGGTCTTATCACATTATACATTATTAGGGCATCCACTCGGTCACAAGTTATAACAGAATTGTAGACTATCATCGTGTAAAATGCAATGAATAAACCATTAAATTGTAATCCAAGAGTGGACATTAATCAACTTCAAGGAATTCATGATTTCAGTATTGCTATTTATTTTGTATTTGTAGTGTCTAAATATATATAGGTGAACAATTTTCTTTTACATAGTTTCTTCATTTTATAAAACTTAATGAAACATCTCAAATACATTTTAAGAAAATTAAAAAAAAATTCAAGGACAAGATATTGTTTTGCAGTGGAATCGTATTTTATTTGCTTGACATTGAATCAAATCTATTGTCTCTTTCGCCTATACCACTACTATAAAAAGATTCAAACCATATTTACACAATGAACTCTGTTGTCATTCTTGTTTTTCCTCAGTGACTTTTAGTTACAACAATGGGCAGTGTAACAACAATCTTCATTCTTACTCTTAATTATGAATCTCATTTTCTTATTACTTGATAATCAATTAGATTTTGGGATTTGATACTGCGTAAACCGTAGCATTTATCTTTCAGTTTTACGATCATGTCTCTTCTAACTTTCCCCTTCTAGAATGTCCACGTAGTTAACTTAATAATAAGTAAACGTATGAGAACACTTTTATTTCCTTCATAATTACTCCAATCCTAGTCAAGACGTTTCTGATATGAAGTATGTATAATTGTTTTATATTTATTGTATAGTAAAATTATGGTTTTGAGGTTTTGTAAGAAACTGGCGTGAGTTCCTGATGTAGATAGGTTTAAATTATTCTTCGACGATTATTACGCTGCATTTTTTGTTAACTTCCAATGAAATGTGTTAGTTAGATTGAACACTGTTGTTTGAACTTCATACCATATTTGTGAATCATAGTATATCTGGGATAAAACTCTATTTGTTCTCGAAACATTGGTGACTTTATGATATGATAACTATTCATGTGGAATTCTGGGCTTAATTTTAAAGTTAAATAATTAGTTCTTTTAAGCTATTCACTTTAGTCTCATGATTGAATTGATCTATTTTATCTATTGTAATACAAAAGTTATGGACTTAAGACTATAAAGCTTGAAAATCAAGTTATTGAAGACAATTGTTAGCTGAGGGTATTTTCTTTATTTGTGGACGTTTTACAGGGATATTTGAAATACTATAATATTTTATTTAATTCATACATACATTTGAGTTTAATATGACAGATAAGTATTTATGTTCAGAAGGGGGTTTTGTAGAGATTTTTAGTAATTTTTTAGTTGAATTCATGAATCAACTGAAACTAGACCACTATGGAAAACCTTTAAGCAATGGGCGGCCGTTTCGTCTTATTGCGGGACTCCTCAGCAGTGCGCATCCACGGTCCCACCTCGCGAGAAGACATTGGTAAGTGAAGTTAGTTGAAGTTAGACATTAAAATCGTTGGATGCCGGCTCAGTGATCTAGTGGTTAAGCGCTCGCGCGCGAGACTGATAGATCCTGTTTTCGAATCTCGTGAGGCGGGATCGTACATGCGTACTGCTGAGGAGTTCCGCAATAGGACGAAACGGCCGTCCAGTGCTTCCAGGTTTTCCATGGTTGTCTAGCTTCAACTAACTCATGATTTCAACTATGTAAAAGTATTTATTTGTTAATATGATGGTTTTTAGTTAGTGTTTAAGGAGTGATAGCAATTAGAGTAACATTTAATCGAGTAAAGCTGAGAGATGTTAACGGTGAATTTTGAGTGCAATGTCTAAAAGTATCCTCTTCGCCTCCAGATCTAAAAATTCTATGCTAAATCCTTGATATAATTATAAATTCACAATAATATGAGATCTGAAACTAGAACAAAGCAGCTGTTTAATACTGTATAAAGTTTTGATAAAACCTATTTCAATTGCGTAATAGTGTGTTTTATAACAATATCTTAAATTTAAAAGTACTTACGAAAGTACTGAATAAGATGAGAGCGAATAGTTTAATTATAATATTTTAAGCTATCAACGAAGAAACACAATAGTTTAAACCAGTACCAATAGATTACGCAATTATCTATTAAGAGAATAAACGAAATCTGGGCACAAGGTGAAATCACAATAATTGTTACAGTTGTACATCAGAAAAACGGCAAAAGAAAACTTAAAACTATTGGCAAAATGAAGTGGAAACAGTAAGCAGTTTGTAAACAGCTCTGATATTGGTTAAGTTGACTTTCAATTTAGGAAAGTAATTATAGAAATTTATGATAACCTTAGATATCAGGTTTGTTTAAATGACTGATGATGGTTCCAGCTTTATACAAAATATGTATAAGTACACAATGCGCCAAAGTTAATTGGATTCGGTTTATAACTCTAGACTGAAGATTTTTTGGTAGAACATATGAATTTTAGGTTAGTTTCAGACTACGTGTTATAACTTGTGGCCTTGTACCCCTATCAGTAAATGGCGTAATGATACCCTCAATTACAAAACAATGAATTATCGATCGAACCCTGCCTGTTAAGTCCAGAACACCAATAACAGCTTCTGCGATATGAATCCTGTATTTCAAACAAACTGAGTTTATATAAAAAGCAAACAGATCACATCACACCATAAAATAGAAAATAACATATGTAAAAGATTTAGCCAAATGTGGCTGTGAATGTGGGTGATAGTGATTGATAGACTGGACATAAGTCAAGAATGATTATTATTATTATTATTAGCTTTATTCAATATTATATTTTTGGTACAATATAGAATTCTCAGCACAAAGTACTGCAACAAGTTTCCGTTTCTTACTTCTTCGTCCTTCCTGAAGATAAATATTGAGTGATCGCCAGTTAGAAGTTAGCAGCCCAGTCAATCGACATCTGGGTAACGTACATTATTTTCGCTGTATGTTGCCTGCCAGCAACCACGATATCTCTGATTAAGCCTTTTGTAACCTTTACAGCGAAAGGTCTTACACTTTTCAGAAACGCATCTGAATAGGTTGTGCGATTAATAGGCATCATGATGTATTAAAACAAACGAAATTAGATAACTTGTTGAAATATCTAGATGACAGGAACAGGTAGCCCAGAGGTTTAAACAGGCCGCCAATGTTATAAATTGTATAATAATAGTCTATATTTCAAAATAAAGCTTAAAATAAGAGGAACATGAGTATACATAGTTTAGTTACTTAACAATAAAAATATATGTATAGTAATAACCCAGAAATAGATTCCAACAGTTACCATTCATTATTCTCATCGGTGTATAGAGCTACAAAAACTTACTGAGACCATAAAATCATAATAGGCTTCACCTATTCTAAAATAGAATATAAATCTTTTTTAATCAGTTCAGCTTGAATTATTTTCAGACAATTCCGGATAACTATTAGATATTAATATATGTTATATTATTCATAATCAACATTGTATATATATTGTTCTACAGTCTAAAATAATCAACCAGTAATCAATTCAAATAGTTTCTGTATTATATCTAGAGCTTTAGATTCTTGCTATGCCAGGTACTACTAGACTACTTGAACGATCGAGCCCATAACGTCGCAAGAGAGAAGACAGAAGACTAGTAAGTAAGAATGTTATTCCTAACACAATGTCAATTATGATACAAAACTGTCAGGTATTTATAGTTTTGAATAAAAAACAAGTCATTATTATAGTTATCCAATCCACACACAGGGGGTTATTACCATTTGTCCAGTAGGGAAGCTACACAATGATTCTGGAATATTCTTCCCAAAGCTGATTAGATGGAATATATATAATCAGCTCCTTCTGAACTTCATAGAACTTCCTCACATTCACCTGTATACAATCCTCACATTCTGAAAAACAAAACAAATTTACTTAGTATTGTTTGTTTGGATCTTCCCATTGATGTTTTTAGGAGTGCAACTGGTCAGTCTCTAATTGGCATATGTGCATACTGTGCGTATTGCTTCGATATAGCCTTAATTCACAAGCATGGTAAGCAAAGATGGATAGTGGCTAGCAGTGGAATCCAGTTTGACGCGCGTTTCGTCCTATTTAGATAACGTGATGGCGCTTGAAGCGAAAGGTACAGGGTTCGAGTCCCAGAGTGAACACCAACTCTGAGATGCAAGTATATTCAGCTGACGAGTCCCAAATAGGACGAAACGCGCGTCCTGGATTCCACTACTAGCTACTATCCATCTTTGCAAAACAAAACAAAGTTTAAAAACAATATTGAAAATTTTTTTTCTCGGATATGCGTGATCTGATTTCATGATTCAAAAAGAATTCTTGGATATATTCAACAGATAGATTAAATGAATCTTTTCTTGTTTCTATTGTGTTAAAATTAAAAAAAAAAATTGTTGATATTTTTAATCCATCATTAAATTACTGTTTATTAATCATTAATAATCTGGGAAAAAATAAGGAAAAAAAAAGTTTTTTTATTTATTTTATTTCCAATAAAGATCTTTAAGAACAATCACCATCTGGACCGGTGTGAATAGAACTAGATAGAAATAGTAAAAAGTTTAATTGAAATAAAGGTCAAGGTTAGTTATGAAATAGTTGATGTTTGAAAAAATAGAAAAAAATAATGGTGAATAATTAAAAACAAAATTTTAACAAAAGAAATATTATTTATAATAAATAATTAAATTTATATGATGGGGTTTATGGGGATTGTAGTAAACTGTAGGTTTCATTACCAAGTTTTGATTTGATAATTCCGAATAATTAGAACGGGATTTTGTGAAGATTTTTTTTAGCGATTTTATAGTTGAATTCATGTGTCAATTGAAGCTAGACAACCATGGAAAAACTGGAAGCACTGGACCGCCGTTTTTTCCTATTGTGGTACTCTTCAGAAGTGCGCATCCACGATCCCACCTTGCAAGATTCGAACTCAGGACCAACCAGTCTCGCGCCAGAGAACTTAATCGATAGACCACTGAGCCATAATAGAACGAAACGGCCATTCAGTGTTTCCAAGTTTTCCCTGGTGGTCTAGCTTCAATTGACTCACGCTTTCAACTATGAAAAATACTGAAATCTATACAAAACCCCTTCTGATAAAAAATTAAAACAAAACACATTTTTATCAAAATTTCCCCCCTTTGAACAAGACTGTCATATATAGAGTTGTTTTAAACAACAAAAAATTGTTTCCGAGTAAATGACAAGATATATCCTTTTAATAAACTGGGTATGTCATTTAAATAACCATAAAATAATACAAGAATAGAGATAATATTTGGGTATGAATCTTAAAGGTCATATTGTTTTGAAAAAGTTTTTTTGTTAACTTTTCTTCGTAACTAATAAATAATAAATTTTGATGAAAAGTGAAAATTTTCAAGAGAAAAATTTATTTAGTGCCTAGAAACCTGAAGGATTTTGCAGGGATGGTGTATTCTTAACATTTAGGAGTTCCATCACGGAACTAAAAAACCCTGTCCATCTTCTTTCGTTTTTGGGTGTTTATTTAACAAAAGCTAGTCAATGAAGCAAAACACTTACTTACTTACTTACGCCTGTTACCCCTCGTGGAGGAGCATAGGCCGCACACAAGCATTCTCCATCCAACTCTGTCCTGGTCCTTCGTTTCCAGTTTTTTCCATTTGTTATTCATCCTTTTCATATCTGCTTATGTTTCCCGACGTAATGTGTTCTTTGGCCGACCGTAATAATTTTCACAAGCCCCTATACTTACAATCGTTATTTACTTACTACTGACTAACTTTGAAAAATGATAGTCATGTGACAGCTTGGAATTAAATGAGTTAGAAATATAAATAATCTGATATCGCTTTTATTGTCTTAGGGTTTACCTATCCATTCGAAACATTGGGTCTGTTCCTGGATAGGTGACCAGTGTAGACGGCATATAAACCAGATACTAGGCAGAATCAGTTCTCAAATGCTCTCTGATTTTCACCGGTACTACAAATGAAGTTTATCTGTCATGAATACTACACACAAATTAATTCTTTTTTCGTAACTAATAAATAATAAATTTTGATGAAAATTGATAATTTTTTAAAATAAATTTATTCCGTTCATGTTCTAGTTTCGATGACCTTGGGGAACTGCATTTGTTTCCTTAAAAAAAAGTAAATTATGGAAACATTTTCAAAAACTCTTCTCCTGATTGAGATGGATATTTTGGGGAACTTTGTTTTATTTCCAAGCGTAAATTTTCAAATGTTTAGATAAACTAACCATGATTAATTTGAGTCACTAAAAACACGCTCTAGAACTTTCAATATTGTTTGTCAGTATAAGGTTGTGGACATTGTTAAGTTTTAATTGAGATCATGAACCGATCAGTGTTAGACTACCATTGACAAGCTGGAAGGATAAGACTCTTCAGCGGTGCCCATAAACGATCACGCACGTGAGAAATGAAGCCAGGACTGTTGGTTTTGCACGAACGTTAAACCACTAGACCACTGAGAGGACATCCAACAGTGTTAATGTCCAAATCCAACCAATCCATGATATTGGGCGACCATAGTCCATGTCAGAAATTGATTCTAAGTAGACAATCATTGAAAGCTTAGATTCACTGATCGGTTGTTCATATAGAGCAATTTCTTGTATACAGACTTGGTTTGATCAAATCGGAGTTTTTCTTTTACATACCTCTTTTTTATTTACAAGATTACTGATTATAACACAGTATGACTGTAATTTTCATAATGAAAATAAATCAGAAAACTGTCGGAAACCAAGAGATTTTTAAGCAACTTTACTGAATTTACTTGCGATTGATTAGTTGTGAGTACTCATAACTCCAAAGATGAATGAATCAGTGATCATCACATATAGCACAGTGAACATAAAATTAATGAATTACTGATTCGACGTCAAGTAGCTCGTATATTCAACCTTGGACTTTTTGTGATACAGCAAGATTACTGTTTTAGATGATAAATGTCTCAATAATAATATCCTCGAGTCCATGAGTTACTGTATCTTATCGATATCTTATGAACACTAATGAACAGTTAGTTGATAATGAAAATGTAATTATTAATTATGGGATTTTGTGCTAAATATTTAAAAAGAACAATAAAACAAGCATGCGATTTTCTTTAATTTTCTATAGTTCTTCAGTTGATGTGAGGTAAAAATTCAAAATAATTCACACATTATATGAAATTACCATATAATAATAATAATACTTTCATAGTTGAAATCATGGTTCAATTAAAACTAGACTACCATGAAAAACCTGGGAGCACTGGACGGGTTCAAATCTCGCGAGGTGGGATCGTGGATGAGCACTGCTGAGGCGTCAAACAATAGGGCGAAACAGCCGTCCAGTGCTTTTAGGTTTTCCATGGCTGTCTAGCTTCAACTGACTCATGATTTCAACTTTGAAAATACTGAAATCTCCACAAATCCCCTTCTGATAATAATAATAATAATACTTCTTGATGATATATTCACAATTTGGAGTTATGCTTAAGTATACAAAATTTTATTTTATTTATTTATTTAAACATAAATATTGGTACAAGGAAGCACCAGATAAATATGCGCCTCACAAATCTCATTCGATTTGTGTGAGGGCTGTGATACCGCCCAGGTGCCCAGACTGAAGCAGGTGGTTTTCTTAGGGGCCACACCCGGAGCCTTTGACCTAAAGGTCTAGTCCACAAGGCAGTGGAGCATCGTAAGGAGATGCAGTCCCATAGTAGCCGGTGACCAACGATTGATTCATACGCCATTTGTTCCATCAGGATACTGGAGCACATATCCACGATTGGTTTGGAATCAGGGTTTTCCAACTCTCCTAGGTGGACTCGCCTTGTCCACCAACCCGGTTTTATCATCGGACATTCGCTTTTCGTCCTCTCACTTTTGTGAACAACGCTGTGGCCACGGGAAGGCAGTGAGTAGGATTTCCCTGGCAGAGGCTATATATTCGCTGGCCATGTGAGAGCATTTCGACAGGGAGAGGTGACTCTCCCCACTCTCAGCCGTACCAGGACATTTGGGGGCAAATATACAAAAATATACAAAAAAGCGGTAAGAAATTCCAAACTCCCATAAAATATTGTAAGGAGATTTAATAACTAATTAAACAGTTCAGGGTCACTAGGAAAAGTATTGGTTTAAATTCTATTAAAAGCTAGAACCCAATTTTATTTATTTGGTCACTTGCATACATTTTCTAGGAAGTTTTTTCATTATAACAGCTATGATTTACTGAGGTTATACAGTAGTGTATATATATGCACCTTTTTCATATCTAAACAAATTACCTGTTTTTAATCATCATACATACTAAGTTTCAAAATATAGTCTGGTACAGTCATTTACACGAGCAACGGGTTCGAATCTCGTCAGGCGGGATCGTGGATACACACTGTTGAGTAGTCCCACACTCGGACGAAATGGATGTCCAGTGCTTTCAGGTTTACCATTGTGGTCTAGCTTCAAATGACTCATGATTTCAACTATATATATATATATAGAAAATAAATTTTGTTTAAATATTACTATAACCATTTAACTGTTTTATTATTGGACAGTTAATTTAACCAATGAAATTAATTTCTGAAAATGTTATATTAAATTGAATATCATTAAAAGTTATTGTACTCATTTTAATGATACCTAATAGTGTGTATGGGATTCTATAATAATAATAATAATAATCATATTAACTATTATTCTTTATTGTGTACTGTATTATTTAATTTCATCAAAAGAGGAAAGAAAAGTTTCTATAATTGATAGTCAATTCATTCTTAAATGAAGTATGTTATGTTAATTTAAAGTGCATTATGTTTGTAATTTATTATTTGTGTAGTGAAATACTGTTTGTTTCCATCTTAAACCTACCCTGGTAATATTAGCTTAGTATCCAGAGTGATTAGGTTTCAAATTGTTATTATTAGTATTATCCTTGTCTCCTCCTCCTCCCCCCCACTTCTAGTATAGTTGACCAACAATTTTTATAAATCAACGGTCTAAACAAATATATGTGTGATGAGATTGTTCAAAATGTATTGCGCTAATATGTCACATAGTTCTGATAATCTTCGTCTTATTATTACACTATCAAAATTATTATTTATGAGATAACAACTCATTGAAGAAAATTGGTGAACGGTTGCTTAAACTTCGTGGATTGGTTGGAGTTGGACATTGATACCGTTGGATGCCAGCTCAGCAGTCTATCGGTTAAGTGCTCTAGCGCGAGACTGGTAGATTCTGAGTTCGAATCTCACGAGGTTGGATCATGGATGTGCACTGCTGAGGAGTCCCATGATGGGACGAAACGGCCATCCAGTCCTTCCAGGTTTTCCATGGTTGTCTAATTTCAATTGACTCATGATTTCAACTATGAAAAATACTGAAATCTCCACAAAACCCTTTCTGTTTATTATTTATTATTTGAGTGCTCATAAATAAGACTTGTTTAAAAAATAATCATTCTTTATAAGTTTCAAGCAAATGTTAAATCTAAGGAAGTGAAATTATCATAATAGGATCATTTTGAAATAGAGAGAACTAAATAATGAACAAAATGAAATGAAGTTAAAAATGGACTAATTATTACTTCTCAACTAAGTGGTTCAAATGTATTCACTTACTATAATACTTAAATGTCAAGGAAACTATTACATATTCGAGTAGGTGATTCGCGATGATGAGAAAAACACAGATATCTTATTTCTCTAATTCTAATTGGTAGTCTATCTGAATTTCTCTATGTTATGGAATGTAAATTAAAGTGATTACAATTTTGAAAATCAATCGTATTATTACTGAAGTTTTGAGGAACGCTTTCATCAATTGTCTTCAGTGAGTCGATATCTCCCAACAGACATGGTTGAACTCCACTGGTCACTGCTGCCCACTGGAACTCCAGGAAATATCTCTTGAAGTCAGACACCAGTGAGCATATAATTATAGATCAGAAAGTGTTTTTGTGGAGAATTTAGTATTTTCATAGTTGAAATCACAAGTCAATTGAAGCTAGACCACCATGGAAAACCGGGAAACACTGGACGGCCGTTTCGAACTATTGTGGGTCTCTTCAGCAGTGCGCATCCACGATGTTGCTTTGCGAGATTTGAACTCAGGGTCTACCAGTCTCGCGCCAGAGCACTTAACCGATAGGCCACTGAGTCGGCTTGAATCCAACGGTGTTAATGTTTAACTGACTCCATCATGTTTTTCTTGGAGTTCTAGTGAGAAGCAGTAACTAGTGGAGTTCAACCAGGTCTGTTGTAGAGATATCAACTCACTGAAGACATTGGTGAATGGTTGCTCAATTTCATGAATTGGTTGAAATTAGACATTAATATCGTTGGATGCCGGCTCAATGGTCTATCGTTTAAGTTCTCTGGCGCGAGACTGATAGGTGCTTTATTACAGATTTTATATAAATGCTAACCCAGTGTACTTAGTCATCAACCTATGGAAAATGAATTTAAGTTTTGAATAGGATAAGTAGTACTTTTAGTGTTATACATAAAAGTCTACTCAATTTATTCAATTTATATCATATATTGTATTGTGTCTTAAGACAAATCACCATTTATCTTCTAGTCATTATCGTTTTTTTTAAAATTCTTGCTGTCAAATGTTTAACTTTTCACTGAGAAAAGAATGAACAACACAATCATTCTATACACATACATATGGAGGTCAAGTTTATGAAGAATATCTTGTAGCCATCTAGACACTTTTAATTTTGTATAATTCAAAGCTTATTCAAATAATTTATAATTTCTTAATGATTTTCAGCTTGAGAATGACTAAACTCTCCCGTAAAGTTGGAGATTAATTTATAAAGAAGCTTGAAGCATCTGAATACTTTTGATAAATTTGGATAGTGTAATAAGAAGTCGAAGATTAACAGAACTATGTGATATATGTAACCAATACATTCTGAACACACATTGTATACTTATTAAAATGACTTAAATGACTCAATAAGAATAGATAATAAACATACATCATCCTTTATTACCAAACACATAATTGAAATAGGTTATAAAGTTGATGCTAACACGGATTTTGTGATGTTGTACAAAAGTGTAAAAAGGGCATGTACCAAGGTTTATTGTTGCCTTAATCATAAGAAACTTCAAACCATTTTCACTTATTCAAAAATAGTTTATTTCCACTGTGAACCTGCTCTGATAATATTAGTTTATTATCCAGTATGATGAGGTTCCTAATTGTTTTTCATTTTATTTTGTTGATTATCTTTATCTCCTCTTATCCTCCATTTCTAGTCTAATTGACCTACAATTTTTATATATAAATGTTCTTAGTAAGTAAATAATGTGCGATCAGACCGTTTGAAATGTAATACGCTAATATATCACATAGTTCTGATAATCTTTGTTTTCTTATTACACTATCTAAATTTATAGAGAAGCATTCAATCTTTAGAAGAATTTAATTTTATTCTTCAAAGTGTTTTTCGATAAGCTGCTTTAAATGTATTGTAACCACCGCAATTTTTAAAAAAGCTGAACGAATGCCAATAAATGTTAGTAATGACAAATAGATTTTAATTATTACTGAAATATTGAATTCTTCACAGTTTACTCATAATATTCTCATTAGATTTACTATGTTATAAGATTGATATATATATATATATATATATATATATATATTATGGCCGGATTCCTACGATTGAAGAAGATATGGATCTCAAAACAAGTGTCAACCAAAATCAATGTGAGAACATTCAATACGAACATCAGGACAGTTAGTTCCATTGTACAGAGCTGAAACGTGGAGAGCTGTCACAACCGTCATCGAAAATGTACAATAATCCATCAACATTTGTCTACACAAGCTACCCAATATCCGTCGACTCGATAACATCAGCAGCAGCTAACTATGGGAAAGAATAAACCAGGTTCCGTCTAAAGAGGAAATTAGGAAAAGATGTTGGGAGTGTGTGGGACATACATTATGGTAATCATCAAACTGCATCACGAGGCGGTCGCTAACTTGTAACTGTTAAGGGAAAGGGAAAACAGGAAGGCTGAAGAATACACTACGTCAGGAATTGGAAGCAGATATGAAAAGGATTAATAGGAAGTGAAAATAACTGGAAATGACTGTTCAGAACAAGGTTGGATGGAGAATGTTGGTGGGCGCCTTATTTTTCTCCATAAGGGGTAACAAGCGTAATATATATATACATATCTGAGATTTTGTTATGGCAGTTCTAATCACCATTTATCTTCATCTTTATCTAGGCATTGCAAAATTATGCAGTCTGCATGATCAACCACTCATATTAGAAATCATTTTTAATGAATTAGTAATAAATTACTTTCTCTGATCTCATTTACAAATGGTAAGTTACAGCTAGTCTTACATTTTATTTCATTATTATACTTATTTTTGTTATTGTAATGTATTTCATTATCATGATCAATGTAGAGAAATGCCGCAGAATATTTGATTGCGAATTAGTAGTTAGAATGAAAGACTCAGTAACTCTAATGACTCTAATGGTAAACTATAACATTGATTATGATGAAATTGTTAGAATATTCATTATACTACTGAGAAAGACATGATTATTATATCTACGTTACTTAACATATTCAATACTTATATATTCAGTATGAATTAGTTAACATCTGTTCTATACATCTGGAAAATTCTATTACTCTTAAGAAAGAATAACAATTATTAAAAACAGATTTGTTATTGGGTGGTCACAGTAATCTAACTATAAAAAGTAAATTCTATCTGATATTACACTCAGTATAGATAGAGTATTATTTCATTGTGTATATTATGTTATAGAGGCTAAACTCAAAGTAAAATACAGTGTACAATTATTACTTACATTTACCATTATTTTGATAAAACTGTGTAGATATTTTGTAGAAAATAACTTTATAGATTGATTGGCTCAGTGGTCTATCGGTTAAGTGCTCTGACGCGAGACTGGTAGGTCCTGGGTTCGATTCTCGCTAGGCGAGATCGTGGATGCGTACTGCTGAGGAGTCCCACAATAGAACAAAACGGCCGTCGAGTGCTTCCAGGTTTTCCATGGTTGTCTAGCTTCAATGAACTAATGATTTCGACTATGAAGTTTGATTAATTTCATGATATCGATACACTGAATTGTTTCCATCTACGTTCTGAATAACAAAGTATGATTACGGTAGATAATGATTCAAAGCATTACTGATATGCTTTTACATTAAGTACAGCACTTTAGTGGTCTTAACACTCAAATTCATGTTAAGTTATACTATAAAATTTAATAATAAGTATATTAACGTCTAATATTCAGGGTTGTAAGGATTTAAATAGTTTTTAATCCAAACAACTTAGGAAATATGTGGGAGAAATTTGACAAGGTATTTTGAATACTACATTTTTAACCATGTCATAGGGAGGAAGTTAATAACATGAAAAAGGGAATTGGAATATCAGTGTTTCGAATGATAGTTAAGAACCAAACGCAGAAAGTGTATTCTAAGTGGGATGAATGAATAGGAAGCTAAAAAATAAACTTATTTCGAACTACACAATCCAAGTTCTCTAACCACAAATCACCATCAACTTTGTATTTTTAACCAGGAAATTGAAGTCTCTTGATATGGTTCAAATCACTAGTCAATAACTGCGCGAGCTTATTTTAATTGTATGTTTAACCTGACTAATGTTTTTTCAATCTATCATTATTGCTATTATTACTACTACTATTACTATATTAGTCGACAGTGCAAGTTTGAGCAACGATGCTTGGGCTTATGTAACATCTAAATTAATCATGCAAGTTTTGAATTTATGAAAGCCATCATAATTAATAATTTAACAAATAAGTACTTAAGAAAATCTAATGCACATAAGTGTTTCAGTTATACTATTTCTTATTTCTTATGAGGATAAAATTATACATCTTGAGCCAGTAAATTAAATTAATGTTAAGTCGTGGCCAGTGGAGCTAATCCATGTCAGGTAGAGACAGGTATCTACCTTAGTACATTGGAAGTTGGTTGCGCAATTTCGTGGATTGGTTGAGGTTAGACATTAACACCGCTGGATGCCAGCTCAGTGGTCTATTGGTTAAGGGCTCTGGCTTGAGACTGGTAGGTCCTGGGTTCGAATCTCGCGAGAGCGGGTTCGTGGATGTGCACTGCTGAGGAGTCCCATAATAGGACGAAACGGCTGTCCAGTGCTTCCAAGTTTTGCATGGTGGTCTAGCCTTAATTGACTCATGATCTTAACTATAAAAGAAATTTCTTTGTTATCGGTATAGGGATTTTTTAATAGTTGAATTCATCAGTTAATTTAAAATAGACCACCAGTGAAAACCTGAGAGCACTGGATGGCTATGTTGTCCTGTTGAGCGACTTTTAAAAAGTGCATATCCACAATTCTGCACGCGGAACTCGAGCCCAGGACTTTGAGTCTCGTGCTCGAACGCTTAGTGTCTTAACCGCTGAGCCGTCATCCAAAGGAGATTGTAGCATGTTCACATATTTAGACGAGACGGCTGTTCAGTGCTTTCAGGTTTTCAATGATGATCTAGCTTAGATCGACTAATGGATTCTACTATTGAAATTTCTTTATTATTTATAGAGATTTTGCAATTACAGTATTATTGACTTGTCTGGGTCAAATTAATCATTTTTCTAAAATACATTTATACATTTATTTTGCCTGAAAATATGTTTTAGTAGTCTTGTAGGATTAAAAACGACGGAAATGACTATCAGTGGAATTTTCAATGTATATTTCATTTCTATTCAAGACTTATTATCAGGATGTATTTACTAGCACATAATAATGATATCACTGTTCTTTATGGTACTTATAAAATCGTGCATGTAATAACATTGATAAATCATTTAATATGATTATGAATATGTGAAGTATCCATTTGAAATTCCTGAACAATGATCGTCAAGATTTTAGAAATATGTCTGTTTGGTGTACCATGTTTGTAAGCTGGACATTGATTACGACTAGGCGATTTTATCAGTGAATGAACACAATTGTTCAATAAAAAATCACTTGATGTCAAAGAACCCCAGTGATAAGGACTCATATTGAGAAAAAAGGCTAAAAACCCTAGGAAAAATGGCTATACTTTTAAGACTGAAGATACATCATGCCGATCTGTTAACTAAAATAAAACCTAGATACGTAGATTAAGTATTATGGTCTCTAAATACCTAACGTGAAAACATGTTGTCCCTTTAAGTCAATCTAAATAAATTATCCATCACAATATGCTTGATCATCACTAAGAACTAATTGAGATCACACTATTCAGTATTTAGTGATCCATAGTGTTAAATTCGCATACTTTGTGAAATAAGTTTTTATTTCAATCTGTTATCTTAAACACTTTATTGTCAAACGACAATTAACATGGAATAATTAATAAAATTCTATGTAGGTAAACATCTCATCTCATTTTCATTGGTTTGTGAGTTAAAATGTACAGAATATTAATGATGCGAGGTATGATACTTTACTAGTGCAGGAATACTATGCGCCAATACATGTTTTAATGTGAAATGTTCCAACTAGTTTGACTTGTCTAAAATACTCATTTGAAATTGTCTTTATAACAACCAACATAAATGCGGCGATTGTGTAGCAAAGGGATCTTTCACTTACTATAGAAATTTGACTCAACTTTATATTTTCATAGTTGAATTTATTATTTATTTATCTAAACACATAAATATTGGTACAAAGGGGCAACAGATATATATGCGCCACACAAATCTCATTTGATTTTTGTGGGGGCTGTGATACTGCACAGGTGTCCAAACCGAAACAGGTGGTTTAGTTAGGAGGCCACACCCGGAGCCTTTGACCTAAAGGTCTGATCCACAAGAAAGTGAAGGATCGTGAGGAGATGCATTCCCATGGTAACCGGTGACCAACAATAGGTTCATACGCCGTTCGTTCCTTCAGGATAATGGAGCCCATATGCACCATTGGTTTGGAATCAGGTTTTTCCAACTCCCCTAGGTGGATCCTCCACATCCACCAACCCGATTAAAGCGGCAGATATTCGCTTTTCTTCCTTTTAATTTCGTAAACAACACAGTGGCAACGAGAAGGCAGTGAGTAGAACTTCCGTGACAGAGGCTATATTGTTGAATTAACGAGTCGATCTAAGCTAAACGACCATTGAATACCTCGAGGAAATAGAAATCCTTTTCGTCCTATTATGTCAAAATACTGCAATCTCCACAATTCCTTATACTGATAAATTGTATATATATTTTACTCTATTTAATTGTATACATGACTAACTTACAAATGTGTCTACTTGTATATGTATCATAAAAATTCGGGAAAATATTCGTCATTTCATACTGATAATGTATAAACTTTTCGTCGAATCAACCATATTCATATCTCTGAATGAATTTTATTACATAACCGTTTTGTCCCATTTCCAAATGTCATACAAATAAAATTAGATTAAAGATGGTTTCCTTTTCTCTTCAATACAATAATGATAAAACACTAAACATAATGAAGTATACCATTTATTACATTTAGTAAAGATTATCTCATTATTTCCCTTTACTATCATCATAGTATCAACATTTGAATTATTACAATTATGCAGGTTATTACTTTGATAGCAACCAAAAAAATTACAGTCACCGTCCATTCCAATCTTCTTCTATATGCCGTTAATGTAAGGCACATTGAACATATATATATATATATATATATATATATATATATATATACACACTTTAACTGATTACCTAATTTGAAAATTACTATAGAGTCAAATATATTTAAAACACAATTAATGACTATGAAATATGTATTTGTATTTCATTGAAAGTATTCAGTTACTATGGTTGATTTACGTTTATCTATTAAACATAATATTAATCATTTTCAAGTCACTATTTAAAATGGAAATAAAATAGTAAGAATATCTTGTAAAGGGATTAGAATAAATGTAAACTGTACTTTTATTTATGAGAGTAATTTTTGGTGTCAGAAAAATCACGTGCTTATCTATACATATTGTAATTAGACAGAATATTTTGATTAGTAAGATTATGTAGTTGAATTCATGAGTCATTTGAAGCTAGACCACTATGGGAAACCTGGAAGTAGTGGACGGTCGTTTCGTTCTAGTATAAGACTCCTCAGCAGTGCACATCAATGATCCCACTCTAGGGATGCGAACCCAGAAATTTCGATATCGTATGCGAACGCCTAACCTCTAGACCACTGAGTCGGAATTCAACAGTGGATGCTCACTGCTGAGGAGTCCCATAATAGAACAAAACAGCCGTCCAGTGCTTTCAGGTTTTCCCTGGTGGTCTAACATCACAATTAACTCATTAATTCAACTATAAAATAACTAAAATCTCCACAAAATTCAACTGAATAGTCTACGCCAACTAATTCTAAGCGGTTTAAATAAGAATGAAAGGAGTCAAGCATAATATATTACTTTCGCAATTGTTATAAATTCTTACGTAAATCATATTATACCTTTAATTTATTGTCTGTGCTAAATTTTAATGGTGGGGAAGATTTGTAGCTTAGGTGGGTGATTTTGATGGAGTTTTGTTCTCTGAGCTATATGGTTTAGTCGGAGAGCTTTCATCGTCCTTCTGAACGACATCATCAGCACAAACTTCGGGTAGACGTTTGTACTGATGATATCGTTCAGAAGGACGATGAAAGCTCCCTGACTAAATTTAAACATTTTATAAATAGTCAGCGACAAAATTAACTTAATATCCTTAATGAACTTGGCAGTGTTCAGACAAAATATGTAGTATTGTTCAAAAGTAATATATTTACATTCTATTGAAAAAAGGGATTTCTCAGCCATCAAATTATACATATATATATAGACAGGTTAGTAATTGAATCTTTCTGGACCATGTCGATACGTTTCATGGAAGTCAATTAATCTGTAATACATTTAAATGGTTACATATTTATATCAGAAGGGTTTTCGTGAATATTATAGTAATTTTAATAGTTGAGATCATGAATCAACCTATTAGTTTCGCGCGCGAGCGCTCAACCAGGTGTGTTGTGGGATAGTTACTCACTGAAGACATTGGTGGATGTGTCGCTCAATTTCGTGGATCGGTTGAATTTAGACATTAACACCGTTGGATGCCGGCCGGTTGAGCTCTCGCGCGCGAAAATGATAGGTCCTGGGTTCGAATCCGGTGGAGCGGGACCGTGGATGCGCACTGCTGATGAGTCCCAAGATGGAACGAAACGGCTGACCAGTGTTTCCAGGTTTTCCATAGTTGTCTAGCTTCAATTGATTCATGACCATAACTATTAAGTTCGCATATAACCATAGATTACTCCAACATTAGTTTATGCAAACTCCTACACAACTTTGTAACAATATTTTCACAGTTAACAACTTCAGATTTTTGTTGGATGTTTTTCTAGTTGGAAGTGAAACCATTTTAGTTGTTCATTGCACTAATATTTACACTCTTAAACATTTTTGGAACACCAAATTAAAAAAGAACTGTTTAAACTTGTCTTCATTTGTTCTTGGATAAACAATTAATAATTATTATTATTGTCAGAGTGGGGATTTGTGGAGATTGTAGTAATTTTAGCAGTTGAATTCATGAGTCGATTTAAACTAGACCACCATTGAAAACCTGAAAAAACACTGGAAGGCCGTTTCGTCCTAGTATGGGACTCCTCATGTGCTCTCTAGTGACCGAGTTTTAAGATGGATTTCTTGAGATTATAGTTAGAAGTTGTGACCAGTAGAGTTCAGTCCATGTAGGGTAGAGACAGGTGTCTACCTCAAACAATAGATAAAGTGTTGCTCAACATCATGAGTCGATTGAAGTCCAACATTAATATCGTTGAAAGCTGACTCAGTGGTCTAGAGATCAAACATTCACACACGATATTGAAGGTCCTCGGCTGGAGTCGAGCACGCGGGATCGTGGATGCGTACTGCTAAGAAATCTCATACTAGGATTAAGCGACCATTCAGCACTTCCAGGTTTTCAATGGTAGTCCAACTTATATCGACTCATAAGTTTAGATATTCTAATAATTATTATATAATCATTGTTGTACTAATAATAAGATAATTGCCAATCTCGTAATATGTTTCATACTAACAGTTGCTTTGATATGAATTTATATATATATCTTTGAGCTAGGATAGTAATAACTCACGTGACTTCAGATTTTCAGTCATCATTGTTGATTATTTAATTTAATGTTCATTTTCACTGTGATAATAGTTGTACACAACTGATGAGAACCTATGTAATAGTGATTTTATATTATTCTGCTTCAGTTGTTCTATTCCCTCCTTACTTTATATAAATATTTACAATTAAATGACAAGAAGCTTAGCTTGTATCCAGGTGCTAAAATGTTATAAATTCATAATAGTTATAGTTATTCATTGACTTAAACCATATCACAAATTATCGGAAAAAAAAACAATTTACTCGACTTGTATGGTGATCAAGACAAAGATCATCTGAACTACGTGGTAGATTTGCGTAATACATTTCGAACAATCTGATCATATATTAAAAACGTGTTAAGAACATTTATATATAAAACTTTTAGATCAATTAGACTAGAAATGAAGGGTGAGAGGAGACAAAGAAAATCAACAAAATAATATGAAAAATTATTGGGAACCTCATCATACTGGATAATAAACTAATATTATCAGGGCAGGTTCACAATGGAAACAAACTGTTTTTTGAATAACTGAAGATGGTTTGAAGTTTCGTATGACTAAGGCTTTAGAAAAACCTTGGTACATGCCCTTTTTGTAGAAAATCACAAAACCAGTGTTAACATCAGCTTTGTGACCTATTTCAATTATGTGTTTGGTAGTAAAGCATGATGTATGCTTATTATCTATTCTTAATGGGTCATTTAACTCTGGAAGAGGTGGAAACATTCACGTACCTAGGAAGCACCGTTGATAAACAAGGAGGAACGGATTCAAATGTAAAAGCGAGGATTGACAAATCAAAGGCAGCATTTCTACAATTGAAGAACATATGGAACTCAAAACAACTGTCAATTAATTTCAAAGTGAGGATATTCAATACGAGCGTCAAGACAGTCAGTTCTACTGTATGGAGCTGAAACGTGGAGAACTACTACATCCATTGTCAAGAAGGTACAAGTATTTATAAACAGTTATTTACGCAAAATACTCAACATTCATTGGCCGGATACTACCAGCAACAGCCGTTTGTGGGAGAGGACAAATCAGCTTCCGTCTGAAGAGGAAATTAGGAAGAGTCGTTAAAGGTGGATCGGACATACATAAAGGAAATCACCAAACTGCATCATGAGGAAATTGCTAACATGGAATCCAGAAGGGAAGCGGAAAAAAGGAAGGCCAAAAAACACATTACGTGGTTAATAGAAACAGATATGAAAAAGATGAATTATAGCTGGAAATAACTGGAAAGAATTGGCTGGGACAGAGTTGGATGGTGAATGCTGGTGTGCGGCCTATGCTTCTCCACGATGGTGACAGGTGTAAGTAAATAAGTAATGGGTCATTTGATTTTAACAAGTGTATAATGTGCGATCAGATTGTTTGAAATGTATTGGTTAAATATATCACATAATTCTGATAATCTTTGTCTGCTTATTACACTATCCATGTTCATTGAATTTGTTTAGTAATTAGTCATGATAGACTAGGGGTGATTTCAAATGTATCGTTAATAATTCTATTCTCATTAAGGTTCGGTGTCATTTATCTAGATTATTCTGTCTAATACAATAACTGGAACGTTTACATTAGAAAAACTCCATTTATATACTACAAGAATATTTCAGAAAAAAATATGCCAGGTACTTAATATATAGTTCGGCAACATGAAATGTCTCGAAAGTTCAGCTTCTGATATACAGTCATGTCTCTCATGCTAATTGAATTAAAATAATAAGTAGTATGTGTTATTATATAAATCTTTTCTCAAGTTACTAATTTACATAACTATAATACAAGTTTAAAACATTCGGACAGATATAAGCCATTTGTATAAATTTGAATCTATCTGTTATTAGTGTTAATAATTGAAAGTGATCAATCTCTTTCATTCCATGTAAATACGAAGAAGAATAAATTCATATTATCATTGTACTGCAAACATTTTTAATAGCCAGTAGTACAATCCATGATAATACCTATATCCTATTGATAATATTCACTTTAAGACTTTAACTAACTGCCTTTCATATGAAACTCCTTCAAATTGTCTACATCATCTACTGAGTTCAAATTGTAGTTAGCTTGTAAAAAAAATTGAATTCCATTACAAACTACTATCCAAAATAGGTTTATTTAAGAAAGAAAAAAAGAAATTCTCTCAGTACTTTATTACTAAAGAATGTTCTTGATTAACATATAAGCAATGATAGTTTCTATTCATTTAGTTTTTCCTTTTTAACACAGATGTATATACACTTAGTACATATATATATATATATTGGTTTATTTAATATTATATTAATCACAGTAGGATATATCCCTCCCAAGATCTTATTATCTTTATCTAAGGAATCATGCAGTGATGAAACTTTCAATATGTATACTAAATAATAATTAATCAAATATAGAAGATGAATATTTTGCCAATAAAAACATTAAAAAAAGAGAAACTAATGATTAGATGCCAGTTAAGTGAATGACATTTTGTGAATGAATTTACTTTTCCATAGAATAATTAATAGAATTTCTTTTTGGTGTAAAATATTTTCTAATTTTTTTTTTTGGTTAGAAGAGGGTTTTTGTGGATATTTTAGTAATTTCATAGTTGAAATCATGAGTTGATTAAAGTTAAACAACTATGGAAAACCTGAAAGCACTGGAAAACCGTTTCGTTTTATTGTGGGACTCCTCAGTAATGCGTATCCACGATCCCGTCTCGTGAGATTCGGACTGAGAACCTACCAGTCTCGCGCCAGAGCACTTAACCGATTTTTTTCTAATGAATATTTCGTTTATTATGATTATTATTTTGTATTTTTTTCTTTTTTCTTCTTTCTACTACTTTTGTTGAATAACATAAACTTTTTTGAATTCCACTGCTAGTCACTATAATGCTTGTGAATTAAGGCTATATTGAGGCAATACGCTCAGTATGCATACATAGCTAATAAGAGACTGACCAGTTGCAGTCGTAAGCATCAATGGGAAGATTCAAACAAACAATACTAAGTGAATTCAAATTATATGTTAGATTGTATATCAAAAAAACTATCATCATTGTGTAATTTAAGTTTAATCAAAGATTTTGATGGAATGAAATATACTGAGATATTTGAAAGTTATAGATTTAGGTCGTTTGTGGATTCATGAACTGTTACTTCATCAGCAGTTCAAAGAATGTTGAATTACATATTCAGTATTACCTTATTTTTTTAGTACCTTTGAATCTATACGTGTTTAGTTCTTGGTTTCACATTTTAAAATTTTATAAACGTTAAATCTTTACCTTATATAAGTATTGAGATTTCTATTATTATTAATAATAACACAATACATGTTGTCATAATGGTAATTACTAGAATCAGTTTATAAGTTATGTTGATTTATGCATTTATAAATCTAAGTATCTTAAGCAGAACGACTATCTGCTATTTTTTCAACTATTCATATAATATTAATGTTACTATAAAAATACACATAAATTTTATAGCTGAAATCATTAGTCAATTGAAGTTAGACCATCACGGAAATCCTGGAAGCACTGCACGAGGAAAAGTACCCACACATGAGACTAATAGGTCCCGGGTTTGAATCTCGCGAGGCGGGATCGTGGATGCACACTGTTGAGGATTCTCACAATAGGACGAAACGGTCGTCTAGTACCTTCCGGTTTTCCATGATTGCCTAACTTTAATTGACTCAAAATTTCAACCATAAAATTACTGAAATCTCCACAAGTACCCCTTCTAATCGACATAAGTACACTATTTCAAAAGCTAAAGTTGTAATATTCGTATAATAAAGCTTTTCTATATTATTTCGAAAGAAATTTTTAATAAATAATTCATATGAATGTATCTAGTCTACAGTGTGAAAGTTATGAAACTTGATCACTACTATTGCGTAATTATATCTTATGCAAAAATACTTATGATTTTCTATTCCACTCAGTCTATTCATTAATATTGGGTAGCTAAATTCTCATATAAGTGAACATATCGTAATACAGTTTCATGCATTATTTGATGTGATCTTTTTTTGAAAAAAATTTTTGCTCCGGAGAATTAGTATCCATTGAAGATGGCACAGAATAAATAATCAATAATCAATACCTTGGATGGAATTCTATTTCGTCGTTAATTTAATTAACAATTTTACATAGCCATATCTGTATTCATGTGTTGAGTGAATTAATTCAGTTGATATATACTTTCAGTGATGTACAAATGTTTAGACCAATATATGTAGTAAGCAATCACTAAAAAAACGTTTTGTTATGTTTATGAAACAGAATTAAAAGTAAACTTCATTGGTTCATAAAGGTATCTTTTGTATAGTCGTCATGGTTACGACTAATCACCTGAATTTACCTGCAGCCAAAAATTCTTGATCACATGGCTAGCAGTGGAATCCAGAACTCACATTTCATTTTATTTCAGACTCTTCAACTGGATATACCTCCATCTCAGAGTTGATGTTCACTCTGAGACTCGAATTCTAATAATAGCATAATCAGTCACAGTCCTAAACATCAATGTAAGAATTGAAACAAACAATACAAAAATGGAAATAGAACTTCAGTTTATTGCACAAGCTATTGACTATTATTATTCAGTAACTGAGTGAATCACGTAATGATGTTTAAAGAGAATGTTTCTGTGTTTTAGTGTGGTAGTGATTATGAACTATGGGTTGCAGATAAATCTCACTGAGTAGTCTTAACCATGACGAAACATGAATCCTTGATTCCACTGCTAGCCACCATCTATCTTCGCGAATATAGATATTTTTATAAAAAATCTCAAGAGTACTCTTATATAAAGTTGGAGTATGGATGACATCTTCATTAACATATATCTCACTTTAATGAGCATTAAATGAAAGATTGTAATCACTTCCATTGCTTCTAAGTCTTTACTTGTTATTGCTGAATAAAACTACCTTTAGTCTTCTTTTTTTTCTATTATTCATACAAATATATTATTATTATTATTAGCAAAGACGGATAGTGGCTAATAGTGAAATCTAGGATTCTCATTTCGTCCTATTCGGGACTCGTCAGCTGGATGTACCTGCATCTCAGAGTTAATGTTCACTCTAGGTCTCGAACCCAGTACCTTTCGCTTCAAACACCATCGCGTTATCTATTCATCTACTGAGTCCTGGTAGCCACCTGCTTGTACAATGGGGTGAACTTTAAATTCCCATAGTATTGTTTGTTTGAATCTTCCCATTGACTTTTTAGGACTGCAATTGATCAGTCTCTTGTTGGCATATGTGCATACTGTGTACATTGCCTCGATATAGTCTAAATTCACAAGTATTATAAGCAAAAATGAATAGTGGCTAGCAATGGAATCGAAGACGTGCGTTTCCTACGATTTGGGACCCGTTAGCTTGATGTACCTACATCTCAGAGTTGATGTTCACTCTGGGATTCGAACCCAGTACCTTTCACTTCAAATGTCATCTTGTTATTATTTAATAAGTCATTGTATCATATTTTTTTTAATCTTTTTTCTTTTTAGATTAAAGATACATCATTATAAATATCCATTAAAAAAATTGAATATTCACAAATGTATACTACTATCAATTCAATGATTGATTGATTGTTATATATGTATGGTGACAAATGAAGTTATATTTCTGGAATTTTACCCATTTATTATATTTAATTAATTATTTATTAAATATAATAATTATTATGATTAATATTATTATTATTACATCAAATAATTATACACATTCACTTATCCATAATAATAATCATAATAATAGAAATACTCAAACTATGTTTCTAAGTGAATTAAAAAAATTAAATGTTCATTTATTTGAAGAAGAATCTATTGGTAGAGAAGTAGCTAATTTACAATTTTTAATGAATCATACTAATTATTCTAATGAAAATTATTTCATTAATACATATACTACTCATACTACTATTACTACTACTACTCATAATAACAATAATAATAATAATGAAGAAGAAGAAGAAGAAGAAGAACACGAAGGAAAAATAATAAAATCCAATTATTATCAAATATTTAATAGTGAACCACAATCAAAATATTTTCATTTAGATGCTAAAACTGGGATCATACGTGTTGCTAGGCGTATTGATCGGGATCAATTATGTCCATTATTTAAATCATGTTGTACATATTTCAATAATATAAATTATTTTAATAAAAATATTAATTTATTAAATAATTTTAATAATAATAATAATGAACAATTAGTTAATTGTCAATTAGATTTAAATATAAGATCAGATGATCAATATACTAATATTATTACTGTTAGTGTACATATTATTGATATAAATGATAATTCACCAATATGGTTATTAAATAGTAAAACAGGATTTTTAAATTTTCCTGATGATAATCAAAAACAGGTAAGTAAATTTTTGTTTTGTTTTTTTCAGAAGGAGGTTCTGTGGAGATTTTAGTGATTTTTTTAAATATATATAGTTGAAATCATGAGTCAATTGAAGCTAGATCGCCATTGAAAACCTGGAAGTACTGGACGGCCGTTTCGTCCTATTGTGGGACATTAACACTGTTGGATGCCGGCCAGCTTAGTGGTCTAGTGATTAAGCGCTCGTGCGAAAGACTGATAGGTCCTGGGTTCGAATCTTGAGAGGTGGGATCGTGGATGCGTACTGCTGAGGAGTCCATAAAATAAAATAAAATAAATATGAATACTGACTTTTATTCATTCATAATGATGTTGAGTTCTATTTGTTTTTTTATTAAAATGGTTACTTTGTAATAAACGAAGGCCCATATAGTGATAAACAATTCATTATTTAATATAAAATAACATAATACTTTAGTAAAATATGAAAACTATACATTAAATACTTCATTTACAAATCTTACATCGACTGTTCTTTGTATTCCGTATGATTCTTCCAAGTTATAATTCCTTTTATACTTCTGTTTTTTGTTTTCATTAACTCAGTATTCTTAATTTTCTGCTGTCAGGTTTTTCACTTCTGATTGGTGTTACATACTATTTAGGTCTATCGACATAAGTGGCATACACCACAACTTTAGTTAATGACTCAAATGAAAGTAGCTTAGTCTAGAGTAGACATAGAGTATATTCACAAAGAAATAAGCTATTTATAAATACATATATCAACTTAATACAAATCGGTTGTGCAAAAATGTCACATCTCTTGGATACAATTTTTATTGAATCTAAAGAGATGAGTTATTACCAAGGGATTAAAGCCATTTTAAAAAAGACTTTATAGAATGAATCCTTTTCTTTTATAACCTGACAAATGTGCACAATTATATTCCTATCCAATAAGTTATAGAAAAATCTAGCTAGTGGGTTCTGTTAACTTCAAAAATCCAGACTTCGTATTTGAAAGAAGTTTGCTCTAGTCCAGTTTAACCATACTATTGTTTCTTTTTCTCCATGAATATTTCGCTTAATATGAAAGAAAAAGTCTTCTTTCAACATCTCAACTACGATAAACTAAAAGAACTTATAACCAATAGATTCCTTTTCATAGACATTATTTAACACAAATAGATATTATAATTGTCCATTTCTTTAATCTATAGACTTTTTCAGTCACTTTATATCATTATTATTAGCTTTATTCAATATTATATTTTTAGCAAAATATAGAATTGTCATAACAAAGTATTTCAACAAGCTTCCGTTCCCTACTTCGTCGATCCTTATGACAAATATCGGGTGATCGCCAATTAGATGTTAGCAGTCTAGTCAATCGAAACCTAAACAATGTACATTCTTTTCTCTGCATATTGACTGCCAGCAACCATGGTATCTATGATTGAGCCTTTAGTAAATTGTACAACGAAAAGTTGTACAGTTTACACAAACGCACCTGAATTGGTTATGCAATTAATTGACATAATCTTCTGTTAAAACAAATAAGGAAACGGATAAGTTTTTAAAATATCTAGATAGCAGGACTAGGTAGCCCAGATGTTCAAGCAGGCGGTCATTGATGCAAATATAATTATGATTGCTTTCTGATGTAAAACTTTATTTATTATAATTCATATTACTTATACAGTTTATATAATAAATAACTATGACCTCTGGTATCGTTTAAACCTTTCTGTGTGCTATGTCTATTCTCAGAAATTTGATTTATATATTTCTGTTATTGGAATACAATGTTAAAATTAATTTTGTATTAGAATGTAGTTAGGTGAAAAAATATTTTACAAGTAAGTGAATATAAAATTCTTATCAAAATTTCAGTAGTTTTCTATTGTTAATACAATGAGATAAAAAATACTTACTTACGCCTGTATTCCCTCGTGGAGGAGCATAGGCCGCACACTAGCATTCTCCATCCAACCTTGTCCTGAGCAATCTTTTCCAGTTCTTTGCAGTTAACATTCATCCTTTTCATATCTACTTCTATTTCCCGAAGTAATGTGTTGTTTGGCCTTCCTCTTTTCCGCTTCCCTTCACGATCCCAAGTTAGGGATTGCCTCATGATGCAGTTCAGTGATTTCCTTAACTTATGTTCAATCCTAATTTCCGCTTTAGCTGTAAGCTGGTTTGTCCTCTCCCATAAAACGCTGTTGCTGATGGTATTTGGCCAATGTATGTTGAGTATCATGCGTAGAAAACTGTTAATAAATATTTGTACCTTCTTGACGATGGATGTAGTAGTTCTCCACGTTTCAGCTCCATACAGTAGAACTGACTGTCTTGACGTTTGTAGTGAATATCCTCACTTTGAAATTAATTGACAGTTGTTTTGAGTTCTATATGTTCTTCAATTGTAGAAATGTTGCACTTGATTTGCTAAATGTTTATCTAATAGACTAACGCTAATTTCAATATTTATCCTAAAGTTGATAAAAGTGACAACATTGAGACTTTTTCTAAAAAAAATGACATGCCTTTACTGCTAATGATCTATGCAAAACAATTAGGCGTATCTATGTTTATAACTGTATAATTACGGCAAGAATGTCAACAGTATATGTTCAATGGTTTTTATGAAACGTTCATAAATTTTTGTTATGATAAATACATTAAAATCTTCAATGGAAACACTTAAGTTATTTACATATAATCTCCCTTGTCTATTCTTCAAAAGAAAAGAAAAATGATTATATTGAAAGCGATAGATTAACTATAATGAAGGATTAAAAACAATTTAGTTGATACAAATGAACTGATGAAAAGCGTTCATGTCGAAGAATAAGTCGCAAATATTTGTAAAATTGACTTTTGAGAGATTATTATTTGAATGAATTCCATCTGTAGCTCTTCTAGGGCTACTTCTGGTAACAAGCTCATACAAAAGATTGGCTGTGAGGTCGATAACCTCATCCCTTAGAAAATAATCTTTCTAAGATAAAACGCTAACTATAACAAACAATTTAAACCATTTAAACTCTGTCCTCCGTGTTCAAGAAAAATTTTTTTAAGGCCTCGGGATGAAAGCCTAGATTCTTTGGAAGTCACGAGACAATGGTAGATATGAGAAGCAGGAAACGAACTGACATTGATTCAGTTCACCATCTACCTGGTTGTTGCGAAGATGAAACTGAAGCTAAAGAAACACCAGTCAACTGAGGAAACGGCATTACAAATATTCGATACAACCTTCCTTCGAGATACTAACAAACTCAACGAATTCTCTCAACAACAGGCTACAAGCTCTACAGGATCTACTGGAAGAAGATACTACCATGCAGGACAACTTAGAGGGGATGAAAGAAGCATTAACTTCAACGTGTCAGGAGGTTCTGGGTCCTAAGAAGCATCATCGTAAGGAATGAATCTCTACGGGAACCCTGAACAAGATTGAATACAGGAAGAACAAGAGGACAGTAATTGACAACTATCAAACACGAGCAGAGAACGTCAAGGTACAAGCTGAATATATAGAAGTAAACGAGCAAGTGAAGATGAGCATTACAGCTGACAAGAAAATATATGTGGAACACCTAGCAAGGACAGCATAAAAAGCTGCAAGAGTAGGAAATTTGAAACATCTATATTACACAACAAAGTAACTGGTGTGGAAATATAGTAAACCAAGGAGGCCGATCACGAACAGAAAAGGCACGATAATCACTGACATTCAAGAAAAGAGAAGAGTGGATAGAACACTATGAGGAATCATCAATACCGGGACACATTTTCAACAGAATATTGCTGAAGTGGATGAAACACTCCGTAGATGTCCAACTTTCAGGTCAACAGACTGTGTTACATAAGGATTATTCATCAACAGACCGAATTGTGACAAGATGTATCATCGATGAACAGTCATATGAATGGAACTGGTCACAATACATCAACTTTGTTGACTATGAGATGGCGTTTGACAATGTAGATAGGAGAACATTATGGAAACTTCTTCGGTACTATGGAGTTCCTGAGAAAATTTTCAACATTATTCGGAACTCATATAACAGACTACAGTGAAAGTCGCTCATGTAGGACGACTGACAGATGCCTTTCCAGTAGGGACCGGAGCCAAACAAGGCTGTCTACTCTTCCCCTTATTCTTTTTTCTGGTGACTGACTGGATTATGAAGACGTCGACATCTGACAGGAAGCACGGAATACAATGGACATCTCGCAAAAAATTAGACGATCTGAACTTCACAGGTGACCTAGTCCTCCTATCCTATACACACGAACAAATATAGATGAAGACAACTAGTGTAGCAGCAAACTCAAAATACAAAAAGGAAAAAGCATCATCCTCAAATACAACACGGAGAACACCAACTCAATCACACTTGACGGAAAAGCTCTGGAATAAGTGGAATCTTTCACGTACTTTTGAAGCATCAACGATAAACAAAGAGGATCTGATGCAGATGTAAAGGCGAGGATTGGCGAAGCAAGGGCAGCATTTCTACAATTGAAGAACATATGGAACTCAAAACAACTGTCAATTAATTTCAAAGTAAGGATATTCAATACGAACGTCAAAACAGTCAGTCCTACTGTACGGAGCTGAAACGTGGAGAACCACTACATCCATCGTCAAGAAGGTACAAGTATTTATAAACAGTTTTCTACGCAAAATACTCAACATCCATTGATCGCATACCATCAGCACACAGCCTTCTGTGGAGAGGACATACCAGCTTCCAGCAGAAGAGGAAATTAGGAAAATACGTTGGAAGTGGATAGGACATACATTGAGGAAATCACCAATGTTTATTACAAGGCAAGTCCTAACTTGGAATGGCGAAGGGAAGTGGAAAAGAGGAAGGCCAAAGAACACATTACAGAAGCAGACATGAAAAGGATGAACAGCAACTGGAATGGATTGCCCAGGACAGGGTTGGATGGAGAATGTTGATGGGTGGCTTATGCTTCTCTATGAGGGGTAACAGGCGTACGTATGTAAGTAACTATTTGAATGACTGCTGAAAAAAGAATTCATCGCAAGATAAGAATCTTGCGGTCAATAATGTAATTTACAGTACTGAATAAAACAGTGATTATCGTTTTTTAGCGTACAAATAAGTGGGACATCTGTTAATAAGTGTTGTAAAATTTGATCAAATGAAATAGTGGATTAAATTGTATTAGAAATTTGTCAAGAGCAGTGATGTTTCTTTCAAGGTGAGGATCTGTTAAACAACAGTTTTCTAAGTTCAGAAAAATAACCGATGAACATTGATTATGTGTTTATCTTCCTCTCTTAATTTGAAGAGGCACATCTTTCTATCATTTAAAAAGGTATCGACTCAGTTTTTAAAGTTGGTGAATAACATCCACTGACTTGTAGAACATGTACATACCACTAAAAGGGTGAAGTTATATTGAGATAAATTATTAAGTGTAATTAGAATATTTACATAGTTGAAATCATGCGTCAATCGAAGCTAGACCACCATGGAAAACCTGGAAGTACTGGACGGTCGTTTCGTCCTATTATGAGACTCCTCAGCGATGCGCATCCACGATCCCGCCTTGCTAGATTCGAACCCAGGACCTACAAGTCTCGCGCCAGAGCACTTAACCCATAGACCACTGAGCCGGCATCCAATGGTGTTAATGTCTAACTTCAACCAATCCACGATGTTTGAGCAACCGTTCACCAATTGTCTTCAGTGAGTTGATATCTCTACAACAGACTTGGTTGAACTCCACTGGTCACTGTAATTAGAATATTCCTATTGTTATATCACTGTGATAAACTTAAAATAGCTGTCGAATTTCAATCTTAATATATATCTTACTTAAATAGCGTTATAATTTTATTTAAACTGTTTGTATATTTAGTCTGACTAGAGTCAGGTCTAAAAACTATGATGTTATGCTGATGAAAATGAAATAGCTTGACATTAATTGGAAATCATTTAATTTTTATATTTCAAGGATGTGATGCATGTTTACGTATCAGAAAGTAGTCTTGTCGGAGATTCCATACAACTAACACCTGCTGTAGATCAAGATGCTGGGTCAAATAACATTATGAAATATATGATTGAACCTCAATTTCCTGAATTTCAGCTAGAATGGACATCACTTGACAGAGATGCTACAATGACAAACATTCAAGTGTCTGGTGATATACATTCAAGTGATATTCAATCATATTCTAATCATTTCATCAGATCACCACCTGGTCCAAGACATGAACTTCGTTTAATTGTTCGAAGTCCATTAGACAGAGAAACAAAATCGTTGTATGAATTTAATCTAACTGCTATAGACGGTGGATCACCAAGTAGAAATTCAACAATCAAATTGCAAGTTCATGTCACAGACTTTAATGATAATTCCCCGATTTTTGAAAAAGATACATATATTGTGGATTTACACGAAAATGCTCGACCGCATACACCAGTTATACAAGTAATTAATTTTCATATACCTATAACATTATTATTTTGAAGACTAGTAATATTTGGATTCTTCTTAGAGTACTACATTATCCTGTGGATTAGTTGTGATAACGATTTCACATGGTTTACCTAGTTATACACGAATTTCAAAAATGTTTGAATTCCTAAAAGTTTATGGTTTTGTGATGTGCAAATATTTATGTCTGAATTTTGATCAGTCTCTCCCGGCATACATACATCAATATGATCTTTCTTAGTATGTTTAGATTGTGTCAAACAATAGGATCCAGGAAACAAGTTTTGTTCTATTCTGGGCATATCATCCTGAGATCCATAAATCCTAGTGTTGATGTGTGCACTAAAGCTCTACCGCTATACAAATTAAAGTTTCGTTAAATCAAAGTACATGAATTTATTAACTTTGTTTACTTATGTCTGTTACCCCTCGTCGAGGAGCATAGGCCGCTCACCAGCATTCTCCATCCAATTCTGTCCTGAGCTATCCTTTCCAGTTTTTTCCAGTTGTTATTCATCTATTTTATATTTGCTTCTATTTCCCGGCGTAATGTGTTCTTACACAAAATTTACTGTGATTGAATTATATTATCCTCATCAATATCATAACTGACGGAGCTTGAAGATAATTAACTAATAATAGATTTGGCAAATTATACAGCAGATATATACACATATATACTTATTAGCTCTTATGTATGTGGTGTATATTTATTAACGTTCTTTCCTGTAGTCATATTTTCTGGATAATATTCTTTTTTCATTCTCTGAAAATAATACACAATCCAAATTATCACATACATGACATTAAATAGGAATAATATATTTGTAAAATCTCAGCGAATGAATTTGTAGTAAATCCAACGTTTCGCCTGGCAATCTGGTCCAAGCTTTTTCAAGGAAGCAACCATGATATTTCTGATTAGGCATTTTGTAAGTTGTACAACGAAAGGTTGTACACTTTTCATAAACGCACCTCAATAAGTTGTGCGAATAATAGTCATTATGATGTATTAAAACAAACAAAATTAGATGAGTTGTTGAATTATCTAGATAGTAGGAACAAGTAACCCAGACGTTTAAAATGACCGCCGAGAGGATTATGAAAAAATAGACTAATTCAATAAAAAACTTTATTATTAGTTTTCTAAACATAGAACATTTCTTCCAAGCCAATATCAATATCATAAATACATTCCTCTGAAGAGTTTTGAAAAAAAAAGTCTATTAAATAGCATTTAAACATTTAAGTTGTAGTATGGAATGTATCAATCTAAGTCATCAAAGAATTACTGTGAATCTACAATCAATCGTCAAATGGCATTTTTTTTAATAATGTAAATCGATCTATGGATAAAATTAAATGAACTGGGATACTGTGACACTCGTTGTATGTTTAACCTCATTCATTTGGTATTACTTATTTCAAACTTCCCATATGTTGTTTAGGACTACAATTGATCAGTCTGTTATTGTCATATGTGCATTCGATATATCCTTAATTCACAAGCATTATAAGCACAGATGAATAATGGCTAGCAGTGAAATCCAGGATGCTCGTTTCGTTCTATTTGGGACTCGTCAGCTGGATGTACATGATGAACGAAACGAGCATCCTGGATTTCACTGCTAGACACTATCTATCTTTGTTTAACCTAATTATTCATAAATAATTCATTCAACTTAGGCAATTCCTTGATCTCAACTAAACCACCTTATTATTATAGAATTAAATACTTTATAATTAATCAGTCGATTTTGCCTTTGTAGTCATTAAATATTCCCTTACATATTATCTTACAAATGATTATTAGACAACAGTTTGTACTCTCTATATAATAAAGAGATTTATAGCCACTTAAAATCCTGTGATCTTAATCATGAATAAAAATTCATATACTTTAATGTAATAACTAATATGTTTATTTTCATACAATGTGTTTTCATATATGAATATATTCCTCAATCAAGTAGTAACCAGCTGATATAGCCTTCATCTAAGTTACATATTCACCATTACATTTGAAGTACATTAGACGTCTAAACTAAACTGAAAATAGTACAGTCAATGATTATGAACTGTATACAACCATTAGTTGATTCATATAACCTCAACTTATCACTGATAATGATTTATTTCACTGAAAAAACCATTGTGTTAATGTGAATAGTAATAATAATAAAAAGAAGAATTAACTTTATTGCATTATGATATTCGTTTATGAATTTAAATCCTAATAGGCGCCATTTTTATTTGTTATTTTACTATTTGATTCATTAAAAGACAATTCATTTTTTATAGGTAAACTATTATTGGGAAAAATATAATACACACAACGTTAAATAATTAAAAACGAAATGATTTAAATGAATTTAAACATCCATCATACTCTATTGCCAAAAATATATAATCGAAACAGACCATAAGATTGATCATAAATCGGCTTTTGTGGTGTTTTTTAAAAGTGCGAAAGGGTGTATACTAAGTTCACTTAGTGTTATTTGTTTGAATCTTCTCATTGATGTTTAGGACTGCAACTGGTCAGTCTCTTATTGGCACATGTGCATACTGTACGTATTGCCTCGATATAGCCTTATTTCATAAGCATTATAAGCAACGATGTATAGTGGCTAGCAGTGTAAAACAGCAATCACATTTCATCCTATTCGAAACTCGTCAGCTAGATGTACCTGCATCTCAGAGTTGATGTTCAAACTGGAACTCGAACCCAGTACCTTTCACTTCAAACGCCATCACGTTATCCACTTAGCAACTGAGTCCTGATACTAAGGTTTATTGAAGCCTTTGTCATACGAAAATCCATCTCCTTTTCGTGTATTCAAAAATGGTTTGTTCTCACCTTAAACCTACCCTAGTAATTATTAGCTTATTATCCAGAGAGATTAGGTTCCAAATTGTTTTCACATTATAAATCATTTATTATTATTATAGTTGTCTCCTCTTACCCTTCGTTTCTAGTCTAGTTGACCTTTTTTATTTATATATATAAATGTGTGATTCGATTGTTCGAAATAAATTGCGCTAATATATCACATAGTTCTGATAATCTTCGTCTTCTTATTACACTATTGAAACTTAAAAACAGAAAATTATTTTATAGTCAAATTCGTGAGTCAATTGAAGCTAGACCATCGTGGAAAACTTGGAAGCACTGGACGTCCGTTTCGTCCTATTTTGGGACTCCTCACCAATGAGCGTCCGTGATCCCACCCCACGAGGTTCTAACCCAGGGCTTTTTCGTCTCGCGCATGAACACAACCTCTAGACCACTGAGCTAGCTGGCATCCAACGGTTTTCATGTCTAACTTCGACCAAACCATGAAACTGAGCAACCGTCCACACCGCTGGATGCAGACTCAGTGATCTGGAGGTTAGGTGCTCGCGTGTGAGACAGATGTCCTGAGTTCGAATCTTGCGAGATTGGATCATGGACGCTCATTGCTGAATAGTCCCACAATAAGATGAAACGGACGTTCAGTGCTTCCAAGTTTTCCACGATGGTCTAGCTTCAATTGGCTCATGAATTCGACCATAAAATTACTAAGATCTACACAAAACCCCTTCAGAAAATTATCTATCACTAAATTAATAAAATGAAAATACTAGATTATAATCAAACTGTATGATTCAGTTAAATGGTTCCTTTATTTTTCTATGACTATGTACAGTTTGGGCCTGTTTATAATAAACGGTAGTTGGGAAATTATTGAAAAATTAAACGATTGTTTGAATAATATTTTATGCTTCAAAGGTATTCACTTAAACACAGTCGGGATGACGTTAGGTCTGTAACATGATTTCAAAGAGAAAAATCCTTTCATTCAATGACTGAATTTTCTTTTAACGAAAATATTATTCTAAATAAATATACAGATCGGCATTTAACTATTTGGACTTACATCAGAGATCAATTTAACGTATGAAACATGTAAATTATTGGTAGGGTTAGGATGGTTAAAGGTGATAGTGAAGATACTTTGAATCTTAGTTTTGTGTTATTTGATCATTATCGGCAAGGCGTAGTGTGATCTCGAAAGAAACTGAAGATTCTTTCGAAATTCGAACACATCCAAAAATAGAAGAACTAGCCATCTATTTCAGCAGTTGCCAATATTTTGTAGGATATGGAAAATTAAAAATAGATTGTGACCAGCACTAATGACTAAATAAACGTAACATAGATTGTCACCTAATAATCACCTAATCAATGTAGACAAATAATTAAAACATATACACCATAACAACCACTCAACAGTTTAATTCAACATTAGAACTGATCAGAGAAATTTATACAAAGACTAGAATGTCGTTACCTCAAAATAGTAGCTGCAACTACCGTAGTGAATAATAATACCAGTGAGGATACAGAATGACAGAATCTCTCAGTTGAATCTGACAACCAAACCACAAATACTTAATTTCCAAAACATCAATCAACTGTTTTAAACTTGACTGTTTCTTTACAAGTGTCAATCAATCGTCTCAGACATCACTGTTCCTTCATTTCCATACTGATCGCTTTTTGTTTCCGTTCTTTTCTTTTCGATCTTCTCGACCTTCTACTGCCAGATATTCTATTCCTGACTCACGATATATACTACTTATGTCGATATAATTAACATACACTACACTAGTCTTTTAAGTATACTCAAATACACAGTTACATATGGAAAAGTAAATATTGTGTTGTGAAGTTAACTGATTTAAATCCATACATAGGAAATGAATGACAAAATAGATTGAAGATAACATATTGCTTTTTCTCCAAAAAACTTTTATACATAACGCAAATAACTAGAATAAAATTTTAAAAGGTTTTGAGGAATGACCTAGTGATGTACAAAAGTAGAAGCTAATCGATCTATGCTATCTATTATCAGTATGATACAATTATGAAGTTTGGCTAATTGTCATTAATGCTTCATGACAAACATGTAAAGGGATAAAAGAGTAGATTTTAATCAAGCTAATAAGTGAGTATTCATTTTACTGATAAATTTTTTAATTGAAATATTAGTAATTTTTACTATACTACTAAAAATCACAACCAAACGACACAAACCTATTCTTCTATTTCATTTGTAAACTAAGTACTTGAACTGGTCTTTATGTAATCTATAAAATATCATAAGGACCGTCTTGACACTGTAACCAGAATTAGGCCAACGATTTATTAATGTATAAAGAGGCTTCTAAATGGTATTAATGATAGTCTCAAAATTTTTCCATTCTTTAAGGTAAGCTATTACTTTCTGCTCAAAGATAACTTTACCGAACCGACTTTATTCATCTTCACACTAATTTGTGAAAGAGACAACTAATTAAAATATATCGTTTTCATGAAGATGTCAACATCTGGAGGAAAGCATGGGATACAGTAGACAGGTAGGATGCAGCTGGACGATTTAAACTTTGCAGATGATCTGGCTCTTCTATCACAAACGCAACAACAAATGCAGGAGAAAACGACCAGTGTAGCAGCAGCCTCAGCAGCAGTAGGTCTCAATATAAACAAAGGGAAAAGCAAGACTCTCCGATACAACATAATATGCACCAATCAATTTACACTTGATGGAAATGCTTTGGAGGATGTGAAAACCTTTACATATCTGGGCAGCATCATTGATGAACACGGTGGATCAGATGCAGATGTGAGGGCGCGGATCGGCAAAGCAAGAGCAGCATATTTACAACTGAAGAAAATCTGCAACTCAAAACAATTGTCAACCAACACCAAGATCACAATTTTCAATACAAATGTCAAGACAGTTCTATTGTATGGGGCGGAGACGTGGAGAAGTACGAAAGCCATTATCCAGAAGACATAAGTGTTTATTAACAGTTATCTACACATGATACTTCGGATCCGATGGCCAGACACTATCAGCAACAAGTTACTATGAGAGACAACAAACCAAATTCCAGCAGAGGAAGAAATCAAGAAGAAGAGCTGGAAGTGGATAGAACACACATTGAGGAAATCACCAACTGAGTAACAAGACAAGCCCTCACATGGAATCCTAAAAGTCAAAGGAGAAGAGGAATACCGAAAAACACATTACGCCGAGAAATGGAGACAGACATGAGAAGAATGAACAAAAGTTGGATAGAACTAGAAAGGAACGTTCAGGACAGAGTGGGTTGGAAAACGCTGTTAGGCGGCCTATGTTACATTGGGAGTAACAAGCGTAAGTAAGTAAGTTAGTAAGTTTTCTTGCCAAAACCGTTTACTTTTAAAATGACAAATCTGTAAACGAGTTTGAAATTGAACGGATTATGTTCTGTTCTTAACTTTTTTATAAAGGTTGAGGAACAATGTAAGTAAATAATCCATTAATATAGCTTTCAACATTCTATATCATTATATATATATATATATATATATATTGAGTTATCGACAAAAATCTTTTCTTTCCCTTGATAATTCAAAAGGTTAAAGCTACTGACATCGATGAAGGAAGTAATGCACAAATCAAATATCGAATAAGTTCATTAACTAAACCGGAATTTATACGATTATTTACATTGGATCCAATTACTGGTTGGATACATGTACAATGGGAAGTGGACTATGAAATACACAAAAAAGTATGTTAATAATTTAATGAATGACTTAATTTGCAATATAAGGAAAAAGTAAACAAATAATCCCATAATTAACATAACAAACTGATGTTAATTAAACGACTATTGAAAACCTGTTATCACTGATAGGGATGTTTCATCCAATTGTGGAGCTCTTTAGAAGTGTACATTCATGATCACAGAGAAAATCTAAAACGATACTTTTTACCTAACGTCTAGATTACTGAGCCGGAATCCAATAGTTTGCATATTTAGATTATATCAGCCCATAATGTCTTGTAACCATTTTTTTAATGAACTTGGAAAATAAGTCCACTACAATAAGCTCACTGAGACTCACAGGAATCACACACTCTACTGGTCACAATTTCTCATTAGAACTTCAGAATTTAATTGATTTTATCTATGTTCCCAACAGTATTACTATTATTAAACACTTTAATAGGATCATCAGACCACGAAGCTACAGTTATGTTCTACTTAATAAAGCAACACCATGAACCACGAAAGTTGAATATTGTTTTTTTTAAAATTAAAATTAGTTATATTGAATAAGATATCTTTGGTTTTTAACACAAGTATTATTTTCATAGTTGGAAGCATGAGTCAATTGAAGTTAGACCACTCTTGAAAACCTGGAAGTACTGGATGACCGTTTCTTCTTATTGTGCGACCTCGCCCCGCGAGATTCGAACCCAGGGCCTACCAGTATCGCGCCAGAGCACTTAATCGATAGACCACTGAGCCGGCATCCGATGGTGTTAATGTGTAATTTCGTCGTTCAACTATGAAAATACTAAATCTCCACAAAACCGCTTTCGATAACAAGTATTATTCTTGCTTTAATTCTTTAGAAAAATATAAGAACTCTAAGAAGTTGACTTAAATATCTGTTCACTAATCTTTGAACTCTAATCAAACAAAATTCACTACAGATACTATAACACTTTGTTTCATGACTGTACTAGACTGTTGTTACAGTACAGCTTTGGGATTTTTAGAAATGTACATATAATTTTGTGCGAATTTCAAGTTTCTTATTTGGTTGTGAACTAATAATCTATATTCCAAATGTGCCAATTCCTTATCTTGTATTGTCATCATTTAATTGCAATCAGTTTTATGTGCCAGTCTCGACATAGCTCTTTGTCACACGATTTCTTAAAGAGGATTATTAAGTTGCATACGTTATTAAAGACAATATACTGATATTTATAGATGTTTTCATTATTTCATAAATGAATTTAAGATGACTGATAGATAATTTACAAACTGGAAGAAATCAGTAGTTCAAAATATGAAAAAAAATGAATCAACTTTGTGGATCGGTTGAAGTTAGACATTGACACCGTTGGATGCCGGCCAGCTCAGTGGTCTAGTGGTAAAGCGCTGGCGCGCGAGACTGATAAATCCTGGGTTCGAACCTCGTGAGGCGGGATCGTGGATGTGCACTGCTGAGGAGTCTCACAATAGGACGAAACGGCCATCCAGTGTTTCCAGGTAACATGGTGGTTGGAGGTGGTCAACAGGAAACCCTGGACCCGGGTTTCGTGCTACTTGGCACTCGTCAGCAAGGTGTACCTGTAATCTTGAGGGAACTGATGCTCCCTGGCGGATTCGATCCCGCGTCACTCAGCTTCACAGTCAGAGACGTTACCACTGAGCTATTCGGGCCGCGACCGACCTCCTGTAGGACTGAGATCTAATCACAATTGATTGATCACTGGGTGGTGATCAATCTCATGCGTGTCAGGTCCTTAGTGCTGATCGAATGCTATCGATCAAGTTGCAATGTGGCCACCAGTCTAGGTGGCTCGACACTGTGGGCACTATATATATTAGGGTAACATGGTGGTTGGAGGTGGTCAACAGGAAACCCTGGACCCGGGTTTTGTGCTACTTGGCACTCGTCAGTGTTTCCAGGTTTTCCATGATGGTTTAGCTTCAATTGACTAATGATTTCAACTATAAAATTACTGAAATCTCCACAAAAGCCCCTTTTGATAAAAATGAATCCGTTTATTATCAAACAAACTTAAACTAGGATGAATCATCACTGAAATGCATACCGAAACAAAAATCTTAATGATCATTCGATTTACGATAACTTATAACCTTAGAGATATTTTGACATTGGATATTATTGGACATATTACTGTTTATTATTGATAAATTATAATGATAAACTGTAATCAATTAATAAACACATAGCTCATTTCATGCAATTAGTTCCCTTTATGAATTTAAATAAAGTTAGAACGAACATGAATGCAGAATAATCTGAATTCATTATATTCTGTGGTATCTCAGCAGCTGCTTACAATCAAATATGTATTAAAATTTTACATTGAGGTAAGATATAATGTGAAATAATTGAGATAAGTGAATGTAAAGAATTGGAATAACAAAGGTTATCAATAATAAGTATAAATATATGTGAAAGAACAGGTCGGAGGTTATTTGGTGTTGCGATCAAAAAACACTGAGGGGTGGGTGGTGTAATAATTGAGTGAAGTCCAGAAACAAATAATATTAATTGTGTGATAATTATAGAGGTAATGAAGGGCTTGCACAAGATTCTTGGAATTAAAAAACTGATAAGATCGGTTACGCAATGATTAAACAAGATTTGATAAATTCAATATAATTTAACAGAATTGAGTGATTGGAAATGTATGAGTGAAGGGGGGGGGTGTGGTTTAAATGTACATAAAATAAGAATTCGGCAATGAAAGAGAAATATAGAAAACCAAATATTAACAAAATAAAACTAGTGACCAAAAAAATTGAATTACCAGGGTAGTAATAGGTTTATTTCTGTATCTTTTTGAATATCTAGATCAGGTTCGAGGTTTTATAGCAATCGCTTCAGCAAACCGAAGAGACTAAGTTTTTTTTTCTCTTCTGATAATTTTAAAAGCTCAAGGAATATCGATGGTAATCTCGGTGTCAAATAAATCCCGAGCTACTGATCTGTTAACAGCCCTTGCCTCTCACAGTCTCTCCTTATCTATTTAATTAACATTAGACAACTAGTTAGCATTATTTTAAGAATCTATCTAATATCACGTTGATTCATTTTAAAGGTTCTCTGTAATGTCTAACAAACAATTTGTTGTACTTAAAAAAAAAACAATGAGTAACCAACGATGACGTAGGTTAATTTCCTTTTCCTTTTTCCCCTCCATCTTATATTAATTTACATTGGTAATCAAAGATTATTTTGTACATTCTGTTCTACACTAATTCTGGTTTCCTTTTTTGTCTCATTCTATAAACCTACAAGATAGATTGTTTAAGTTTAATTAACCGCTTTTAAACTAATTATACATAGATTAGTTATAGTTAGTTCATTATTTTAAAAAAAAATTAAGCCTGTAGAGTCAATCTAATAGATTATCTTTTTATCAAGACTGATTAAGTTTAGTCGTCATATATTATCAGTAATGTAAAAACATCAATGATTAGTTGTTGTCTTCTTTTCTTGAACTTGGTCATTGTCACTGGAATAAGGTAGTTGATATGATTCAATGACGTATGATTTCATATAATTAGATGAATGGTATTTTAGTTTTTACTTTGAATATTTTCATTTTATTAAACATAGAATGTATCTAAGTGTATAGATAGGTAGACTTTCATTTGAAACAAATAAATAAAAGGAAACTTTAAAGTTATGTTATTGTCAAAGAAATACTGTGGACTAGTTAAGGATTTCTTGATATTGTACATTTGAAATTCTTTTCACATCATGATATTAATACAACATTCGTCTAGTTACTGATTTTATATTTAATGTTTCTATGAGTATTAAGGTTATTCAATTCATAACAAGTCACCTAGTAGCAAAAGAACTTTCAGTTAGAGATACAACAATAATTCCGTGAAATAATTGATTTTTACTTCATATGGTGTTTCTTTACATATCTCAATGAAACAAGAGTTACATCAGTGTCATAAAACTATGAATAAATATATTGAGTAAGGTTTATTTTAATTATCAAAAGGGGTTTTGTGGAGATTTAGTATGAGTCAATTGAAGCTAGACAACCATGGAAAACCTGGAAACACTGGACGGCCTTTTCGTCCTATTATGGGACTCCTCAGCAGTGCGCATCCACGAATCCGCACTGAAGACAATTGGTGAATGGTTGCTCAACTTCGTGGATCAGTTGAAGTTAGACATTAACACCGTTGGATGCCAGCTCAGTGGTCTATCGGTTAAGGGCTTCAGCTTGAGACTGGTAGGTCCTGGGTTCGAGTCTCGATCGCGAGAGCGGGTTCGTGGATGCGCACTGCTGAAGAGTCCCATAATAAGGTTTATTTGCCAGCTTAGATTCTGATTAGTTTATTTGAAAACTAGAGAATACAAAACGTTTTTTTAATATTTGAAGGTAATTATCATTTGTTCAACAAGATGTCAGGTATATTTAGATTGTTTGGCCTAAATATAAGTGAAGAAATCGGTGACAAACATTAAATGAAAAAAATTCTATATATTGAATAGCATCATTTTTCGTTTATCACTCGATGATGCTTAAAACACAAAGTAAACCTAAATAATCAGTAAATGGATGAAATTGAACTCATAAGCAAAGATGGATGGTGGTTAGTGATGGAATCCAGGACGCGCGTTTCGTCCCATCTGGGACTTGTCATCTGGATGTACTTGCAAACTACAGTTGATGTTCAGTCTGGGATTTGAATTCAGTACCGTTCACTTCAATTGCCATCTATTAATTCAGTTAGCTTCTAGATCCAGATAGACGCTAGCTTGTGCAATGAGGTTAAGTGTAAATTCATTTTGTATAAATTGCTTGTATCTTCTGATCTGTAGGGCTCCTATGCGGATTAGTAGCCACAATTTTTAAATTAAGGCTATCCGTGCAGTATGCACATATACCAATAAGAGATTGATCAATTGCAGTCCTAAACATCACTAGGAAGATATTAACAAACCATACAAATTGAAATTAAATTTCATCCCTAGTTTCGGATCTGTCGTATAAATCAATACAACTAACCGCATTGGGTACTTTTGAAAATCATTAGACTATAGTTTAAAAGTCAGTTTTAAATATTCAATTGAATGAAGTTTCCCATTTCTTTTTGATATCACTTCAAAGACCTCCATGGAAATGTCACTTCATTTCCTTCTTTCTTATTCAATTTACTTCTCAAAACTGGATAATTTGTTTTCGTACTTCAAACCACATGATTCATCTTTTTTATTGTTAAAACGTTTACAAAAACCGTTATTCATTTTTCTTACACATATTTAACTCTATAAATTATTCTTTAATGCTCTGTTACTTCTATTGGATTTTGTTGAACTATATCTGTAAAAATGTATTCCCATTTATTAATCAGATATTGATCATCATAGTTTAGGGTTCTAAACAATTGAAGAAATACTAAATTCTCCACGAAACCCCCTCTGATCTATAATCATATGCTCACTAGTGACTGACTTCAAGAAATATTTCCTTGAGTTCTAGTGGGAAGCAGTGGCCAATGGAGTTCTACCAAGTCTGTTGTAAAGATATCAACTCACTGAAGACAATTGGTGAACAGTCGCTCAAAATCGTGGATTGGTTGAAGTTAGACATTAACACCGTTGGATGCCAGCCAGCTCAGTGGTCTGTCGGTTAAGGGCTCCGGCTCGAGACTGGTAAGTCCTGGGTTCGAATATCGCGAGTGCGGGATCGTGGATACGCACTGCTGAGGAGTCCCATGATGGGACGAAACGACCGTCCAGTGCTTCCAGGTTTTCGATGGTAATCTAGCTGCAACTGACTCATGATTTCAACTGTGAAGATACTAAATTCTCCACAAAACCCCCTCTGAACTGAAGAAAACTCACAATACAGGATTTCATCTAAATTTGATAGAATAGTTTCATAGTATTTGGGCGTCTAATTGATGTGAAACACTGAAGAGGAAGAATTTAACCCTAAAATCTCAGCGAATGAATTTGAAGTAGTTATCCATTTAGTATCTGAGTGGATAACGCGATAGCGTTTGAAGCGAAAGGTATTGGGTTCGAGTCCCAGAGTGAACATTAACACTGAGATGCAAGTCAGTCAGTCAGTCACAACGTAGAACTTCGTACGTACGTACATCAGTTCGAGTTGCCATACCACATTAGCACAGAGATGCAGTTGTCGATTCAAATCCCATAGTGGTAGAAGTAGTAGGAGTATAATCAGAAATCCAAAAGATTAGGGTTTGAAGAAATTATTGAAGGAGCATAGTACAGTGAAATAAATTTGGAAAGAGAAAAGGATAAAGACATGAGGAATTCAGAAGATTAGAATTTGGTAGAACACAAAGAGTGGATGCACCTTCGCCATTGCAAACGATTTTGAGCCATGTCATTCAAGGTCTCTAACCATCGGTTGATGTCATCACGCGAATCCCAACCAGGTAGTCTACACCTACCAACGTGGCCCAGTCCACTTGTCAGTGACTTCATAAATTTGTGCCAAGTTTTGGTCTGGCCACCCCTAGCTTTCTTCCAACCTACTCCTACACCATGAAACATTGCACGTCGGGGCAATCGGTGGTTGGGCATACGTAACACATGTCCCAGCCATCTCAACTGATGAAGTTTCACTACTTCATCAATTGATTTGCCATCCCTATCTAGTACTCATTTCCTAACAACTTCATTACTTACTCGCTGGTCCCAGGATATACGAGCAATGCTTCGAAGACACCTATGATCGAACACTAGAAGCCTACGAACATCCTCTACTCTTATTGGCCATGTTTCACTGCCATAAAGTAGGACGGAGCGAACTGCTGCACAGTAAACACGTCCTTTGGTTGCTAGACGGATTTCTCGCCTACACCATAAATGACGCAAGTTGGCGAAAGCTAGACGAGCCTTCTGTATCCATGCTGAGATTTCGTCACATACCAGACCACAAGGGCTGATGAGACTCCCAAGATAATTGAAGTGGTCTACACGCTCAACTACTTCACACCCTATCATTAGTTCAGGTGTTAAGCAACCCAATCTTGAAGTAACATTTTGCACTTCGAGGGAGAGAATCGCATCCCGAACATGCCTGCATAGTTGCTTATAGTGGTCAGAAGACTCTGTATGTTGTCAGCGTCTTCCCGAGTAAAACTGTGTCGTCGGCGTATTCTAAGTCAACAAGTGAGCCTCCTGGTAAAAGTTCAACTCCTGGAGGTTTAGCTGATGAAAGTGCTATCTCTAAAAGTATGTCAATGACAAAGTTAAACAAGAATGGGGAGAGTGGACAGCCCTGACGAACGCCACTTGTGGTAATCAGTTCTGATGACAGTTCGCCATAGGCTCTAACTCGACCAGTTGTGTTCGAGTAGATAGCCTTTATGAGGTTAATGTACTTCTTTGGTACTCCTTTCACTGACAAACACTGCCATAGAACCTCACGATCAACGGAGTCAAATGCCGCCTTAAGGTCAAGAAATACTACTATTGTGGGACGTCTGAATTTGTGTCTATGTTCTAGGACCTGACGTAGGGTGAATATCTGGTCTATGCAACCACGTCCAGGTCGAAAACCAGCCTGGTTTTCTCTAGTCTGCTCTTCACGAGCTTTGATTAGGCGACCTAGTATTATTGAAGTTAATATTTTAGACACTATATTAGTCAAACTGATCCCTCTGTGATTGTCACAGGTGGACTTTTGTCCTTTCTTATAGACTGGCACAATCAGTGATTGGGACCAGTCAGATGGAATTACGTCCAGTTCCCAGATTGTACCTAAGACCTCAGTCAATCTCAGTGCTAGTACTGGACCACCATCCTGAGATGCAAGTACATCTAACTGACGAGTCCTGAATAGGACGAAACGCGCGTCCTGGATTCCTCTGCTAGCCACTATCTATCTTTCCTCACAATGCTTGTGGACTAAGGCTATATCGAGGCAATACGCATAGTATGCTTATATGCCAATAAGAGACTTATCAATTGCAATCATAAACATCAATGGAATATTCAAACAAATGATAGCAAGTAAATTTAGAATTTGAAGTAAATTTAACATTTCGCCTGGAAATCTGGTTCAAGGAAATTTCTTCTCACAGCACTTCCCTATTCACACAATTTGTTATCTTAACACTTTTCGTTTCACACTACATGTCTTTTACACACTAATACAAACCCCAAATGCCCTGACACGGCCGAGAGTGGTAAGAGTCCGCTCTCCCTCTTCAAATGCTCTCACATGGCCACACATATATAGCCTCTGCCAAGGAAGTCCTATTCACTGTCTTCTCGTGGCCGAGGTGTTGGTTACGAAATTGAGAGAATGAAAAGCGAACGTCTGGCGCTTTGACCGGATTGGTGGACACGTAGAGTCCACCTAGGTGGGTTGGAAAACCCTGATTCCAAACCAATCGTGCACATGGGCTCCATGATCCTGAGGAAACAAATGGCATATGAACCAATTGTTGGTCACCGACTACCATGGAACTGCATCTTCTTACGATGCTCCACTGCCTTGTGGATCAGACCTTCAGGTCAAAGACTATGGGTGTGGCCCCCTAAGAAAACCACCTGTTTCGGTTTGGGCACCTGGGTAGTATCACACAAATCAAATGAGATTTGTGTGGCGCATTTACATCTTTAATACTAATATCTAATTTAAACATTGGTAACGTTGATTGGATGATCTATTCAGTATACAGTGGACTGGACAACCATATATCTATTTATATTCAATAATTTCGATGTTTGATTATATTTCCTTGAAAAAGCTTGAACCCGATTGTCAGACAAATCGTTGGATTTCCTTCATATTTATTCGCTAAGATTTTACAAATACATTCTTCCTCTTTTAATACAATATTATTCATGTATAATTGTATAACTATTCTTAATTGAAATACTTAATTAGCTGTTTGTCAAAGTTTATAGATTAAGGCAAATACATATTAATATCAGATCTTCCTCTCTCGCTCTCTCTCTCTCTCTATGTTCTACTTATCCTCAATGAAATTACATTCTGTAATAGTCTAGACAATACTTAAGATAGAATGAATTACATTTTATCATTATTAATCTAACTGTCACTCATTAGATTAAACGTCTTTTGTTTGTTTCCAAGACACATTGATGATATGATTCCCCTAGAAACTTTTATAACAAACATTCTACAGTTCATTTCATGCAAAAAAGGAATGTTTTAGTAGTTTTTTTTAATATCTGCCAAATTATTATTTTTTTTCGTTTTCATTTTTTTTGTTTTCTTTTAATCGTTGATGTGTTTTTTTGAAAAAAAGGAGAAAAGAAAAAGAGAAAATAAAAGAAGAAAACCTGCAGCTTATTGTACACCTTTTAAAAACACATTAATCGGTAAAATAAAAATCATGATATTCATTCGGTTATTCATTTCTTCGGATACATTTTAGCAACAACAAAAAAACAAAAAAAAAAAGAAAAATTAATCATTTTAAAGAAAATTATGTATCATTTTAATAAGTGTACCATTTAATATAAATGGGTTTAAATTTTTTGACATCTGCTAGAGACAATGATGATTTACATGTTTTCTTTTCTCATTAAACCTATTTATCTGATTTGATTTTGTCGATTAGAACACTTTTATACTGAAAAAAAAGCAAAAACGATATGGTAATTGATTGCTATTATTATGTTGAAATCTCCTTAGATTATTATGAATTCTAATAGTTGAGATCATGAGTTGATTGAAGCTGGAGAACTATGCAAAGCCTAGAAACATTGTACGGACGTTGCGTCCAACTGTGGGACTCCTCAACAGTACGCATACACGATCCCGTCTCTCGAGATTCGAATCCAGGATCCATCAATCTCGCGTGTGAACGCTTAACCTCTACACCACTGAGCTGGCTGGCATCCACGAAATTGAACGACACATCTACCATTGTCTTCAGTGAGTTACTGTTTCACAACAGACCCGGTTGAACTCCACTGATCACTGCTTCTCACTAGAACTCCAGGAAATACCTGTTGAAGCCAGTCATTGAAGACCATATGCTGAATAATATCAGAAGGGGTTTTTGTAGATATTATAGTAATTTTATTAGTTGTGAGGTTAATCGCTCGCGCGCGAGATTGATAGGTTCTAATCTCACAAGGCGAGATCGTGGATGCGTACTACTGAGGAATCCCACAATAGGACAAAACGGCCGTCCAGTGCTTCCAGGTTTTCTATGGTTGTCTAGCTTTAATAGATTCATGATCTTAACTAATAAAATTACTAATAATATCCACAAAAATCGCTAATGATATCATGAATCTATTACGATCAATAAACAATATCATTCACACATTGAAAAGTCTTCAAAATCTCTATCTCTTTCCTAGTAATAGTTATATATCAACTGGGAACTAGTTTCGTAAAAACTCTTGAAGGTTCCATACTGTTTAGTACTATATCTAGCCCGCATGGGTTATTCTAGCTTCCGGATAGACCAATTAGTTTATTATTCTTGAGTTATATTTTGATCTTGTCAATTATTCGTTCATAACTTTGCCTGTTTTGATATGAGCGCATGTGTGTGTACCGCTTAACCTGTTCATCACCCCTTGTTTTTGTGTAACTATAAATTGTGAATCATGCTTTGTCAAATAGAGTTGGAGTTATCTTCTGCGATCTGCTACTCTGCATTTTTATTTCATTGTTTATCTGAGATAACGATTGTATGAGATTTACGTATCGAAAATTCATTTATGCATTTGAATTATTTTATTTCGTTATCCTCTAACGTAAATTAAGTACGAGAGTAGCCGGCATATATATATTTCATTAACATCATACGATTGAATTGGTGTCAGATCAACAGGCCACTAATGTTCAAGTAAAAAGTCACAACCGGCAAAGCTTAATCATTTTAGGTGAAAAGAGAAGAATAAATAACATTGAACGATTATCGAGCAATAAAGAATAAATCATTCCAATGTCTATAGTTTTCATTAAAAAAACGGTTCAGTTTATCTTAACTGCAAACTATTGATTTTACATACAGAACATGAAACATAGAACGAACAATGATAACTGAAATATGAATAATTTATTTTATTTTCTTACAGATAATATTAACTGTTGAAGCTAATGATGGAGGTAGCCTACCAAGAAGTACAACTTGTATTGTAGAAATAACAGTATTAGATGAAAATGATCATTCACCTGAAATACATTTTGAACCAGCTCATTTAACAAATTATGCATTAGTACCAGAAAATGAAAAACCTGGTCGATTAGTTGCTGTATTTACTGCACAAGATAAGGATAGTGGAGATAATGGTCGTGTAAGTTGTCGTTTAACAGAAACAAGAAAATGGACTTTTGATACACAAAATAAAGAAAAATTAGAAAATCTATTATTGAATCCAACTGAAATTTTATTCAGTTTACAACAAATGCATATGCCTTTTTCAATTATGTAAGTATATTTGTTTGTAAAATTTCGAGTTTTTGTAATTGTTGGTTAATTAAATGTTTTAATAAAAAAAGTAACATAAATCTAAATGGACACAGCTAAAGAGTCTCGTACTGGTATAATGAACAGAACAATCGAATCTATTTACTTTACTTTTTTTACTTACGCCTGTTACTCCCAATGGAGCCGCCGACCAGCTTTCTTCAACCCACTCACCTAGTCCTTGACCTTCCTTTCTAGTTCTATCCAACTTTTGTTTATTCTTCTCATGTCTGTCTCCATTTCTTGGCGTAATGTGTTTTTTGGTTCTCCTCTCCTCGTTTGGCCTCCAGGATTCCATGTGAGGGCTTGTCTTGTTACTCAGTTGGTGATTTCCTCAATGTGTGCCCTATCAACTTCCAACGCTTCTTCCTGATTTCTTCCTCTGCTGGAATTTGGTTTGTTGTCTCCCACAGTAACTTGTTGCTGATAGTGTCTGGCCATCGGATCCGAAGTATTTTGCGTACACAACTATTGATAAACACTTGTATCTTCTGGATGATGGCTTTCGTAGTTCTCAACATCTCCCCCCCTTACAGTAAAACTGTTTTGACATTTCAATTGAAAATTCTGATCCTGGTGTTGGTTAACAGACAAGTGTTTTGAGTTCTAGATGTTCTTCAGCTGTAAACTTGCTACTCTTGCTTTGCCGATCCTTGCCCTCACATCTGCATCTGATCCACCGTGTTCATCGGTGATGCTTTCCAGATATGTAAAGGTTTTCACATCCTCCAAAGCATTTCCATCAAGTGTAATTTGATTGGTGCATGTTGTATTGTATCGGAGAGTTTTGATTTTCTCTTTGTTTATATTGAGACCTACTGTTGCTGAGGCTGCTGCTACACTGGTCGTTTTCTCCTCTAATTGTTGTTGCGTGTGTGATAGAAAAGCCAGGTCATCTGCGAAGTCTAAATTGTCGAGCTGTATCCTACCTGTCCACTGTATCCTATGCTTTCCTCCAGATGTTGACATATTCATGATCCAGTCGATCACCAGGAGAAAGAGAAAGGATCAGAGTAAGCAAACCTGCGCTATTGAATCTTACTTACTTACTTACGTCTGTTACGCCTCGTCGAGGAGCATAGGCCGCTCACTAGCATTCTCCATCCAACTCTGTCCTGAGCCTTCCTTTCCAGTTCTTTCCAGTTACTATTCAGCCTTTTCATATCGGCTTCTATTTCCCGGCGTAGTGTGTTCTTTGGCCTTCCTCTTTTCCGCTTCCCTTCCGGATTCCAAGTTAGGGATTGAGTCGTGATGCACATTGGTGATTTCCTCAATATATGTCCGATCCACTTCCAACGTCTTTTCCTTATTTCCTCTTCAGCTGGAAGCTGATTTGTCCTCTCCCATAAAATGCTGTTGCTGATAGTATCCGTCCAATGAATGTTGAGTATTTTGCGTAGACAACTGTTTATAAATAATTGTACCTTCCTGATCATGGTCATAGTAGTACTCCACGTTTCAGCTCCATACAGTAGGACTGTCTTGACGTTCATATTAAAGATTCTGACCTTGAAATTGGTTGAGAGTTGTTTTGAGTTCCATATGTTCTTCAATTGTAGAAATGCTGCCCTTGCTTTGCCAATCCTCACCTTTACATCTGCATCCGATCCTCCTTGTTTATCAACGATGCTCCCCAGGTACTTGAATGTTTCCACCTCTTACAGGGTTTCACCATCAAGTGTGATTGGGTTGGTGTTCTCCGTGTTGCATTTGAGAATCTTGCTTTTTCCTTTGTGAACGTGGAGGCCTATCGATGCGGAGGCTTCTGCTACATTCCTTGTGATGATGCTTCTTAGGACCAAGAACCTCCTGACACGTTGAAGTTAGTGCTTCTTTTATCCCTTTCCAGTTGTCCTCCAAAGTAGTTTCTTGTTCTTTCAGTAGATCCTGTAGAGCTTGGAACCTGTTGTTGAGAGTTATCTTGAATTCTTGGAGCTTGTCAATATCTCGAAGGAAGACTGTATTGAACCTTTGTAGTGCTGTTTGTCCAGTTGTCCAGTCTTTCTTTAGCTTCAGTCTCATCTTGGCCACAACCAGGTGGTGATCTGAAGCAATGTCAGCTCCTCTCCTGGTTCTCACATCTTCCATTGATCTTCGGAATTTTTTGTTGATACAGAAGTGATCTATCTGGTTCTCTGTGGTATGGTCCGGTGAGATCCATGTAGCTTTGTGTATGCGTTTGTGTGGGAATATTGTGCCGCCTATAAACAATTTGTTGAATGCACATAGGTTTGCAAGTTTCTCCCCATTTTCATTTCTCTCTCCTAGTCCATGTCGTCCGATTATATCTTCATATCCTGTGTTGTCCACTCCAACTTAAGCGTTTAGATATCCCATCAGGATGGTGAGGTCCTTTCTTGAGCACTTCTCTATAATTGATTGCAGCCTTTCATAGAACTGATCTTTATCATCGTCGTTGCTATCATTGGTGGGTGCATAACATTGGATAACGTTCATTGTGATCCCTTGCTTCTTTGTTCTGAATGATGCTTTGATTATCCTGGGTCCATGAGATTCCCATCCCACAAGTGCATTTCGTGCTTCTCTGGACAGCATTAGAGCAACTCCCTGAGTGTGTGGAGCATTTTCCCCTTCATGACCGGGATACAGCAGCATCTCTCCTGTACCTAGCCTTTGTTGTCCAGATTGTGTCCAATGGGTTTTGCTGATTCCGAGTACTGCCAAGTTGTATCTTCTCATTTCCATTTCTATTTGGCTGGTTTTTCCTGTCTCCCACATTGTCCGGACGTTCCATGTACCTGTAAAAAGTGTTGCTCTGGTTGTTAGAAGATGCATCGGCTTCGTGACTTCTGGCGAATCTCGGCTTTCATCCTGAGGCATCATAATTATTCCTTGAACTCGGAGGGCAGAGTTTAAATGGTTTGAATTATTTTTTCTGGTTAGAGTTTTTTTAGCGAGTTAGCTTTCTACGGGATGGGGTCGCTAACCCCATGCCCAACCCTCCTCCTTTACCCGGGCTTGGGACCGGCAGTAACTCTAGAAGAGCTACAGACGGAGTTGCTATTGAATCTATTTATGCAAAAATTACAAACTATCACACTAAAATCTGATAGCCATACAGCAAACAGTTAATTTACAATATAATAATCAATTGTCTCATTCTTCACTGTTCCTTCTGTAAATATTAGTTCATCTTCTCTAAATTCATTGTTTATGCATTTTCCTACCAATCGCGCTTCATTTCAGTTCTTTCCTTATCAGTTTTCTGCCAAAATACATTCTATATCTGACCATCATCATACACTACTTAAATGGATATAAGTAGACCACACCACACTGGGACGAAGAAGCTCTACAGTGTACTTTTTTTTTGGTTTTTAATGGATATCTAAAATTAGTCCTTGATAAAACACCATCACAGTATTACATTGCTATTTTGTTCTAGTACAGTAAATATATTAAAAATAATACTGTGACTATAAATTAACAAGCTGAATATTGATATATTTCGTAGATATAAACTAACAACTGCTTCAAGTTTTGATCGTGAATTCATTTCAAAAATTACAGTATGGATAACATGTTCAGATTATGGTATACCACCAAGAAATAGTACAGGATCAGTAGTTGTTAGAATATCTGATGTAAATGATGAATTACCAATATTTAGTCAATTACATTATTATTTTAATATTAATGAAAATACTGAAATAGGAACAATAATTAACAAAATCAATGCAACAGATCCTGATGAAGGTAAGTTACTAAACATTATGAATACTATTTATTATCCCCAATGTACTTATATCATAGAACTTCAGATTCAATGTTATATAAGTTTAATGTATACTTTATTATTGTAATTATTAAATTGATTTGTTTGCAGTAATGTATTCGTATATTGTAATTGACAGCTAATGGAAATGTTAAGGTTCAAAAGTTTAGGTAGTGGAATAAAGTGAATTATTGGTGTCCTCGTTACGAGTGATTGATTTTTCAAAAATACAATGAACTATCTACCAAAATTTCAGCTTTATTGTATCGATTCAATTTTTTACACAACAAATAATAATCAATCTATCATCCTATTATCTTTTGATAGAAAGTTTACTGTTCAAGATAAAGTTGATCAAAAACTGGAGGTTATCGGTTGGAAAACCATTTAAAACCGACTGGACGTAGGCAGTCGTTTTTTCCTAGATTGAGATTTTTGATCATTGCATAAATAGGATCTCGTATAGAATTGAATGCAGAACAAGGAGGAGAGCAGTTTCAGATAGGAATACATCATTTAAGATTTGCCAATGTAGTCAGTTTATGATACATAGCGATTACTATTTATGTTACCTAATCAATAATTACTGAAGACTTAATTTTTTATTAAAAATGTTCAATTTGTAGATGGTACACTTAATGGATTGATGTCATTCGAAGTACCATTGTGTCATACACATTCGGAGTAAAATCATCTGAAGTAAAGATGTTAGATGTTTAATCCTGTATCGAGAGATTGTTTTGAGTTAGAAATATATACTCTGTGACATTAATTCACTAGTACGGATATTAAACACTGGAGGTGAAATTTGAAAGTTTCGATTTCGATTTTTTAAGGGACAGTGAGTGCATGTGAATGCAATCCTTCGGTTGAGAAAAAGCCTATCTTCTTAAGACGTGGCTTCAAAAGTAATGAAATAGCTAGAGTAATTGATTTTAGACCAAAAACAATACTAAAAGGAACGTATTCAGCAACCGAATTAGTGTTTCTATATAAAACTGAATACTGATTAAAATATTATGGACAAATATCTGCCTTCTGTTAACTCCGATCGCGTTTTACCAATACACATACATCAGAAGAACAGAAAGGAGGGTTTGTTAACGCATCTACGAAAATATTCCACATAGTTATGGCTAAACGGACAAAAGGTCTTTAGTAATGGTATTGCTTGTTATTCGCTTTGCCGAAGCTGTTGAAATAAAGAAATTCAAACCGAATCTTAGTATCCAAAATAAAACAGTTTTAAGTCCTATTTTGCCCCAATAACCTTATTTTTGTGAGATTATTGCGAAAGAGTTTGTTTTTATTTCTTCATATACTTTAATCAAAATCCTAGTATATTCTTTCCAACATCTGAGCTTTACTCAACTAGTCTTATTACATAATCTATCTTCTATTTCTAGAAAATATACTTTTCTGTTTCCTTACCCTTCTAAAACGTTCATATATTTAACCCATAAATACGTAAACATTTGAACAATTTTAATTTTTTCCACATTATGGTCTCTTAATGTTGCTCTATTATCACATTTTAACTCAATTCATTCCAGACGCACTTCCGTTTTCATGAATAACACTATCGTTTTAGGTTGTATGAAGTTGAGAAGAATCCACAAAATAAATTAATTCGTTTTATTTTGCCACGGTGTTTGTTCCTTCTTTAATCAAATAGAGAATTGGCAGGATATATGACAGAAAACCGCTTGATACGATTAAAAAGCTTAGAGTAATCAGTTTACAATATTCAGGAAACTGATGTTTTCATTGGGACTCGATTCTAATATTACACTTTCCAGATGTTACATTCAGAGACTTTTAAATACAGCTATTCTGATTTTAAAGGATTGGCTGATGACTTAGTAGTAATCTGAGTCATTCTTTCTAATCTATAGTGCTATTCAGTTTCTGTTTGTCTCGTTATTATTGACATCATAATGAACATTTCCCCGTGTTAACGAAATCAATTCCCATACTTCCTGAGACAAATTAGTACTGTATCTATGCAATATTGAAATTGGCAAAATTCTTTATGAATAAATTTTCTTACAATATATCGATTTTAGTTTTTGATTGAAGACTCATTTTAGGTTCTAAAATGAAGAAAGACATACTAATTAGTCATAAAATTATCATCAATGACTATTTCTCATTTATGACTGAACACACAATTGTCAAAATCTCTTATTTTTAAACAAGTAACGGTGTTCCATCAAATAGCCAGAAATAGATTACATCATTTAAATGTAATTACATAACAGTAATCTATTATCTAATTACAATCTAAATTAATGGCATTAATGAGTAGTATATCTACAATATTACTTTTTGTTATTTCACTTTGATAATGATAGGTGAAAATGCTAAATTAACATTTTGGTTAAGTGGACAAAATGCAAATTATTTCGATATCAATAAAGTTACTGGTTATATAACAGTACAAAAATTATTAGATAGAGAAATGATCAATGAATTACGCTTTCGAATTCATGTTGCAGATAATGGAATACCAAGTTTAAATTCTAGTGCTGATGTAACAATCACTATACAAGATGTTAATGATAATCCACCAAGTATATTGAATAAAATAGAGTTTTATGTATTAGAAAATCATACAGCTTGTAAGTTGTTTTCATTACGTTTCTATTGTATACGATAATAGAATATCTGCAAAATTTCGAATAAGCAATATTGTTTTTTTTATAAATATGGTTCCCTTTTATTAACATGAAATGAATCTTGCGAGGCGGGATCGTGGATGTGCACTGCTGAGGTGTCCCACAACAGAACGAAACGGCCGTCCAGTGCTTCCAGGTTTTCCACGGTTGTCAAGCTTCAATCGACTAATTATGTCAACTATATAACAAAATAAGAAGTGTTCGTTTCATTTCTCTTGTTTCACATTAGACTAAACATGCTTCATCAAAGTGTACTATCTGAACTAGTATCAACAGGTCAGAGTGTTTAAAATTAGTTGATTATGTAGTGGAATTGGTAGACATAAATTAATGACAATCAAGAACAATGTAAAATAAGAAAGATTGGTTAAGTGGAGAGTTCTGTTTTCTATTATATACTAAACAACTGCCTGATCGTGCTCACTTCAATGTCCGGCTATTTAACCGGGTTGGTGAACATGGAGGATCCACTTAGGGGAGTTGGAAATCCTTAATTTCAAACCAGTGGTGCACATGAGCTCCAAGATCCTAAGTAAACAAACGGTGTATGAACTTATTGTTGGTCACCGATTACCATGGGACTAAATCTCCTTACGTTGCTCCACTGACTTGTTAATCGGACTTTCAGGTCAGGCTTTGGACGTGGCAACCTAAGAAAACTACCTGCTTTGGTTTGGGTACACAGGGAGAATCATAGCATTCACACAAATCAATGATAACTGCTACTGGCCTCATTGTTATTGTATGGCGCATATTTATTTGGTTCCCCCTTGTCCCAATGTTTGTGTTCATATAAATAAACAAATATGTCTCATGTTAAATATACGCGATAGAGAGTTATTCAATCAAGGGACGTCTTTTGGTGATTCTATTATCTGTGCAAACACATATGCATGTAGGTATCAATAATAATAATAATAATAATAATAATAATAATAATAATAATAGTGAAAAGAATACAAATCAAGAAATCATTATTAAAAACGTTAGGCAATACTACTTTATCTGAACCCAATGAGCTTCTCATTGTTTTTCTGGAAAATATTGAAACCTTCGAAAAATGACCATTCAGCTTAAAGAAAATACTAATATTTGAACGAAGAATATTATTTTCGATTAATTCTCTTCAGGTTCTACGATTATATATCCAAATTAATAATCCCAAATAATGGCCAGGTTAAAAATGTTCTTGGATCCTAGTGTTCATATTTAGTCAAAGATTCTAATTCAGTGTCTTTCTCTTCAAATATCAACACTCAATCAACTTATCTACTGAGTCCAGTTAGCAACTCAATTATTCAAGGGTTATACATTTTAACTGATTTTTGTAATGTTTTAGAGCTAAAGTAACTGGGCTTGGATCTCAAAAGTGAATATTAATACTGAATTGCAAGTACATCTAGCTGATGAGCCCAAAAATGGGACGAAGTGTGCACTCTGGAGTCCACAGCTAGCAACATCCCATATTGTCTATATGTATTTTATGATGTCAATATGCAAGTATCATGCTAGTATATATTAAGTGTGTTCTATTAACTTTTCATTTGTGTTTCCTTATTACTTATCTATTTTCTTTAGCATTGGCTATTGGTAAAATTACTGCACATGATGCAGATATTGGTCGAAATGCTGAAATCACTTTTACACTCATTCAATGTATTGCATATGGATTAAAAAGCTTCAATAATTCAGATAGTATAGTTCATGAATCTTATGAAAATTATTTGAGTAGTAAAAAAAATTTCTCACAATCCCTTGAAATTATGTATACGTAAGTTAATGAATGAATAAATTAAATATTTCGATAATTATTACCTTTTACATGAGTATCTGTTGTATCAATTGAGTATGTGCCCTGTTTAGTATATGAAGTGATAATACCCCCAATAAGAGAGCAGTGAATTTATTGATTGCCTAATGATACACAAAAGCCCATTCCCGTTGCCAGTTGTTGTATCGATTGGGTGCGTGCCCAGCTTACTATATGAACGTGCGCATTCCCGCCAATCAGAGAGGAGTGATTTATCGATTGGAACAATGATATACAAAAGCCGTATGAGTAGTCTTGAGTACTTATCAGTCCTACTTTCTGCCTAGCCCAACCAGTTAAGTCCAGAACACCAATAACAGCCTCTGCAATATGAATCATTATTCTCAAACATACTGGGTTTATATACAAAACAAACAGACCACATCGTACTATAAAATAGGAAATAATATTTGTACAAGATTTCGCCAAATGAGGCTGTGAATAGGGGGAACAGTAATCAATAGACTGGGGATAACTCAAGAATGGTAAATCGTATAATAATAGTTCACTGGTCAAAATAAAGCTTATGATAAGAGGGACATGAATATGAATAGTTTAGTTACTTAACAATTATACTATATATACTTCTCGAAATCACTAGTGAGCATATTATTATATTAATTATAGAAGGGGTTTTGTGGAGATTTAGTATTTAGTGATTTAGTGATTTCGAGAAGTATATCTAGGAGCTCTAGTGAGAAGCAGTGACCAGTGGAGTTCAAAACCACGTCTGTTGTGAGATAGGAACTCACTGAAGACAATTGGTGAATGGTTGCTCAACTTCGTGGATCAGTTGAAGTTAGACATTAACACCGTCGGATGCCAGCTCAGTGGTCTATCGGTTAAGGGCTTCGGCTCGAGACTGGTAGGTCCTGGGTTCGAATCTCGCTCGCGAGAGCAGGTTCGTGGATGCGCACTGCTGAGGAGTCCCATAATAGGACGAAACGGCCGTCCAGTGTTTCCAGGTTTTCCATGGTGATCTAGCTTCAATTGACTCACGCTTTCAACAATGATAAATACTAAATCTCCACAAAACCCCTTCTATAATTATACTATAGGAAATATACATATCACATTGGCCCATAAATAGTTCTCAAAGTTACCATTCATAATTCTCCATGGGACATAACACCTCCCCTTTTTTGAGAGATTCGGAGTTGATATCAGGATTTTAAATTTCCCAAATTTATGCTGATGTGTGACTGCTACTTCAAAGTTACCATTCATAATTCTCCACTTGATATAACAATATCAATTGAAGTTTGACTAAAATAAATTTCCAACAATGGCTGATGCATAAGATATAGATACGCTGATCCGATCAAGTAGATTAAATAATAAGGTGAGAGATAGTGACGGAAACAAGTTGTTGATTACCAGTTAGCTTTGTGTTTTTTCGTAAAAAACGTATATATTTACAAATAATTTATGCATAAATTTTTAATTTGGTTAACCTATGAAAGATCCTTACTCATATTCAGTTTTCTTACTCAAGTAGCTGATCGGGTTAACATACAAGAGAAACGTATATGTCAGTATCAGACTCGAATTATTTCAGAACTTAACAAATTTATCAGAGAATAACTCAGGGATTAAAATCTCAATAATTCCGAAGTTCCGCCCAAGAAACTGATCCGAGCATCTTTTTTAAAAATAATCAAGGTTAAGATTATCATAAGTAAGAAGAGTTTAAGACACGTCTATGCAGACGCAAACACATCGAACTTCACAAGAATCTAAACGGTTCTTTTCATAAATTTACAGGATAAAATGAGAAGATAAAGATAACGAAAGCAATTATAAAAACAATATGAATCACACCAATCAAGAGTACAAGTTTGTTTTGAAAACAAAGAAAAGGAGTATTTTATTTTATTTCCATCGCTTATTGCTTATACTTAAAAATGAGGAAACCCTGCAATTTCCACAACACGAAGTAAGAACATGTAAGACTAGTACAAATGGTGACTTATTCAATCCGAAACAGGATGACAACTCTCGTCGAAAATACACTCATTTATGTATTGGTTTGTATGCACCTTTGATAATGAGTTACGAAAAAGTCGCATATAAGAAAAATGCTTAGAACTATAACAAATCACATACTGCATATCATGTTAAACATAGTTCAAAATGAGTTAACAAATGTAATTTTACCCTTTCATCACTTCACATCACTTAGATGACTAAACAAAACCAATTATTCTTTTTCTACTTAAGCTTCCAAAGGTTCAATCTCAGAGCTACCCATAAGTACTATTATTATTATAAGATTTTGAAGATAATGTTCATTTGGAGATGATTTTCCATATCGAGCTATTTTCAAAAAACAACGTCCACCATCCAGAATTTCCAATTCATATTCTTGTGAATATTTCAAATTACTTACAACATCTGCTAGTACTATTAAGGAGGCGCAAATTTATCCCTAATTTTGATAAACTCACCAACATAAACGCAGTTAGGTCAATATACCACCAGTCTAATACTTATTCTATAGATTTGAATACTTGTTAGCAGAAAACTGGCATCAGATAATCGAACATCAGGTCACAGTGAAAATTTTAATTTTTTGTTTCTGAATATTTTCTCGTTACGTAAGTGTAAGACGACAATCTTTTTTTTAATTCAGAGAGATATTTGTCTTAACAGGATGAAAATACCAACGAATTTTACTTTCGGTTTAGTGGTTAGAAATGTGTCTTACAAATTCCTTTTTATTTTAAACGGATTATTACAATTACATAAACGAACGTACTTACAACTTGAGCCATTAAAATCAGATAAGTTTGTAGGTTTGACTAAAGCTCCAATAAACCTAAGCATTCGCCCCAGACAACCACTAAACTGTAGTTCTTCTAGAGTTACTGCCGATCCAAAGCCCACACAACGGAGGACGGTTAGGCATGGAGTCGGCAATCCCATCCCGTAGAAAAAAATCTTGCTAAAAAACCGCTAACCAGAACAAAAAGTTTAAACCATTTATACTTTGCCCTGAGAGTTGAAAGAGGAATTATGACGCCTCATGATGAAAGCTGATATTCCTTAGAAGTCACGAAACTGATGCCTCTTCGAAAAACCAGAGCAACAACTAATGTAGGTATATAGAATGTCCGAACAATGTGGGAGACCGGGAAGATCAGTCAAATAGAAACGGAAACGAGGAGATAAAACTTGGTAGAAACCAGAATCCGCAAAACTCATTGAACATAAGCTGGACAACAAGTCAGACAATCGAATGTATTTAAGCACAAAATTAGAGAATATCTTAATAAATCTGACAAAAATACATCTAACCACGTGATTGATTGATCTTATATATATATAAATATATTTATATATATATTGGTAGATAGATTCTATGTCGATATTCTCAGTAACTGACGACTGATCTAAAACCCATACTTCTCCATTAAACAATTAATTTCATGAAGCACAACACATGGAAGAAAACCCATTCTTTATTTAAACCCGACTAATCATTATGACTCGTTAATATTTGCATTCATCCGTTTTATCCGCGATAGCATGTGATTTATTTGTCATTGTAGTAATGACCTCTATGACCTCTATCAAAAGTCGAGGTTTAGTAATATAGATTTTTATCTTACTTTTAGGACGTACATCTACCGAGCACAGGTGATTATATACATGTTTACATCAAAGATATTGAGTTATTTCAATTAAAGTTATATAATAACTCATTTATGACATTATACTTAGTAACTAAATAAATAATATAAAATGCAATTTACTATTAATCATAACAATAAAATTTTTATATGAATATCTAATGAACCAATTAGTAGATTCATTCATGTGAAACAATTATAATAATCAATAAATATATAGTACAGTATCTAAACTATTGGAACATTGAAAATAACCCTATGCTCAAGTTGTTTTTTCGTTGTTGTTGTGGTGGTGGTGGTTGTGTTGGTGGTTTAAATCATTGATTTAAATAGAGCTTACTTATAAAAGGTAGTGATAAATCAATTCATCATAGAATCATTGTTGCGTTTATCATTTGATGTATAAAACATTTGATTATACTTATTTGCCATATTGTGTAACTAGGATAGATAGTAATCTAAATAATGAGAATGAATTTTTATAATTATTTTAATATGATATCTTGTATATTGAATGCTCAATATAGTACTGTTACTTAATTTATCATCATCATATTGTAGTGAACAAAACACTGGTTAGGGACAATCGAATGTGTTTAGGCACAAATTACAGACTATCTCACTAAATTCTGATAACCATACAGCAAACAGTTAATTTGCAAAATAACAACCAATTGTCTCAATCTTCACTGTTCCTTCTATAAATATTAGTTCATCTTCTCGAATTTCATTGTTCATGTATTTTCCCACCATTTGCGCTTCATTTCAGTTCTTTCCATCGCTATATACTACTTATATGGATATAAGTAGACCACACTACAATATTATTATATATTTATTTAATTTTTAATTAAAATCAGAGATAGGTTTTGTGGATATTATAGTAATTTAATAGTTGAATTCATGAGTGCATTGCAATTAGACAGCCATGGAAAACCTGAAAGCACTGGACAGCAGTTTCGTCCTAGTTTGGGACTCCTCAGCAATGAGCATACGCGATCCTGCCTCGCGTGATTCGAATCCAGGACCTATTGGTCTTGCGCACGAACGCTTAACCTCTAGACCACTGAGCCGGCTGGCATCCGTCGGTGTTAATGTATAACTTCAACGAATCCATGAAATTGTATCATCGTTCATCATGAATTCAACTATTAATTTTTAATTGTCATAGATCTATATTGTACTAGCGTAGAACTATTCTGAAATATTTATATTATGGTTAATATTTAATCGGAAATATATTACATCTTCTAGTAAGATGAAATGAGCCTCGACCTAGCGCATAACATGATTAATTGTATGAATATGAAAAAAAAGTACAAATTTACATACTGAACATAAAATGACCGGTAAGAATAGTAGAATAATTGTGACTTGACCCACTAGCTTCTATCTAAAAATCAATTGTATTTTAAATTACGTTTATTTTTGTATTTTAATGAACAGCAATAAGCTTTTACCCGGAATATGTTGGGTTTTTATTACTGAATATCCATTTATTGATGTACATAGTAACAAAAAAACTTTTATGTACCTTTTAGTATATGTGGAATATTGTGTATTACATTAAGTGATTGATACAAAATGGACACTAAAATACATTTCTCTTTTGTTATAACAAAATGACTTTGGAAATGGGATTAGAAACTACCTTAGAAAGTTCTGTAGATTTTCATTGTAGGTGTTAAGAAGTAAATATCAATATTGATTAACAATTATCCATACTTACTTAGTATTGCTTTTTGGATCTTCCCATTGATGTTTTTAGAACTGTAACTGGTCAGTCTCTAATTGACATATGTGCATACTGTGCTTATTGCCTTGATATAGCCTTAATTCACAAACATGGTAAGCAAAGATGGATAGTAGTTAGCAGTGAAATCCAGTTTACTTATGTTTCGTCCTATTTGGGACTCGTCAGCTAGATGTACCTGCATGTGTTGATGTTGACTTTGGGATTCGAACCCATTACCTTTCGCTTCAAACGCCATCGCGTAATCCACTCGGCCACTGAGTGGAAAATATTTTTTTGTAAATTTATTGTACACCAACTATTTAATTTAATATCAACACATTTATGCATTTGTTAGTCAATAACCCTTGATTGGTCTAACATTTTCGTATAAATATTCATGCATATAAAGAGTAAAGCCTGATGACGATCTAATTGAAAACGATTGTTCGCTTACATTTATTGTTCTAATTTTCACAATGGGAATCTTTAATATTTCTTAATCAGTCCTGAATAACGTAAGAATTGTAACAAATACACTTAAGTCCAATGACATTCAGGTTCATATTATCAGAGTGAGAGCAATCAAGTTTAAGAATAATCGAATCCAGAATCTAGTAATGGGGTATATAGTAAACATATTCACATCACTGTAAGCGATTTTAAACTATAGGTTATCTTTATCAAGTTAACCTTAACCTGAACGACTTTATACAATAGTCAGTGAAAATATGAACTAATATCAAGTTTTTGTACTATACCATTAATTATCAGAAGGGGGTTTTGTGGAGATTTTAGTAATTATATACAGTTGAAATCATGAATCAATTGAAGCTAGACCACCATAGAAGACCTGGAAGCACTGGATGGACGTTTCATCCTTTGGTGGGACTCTTCAGCAATGCGCTCCACTATCCCACCTCTCGAGATTCGAACCCAGGACCTATGAGTACAGCGTATCAGCACTTAACCACTAGACCACTGAGCCGGCATCCAATTAATTTTTTTACTGTATATTCTAAGTATCATGGAAATAACCTAAACATAATTCACTAGATAGTTAATACAACACGATAATCAAACTTATCTAAATTATCTTCTGAACTTTATTATTTATTTACCTAATTATTTCTTAATCGATGAATGATGCTTATTCAAATAAATAACACGATGACGTTTGAAGCGAAAGTTATTGGGTTCGAGTCCCTGAGTCAACATCAACTCTGAGATGCAGGTACATCTAGCTGACGAGTCCCAAATAGGACGAAACGCGCGCAAACTGCTAGTCACTATCCATCTCTGCTTACCATGCTTGTGAATTAAGGCTATATAAAGGCAATAAGCACAGTATGCACATATGTCAATTAGAGACTGACCAGTTACAGTCCTAAAAACATCAATGGGAAGATTCAAACAAACAATATTAAATGAATTTAAATAATTAAATTGCATTATTTAATTTTTTTGGGAAAAATGATAAAATCTTCATCAAAATATATAGAAGATAGACAGTTTAATAAAGAATAAATTTATTGACCTTTATTATTATTTTTTTTTATTATTTTCGAATAACTTAGTAAATTTTAAAAAAAAAAGAAAAAAGGGAAAAAAGAGAAAAAAAGAAAAAAGAAAAAAAAACAGAGATTCATATTTTAGATAAAAAATAACACGTAAAGTTTATTTGTTTGTTTGTTTTTTTCGAAAAATAAAAAAAAAGAAGAAACGTTGGATTTATTTTATTAAATTAATAATTCTAAATATAAATTAATATGGATAAATGAGAAGTAAATAAACAATATCGTATTTATTCTTCATTTAGTACTTAGGTATTGATTGACAGTTTGTAATTTCGGTTAACTGTTGAATCCTTATGATAAAATGCATCAGTATCATAATTAATATCATTGATAGTGTCACGTATTGTACTGATATCATTATGGAGAGAGAGGTAAGGAGTTAGGGAGGAAGGGAGGGAGATAGATTGATAATTATTACTTAAATATTAAAATTTAAAAACACTTAGTTCACTGAAGAGATCTCTTTTCAGTGAATTCATTATCAAGCTGTACGATTGTATATTGAATATTTTTTTTCTTTTTCTTAAAGTACTAATTCCATCAGGAAAGGTAAACACGAATTACCAAGACGATGTAATAGATAGATGATAATACTAGATTACGTAATACGAGTAATAATAATATAACAAGATGATTAAAATAGAAATAAATGTTTTCGTTATAGTAATTCAAGGTCATTAAAGATCATAGAGGTGTAAAAAAAAATAAGTTGATATGATGAATATTTATGAATAAAATAATGAGAATATAAGACATAAATAAGTAAAGGGGGGAATGCAGTAATAATAATAGAATAATAATAATATTAATTAAGACCACGGTAACGATCACGATAAAACGTACTTCTTTTGTACGCATAGTTCTGGTTTCAGCTCATTGATGGTGAGAGCTTCGGATATTTTTAAGAGTTGAATACAAATAAATCTAGGTATATTTGAACGAATTATGTAAACAACCTTAAAATCAAACTGTGGATCCGTAGAATGATTACAGTCGATTCGATGTTCAAGTATAGAACTCCTAACTGCTTTCTTTTCACCCTTGTAGAACCAAACTGGGATATGTTTTCGTATCCGAGTTGAAAGCGAGCTCTGGCTACGGCCAATGTACTTTGCTCCACAAGAGCAGGTGAACTGGTAGATGTACATGGAGGGGACCAGACACGCAAGCTTTTATGGATATAGAAAATGAGTTCCTACTAGTGAAGGTTATTCGCAGTTTAGCCGCATTGAATGTCCTTTGAATCGTGGTTGTTAGACGATTTTTTATTACGTCTGATGTTCGATCACCGTAAATTCCAGACATAAAGAAAGGTTTTTCTTTAGGACGGAACAACTAGGTTTTCTGTCGAAACTACATCTGTTCATATTCTTCTATATGAAACGATCTGTGTAGGCATTTTTCATCAAGGTTTTTTTGAGGAATGCGAGTTCTTCGTTAATACATTCCGTATTGCATATCCGATGTATACGATAAAATAAAGAATGAATGAAATTTCTGTTTCTACTTAACGGAAACCAGCTATAGAAGTTGGTTAGTTGGCCATTTCACGTTTGTTTTCTAAAGATGGATTTTTTTTAAAAAAAAAGCATTACTTCTCATCAGACGTACATCGAGAAAAGGGAATTAGTAGCATGATATAATCAGAAGGGGTTGTGTGGAGATTTCAGGATTTTCATAGTTGAAATCATTAGTCAACTGAAGTTAGACCACCATGGAAAACCTGGATGGAGAATGCTTGTGGGCGGCCTATGGTCCTCCACGAGGGGTAACAGTCGTAAGTAAGTAAGGAAGTTACTTCACTCGGAATACTGATTACTGAGTGTTTGAAGAATCTTTATTTATTTATGTGGTTTATGGTATCGCTTTATTTTTGTTCATTGTTTTTTATATAGATTTTTTATTGCCAAAGATGGACAAATCTATTTAGGTAGATCAAAATTAGATCGTGAATTATATCCATTATATGAATTGACAGTTCGTGTTGAAGATCAAGGTACACCGAAATTGTCATCTACAACAGTTGTTTTAATACATATATTAGATGTAAATGATAATACACCACAATTTATCTTTCCATCAATTGGGAATAATACTGTTTACGTGCCAAAAGAAACAAAGTAAGTTCAACCATATGATTATATATACATATATATATATATATAAACTAATAAAGTCCTTTCTAGCAAATTCTTCGTTAGGTAAGCAAAAGTTTGTTGACTGAGGTGCAGTAATATTACTAAATTGAAAAGTGTAACTATAGATAAGACCCTCATTCCTTTCATTGTTAACATTGCTAAAAAGAACTCTACTGAGCTTTTAGCGAATACGATGTATCCAACTACTTTGTTTTAATTACTACAATCTATTAAATAAAAGAATCACATGTTTTCAAATGAATGACTTAAACATTATAATGAAAATTGAGTTTCAATCACATCAAGATTAAGACAATCACCAATGATAACTCCTGATGATTACCTCATTACATCACACAATGAGTCACAAAAGTTCACTGTTGAAAAGTCTCAAGTTTATATAAAGTTAAAAATGATGACCACTGGATGTTAACTTCACTATCTGATGATTAAACGCTCACCGCGAGACTTGAAGCTCCTGTATTCGTAACTCGGTAAGGTCGTGGATGCATGTTAACTAAAAGTTCTGGACTAGAACTAAAAAGGCTGTCAATTACCTCTTAGTTTTCAATAATTATCTAACTAATATCAATTTTTAATGTAAACTATAAAAGTCAAATGTATTGTTTGAAGTTAGACATTAGCACCATTGGATGCTGACTCAGTGGTCTATCGCTTAAGTGCTCTGGCGCGAGACTGGTAGGTCCTGGGTTCAAATCTCGCGAGTGCAGGATCGTGGACGCGCACTGTTGAGGAGTCTCATAATAAGACAAAATGGCCGTCCAGTGCTTCTAGGCTTTCCATGGTGGTCTAGCTCAAATTGACTCTTGGTTTCAACTTTGAAAATTCCAAAATCTCTTAATCGTAACAATGTGAAATAATATCTGTTGGTCCTCAATTCCTACTCACTTTTCATAAAACAACAGTATCTGAATAAAAGTATTTTCAAACTGTATTATTTACCATAGACCGTTCAACTAAATATTATCTACAAATATTTAATAAGTATTTACATTTGAGTTGATCAAAAACCAGACAAATACCAGATACCAGATACATACAAATCAATTGTAAACTGAATACAAGATAAATGTCTATACACAACTCTTAAAAAACTTTTATCTCTCTCAAATTTGAATAAAACAATACTTATTTACCTACTTACTTACGCCTGTTACCTCGCATGCAGGAGGAGCTTAGGCTGCACACCATCATTCTCCATCCAACCCTGTCCTTTCCAGTTTTTTCCAGTTAACATTCGTTCTTTTCATATCTGTTTCTATTTAATAAAACAATAATATAATATTAAATAAATCTATTTGAGATAAATTTAAATACGCTTCATTTAACAGTTCCCCCCAACCACGGCAGATAAGATAGACAAATTAATTAGACTAGTTCTCATTTACTAAGTTACATATATATACATAAGTACTGGTTACCGTAATTCCCCCAATCAAAGCCTCATACATCATATTTATTCATTCGTAATTCCGCTTTGTATATAAAAAAAATAAATAATAAATCTAATTAATTGCTAATTATGACTGTCAAATGATATGGATACAATGAGATTAATATTTATCCTAAATGATAATCAGGATAAGTTCATTCATCATACAGGGATTCATTTTTTTTATATTTTTAAAGGGAAACTAAAAAAAACAAAAAAATCTAACTGTCATATTGAATAAAAAAAATTTAAAAAAAAATTAAAAAAATTAAAAAAAGTTTTTTAATTAATGAATTACTGAAAGTTTCTTTGATATTAATAAACTTCTTTTACCTACTTAATGTTTACTGGTAATATGATCAAATGTCAAATGTATTAAAACAAAAAAAAAACAAAAAAAATATTCTGTTTCCAATTGTTTAGTCACTAGTTTCAAAATGTCCGCCATAATATTTTGGAGGCAATTTAAATTTCGTAAAACAATAAATGAGTACCATTAGTAATATAAATAATATAATGTCAAGTGTAATTTTTTTTAAAAATTACCTAAAAGAAAAAAAAAGAAAGAAAATTTTTTAAAAATTTTGTTTTGGAAGTAAGCTCATTAATCATTTCCAGAAAATATCCAGTTATTTTATTTTAATATTTGTGTACTTACTTTACTTATTTACTTATGCCTGTTACTCCTAATGGAGCAAAGGCCATCGACAAGCATTCTCCAATCCACTCGGTCCTGGGCCTTCCTTTCTAGTTCTATCCAATTTTTGTTCATTATTCTCATGTCTGTCTCCATTTCTTTTGTCTTCCTCTACTCCTTTGACACTGAGAATTCCATGTGGGGGCTTGTCATGTGACGCAGTTGAGTCACTTCCTCAATGTGTGTCCTACCCACTTCCAGCACTTCTGCCTGGTTTATTGCTCCACTGGAATCTGGTTTGTTGTCTCCCACAGTAACTTGTTGCTGATAGTGTCTGGCCAACGGATCCGAAGTATCTTGTGTAGACAACTGTTAATAAACACTTGTATCTTCTGGAGGATGGCTTTCGCGGTTCTCCATGTCTCCGCCCCATACAATAGAACTGTCTTGATATTCGTATTGAAAATTGTGATCTTGGTGTTGGTTGACAATTGTTTTGAGTTCCAGATGTCCTATCCACTGTATCCCGTGCTTCCCTCTAGAAATATTTGTGTAGTGATTTCAAAATTAGAAACGTATGCTTATTTCCACATATATGTATATATTGTAGTCAGTTGAATAATCGCACATTTTTAAGATATTTCTACAATGAACTGTATTCGTTCGTATTTCAAATTAAAGAGATAGGTAACATTTTGGAATTTTCAGTGAACATCTAATCTTTAATTTACATATTATGACATCAGCATGTGAGCTATTGTACATCAGTGGATAATCATAAGTATATTGAAGTTCTAACTCAGTAACATAAACGTTCCATTATAATTTATAACGACAGTAATCAGTGAAATTTAAACTAAGAACTTTACTTTTTAGACTTGGGCAACATTTACATTTATTCAATCTTCAATAATGAAAGATTAATATCACACCGATCGTATACGACCAGTACCGGTATTTTTGAATTCATATGATCCCGAAGTTCGTTAAATCTATTAAATAAAAAACACATAAAATATGATTTCTTATTCCTTATCTTGTGTATTGTCACTCCGAAAAGAACAACTGTTGTTAAAGAAAGACATAATTGAACATTTGATCTAAGAAAAATTTTAAAAGACTTTTCAAGAAATTGAAATCTTCAATAAAGAGCTAAAATGGGACATCACACAACACTCTGACTTTTTTATATTCATTCTAAAAATTCTTCAATAGTCAAGAAAACCTACCAAATTCAACTCTCCCTAAGTAATAACTTCGGTTTATTATATTAAGCTGACATTTTATTAACATATTAACACGAAAAAATAAAAGATATAAAAGTAACAAATCTATTAACTATGCGAGCATTTAGCAGTTGTCGCTCAGGACCGATCCATGGGTTTAAATCAAAACGTTCATGTCTTTTGGTGAACACTCGGTACCTGCCTAACTTTTAATTATATCCTAAGTGACGTCAATTAGTGACGAATACTATATATAAATATTACTAGTCATCCCAAAATTTCCCAAAAGCATTCTAGTATTATGACAACTGAAAACTTGGTTGAAAATGAATTCTAAAAGTTGTTTGTTCACTAAGCTGGATGGTTTGGTTGTGGAGCTTTCATCGTCCTTCAGAACGACCAGTTGCAGTCCTAAGCATCAATGGGAAGATCCAAACAAACAATATTAAGTGATTGAGTTTACATAAAATTAAACCATATAGATCAGACATTAAGTCACAACAACAGCAACCCAACAAAACACTTATAATGTTGCATATAAATAATATTTATAAGGACCAAAACATACTGACTAACTCTGAGTGTGCAAATTTCAGATAAAACTCATTTCACATACGTTTTCCATAAAACTGGCTATAAGCATAACTTCATCAAAAATGATATAAGAAATCAACACTTCAGGACTCTCGGAAACCAGAAACCAGGTTGGCCTGACATATACGAAAATTACCACAAGATTTACGAAATCATTTTAGGCCAATATCGTTTGTGAGCCAGCATATTCACATCATCCCAATCTATGTCAACCAAAAACCACAATAAGAATCGAAAGTAAATGTAGCATTACCTACAAAATATTTGGCATCAACAGTATGTTCAGAACTTTGGACTTCTTCCTTACTAACATGTGTATTAATGAAAACTATCAGTGATAAGACACTAAATGTTATCATTTATTTCAAAACACTGACGATGAAGAAAAGAAATTTTAAAATGTCAAATTATGGATAGAGAAAGTTTCAAGCATTGCAGTAGGTTTCTAGTAGCATAATATTCAGGTTACTGCATAATCTATAAGAACACTGATATAGATTTGAATTATCACTCCATAAGGAAAAGGCCAATCAATTATATGGTGTGAGGTCAAACTAACAAAGCTTGCATGAATTAAGATAATATAACCTACAAAGGCAACCAGCATAAGTAAGGTTATCATAACTACACAATTTAAAGATCATAGAACAATCACAAAGTTCACTTCCATTTGATGTAACCGCTACTAATATTATTCAAAAAGACAATTAGCTCTTCTCAGTTGAAAGGTCCAGTTTAGAGGATGAGATACTGTTAAAACTCTTGTCCTGAGTTACAACTCTTCTCTATTCTATATACATGTGGATATACAGATTACGGCCTGAATTCACTTAACTATGTGAAAAGATGATGGCCACATACTGACTTAAAACTATTGATGAGTCAATTGAAGTTAGACCACCATGGAAAACCTGGAAGCACTGGACGGCCGTTTCGTCCTATAGTGGTTATTTTCATTCTTAGAAAAACAAAAAAGAAACTTTAATAGTGTGAATTTTTCTATTTCAAATTCAAGAACAGTATATTAAATTAAGCTCTCTCTGTACTATACAAAGAAATGAATCTTACGTAATATCGTCTATTCCATTGGGTTCGAATCTCGCGAGGCGAGGTCGCGGATGCGCACTACTGAGGAGTCCCACAATAGGACGAAACGGCCGTCCAGTGCTTCCAGGTTTTCCTTGGTGGTCTAGCTTCAATCGACTCATGCTTGCACTTATGAAAATATTCCATTAGACTTATTATTAATGGAGACACATTAGGTAACATTAAATTAATGATAAGTATTTCGACAATATAATATTATAATGTATGTTTTGATTAATGACACTTAGAACAGATCTATAATGTTTTATAATAACAAGTTAATAGTTACTTAAGTAAATGTATTTTCATTTACACTTTTAAAAACTAATATAAACATTTATCACTAAATGTATCTCACTAACATTTATTTATATATAGATATATAAGGTATCAATTTGATGACAGGTTGGATAATAGCTTATTATTCAAAAGAAATAATTTCCTTTGGATCCATTTTTGTATTGATTGTTTGAATATTCCAACTGATATTTACAATTGCAATTGATAAGTCACTTATTGGCATATGTATATTTCATAGTTGAAATCATGAGTCAATTGAGGCTAGACAACCATGTAAAACCTGGAAACACTGGACGGCCGTTTCGTCCTATTGTGTGATTCTTCAGCAATGCACATCCACGACCCCGAAACCAGGACATCCAACGGTGTTAATGTCTAACTTCAACCAATCCACTAGGTTCGAATCTCGCAAGGCGGGATCGTGGATGCGCACTACTGAGTAGTCACACAATAGGACGAAACGGACGTCCAGTGCTTCCAGGTTTTCCATGGTTGTCTAGCTTCAATTGACTATAAAAAATACTGTATTCTCCACAAAACCCCTTCTGTACATATGTACATCATGTACGGATCGACTCGATATGGACCTAAGTTACAAGCAATAAAATAAGAGAAAAATGATGGTTAACAGTGGAATCCATGACATGCGTTTCATCCTATTTAGGACTTGTCAGCTAGATGTACCTGAGTCACAGAAATGATGTCCACTCTGAGACTCAATTCAAAAGACATTGCGCAATCCACTTATTTAGTAAAATCAGATAGCCACTAGCCTGTGCAGTAGAGTGATTAGTTGAGATCGTAACGCCAATGGGAACATTCAAATAATCAACAAAATGATGAGTTCAATTTCACCCTATTGCACAAGCTAGTGGCTATCTGGACCTAGAAGCTAAGTGGATTAAACAATGGCAATTGAAGCGGACAGTACTGGGATGCAGGCACATTCATCCCACATGTCCTGTATGGGACGGAACGCGCGTCTTGGATGCCACTGCTAGCCACGTTCCATTTCTGTTTATAAACCTTTGGATAATTTGATAATGGGTTAGCAAAATCTGGTAGATATATGATAGAATGTGACAAGTAGTTGACATTCTTTTAAAAGAATATGAGAAACTTGGGGGAAAGTTTCTATCAAATGGCAGCAACATCTGAGGAGGTACTTTAAACCAGAAAGATGCAAATAAATGTTACTTCTTTTTATTTGAACTTCTGAACACCTCGTGACATGAAGCATAGTTAAACTCGGAACCTTTATGTCACGTAGATAATACATTTTTTAGAGAACTGAGTTTGAATCGATTGATCGATAATACCAACTTAAGTTATTTCAGTAATATAGCGAAACAAACATTGGACACCATCTTGACAATTATATCTCTCTCAATATGAATGAACTCCATCAGTCATGGCTTCTTATTAAAACATAATCTTGTACGCGAATCAACTGCAAATGGTGAACAATTGCGATATCCATTCAGTATTTTAATTTGGTAACACATATACCGATAATATTTGTTCGTCACTAAAAGTCTATTGAAATCGAATTAATCTCCATCAACTTGATCAAACAGGTAAACTAATAGTTGTACTCGAAAAAAGCCTTTATTTATAGTCAAGTTATAAATTGTAAGTCTAACCAATTTACATGAAACTTATGCATCTCCTTATTCATAAGCTATCAGACATAGCTTCTTTCTTATTTTGAAAAAGGTGATCGTCAACTTACGTCAGTTTTCATAGCTTTAAAGTAAAAATGTCTTTTAAGAAACAAACAAACAAAATATAGATTTTATAGTTGAGTTCATGAGTCTTTTGAAGCCAGAGCAACATAGTGTGGGACTACTCAACATTGCGTATCCACGATCATGTATTATATTGTCTACTGGAATGATAGATGTGATATAACGTCAACAACCAAGAATCCCTTATGTTCAACATATCCTAATACTGTATAGAATAATGTATCTACTGCCAAAGTAACATATCACTTTACATTAGCCAACCTTAATAAAAAGAAATAGGTGAATACCTTTACTATCACTTATACTAAAACATTAAACATCAAAATACCAATTATATTAGATATATTCATATTATAAATTATATCAGTAGTCTTTGAAGTAATTTTCATATCGTATCATTTTGATTTCTAACATTTCAATATAGAAATATGACCTTATTAAATCATTAATAGACACTTAATAAACATTAATCCCCCCTTTTTAAACAAACAGGTAACCTTTCCACACTTAACTTTGTTGTTGTTGTTTGTTTTTTTTACATTATGCCACGCTTTTCCCCTCTTTCTTGCCCTCTCCCCCTTCACCAAAAACAAACAAAAAAAATAATACACATAAATATGTATAAATTATATTGTGTTACATATGGAATGACCCATACATGCATAAATTCCTATTTACAATACATATATAAATGGGAATAATGGGTCAATAAAATTGTTCCATACATGTTCATTAATATAGAAGTTTTTCATTAAAATGTCAGGGTTTGCCAAATATCATTTTATTATTGTTACTAATACCATTATTATTATTATTATTATTATTATTATTATTATTATTATTATTATTATTATTATTGTGACGGTGTAACTTATGTACAATGTGTAAAAGAAAATATATACCAAACTATATATGTACATCGGTATCTAAGAGAAAAGAAAAGAAAAACATTAATGAGGTTAACAACTGTATGGTAAAATAAGGTTAAATACAATTATGAATAATCTCCATGATATTGTTTATATATAAATTGAAAATACAAATTGAACCCAAATTTGTACATTCATTTAATGAATAGTTTATTTTACACTTAGTGTAGACTTTTTTAAAAAAAGGAAACAAATCTCGCCTAGTGAGCGCTTAACCACTAGATCACTGAGTCGGCATCCAACGGTGTTAATGTCTAACTTCAACCAATCCACGAAATTCCATGGTGGTCTAACTCAACTATATAAAATTACTAAAATCTCTACAAAACCCCCTTCTAATAATGACCATATGCTCACTGATGACTGGCTCTATGAGGTATTTCTTGGAGTTCTAGTGAGAAGCAGTGACCACTGAATTTCAACCAGGTCCGTTGTGAGATATCAACTCGCTGAAGACAACGTTGAATGGTTGCTCAATTTCGTGGATTGGTTGAAGTTAAACATTAACACCGTTGAATACCAGCCAGCTCAGTGGTTTAGTGGTTAAGCGTTCGCGCGCGAGACTGGTCGGTCCTGGGTTCAAATCTCGCAAGGCGGGATCGTAGATGCGCATTGCTGAGGAGTTTCAAAATAGGACGAAACGTCTGTCCAGTACACCTAGGTTATTCATGGTTGTCTATTTTCAAATGACTCATGATTCCAATTATATAAAATTAGTAAAATCCCCACAACCCCCCCTTTCAAATAATCATATATTCCTTTTTTCTGGGAAATCATTCGTGGTGAAACAAAAAAGTCATTTATCGTGAATGTCTTATGGAAAAAAAATGGTGCATCAATTTTTTTTAAATTTTTAATTATCAACCAATGATAATTTAGTTTAATGATTAGTTATTTTGCAAGTGAGAACAAACATTCAATTCTATCACTGAATGTAGATTTTGTCGTATAATATAAATCTTTCTAACACTTTATTATGGTACATTGGCTAAAAAATTACTGTATTTATCGTATGACTTTAATACAATGTGTCCGATTAAATACTAATGATATCCTTACTGATTGGATGATATTCAATAAAAATTCGTCTATATTTCGAAATGTTTCATGAAATTCTATGTCTTACTAACGCCTGTTACCCCTCGACCAGGAGCTATCCATCCTCTTCATGTCTAATTCCAATTTCTGACGTAGTGTGTTCTTCGGCCTTCATCTTTTGCTTTTCACTTCACGATTCCAAGTTAGCGCTTGTTTCGTGATGCAGTTTGGTGATTACCGTAATGTATGTCCTATCCACTTCCAATGTCTTTTCCTAATTTCTTTCTCATCTGGAATATCGTCTATCCTCTCCCACAGAAGGCTGTTGCTGATTTTATCCGGCGCAAAGGATATTGAATATCTTGCGTAGACAGCTATTTATAAATATTTTGACATTTATGATGACGGTCATAGTAGTTCTCCATGTTTCAGCTCCGTACCATATAATTGTATTGATGTTCACATTGAAGATTCTCACTTTAAAATTAGTTGACAATTGTTTTGAGTTCCATATGTTTTCAGCTGTAAAACGAGGCCCTTGCTTTGTCAATCCTCACCTTTACATCTGCAACGAATCCTGCTTGTTCATCGATGATGATCCCCAAGATTCCACATCTTCCAGAATTTCGCCATCAAGTGGGATTGGCTTGACTTGGATTGTTCTCAGTATTTTATTTGAGAATCTTGCTTCATTCTTTGTGTATGTTGAGGCCTATTGATGCAGAGGCTGCCGCTACATTTGCTATCTTCGCCTGTATTTGTCCGTGTGTATGAGATGGAAGGGCTAGGTGATCTGTGAAATCCAAATCGTCTAATTGATTCTGAAATGTCCATTGTATTATGTTCTTCCCCTCAGATGTCGAGGTCTTCGTATTTCATTTGAGCACCAGAAGAAAGAGAAAGGGAGAGAGTAAACAGCCTTGTCTGACTCCGGTCCTTATTGGAAATGCATCTGTCAGCTGTCCTCCATGCACCACTTTGCACTGTGGTCAGTCAAATGAATTTCAAATGATGTTGACGATCTTCTCAGCTAATGTCTGACTTCAGTGCTTCGGCTGTCGTAATGTCAGGTCGTTTTGCTTTTCCATTATTGATAGTCATGCTGATTTCTTCCGTCGTCGGTGGAGTGACATCTACAGGTAGGTCTGTGTATGTTGCTTCGATGTCCTGTGAGTTGAATGAAACTGGTCTGTTCAGCAGTTCCTCGAAATATTCTACCCATCTGTTCATCTGTTCTCGAACCTGCGTGATTGTCTTTCCTTCTTTGCGTTTGACTAGTCTCTCCGGTTTACCATATCTCCCTTCTAGTTTCTTCGTTGTATCATATAGATGTCTCATATTTACTTCTCTTACAGCTTTTTCTGCCATCGTCGCTAGTTCTCTCATGTATTTCTGCTTGTCGGCTTTAGTGGCCCACCTTACTTGCTCATTGCTTTTCTGTATTCAGTTTTTGCCTTGGATTTCCCTGTTCGTGTTCAACTGTTGTTAATTGCTGTGTTGTTGTTCTTCCTTTCTTCAGTCTTGTCCAGGGTTTCCATAGAGTTGCATTCCTTATGATGATGCTTCTTGCGACCTAGAACCTCCTGACACATTGAAGTTCATGCTCCTTTGATCACTTTCCAGTTGTCCTCCATTGAAGATTCCTCTTCTTTCAGTAGACCCTGTTGAGCTTGGAACCTGTTGTTGACAGTTATCTTGGATTCTTTCAGTTTGTTAGTATTTCGTAAGAAGACTGTATCAAATCTTTTTAATGCTGTTTCGCCAGTTGTCTAGTGTTTCTTTAGCTTCATTTCATCTTGTCAGCCACTAGTTGGTAGTGGTGTGAAGCTATATCAGCTCCTCTCCTGGTTTCTCATTTACTCCATTGTTCTTTCATATTTGCTATTGTTTCAAATATGATCTAGCTGGTTCTCTGTAGTGTGGTTTGGTGAGATCTATGTCAATTTGTGAGGAAATATTATGATGTCGATAACCAATTTGTTGAATGCACATATATTTGCAAATCTCTAACCATTCTCGATCCTTTCTCTTAGTCATTCCATGTCGTCCCATGATATCTTCATATCCTGTGTTGTCCATCAATAAAATTCGCTATGATTGATTGTAGCCTCTATTAGAACTGATATTTATTTTGTGTAGCATTGGATAACATTCATTGTGATCCCCAATTCTTTGTTTTGAATGATGTTTTGATCATTCTGGATCTGTGAGATTCGCATCCTACATGTTCATTTTATGCTGCTTTGGACATCATCAGAGCAACTTTCTGAGTGTGTGGAGCATTGTCCTCTTCGTGACTGGAGTACAGCAGCATATCTCCCGTATGTAGCGTTTGTTCGTCGATCTATGATCTCGCACAACCCTTTCCTCATTATCTGACGTGGATAACTATATCCACTCATCTTGGATTAGACTCCGCTAGTCATGGCTTCTCACTAAAACTTTAGAAAATCCAGCATTCATGATCGTATGTGTGTACTACTGAGGAGTCCTAGACTACAAAGATCTAACCGTTCAGTACTTTCGGGCTTTCAGTGGTGGTCTCTCTTAGATCGAATCCTGAATTTAACTATTAAAGTTTCTAAAATTGTTAATTGAAACTTTATTATTATTCAAAATAGATTATACTCGTACTAATTTATTGAACAGGTTACAACCATTTACAATTGAATAAAATCTGATATGTTTAGATACTTATGTGAACTTGATCGCAAATTTAGGTTCAATATCGTTTTACCATTCTATATGAACTGCATAGATGTAAAATAATAAATAATCTTTAATTACTTAAAAATGTAGTTCCATAGATACTTAACTCTTATATTACTACAGTTTTTCTTAACTATACCATTTACTATACCATAAAAGAAACAATATACAAGATAATTACAAGTTGATTTCCTTGTAAAAAACAAAGAAACAAACAAATTAATGACTATTAAAAATTAATCTAATTATAATTAACTATTTTTCAAGTCCTGTTCTGTTCTGTTCTCTCTCTCCCCCCCCCTCACTCCCCCCTCTCTCTCTCTCTCATTGTGAGGGATGGAAACATGAAATTTCAAAATGTAAATATTATATTTCATCATTTATGTCAATGAACAAGTGAACTTTCTTTTAAAAGTCATGGGATAACTAATTAACTAAAAAAAAATGTTTTAACATACGTTTTCAAGTAAACAACAACAAAAAAAATTGTAAAACATTTATCATAGTTTATCATAATGTTTCTTTGTTGTGTTTTTCATTATACGGAGACTTACAACTATAAATTGTCTACATGGTATTAATGTTTTTTTGTAATATAAATGTCTTTGATTTACATGGATTAGTATACAGTAATGAATAAGTGATGGTTAGTAGGTACGGTGAATTTATTGTATACGTTAGTGTGTACGATTATTATTACTACTGACGATTTATGTGATATTATCGATATGGAAGTTGTGGATTCTGGGAAATATGAAAGATAAACACATTGGAAACATTAGGGAGATCATTGTTAATTCGATATTTAACTCTGTTATAAATACTCCCAAATGCCATGGTACGACCGAGAGTGGGGAGAGTCCGCTCTCCCTCTCCAAATGCTCTCACATGGCCACGCGTATATAGTTCACCCAGGAAATTCCTACTCATTGCCTTCTCGTGGCCACGGTGTTGTTTACAAAATTGAGAGGACGAAAAGCGAATGTCCGGCGATCTAACCGGGTTGGTGGACACGGAGGGTCCATCTAGGGGAGTTGCAACACCCTAATTCCAACCCAGTGGTGTACATGGGCCCCGGTATCCTGGGGGTACAAGTGGCTTATCAATCAGTTGTTGGCCACCGGCTACCATGCGACTGCATCTCCTCACGATGCTCCACTGCCTTGTGGGTTAGACCTTTAGGTCAAAGGCTCCGCGTGGCCCCCTAAGAAAACCACCTGTTTTGGTTTGCGCATCTCGGCAGTATCCCATCCCTCATACAAATCAAATGAGAATTGTGTGGCGCATATATATCTGGTGCCCCTTTGTGCCAATATTTATGTGCTTAAATAAATAAAATAAACAAATCGGTTATAAATTAGGTTTTATCAAAAAGTAAAGCTTGATTTAGTATATAACAAACGAATATCGTGTTATTCAAAAGTTGGTGTCAATTTAAAAGATCAAAGGGAACTGAAATAATAAGTCAAATCAATGTATCGTTACCGATAAATGATTAAAAAGATGACTTAAGCAAATGCAAATATTCACATGGTATTAATTGTTTGAATCTTCCCATTGATGTTTAGGACGGCGATCGACTGCAATCGATAACGCGATGGCGTTTGAAGCGAAAGGTACTGGGTTCGAGTCGCAGAGTGAACATCAACTCTGAGATGCAGGTACATCCAGTTGACGAGTCCCAAATAAGACAAAACGCGTGTCTTGGATTCCACTGATAGCGGCTATCTATCTTTGCTTAAAATGCAATCATTATTCAGTCATGCGACGTTTGTTGATACGTATATTCTGGAAATAGGTACAAAGGAACATAAACAGCTAATATGTTGCAGGTCAACATTTTTAAGCAGTGTACATTTACTATATTAAATAGTTTTGGATGTAAGACTTTCAGATCTGATAGTTAGCATATCACGATTCAACCACTAATCGGTAATATAAGCTCCCGTAATATTTGGAAATTCTGACTGCTGGACTACTGAAGGTACTGTAATCGACAACAAACCTCGATGTTTCTGGGTTTTTTTATCGAGTTTGTCCTTATAGAGCGTCCTAAACTAGAACTATACATATAAATTGTGCTCCATGATTTTCGGTAATTCTCCAGATAATTGTTAATCTGTGATACAGACTATGTTTAAATACTCAAAAAATCACTTTCAGCAAAAATGAATAAACGTTGTAAATGAAGTTTTTCATGTATTTTTTCTTTGGTTTGATTATTATCTATGCTTAAAAATAAGATTTTCTTTTTTTTTTGTTATTTTTATTATGATATAGGCCTGGAACTTATATAGCACGATTGCATGCTATTGATGTAGATTCAGAAGAAAATAGTCGTTTAACATATGGGATTAAACCAAATGAGCATACAGATATACAATCATTATTTGAATTAGATCCGATAACAGGTGATGTAATATTAAAACGTTCATTAGATGACAATATGGATTCAATAAAGATAAAAGAAAGTGGTAACGTTAAAGATCATAACTTAGTGAATATTCATAGTAGATCTATTCAAGAAATGGAAATTAATCGTCGAAATCAATCGACTAATACAATAAACAAAACGAATTTTAAACAAAATGAATTAATGAATAAATTATATGAAAGTCAAATGGCATATAGTTTAGTTGTTACAGTAAGTTTAATTATTCTTAAGATTGTAAATAGTTTTTTGAAACATTTAGATTTTGAATATGAACTACTATTTATAACTTACTAAGTAGTATTGTAATGAACGAACAGTAATTTAGTAAAATGTGGAAATCATACATCAACAATATTAGTTGAACATCTTCTATCAGTTTTCATTGACATGGTTCATTATTCTTTAAGTTCTGTTGTTATTACAATAACTTTTAGTTACCCATTCTGTTCTCTTCAATTGAATGTTCTCAATCTTCTACTAGCATATATTCCACTTTGGTTTAGTGCTACATACTACTTATATCTGTCAATATAAGTAACATAAACCACAGTGTGACTAACTAGCTGTTTTAAAATGTTGTATTTCTACCTATAAAAGGTTATAATTTTAATAACGAATAAAATTTAATTCACTTGGTGTTGTATACTTGTATCTTCCCATTTTTATTTAGGATTGCAATCGACCAGTCTCATGTTGGCATATATGCATCCTGTGCGGACTACTTCCACTCCTAGTCACTATCCATCTTATAAAGCTCGTGAATTCAGGCAATATCGAGGTAGTCCGCATATGCCAATAAGAGACTGATCAATGACAGTCTTAAATAACAATTGCACGATACAAGTATAGAACACCAAATGAATATAACTTCATCCCGTTGCACAAGCTGGTGGCTATCAGGATTCAGTAGCTATGTGGATAACGTGGTGGCGTTTGAAGCGAGCGGTAATGGGTTAGAGTCTCAGAATGAACATCAACTTTGAGATGCAGGTATATCCAGCTGACGAGTCCCAAATGGGATGAAACGCGCGTCCTGGATTCCACTGCTAGCCACTATCCATTTCTGCTAACCATGCTTGTGAATTAAGGTATATCGAGGCAATACGCACAGTATGCACATATGCCAATTAGAGACTGATCAGTTGCAGTCCTAACAAATCGATGGGAAGATTCAAACAAACAATACTAAGTTGAATTTAAACTTCACCCCATCGCACAAGCAAGTGGCTATCAGGACTCAGTCATCGAGTGGATAACGCAATGGCGTTTGAAGCAAGGGTACTGGGTTCGAATCCCAGAGTGAACATCAACTCTGAGATGCAGGCACATCCAGCTGACGAGTCCCAAATAGGACGAAACGCGCGTCCTGGATTTCACTGCTAGCCACTATCCATCTCTGCTAACTGATATACCAGTTTTATTATTCACTACATCCAGTACATCCGGTTTTTTTGGGCTAACATTATTAACTTCGTAAAACCGTTTACTAATATTCACTTCCCTATTTCAAATATCATTGAATAGAATAAAAATACGTGATTTTAAAAGTTGAGATCATAAATCAATTGAAGCTAGACTACCATGGAAACCTGTAAGCACTGAAAGGCCGTTTCGTCCTATTGTGGGACTTCTCAGTAGCGCGCATCCACGATCCCGCCTCGTGAGATCCAAACCCATAACCTATCAGTTTTGCGCAAGAGCGCCTAACTACTAGACCATTGAGCGGACTGGCATCTAATGGTGTCAATGTCTAACTTCAACCAATACATGACAAAAACCGACAAAGATTAATATACTCAAAGTTATGAAATATAAACTATTACAAGTATTCAGTATGCTAGTTGAAAGTAATTGAAAAAGTAAAAAACAAGTTGATTTTGGAATGTTTTACCTCTATATTGTTAGTCCATGTGTTCATCAGTAAATAGAAGTAAAAATATTCAAGGTCATTTATTTAATGTCATGACACTATTTTGACTTAGTTCAAAATCATTTCTTTGATAATGGGATATTTAGACCATTACTATCAACAGTGATTGATCCTTCATTAATAAGTAGATTGCTCAATTACTGACCTTCTAGTTTCGAACCTATTCCTGGTTCTGGAAAACTTGTTTATTTTACTATTCAACATTCTTATTATGCGTGTTCCAGCCAAAAACATCTGGTGAAGACTACTGTGAGACCTAGTGGTATTTCTGGAACGGATTTCATTTTTTCAAGGCTCACAAACCAATCGCGTGAATGTGATGTAGTGAGAATCATGGCCACACAGATCTTTGTATAAATAATGGTATCGCACCAAAGGAGCAAGTAGAGAAGCTTGTGATTTTACTTTCCCCTGATTTTTATAGTCTACTACGTAACACACGAATTTTCTTCCGTGTATTACTTAACATGTATGCAGGTATACATCCCCTATGAGGTAATGTACGTTACATGCACACTATTAACACACAGGTTTTACCCCATGCATCCCATAGCATACACATGGGTATATTCTCCCACCTGGGAGAGTAGATGTTCACCGCTCCCAAAGAAAACCGATTCGCTACACTAGAGTGGCCCGTACACATTATATGCACATCAATCACACCATGGCTACTGCCCCAGTATTTCATGATGCACATATAAGCATAAACACTCTCTCGGGGGAGGTTGTGGCTCGCCTCACCCTAGTATATGCTACCACCTCTATTTATTATGTCTTGGACCTGACAGATTGGCAGCTGATTTTATTAGACATTAGACAGACATTTTTGAAGTCCAACGTTTCTTTTGTACGAAACTTCATGCGTGCCCTTTGCAAATACCATAAATACTTTAACTACTTAGGTCCAAGAATTTCCGAAATTCTCACAGGTCAGCATTATCAATCTTTAAATCTGGTACTAAATCAATATATATCCTATATGTGATTCCTAATTATGTAATATATTTGACTAATTTCTCCTGAAAGTGATCAAGAGATAAATATAGTCCAGAATGAAAGTTTCTAAACACATAATAATGACTCATGATTTCAAGTATATATAAAAATTACTTAAAATATCCACAGAAAACTCCCTTATCATATGCTCACTAGTGACTGGCTCCATGAAGTATTTCATGGAGTTCTAGTGAGAAGCAGTAACCAGTGGAGTTCAACCAGGTCTGTTGGGAGATATCAACTCACTGATGACATTGGTGAATGGTTGCTCCTCTTCGTTGATTGGTTGTAGTTAGACATTAACACCGTTGAATACCAGCCAGCTCAGTGGTCTAGAGTTAAAGTGCTCGGGTGAGAGACTGACAGATCCTGGGTTTGAATTTCGCGAGGCGGGGTTGTGGATGCGCACTGCTGAGGAGTCCCACAGTAGAACGGGAAGGCCGTCCAGTGCTTCCAGGTATTCGATGGTGGTCTAGCTTCAATTGGCTCATGATTTCAAGTATATATAACATAATAAAACAGTCAACAAATTAATTCAAAGTGTAAGTAAACTGCAATACATTTTAAGTATAAGATAATCTCTTATGTTCGATGTAGCAGAATATCTCTGTCATTGATCGATTACGACTTATTTTTTTTGATATATTAAAATCTGCAACTTAATTGTGATCTAAACATCTCCTTTTTTAATATAAATATTTTTCTTAACTTACAGGTAACAGATAATGGCGAACCACCGTTGAAATCTTCCACCATTTTAAGAATTCTATTTACACCACCATTTTATCCACCGAGTGATTCAAAAGAGTCACCAAATCCTATGATAATAAAACATTCAGTTCGACACAAATCATTGAACAATCATCCTGACTTTACTAAAGGTCAATCTATATCAAATGAATTCGATCTAGATACACCAGTAGAAAATGAATTAACTGGAATCGGTGTACTACTTGGATTAGTAACAGCTATTGGTTTATTTGTATGTTTTTTAATTCTTGTCATAATGATCACTTTTTATCAAAGTCGAAGATTAAGCGAACATAGAAAACAATTAATTGAGAGAAGAAATCAAGCATATAATCAACATCATGTAGAACAAACACATCAGTCACAGTTACAACAACAACAGAATCAACAAAGTTCAGAGTTGGTTCAACTTTCAACTGTATCACCGTCAATCAATACACAATCACCTCGTTATATGCCACATTCAATTCTTCGTCATATTCCTGTAGAACAATTAAATAAATCTGATAGAAACTTAATGGATTCATCTCGACAATATTATTTACAAGCATTAAATGAAGTAATGCCTAATTCACAAAATGAATTAATGACTAGTTTTACAACACTTTGAAGATGTACGTTTTTTCTTTTCCTTTCTTTTTTCTTTGGGGGGGGGGTGGGTGTATGTATTTGCGTACGGTTCGCTTTCTTCGACTTCTTTTAGCTTCATTTTATCTTGTCAATGTTAATTTCTTTGTTTACTGATTTGTACATTGAGAAATTTAATAACGATTATCAGTTTGATAAATTAGGTTATACATTTGTTGTGAATTATAATTTATCCTAAAAAAAATTTATAAATAGACTATTTTGAAGTGATTTAGATAAAATAATTTTTCAGAGGGGGTTTTGTGGAGAATTTAGTATTTTCACTGTTGAAATCATGAGTCCGTTGAAGCTAGACCACTATCGAAAACCTGGAAGCACTGGATGGACGTTTCGTTCTATTATGGGACTCATCAGCAGTGCGCATCCACGATCCCGCCTCGCGAGATTCGAACCCAGGACCTACCAGTTTCGGTTAAGGGCTTTGGCTCGAGATTGGTAGGTCCTGGGTTCGAATCTCGCGAGGCGGGATCGTGGATGCGCACTGCTGAGTAGTCCCATAATAGGACGAAACGTCCATCCAGTGCTTCCAGGTTTTCCATGGTGGTCTAGCTTCAATTGACTCATGATTTCAACAGTGAAAATATTAAAAGACAATTATTTTTTGTTATTTTGATGATGATGGTGATCACAATTTGTGTAAAGTGCTGTAAATATATATAGGGTAAATAAAGAGAATTCATGGAATAAAAGTTAGAATAGTTCAATTAATTCTAGTATAATCCATAGTATTGTTAGTAGTAAATCGAAGCAAAAAGAAAGAAAATCGAGAAATAAGAATAATAAAGTAACATTACAATTTACAATCTAAATAAAGTAAATATTAGCGATAAATATGCCTTTGGGAATGATAGATAATGTCACATCATGCAAGGTGGTCGTATAAAGGTTAAAACTCTATTACTGATATTATTGAAACTACTAGTCAGTGACTCAGAGAACTGATCTTTTGACATGGTTTGATCATCCTTGACCTTTTCTCAGTCTATTATCTTTTTTGTAAAACATCCTAATCGCTAAGCAATACAATTACAAACATTTCACTATTTTCGTATCTAATTTAGACGTGATAAACAGTTCTTTATTACTAATCAAATCCTAATGATTTAGTTATAGTGTGGTCGCTAGTCTAGGTATCTCGTCGCTGCTTGAATAGCTCAATGTTACGTCTAAGTTTGAAGAGATGGTTAAAGTATGTTCAAATCCCACGTGAAGCATCGGTTCGCCTAATATTACAGATATCCCTTATTTGCGTATGCCGAACAGCACTTAACCTACGTTTCGAGTTTCCTGTTAACCACTTCCAATTATCTTATAGGAGCCATAGGTCTGACTCCAATGGGATCGTATGAATGGTTGTTGTCAAAATATATATCCTGTCTATCCTCGTATGTAACAAATGACTTAATCCGCGTTGGTGAATAACGGAGTTAAATAAGTCGAATACGAGAATGGATTTCGAATACATATATTTTGTACACTCACTGATCTGGAAAGGAAATCAGATAGATAAAGCGAATAGAAGAGAGAGAAACAGAAATGACATGCATTGGAGATGGCGGGTAAGCCAACTTGCTTTAATCAAGCGTTAACCAATATTTATAGTCAGGCAAGAATAAATGACAGACATGTGATACATAGGATAAGAAATGTACACACATACTCTCGTATAAAAAATAGTCAGGGTTGATAAGTGAATAATTAACAAGGTCAAAATGTCACTCAAGATGGGTAGGTATATTGGTTTGTCCTGAAGATATAATAAGGTATATGGGCTTGACATATCAACCGACACTACAGCCTGATGTAATGCAATTGTACAAGATAAATATGTTTTATATTCATCAGTAGAATGTGCTTGTTTAAAGAGATTCTTTGAATTATTAGTGTCGATCATAACAATCAGTATTGCTATAATGTTATATGACACAATGTGAGAAACAATGACATGAATCGAACTATGAAGAAGCTTAAGTTAATTGTAAGCTTATTTGTTTAAATCTACTGTTTAAGCAAATTATTTTCATTTCATTATGATATCAGTTATAAAATCCTGATCTTAAATTCTTGAATCTCATTATCATACATTATTTCCCATGAAACTTTAATGCTTCAAGAGTCAAATTATCTTCACATCAGCTACGACAAATGAGTTATTACAATCACTTATATATCTGATCAATAATATCACCAAGATTAAATTAGGCTAGATGTAAGTTGTAATGAAATAACATGGTGTACTGAATCTGGACCAAAGTATTGAGTATATCTAATTGAAATGAATCCGTCAATCATTTGGAAATGAAACATACAACTACTGGCGCCTTCAGAATGTAATTACGTTATTATAGCGGAAAAAATCTAGCTTAATATTAAAAAACATTTTTTGAAAAATTATCAAACCTTCATTAACGTAAACAACAGTTATTTAATATATTCTGAAATGTAAAACATTTAAACAAAAAGAGATGCTTATGTTGAAAGTACTTGCAGGATTAGAACGCTTGTATTATGTACATTATTAATGCTTACCAGCAGTTGTGCAGATATCAAATCATTTATCTTGTATTGGCTTGGCTTCGTTAATCAATCACTTTGATAACCGTTATTATATAAATCGCAAAAATGTTTGAAATCAAAAGGAAATAAGAAGCGGCAACTACAGTTTATTAGCGTATAGCACAGATCACAAGGCTACAAGCACATCGAATGGATTCGAAGCAGAGAGGTGAATGCGCATGCGGACAAGGGAATACAGAGTTAAATTTATAGTCAAATCGAACCAAGGCGCAGCTAGTCTGGGTTAAGGCTAATAATAGGATTCTAGTACATGGAAAACAGAATGAATGATCGAGCGATATTTAAGCGATTAACAGTTAACCTAGCGCGTAGGCTATCATGTGATCATGCGTACACGTTAATACAGATGTGACAGTGATCATAATAGAACAAACAAATAAACGAGCTGTTAATCTTCGAATAACATCGTTTGTAAGTTAATAAAAAACAGTTACTTAAATTTAATCATAATCGAAATTGATTGTAAGAGAGTTGTTATATTCTATCTATCTTAGTTTCAGTCATAAAAGGATTGTAACTAACTCTACATATGTACAGCATAAATACAGTATACTTCATAGAACACGTTTGACATTCATCATTTACACAACTGAGACGTGCCTATCTAGAAGAAAATAATTATTAGAAAGGTATTTATTGACACAATAATTTTTCTTTCACCTTTGTCAACTAGTACCAACACTACTTTTGTCAAAAAAATATTCAGTTTACAATGTTTGCTCAAATTATCCATGAACAAACTTGCCATAACCATAGTGACTAATATGAATCAATATTCTGGTGTCTATGCCCTTGTAATCAATACATAATTTGAGGTGACTTTCTGAAAATTATGTATACATCATAGATGATTTTAGTAAAGAACTAAGGTCAACTAATGATCTTTTTTATTTTAGAGAATACAAAATAACTACCATATTTAAGTAGTATATTAACATTCAAAGTATTTAAGAACCTTTTGAGAGAAATGTAATTTGAAAATCATGTGAAAATTGGAAAATTAGTAAGAACGGTGAAAAAAATCTTGTTTTTTTTTGTACACATTAAGATAAAATCTTCCCAGTTTCATCTAAGTTAATTGCATTGTAGTGAACAAGAACACGAATAGGGATAGTTGAATGTATTTGACACGAAATATATAGACTATCTCACTGAAATCTAACAAACATACAGTAAACAGTTAATTTGTAAGCTATGAATCAATTGTCTCAATCCTTCTGCAAATATCAGTTCATAGTCTTCGATTATTATTGTTCATGCATTTTCATACCGATTGCGTTTCGTTTCCGTTCTTTCCTAATCGATCCTCTACTGAAATACATTCACTGCCTGAACATCATCATATACTACTTGTGAGGATATAAGTACCCCACACCACTGTATTTGTCTCAAGTAAAGGCTTATAAAAATCACAAATGACTTGATTATTTATAAAGGATCAAAATTGAAAGTTGTTTATTCACAAATCATGAGAGTTATTCTTACATTTCAAGGTTGCCAAACTCTCTGTCTTGCATTCATTAGTTTTCGTTACATACTGCTATCCTATTCAATTTTCGAAAATCGTGTTCACTAAAAGCTTATAAAAATCTATTATTCTTTTAACAATGTAATTTATAGAATACTCATATGCGTTTTTATGTGTAAAATGATTTCATGTTTGAATAAGCATTGTGTGATGAGTGCTACTGATGTCAACATATATAAGTAGTATGTATCATTAATCGAAAGTGAAATGCATGGAAGAAGAATGTTAAGAAGGTCAAAGAAAAAAGAACGAGAACAGAGAATGATTGCTGTGGAAGTGAAGGAACAATGAAGTCTGAGACGATTGATTGACGTTTTGCAAAGGAAGTATATGGTTCCCAGACTTCACTAAGAGATTTTGTAATTCTGATTTCGAATACACTCCATTGTTTCCACCTGTGTTCTTGTGACGAATACTAAACCTGACTACAAGGCAGTTTTACTTTCTACGCTGTATAATAAGATAGATTTCGTGCAAATAAGCATGATAATGTTTCTTAAATCTGTTTGATTCTTCCATAAAGTGTTAGGCCACTTCAAGAACATTCAGACTGCATCTAAAAATCCCGTTCATTATTATTATTATTGAAATATATTCAATTTTTCACCGTTTTTCAAAGTACTATTTTCTTTGGATTCTAGTTAGTCAATTAGGATGTCTACGTATGAAGACAACCAGCTAGAATTCGCTGCATATTTTCATGATTAAGTTTATCGATTTTCTTCAATGATAAAATACATACAAGTATGAAGTTCCTCCAGGATTTTATCTGCAAACTTCATTGTAAAATATGTTTACATTGGCCAATAGTATTGTACTCATTGAAATCAGAGTTGTTTAAATTATTTGACACAAAATAATACTATGAATAACCTGGTTGACTAGGAATGTTATTTCGGTGTTATTATTACGATGTTAATGAAAGTAAGCATCAATATCTGTTAATAATTAACCTCAATAAACTGCTTTGGAACCTAGACAAAGTGAAGCAGCGCATAGTCAGCTGGAATTTAAAGTGAGAGTTACTTTGTTGAAGTCCCAACGCAATCAACCAGTTGATAAGTCGCAAATAGACATCTATTACCAACTGCATCCATATATTCCAGTCACCGCTAGCGTTCACTTACTCTTTTGAATCCATTTAAGTCATTTAATTGTTAGTTCCATATAGAGTAACACTTTCAGAACATATCTAACTGCTCCTAGTTAAGAAACTACGTATCCAATATTTATGAAAGACATATTACTTATTTCATTTTAGAATCATTGACTAAAGCCAAAATACAAATGAACAACTGATCAATAAGCAATAACCGCTTTATTATTAAAAACTTCTTTATGATAAAGTTTTAACTTTTCTATAGTTGAGATCATTAGTCAATTGAAGCTAGAACATCATAGAGAACCTGGAAGCACTGAATGACCGTTTCATTCTATTGTGGAACTCCTCAGCAGTGTGCATCCACAATCACACCTCGCGAGATTCGAAACCAGGACCTATCAGTCTCGCACGCGATCACTTAACCGATAGACCACTGAGCCGGCGTCCAGTGGTGTTAATGTCTAACTTCAACCAATCCACGAAATTGAGGGACCAACTTCCATTATGCTGAGGTAGATACCTGTCTCTACTTGACATGAATTAATTCCAATGGTCACGACTTCGCATTAGAACTCCAGGAATTACCTCATGGAGCCAGTCACTAGTGAGCATATGACCTGATAATCTAAACTCTAACGGATATCAAAATGGCTTACCAATCAAACTTAGAATTACCCATCTGTTTTCAATTTGTCTCAAACCTTTCAATAATTTTAGATAGACAGAATTAAACTTATTGGCTTTTAGTAAATTCCCTGTTATAAGTATTCATAATGAAAATAGCCATCTAATTGAAATTACCATAACTAAATAGAAAAAAAATTACCTGTTGGGATGTGATCCCCTAAGAAGACCATCCGCTTAAGTTTGGGCGCCCAGTCAGTATCACAGCCTCAGCACAAATCAATGAAAACTAATACTAGCCTCATTGTTATTGTGTGCCGTATATATATATATATATATATATATATATATATATATATATTCAAACAAAAAATACTAAGTGAATTTAAACTTCACCCCAAGCAAGTGGATATCAGGACTCAGTGGCCGAGTGGATAACGCGATGGCGTTTGAAGCAAGGGTACTGCGTTCGAGTCCCAGAGTGAACATCAACTCTGAGATGCAGGCACATCCAGCTGACGAGTCTCAAATAGGACGAAACGCGCGTCCTGGATTCCACTGCTAGCCACTATCCATCTCTGCTAACCATGCTTGTGAATCAAAGCTATATCGAGGCAATACGCACAGTATGCACATATGCCAATTACAGACTGATCAGTTGCAATCCTAACAAATCGATGGGAAGATTCAAACAAACAATACTAAGTGAATATATATATATATATATATATATATATACATTTGTTTCTCCCCCCCCGTGTACAAATATTTATGTGTTCAAATAAATAAATAATAAGTTACACAGAAACAAAACTAATTTAATGTAAATGCATGAAGATTATTCATGTTCCCTTTAATTGTTTTCAAACATAATTAAATCATAATTATTATATAGATATTTCAAATTTACTTTTTGGCAAATGTTTTTTTTTTCAAAATAGTTTTCATTAATATTTACATAAAAATAACATTAAAAATAAAAAACTAGGGGGATTTGTAGTAGTATTGTTATATCCCAAAGAGAATTATGAATGGTAACTCTGAGGACTATTTATGGGCCAATATGATATGTACATTTCCTATTGTATAATTGTTAAGTAACTAAACTATTCATATTCGTGTCCCTCTTATCATAAGCTTTATTTTGACCAATGAACTATTATTATACGATTTACCATTCTTGAGTTATCCCCAGTCTATCAATTACTGTTCCCCCTATTCACAGCTTCATTTGGCCAAATCTTGTACAAATATTATTTCCTATTTTATAGCACGATGAGGTCAGTTTGATTGGTATATAAGCCCAGTATTTTTAAGAATAATGATTCATATTGCAGAGGCTGTTATTGGTGTTCTGGACTTAACTGGTTGGGCTAGGCAGAAAGCAGAACTGATAAGTACTCAACACTGCTCATTCGGTTTTGTGTATCGATGGGCGATCAATAAAAACACTGCTCTTTAATTGGCAGCCTTATAACGTTTATATATTAAAGAGGGCACGCACGCAATCGACATAACAAGTATTCATAATGATTTAAGTAGTAAACAACTAGGATTCTGAAAATATTTCAACTTGTACTTCATTCTTCATTTACAAATTCATATTTTTGTTAGTAGAATTTCAACGAAATGATCAGTTATCTTTTAGAAGAATGAAATTGTTTTAGTGAAGAAAGTTTTTTTTACACAATATCATTTTCTACTATATAATGGAGGACAGAACAAACCAGATTCCATCCAGTGGAGGACGAAATCAGGAGGAAGCGCTGAAAGTGTATAGAACACACATTGAGGAAATCATCCAACTGCGTTACAAGGCCACCTCTCACTTGGAATCCTGAAGGCTAAAGGAAAAGAGGAAAACTGAAGAACACATTACACCTAGAAATGGAGACAGACATGAGAAGAATGAACAAAAGTTGGATAGAACTCAAAAGGAATGCCCAGGACAGAGTAAGTTGAAGAATGTTGGTCGGTGGCCTGTGTTCCATCGGAAGTAACAGGCGTTATTAGGTAAGAAAGTAATACCCATCTAGTTTTGTTCTATATAGTATCAAGTTGGAAATATATCTATATATAACATAAATGTTAATCCTAGTTTTTAAGGCGAATAACTTTTATCCAAGAAAATGATGTCTATACAAGTATAAGTATATTCTACCGGATATAATGAATCTCAATTCATCTTATTATATATCAATATTATTATATTCTCTTCTATTATATTCTTTATAGTATAGTTGTATAGTTGTTGAATATAACCATTATGTAATACAGATGTTAGTTAGTTTATAACAAGATTCTATTTGAACTTAAAAAATAAAACAAAAATGTTTCTTTTATAGAAGACTGTTAATACACCTCTAGTTTAATCGACTTTATTATACAAAATAGAATTTTAAAAAATGTTCACCGGAAATGGATTATTCTACTCATTGAAATGTTGTGCTTGTTTTGCTTCTTTTTTTTCTAGCGTTCTTGTTGTTGATGTTGTTGTTGTTGTTGTTGTTTGAGTTTATGACTCTTTTGAATTTGGATAGTTTACTGTCTTCATTAATAGAAGAATGTATATTCGGCTATTATTAATATTAATACCCTTCTTGATGTTACATTTATGGTAATATAGTTACTATTAAAATGTTAAATGAATGATATTAAGATACTTTTTAGCAATTAGGGTTCTAGTTGAGATTAATTCCTGACTGAATTATGTTTACATTTAAAAAGGAAGGAAAAAAAAAGTTGAAAAACTTGTGCATAATTATTTTTAGATATTTGCAGAAGCTGACGATTGTTTTCTTTTTTTTTGGTTAATAATAAGGCTAAGTTAAGGCTGGAATCAGTACATAGACGATTTACACTGATTGTACCTTGACTTATAATTCTAAGTGTAATAAACTTGGGCTCGACTCTTTATGGGAGAGGAGACTGCAACTAAATCTTATCTTCTTCTTCAAAATATTTAACAAACTATACTTTACATCCAACCATGCAATTCAATATGCAGAAACTTCACATTATGACATTCGTAACTGCTTGTCACTAGCGAAACAAACATATTCTAAATCATCTCTCTATATGAATTACTTTGCCTGTAAGTTTTCTAGACTCTAGGATAATCTACTACAATCTGTCCGTACGATAAAATCTCTCCCATTGTTTGTTCGCTGCATTGATGCATACTGCTCCTCTGAAAATGCATTAAATGTTCTAGCGACTGTAAGTGTATCTTACTCCACAAGTGAGATTATAGGAATTTTAAATGTTTAACCACTTACCTGCTGTCACTTTACATTAACAATTTCCCTAGCAACCTTAACTTATTTGAACAATAACCGAAAAGAACAGTGGTAAACCTGACCGGTATATTTTGGCAATCATTGCTTTGTTGTTCCGTGCTCTCTGTTTTAATTTTACTTTCTTTAGTTGTTGATAATTATCAATAATTTGTCCTGGCACTGGAAACAACCTTAAAAAACACCATTTATAAATCATCAGTCTATCCTTTTAAGAAAAGGATAGCTGATGCATTGGATTGCTGTGATACATGTCATTTAAACAATTACTGAACTAGCAAACTTAAAGCACTCTCCTGTGTCCCATGTTTGTTCTCTAAATCTAATGTTGCTATTTATATCAAATTGATCATGCCTGTAAACTGGCGCGAATTCTGTAATTATTATTATTTTCAGAATATATATGTATTAATAGTTTCTAAGGAATTATTTTATTTGAATAAGACTTCTGTCATTGGACTTACTTTATATATGGGGTACCATAAAGTACTAGGGAGCATTGAACAGAGGATCTGTAAAATTAAAGCCTTTTAAAAAATAATAAACGTTTTGTAGTATCGGTTGATACATTAAGCCCATATTGCCTTATTCTAACTTCTGGACGAGTCAATTCACCTATCCGTCATGAGTTATGTTTTCACCTTGTTAATTATTTACTTATTAACCCTGACCATTTATTATATGAGCGTAGGTGTGTGTACACTTATTTTCCTATTTATCACATGTCTATCATTTATTCTTGTCTGACTATAAATATTGATTAAAGCTTGGTAAAAATGAGTTGACTTACCCGCCATTTCCAATATGCGTCATTTGTTGATAAAACTGTAGCTGCCGCTTCTCTTTACCTTCCGATTTTATGAATCGTTAAGATTTGTATTATAACGGTTATCGAGGTAAACAATTAGCGAAGCACGACACTACAGTTTCATAATGGTTCTGCTTTTTTTTGAATTCTATGTGTAAACAAATCAACACTGAAAAAAAATTTAACTAAATAATAGAATCAGAAGGGGATTTGTGGAGATTTCAGTAATTTTCAAAGTTGAAATCATGAGTCAATTATGGGACTCCTAAGGAGTCCCATAATAGGACTAAACGGTCGTCCAGTGCTTCCAGGTTTTCGACGGTGGTCTAGATTCAATTGACTCATGATTTCAACTTTGATAAATAATAGAACCTTATAGATAAAATATTTGACTGAAAACACCTTAAGTCAATAAATCAGTTAATGATTATATGTAACATTTTACTACTTTCTTTCAAAGAGATATAAGTTAAAGTTAACAGAAGAGATAATGAGTGTAGTTTTTGGAGTGAATTACGTATGAACTGGAAACTTTTCAATTATGTAAGGCTATTATTATATTCTACAAGAACTTTCGTCCAAATTAGAGCGAATAGTTTCACAGTATATGTGCGCTGTAAGAATCGACGTAAGACTTTTCCTTGAAAACGCTTGGACCAGATTACCAAGACAAAAGGTTGGATTTACTTCAAAGTTATTCGTTGAGATTTTACAAATATATTATTCCTATTTAATGGTTATTATTATTAATTTCAATGGATTTTTATTTATTGAGTTCTGACACAACTCTTTATTCAGCTTCAACTAGTTAGTCATTGAAGTTTGTATTCAGACATAAATGACAAGCTTATTAATCATTTCGAAATTTACTGTTTAAATGTTTATGCGTAATAATAAATCTTGCATTCCTAGTTATTTTAAATCCTCCTATAGCAGGTCATTGTGTTTTTATACGTGAGTTTGGCAATTGTTGTCCTTAGCTTCCTCAAAATAAACTCTTTCAATAAGTAAGTCATATTATTTTATGAAGCAGGATAGTACATGAATATCAGATTCAAAAGGTAATGGTAACACGAGAATCAAACAAATGCAGATTTTGACTTGGATTTTGTTGGAAACTATCATGATATTACTTGAGTTTTGGTTGAGTGATCTTTTCAGTTTATAATATATCAGTGCATGCATATTTGAGGTGTGCCAATCACTATGGCTCCATGTTCAAAAAAGCGAAATTGTACCAACCATTCTGTTGCAAGTATTGATTAATATCTTGGTTACATCGGTGTCGATGGTGTTAACTTATAGGTTACTGTTCAATTATAACCATGTAGTTTTAGCAGAACAATTTTCAGTTTAGGTGTCTTCTCAAACCTAGTTTCATTTTCATAGTAGACACCGTGAGATCACGATACTTTTTACGTAAGCAACACAATAAAAGAGGTTTTTAATTATTAAACTTTCCAAAATTTGAAAACTGCTAAAATGAACTCAAAATCGCCAAAAGTCATGAAAACATTTCATCAAAAGGAATAAATCATGTTTATTTGTTTAACTACTCATTAGTAGCATAAAATTATTTTTTTAATTTCTTCGTGGAATTCAGGGTCAAAATTAAATGTGGGATGAAATATTTTAATGAGAAAATGAAAAAAGAAATCTTAGTTGATAAGAATAATTCCAATCAACAAATTTCGAACAACGGCCAAACAGTTTATTTCGCGACTTCAAAGTTCACACAGTAATCATATTCCTAAAGATTTAAAGTACACAACAAACCGCCTGTTTGTACAAAACTGATGTGTATTTCATAGAGATTATTGTAAATCATACTAAAACAACTGAAACTTATGGAAGCTAAGAACATATTAACACATTTTGCAGAATAATTAAATTAATTTGAATATACATATTTGAATATCACTGTACATTTTCACTGCCTTCAATTCAAGACTTTGTTGATTCGTAATAATAATCATCACGTACTACGTTATTCTTAATTGTTATGATTATTATTGCCATTATACTATGAACATTGACATGTTAGAGTTTGGTTTAATACTATCTTCTCTATAATGCCTTCTTTGACGATGCAAATTTTTATTATTAATCAATATTAGTTACGCATTCTGTAAATATTTGCATTTTGGAATGACGATTTATTATTTACTTACTTACGACTGTTAATCCATATGGAGGTTCATAGGCCGCTCGCCAGCATTCTTCATCAAACTCTGTCCTGGACGATCCTTTACAGTTCTTTTTGAGTAGTCAGTTGCTTAGAAATACTTGTACACTTTTGATGATGGCCTTGACAGTTCACCACGTTTCAACTACGTACAGTAGAACTAACTGTCTTCGCGTTCGTATTGAAACTTCTGAATTTGATGTTGGCTTGCAGATAGTTGTTTTGCGTTTCATGTGTCTTGTTCAACTGTAGGAATGATGTCCTTTCTCTGCCGATATGTGCCCTTATGTGTTCATCTGATCCTCCTTGTTCATCAATAATGCTACTTAGATACGTGAAAGATTCCATTTATTCAAGAGTTTCTCCGTCAATTGTGATTGTGTTGGTATTCGCCGTGTTGTATTTAAGGATGTTGGTTTTTCTCTTGTGTATGTTAAGGACTATTGATGCAGAACAATTTATTATTGTTGTACATAAGCATTTATTATAGTGACTTGGCTTCGAGATAATTTTTCAGGCTTCATTTATCAATCACTCTGATAACAGTTGTTAAATTACTCTCAACGGTGTATGAATTCAGAAGGAAACACGAAGCGCCGAATACAGTTTATTATTGGATAACGCAGATAACAGAAATACAAGCACATCAAGAGAATTTGAGCAGAAAAGGTAATGCACGCAAACAAGTAAATATGGAGACGAATTCAGAGTCGAATCGAATCGGAACAAACCAATTAATAAGTACACACATATATGGGAAAGCGATTGATTCATCAAACGATATTTAAACAACAAATATTTAAGCGATAGAGAGATATGTGAGTAGGCTGTCACATGTGATCAAGCATATATGTTCATACAGATAAGATAGTAATAATAATACAAACTATTAGACAAATTGTTACTGTTCGAATAACACTTAAATAAGTTGTTGAAAGGATTTGACAAAATTTACCGTAAACAAAATTAATTGTAGGAGAGGTGCTGTACATATATAACTATAAGGGTTCTCAACTTCAAGCAGTATTTAAATTCGCTAAAAGTAATGTTGAAATGAGTCTTACGATATTCATTTTAACCATATAAATTTATAAATTGACGTTTTAGATGAACGGAGACACCGGAATTAATGATTAACAAGATATTCTAATTCTTTAAGTTATTTAACAATCTTGTAACTAAATGTGTGGTGTTTTGAAGATTTTTGAATTTTAATGAAGTCATGAATCGATCTAATTTGGAATACCGGTGAAAAACTGGAAGCACTGGATGGCTATTTAGTTATAGTACGGAACTCTTCATGGTGCTTATCTACGTCTACCAAGCAAGAATCGAACCCAAGACCATGTAGTATAGGTTGATATATTAAGCTCATATACTTTATTCTAGACAATTCACCTGTCCATTATGAGACATGTTTTCACCTCGTCAATTATTCACTTACTAACGCCGACTCTTTTCTATATGAGCGTATTCGTGTGTGTACACTTCTTATACTATTTATCACATGTCTGTCATTTATTCTCGTCTGACTATAAATATTAATTAACGCTTGATTAAAACAAGTTGGCTTAGCCGCCATTTGTCAATAAAACTATAGCGGCCTCTTCTCTTTGCCTTCTGATTTTATGCACCATTAAGATTTGTATTATAACGATTATCGAGATGAACGATAAAACACATCACAGCACTATAACCGGTTTGACAAGTGAATGTTTAACATTTAAAACATTGAAACAGCTTTCAACTTATTTCTTTACGTTTTTTCTGGGTATCGTATGTAATCAAACATTAGACAGGGTGCTTCTTACAAGTTTTTATGTAAACATTAATAATGCTTCCTGTTAAATCTATACAACTAATTCTTAAAACATCTTCCGTTGCATTGAAGTGATTATTTTTTTTCTTCAGCTATCTTCAACTCCTTCGGTTTGTGTTATTTATATCTTTTTCCCTGTAAACATTTAGGTCTATCCTATTCAATATAAAAGTTGAACTCTTACCCTATTGGTAAATATATTTAACAAGTTATTTAAGGAAATGTTATAGTATTGAATTGATTCATTTTTCATTTTGTAGATCTACTTCCTTATTATTATTATTATTATTATTGTTAGTAGTAGTAGTAGTGGTAGTAGTAGTAGTAGTATGTTTGACCTAAGATATAAAATCTAAATACAAAACAACATAATATAACAGTAGTAATTTGAAAATTGATTGAATTTTTCATTATTTTCTTCCATTTTTTGTTCGGTGAAAATACCTTGTTTCTGAAATATTTGAACTTAATAAAAATGTACATAGTGAAGTATATCAAAGCATAGATATGTTGTATTCAATAGTGATGTTATATAATCTAATGAAATAGTTATTTACCCTGAAGAAGTGAGTTACATTAGGTTACGGGCGTAGGAGACGCAGCATGCATCGGTGGCGTGAGATTCTCAAGTCCTAGCTAAAGAAACCTGTTGTCATATTTGTCACAGTGTTCGGAAGTCAGAGGTTCCTACATGTAGTTTAGAGAGTCGTTTCAAGGACCGGAAGTAACGTTCCGTGTACTCGAATCTTTTGCATTAGCGGCGCGAGGTGATAAAGGGACGTATGAAGGTTTAGTGGGGGAGATAAGAAAGTTACTAGGTGTAGGAAGGATTTGAAAGTGACCAACTTGGTCTCATAAGCTGTTATGGGTATGAAGACTGGTATCACTTCCCGGCTACCCACACTGTGGAAGGGTATGTCCTGAGGAACATGAAAAGGAAGCTGTCTTAGTGTTAGCTTAGCTACCTGAGAGCATGACCTCAGAGTGCTTGAGGCCGGTCACACATGACCTTTCCGTGTGGGGTTTTTGACGTGTTAGCTCCTTTCTTCAAACGGCCTTACCACTGGAGACGGAAGCCCATGAGGTAAGGTGAGGTTGACCTTTTTTAACCCCTTCCTTCCTTGTGAGAAGACGGTATTGCTGCAGATACTGGTTGCCTTAGGGAAACACCTTACTACTGTCACACCGCTCTACAGTCAATAGTAGACTTCGCCCTCAGATCATGAGTTTAGTCTTAACGTTCTCCAATCGACCTGCCTGGCATGGTAGAACCTACATAAACACAGATTTCAGCCAATTTAGCTCCGTTGGATCATTACGATAGGCAAGCCCGACCACCACGTCAAGGTAGCAGCTACGGTATATATATATATATATATATAACTTTTGTCATTCCATGTCTTTACGTCATTCATCTTAATTATTTTACATTATAGCATACCTCAATGTTACCTTTCAATACATATATGTTTGTAAGTGATTGGTACAAAACCACGAAACACATAATGAATTTATATTATTCTGCATCAATTGTTGTTGTCGCTTTATCTAAATTACTTAAAGACTTTTCAGCACTGTGAGCTCATGAACCACACTAGACTCAACTATCAAGCTTCGTTATACACGGTAACTTAAGGACATTAAAAAGCATCATACTGGAACGAAACAGTTGTTCAGTTACATTTAAAAACTTCAGACTTATCAATCATCATCATTAGTAAAACCGACATCATTATTACAAACATCAATTAACAAATCTAAATCATAGTTATCTATTTAGTTTCTTTTCTGATTATAACAGTATTTCTAATGACACCAATAGTAAGACAAAGAGAGATAGATAGATAGATAGATAGACGGATAGACAGAGAGAAATAAAGATTATCAGCCATAATAATAATAATGATTGGAAAGGAAAACAAAAGTATGCACAGCATATACGTACAACTTATGTAACAAGATTAACTAATTGATATTAACATAAGTAATCAAATTGCATGTTACAATTAAAACAACATACCATCTATAAAAAGAAAAGATACCTCTGTTCCCATCCAGTTAACTTCAAATAATAATAATGATAATACTTAAAACAACATGTAAAGATAATTTGCAGAAAGGATTAATGTTAATAAAAACAAATTGAGTAGAAATGCTTTGCACAGATACATAATTGTTAGTTGTTGTTGTTGTGGTGATTGTGATGGTGGTGATGGTTGTGGTGGAGTTCTTATTAGTAGTATTTAATGCCTAAATGATATTAAGTAATGTTACATATAGTAAAACGTACATATATAAGTTTCTATTTACTTTCAATGCATAATTATTAGTTATGTAAACAAAAGTTTAGAAACAAAAAAAAAGATTAATGAATACCAACAAGAAAACTTGTAATGTCAAAGAGAAAAAGGTGGTTTGTTTGTTTGTTTCCTCTTTTCACTAATCAATAAAACTTTTTTTTAAGTTGTCATTTAACGCCATGGTTCATATAATCGTATATCACCTTCTAATTGGGCAATTTGTAAATCTTTTTCGGCTAATTGTTTACGAAGACGTTGAATTTCTCTTCTTTGTTCAATAAATGCTTCACGTAACTAAGAATGAAAATCAATGAATGGATGGATACACAAAAGGAATGAATTATAATATTTAAAAAGATTTAGCAGAATTTGTTATGGAGAGCATAAACCAGCTTCCAGCTGAAGAGGAAATTAGGAAATGACGTTGAAATTGGATAGAACATACATTAAGGAAATCACTAAAGTGCCCTACAAGACAATCCCTAACCTGGAATCCGGAAAATAATCAGAAAAGAGGAAGGTCAAAGAACACATTACGCTGAGAAATAGAAGCAGATATGAAAAGGATGAATGTTAACTGGAAAGAATTGGAAAGGAAGGCCCAGGATAGAGTAACCCCATGAGGGGTAACAGGCGTAAATAAGTAAGTAAGGATTTGTTATTGAATCATAATGTTGAAATCGTTGAAATTAGTAGTAAACAAATTAGTAAGTCTATATAAGTAGGTCAGAAAAGATATTGTAAGAGGTTAATGATGAAAAAATTAATTCATCATAGAATCTATACTTTAAACCATGTTTTATTATTATTTTCTATTGATGTCGCTTTAAATTATGTAGCTTCAAATTTTGGTGTATGTGATATTGAGTCATTTAGACTAGCAGTAACTTTGCGACTTGATCGGTAGAACTTAATGCATGTTCACAAACCGAATCTGTATATCCAAAAGAATTTTGTAAAACCACTTTCGTTACCTTGGTCATCTTTATAGCGGAGTCTGTAGTAGAACTTAGGTGAACAATTATCGTATTCCTTTTTTGTATTTTACTTATTCTCCACATTCGTCTCTTGATTCTTACATAACTACTGTATTACTGAATATTCATCAAAATATTCTGTTAGTTCTTTCTTCTCCTTTTATATATTATGCAACGTAGCAACAGCTTGATTTTCGAATAATTACTTTGATTATTATTAATCTTCTTTCTTCCAACTAATAATCGGCGCCATTATATAATCATTACGTAACGTATCTACTTGATGAGTGTTATTCAATTATTGTAAATCATATATATTAATTATCAAAAGGGGTTTTGTGGAGATTTCGTATTTTTCATAGTTGAAAGTGTGGGTCAATTGGAGCTAGACCACCATGGTAAACCTGGAAACACTGAACGGCACTGCTGAAGAGTCCCATAATAGGACGAAACTGCCGTCCAGTGTTTCCAGGTTTTCCATGGTGGTCTAGCTTCAATTGGCTCATGCTTTTAACTAATCATATATATATATATTAGTGTAGAGCCATGATGAAAAACTAATTGGAAAGAAATTTCTTCGCTCGATTCATTCCTTTCAACGAGGACTAATGATTAAGAAAACATGATATTGGCTTTCAGGGATTGATCAGCTTAGTAATCCCTAATATTTTAGGGATGTTTTACTATCAGTCATTCAATCGATCTATTTAGTTCTTAAATATAGAGGACAATGGAATTTTTAAATCTATCTGCAATATCCAAAAATCTTACAAAATAATATTTTTCCCAATTATCTCTTTCAATATAGAGCTCACTATAAAACCATTAACTGATTGGCTTCATACAATGAAACAAATAACCAATCCATTTTGTTTGATCATGTAAAACCCACATATGATTAGTTATAAAAGCAAGAGAACTTTTTGATGGATTTTTTGTTCTCTGAGCTGGATGATTTGGTCGTAGAGCTTTCATCGTCATTCTGAACGACATTATCAGCACAAACTTCGGGTTGAAGTGAACTTTATTCAATAGTAAGTAATTGAAGGTAATCATTGTCCTATTTTCTATGATTAATAACTAACTCTGTGTTTCTTCTCATTTTCCAGCTACCTTATATATCTTTATATGTTATTGTTAGTTGTCAGCTGTACTACTTTTAATCAAAAGACGTCTACATTTGTGTTAGACACCAGTCTAATGTAATGAAAACTAGTACATTAAAGTAGCTAAAATAAAATATCCAAATTTTAACATAATTTATACCTTTTGATAATCCGTAGGTAAATGGCTTAAAAGTTCAGACTTTTTCGGTGCACCAGTTACCTATAGAATAATAAAAAAAAATAAGTTGACCAAATAAATTACATTGTAAGTGTTATCCACACTTTTTATTTGCGTAATAATTCACTTATATATATGTGTGTGGTGAACTGAATATAGGTATTAGAATGCTGTTATCAAATTAAATATTCCATAATTGTTAAATTATGAAATTCCTCTCTACTGATACTTATACTAGTGGTAATGATAATGTCGCTAGCAGTGGCATGAACTTATGGAAATGATCAATTGTATCATTGGTGTACAAACTTTCGTTCTAGTATAGGACTCTAAAGTGGTGCACTTCCACGATCCCTCACACAAGACTCAAAACCAGGATCTTCACTCTTGCGAGCGAACGCTTAACCTTTAGACCAACGAGCAGGCATCAAACTATGATCATCTGCAACGTTTCATCCATTGTCTGAGGTTGATAACTGTCTCCACCTGGCACGAATTTGACTGTACTGGTCAAGGCTTCTCACTAGAACTCCAGGGAACCCATCTTGAATCTATTCAGTAGTGAGCAAATGATTGTTATCAATATGGGGGATTTGTGGAGATTGTAGTACTTTCACTGTTGAATTCACTAGTCAATCTAAACGATATATTAACACCGTTGTATGCTGGCTCAGTGATCTAGAGTTTTAGAATTTGCGCACGAGACTAAAAGTCCTATATTCGAGTACTACATGGGGTATCGCGGGTGCATATGCTGATAAGTTCTACACTAGAACGAAACGACCATCCAATGCTTCCAGGTCTCACACGCGGACGCTTAACCTCTAAACCGCTTGAGCCAACACACAACAATGTTAATATACAGTTTAGATCGGCTCAACTATTGAAGTTACTACAATCTTCACAAACCTTCATTCAGTTAAATATTAATTGGTTTTATTTCATTTTTAATTAACTATTCATTAGCATTACTAAATATCACAAATTGACTTTTATATAAGTCATTATAATTAGAAGGAAATAGAAAAACCCATGTATTTGCACTAATTCAATGCTGATATCATGAAGAAAAATAATGATAAATCATAATTTATTCAACAGACTTATAAACAGAAGCGGTTTTTGTAGATTATATAATAATTTTAATAGTTGAAATCATGCGTCAATTGGATCTAGACCATCATGGAAAACCTGGAAGCACTGAACAACCTTTTCTTTATATTGTGGGACATTAACACCCTTGGGTGTCAAACAGCTCAGTAGTCTGGAGGTTAAGTGCTCGTGCGCGAGACTGATTGTTCCTGGGTTTGAATCTCGTGAGGCGGGATCGGGGATGCGGACTACTGAGGCGTCCCATAACAGGACGAAAAGACCATCCAGTGTTTCCAGGTTTTTCATGGTGATCTAGCTTCAATTAACACACGATCTCAACTATTAAGATTTATAATCAATTTATTTTAATTGTTTAACTAAAAGATAATTTGTTTATATCACAGTTTTATATTTTAGAAGTTTAACTTACATTGCCAATATCTGTTTGTTTATTTGAATCATTAGTTAATGGTTCAATCCTCCTAGTGAATGATCCAATAATTGGCTTAAAATTATAAAAGAAAATTAAAAATTATTAATTCGTTATAAACAAACTATTTTTTATCGTAATAATCGTTAAAATGTATTCTGTTATTGAATTATGGAATAAAAATAGTCACTATTCAATATGATTAAGAGAAATAATTACCAATTCATCTGTTTTATGATTGAAATCATGAGACAATTGAATAGACCACCAAGAAAAACCTGGAAGCATTTAATGGCCGTTTCATTCTATTATGGGACTCCTCAACAGTGAGCATCCACCATCCCGCCTCGCGAGATTCGAACCCAAGACCTACCAATTTTGTACGCGAGCGCTAAACCTCTAGACCACTAAGCTGATTGGCATTCAATGGTGTATATGTCCCTCAATAGGACGAAACTGCCGTCCAGTACATCCAGGTTTTCCATGATGGTCTAGCGTCAATCATGATTTCAACTATAAAATTATTAAAATCTCCACAAAACCCATTTCTGATAATACATCTGTTTGTTATAGAAGACTGATAATATAATGAATGCCAAAACTAATCTATGATAAATGGATACATTCTAGTAGAAAACTATATTTCTTTTTAAATGAGAAACTGTAATAGATTGAGGTACTTTATTACATCCATTGTATTGTTTTATATGTAAATGTACAAAAATTGTGAATTGGATAGATTCATGCATATCAGTTTCTTTCCACTTTTTTTTTCCTTAAACGAAAACAAACCAAATTCCTATGCCATTTTCTTCCTAGTTGTAAATTTGAATAGAATAGGAATAATGAATGTGGTAGTATAATAAGAATTCAAGTGTTTATTTTTTTCTCTGTTTTAGAAATAATAAAAGTCATTAAAATTACAGTACAAGTATACATAATTCGTTCTTTTGTATTGGTTATTTGAATCTTCCCATTGATGTTTAGGATTGCGATTGATCAGTCTCTTATTAGCATATATATATATCCTGTACGGATTGCCTCGATATTGCCTTAATTCACAAGCATTATAACCAGAGATGGATGGTGGTTGAAGTGGGATTCAAGATTCATCTTTTGTATTATTTGGGACTAATCGGCAGGATGTACATGCATCTCAGAGTTGATGTTTACTCCAGGAATTTATGCAGGAAAACATTCAAGTTTAGAATAACAAAGTAATAATTGTCAAAGAATTATAAGTTATTCAAATGGTCATTTATTTATAGGTCAAGTGTATGAATATTCTAGAAGACAAGACTGAGAAGAGTATAAAAATAGGATTTTCCACAATTCTAGCTCAAGTAATATCTAAAATAATTAAATAAATGAATTAAGTAAAAATAAGAAGCAAGAAATAACAAGTTGCAAACAAGATTGGGACTTCAATAAAACTTTATAGTTTCGAGGTTGTCATGTTACTGACTGCTAGTATCATGTCTACTGTAGAGCAAATGATGAACAATTGCATTATTGTAAACGTATTACCTCTCTAGTCACAATTTTTGTTCAGTAAGTTTGCAAGTGCGGATTCAGACTCGTTTTCGTTATTACATTGTACATCCTTCGACAAGCACAGGTAAACAGGTAGACACAATTGTAGATAACATAAAAATGTAATTCACATGAAGGCTTGTCGCTTTTACAATAATGTTAAGTAACATTTCTTAAACTTTAATGACAGCACGTTCCGCGGGAAACCCGATGAAATTTAGTGTACATTGATATCTTGTTTTTCTTAGCATTAGATCACGAAATGTCAAGACGCTCAATTAATTACAACTTTAAAATAATATCATTTCTAAAGTCGCTAAACTCTACTAGACACAGACGTAAGTTGAGATTTGTTAATTCTCTCAAAGCCACTGATAAGTGGTCATGAGATTACTGCGTAGTCAAAAGTACTGAATAATCGTCAGAGAATTAAATCATTACTAGACCTGAAAGTTTAAAAGTTAACAGTATTTATTAGTGTAGATTTATGACATGAGACAAATATTCTTACCAATTTTCTGGTATCGACCTTCATCTTTTACACACTAGGCAAAAGATATGAATTATTATTCTCCGAATTCGATTTTGAGAGGCTGAGTAGTGTATAATCAGCTGTTACACGATGGATTCAAAATCGAATACATGAATCCCTAAGTAGCAAGGCAGTTACATCAATTACTATTAATATATGTCAATTCAGGTATACCGATTGAATAACTACATATTCAATTTGGTTTAATGTTAAAGACCTAGCAGTCTCGCGTCAAAGCGCTTAACCCCAAGATCACTTAGCCGGCATCCGTTGGTGTTAATATCTTACTTCGACCAATTCACGAAGTTGAGCAACCGTTCACCAGTTGTCTTCAGTGAGTTGAAATCTTACAAAGGACCTGGTTAAACTTCTGGGTTCGAATCTCGCGAGGAGTTCCACAACAGAACGAATCAGCCGTCCAGTTTTTCCATGGTTATCTAGCTTCAACTGACTAATGATTTCAACTATGAAAATACTGAAATCTCCACAAAACCCCTTCTAATATACAAACATTAAACATTAAAATGTATACTTATTGTTTTAGTTAATAGATATATAAATCTATTCTAATGGATTGTTTCTATAAAAGCTTTCATAAAAATGAAATAACAACTTTGTAAATAATTAATTTGTATTATAGTTCATTTGTTTACTGTAAACAATTCCATTTGGTTAGAAATACTTTCATCGACATTTAGAAGTTGAATTTTACATGGTTTCAAAAGGGTAAAAAAAGGTAAACAACAGTTGGTGTTTATTTATTTATTTTGCAATGAATTTAACATTTTTTTCATGATAATAGAATATAATAACAGCTAACAGAAAGAAGGAAGAAAGGAATTTCATGTTGAATATTTGGCTTTTAATATCAGAAAGGTTTATTGTGGATATTATAGTAATTTTCATAGTTGAAATCATGAGTCAATTGAAACTAGACCACCATGGAAAATCTGAAAGTACTAAATAGCCTTTTCGTTTTATTGTGGGACTCCTTCAAGAGATATTTCCTGGAGTTCCAGTGGGAAGCAGTGACCAGTAGAGTTCAACTACGTCTGTTGTGAGATATAAACTCACTGAAGACAAATGATGAACAGTCGCTCAAAATTCGTGGATTGGTTGAAGTTAGACATTAACACCGTTGGATACCAGCCGGTTCAGTGGTCTATCGGTTAAGTACTCTGGCGCGAGACTAATAGTTCCTGGATTCGGATCTCGCCAGGCGGGGTTGTACGTGTACACTACTGAGGAGTCCCACAATAGAGTGAAACGGCCGTTTAGTTCTTCCAGATTTTCCGTGATGGTCTAGCTTCAGTTGACTCATGATCTCAACTATTAAAATTATTTAACTTTTGTTAACCAGGATAAAACTAGGACTAAAACAGTCATCAAGTGCTTCTAGTTTTTCAATGATTGTTTAACAGTGACTAGATCATGACCTTAAGTAAACATTTAATTTAAAAGTCATTCCAAATAATAATTAATAACCATTAAGAAACTATAATAAATTAAAGAACAATGGATATTTGTGTTTTCTTATTCAAATATTATTTTAATAGGTTTCGTTGACCTTACATAATATGAATTTCCATTTTTTCTAGTGTCGGGGTGATCCGAAAAACTTCTAGCAATAGACAAGAAAGGCTCAATAAACACTAAGAAACATTTTATCCAATCAGCGTTTGACTAGAAGTTTGGCCAGAAACATCACGAAAGCGAAAAGTCATATGTAGAGTTTCTGATTGGCTGATTACTATACTACTACTATATTTAGCAGCATTTCAGAATTTTCGGGAAAACCCAAGGACGTCTAAAATACTATAAAAACCCTATATTTTCTGTACATGAATGAACTTTTGGAGTAAAGTGCTTCTCTCATATTTTTGCGCCTTTCTCTCGTGTTCACGTTGCCGTGTATATTTAGTTTGGGGGTTGCGAGAATAGCTTGGGAACCGAGTATAGCGTTCAATTAGCAAGATTTATCATCTAGGTTTTATGACAAATATGATAGATTCAAGTAAACAAAACGAAATTGCCAATTACTAGTCAATTATTTTCCTTCAGGTTTAATAAATGTAATGAATAGAAGTTAAAATAAATCACTCAGACATTTATTCTCTTTGAACTTTTATTACCTCTTGACTATCAAATTTAAAAAGTCACTGATATCTGTTTTTAGGCTTATCAAATCTTTGGATTTACCACCGTGAAATAAATTAAATAATGTGTGGTGTCCTAAAATTTCGTAACATAATTATTATTTGCGAGGACAGCCCCGGGTGAGCTCAAGGAAGCTCTTAGAAACTCAGAAACAGCAAGAAACATTGAATTCAATCATCTTTTTGGAAGAACATTCCAGAATCTTGACGTGTCGCTTACTGATTGGACAAATTTTAAAAACTACTGCACGTGGATTAGATGACTATGCTTATGATTTTGTTTTTACTAAAAACTATAACTGAGAGCCTTGTAAAATGTTTGACACTATTTAGAATAACATTTCTTCTCACTCGTTTTTTTCTCACTTTCGACTTCGATGGTGTTAAAGTTCTAATGCTCAAGTGGTACGCGTTATGACAAGAATCTAAGCTCTAGATATAACTCTATTAATATTAAATTAAATGATTATTTAAGTAGTGAAGCTATATGGAGCTATCCCGAAGAAAGCACTAGGAATAATCTTTAAACTTACTTGGCACACAGAAAGCAAGATGTTTAGAAGGGGATTTTATTCTTAAACATTTCATTTTATCCTTACAGTACTACTTTAGTAAAATATATCAAGCATTGAACAGTTTGAACAACACTAGAGTGAGTCATCTACACTGAAAAAAGTGTTTAATATTAAATGTATTGAGTATTATGTATCTTGTAAAATGATGAGTTATATTCAACAATTTGCTTCTTAAGAAAATACAGCGCTGTAATCAAGCAAAATGTTTATACCATGTCACAGGTCAGTGATCTAGAGGCTAAGCGTTCGCTCATGAGGCCGAAGGTCCTGGGTTCGAGCCCTGAATGGAGGATCGTGGATGCGTACTGCTGAGGAGCCCCACACTAGAACGAAATGGCCGTTCAGCACTTCTAGGTTTTCAATGTTAGTGTAGCTTAGATTGACTCATAAATTCAACTTTGAAAATACACATAAGTGTTCTCGATTGAACGACTTAAATTAATCTGCCAATACTTATTAAAATCATTTATAATTAATTGGTCACTGAGTTGCTATGTGACCACTAGTCTAGGTGACTCACCATCATGTGCACAATGTTGAGACAAGAGGTGATTGATGAATATATCTGGATGAAATATCATCAAATCCACCATGGAGTACCAGTTCCTCCAAAAATACAAGCATATCTTAGTGGCAAGTATCAAATGTCACGTAACCTATGTTTAAGGTTTCTTGTCAACCTAATATAACAAACAATCAAATATAAGGTATTTCTTTCCAAGTAATAATGCTATCATGACCGATACTCCTTGTTAAATTATCATAGCAAAGGTTTTAAAGCACAATTTACAATCCTTACTGAAACTTTAACTGTTATATCCCGCGGAGAATTATGAATGGTAACTCTGAGGACTATTTATGGGCCAATATGATATGTACATTTCCTATTGTATAATTGATAAGTAACTTAACTATTCATATTTGCGTCCCTCTTATCATAAGCTTTATTTTGACCAATGAACTATTATTATACGATTTACCATTCTTGAGTTATACCCAGTCTATTGATAACTGTTCCCCCTATTCACAGCCTCATTTGGCCAAATCTTGTACAAATGTTATTTCCTATTTTATAGTACGATGTGGTCTGTTTGTTTTGTATATAAACCCAGTATGTTTGTGAATTTATGATTCATATTGCAGAGGCTATTATTGATGTTCTGAACTTAACTGGTTGGGCTAGGCAGAAAGCAGGACTGATAAGTACTCAAGACTGCTCATAAAGTTTTGTATATCACTGGGCGATCAATAAATTCACTGCGTCTCTAATTGGCAGCCTTATAACGTTCATATATTAAAGGGGGCACGCATTCATTCGATATAAATATTAACCATAAACTTTCCAAATAGATCTATTTTAAGATAAGGTGGTGGTTGAAGGTGGTCAACCAGAAACTCTGGACCCGGGTTTCGTGCTACTTGGCACTCGTCAGCAAGGTGTACCTGTAATCTTGAGGGAACTGGTGCTCCCTGCTCAGCTTCACAGTCAGAGACGTTAGCACTGAGCTATCCGGGCCGCGAACGACCTCCTCTAGGACTGAGATGTAATCACAATTGATTGATCACGGGGTGGTTATCAATGTCATGCGTGTCAAGTCCTTCTTAGTGCTGATCGAATGCTATCAATCGGGTCCAGGATTTCCTGTTAACCATCTCCAATCACAATCTTATCTCAACATAGTGCACTCAGTGCCGAGCTACCTAGACTAGTGGCCACATTGCAACTTGATCGATAGCATTCGATCAGCACCAGCCGATGATCAATCAATTGAGATCTATTTTAAACATTCCTATAGTTGAGATAAATGATTATTTCATAGCGAATACATGGAATTCATCATCGTAGCTTAATACATGCCAATAATTGTGGATTCTTTTTCTTAATAAATTCTTCTATAAATCCATTCAAATCAATCAACTAATCCTTCTTATTACTAATTATTATCATACAAACATTTAGTCACATAATTATTCTCTCCAATTCATCTTATAATGATTCAAATCCACATACAATGTTAGTATGTTTTACAATGTGGATAACATACTACTGTTATTTCTTATTTTCACTATAGAAACAAAAAAAAGCAGCAAAAACGACCACCACAACACCATGATTTGTAACTTTATAATGGATAATACATAGATTTATGTCATTAAACAATTGTGTTACTAATTACTGTTATCGATTATTTTCACAAACATGTGGGACAAAATATTTATTTTTTTTTAAATTTTTCAGATGAACCGATTGTGTAGATACAACACAAAACCAGTAAATACATCTTTTTCGTAAAGTGTTTCCATGGTGATAACACAAGAATAAAAGCATAATAGTATCGTTATAAACTATTTTAGTTCCATGATATTATGATTTATGGATACATTAAAAAACAAAAATAAAGAAACAGGATCATAACTGAACTATACCAACAAGAGACGGATCAATTTCAGTCCTAAATAACAATTGGAAGATACATGTAAATAACACTAAGTGAATTGAACTATATAGTTGTAAATTTTTAAATATATTAAATGACTATCATCATGTATTTGAACTAGTTTTAATAAATAACATAACATATGGTAATCAGTAGGGGTTTTGTGGAGATTTCAGTATTTTCATAGTTGAAATCATGAGTCAATTGAAGCTAGACCACTAAGAAAAATCTGGAAGCATTGGACGGCTGTTTCAACCTATTGTGGGAATCCTTAGCAGTGTGTATCCACGATCTCGCCTCGCGAGATTCGAACCCAGGATCTACCAGTCTACGATAACTTAGAGTTAAGTAATGTTAATATTATTTAACTTACTTTATTACGTGCAATTCCATGTGGTGGAACAGGAGGAGCTGTTGTATTTTGTGAATTTGAAGCAACAGCTGCATTGAATTTTGCTTGAATAGGTGTATACTTTTGTGAATTACCATAATTGGCTGTTCTAAGTTGTGGTGCACTTGGTGTACGTTGACTACTACCATATTGTCTAAGAATGCCAGTTCGTGCAAATTGATTGTTATCATTAGTTGAATTTACTTTACGTTGTTTTGATAATTGTGATTGTTGATTAGTTTCTTTTTGAATGGAATGATTTCCTGTTGTTCCATTATTAAGACCAAGAGTAAATATATCTGTAGTTGATGTGGCAGCATTTGATTGTGTCATAGCTTCAACTTGACGTATAATTTCTCTAACTGACGGTAGAATGTGAGCTTCATTATCCTCCTTTATTTTTATAATGAGTTAATGAAATGAAAGAAAGTTGTAAATATACTGTCGATATATATTCAATGTAAATAGCTGTCATGCTGGTTCTGTTTGTTTTTTTAAAATCGGATATTTGACAAAAAGCTAACTAACCTAGTTAAGTTTCATTTCTAATTTAGGTATCTAAAATTATTGAGGTAAAGGTGTAAATGAAGTAACTTTATCACAGAAAATATCAGTCTGATGACATTTCTATTATAAACTACAACTTATGGACGACCTCTGAGCGACGTTAACGTGACCCTGAGGACGTCCACCTATCAACTAGGACTAAATGAGGGTTATAGACCAGTTTGATGTATTAGAATTATGATTCACAGTTGACAGTTAGAATTAGGAATTAGACTTGAAGTTTTCATCACGAACTGACATCAGCTAAAATGTCAAAACACTATTTAGCCAAATGGATGAATGAATTTATAAGGCTGAACAATGATAAAGAATATCACTATAAATAGGTATTGACTGAGGCTATAGGCCTTTAATACAAAAATTTGACTTGAAGAAATCTAACAATGAAAGTTCCTAATAATGATCAGAAAGAACTAGAAGTATAGCAAGTAACTTTCCACTTGTTGTGGTTTATTTGATGATATTAAAAACAGATATTATTTGTTGAAAGCATGAGTCAATTGAAGCTAGATCACCATGGAAAACCTGAAAGCACTGGACGACCGTTTCGCCCTATTGTGGGACTCCTCAGCAGTGTGCATCCACGATCTCGCCTCGCGAGATTCAAACCCAGGACCTATCAGTCTCGCGCCAGAGCACTTAACCAACCACAAAACCCCTTCAGATATTATTTGGTTAAATGTGTGTGAAAAAAGTGTAAGATACTTCTCTACTTGAAAAATGATCACATAACTGAAATAAATGAAACGATAGTTACATGCGAAATAGCCACGTAACAAATTTGATGAACATACTGAAGATTTGTCATTCTACCGAAGGTAAACGAAAGGACAGTACATATATACATATATATAGGATTTTTATTTGTGGGATTATTGATAGGTTATTTATAAGCAACTAAATAATTAAATTCATTTAGTATTGTTTCTTTGAATCTTCCCATCGATGTGTTAGCACTGCAACTGGTCAGTCTCTAATTGGCATATGTGCATGCTGTGAAAATTGCCTCGATTTAGCTTTCATTCACAAGCATGGTAAGCAAAGATGGATAGTGGTTAGCAGTGGAATCCAGAACGCGCGTTTCATCCTATTTGGGACTCGTCAGCTGGATGTGCCTGCATCTCAGAGTTGATATTCACTCTGGGACACGATCTAAGTACATTCGCTTCAAACGTCATCGCGTTATCCACTCGGCCACTGAGTCCTGATAGCCACTTGCTTGTGTGATGTGGTGAAGTTCAGTAAATGCTGGAAAACATGACAACCCTATAGTTCAGTCTGGTTGTATCAATTACCAAATGCGGTTACATAAAATATAATTACTGAATCTAATTTGTATTACGTAAATGACTGTTCAGTATCATTCTGGTTATCAAGAATTTTAGAAAATAAGTTGTAAAACTACAGTAACCTTAAAAAATAAAACGTTTTCTGAATATTAGAAGATTACCTCAGGTGCATCAGAAGAAAATGAATTCACATTGTTATGTTCAACTCTAGAAGGTGAAGAACCACGTCGTTGTATATTTGTAACATTTAAATTAATTTTTTGTGATGTTGCTGTATATGAATTTTTCTCTCCTCCAGCACCTGGAATTAAATTATTTTCAGAAGCTCGAAAACATGTTACAGGACTGATGGTCGGACTTGGACCTGGACTAGGCTGTGCACTTCTACTTCGAGCAGGGATTGTCACTGGACCAGGGCGACTACCTGATGTATATATCTATAAAAGTGAAAATTGTTCACAGATTATTTTATTGATAAGAAAGAGATGTAAAATAAGAGATATGTTCATATATAGACCTTTAAAGTTCTAACATTTCATTTATAATAACCAACGATAACCAATCTTATCTTTTTGCAATACTTTGTTAAGATTTTGTCTAATTAAAAACTGGAGCATATATTATACTCTATGAAGTTCTCTAAAGTATAGTCAATATATGTACTGTGGACATGTACCGTAGTAACTATGGTTCATAAATCAATAAAATCAATCATACTGATGTGTTATTTCTTCTTATTCCATGTGAATACTATCGATTTTATGGAGTAGACAAAAGTGAATGTAGTGTTGAATTTCTTAAAACTATTTTTTTTTTCAACTTGGGATCTGATAAGGCGCAGAAAAAGACTAAACTTGGTTGAAATAGTGAACTGAAGCGGAATACAAGAAAGCTCTGATAGGGATAGAAATAGTTTAGAAAAAACAAATGAAGATTTCTTTTAAATTTTATTACTTTCAATAAAATATTTTTGGTAACAGGGATCATAAAATTATGGCATACGGTCATATGGATAATGATATGGTCATATAGATATGAACCTTGGAAGGCATCACCAATTACCTAGTGATGTAAGTTATTATTTAATTGAGTGAATTTTAAAGGATAATTGATTTTGGAAACCCTTTTTGTCGTCAACTTAACATGTTGATGAACTACTAGAAGTTTCTGAAACATGAAAATGAAACATAAAATAAGCTTAATATTATTTCTATACCTATTAACAACTCTTAGATGGTGTTTCTGTAGTTGGAAAGAAAAATTGTCATTAATGGTGTTTAAATATATCTCGGCCTGTAGCTCCTCCGGGGGCTACTGCAGGTCCCAAGCCCAGATAGAGGAGGACGGTTAGACATGGGGTTAGCGACCCTATCCCGTAGAAAACCGACTCGCTAACAAATGCTAACCAGAAAAAATTATTCAAATCACTAAAACTCTGCCCTGAGAGTTGAAGGAATAATTGTGACACCTCATGATGAAAGCCAAGTTCCTTTGGAAGTCATGAGGCCAAATGAACCTTCTAAGAACCAATGCAACAATTTTTATAGGTACATGGAACGTCCGGACAATGTGGAAAACCGGAAGAGTCTTCCAAACGTTTACAGAAGTATTAGTTATCAGTCATCTCAACATTTAATCATCGTTAGTAAATTGACTAAAGTGAAAAGCATGGACCATTGAATATCAACTGAATGACAAAATATGTTATTATTGCATTTGAGATCTGAAATTCATGAATTGACATTTTAAAGTCAGAAACTCAAATCAATTGTCTCCAAACCAACATCAAATTCAGAATCATCAACACGAACGTCAAAACAGTTAGTGACATTGTGCGGAGATGAAACTACTACAATCATCATCGAAAATGTACAAGTATTTGTAAACAAATTGTCTACACAAGATACTGAATATATGTTGACCGGATACCATCATAAACAACCTAATGTGAGAGAGAAGAAACCAGCTTTCATCTGAAGAGGAAACTAGGAGAAGATTCTGGAAGTGACATACATTGAGGAAATCATCAAACTGCATCATAAAGCAAGCACTAACTTAGAATCGGGTATGAAAATGGAAATGTAGAAAACCAAGGAACACACTGCATCGGAAACTGGAAGCGGACATGGAAAGGATGAATAGCACCTGGAAACAACTGTAAGGGTGGAGAACATAATGGGATGAAGAATTCTAGTGAGTGGCCTATGCTACTTCACAAGGGATAACAGACGTAAATCAGTGAGTAGGAATCTAGGTTTCATCTTTTGATATTTAGTAACTCAATGAGGTACATCGTTCAGGGTTGACGATCGTACTCATTGACAATTTGTGTATTATTACCATAGATCCGTTTTGATTACTGTATACAAATTCCTTCGATCTTTTTAAATCTAAATTATATCACAATTCGACGCGGTCTCCTTGAATATCTGAGCTATCCGTTCCTGTCATCTAGATATTTCAACAAGTTATCTGTTTCCTTATTTGTTTTAACAGAACATTATGTCAATTAATTGCATAACCTATTCAGGAGCGTTTGTGAAAAGTGTACAACGAAAAGTTGTATAAGTTACAAAAGTCCAAATCAGAGATATCATGTTTGCTGGCAGACAATATGCAGCGAAAATAATGTACATTATTTAGATGTCGATTGACTAGACTGCTTACATCTAATTGACGATCACCCAACATTTATCATCAGGATCGACGAAGAAGTAAGAAACGGAAACTTGTTGAAATACTTTGTGCTAAGAATTCCATATTGTACCACAAATATAACATTGAATAAAGCTAATAAATGAATAACATCATCTACTACACTGCTCCTTTCAATATTTTTTCTGGTTTATTCACCTTCATTACATTGTAAACAATGAAATCCAATCAATTTCTAGCCCTTTCTATCATTATTAAAATTTATTGTTTAGGTTATATTCAACTTCCATTAACTGAACAACTTATACTGACCACATAAGAGATATAGTTCAACTGAATCTTTCAATGTCTTGATTAACATTTTTCGCCCTTCAAGGCAAATGTAACATGTGCTTACTTCCTAAAATTCTATATACTTCTAACCATATGTTGTTCACTAACTGATAACAGACATCGTTAATAGTCTATAATCTTAAGAAAAACACATCTTGTTCGTAATAGGTAGTAAATGTCCTGTATTGTATTTTACGTTTCTATATATGATGGATTCATAATAATAACACATTTTACAGAAGCTTCCAGGTTTTCCATGGTGGTCTAGATTCAATTGACTCATGATCTCAACTATTAAAATTACTACAATATCTACAAAAACCCTTCTGATATTAATCAACATATGTTTACTAGTGACTGACTTCAAGAGGTATTTCCTGAAGTTCTGATGAGAAGCAGCGACCAATGTATTTCAACCAGGTCTGTTGTGAGATAATAACTCAATGAAGACAATGGTGTATGTGTCGCTCAATTTCATGGATTAGTTGAAGTTAGACATTAACACCACTGGATGCCAGCTGGCTCAGTGTTCTAGAGGTTAAGCGTTCTCTCGCGAAACTGATAGATCCTGGGTTCGAATCTCGCGAGGCGGGATCGTGGATGCGCACTACTGAGGAGTTCAAAATAAGACTAAACTGCCGTCCAGTGCTTCCAGGTTTTCCTTGATGATCTAGCTTCAATTGGCTCATGATTTAGACTATTAAAATCATTATTTATTTATCTCTGTTTAATATTACCCATTGAGGATTATAGTTTTTTAACAATTTTGAAGTTAAATTCAACTTAGTACTGTTTGTTTGAATCTTCCCATCGATTTGTTAGGACTGCAACTGGTCAGTCTCTAATTGGCATATGTGCATACTGTGCGTATTGCCTCGATATACCTTAATTTTGAAGTTATTTTCCATGGTAACATTTTTATAAACACTGTAACTCTAACTGAAATGGAACAATTTTTCAGCTAACTGTCAACTAAGATCGTCGGATAAATACACACACACACACACACATACACACATAAAAGCATTTATTGATTGTGTACTATTCATTTACATCTTACATCTGTTATATGTCGAAATGTTTACCAGAACAGTAATATTATTATGTAAGCTTATTAGATGAATCATTTTCATGTAGATTATTCATGAATTAGCACGAATAGTTTCATAGTATTTGCACGCCGAATCGATGTAAGGACACTAAAATAGGAATAATCTATTTCTAAAATCTCAGCGAATGAATTTTCTAAGGAAATCCAACGTTTCGACTTGGTAATCTGGTTCAAGCTTTTTCAAGGAACTAACTAACTAACTAACACCTTTCAGCTTCATTGTCTGGTTATTTTACTTATAATATACACTGTATCTAGAGGGGACTTTGACAAAACAATGTATGTATATATATATATAATGAATCATAGTCAGGGAAACAGAAAATATACATGTCTGATTAGTAATCACATCAACATTAGTTATTTATTATTGTTTATATTAATATAAAGCATAGAGATTTGAAATAATATTGACGTCGCATTTTAATGGGACTATGGTGATAGCAAATGGGATGATAAGAATCAATGTTTCTATGTGACTGTTTCTATGTAAATCATTATTATTATTATAGGGATACGTGTGATTTTCTTTCATATACAGTCATATATGACAATTATCATTATAACTATATATTGTTTCATTTGTTGTAGTGTATTTAACATTGGTACTGTAGAACTATTGAATCATCTTCAACTATGACCATTGATGATGATGTCACAATTCTAAAGGTCAGTAAAAACATTTTATTCATAGACGATGACTGAACTAGGTAACCGTTAGTAATAGCTACTACTGTCTGAACTGAGAGAGAGGTAAACAAAAAATCAGATTTCATTCAAATATACTGAAATCATTGATTTTTTCCAAGTGACAATCAGACAAAACAACTAATTACATTCACATATGGCAGTCAGTTATATTACTATCAATGAAAAATTGAGATGACTTTTATCAGATGGCTAATTGGTCACACTTTTTAATAAGTGTAGCATTATAAGATTAATAAATGACAACTAAATAGATTTTAAAAGTTTACATAATTTTATATAGTTGAGATCATAAGTCAATTGAAGCTAGACCACCATGGAAAACATGGAAACACTGGATGGCCGTTTCGTCATCTGCTCACTTGTGACTGGCTCCATGAGGTATTTCCTCGAGTTCTAGTGGGAGGCAGTAACCAGTGGTGTTCAACCAGGTCTGTTGGGAGATATCAACTCACTGAAGACATTGGTGCTCCATTGGTTGCTCAATTTCGTGGATCGGTTGAAGTTAGAAATTAAACCGTTGGATACCAGCCGGCTCAGTGGTCTAGTGGTTAAGTGCTCTGGGGCGAGGCTGATATGTCCCGGATTCGAACCTCGCGAGGTGGGGTTGTGCGCTGTTGAGGAGTCCCACAATAGGACGAAACGGTCGTCCAGTGCTTCCAGGTTTTCCATGGTGGTCTAGCTTCAATTGACTCATGATTTCAACAGTGAAAATAAACATAATTGTTACAATACTCAGTTGTGTAGTACTACTTCGTAAAATGTACAGGAGTAACCTCATGAATTCTTAATGTCTTAAATAATAATGAATTTAAGGTGAATAAGTTAATATGAGCAACTCATTGTTTCTATTAACAAAATTTATATAGCGAATGTAGTGACTAACGGAACTAATTAAGTCAAATACGAGAATGAAGTTTTGTACAATAGTTGATCAGAACAGACAACCCGAGAATCGCAGCCAATAAAGCGAAACTAGATGACACTCAATGGAGTAGGCATGTGACCCAACTCCCTTTAATTATACGTTACTCAATATTTATAGTCAAATCGAATTGAAGCAAAGAGAGGCAAGAAAAACGTTAAACTAGTGGAAGCGAATACTTAAAAAGGTCAAAGATGTAGTTTATGAAGAATGAATAGAATACTTTATCCAGAAACTAGAATAACCTATGTGGGTTCGACATAGGCCCAGCCACTACAATGAGTAAAATGTTTTAAAAGTTGCTTTATCACCACAGTACATGATATCATATTGTCATGTTATTGTCATTCTAACTATGCATTCAAACAGTTGGGGGTATAAATGTACTTAGAAGTCAATAAGTAATAATGTAAACTATATCGAAATATCGTAACATTCTTCTCACTTTTGTCATATTATCTATCTAAGAGGTTATTTAATTGAATTTCAATAACAACTAATTATATTTAAACTGAAAATAACATAAAACAGGAACCAATACATTTAATCTACTAATAACTAATTCAAGGAGTGACATTTACAGAAAGATTTCTAGCTACATCATTAGTTGTCATATAAATGGATCGATTACTTATGGATCACAACAATGATGTAAAAACTGATAAACCTAATTGTGAAAAAAAAACCCAACTCGAGCCAATAGAGAGTAAACACAGTGGGGAAAAAACAGCTGTGACATTAGACCAGGATAGGTAAAAATATCAGTTGATATGTTGGTAAAAAAATCGCTGAACCAATTTTTAGAAATTATTGATTTAATTTCTAATGTTTAGTACAACGGTTTTAGATAGATGTTTAAAGAACTATTTGAGAAAACAAGGATTTTGATGTATGGAATATAAGTAGTCAAAGGGATTTCTGACGTTTACTATTCAAACGAGATATAGATATTTCAGAGTTGAAATTTTCGTTTCGGTGGTATCATTTACTAGAACTGGATGATGGTATTTATGATTATTTTTTATATATAGTGGTCTATAAATAAAAAAAGGGAATTATTACGTCATTTACAGGGGGTAATCACAGTAAAGAATTATGGATACTTTTAAGGTAATGGCTCATCTGATTTTTATGGAAGATTGAAATTTAAAAATATGTTTGATTTAGATTAATCCAACTGATCTAAGTTTGGTGATATTTGGTACTTTGTAATAAGATCCATAGAATTTTATTGTTTTTTGATCAATATATAACATCAGTCAATGTAAATTACGAAGTCTATTCAATTACATAAGCTACTACTACCAAATTCCATGGTACGGCTAAGAGTGAGAAAAGTCCGCTCTCCCTCTCCAAATGCTCTCTCATGGCCACGTGTATATAGTCTCTGACAGGGAAGTCCTACTCATTGCCTGCTCGTGGCGAGGACGTTGTTTACGAAATTGAGAGGACGAAAAGTGAATGTCCGGCGCTTTAACCGTATTGGTGGACACGTGAAGTCCACCTAGAGAAGTTGGAAAACCCTGATTTTAAACCAATGGTGCACATGGTTAAATAATTAACTAATAAATTATTATGCTATATGAATGTTCTAATCAACTTCAACTTTTAAAATAAAATGAATAAAATTGTTACTTCTTACTTGAGCTCCTTCTCTTGTTGTCGAATTGAGTGTAGTATCTGATGGAAAACGTTTTTGTGTTGCATTTCCATTATGAAGAGTTTGAATTTTACGAAAGCTTGGACCTAATGAAATTGTATAATAAAAAGAAAAGAATAACTCTGTATTTCTGACTTGTAAAGAATATTCTTTAGCTATAACAATTTATAAAATACACGTAAATGAATCGAATTTGAGAGTAGAAAATTCAATTTGTTTTCTTCTTTATACAACAGTTGCATAAAAATGATTGGATATTTTAAAGCAATGGTTAATTATAATTTATCAGAAGGGGGTTTTATGGAGACTTTAGTAATTTTATATAGTTGAAATGATGAGTTAATTGAAGCTAGACCACCATGGAAAACCTGGAAGCACTGGACGACCATTTCGTCCTATTGTGGGACTCTTCAGCATCCACGATATTACCTCTCGAGATTTCAACCCAAGACCTATCAGTCTCGCGCGCGAGCGTTTAACCACTAGTCAACTGAGCCGGCTGGTATCCAACGGTGTTAATGTCTAACTTCAACCAATCTACGAAATCGAGCAACCATTCACCAATGTCTTCAATGAGTTGATATCTGCCAACAGACCTAATTGAACTCCACTGGTTATTGCTTCTCACTAGAACTCCATGAAATACCTCATGTAGACAGTCACTAGTGTGCATATGATCATTATCAGAGGGGGTTTTGTGGAGATTTTAGCAATTGTATAGTTGAAATCATGATTCAATTGAAGATAGACCACCATCGAAAACCTGGAAGCACTGAACGGCGCTTGCTCGCAAGACTGATAGATCCCGGGTTAGTATCTCGAGAAGCGGGATCGTGGATGAACACTGCTGAGGATTTCCATAATAGGACGAGACGGTCGTCCAGTGCTTCCAGGTTTTCCATGTTGGTCTAGCTTCAATTGACTCATGATTTCAATTATAATTTAGTTTAGTTAAATGGCAGGAAACTTAAGTCCAAACTATCCTAGAGATAGTCATTAACCGACAGACATAATAAATTATACGTTTCTTCTGTTATTAAACCAATCAACATTAATTGTCAGTTTATTTCTACATCAAGAAAGTATTGGTCACTTTATTATTTATAAAACTTTGATTCATAATCCTAAGGTTTATTGTTTGCAGTTTGAATGACTCCAAATATTAGATGTAATCATGAATAAAATTATGAATCTTAAATGTTTAATCTGGGATTTGAATTCAGTACCATCAACTTCAATCGCCATCGTTTAATCCACTTAGTATCTAGGTCCAGATAACCGCTAGCTTGCGCAATGGGGTGAAGTGTAAATTCATTTTTTATTGTTTGTTTGTGTCTTCCAATCGGTGTTTAGATCTGTAAATGATCTGTCTGTTATTGACATATGTTCATCCTTTGAGGAGTGCTAGCCACCATTTATTTTTGCTTATATTGCATGTGACGTAAGGTAATGTCGAGGTAATCCGCATAGGGTGCACATATAACAATAAGCGACTGATTAATTACAGTTATAAACATCAATGTGAAGATACAAGTAAACAATTCAAACTGAATTTAAATTGTTTTTATTTAATAATTTTTTATTGCTACTTTAATAAATTTTGGGTCCCCAAATGCCCTGGTACGGTCGGGAGTGGGGAGACTCCACTCTCCCTCTCGAAATGCTCTCACATATCAACGCGTATATAGCCTCTGACAGGGAAGTCCTACTCACTGCATTCTCTCTGCAGGGGTGTTGTTTATGAAATCGAGAGAAAGAAGAACGAATGTCCGATGATAAAACCGGGTTTGTGGGCACGGAAAGTTCACCTAGAAAAGTTGGAAAATCCTGGTTCCGAACCAATGGTGCACATAGTCTCCAGTATCCTGAGGGAACAAATGGTGTGTGAATCAATCGTTGGTCATCGACTACCATGAGACTTCATCTCCTCACGATGCTCCACTGCATTGTGGACCATATCTTTAGGTCAAAGGCTCCGGGTGTGGCCCCCTAAGGAAACCACCTGCTTCAGTTTGGGCACCTCGTCAGTATCACAGCCTTCACACAAATCAAATGAGATTTATGTGGCGCATATCTATTTGGTTCCCCTTTGCACTAATATTTATGTGTTTAAATGAAATAACATTTAACATTTCTAGCATATTGCACACAGACGCCATCTGAATGAAATTTATCCTACACCTAATGTATATATGGAATGAAATGAAACTATTGCCAAATCTTCATAAATTATAAATTCATCTATCAAAATTATTTCCACATGTATAATATTCTAATGGTAGAAAACATTGAAACTTAACTAATGAGATCATCTTGTCAAAGAATTTCTTTTGGCGCCTTATTAAAATTTCTCGCTTTGTTTTAACGTAATATTAGTTTAGACAACAGTTAAAATGTAATACTATAAATGATACTATTTTTAGAACCATTCTTGTTAGTAGTCTGTTGAAAATGCTAAAATTAATTGTAGGTAAATTGATTAGTTCAATCACTCATAAATATTTATTGTATGGATTATGACAAGGTTGAAATTATGGTTCATTTCACATCATAACAATAACAACTTTTTACACTAAATTCAATTGGAAATGATGTGAATTATTAAGTTGTTGATTTTTTTTTCTATTAAAAGTGAATCAGTCTTGGTTACTAAATGGGTATCTTATTCTGATACCCTCGATATTAGCCATTATAACACAAGCTGATATATGTGGATAAATTGAATTTGGTTACTAGTGATAATGAGTTTGAGTCCTGGGGTGAATATCAACTCTAAGATCAAGGTACTTCTAGCTGATGAGCCCCAAATAGGACGAAACTTACGTACTCGATTCCACTGTTAGTCACATTTTATCTATTCCATGCCATAGGTATCATTACCAAGACTTGATTTGATAATTTTGAATAAATTGAGCATTGGGTAGATTGTTATAAATAAATTATATATTTGTAATGTCCCAATGAGTAGAAAAATTAGATTTTCTGACGTTTCGTGACTCAGTGTAAGCCACTTCTTCAGAGAATAAATAACCAAATTAAACCAAAATTACACTGAGTCACGAAACGTCAGAAAATCTAATTTTTCTACTCATTGGGATATTACAAATATATAATTTATTTATTCCATGCCATGTTCTTATGCTAAACCATTCTTCCAGACTTGTAAACATACTCTTTTCGGAAGGAACAATACATCATGCCAAGTAGTTTGACAATAATACCAAAACGATGTAAATTCGATATAAAAATAGATCATTCATTTTTATAGTTTGGAAACGTGTGCAGATACTGAATATCAAAACGTTGTTTCTAGTAGCTGACTATAGAGTTGGAGAGAGATTATCAACAAATCTAGAAAGTATTTTGTAGTAAAATATATTGATATATATTTACCATTTAAACATTATAATTATTATCCAGCTGTACCGTCGTATATATATATATATATATATATATATATATATATATGTAGGCTATCAGACGAGGGAGTTTATCACTTACAGATACAGAAGACACACACCTGGAAGCACTGGACGGCCGTTTCATGCTATTGTGGGACTCCTCAGCAGTGCGCATCCACGATCCCGCCTCGCCCGATTCGAACCGAGGCTCGAGACAGCTAGGTCCTGAATTGGAATCTCGCAAGGCGGGATCGTGGATGCGCACTGCTGAGGAGCCCTACAATAGAACGAAACGGCCGATCAGTGCTTCCAGGTTTTCCATGGTTGTCTAGCTTCAATTAACTAATGATCTCAACTATATAAAAATTACCATATTCTTGTAAAATATTATTTTCAAAAAAATAAAAAAAATCAACAAGGTTGTTCAATTTACAGCAACATTTTCATGGATTTACTTATACTACACATTTACATATTAGTTTCCGAATACCTTTCATTATTCTCTATTATTTACATTTATAATAATTAGGTTGAACATATTCCGGTTCATTATTACATAACCAAAATTAAAATTTATTGATATATATTTAGTTTAAGCGATTTCAGTAATAAATAATTATCTAGTTGTAGGTACCATTAATATTTACTTATGAAAATGAATTATTTCAACCACTGAAATTAAAACGATATGGAACATAAAAGCTAAAGACGATCCTCGCAGTAACCCATTTGTCAGATGGCTGAAGATAGTTGACAGGAAAGCCTGGACGTAGATTAATTGCATTTGTCACTCATCAACATGTTGGGCCCAAAACCTCAAGAGAACTTGTGCTCAACGAAGAATTCTACCTTTTGTCATCCTGCTTCTCAATCTACGATGTGACCAATGAGTTATTCAGGTCACGAGTGATTGATCACTGGTTAGTTCTGAAAGAATACTATTGATCACGTTACAGTGTGGCTACTAGTCTAATCCACCTCAGAAGTACTATTTCCCTTAATTTCACAGTTAAAAATTGATGACGATTGATAAATATATTATGAAACCCAAGCTAAGCAGGATACCCTGTCGACTATCTTCAACTGCCGGATGTTTAATTATAATAAGTGTAATGTCCGGTCACTAAGACTAGTAGTCGTACTGCGGCTTTATCAATAGGATATGATCAGTAGTAAATGACTAGGAAAACACGAAATAAGTCACTAGTCAGTGATAAATCATTTATAAGTATTTCTTTTTTCAACTTTTTAAATGTCTATTGAATATAAAATAATGGGACGTAACGGCCGTTCAGTGCTTCTACGTTTTCCATGGTGGTTTAGCTTCAATTGACTCATGATCTCACCTTTTAAAATTATAATGAGTACTTGGTATATTCTAACGTAAAAAGATAGTTAAGGAAGGTGTATACAAGTGATTAAGATAGTATTTTTTATTTCCTAGGTAAGAATGTGTTATATCCTGACGAAGACATAAGTACGGGTAACTCCCATGACCTATTATTGGACTATTATTCTATAAATATTCTTATTGTATACCTATTCAGTAACTAGATTACGTATATCTATATTCATCTTATCATAAGCTTCATCTTGATCTACGAATTATTATTATACGATTTACTGTTCCTAAATTATACTCAGTTTATTGATTACTGTCTCCCACGTTCACGGCCACATTTGGCTTGATTTTGTACAAATATTATTTTCTATTTTATGGTGTGATGTGATCTGTCTGTCTAGTATATAAACAAAGTATGCTTTAAATAAACGATTCGCATAACAGAAGTTGTCATTGGTGTTCTGTACTTAAGTGGAAGGGTTAGGCGGATAAACGACCAATAAGGACGTTAGATTACTCATACCAGTTGAACGTCATTGATTGTCACAGTGTTAAGGTCGGAAAAGTCGTATTTCCATTGCTGGATAATTCACGTGATAGAAGCCGGACATAAAATCGATAACGAATTGTCATATATTCTTTGTATATCATGTAAAGTCACAACAATTGGCGACGGCCTTGGTCAAGTCATAACAGAAGGTAATTTCCAATCACTGGTTTCTTGAACATTTATTTATTTTTTCAGTACATGCAACTTTATTGTTCAGTATGTTCACCGAGTAAGTGGATTTTTACAAGAATACTTCTTACAAAGTTTAGCAGAAGTTAGTTGACCAGTTACACAGAAGTATGAATACTCCATTATTGAATGTGAACTAAGGATCGGTGAGAATATAATTTATGGATAAAGCAATCAGATTTAAGATAACAGGTCTTGGATTTTCGATCACAGTTCATTCATCCATTTTGCTAAATAATATTTTGGCATTATCGCTTAAGTCAGTTCTTGATAAAAATCCTAAATCTCACTCCTTACCCTAAGGTATAGCTGTAAATCCTATTCCTGATCCCTCATACTTATTTATAACTCAGTAGGTAAGTGGAAATTCTCAAGGCCAATGTAGCGTCGCTCAAAGTTCATCCATAAATCATGGTCTCACCCTAAGGATCTGATGGTATTTCCCTTTAAAAATAGAAATACATGTTAAGAATAATGAAGTTATTAACTTCATAATTCATAAACCAATCGTATCAGTAATAAATCCTTATACTGTACATACATTCATATAATTAACGAACATAGACTTATCTGTTAGTATCTAAGTATCACTTAGCTAGTGGTGTGGTGTTGTCTACTTATATCTATATAAGTAGTATATGGTGTGGGTCAGACATAGAATGTATTTTGGCAGAAGACCGATGAGGAAAGAACTGAAATGAAGCGCAATCGTTTGGAAAATGCATGAGCAATGGAATAAGAGAAGAAACAGTGAAGATTGAAACAATTGGTTGTTAATTTGCAAATTGACTGTTCATTGTTTGGTAATCAGAATTTACTGAGATAGTCTGTAATCTTTGCTTAAATACATTCGATTGTCCCCAACCGGTGTTTTGTTCACTACAGTGGCAGTAGGTTTATTCTGTAATACAATCAAGAGTGACACGTTTAAAATTTTCTGATGTGGTATGTACATTATTAAAGAGCGATTCATTCTATAATTTACACTAGTCAGTAATTCATTACTACTGGTTTCAATATTGTTCATGATAGTGCATATCAAAGTATATAAAACAAGTTTTGTTAGGCCATAAACATGGCGCATGCTATTTATGTTGACAGATATAAGTAGTTTATAGCACCTGAGACTTTAATTTATAGTTTAGTAACATCTCTCGGCTTTTAAGACATATTTCAGCTTATGTCAGCTTATAATAAAAATTACATCCAAAATTCACAATTGATCTTAACCGAATCATCTCCATCGAACACAGACAAAAATGTAGAACGAAACTTTAGACTGTATAGTTAAGTGTACTTTATGAAAACCATTGAAACTATATGATATATACTTGATTCTAAATTGAACACCCAGTAAATTCAAAAGTAATAATTAATTAAAATCGTAGGAATATATAAATTATGTCCTACTTCTGCTAACATCAATATACAGTAATAAACATTGCATCTCAAATAGATTGCAAACGAGATCCAGTATCTGAAATTTACTTAATACTTTGATGGAGTTTTGTTCTCTGAGCTGGATGGTTTAGTCGTGGAGCTTTCATCATCCTTCTGAACGACATCATCAGCACAAACTTCGGGATGATGAAAGCTCCACGACTAAACCATCCAGCACAGAGAACAAAACTGTATCAAAATCATCCACCTGAGCTACAAATCTTCTCAACTTAACAATTAATGATAGAAAGGGATAACCCTAAGCAATGATTCAGTAAAATATGTTCACCAATGAAGAAACCAACCTCGATATGTTGTTTTTGTGTTTTACTAAGTATTATGCTAAACGCATTAACCGATGGACGGAAAATACAGTTAAATACTAACATAAAATTGATTGTGATCTCTATTCCATATAGGGCTAATTTTGACTTCATTCATGTACTATATTACAGATTAAATGATTACTTAATATATCCAGTTTCACAAATCTATGCAGCTTTTCATAATTTAAATAGTACTTCGTAACTAGTACTAATAAAAAGCCATGGTCGAAATGGTTAATCATGTTTAAAATGAAGCAGTTATCCTTTGATAGATTTAAATGGCTGGGAGTATACTGAGAAATAAAATGTAAATTACAGGATTTTGACAGAATAGCTATGAACCCTTAAAGCCTCAAACTTGAACACTTATGACGTTATGGTTGAGTATCATTGAAGAATTACTGATTGTAGAATAGTTGGTTTTTAAGTGATCCAGATGATATTACTTCAATATTAAATCTATTTTTGAATATAATTAATCATTGGTCCAATTTCCAAATTTAAAGGTTATAATAAGGCATGACTAAATATTAGAAACTATGAATTTCATATTTAAATCCATTTGTTTTGTTACGTGTAAAGGATAAACCATACAGAGTTTAATTATAATTTGTAACGTCTTAGAATTTAAATATTATTGAATTACTCTTAAGGTAAAACGTTAGTTTGAGTTATATTCCTGTAGATTAGAATAAATTTTTCTGGTTAGCGTTTTTTTTTAGCGAGTTGGTTTTCATTGATGAACTCGGTGGATCTGATGCAGATATGAAGGCGCGGATCGGCAAAGCAAGAGCAGCATATTTACAACTGAAGAACATTTGGAATTCAAAACAATTGTCAACCAACACCAAGATCAATATTTTCAATACAAATGTCAGGACAGTCCTACTGTATGGGGCGGAAACCTGGAGAACTAAGAAAGCCATCATCTAGAAATTACAGGTGTTTATTAATAGTTGTCTGCGTAATATACTTCGGATCCGTTGGCCGGACACTATCTGCAACAACCTACTGTGGAACAAAACAAACCAGATTTCAATGGAGGATCAAATCAGGAAGAAGCGCCGGAAGTGGATCGGACACACTTTGAAGAAATCACCCAACTGCGTCACAAGACAAGCCCTCACATGGAATCCTAAAGGCCAAAGAAGAAGAGGAAGACCAAAGAACATATTACACCGATAAATGGAGACAGATATGTGAAGAATGAACAAAAACTAGATAGAACTACAAAGGAACGCCCAAGACAGAGTGAGTGGGTTGGAGAATGCTGTTCGGCGGCCTATGCTCCATTGGGAGTAACAGGCGTAAGTAAGTAACTAAGTAAGTAAGATTAGAATAAATTAATCGACAATTTTAATTATGAACATAATATATGTAATGAGTAAAATATAATGTTACCTGATACATAATTATTCATATAATCTTCATTTGTAACATTACGTTGATTTGTATTATTACCAGTGTACAACATGGCAGAACTCACTGAATTATATTTAGCAACGTATGGATTAGATGCAATATTATTCGTTGTATGATTACGATTTCTATAATCAAATTCTGGTATAATAGTTATTTGTTGACTTTCAGAACGTTTATATGGTGTTATTATAGAATCAAGTTTAGTATCTTCACTATTTGTTGGTAAATTTAATTCAGATTGATATAACCAAATTGTACGGTTAGTATTTTCTGTATCAAGTGTATGCGTATTGGTTGGTGAAAATGTAGTTATATTAGAATCTTCAACAGTTGATGTTGGACTTGGTTGTCCACAAGATAAACTTCCACCAATTGACCGACTATGTTCACGATATCCACTAGTTGGTTTTAATAAATTTGTATCACGTAATAATAATGTAGATGAAATTGAATGAGATTTTGAATGTTTTATATCAGGAGATTTAATTAAATTTGTATGAATACCATTTAATTGATCATTAGTTGGTGATAATAATTGATGAATACCATTAATAGAATTCTTTGATGAATTAGTTGTATCATTATAGCTCTAGATGAAATAATAGAAAGTTGACAAATCTTAATTAGTATAAGGTTAACGTTATATTTTATTCATAAATTAAAATGTTTCCAGGTGGAAAAGAAAAAAAGAGAAAGAAGAAACTTTATGATCAGTGTTCATAAGTTGACAACACGTGTTTTTCACTTGACAACTAATATTAATCAATATTATAACTCTGTTGCTATGAATGAAATCAATAATGTGTTGAATAAATTTCAAATTTTTTGGCAACTTATTTTAATTGTATAATTTTTTTTAAAAATTCCAGCACATGTCAGCATATTATTTTTTATTATTATTATTATTTCACAAGATTGTTTTGATGACTTCTTCAAATAATGTTATTCTTACTAAAATCCAATTGGATTGTGTAAAAATGAAGAAAAGAGTGAAAGAGTGGGCAAGTATCTATGATGTATATTAAATGACCATTAGGTGTGTGTTTGTGTGCGTGTGTGCATTTCTATCATTATTAGATTGTTATGTTATAGGTATTTTAGCATTAAATTTAGTTAGGAGTTTTCGGATTGTTTATTTTCTTTTGCACAATTACAAGCACACAGTAACGTGGTTCACATTATTTTGTGTTATGTGCAGGTGTATACAACGATTCTAATGGGATAGGGATATTTATTTGCTGTGACTATTACTTGGTACTTCTCTTTACTACTTCTATGTCATGTGCACATATATATGTATACACATATTTATGTGGGAATGAAACACAACCCTTAAAATGGGGATATATATTTAATGCAATCAGAAATATCGATTGGGAACGGATGAATTGAAGAAAGATTATTATTATTATTATTATTATTATTATTATTATTATTATTAGTAGTAGTAGTAGTAGCAGTAGTAGTAGTAGTAGTAGAAGTAACAGTATTATGGCGTTATCCATTGATAGGGAGATGTTGGTAGGTGGAAAAAGAACAAATTTAGGTAGCAGTTTTAACAGCATAAACTATATTATACTAATTACAGCTATCATTATTATTATTGTCATTAATAATATTAATATTATTAGGATTAATATTATTAGGTTACATGATATTTGATAGCCTTTTATTTTTGACTTAAACGATTGGAAATTTATAGCTTAGAAACAAATCAAAACAAGGAAATAAACGCTTAAGCACTACTTACACTTATGAGAAAAAGAGCATTGGTTAGTATTTTATTTTATTAGTTGAATTCATGAGTTGATATAAGTTAGACCATCATTAAAAACCTAGGAATACTGAACGGCCACTTTGTCTTACCATGGAACGCAGGAGTGACCACCGGCGATCCCGAATGCAGAACTTGAACCTAAGAACTTCAGTCTCGCATGAGAACACTTAATTTCTAGACCACCGAGTATGTATCCGACGGTGTTAATGTCTAGCTTTGATCGTTCAGTGATCTTGTTCAACCGTTCATTCATTGCCTGAGGTGGATACCTGCCTCTAGCTGATACGGATTGAACTCCACTAGTCATGACTTCTCACTAGAACTCTAGTAGATCTATCTTAAAGCTATATATATATATATATATATATATATATACCGTTGAAGTTTAGTAGATCAGCTACCTACGTTTTAATTAGAGTCACGTACAAATCACACTCTAGGATGAGCATACTTATCGTTAAATAATGAATGACCACAAATCTTAACACGGATAACATCTAACTACACTGCCTCTGCTTTTACCGTTCAAGGTAGAAAATTTATTTTGCCCGGATTCACATTTGGTATTCCACTAAATGATGTATGGTTCTTATTAACAGTGATCATATCTGTAAGCTTTCCCAACTGGTGATTTCTACTAAGGTGTTCATTTAAATAGCTGAAGCATAAAAGAGCTCTTCTCATACTCCATATCATACTTATCTACTTACTTACTTTACTTTCGCCTGTTACTCCCAATGGAGCATAGGCCGCCGACCAGCTTTCTCCAACCCACTCTGTCCTGGGCCTTCTTTTCTAGTTCTTTCCAGTTCTTGTTCATTCTTCTCATGTCTGTCTCTATTTCTCGGCGTAATGTGTTCTTTGGTCTTCCTCTTCTCCTTCGACCTTCAGGATTCCATGTGAGGGCTTGTCTTGTGACACAATTGGGTGATTTCCTCAAAGTGTGCCCAATCCACTTCCAGCGCTTCTTCCTGATTTCTTCCTCCGCTGGAATCTGGTTTGTTCGCTCCCACAGTAACTTGTTGCTGATAGTGTCTGGCCATCGGATCCGAAGTATCTTGCGTAGACAGCTGTTAATAAACACTTGTATCTTCTGGATAATGCCTTTCGTAGTTCTCCACGTCTCTGCCCCATACAGAAGAACTGTCTTGACATTTGTATTGAAAATTCTAACCTTGGTGTTGGTTGACAATTGTTTTGAGCTCCAGATGTTTTTCAGCTGTAGGTATGCTGCTCTTGCTTTGCCGATCCTCGCCCTCACATCTGCATCTGATCCACCGTGTTCATCAATGATGCTGCCCAGATATGTAAAGATTTCCACATCCTCCAAAGCTTCTCCGTCAAGTGTAATTGGATTGGTGCATATTGTATTGTATCGGAGAGTCTTGCTTTTCCCTTTGTTTATATTGAGACCTACTGCTGCTGAGGCTGCTGCTACACTGGTCGTTTTCTCCTGCATTTGTTGTTGCGTTTGTGATAGAAGAGCCAGATCATCCGCGAAGTCTAAATCGTCAAGCTGCATCCTGCCTGTCCACTGTATCCCGTGCATTCCTCCAGATGTTGACGTCTTCATAATCCAGTCGATCACCAGGAGAGAGAGAAAGGGTGAGAGTAGGCAACCTTGCCTAACACCGGTCTTTACCTCGAACGAGTCGGTGAGTTGTCCTCCGTGGACGATTTGGCAGTTTAGTCCATCATAGGAGTTCCGTATGATATTTACTATCTTCTCAGGCACACCGTAGTGTCGAAGAAGCTTCCACAGTGTCGTCTTGTCCACGCTATCAAATGCCTTCTCGTAGTCGATGAAGTTGATGTACAGTGATGAATTCCATTCGATTGATTGTTCCACAATGATACGTAGAGTTGCGATTTGATCTGTGCACGATCTATCCTTACGAAATCCAGCTTGTTGATCTCGAAGTTGAGCGTCCACAGAATCCTTCATCCTGTTTAACAATACTCTGTTGAAGACTTTTCCTGGTATTGAGAGGAGAGTGATGCCTCTGTAGTTGTCGCACTTGCTCAGATCGCCTTTCTTTGGTATCTTGATGAGAAGTCCTTCTTTCCAGTCTGTTGGTACATGTTCTTCGTCCCAAATCTTACCGAAGAGGATGTGGAGTATCTTGGCAGTTGCTGCTACATTTGCTTTCAGTGCCTCTGCCGGGATGTTGTCTGGTCCCACTGCTTTGCCACTCTTGATTTGTCTAATGGCCATGCTGATCTCTTCAATTGTTGGTGGGCCAATATCGATTGGGAGGTCTGTGGGTGCTGCTTCGATGTTGGGTGGGTTCAGTGGAGCTGGTCGATTCAAGAGTTCTTTGAAGTGTTCTACCCACCTGTTTCGTTGTTCTTCAATATCGTTGATTACTTTGCCTTCCTTGTTTTTCACTGGTCTTTCTGGTTGACGGTAATTTCCAGCAAGTTTCTTTGTTGTATCATACAGTTGTCTCATGTTTCCCTCTCTTGCAGCCTTTTCCGCTGTCATCGCTAAATCTTCCACATATTTACGTTTGTCGGTCCTGATGCTCCTCTTCACTTGCTTGTTTGCCTCTGTGTATTCGGCTTGTGCCTTGGCTTTTTCTGCTCTTGTTCGGCTGATATTGATTGCTACCTTCTTGTTCCTCCTTGCTTCAATCTTATCCAGTGTACCAACAGTGATCCATTCCTTGTGATGGTGCTTCTTTTGGCCCAGAACCTCCTGACATGTTGAAACGATTGCCTCCTTGATACCTTTCCAGCTGCTCTCTATGGTGGTTCCCTCTCCATTGAGTAGGTCATGAAAGGCCTCGAACCTGTTGCTGAGGGCTACGTTAAATTCGTTGAGTTTGTCAGCATCTCGAAGAAAGGCCGTGTTAAACTTTTGTGATGTTGTCCGCGCCATTGTCCAGTGCTTCTTGAGTTTTAGTTTCATCTTGGCGACCAGCAAATGGTGATCGGATGCTATATCAGCTCCTCTCCTGGTTCTCACATCCTCCATCGTCCTCCTGAACTTTTTGTTGATGCAGACATGGTCGATTTGATTCTGTGTAGTGTGATCCGGTGAAATCCAAGTGGCTTTGTGTATGTTTTTGTGTGGGAATATGGTGCCACCTATGACCAGTTTATTGAAGGCACATAGGTTTGCAAATCTCTCACCGTTTTCGTTCCTTCCTCCCAGTCCATATTGTCCCATGACGTCTTCGTATCCAGTGTTGTCCTTTCCAACCTTGGCATTGAAATCTCCCATTAGAATGGTCAGGTCCTTGGTTGGGCACTTCTCGAAGATTGACTGCAGCCTATCGTAGAATTGGTTTTTAGCGTCTTCATCGTAGTCGTTGGTCGGCGCATAGCATTGGATGATGTTCATTGTAATGCCCTCTCTCTTTGTTCTGAAGGAGGCTTTGATGATCCTCGGTCCATGAGATTCCCATCCTATAAGTGCATTTTGTGCTTTTCTAGACAGCATCAGTGCCACTCCTTGTGTATGTGGGGCATTTTCTTCTTCATGATCGGAGTATAACAGAAGTTCCCCTGAAGACAGTCGTTGTTGTCCAACCTGCGTCCAATGTGTTTCACTGATTCCAAGCACTTCCAGGTTGTATTTCCTCATTTCCGCAGAAATTTGGAAGACTCTGCCGGTCTCCCACATTGTCCGGACATTCCATGTACCTATAAAAATTGTCGCTCTGGTTGTAAGAAGGTGCATCGGCCTCATGACTTCCGAAGGAACTCGGCTTTCATCATGAGACGTCATTTTTCCTTCTACTCCCAGGGCAGAGTTTGAATGGTTTGAATGAATTTTTCTGGTTAGCGTTTTTTTAGCGAGTTGATTTTCTACGGGATGGGGTCGCTAACCCCATGCCCAACCCTCCTCCTTTACCCGGGCTTGGGACCGGCAGTAGCCCCTGGAGGAGCTACAGGCGGAGTTCATACTTATCTAACATGGCTTTAAACTAATCAATGATAACGTTAACCATAATACGCATATGTTTGAGTCCAGGTTTCTTAAATTTTACAAGGGCTATTGATAATCATTTACAAAAAATGTACAAATTAATGCACCAAACGAAATCCTGTAAGCTTTAATAGTTGCCAATTCCTGAGAGGTTGATACACCATCCAATGGATCAACTATCTTCTTTCTATCTTAAACATGTCAGCTGTAGATGGAGGATCTTCAACTAACCCTTTTCTGGATTCACCTTTCCAGGACACAGTTGGCTGGAGATACTTGGACAGAAACATATTCTCTAAGAGAGGTAGCAGGCTTATGTAAGTAAGTGGTGCTAACTACTTCTAATAATCGATCTATGGATTTTCATCAGTGTTACCTCAATTCAGTCAGTCACTAAGCTACATCCTAGGACCTGGTACGTATATACATCGGTTCCAATTGCCACACTCCATTAACATAGTGAGATGGAATGATCAGGTCAAATCCAACAATATTAGAGGTAGCAACAGCTATCAGTGATAATAGAAAAGATTAGACATCAAAGATACGATTTTTAGAAAATAAAATTTAAATTTGTGAAATAAAGACAAAAACGCTATGAGGAATTTAGAATCTCAGAATTTAAGGGAATTCAAAGAACGGATGCACATAAGCCATTGCAAACGGTTTTTACCCATATAATTCAAAGTATCTAACCGTGGGTTATGGTAGCCACACAGATCTCAATCAAATAGTCTACATCCATTAACGTGACTCAGTCCACTTGTAAGTTTCTTCATGGACTAATACCATGTTTTGGTTTGGCCGCCTCTAGCATTCCTCCAGCCTACTACTACACCAGAAAACATCGACTATCTAGGTAGACATTTGGAATGCGTAACACATATCCCAACCATCTCAGTTGACGAAGATTGGCTACCTCATCAATAGGTTCCCCATTTTTGCCTAGTACTCTATCATTAACCCAGGAATCGCTCACTCCATGATCCCGAAATACATGAGCAATGTTTCGAAAACACTTATGGTCGAATACCCGTAACCTAAGAATATCCTCTATTCTTAATGACTACGTTTCTTATCCATAAAGTAGAACTGAGCGAACTGCTGCATATTTCGTGAACTTAAATCATTGGCCTTGTTGGCTCGTGTTAATAAAGACATTTGATAATGGTTAATCATGGGGATAGCAGAAACACTAAGTAGTTAGAGGGAATTAGGTCCTGAACAAGATGATCTCGGATGCTATGAGAGGTATGAAGACGGTTAAGTTTTCATCGATTTGAACCTATACTTTATTCATTTCTAGTTCCAATCATCCCATTGTTTTGTTTCCGCACTTGTACTTCCTAATTTTAATCAATCACATTCCTGATTGAGGGTGAATGAATTCTAAATGCATGTGAGTCGTCCGTTCACTTTTCATCTGGTTTACCTTTCTGTTGCATCCCGAAGAGAATTGTAAATGGTAACTTTTGAGGACTATTTATGGACCAATGTAATATGTATATTTCCTATTGTATAAATGTTAAGTAACTAAACTATTCGTACTCGTGTTCCTCTTATGGTTGGCTGTTTTTGACCTTTGAACTATTATTATACAATTCTTGAGTTATCATCAGTCTACTGATTACTTTCCCCCTATTCACAGCCACATTTGGCCAAATATTGTACAAATGTCATTTTCTATTGTATAGTACGATGTGGTCTGTTTGATTGGTATATAAACCCAGTATGTTTGTGAATAATTATTCGTATTGCAGAGGCTGTTATTGGTGTTCTGGACTTAACTGACTGGGATAGGCAGAAAGCAGGACCGAGTAGTACTCAAGACTGTTCACACGGCTTTTATGTATCATTGGATCCGATCGATAAATTCACTGCTCTGTAATTGGGCGTTCATATACTAAACATGGCACGTACGCACTGACACGTTATAACACTTTCCCTGTTATATCCTCCTAAGCACGATTTTTCCCACACTTAGTCAGAACACACTGTACCTCTAGGCGAGATCCAAACACATTAAAGACTGAACGCTACACGATATCTTGAACCAATACGTAAGTATTCTGAATATTAAGTTCTATTTACTCCCCCCCTGTAGACTAAACAAATAGACACTGTAATAGCAAGGTATTCTGAAATGCTTTCTAAAATCAACAACATTGATATTATAAACAGAGATGGATAGTGGATAGCAGTAGAATCCAGGATACGCGTTTCGTCTTATATTTGAACTCGTCAACTGGATGTACCTGCATCTCAGAGTTGATGTTCACTTTGGGACTCAAACCCATTACCTTTCGCTTCAAACTCCATCGCGTTAACCACTCAGATTCAAACAAATAATACCAAGTAAATATTGATATTTATAGAGTTGAGAACATGAGTCAATTGAAGCTAGACCACCATGGAAAACCTGGGAGCACTGGACGGCCGTTTCGTCCTATTATGGGACTCCTCAGCAGTGCGCATCCACGAACCCACTCCCGCGGATTCGAACCCAGGACCTGCCAGTCTCAAGCCGAAGCCCTTAACCGATAGACCACTGAGCTGGCATCCGACAGTGTTAATGTCATCAGTGAGTTCCTATCTCACAACAGACCTGGTTGAACTCCACCGGTTACTGCTTCTCATATTGATATTATTTATCAGGAACATCTTATTTTTGTGTCCAGAGATCATAATACACTGATCAATTGGTTAAAAAAAACTAATCAGCATAGAAGAGCCAAACATTTAATGATATTTCAGATACACTTTATACACATTCAGGTTTAATGAATCGAAAAACCTTAGATTATCTTGTAGTTGTAAAAAAACAACAACTGACAAGTTGTCTGTATGAAAAACTTTTGAAGGTTTTGAAAAAAAAAACTAAAGACAATCTATCTACTAAGTTTGGTATTTAATTTCATTTATCACCACTTTTTTATCAGATCAGAAACTAGCACGGTATATCATTGCATCAGATTTTATTCCCACTTCTTCATTCATACTATGGGAGTGTATTGTGTGTGATCTTTACAGGTTCCTACGTTTTGATAGAATAAATGTTCAATGTATAAAAATTAAAATATGTAATGACGTGGTTACGCACATTTCATACTACTAGGCTTTAGGTAGAAAAAAAAAGATTAAACATTAGGAATTCTTAAAAGAAAGTTAGTTCATTTCATTTATTCATATACAGTAGGTCAAAATCCATTTCTAGTACAACAAAATTATTGGTATATTTTAGAACAAAAAAATGTAATTTATTAGTATTCTCTCTTCTTATTAACTCAAATTGAGGAGCGCTCCTGGATAAATGAAAGTAGTTTTAATGAACGATTTAACTAATTATCTTAACAGGAGTGGAATTCCGGTTATTAAACTTCAGATTTATCTTTCGATAACATTTATAATATATTTATTTAATCAAATGTTTATTTACTCATTTAAACACATAAATATTGATACAAAGAGGAATTAGATACACATGCGCCACACAATTCTCATTTGATTTGTGTGAGGGCTGTGATACTCTCCAGGTGCCCAGACCGAAGCAAGTGGTTACCTAAGGAGGCCATACCTGGAGCCTTCGACTTAAAGATATGATCCACAAAGCAATGAAACATCGTGAGGAGATGCAGTCCCATGATAGCCGGTGACCAACGATTGATTAATACGCCAGGGTTTTCAAACTCCCCTAGTTGAACTTTTCGTGTTCACCAACCCACTTAAAGCGCCGGACATTCGCTTTTCCTCCTCTCAATTTCGTAAATAACACCCCCGCCGAGAGGAAGCAGTGAGTAGGACTTCCATGGCAAAGGCTGTATACGCGTGACCATGTGAGAGCATGTCGAAAGGGAGACCTGACTGCCTTACTCTCGGCCGTACCAGGGCATTACATATTGGTAGGTAAGTTTATCAGTTGATCGATAGGGTTCAATCACAACACCATGCTCGAATAATAGTACACTGATTACCTTTCAGTAATTAAATCGTTTAATCCTAAAACTTTAATTTTCCCTCTCGGAGATGAATTGTGAATTTATTTCGAACTTATACTACCGCCCTTTACCTAATATAAGATTCAAACTTCTGTACTACAGAGCAAAACACAGAATCTCTAAAGGAGCGATCATATCTTTTAGTGAAGTTTGAAACACGATTTTTAATTTATGGATCATCTGTCGCTTCATTGAAAATCAACATCTTAAACGGTTGATAATCATAAGATTCGACATTAGTCATGTTTATGAAAAGGTTGAATTCGGTTCGGTCACATCACAATTGTCTTTTGAACAGTAATGTTTCTGTAAGCAAAGATGAATATTGGCTAGCATTGGGATCCAGGACGCTCGTTTCGTCCAATTTGAGACTCGTCAGCTGGATGTACCTGCATCTCAGAGTTGTTGTTCACTCTGGGACTCGAACCCAGTATTGACCAGTTGCAGTCCTAAACATCAATGGGAAGATTCAAACAAATAACACTAAGGTAATGTTTCTGATTTAAACTCGGGAGAAATATACTTACACTATAATCTGTTATTATTCTTTATTTGCTTTTTCAGAAATTCATTTGGAATAATTTATTAGGTTGTAGTGCCGCGATTCGTTAATCGTTCGTTTCGATAACCGATGTAATTCTAATGTTAACGGCGCGTAAAATCAGAAGACAAAGGATAGCAGCAACTACAGTTTATTGTCGAATAACTCAGGTCAGAAAGTTAGCAACACCTGAGCGAATAATAACGAGCGAGTGAACAGGCGAATAAGCGAAGGAAGCGAACGAGGCGGAAATGACATGCATGGGAGATGGCTGGGAAGCCAACTCGAGAGCGAGGCGAAAGATGATGCGTATTGGAGATGGCTGGGAAGCCAACTCGATTTAAGCAAGTGTTAATCAACATTTATAGTCGGACAGAAATGAGTGACAGACATACGATGAATAAGATACGAAGGGTACACATACATGCTCATATAAAAGTATAGTCAAGGTTAATAAGCAAATGATTAACAAGATCAAAAGATGACTCAACGGAAAGGTGAATTGGCTTGGCCAGCAACTAGAATAAAGTATATGGGCTTAACATTGAAACTGATACTACAAGGTTTACTGTCTGATAATAAATTTGTTTCAGACTGTAGTAACAACATTTATAGCTCTTTAATAGCACTTGATAAAGTTAACCTTCCCATAGATTATGCACATATTATACCTTTACAAACCGTTTACTACCGCCATCCACCTTTGCTTATAATGCTTGTGAATTATGGCAATATTGAGGTAAACTGTGCAGGATGCACATATGCCAATAAGAGACTGATCAATTGCAGTTGTAAACATCAATTGGAAGATTCAAACAACCAATAAAAAAATGACTTATACTAATTATGTTAGAATAAAATTCAATCTATCAACTTCAGAATGTGAAAAATAGGTGGAGTTTCTGTTTAGATAAATTATCAGCTACTGCAATCAATATTGATTCTTACAAAAGTCATTTTATGTTTCTTCCTATCATGTCTTTAGTAAAGTGTTTCTGAAATGTCTATTCAGTCGGTGTAGTGAAAGAATGAAGTGCTCATCTCATTTGATTTCGTAACAAAAGGGGATCACAATCTAAACACGTGATCTTTAGTATTTGTTTACGTAAAGATAGATTATTCTAGCTTTGGAAACATACTAATTAATCCAATCTTTCTGAGTCACTATATATTTGATTTTGTCGCTTATTCACTTGTAACCTTCATTGCTATCATTTCAGCATATATATACCTTCTTTGTCATATGTCTTTAACTCGTTTTATTATGTAACGATAAACAATGAATAATACTTGATAAAATTAAGTAGGCTGAGAAGCCTTTCCCTTAGTCGTGAATCTAACTGTCTGTTTGTGTAAAGGAATGTCTGAAATAAACTCTTCTAATTGAATTATCGTTTGGCTTTGATTTACCACCGTTACCCAACGGTGTCAGCCTAAGTATAATAAATAAAATTAAACGGAAGATTTAAACTTTATCGTTCATCCGTCGTCATTTATCAAGGAGTAAGGTTGCAGATATGAAAAACCTATCAATAATTAAGAACAATATTCAGGTAATCATTGTAAACTAACAACTACATTTCCCTTGTACACTTTTTAATTATTCTAGGAAATATTTCGCCCAAAATGCCCTGGTACGGCCGAGAGTGGGAAGAGTCCGCTCTCCCTCTCAAACTGCTCTCACATGGCCACACTTATATAGCCTCTCTCATGGAAGTTCTACTAACTACAAATGAAAAGCGAACGTTTGGCGCTCTAACCGGGTCATTAGACACGGAAAGTCCACCTAGGGGAGTTGGAAAACCCTGATTCCAAACCAATGGTGTACATGGGCTCCAGGAACCTGAGGGAACAAATTGCGTATGGATCAATCGTCAGTCATCGGTTACCATGGGATTGCATTTCCTTACGATGTTCCACTGCCATGTAGATCATATCTTTAAGTCGAAGGCTCCGGGTGTGGCTCTCTAGGGAAACCACCTTCATCAGTTTGGGCACCTCGGCAGCCCTCACAGCCCTCACACAAATCAAATGAGATTTTTGTGGCGCATGTGTATCTGATGACCCTTTGTACCAATATTTATGTGTTTAAATAAATAAATAAAAGGAAATATTTCAAATCAGGACATCTCTAGTTTTTTTCCTTAATCGAAATTTAAAGATCATTTTCGTATTGAAAATATATTTTCCGCCAAACTTTTCAATTACATCTGTTTATTCCAATTTCGAATTTTACGGTATACTAACTTTTATATACCAATGATGCATGTTGTTATCAACTCTGAAAATAACTTTAATTAAACAATATCATAAATACACTTATTATTTGTTTGAATCTTCCCATTGATGTTAAGGACTGCAATTGATCAGTCTCTTGTTGGCATATGTGCATACTGTACGTATTGCCTCGATATAGCCTTAATTCACAAGCATTATAAGCAAAGATGGATAGTGGCTAGCAGTAGATTCCAGTTTACGCCCGTTTCGTCCTATTTGGGACACGTCAACTGGATGTACCTGCATCTGAGAGATGGTGTTCATTGGATTCCACTGCTAGCCACTATCCATCTATGCTTATAATATCATAAATAAATGATTATGTATACTTATTCACATAAAACATTAAGTTTCATCTTAAAGTCTTGGTAACTCAATCATGTTATGTACAATCGTATGTGAGTTATTTCCTTTTACAGACTATCATTGAATGGATCGTAAACTGGAATCTTGATTCTTGGAACCAGTCGTATACTAATTCGTTTCAACTGAGTATAGTTTACTGTTTGAAAATTACAAAGCGAGAAGAAAGGGTAACATGTAGAAATTTGTTTTCAATATTAATATAGACAAAAGTCTATTTCTCAATCCATAAAATTTCTTTTACAATGATTTATATCAGAAGGGGTTTTTGTGGAGATTTAGTACTTTTATAGTTGAAAGCGTGAGTCATTTTAAGCTAGACCACAAGGGAAAACCTGGAAGCACTGGAGACTGGTAGGTCCTGGGTTCGAATCTCGCCAGGTGTGGTCGTGGATGAACACTGCGGAGGAGTCCCACAATAGGATGAAACGGCCGTTCAGTGCTTCCAGGTTTTCCTTGGTGGTCTAGCCTCATTTGACTCACGCTTTCAGCTATGAATGATTTATAGTTAAATTTTCATTTAACACTAATGGAATAGAACTCAATTTTTCACTAATCATTAATTTACTTTAGGAAGTTAGTTTAACAAATACTGTATAACATATAACAGCCATGAAACTGATGGATGAATCTCATACTTGATCCTTTTTACTAATCTTTAGACAAAACAATGTTCTGCTTCAAACTTGTAGAGTCATAGTTGATAAACATTTGTTTTCAAAATTATTTACTAGATAACTAGTTATTTCTATTTCAATGTAACCATTATTATAACCTCTGTTGATCTGTGGGACTAAATGTCATATAATTTCGTCGAAATATGTTATGCCTTAGTAGAAACTTCGCTTTTTCTTACTTCAATACAAGTTTTAGCGTCTCTTAATAGTGGCTATTAGTAGAATCTAGGACGTAGGTTTAGTCTTATATAGAATATGTCAATCGGATATACATGGTTCAAGTCTCAATGAGAATATCAATAATAGAATGTAAGTACCTCCAGCTGATGACTTCCAAACAAAACAGAACAAAAGTCTCAGATTCAATAGCTAGAAACGATTGAAGTATCATAAATAAACATACATGTTTGCTAAAACAAATTTTATTCCCCTATCTTACTGATCAAAGATAGAAAACAAATCAAATTCTATTTCGTATTAGTTCATCAACCGATGATCACTTTCAACGGATATCAACTAAGTGAACACTTAGCACAATTCTCTTTTGGCAAAGAGCATATTTGGAGAGAGAGAGAGAGAGAGAGAGAGAGAGAGAGAAAGAGAAAGAGAAGGAACGAGCGAGTCAAAAATGTTATTTACATTTACAATTAACGTCAAAAATTCTACCCTTGAAATGTCTGTCATGTGGTCTACTATTTGTGTGGTAAAAGTTTCATAAAATATCATATTAGTTTAGGTATCTTAGTTCCATAACATTTTAGTCTGTTACTTCGCTAGAATGATTGAAATTATATTTTCGATTCCTACATTGAATTAATTAATGAAATGGCAATTCCTTAGATTTACTATAAAAAAGATTTCTTACCATAAATTCTTAATATCAGATATTTGGAACCAAATATATTTTTCATAACTTACATCTTTGAAGTGATCATGTGCTTCAAACTGTAGACAATTAGACATGAATTATTAATACCATATGTCTAACCGCGATCCTATGCTCCTACCACCAACAATTGTTTATTATTATTATTAAATTGTTTATGATCATGCATAATAAAATTTCTTGGAATTTCTTTTCGTGAAAAAAGATTGGTAATTATTTAGATCGTGGCCCGAATAGCTCAGGGGTAATGCCTCTGACTGTGAAGCTGAGCGATACGGGGTCGAATCCGTCACAGAGCATCAGTTCCCTCAAGAAAACAGGTACGCCTTGCTGACGAGTGCCAATTAGCACGAAACCTGGGTCCATTGTTTCCTGTTGACCACCTCCAACCACGATCTTATCCCAACATAGTACACGTAGTGTCGAGTCACCTAGACTAGTGGCCACATTGCAACTTGATCGATAGCATTCGATCAGTACTAAGAAGGACATGACACGCATGACATCGATCACCACCCATTGATCAATCAATTGTAATTATCTATATCTCTAATAAGTAGTTCATGTAACATATTTAAGAGTGTTCTGAAAACAGACTCTTTATCAACGTTAGATAAATCGTTTGTGTAACTTTGGATACTTTCAAATTATGGTCTTACGATTTTGGATAAATGTTACCGTGTATTGAAATTTGTTTATATTTGAACAAATACTGTTCATTATTTGCTATGCAAGTTCTCTTTATGTTAGTGGAAATTTAATTTGAAAAGCTATTCTTTCGACATAGTTACTCATACAATTCGTCCTCCACAGAACAGATCGTGAAACAGACCTTCACGTCCCAATGTCTTCTGGGTTGCACAATTCGTAGTTTCGATAACAATGAGTCCCGTATTTTGATGTATGTCTTCGACCAATCGTAGAATAATACCCGTTTATTCTCAATAGTGTTAGCAAAAAGGATAAATTAAGATTGAAATCCATTTAGAGATGATTTACATTTTGCATCCTTGGGACTGAATTATAGGTCCAGATGTAATAAACTTGGACTGGACTGTGTATGGAAGAGAAGGTTCTAATCTTTTTTTTCAAACTACACAATTAACTTTCCTTGACATCCACAGATATAATTCGATATGCAGAAACTTCTACTTACAGTATCTATAACTCATTGACATTAGTGAGACAAACACATTCTAAATTATCTCTCTATATAAATTAATTTACCACTAAGTTTCCCAGACCCTGGAATAGTTTACCACAATTTGTCCGTGAGATAAGATCACTTCAATTCTTTGTTCGCTATATGGATGCATTAAATGTTATAACACATGTAAGTGTATCAAATTCCACAGGTGAGATTATAGGAACTGTAAAAGTTTAGCCATTCTCATTACTGAATCCACTTGGTAAACCTACCTACTAGTTGTTACTTTACACTTAAACTGACCCTAGAAACCTTAATTAATTTCAATAATATCTAATACCAATAGTATATCACAAAATAACCTGACATATGTATTATGGTAGATCTGACTAGCCTATTTCAGTAATTATTACCAATTTTGTTCCGTGCTCTTTGTTTCCGTTTTATTTTCTCTATTTGCAGATGGTTATAATCAATTCGTTATGGTACAGGAGGTGACCTTAAATACACCATTCATACATCAACAGAATGTTAAATTAAAAACAAGTGAAAGTTCTCTGTGGATGCCTTCCATTGCTGTAATACATGTGGATAATGTAGTACCTAAACCGTTTCTGAACTATAAAACTTGAAACAGTCTTATATCACATATTTGTTTCCTACACTTAATATAACTTTCTATATCAAGCTGATCATGCCTGTAAACTGACATGAATTCTGTAATCATTATTTTCAAAATTTATTATACTATATATATATATATACTGGATAATCCTTTGATTTCTAAACTGTTGTCAGAAATGGACTGCCAGAAACAGACACACCTAGCAAATTTATAAGCAATTATGCACATGGTGTCTTCAGTAAACCAATCCTTATAGATACGGATACCACTGACAAACCGTAAAAAACTGAGCCTCGTTTCAACGAAAGTTCAGAGCAAAGCTTATAGGTAGTCATACAAAATAGATCGTATAAATAAGTAAGATGATGTGGAAAGTAATTCTGGCAAAGCTGATGTATTTTTGAACTATTTTAGAAAAGTGTACATAGCAAAGTATATAGATTTTTCGCACAGGAACAATCAAATTTTAATAACACACATACTGAAACCAGAGATATTTGATGGAGTATATCACAAATAAACTTTAAATTTATTTATAGAGATCTTTCAATATAACATGTAACCTATTTTCAACCCAGGGCATATTACTAGAAGACTGGAAGAACATAATTGGAAGTCCTATCCTAAAGACGGTTACGTGTCGTAACACGTATAAGTTCAGTTAGCATAGTTACCGAGATTTTAGATGAAAACAACATAATTTTGAAACGAATCATTCATTCCTTACAAAGTTAAGACTGAAAAAGAAATCTGGGGTTCTTTGAAAGATCAAAAGAAACAAATTGATGTACACTACATTTACTTTATCAGTATACCTAGCTCTCAGTTAAGTGAAGAGAAATTGGAATCGGTGGAAATTTACATTTGTGGAATGAAGAATTCCTACTTCGAAGCAGAAAAAGTTTATATGTAATATTCAACCATTTTTTCAGGAAAAGATTCGGTTTCAGCTTCTACTGTAGACCCATTCAGAAGGTGGAATAATCTAAAAAACCTTCTAGCCAAAATTAAAACATGTAATAAATATTTTCTTTGTTATTTAAAACAAAGTTCCATCTAAAATTATCGATCTTCAAAGTGGGACTAGGACCGAATACATTAAACAAAGATCGATTCTGTTTACCAATCTAAATAAAGCCGGAACAATAACTTGTTGCATAACAACTTATAGAGCAAATAAAAACATTTTAAATCTATTTTTAACTACTGTCAAATTGTTAGTAGTATACTAACGGCATCTAGTATTTTAAGAGAGCTGACAAAATGGTTAAAAATTGTGATCTGATACCGAGATCCCATGAATTCGACCAAGTATTCTAAGACGCTTTAACCCTCCTTAGGCTCGTGAAAAAGATTAATACTTAGTAATAATTGATGACGATAACCAAGTGATATGGTTTCCTTAATGATAGCATCTGATCTTTTGTAAATTATTCAGCTTTTAGCTGACCGATTAATAACAAAACCTTTGTAACCAATCAAAATGCTATCTGCCGGTTACTTCATTAAACCTTTGGTGGATTTTGTAATGCAAAGGTTATTAGTCTATATTTTTAATGAGGTTTCGTTCATTATGTCTTACTCTTCTATTTTATTTGATACTATTGTAAATTACATTTGTTATGTTTATGTATTCATATCCATAAACAACATTTGGTCATCTTTGACTGCAAGCCTCTTAACCTTTTCACGAGAATATGAACTATGACAGTTTGGACTGATGCACATATTTTCGATGCTTTAGGTCGACTGTAATTAAGTGAATGACCGAGTATTGGAGCAGACAAATTATTACAAATAATACCAGATTTTGAAATTCTCAGTTAATTAGCTACTCTAAAGATACCCTTTGTCTCCTCAAACAAACTTTCGTTGGGAGTAAATACGTTCGAATATTTTTAACCCCCCTCCCAATTTTTTCCAGATTTTAACGACTGTAGATTTTCAAGAGCATAGAATGCAATTGCATAATCAAACTTGAAATCAATCACTATACCAGATCTAACACCTAATAATGATCAAATTGATTTAAGGTGCTTTTGCATGCACAAAAATGTTTGAAGTTTATTAATTTGATTATAATGTAAGAAATTTCCAATTATTCGGTATCTTCACTATATTAACCATTAACCATCTTATGATTATTATTTAGAATAATTTTAGTCTAGCTACTTACAAGTAGATTCAGGTTTTATACAAAAATATGTTTTAAAATGTTTGTACCTACTTATTGTCCTTAGTTTGTAATGATGATACTGATATGAGCTCAAGTAAGATTAAAATGAAAACTGATACTCCATTTATAATGTTAGTTGGACATGCAAGGGTCCGAACCGGCTTAATGATATTTAATTAAAATAATTGAAGGCACTAATCTTTCAAAGTGATTTACAAGGAATATCATTATTGACTTATATGTGTCTATAGGAGGTTAATGAATGAATACACAGCATAAAAAACAAGTGGTTTGATAGGCAATCTGACTTGCAGTCATCAATGTCTATCAGCTGCCATGTTTACCAAACATTATTCGATTGACTGTCTTGTATAAAAACTACTCATCGCTTTAATTTACAAACGACTAGTAGTTTTTGTCTCAATTAGACATTATTAGGTTTAGAAATCCTAAGTTATCTATATTCCATCTAGAGATTAAGTAACAGATGAGAAGGTTTTTCAGTTTGGCTTCCATAGATCATGATACAGTGCGAAAATCAAATCGACTTCTGTACGATACACTGAGTAACATTCACCATAATGACAAACGTATTTTACTTATACTTGTAGGAAGAAATTTCCTACATGTGCAACTCTAAGCTATGTTCTAGACTGTCAAGCACAGAGTCTTGGTTTCTCCAAAGTCAGAACAAATAAGATATTTGGCCTAATAAACCAAGACTCAGTGCTCAATAGTCTAGAGAATATCTTAGAGTTTCACCTGTGGGAAATCGCTTTCTACATACTATTACCATCATAATGTTTTAATATTATGTATAATTTTTGTTAACGATAAACTTGTGTTACGGTCTATCTAGAGTTATCTTGTACAGTTTAGTTTTGACAATGATTATAACTTTTATAATAAACCAAACTTCACTCAGCTTAGACTGGATCCTTCATAAAAGTAGCAGCGTAAACCGAATTTTTATAACTCCGCTGACTGTTATGGCGAAAAAGAATTGTTTCCGTAAAATATATATTGCACACATTATTAAATTGGTTGTGATGTCACTTAAAACCAATCAAAATCAAAAAAACTTATCTTGTTTTATGTTGAATATGTTTTAACGAAGAAAGAACAACAAATAAACATTTAATTGGTGGATTATCTCCAGTTATTTGCAAACTAGTCTGTTTACATCACATTTAACAAGTAAAGCTAACAGAACCAACAAATTCAGTGGAATTAGTCAGTGAACTCTGTCAAAACCTAATATTCACAGCTCCGTCATTCATAACATAACAGGTACGTACTGTTCCAGGATACAGTAAATAGATTTGAACAGCTGTCTAACGCTTATTACTTCTCAGTGGTTCTCATAACCATATTGATTTAAGAAAAAAAAACCCGCGAACTGTAAATAATCTCCTCCATACAACCATCCTTTCTTGTAGCAGCTTCATACGATACATGAAAATTTAATTAAATCCACTTGAAATTAAGTCATAATCTGATTGCCATTTCAGAGATTTTTAACTCAAAACCATTGGATATGATTCTCTGCTATTTAATCTTTAGTCACTACCCAGAAACATAATAATTTTGACTTCAATAAATCATAAATAGCCTAATTAAATAAATTGTCATTAAAAACTATATAATTTCCTATTATCACTTACATTTATAGATCCATTAGAAAGATTTGATCCTATACTTTGTTGTGAATGAGAACGTTTTGTTGTATCAAGTTGAAAATAATGACTAGCAGGATGATATGAACCTTTACTTGTTCCATTTCTTACTGTTGTTGATTTTGATAGAATTATATAACGTCCAGATGAATTATTTGGTTTATTTGTATATCCATTGGTTTGATGAATTCCACTATAATTAGTGTGATTTAAATCACGATTATTTGTAAAACCATTCAGTTGATTTGATTTGATCATGTTAGGCATACTTAGGCGATAGCTAGAATTAAAAGAACAAACAGAGAAGAATATCAGGAACGATGTATTATATTTGAATTTCATTATAAATTAATAGTAATCAATCAAAAGAATTATTATTATCAAAAGAAGTTTTTGTGAAGATTTAATATTTTCATTGTTGAAACCGTGAATCAATTGAAGCTAGACCACCAGGGAAAACCTGGTAAGATAAAAAAAAAATATGATCGCAAAGAAGCAAAGGAAAATTTAAAGATCAATAGCTATTGTTTTCATGTGTAAATCCTGTCAAATTTTCGTAAGATCATGGTTGACAGAACATTGAAAAAAATAGGTTCCCAGTCGCCATATCGTGGACCACCGTGTTGGTAAGTTCAATCCTACGATATATATATATTTACTATTTAGAATTATGGTCTATTTAAAAAAAAAACCAGTTTCAACCATTATTTTTACCTAAGTATTACATTTACTTCATAAGGTGAATTCAAACAGAACATAACAAATGACGATTACTTAACATTTACATTCATTGTACAGTGATTCATTATTATTACTACACACCTGATTTTGCCTTGACCTTATCATTCTACATATAGTAGATGCTGTTCACTATGTTTAAAAATATCTGGTCAATACGGTTCTATTCCCTGGTTTATTTATTTATGCAGTATAAAATGTTTAATTTTGTTTGATGAATCATTAACAACTGTAAACATTGTGGTCATGTAAATGCCAATAGGAGAATAATTTTGAATAAGATAGAAGCATCATCACTAACAAACAGGTTGGTGAGTGATTATTTCAAGTAACAAAAGTAACAACAAAATACCAGTAAGAGAATTATTTTCTGGATATAAAGATTATATTTTCTACTTATACAAGTAGTAGTAGTAGTAGTAGCTAGTAGTAGTAGTGGCCGGTGTACATCTTCTTATCACTGTAGTCAGTGAATAACTTGTCTTATGTGTAAAAATAACAACTGAATTGAAAAATTAACTCTAGTGCACAAGTCAACGGCCAACTTGACTTTGTAGCTTAGTAGTTAACGCACTGGCGTTTGAAGTAATCGTTACCAGGTTCTAATCCCGGAATGAACATCAACTCTAGGTTGCGGGAAAATTCATCTGATGAGTATGGAATAGGACGAAACGCATATCCTAGATTAAGTTGTTAGCCACCATCTAACTCTGCTTATAAAGCTTGAGGCTAGATTTGATTGTAATGCCGATGAAGAATAATATCATACTAAGTTAATAGTTTGCTGTTACGCAATGATTTGGAAAGAAAAGCAATCTGTGTTGCTTTGGTCGGTGATTACTCACAAGCTTTTCAGATAATGAATAAATATAGCTAACAAATTTTTATTCTCTTTATATTATCACATATTTCAGTTTAGCAAATTTAGTATATTAAATAAAGGTGAACAAGTTGAAAGATGCCTCAAAGTCATAAAAATTTGAAGGGAGTTAACAGTAAATCGTCAGTTATGAATTTGTGAATTATTCATTTTGTCGAGTGTACCATCTGCATGTCCTCTTCACTCTGAAAATTTGTAAATAAGCATTAAATGTAAACATTATCACCTTTAGTTTTGACAGTAATATGTTTCACACAGGTTTCATCTTCTTTCTGTGCACAGGGGTTGGTGAAGCTTAGGAGTGTACACTAGTCGCTGATTTGGTAGGTAGAACAGGGCAACATTCATGCATATTTAATAGATAAGTATGAGGCTTGTAGGGATATTCACAAAAGATATCTAGGAAACAACCAGGAATTCACAGTTTGCATCAAATGTAAACAATCTAAGTCATAAAATCTAGTTTATTATCAAAGAGAATCTTCAAACGCACAGCATAGATCATTAACTTAGTTTGATAACCAAGAAGTGAACCGGAATTACTTTAACATTTTCCATCATTAAAAAATACAGATTCCAGTTCAGTGAAACCTGTTTTTATTTCAATAACTTATAAACATGTTGGATATCCGCACTTATAGATAATACTTTATAGCTAAGTGAAGAACTAGTTTAGATAGTTTAGTTCAGCAGGGGGTTTACTTACATATCATGCCTCTCAAAGTTACATCTATTGTCTACCGGGATGATCTACATAGGTTCATATTGTTCTACGATTACGAATCTTATTATGAATGTCGGATGAATTATACCAATGACTGTTAACAGTAAGAAGTTCCTCTTGATTATATCCCCATTCAACAAAGAAGATCAAACTACTAAATTTTAGTTATTATTTCAAACGACTATTTATTGTGGATGATCATTGCTCTTCATTTCGCGTGAGAAAATTTTCGACTATGGATGTGACTAAACGTATATAACATCCCTTTTACATTAATATTAAAAAACTTGTTAATACCGGTTTAAAAGTTTAAACAAGGAGTTAAGACAAAGAGAATTCAGCGAAAAAACTTTTTTTCGACGAAATCATTTACTCAATCTGTACATTCGAATTAATAGTTGTATGCTAAACATGTCTATAAAAGGATAGAAAAGATTATATCTTAAAGTGATTCGAAACATCAATTATCAAATGAGCCTACGTAATAGTCAGGATGAAAACCTGGAAGCATCCACGAAGATCCTGAGTTCAATTCCCGCGTGACTGATCATTGGTGCCCGTGATCCCAATCAAAAATTACACATTTCTTCGATATTCGCTCCACTAAAACTCTAACGTGCTTAATGAGCTAGTAAATAATTTTGCAAATAAAGAATACTAGATAGGAATCACTAAGCTTGTGAATAAACCTGCATGAAAACCGATCAGCGGGCTTATTGTCTAAACATTTTTAAAATATAATATCAGTCCTAAATGTTTGACTTTTGTAATAATAATAAAGATATACAAATAAGTTGGATGTTTCCATAGACTGAATGATTAGGATATTCCTGCACACCCGATTAGACATTAAACATTTGGTATAAATTAAGAATAACAAGTTGTTCTTTTACAAATCACTATTTTAGGTCATATATTGAATGGTTTCCCCTTCCTAATGAACCTGTTTGAGTGTATTCAAATGGTGAATATCTAATGATATGAAATATTTGTAAGTCAAAACTCTAGAAGAAATTTGAAGCTCGGATAAGCATTTTAGTAAATTTTCTATTTATGAGATTGAGTAAGACTCTGATGTTTTCTAGAACGAGGAGGTGAGCTTCGAAATTCAACCATCCAGCTCATAAAATGCAACGATACTAGAAATGTGTTGGTGAGTTTCGTATCCTTAAAGAGCATATGAAAAAAAATAATACTTCAGAATTAACTGAAAACCACACGCGTCCGACTGAAGGCATAAGGATATTTTCATGAGGATTAATACATCAGTGAACGAAGCAGAATTTAAAGCCCACTTATTTATGTATGACTGCAGTTTTACTTTCCCCCTTGAACCACATTATTCATTTCATTGATTAAGCTTTTTCAATAGTAAATATAGAGCAGTTCTATACCGCTTACTGTTAAGTAAATAATAGGACAGCTTCCAAAAATGTGGACTAGGGACCTATATCATCCTTCCACGTCAAATTATGTTTAAATTTTTATTATCATTTTCAAGAAACAGTAATAAGGTCATTTGATTTAAATTATCGGGTGTAAATTTCAAAATAGGCCATGATATAACTTGTAGTGCCGTGCTTCGCTAATCGTTCATCTCGATAACCGTCATAAAACAAATCTTAACGGTGCATAAAATTAGAAAGCAAAGAGAAGCGGCAACAACAGTTTTATTAACAAATGTTACAGGCCAGAAAGTTATCAGCACATCAGCAAATATCAGCGAGCGAAACAAAAATGACAGTCATTGAAGATGACAGGTAAGGCAACTCGCTTTAATCAAGCGTTAATCAATATTTATAGTCAGACGAGAATAAATGATAGACATGTGATAAATAGGATAAGAAGTGTACACACACCTACGCTAATATAAAAAAGTCAGGGTTAATAAGTGAATAATTAACAAGGTCAAGATGGATAGGTGAATTGGCTTATCTAGAAGCTAAATTAAGGTATACGACTTCATATATCAACGGACACTACAAACTCAAATTACTTTATCTCTGCCTCACTATAGTCCAGTAACTAAGATTGTGGGTGTTTATTATTGTCTACTTTGTGTGCTCCAAATATATTGAAACGCAATTTTTATTAAAATATTGTTATTGTAATTGTTTACAATGAAATATACATAGTTAGGGTCATAAAAGCCACCTTGATGGCGATACAACCGTTCAACACATAAATATTGTTTAATATGCAAATAATGTTGTGAATACTTCTTTCTAGAATATGTTATATTAGCAATTCAATGAATGTAGACTTCAATAATGCTTAAATATATTTATTAACAGTATTATATAAAGTTTAATTGTACGGAGCTGAAACCTGGAGAACTACTACGACCATCATCAGGAAGGTACAAGTATTTATAAACAGTTGTCTGCGCAAATATACTCATAATTCATCGGTCGGATACTATCAGCAACAGCGTTTTATGGGAGAAGACAAACCAGCTTCCAGCTGAAGAGGAAAATTAGGAAAAGACGTTGGGAGTGGATCGGACATACATTAAGGAAATCAACAATGTGCATCACGACTCAATCCCTAACTTGGAATCCGGAAGGGAAGCGGAAAAGAGGAAGGCCAAAGAACACATTATGCCGGAAAATATAAGCAGATATGGAAAGCATGAATGTTAACTGGAAAGAACTAGAAAGGATTGTCCAGGACAGAGTTGGATGGAGAATGACGGTGTGTAGCCTATGCTCCTTTGTGAGGGGTAACAGACGTAATTAAGTAAGTAATTGAATAACTTATTTACTTGAGTGATTATTTGGAGATTTTCAACGATCTAGATGTTTTTATTAATATATAACAGTAAATATAGTTCCACTAATATTAAGAAATAACAGACATTCTTTCACTTGAAACTAAGACACTTCAGTAATCTGTCACTGATGACCTGACACAAAATAAAATTAAAAAGTCTCAAATCTTATGATGGAAATGAATACTTAAAAGTATTCAGTAAGAATTCTAGTTTACATGATAATGTCATATAATATAGGTTAATGATCATACAATGTCATGATTCAGTAATTAATACAACAAAGTCAATCAGTAGTAAACAAATAATTATTATAGAGTTGAGATCATGAGTCAATTGAAGCTAGACCACCATGGAAAACCTGGAAGCACTGGACGGCCGTTTCGTTCTATTATGGGACTCCTCAGTGCTTCCAGGTTTTCCATGGTGGTCTAGCTTCAATTGACTCATGATCTCAACTCTATAAATTACTAAAATCTCAACAAAACCCCTTCTGAAAATAATTATTAGTTGAATTCATGAGTCGATTAAAGTTAGACCAACAACCATTGAAAACCTGAAACCACTGGATGGGATTGTGGACGCACGCTGCTGAGGAGTCTCGTACTAGGACGTAACGACCATCCAGTACTTCTAGGTTTTCCATAGTACTCTAACTTTGATCGATTCATGAATTCGACTATTAAAAATTACTACAATCTCCACAAAACCCCATTCTGATAATAATGATCAATTAATTCATTTTACAAAAATTTTCTTATGGGTTGAAGTTGAATAATATTTTAGTGAATAAGAACACAAGTAGAGAAAATTGAATGTTTTTGAACACAAAATTACAGAATATCTTAGTAAAATCTGAGAATCATACAGTCATTACTTAATTTACAAAATGTCAATCAATTGTCTCAGACTCCACTTTTCCTTCATTTCCATACCAATCGCTTTCTACCCCCGTTCTTTCCTTCTCGATCTTCTCGACATTCTATTGTCAAATAATCTATTCCTGACTATCGTTGTGTACTACGTATGTCAATATAAGTAGCATACACTACAATACCAATATATTTTGATACACAAGGTAACAAACATTTATGATTATCAACCGTTCTACTTCATTAATTTGAAGTTTCTTTATATATATAATGAATTCATGAATCGAATTAATTAAGGAGTTGAATAACAGATTCGAATCTAGTGAAAATAATACTCCATCTCACCCAACTGCGTCACAAAACAAGCCCTTGCATGAAATCCTGAAGACCAAAGGAGAAGAGGAAGACTAAAAAACATATTACACCGAGAAATGGAGACAGACATGAGAAGAATGAACAAAAACTGGGTAGAACTAGAAAGGAAGGCCCAGGACAGAGTGAGTGGGTTGGAGAATGCTGGTCGGCGGCCTACGCTCCATTGGGAGTAACTGGCGTAAGTAAGTGAGTAATACTTCATCCCCATTTACTATGGTAGCTTTGGTCAAACTTTTAGGATCTTTTCTTGCTCTATTATTATTATTTACTATGATAAAACTGTAGTAATAATGTCGAAAAGAAAAGCCCTTATTTTGAAAAATAACCAGTCTAAGATATGTATTGGAACAATAATTGATCACATGGGATGTACTTTTCAAAAATCTGTCTGTATTTTGATCGAAATTGTTATTTCTTACGCAAATTGTTATAACAGTGTACTTTAACGAATATTTTACCAAATGATCTTTAATAAGCAGTAAATTTTCAACTTACATAGGTACTATATTCCTATTACAAAACTAAATTAGGTTGTTTTGTTAGTGTGATCTTTTTTCTGCGTACGTGACGTGTATTGTCTTATTTTTTGCTTATATTTTATTTGGTCATGTGTTTATCAGCTTGGAAAGAAAACTAATGAAGTATGTAACTTTGAAATGATCTTACTGTGTTCAAAATCACCCAACTACGTCACAAGGCAAGCCCTCACATAGAATCCTGAAGGCCAAAGGAGATGAAGAAGACCAAAGAACACATTACGCTGAGAAATGGAGATAGATATAAGAAGAATGAACAAAAGTTGGATAGAACTAGAAAGGAAGGCCCAGGACAGTAGGTTAGAGAATGCTGGTCGGCGGCCTATGCTCCATTGGGAGTAACAGGCGTAAGTAAGTAAGTGCTCAGAAACCGTCTGTTTGTTAAATAACCTATACATTTATTATTGGCTAGCTACTACTTGTTATTAGAGTTTAAGTACTAATGTTTTAACTGTAAACTTTATGATATTAGTATAAGTCAATATTAATAATGGATTATTGTTTAATTCTGTTAAATACTGTCTAAATGTCCCTTATAATTAATAGTAAAGTAAAATCTACACCATAATATTGTGTTAAACTTTGATATTTGCACCCTGAAATGTCACATATTGTCGAAATCTATTTTTTTAAAGTTCCATTATCATACAGTATCATGTAAATATTTTATACACAATAATCTTTGTTTATTTCATTGTCTGTTTCTAAGACATATAAATGCGCACTGCTGAGGAGTCCCATACTAGGACGAAATGACCATCCGGTTCTTCCAGGTTTTCATTGGTGGTTTAATATTAACTGATTCATGACCTCAACCAAAACTCGACAATCTCTACAACCCTGTACTGATAAATCAATTTAAAAGGGCTTTCGAAAAGAACCATATATTTAGAAAATATAATTCAAATTCAAAAATCTGCAAAATTTAAAACTAATAAATATTTTGAATACGTTTAGTCAAATTTGGTGGAATTTATTCACAATGCAGTAACACTTGATGGCAAAACTCTGGAAGAGGCGGAAACATTCTCGTACCTGGTCAGCATCATCGATAAACAAGGGGGATCTGATGCAGATATAAATGCACGGAATACAAAAAAAGGAAGCACTCTCACAGATGAACAATATATAGAACTCAAAACAACTACCTGAGAGCCAACAACAAAATCAGAACCTTCAATAAGAACGTCGAGACAGCTATATGGTACGGAGCTGAAACTTTAAGAACTACTACAACTACTACAAGTATTTATAAACAATTGTCTATACAATATACTAATTTTCCGTTGACCGGATACCATCAGCAATAATCTACTGTCAGAGAGAACAAACCTGCTTCCATTTGAAGAAGAAATTAGGAAAACACGTTGAAGGTGAGTGGAACGTACATTACGGAAATCATCAAACTGCATCACGAAGCAAGCGCTAACTTGGAATCTTGAAGGGAAACGAAAAGTGGGAGGCTAAAGAATACAATGCGTCGGAAATTGGAAGCAGACATGAAAATGATGAATAAGAACTGGTAACAACTGGAAAAGATAATGGAGGTGGATGGCCTATGCTCTTGGACGAGGGGTGACAGGCATAAGAAAGTAAATATTTTACAATTATTTTGTCTATATGAACAGGTAATTAAATAAAAAAAGAATAGTTGAAAGAGATGATGACACAGTTAGTCACTTGAAACATGTGCAAATTATGAAGCTATAACTTAACCCATCCTAGCCTTTGGGTTAATGACATCCATACAAGCAAAGTGTTAACATAAACTGTTCATCATAAAAATATAAAAATGATCCATGATTATTATCATTAAATTTCAGATCATATTTTAAATATCGATCATCATCATGTGTTACTTTTCCATGAGATGTATCCAAATAAAATTTTAGCAATCAAATTGTAACATTATCAGTACAATAACATGTAGCAATACATGTTATTAACATTATAGTATATGTAGATGATTGATGTAGACAGTTTTCTTTTCCCCACTTTATTTAAACAAAATTAGACATTTGGATGATTTTGTAAAAATGAAAATGTATGTGTAAAGTGCACTTGAAAACAGCTGTTCTTTATATGAATTTATCTTACAAAATAGATTATGTGAAGCTGTGTAAAATGTCAAGAAACGTTGTTTTCTTAAATTAATGAATAGACCTTGAATGAGAAGCAAAATCCGACTCATACATCCTCATCGTGCCTCCTGGATAATGGGACTGTTTCCATGAGCTAATGTGAGCGGTTAATCGTAGGTGGTGGAGATCGGCCTAATCAATCACTCTACCAATACCCAAAAAACGATTACGAATACTACAAAAAGTCATTGCATAACTATTGAGGGTTCAAAAGAGTGGTAAAATAGAAATGAGTGTGCCCAAATAAAAAAAGACAAAAAATGGGTTGTGAGAGTTATGTAATGGTTCTGCGTAAACAGTGCAGAAACAGCTATCCCGTCGAGGTAGTTGTGCCGTGCTTCGACGTAGCACTCTTCTCCAGAAGGGCCTACTAGGCTTCATCATTCTATATGGAAGGAAGACCTTGGATACTCTTTCATTAATAAAAGAAATGTTTACTTTATTAAAAACTGTGATGATTAGTTAAAGATCCAAACTAAGATTTGGCTGAAGAATAACTGTCTGAGTAGATTATTCACGTGTTATTGTCCCTTTGAAATAAGAACAAGGTGATTGGGGAAACAACGGTTCTAAACAAGTATTACCACTCAGTTATTCAATCAATAATTGTTCTCTCAATAATCGATCGAGCGTGCCAAAAGATAAGTGTTATTCTATCCTTTCTGGATAGATCAAGTAAAAATCCATACAGAAAAACTGGGTATACTGCGAAAGGTACTGGGCTCGAGTCCCAGAGTAAATATCAACTCTGTGATGCAGGTGCATCCAGCTGACGAGTCCCAAATAAGACAAAACATGCGTCTTGGATTCCACTGCTAGCCACTATCCATCTTTGCTTACAATGCTTGTGAAATAAGACTATAACGAGGCAATTTCCACAGTATGCACATATGTCAATAAGAGACTGACTAGTTGCAGCCCTAAACATCAATGGGAAGATTCAAACAAGTAATACCAAGTGGATTCAAAATATAATAATTTGTTGCTTTTTAATACAAAGTGTTTCTAATTCTGGAAAAGTGATTTAATTCACAATGAAAATGCACAATCCCAGTCAACTCAAGTAACACAATCAAAGGAGGAGCAATCAATATGGCTATCGCCAAGTTTAAGTATCAACTAAAACAACATAAATACAGCTCAAGAAGAAACAATAGAAACTCAGAGAAAACTATAATAAAACAAAATATTACCATCTGAAATAGCATCAAAAAGGATAACAAAGTGTACAACTAAAGAAACCAATAAGAACAAGTTACAAATGTATGCATGGAGGGATTTTCACATTCAAAACCTTCAAAATGGATCTTACAATTAATAGTATTTGAATTATAATACAAACTAAGAATCTCAGAAATAACTTAATTTAACCAAGATGTATTAGATGATCACAAACAAACGTACTGTATTTGAAATTCAAAATCAGACGTTCATCAAGTACAAAGGAATCAGATTGCCAGGCGAAACGTTGGATTTACTTCAAATTCATTCGCTAAGATTTTACAAATATATTCTTCCTATTTAATGTCCTTATATCAACTCGGCGCTCGAATACTGTGAAACTATTTGCTCTGATTTAGACGGAAGGAATCATTATTAGTTCATATAAAACACCACAAAAACCCTTCTAGTGTTGACGTTTATTATGTATTGATTCAAATAGTTGTTTTTTTTTTGGTGATTCATTTAGTCTATAGACCATTTAGTTTTTATTATCAAAATGGTTGAAACTAATGAATCATTGAAAATAATGTTGCTTATTGTCTATTGTTTTAATGTACTACGGTAATTCTTATCATTGATTCAAAATCTTGTTTCCCTGGGTAAAAGTTTAAAGTGTGGAGAGATAAATTAAAAACTGATGAAGTCAATATTCAGTTCACAAATTCTCTACAAGGCATAAAAATGTATGAATTTTAATCAAACCAACCGGTGTTTTAATGGATGACTCAGTAAAACAAAAGAAATCTGAAAATTAAGTATTTGTTAATTACTAAGCTATGTATTTTTCTTAAAAGCATATTCATTTATGATGTTGCCAGCAATCTTAGAAAATAACTAATCTTATTTATATGAAGTAAACTTGAAAGTTGAAGCTTCTCTCAAACTTTCACTTGCTTTGGTTTTTTGTTCAATTGTTCAAGATTGTAAGTATCAGGAATCCGGCTGGATAGTTCGTAATTTAGGATATATTGATTAACAAAATACTCATAAATGCGTTTGTTTATGAGAAGCAAGTGCTTAGATCATTTGTATTTACAAATGTCCTTTATAGTATCTTTTGAGAAAAGCTATTATTTGAAATTTTCCTCTAAGCAACTGAAGTTGACTGATAGGATTCAAAATTATATGGTAATATTGAACAGGATTGAGGAGGAAACAAAAGGTGAATACAATTGCATCACTCTGACCAATCCTGAACCATATTATCGATGGAAACACTTAGACATGTGATCAGAATTCAATGCATAATATGCTATTTGCTTACACATTTAAAGCATTATTAAGAACATACACTTTCGTAATTATTTATCCGTATGATTCTTTGAAACATTCCTCCTTAGGTTAACAAATCTAGTAGAAATAAAATTTTCTCCTGAAAGTACTGGTTTTGTTGGAGAGGAAGCAAATTAATATGAAAGATATATAGATTTGCATAATTGAAAGCATGGGTCAATTGAAGCTAGACCACCAAGGAAAACCTGGAAGCACTGTACGGCCGTTTCGTCCTATCGTGGGACTCCTCAGTAGTGCGCATCCACGATCTCGCCTAGCAAGATTCGAACCCAGGACCTACTAGTCTCGCGCTAGAGCACTTAACTGAAAGACCACCGAGTCAGCACTATTCTGATATATAGATTTCCTTTCAGAAAGAATTGATATATGGGTTAAATATTTGACAACTGGAAAGAACTGGAAAGGATTGCCCAGGATGGGGTTTGATGAAGATCACTTGTGTGCGGCCTATGCTCCTCCAGGTGTAAGTAAATAACTAAGTATTGATTACAAGACAGCCATAAAAACGATCAATTATCGTAAACATATGTCATATCATGATTTGTAAAGGCATAAAATATCCGCAAATGACAATCAAACAAAATAAACAAATACTAGTAGACAGTTAATGTATTAAATTTTCAATTTCGATTTAAGATCTCATTATCATTTGATCGTAATATACCAAATGAATCACACGAGTTCCGTACAACTTTTCAAATGTTCTTTTGAGTTGAATAGTTCTTAAACATCAACGTTGTGAATAACTCATATTAGTCAAATTATTGTATAAAAACTTGTCCTTCATTAATGAAGACTTTAATATCAGTTTAGATAATATCTTATCCGATAGTGATTGCATAATCATAACAATTCAATTTTCAATAGTTAGATTACAAATTTCGATAGAGCAATAAGAAGACAAAGTTGAAATGTATAACTCTGTCTTTTCATTATTCTATCGAAATTTGTAAAATGGACTTCCAGATTTTCCATAGTGGTCTAGCTTCAATTGACTTATGATCTCAACTATATAAAATTACTAAATACTCCACTAAACCCCCGTCTGAAGATGACCTAATTGCTTTCAATTAGGTTACACATTTTTGAATCCTACATCAATTCAAGTAAACGGGATGATATCACTTATTCAATTCAAGAGTAATATAAAGCAAATGACATCTTTCAGTGAAGGAATTTTCAAATGTAAATGTTTAATGAATAACTAACAGAAAAGGGAACATTTCAGAAGATATTTTAACAAATCAATCTCAAATGTAATTTTATCAAAATAGTTATCCAAAACTTACCGAAGTTACTGAATAAATAGAAGCAGTCAGTACAATTCACACAGAAGATTCTTTATTCAAATGTAATTGTATTTGGGAATATAGTTTCTACTGTGTGCTTCTAAACAGTCTCTATTATATATTGACACCAAATTGTTTTAATTACCATCTTAGAAATTTTGTATATATTTGTAAAAATGAAATTACTTTAAGATATATCATTGTGTATATTGAGATTTCTATTTCAGCCCGTATATCATTTAGTGATAAATTTTGATTGGTTCACTTAAAAAATTTCTTCCTTATTCACCATAGAAATATGCACATTCATTATTATGTTATATTGTGTGCTAATACAAATATATATCCAGTCATCCATTTGGTCATTAGATCAATGTCCTATTCCTTCCTCTGTTTTGTTTTTTACAAAGTTCCGACTAAATCAATAAAAATAAATCGATTATGTCTGTAAAAAAGTGTTTATTAGGAAGTTAACTGGACTGGGAAACAGGGAGAGAGAGAGAGTGAAATCGTTGAGATGGTGGAATTTAGGAAGGGTGAAGATTAACGTTTCGTAATCTAGTTAAAATTTTGATATTTAAAAGGCAACTGTCTAGAATTAGTTGAATGTAGTTGACTTTTACAAGGGCGATTTATCGTATTTTCCGAAAGAAGAAAAAAAACAAGCAATTATAGTGTTGCATTCCATTCAGTAAAGTTATGCATGACTTTAAAGTGGGTAATTAGAATGAAAAAATTGGATAACAAACAATAATCTATTTTCTTATTCTAGACAATGATGAATCTGTGACAAGCTATTAAAACCTTTGTTCGATACTAAAATAACTAAATATAGAGGATCTGTTAATATGGTATACTGTATTTAGTTTCATTATATCATTTCCTTTCAGTAAATGTCGCAGCAGCATCTGCATCAATAGGCCTCCACATTCACAAAGGAAAAAGCAAGATTCTCAAATGCAACACGGAGAACACCAACCCAATCACACTTGATGGCGAAACTCTGGAAGAGGTGGAAACATTCACGTACCTGGGGAGCATCGTTGATAAACAAGGAGGATTGGATGCAAATGTAAAGGCGAGGATTGGCAAAGCAAGGACAGCATTTCTACAATTGAAGAACATATGGAACTCAAAACAACTCTCAACCAATTTCAAGGTCAGAATCTTTAATACGAAGGTCAAGACAGTCCTACTGTACGGAGCTGAAACGTGGAGAACTACTACGACCATCATCAGGAAGGTACAAGTATTTATAAACAGTTGTCTACTCAAAATACTTAACATTCACCGGTTGGATACTATCAGCAACAGCGTTTTATGGGAGATGACAAACCAGCTTCCAGCTGAAGAGGAAATTAAGAGAAGACGTTGGAAGTGGATAGGACATACATTAAGGAAATCAACAATGTGCATTACGAGGCAATCCTTAACTTGGAATTCGGAAGGGAAACGGAAAAGAGGAAGGCCAAAGAACACATTATGCCGGGAAATAGAAGCAGACATGAAAATGATGAATGTTAACTGAAAAGAACTAGAAAGGATTGCTCAGGACAGCGTTGGATGGAGAATGCCGGTGTGCAGCCTATGCTCCTCGATGAGGGATAACAGGTGTAAGTAAGTGAAATGGTCATTGCACATGGACTTATGAACGCGTTTTCTTTTGAAGTGATTTATCGCATCCAACTTAGATTTGGTAACTACATAGAGAAAGGAGCAGGTGGAAAATCCAGTAAAAAGAAACAAAATTTAAGTTACTGGAAAAAAGAACATGAAATAGCAATCTATTAGTTAAAAATTTCTATGGCTTATTCAGTTGTTGTTAACCTGTCAAGAAAGATGCCTTCAAAGCTTATCAACATATCAATTTGTTTATATTAGTTTTACATCAGTTTGTTTATATATTTATCATTTTTGATAACCTATTTAGTTAACTGATTGTTTCTTCTGTATCATAAATATACTTCTGATTGATTTTCTGACATGATATTAAACTTTTCAATCATTAAAACTGAATATATTTCATTTGGTATAACTTAAACTAATTCTAGTGGGAAGCAGTGACCAGTGGAGTTCAATCAAGTCTGTTGTAGAGATATCAACTCACTGAAGACAATTGGTGAACAGTTGCTCAAAATCGTGGATTGGTTAAAGTTAGACATTAACAATGTTGGATGCCGGCTCAGTAGTCTGTCGGTTAAGTGCTCTGGCGTGAGACTGCTAGGTCATGGGTTCGAATCTCGCAAGTGCGGGATCGTGGATGCGCACTGCTGAGGAGTCCCATAATAGGGCGGAACGGCCGTCCAGTGCTTCCAGGTTTTCGATGGTGGTCTAGCTTCAATTGACTCATGATTTCAACTATGAAAATTCGAGTTCATCAAATAGATGTAATTACTTATCTAGGCCATATTGATATTATGACATGTCAATGAATACGTTCAGAGTTGAATACCAAAAATTGATTCATATTACTTATTAGATTCATTGCTCACTGTTTTGTACCGAAAAAGTTTTAACATAAAACTTAAGTCTCAAGTAAACTTTCCAAAATGATCTTATACATATGATTAGATATAATACTTCATAAGAATCTTTCATTTCCAAATCTGTTTCTCATTTCAAATATATAATCAACCTTATAGCTTCGTATATATATATCCAACAGGCTAAGTTTCTGAATACAGTATGATATTTATCGGAAAGGGGTTTTGTGGTGATTGTAATAATTGAGTAGTTGAATTCATGAGTCAATTAAAGCTAAAATATCATAGAAAACCTGGAAGCACTGGACAGTCATTTTGTTCTAGTATGGGACTCCTCATCAGTGCTCATCCACGATCTCGCTCGTGGGATTTGAACCCAGGACTTTCGGTCTCGCGTACGAATGCTTAACCTCTAGTTTACATTCAATGTTGGATGCACACTGCTGGGGAGTCCCATACTAGAACGAAACGTCCGTCCAGTGCTTTCAGGTTTACAATGGTGGTCTAGCTATAATTGACTCATTAATCCAACCATTAAATAACAGTTCAATTTATTTCCATTTGAGTAATAGAGAAACTAAATATGCATTGAGTTGCAATAGACCTCTATTAGGAGTGCATTTCTTTTTTAATTTCGTTATTGTTGAAAAGGAAATAAAGCATAACTGAAGTTATATGAAAGTAACTTATGGAGATCATATTTAAAAATTAAGTATTATTATCTATTTTTCTATTAAATTGATTTCATAATTAATTTAGTTTCCTAATAGTGTTATAAATCTATGCAAAGAAAAGGGATAAAATTACATTAAGCAATGCATAATTTAGTCTTGTTTAGAAAGATTTTTGTTAATGACTCAGTATCATCAACATTTCTACATATATATAAAAATATTCTTTAAAATTGATATAGCGGTTTCACAGTATTTGAGCGCCTAGTTGATATGAGACATCAAATAGGAAGAATGCATACGTAAAATCAACGTAAATTCAACATTTCAGCTGGCAATCTGATTCAAACTTTGAAGCTAGACCACCATGGAAACCCCGGAAGCAGTGAACGGCTGTTTCGTTCTAGTATGGGACTACTTAACGGTGCCCATCCACCGTTGGATGTCGGCTCAATGGTCTAGAGGTTAAGCGTTCGTATGTAAGAGTGAAAGTCCTGGTTTCGAATCCCGCGAGCAGGATCGTGGACGAGCCTTGCTGAGTAATCCCACAATAGGACGAAACGTGCGTACAGTGCTTCCAGGATTTCCATGGTGATTTAGCTTCAACTGAATCATGAATTCAACCATAAAATTACTAAAAATCTCCACAAAACTCTCTTCTAATAAACATCTAAATTATTGATAATTTTACATATACATTCTTCCTCTTTTATTTCTACATATATACATTCACTAAACTTATTATGTACATATAGTAATTAAAGTAAATGTTCACATCATATTTACTGTAACAGTATTCATTTTAATAATGGTATATGAAATAAACATTCGTGATCAGTATCTGTACATGCAGTTTACAAACATTTCCTCATAATTTATGTTTAAGAATACACGACTACTTTTGGTTGGCCGGCTTGTTTTTTTTTTTAATTATAGTATTGAATATGAGATAATCTGGTTGATAAGGCTATATATATGTAATCTCTTAGCCTATATGTACAAATAAAAAAAAACCCCACGGATTCTAATTCTGTTAAATGTCAGTTGGTCTAAATTCAGTTCATATTTAGATTATAAGAAATTAGATAGTGAAGTAAATCCAACTTGATTCTTCTTGTTAAGCATAACAGTTAATAAAATTTTTTAGAGATTTTTTCTAAATGACAGGTAGAAATCAAATTTGATAGTGAAATTATAATTTTATTGACTGTAGAGTTACTACCTATGAGGGGATTTGTCGTAAAAAAAAAGTATCAATATCCTAACCAACTTTTAGTCATGTACACTTTGTGAAAGAATTATTTCCACTGACTATCTATTATGTTTGATGATATTGATTCAATTTAGATGGGATATTCAATGAATTAGTTTTAATAACTACTTCACATCAAGCTGGATGTTTGTTCACATAGTTAAAAACACAAAATTTCAATAGTTAAATCAATTCATTAATAATAGTGTAGTGCCTTGCTTTGTAAATCGTTCACCTTGATACCAATCTTAACGGTGCATAAAATCAAAAGGCAAAGAGTAGCAGCAACTATAGTTTATTGCCAAATGACTCAGGCCAGGAAGCTACCAGCACCTAAGCGAATATTGACGAGCGAGGGAGCAGCAAGCGAGTAGCAAGCAATTACATAGGCAATTTATAGTCAAATTTAATAAGGGAACAGCAAAACAAAACAAAAGCTGATAATAGGATTTGTGTGCATACATGTATGGGGAGACGTATAAGTTATCGAATGATACTTAAGCAATCAACATTTGGTCTAGAGTCTGTCATGTGCTCTAGTGGTCATTACAGTACAAAGAATATGCAAATTGTTATTATCCAAATGACGATGTCTGTTAAGTAAGTTAATAAAAAGGGCTTAACCAAAATTAACCATTATCTAAAATGATTGTAGGATGGTTGCTACAATGGTAAAACATGTTATTTGTGATTGTTAAATTTCGTATAAATTTAATTAAGTAACCAACACTACTAAATGATCACTAGCTTAGTGTATGAGAACACAATGGTTTTGATAATCTTCTCTTCTTTACATGCTTCTTAATCTTAAAGTTTTTCATAATTCATTTTGTGGACAGTGACATGACAGATCTCAGCGATAACTAATTAATTTTAAGCTCATCAGAACAAGTTATAATTCATAGGTGAAGAAATCCTCATAGCTAACTTTTATCTAACGTTTTATGTGAATGATGTTTTATAGAGAGACAATCAAAACTTCACTATGAGGCCACCTAGCTTATAGAACACAATTTAAATAAGATCATCTTCTTGAGATATAAATCTTATCCACCATTTCAGTTACATGTAGTTACATAAAAAAGTGTATGTGATATTGATTATCAACCAACATCAAGATCAGAATTTTCAATATAAATGTCAAGACAGTTCTACTGTATGGGGCAGAAATGTGGAGAACTACGATAGTCATCATTCAGAAGGTACAGGTGTTTATTAACAGTTGTCTACGCAAAACACTTCAGATGCGTTGGCCAGACACTATCAGCAACATTCTACTGTGGGAGAGAACAAACCAGATTCCAGTGGAGGAAGAAATCAGGAAGAATTGCTGGAAGTGGATAGGATACACATTGAGGAAATCACCCAACTGCGTCACAAGGTAAGCCCTCACATACAATCCTGAAGGCAAAAGGAGAAGAGGAAGACCAAAGAACACATTACGTCGAGAAATAGAGACAGATATGAGAAGAATAAACAAAAGTTGGATAGAACTAGAAAGAAATTCCCAAGACCGAGTGGGTTGGAGAATGCTAGTCGTCGGCCTATGCTCCATTGGGAGTAACAAGCCTAAGTATGTAAGCAAGTAAGTAAGTAAGTGATAACATTGATTGACTTCTTATCGCTCTACTGTGCTCGTTATGTAGTTGCAAAATGAAAAAGATCCCTACACAATTAAAAGTAATTTATAGAGAATGTTTAGAAATCAGTTTTTTTTTGCATTTTGTACTTGTATAAGATATGTATTGTTATTCAACATTGTTTTCTCTGGGTTTTTTAAAAATTTTAGTTAAGTTTTCAGCTGAAGACTAGTATTCATTTTGATGTAATCTATATTTACAGTCTCTAAATTTTTTTAAAAAGACGACTTTTAAAAAGACACTTTTGACTTGAACTTGTATAGTAATTACTTTTTCATGTTATGCTGTAATGAGGTCTAGTTTACTTGTATATAAACAGCGTATTTCTGAAATAGATGATTTATAAAACGGAGGCTGATATTTGTGTTCTAGACTGAATGGACTGGGTTGGACGAGGCGAGGAGCTGCAATACAGAAAATGAATGAATATTCAGAATTGACTCATGGCTTTCAGTATTGTTTTGAAGTATCTTTGGTTTAGCACAGGAAGGTCATAGAAGCCGATATTCTGATTGGAGGTTTTGTCACAAGGTATTTGACAGGCCATAGGACAATAACAGCTGCTACATTGATGTGTTTAGGCCAAAAATTCGTAATGTTGATTTTGAAAAGAGCCAGTCACAGAATTGTCACCTTTACAATGATGATTAGTAACTTCAATGGTTGTAGTACTTTATTTTACACTTCTAGTTATCACTCCTATTTAATAGAAAAAATTGATACTTAGTAAACAAGCGTAAGTAAGTTAGTAACTACGACACGCATGTGTTAGATTGTACACGAAAAATTACACTGACTTTACAACGTTAGTCTCACGAAAGTTATCTGCATGAATATTTAGTAAATACCCGAATAGATCAGCTCCACTGAACCCACCGGACATCCAAGCATCAAAAGAATGAATAGTAATTGGAACGGATTCCCCAGGACGGAGTTCAATAAAGAATGATAGTGGGCGGTCTATGCTCCTCGATGAGTGGACATCTATGACATGCATCATTTCAGAACATATGACAAAAATATTCCGTATATACCTATAATATCGAATTACAGACCTTAAGTAACGGAGTTTGAAGTTAATCATAAAGATATCAAATTATTAATTTTATTCTTTCTGAACTTTATTCCTCACATTTTGGTTTTCACTGAAATTGTAATTATTATGTTAACTTCTTTTTTTGTTTTTCATTATGTAAAGGTTCTTTTAACTGCCCTACTGACATGAAGTAAAATGTCTTCATTACATATCTATCTTCATTGGGTCCTGAATTATTTAAGACTGGATAAACTTACTTTTACTAGGAAACTACTATACTTATATGATATATAGAATTGGTTATTGAATTGGTACATTGTATTGAATTAGAAAACGAATGGGAACAATCGATCATATGAAACCATAAATTACAAACTATCCCACTAAAATCTGATAACTATACAGTCAACAGTAAATTTTCAAAATAACAATTAATTGTTTCAATCTTGACTGTTCCTTCTGCAAATATCAGTCCATCTTCTCTGGTTTTATTGTTTATGCATTTTCACACCGATTACGCTTCGTTTCTGTTCTTTCCTTATCGATCTTCTGCCAAAATACATTCTAGGCTTGGTCATCACCATATACTACTTATGTGGATATAAGTAGCCCACACCACAACATAACTACGAATTGTTGACAGCAAATTACCAAAGATAAAAAACAATTAAAGTAGAATAAATTCTGCAACAATTATATTTGAATAATATCAGAAGGTGATTTTTTGGATATTATAGTAATTTTAATAGTTGAAATCATGAGTCAATGGAAGCTAGACTACCATGGAAAACCTGGGAGCACTGGACGACCGTTTCGTCCTTTTGTGGATGTGTTTCTCAATTTTTTGGATTGGTTGAAGTTAGACATTAACATCGTTAGATGCCGGCTCAGTGGTCTAGAGGTTAAGCGTTCGCTTGCGAGGCTGATAGGTCATGGGTTCGAATCTCGTGAGGCGTGATCGTCGATGAATACTGCTGAGGAGTCCCATAATAGGACAAAACGGCTGTCCAGTGCTTCTAGGTTATCCTTGGTGGTTTAGCCTCAATTGATTAATGATCTCAGTTATTGAAATTATATTTGAAATAAATTTATTTCTGCGAAACTAATATATCTAATTGATAAAACGTATATAATGATAACATACTTTATTACGGATAATGAATAATAAACAATCATCAACTTCCCTTTTATTATCATTACATTGTTTTTATACTCTCTTTGGATCAAAAATATTTTTTCAAAGATCAACTAAAAGTACAAATGAATTCACGTGTTTTGACTTTTTTTATTTATCTCTGTCAGAATTTCATGTTGTTGTTTTTTTTATTATTTCTCGTTGATGTTGTCGACTTTATCGACATCAAACTCTTAGTGACCTTTTAAATTTTTATGGCCGACGCTATTTATGGTATTATAATACAGGCTAAATAAGATAAGCAATTAACTATTCAGTAATTAATCATTCAGGTTATTCTATATCATTAGTTTCTTCTTTTCATAATAAAAATTGATATTGAATAATAAATCTCCATAAAAGTTAAGATCTAAGTGAATGGATGTTTGTAAATAGAAATATAAAAACTTAGACGTACGCCAAAATAAAACTAAATGTAGGTTAGTCAAGTTGAAAGTCTTACTGGTCACAGCATTCATTTCTATTATCTTTAGGATATCCTAGACTTGCTTACTTACTTACTTACGCCTGTTACCCGCAATGGAGCATAGGCCGCCGACTAGCATTCTCCAACCCACTCACTCTGTCCTGTGCCTTCCTTTCTAGTTCTATCCAACTTGTGTTCATTCATCTCACGTCTGTCTCTATTTCTCGACGTAATGTGTTCTTCGATCTTCGTCTTCACCTTTGACTTTCAGGACTCCATGTGAGGGTTTGCCTTGTGACGCAGTTGGGTGATTTCCTCAATGTGTATCCTATCCACTTCCAGCGCTTCTTCTTGATTTCTTCCTCCACTGAAATCTAGTTTGTTCCGCCTGTACCTCTTCAGCGGGATACTGCCAGTCCCAAGCCAGGATAAAGGAGGAGTGTTGGGTATGGGGTTAGCGACCTCATACCGTAGAAAACTAAATTGTTACAAAAACGCTAACCAGGATATCCTAGAACTGGTTATGTTATTCCGACTATATAATAACATGAAAATGTATCAATAAGGACTTTCTGTCTGTTCTCATTTCTTCTTCATGGTTAAAAAGAAATGAGTTCACATGGGAAAATCATTGGTTCTTCAGAATAATAACGGTGACAATTTCGCCAAACTTTTACTGGTCTTCACAGTCCATATGCAAAACATGGTATAAATGACAATGAAAATGTAACTTCTTTGAAAGATGATCCTTTCTTAGTTGATTTTCAATTAAGATGTTTGATGACAACAAGATAGATATTTACGTGTAACAACAGATAAGAGTATCCAACCAACTCTTACGGCCCTACCCGAGGACACCCCACTCCACAAGGTGGCCCTCATAGCAGACAAAATTCTGGCACGCGCTAGCGCCAAAGACAACTATATTGTTGCCTCTACTTATCGTTCAAACATGGATTTCGATGCTAGACGACCTTCGGCTAATGGGGATAGGGACAGATGTATCCATACTCGTCTCAGTTTCCGAGACCGCTCAAATGTGCCAGCCCCCTACGTACCCCGACCCAGGTCACCATCTTGTAAGGCCGTAACGACTCGCCCCAAGCGGGCATCTCCCAAGCCACGCCAGGAGGCGGCTGCGAAAGCAAGTCCGAGTTGGTGCTGGTTCCACTGTGCCTTCGGGGCCGGTGCCCGTCATTGTCGAGCTCCCTGCTCATACGAGGCGGGAACTTCCCGAGCCGGTGAGTAAATACGGCCGTACTCACCGGCCCTTCACCTCAGTTTGACCGTTTATTTTATGTGCACGATTATCGCACTAACGCTAGGTGCCTAGTGGATACAGGTACCCAAGTTTCTGTCGTACCTATCAGTAACAGTAAGTCTCAAGGTACGATGCCTCGACTACGCACTGCGGATGACTCAGTCATTCCTAACTATGGTACACGACAACTTACGGTCAATCTGAGCAAACAGCCTTACGAAGGCCCTTTTCACGTGATTTCCTGTCACGAAAAGACCTTCAAGGTTGATCGACATGGCCGCGTCAAAGTAGTCAGCATTGATCGTCTCATGCCAGCACACATCGCTGACAGTGCCCTACCTGATAAGCCGAGACCCAATGCTAGACCCATCAAAGCTTCTAGCGGGATCTCTACATCTACTTCGGATCCCACGCCAGATGCACCTGAGACCTCATTTTCACGTCCCAGTCAACAGCACGTGTCATCTGCCCCGTCTACGGACGAGACTTCCGTCTCACGTCCAGACCAGCAGACCACACCGCCCTTGACTGTGGATGAGATTGCAGGCTCACGATGTTCGAACGAGACTACCGTCTCACATTCCGGTCGCTGAGTACGCTTTCACGACTAACCTCATAACCAGCAGAGGATACAGTATAGGACCCTAACCCTATACTACACGAATGCTAAACTTTTCTCTTTTTCTTTCATTTTTTTGTTTACCCCGAGCCTACGCCTCCGACCACCACTGTTCCAGTATCGTCGACTTCAGTCAACTTTGGCGAAAGCTGGCCTGATCACCCACGCTCTAGTCAACGCACTCAGTCGACCTCTCTGGCACCAAATACGTATGGTATACATTTGGTCCCGAACATGGTTATCCTGGTCGCATCTGGTTCCTTGGCTCAATCTGGTTTCGTCCTACGTCTGCAGCGTTTCTGGTCCGGACCTCTACGAACGCATCCTTCAGATTCTGGATACAAACCACTCTGGTGTAGCATGCTAATCCAAGCAATCAATACAGTACATTCCTTCTGGTACCGTTCTATGTCAAAGACTTTTGGTGGCAACTGGAGGATCGACGATCACTTCCTGTTCTGCCAACGCCTTCGTCCTACAATTGCACGTTTTGCGATCGGTCCCACGAACGAAACCGCTACGTATCGAAAGTGTAAACCATTTCTAGCGGGGGGCTCCTGTAGTGACCGGCCAGTCTCGATAAGAACGCGATTGGAATAACAGAAACAATTGTTATTATTGTAACCAATTGTACCAGAGATTGTTTTACTGTGTTTGTTTAACTGTATCAGTTTCACTTCTTGTTTCGCTATCCGCCTTGTTTGGTTCGACCTTGCTCACGCACTGCCTATTCGCCTGTACCCTTTGGCACGTCTCGGTATTATTTCGATACCACGAGATCGCCAATAAATATATTTGATCTGGATTAATAAAGCCTTCTGATTTACGAGCTATCAAAGGAGCCAAGTCGTTTTTGGGAGCGCAATCTAATTGTAGTGGTGATCATAGTCTGTCCTCGACTCGACATCCCCTACAGCTTTCTCAAACTCATTATTTCACTGTATGTTCATCTCACCTTACTGATTTGATCTAGTAAATTTGACTACGCTGACTACGCGCCATGTTCTACTTTGTGTACAACTGACTGACGGGGCCGGAGATCGAGTAAAATCGTTCGGTAGTGAGATTATTGTATTTTATTTTGTGCAGGCAGTATGTGTATTTAAACTTCTCCTGTTTAGCTAGAACTCTAAGTATCACCAGCTGTCTGCATTAAGCCCGAGTTTTTATTCAATTAGTTCTAAATACGCAATACACTCAACGTCATACAATACGGAAGTTGAAACTAATACCAACTGAACATTCTTATAGCACTCTGTGTATGGAGCCTTCATATCATCTGTTAATTATTAATAGACTGTTGTAATCTGGCTTTGTATTATTTCTAACTGTGGCAAGCTGATGTCATGTTTCAAGATCAAAAGATGCTATTCGCTTACCAAGTAACAGATATACATCTTCAAATTAATTTCCTCAGATCCTACATGAACGCTTGTGTGCTGAGTCCCTCAATATACAAAATATCAATAACTTAAGTAATAGCCCGTTGAAAATTATACCGTCAACCAGAAGACGGTAGCCACTTTTAGCTATTTAAAAGAAGGCAGTGATATTTTTTCTCATCGAGTAAACCATTTAATTTAGACTGTGTTCCAAGGTTTAGAGGCTTTTTTAGGTCACCTGATGGAGAAACTCTGGAAGAAGTGGGAACATTCACGTACCTGGAAGCATCATTGATGAACAAGAAGGACCTGATGCAGATTTAAAGGGGGGGGACCGCATTTCTACAATTGGAGAACATATGGAACTCAAAACAACTACAAACTAACTTCAAAGTGATCATCTTCGATACGAACGTCAATACAGTCACTCCTACTGTACGGAGCTGAAGCGTGGAGAACTACTACATCCATCGTCAAGAAGGTACAAGGATTTATAAACAATTGTCTTCACAAAATACTCAATATCTATTGGCCGGATACTAACAGAAACAGCTTTCTGCGGGAGAGGACAAACCAGCTTCCAACTGAAGAGAAAATTAGGAAAAGACTTTGGAAGTGAATCGGACATACGTTGGGTAAATCACCAAAACTGAATCACGAGGCAAGCTGTAACTTGGAATCGTGGAGGGAAGCGGAAAAGAGGAAGGCCAAATAACTCATTGTAATAATATACTTCTGCAAGGGCAGGTACACGCCATTTTTACAGGCACGATCTGCAAGTAACAACACATACTGGTTCACAGTATGCATCCCAAGCAGGGCTGTTTTGTAAATATTATCTATAAAAGTTAATGGCCATTCATTCGTTCAGATGTACTGTGTATTCTTCAAAATATTTCCCAAAGAGGGCATGGCGTCCACATTACACACCATACCCAATCTCAGCAAAAATTGTATTGGTATTTTGGTGGTGCTAAGTATTTATTTAATGCAACTTTTTAAGCTTATAGTTGTTATAAAGTAGACATGTGGAGCGCCTAGTGCGAACTATGACCTTGGGAAATCTCCTACGTCGGGTTTGTTCCAAATGTCAGGAGTTCCAAAATTTCGTACTAAGGGCATGATTCTGAAGAGAAAAAAGAAACCGAGGAGCAGCATGGCATTTGGATATGAACGATAAACAATACCTAACATTTAGTAGTGGAACAGACGGAGGTATGATAAATTATTAGATTGAATTGACACTAGCTCATGTTGCTGGAGTGAAATGTGATCAGAGGCTCCAGATGAGAGAATGCAGTAACAAAGAACAATGAGTTGTGATATTTATCAAGGCGCAGTAGGTTCGAATGAAGGAAGGGAAGTCAAGGTTGGAATGAGAAAGACTGTTTATCAGAACAGAGAGTGCATATAGAGCGTAGAGTGTTAACTAAAATGGCAACCATATCCTTTAAAGTTTTTTTTCATCATCCGATGCCTGCCACACAGTTTTCATGTAAAAATCCGAGTTAGCATGTTATAGGTTGTCTTAGTAGAATAGCTAATCCAGCATAAAAATTAGAAACATGAGTCTGAATGGTGAGTGTAGGAGAACGACCTCAATATCACAAATTGATTGACTTGTCTTCATCCATAAAGAGCCTGATACAAACAAAATGTTCCGCCCCACAAACACGGCTGGATTGAAGTCATCGCCCTCACCATCAATGCTTGCTGGTCAGTAACTCCACTCTCTCTCCTTTTGTGATGTTAGGCTCATTTAAGCTTATTTTTTGGATATATATATCTTACCTCACACAATGCTCTGTGTTTCACATCCTGTTGGAAAACACTATTTCTATAGGTACCATCCTACAACCTTATCAGACAGTTAAAAATTATGGACTGTGGGTAAGGCCTTGATGCAATGCTTTAATTGACTATAGTGTGAAATATAGGTTGCCAATCAGAGTATGTGCACTAAGAAGGGTAATAATTTAGGACAGTTGCTTACCAAAGTAGGCAGAAAAGTGTAGATATATATTAGTTACAGATAAGGCAAGATAACAAGTGGTGAAATAATATTAATGGCAAGGCAATATAGTGTATAGGAGAATAAAAATCTGATAAAGAATAGACAAGAAGGAGCTCACACTGAATTCGTACCGATGTTGTTTTGTCCTATCCTAACCCGTTGATAGGTAACAGGTTCTATAGATGTACAACCACTGGTGGTAGACAGTCGATTGCGTGTTTCTTTTTACTTTTTAGGGTATTTGTAATCGTCTTTTGGCGACCAAGTATTGATAGGTCCAGTGATGAATGTTAACCGGAAAGAACTGGAAGAGATTTTCCAGGGTTGGATGGCGAATGCTAGTGTATGTTGGGGTTTGTTGATGCAGAGGCTGCTGCTACATTTGTTGTCTTCGTTTGTATTTGTTCGTGTGTATAAGATCCTTTGTAGATCTTATATACACCCAATATGAGGATGATATCACGAACGTCGATTACATGACACTGCTAGGTACAAATGATCAAGCAGTTCCAACCTTTGACTTCCATATATTTAACGAAAACGAGCACGCGTCAGCCCAACATAGACCTAACATCTGGAAAGCAAACATAGAAGATATTATACATTCAGAATCGTCAGTAGATTGGACAATATGGCCAGAGTCCAATATTTTAACAGCTCGTGATGTATTTCGGAATTTATACTTAAACACTACTGCACCCCACATCTCTCGGACTACCCCAGGGTGCCCGAGAAACCTTTCACCATAGTTCAGTAGTGAGGTTCGTACCCTTCCCCGTAAGAGGAGAATGTAGGAGAGATCTAGGTTGCTGGATGCTGACAAGAAAAATCCCAATATTGGGAAGCTGAAAATATTCGTGCTTCAATCCTTCACAAGTCTAGGAGGTTGTATGAAAAAAACATGTTAAGGAATCTATAGAATGCCCCAAACGTTTGTAATTGTGTATAAACCGAAGGACCAAGAGAAGAGAAAGCATTCGAGCATTATTCTGTATCAGTATTACCGGACCATTAATGAGGACGGTTGTTATGAAGCTTGAGTATTATCAAATTACTTTAGCAATGTATATGCTGTAGAAACACCCTTGCAGTCAGACCGCACAAGTCCCTACACACACACGTACATTGAACAATGTGACCATTGAGCAACTCGATTTCCTTAGTCTTCTGAACAAGCCTGATATAGGCAAATGCATGGGACCCATCGAAATGAATCTTAGTTACTAGAGGAACTAGCTAATCTCGATGTAAACCCCTTAAACATATGTTCTCATCTATCTGTAACCCAGGGTCGATTACCTAAAGACCGAAAGAACGTCATAGTAAGTTCTGTCTTTAAAACAGGCACGAAATATTGAACTGAGAACTATCGACCCGTTTTTAAATCAGTGTTATTCCTCTTATATGTAAATGACCTTCCTCCTCTCCTATCATCATCGGTCATGCTATATGCTGACGATGTGAAGATATGGAGAGCGACAAAATGTAAAGGTGATAGCTTAAAACTTCAAAGCAGCCTGTAGAAATTATCTGAGTGGTCTCAAACTCGGAAGTTGCTGATTAATACTTACAAGTGTATTGTGATGCATATTGGTCACCAAGGTACAGATACATACACAGTGAATAACATTGAGCTATCTATTGTCCAGATACACAATGACTTAAAAACTATTGCGCGCCGCCGTGCAATAGCCACCAAAGGTTTTGGAACTACATGGTCAATAGGTAGGACCTATATCCATTTCGACACTAAAATGTTCTTGACTTTGTATACAGTATTCGTGCGTCCCAAACTTCAGTACTGCATACAAGCGGCTAGTCCCTGCCTAAAAACAGACAGTTAGACTTTAAGTAGGTTAGGAGAACATCAGCTAATCTAAACCCCAGAATAGCGAAACTACCGCATGATGCTCGACTGGCTAAAGTAAACCTTTTATTCTTTTGTCATATCGAAGAACCAAGGGGGACTCGATTACAGTTTTTAAATTGCTTACTGAAAAATTGGCATGTGATGTGGTCTCATTTTTCCTATCTTCCGAAAAAGATAATTTACGAGGAAACTCCACGAAGTTCACAGATCCAGAACAAACTATTAGTCAGCTGACTATCGTATATCGCATCGAATCACCAGCGAGTGGAATTCATTAACTCCACATGTGTTTTGAACTCCATATTTCGACTCTCTCAAAAGAAAAATGGATCGACTGCGAGGCCATCATTTCCAAGGTTAATACAGGTCACCTAGCCTCCTGTCCTTCCCAAACTGAGACGGCACATCAGAATGTGAATCTGATCTGAACTAAACAGAGACTGCGTCTTATTGCTTTGAAAGTAAAACGGAGCCTCGTTCTAACTGGAAGTTTATTCCTAACGTGATTTGCATTTCTCAGACTTTTGCTGTGTTCTTACGCAACAAAAGTACCATTTCTGATCTAGAGAATCTATTCTGAGCTAAACATTCGGTAGATTACTTTTTTTAGTTTCACTCAACTTAATAGTTAGCTATGGTTTTGCCTCAGCTCATTATCGGTTTTTTCTAGTTTTCACGTAAAGGCTAGTTTTTAGCTTATCGTGACCTGTTTTTTTCCGCTTTTGCCCGTTTTTGTGAACTGTGTTCTTTTAACTGTCCTAGACTTACTGCTTGCATTTATAAGACAGTCTATATCATTAGTTATAAGAAACTTATGCAGAAAACCTGGTTGCCGTTTTGCTGTTACATCTGGCATGTTGTGTGACGGCTGCAAAGGTTGGTTTCATGAAGCGTGCACAGATCTGACAGCAACAACCTATAGCAGACTTAGCAAGTCTGACCGTAGGTGGGTATGTGATACGTGCGACACTGATACTGTAGTTTTGCTGGGTACTATCATTACCCAACTAACAGGTCTGAGGAACAAGTTGTCCAAAAACTTCGCAAAAGACAGTAACACGACGGGTAGCAAAACAGGAACTCACAGTGCAAACAAGAAAAGGGATATCGAGAGTCCTTGAATGAAACAGTGGTTCCCAAAAACCCTGTGGGTGGTTGGACCCACGTTAACAGGGGTAAAAAGGAACCGCCTAAGCTGAACATCCCAAGTACTGTGCGGAAATCAATTGATGACTTGGCCGAACAGTCTACCCCGAAGACTGCCCGCCTGGTCATCACCGAGCTTAGGAATCGAAAACGCGCTTCCACATCCAAACAACAAGGTATTGAACATAGACGCCCTGGAAAACCTGGGAAATCAATAACGGATCGTGACGACTCTGTTATAATTATGAACCTTATTGACAACCCTGACCTTCCCCTCAGTTTGCAGGACAAAAATGGTAGGATGCCCTGGGGAGTATTGAACAAGAAGCTTGAACTCCCTAGAATAGAGCCTTGGAAGGTTTCACAGCTCACTCGGGGAAAGGACTCTAACCACCAAAACCACCTGAGTCTACTTCGCGTAACACTTGAGAATGCTTCCGACGTAGAGGACGTCCCGTTGGCAAGTCACTTACTTAAATCCGATGGGAACGTAAGAATACTGCCCGACATACCGTATTCTAAACGAAATCTCATCCGGAACATCCCTAAGGAATTTCGCAAGGCACTTTTCCGCAGAAGAAATATTATTGTGCAAGGTGTATCGGACGATATGGACCCAGCTCAAGCAAACTCTGATATTCGAGAATGGAAATTCATCAGGCATTCCTTGAAACTCAAAAACACACTGACCCAACAGGTGATGAGACTAGCCAAGAAACATGGAGACTCTAGACCCCGGCTAATGGAGATAACCTTCTCATCGTCCTATATGGCGGCTGCAACTCTGGAAGCATTTCATGCCGACAGATGTTGGTCGACAACTGGTATCCATATGCATCCGGATAGGCCACACGACAGCAGGATCAAGCACAAACGCAAGTTGGAGCTGACAATTTCACTTGTGGACTGTCTTGATCATAAAAAAGACGTGTAAAGGATAGGGGCTACCAACTCGGTAAACATTGTATAGGTAAGTTACCTGTCCACTCACGCACGGCTCATATAGATACACAGGAAGAAGCTCATGCGTTCCACATTTAAAGCATAAACTGCTTATACACGAACGCTGCGAGTTTGCCAAACAAAATGGATGAGCTACGTGAGCTTACCAACGCTAATGATGCTCCTCTGATAGGAATACCAGAAACTTGGATATCGTCTCAGTTCACAGACCAGAAGTTAGCAATACTTGGAATGTCCTTGTTTCTCAACGACAGGAAAATTGGAATGAGGGGTGGGGTAGCATTATACATACGATCATGCCCAGAGGCGCAACAACTTCACAACCAAGAGTTTCCCAATCTTGGTGAATCAGTATGTTGCTCGGTAAGATTGTCTACCACCTCTAGGTGTATAGTTGGTGTCATCTACAGGAAGCCCACTGCTGACATCGAGTATGACAATCGTTTACTAGAAGGATTAAGCCGCTATACTCGTCTTGGACTCTCTCATATCCTGATTCCAGGGGATTTCAATCTTCCTAGAATCACCTTCGCGGAACATACCTAGATTGGAGGTGACAACTCTACTGAAGCTCGGTTCTTCAACCTTATTGATGATCTGGGATTATTCGAATATGTGAAGTCGGCAACTCATTGGGGAAACAATCAGACGCCGTCTCGCTTAGACTGGGTATTCGCAAATGAAGAATTCCTAGCTGATAACCTCTCAATTCTGGCTCCCTTGGAGAAAAGCGATCACTCCATTATATCCTTCAGTTTTGTCAGCAAAACCGAGCTAAGTTATCTCACGAACAACAGACGCTGGAATTTCAAACGGTTGAATGTGTTAGCTTTACATGACTATCTACAGCAAGTGAACTGCGATGTTCATCCTCGACTTGAAGCGGATGCTCATTGAGATTTCATACTGCACACGCTCTTATGTGCTACTAAGCATTCAGTTCCTCAAATGGTCCCAAAACGCTACAAACAACCGACAATAATCAAAAACCACACTCTTCGTTTGCTTAACCGAAAAAGGCACTATTGAGCAGAATACAAACGAACTGATAACAACGACACATACAGGCAATACAAACATATAAGGAACATGTGCACTAAGGCAATAAGAGAAGACAGGCTTCAGTACCCCAGTACCAAGGTTATCGATAAATTTATCTCCGATCCGAAAAGCTTATTCCGTTACGCAGCTTCTCTTCGAAAAGCCAAAAATGGAGTTTCCCAACTGCTAGGTCCTAATGGCTCGACCAATGACGACGGTGATGCCGCTAATCTCTTGACTGAACAATACTCTCGGACATTTCAACCGACCCACATCAACTATACTGATGAAAGCTTCACCTACAACTGCACAGGACTTTCCGAAGTGTACCTGAGCGCTGACCTGGTGTTCTGTAAACTGCAGTACATAAGAGAAGACACTTCTCCCGGTCCGGATATGGTTCATTCTACTATACTGGCAACACCACTTGGCGTGATGTTTTCACGCTCGCTAAGCCGAGGCAAACTGCCGGAGATTTGGAAGCTGGCCCACATCACATCAATTTTCAAAGGAGGTCGACACAGTGAACCCTCAAGCTACCAACCAGTGGCCCTTTCCTCCATACCTTCTAAAATTATGGAGTCTCTAATATACGGCAGTATACAAGAATACTTATTATCCCTGAAGTTCTCGCCCCAACAGTATGGTTTCTGGTCATTCTTGTATGACCAACCTGCTGACTGCGGTGGATAGACGGACAAGCATCCTTGATCGCAAGGGGAAGGTTGACGTCATTTACCTTGATTTCTCAAAAGCTTTTGATAGGGTCAACCACATGTGTCTTATCAATAAGCTTAGAAGTTTGGGTATCAAACCCCCTCTGATTAACTGGCTCACTTCATATCTAAAAAATCATTTTAAGGTCAGAGTTAACTTCACTCTCTCTCAGGCTATGGAATGTCCTAGTGAGGTCCCCCAGGGCTCAATACTAGGACATCTTCTTTTCTTGATTTACATTAACGATCTTCCACAACAAGTTCCATCTGACTTATTGCCTTTTGCTGATGATGTGAAACTTCAGGAGCATCTGACTCGACTTCAAAGCTGGGCAGACGATGACGGACTTACCTTCAATATTTCAAAATGCAAAGTAGTCCATCTGCAACATGTTGCAGACTGTAGTTACAACTTAGGAAACTCCTCTCTATAAGTTTCCCAAGTCGAAAAAGATTTAGGAGTGTTGGTACCCTACGACTTAAAATCGTACTCAGTGACAAAAACGCATTTCAAGCAAACCTTGCGCTGGCAACATTGAAGCGCATTTTTGGCCAGTTTGACGATAGAACTTTCCACATAATCTTCAACAGTTTTATTCGCCCTCATTTAGAGTACGGAAACATAGTATTTCCTCCCTCCCTCCAAAAGGGTAAGGACACTCTGGGGCGTATCCAAATGCGAGTCACTAAATCAGTTAGGGGACTCAAATTCAAACCTTACGAAGAGTGCCTCCAATCACTTAACTTTTATCCGTTAGGGTACAGGCGTCTTAGAGGTGACCTTCTTATGACTTACAGTATCATTAAAACTTCTGGTCATCCCCTTAAACATTTTCTTTAGCTTAGTCACAACACTAACCTAAGAGGTAACACACAGAAACTGGAGTCCCAACATAGCAGAACGAACTGTAGACACAACTTGTACTCCTTAAGAGTTGTCAAATGCTGGAATTCGCTGCCGAATGAGCTGGTTCAAGTGGCTTCCCAAGAGTCCTTTAAGAGGAAACTTGACATATTCTTAAGGACTAAGGATAACATATTACTATGATTTACCAAATTCTTTTTTTCCTCTATTATCGTTCATATACTTAGATTCTTGCCTGGAGGTAATAGTGATCCACTGCTACTAGACACGGAAGCCCGTTAAGCGAAAGCTTCTTCTATTCCGTCCACAACCATTTGAACCATTTAAAACATTTGAGCGCTTTTTATTCTCTAGAAATGTAAAAAAATCAAGACCAGGTTTTTCACTGAAACAATAAAAAATGGACCATGTGTTTAGTTTTATAGGAAATCACCTTGGAAAACGAGTGGCTATTACGCGTTGAAGGTCAACCGTCGTGCAAAACAGTCTTAATGCCAGAATCAACAGTTGGAGATACTTGTGTCATTTCGGACTTGCCATCCCTGGAACAGTGAGCTGATAAATGCTTGATTTTGATCTTTTTTGTCTTGAAAATAATAAGAGTAGTTTTCTTGAAAACTTTGAAGCTAAATATAATCCGTGTCACTACTTATTTATTTTAGGTTTTAGTTTTCTAATAAGACGCATTTATTTAACCTTCAAATTGTACTTATAGTACTTCTTTTCTATGGTCCACTCAGCTGTGCTGACCACGTAAATGGGAGGCTTCATGTTCTTTAGAAATGCTTCGAGTAATGTTAACCATGCAACAAATAGATCCGTTTTGTTTAACTGAAGGTAAATAACATTATTGGTGACCCGAAATCTGCATTTCGCTACTTACAAACTACCATTAGCATCTTTGGTAGTGAAAGTTTATTTTCAGTTTGATGCCCTAGGTTTTGCCTTGATTTCTTTAGGTGCTCAGTATTTCAAGTCATTATATTTCAAATAATGTCAAGCCATGGACTTTGAAATTCTTTTACCCGTGGCTACAAAGTAGAGTCACATTAGAAACTAACAAGTGAGCATGAACAGCTAGTAAAATGGTTTTTGAAGTCAACCTCCACGTTTTACGAATAAAGAGCCTGCAAATGATGCTTTATTGTTCCTGTGATTGTTATGGTGATGGGCTTGTTGTTGTCCTCCCAAAACAGTTACGGTAGGGTTAAAACATTAATATGATTCCAGAAGGGATTAGGTAACTGTAATATACAGCTTTTTTTACCAATATACTACATGGTTCATAAATTCAAACTTGGGCGCTTTAGTCAGATCAACATACTTCACATGATTCTGTTAGTTTCTGTTTTTGTATTAGAAATATGTTTGACTAGATTTGCTTTTTACGGACTATTCAACTGAAACGTGGGGTAAATTCACAGGACAGGAAGCGAAACACTTTGGTGGCTCTTCATTGTCCTACTTATTGACTGAAATATGTGATGCGGCTTTCAAACCATTTGGTTTCTTTCTGAAGGTGTTGCATATATGTAAACGGTTCTGGCTTAGTGTATTCTGGAGTCCAGTGTATAGGTTTTCTGATGCCTTAATCGCCCTCTAATAAGGTGTTCGAAGAAGGTTGTCATACTTATTAACGACGTTCTAGCGAGTTTCATCACATAAATTTGTTATCGCACTGATTCTTCACGTAGAGTGATTGACCGCATTTCGGAGGTCTTTTTTTCTAGATATTATCATGGTTACATTGATCGAGCTGAGGCGGAAAAGCGTTTACAGAGTTTTGGAATAGCAAACAGTTATCTTCTTCGTCTCAGTCGTGCAGCACACGGCGGTGATACATGGGAGGATATTTACGTTCTTTCATACCTATCTTCAACCTTTGCTTGTTTTCATTTCAGGTGAGCTTAAGTTACTAATAAGTTTAGCTTTATTTAGACTTATCCCTCGTTTCAATTGTTTTCAAATTGGCGGGAGATTCTTCGATAGCTTAGATGGATGTTTGTCAAGGTATTACACTCGTGACATAATGACAGGAGAGCGACTTAAGTATCCCATCCCACCTACAAGCGTGAGTCTTTGTCCAAATCTGTTTTACTATATAACATTTGGTATACTTTGTTAGCAGAATACTATCGGGAGTTATGCATTATGATAGAGATGGTAAAGATGAAGATTTCTGGATAGTATCATGTGTTTGGTTACAGCTTCTGTTGCAACTAAATATCAAACCGAGCTAGGTTTAAGGCTAGCTACCATCCCACCGATATTTGGCTGCAACTGTCTGACTCCGTGAAAATGACGGGTAAATTGGCTTGCGGCTTCGAGAAAGGTCCCGCTTATGAGCACTAGGTTTCTTCAGTCTCCTTATAACTCATCTAAGCCCGTCGGTTTACTCCGGGTGACCGTGAGTTTGACCACAAACGAAGGCTGCTACGTAATGGAATTGGGCAAAGCTTGCGTAAGGATCGAGAAGCCTGGTGATCGGAGCGTGCCAATAAGTTGGAAGCAGCAGTTGCATCCGGCAACTACCAGAAGCTCTTCCAACTCATCCGAGCCACTGGCAGCAAGAAGTCTGGTGTGAGTGAAACAATCTGTGAGGATGACAGGATGCCGATCACTAACATCCATCGACGTCTTGGACGATGGGCAGAATTCTTTGAAGGGCACCAGTTGCATACATAAATCTCATTTGATTTGTGTGAGGGCTGTGATACTGCCCAAACCGAAACAGGTCTTTGAAGGGCAGTTCAACTAGCCTGCTGCTCCGGCAACACCGATCAGAATGTGCTGCCCTCCGTGGTCTGTGGCGACTGATCCATCAAGTGAGGTGGAAGTCCGCAAAGAACTCCAACTCTTAAAGCGCTACAAATCACCGGGCCCAGATGACTTACCTCCAGCTCTTTTTAAAGATGGTGGTGACATTCTGGCTAAGGAATTGACTGAGTTGTTTACAAAGGTCTGGGAGCTAGAGAGGGCTCCAACGTCATGGAATAAGTCGATAGTTTTCTCTATCTTTAAAAGGGGTTCACGTCGTTCCTGTAACAACAATCGGGGACGGGGGAAGTCTACTTCCGATTGCGTCCAAACTATTGACTCCCGTCATACTTCGGAGATTGTTCAAAACCTGAGAAAGATTGACTCGTGAGGATCAAGTTGGTTTTCGTTCGTATCTTCACCCTCCTCCAAGTGTTAGAACACCATCATACTTATCACAGGCCGACAATCGTACTGTTTCTTGACATCAGGGCTGCCTTCGATTCGTTGAACAGGACTGTTCTCTGAGATTATCTATTGAAGAAGGGTGTGCCTGGGAAGTTTATTAACATCTTAAAAACCCTATATACAAACAACTCAGGCAGAGTGAGGGCATGCAATTGTAGTGCTATGTTAAACTCATATAGCTGATTCTAGCTTCCGGACAGGCCAATCTATTCATTCTTCGTGAGTCACGTTTTGACCTTGTTAATTATTCTTTTATCACTGTTGGCCTTTTTTATGTAAGCGTATGCGCGCATTCCCTATCTTACTCACCACATGTCTGTAACTTACTTTTATCTGACTATAAATATCGATTTACGCTTGATTAAATTAAGTTGGCTCACATGCCTCAACTGCACGTCATTTCGCTTCACTTTCTTCTCTTCGCTCCGTCCTGATTGTCTGTTCAAATCAGTGTGTGTTCGAAATATACGTATTCAAAAATCCATTCTGGTATTTCACTTACTTAATTCCGTTACTTACTAACGCGATTCGTTATTGTTCTCCTTTTTCTTATACTTACTTTACATTCTCTATCTCTTCAGATTCTGTCATTGTGTGGCGCAAATGTATTTGACACCCCTTTGTACCATTATTTGTGTCCAAATGAATAAACAAGTAGTTTTAGATTTACCGACCGCAACTAGTTAATAACTCAGACGCTGTTTGTACGATAGCGGGATACTGGTGGGGAAACTACTTATGTAATCTATGGAATATATAGAATTTGACTGACGTTAGAACCTAAGATTTGCATTTCGTTCTATTTGAGACTTGTCAGTTGGATTTGTCTGTAAGCTAGCAACATTTCACCCAAACTATATAGACTTATGTCATAATGGATATCAACGCGATCCACACATGATGCGTATGTCCCGACTAAGACTGATCAAAATCAAGCAAAAATATTAACAAAAAGATATTACAAAGCATTACAAATCAAATCAGCTAAGTAACCGTCTACACGCTCTCAAATATCGGAAATGTTTTGTGTAGCATCAAACAGTCAACTTGTGAGATAAGTTTTCTTGTTTTTTCACCTCACTTCATTTTTGACCTACTTCTATTTAGGCTTTTAAGGAGAATCAATATTCCTGACAAACTTACTCAAAACCGAGTAAATGTTTCCATACTAGTTATAAGTTTAATTAATATGAAGAATACTTCGGTGTTGCAACATCAGACATTAGCTACGAAATTGGTTTTAGCTAGGTAGCTGTTATATTTAAATTCAGACAAGGCCCTCAATGAAATGTATTTAAACAATGTATCACACCATACCTGGAGTTCATAAACCTGACCGTTGCCGTTACCTTGACGTGGTGGTGGGGCTTGCCTATTATTATGAACGAATCGGGCTATACCGGCTGGAGTAATTATTCCTTAAGGTCCTACCATGCTAGGTAGGTCGTTTAAATGACGGTAAGACTAAAAGCAGCAGACCCAAGATCCGAAGGCGAAGTCGAACTACCCCCAAATGCCCTGGTACGGCCGAGAGTGGGGAGAGTCCGCTCTCCCTCTCGAAATGCTCTCATATGGCCACGCGAATATATAGCCTCTGCCAGGGAAGTCCTACTCACTGCCTTCTCGTGGCCTGGGTGTTGTTCACAAAAGTGAGAGGAATGTCCGGCGCTTTAACCGGGTTGGTGGACACGGAAAGTCCACCTAGGGGAGTTGGAAAACTCTAATTCCAAACCAATGGTGCACATGGGCTCCAGGATCCTGATAGAACGAATGGCGTATGAACCAACTGTTGGTCACCGGCTACCATGGGACTGCATCTTCTTACGATGCTCCACTGCCTTGTGGGTTAGACCTTTAGGTCAAAGGCTAGGGGTGTGGTCCCCTAAGAAAACCACCTACTTTGGTTTGAGCACCCGAGCAGTATCACAGTCGTCACACAAATCCAATGAGATTTGTGAGGCGCATATTTATCTGGTGCTTTCTTTGTACCAATATTTATGTGTTTAAATAAATAAATAAATAAAACCGTTCAGCGGTGTGACGGAAGTAAGGTTTTTCCCTCAGACAACTAGTATAACCACTATACTGCTTTACCAAAAAGGAAGGATGGGGTTAGAAAAGGTCGGCCCTAAAAAAGTGCGCACCTTGCCTTATCCCACGGATTTCCGTCTGTAAGGTCTCAACAAGTACGGAGCTAACACAGAAAGGTCGTATGTGATTGACCTCAAGCAGTTGTTCCTTGGGTTCTGCGGTCACGCTCTCGGATCCCTAAGGCCAACTCTAACCCAATTTCCTTTATAGGCACCTCTAGAAGAGTCCTTCCACTGTGTGGGAAACTGTGAAGTGAAAACCACTCTCATACTTCCAAAAGCACTCAATGAATTCATAAACTATTGAGATGAATAAGAAATGCCAGTACTTAACATAATTCCATTTGAAGTGCACTAATTAAATTTTAAGCATCACTTGATGTTGCGTCCCGATAAGAATAGTGAATGGTAACTTTGTGATGCATTTATGAACCCATAAAATGCATATATTTTTATCGTATAATTGTTAAATAACTAAACTATTCATATTCATGTCTCTATTATGATAAGCTTTATTTTGATTTATGAACTACTGTTATACAATTTACCATTCTTGAATTATGCCCTGTCTATCATTTACTATCTCCCTTATTCACAGCCACATTCGGCTAAATCTCCTACAAATGTTGATTCCTATTTTATGGTACGATGTGGTCTGTCTGTTTGGTATATAAACCCAGTGTGTTTGAAATAAATGATTCATATCACAGAGGTTGTTATTGGTGTTCTGGACTTAATAGACTGGGCTAGACAGAAGCTGGACCGATAAGAACTCTAGACTCCTCGCACGGGTTTTATGCGTCATTTGTCCGATTAATGAATCACCGCTTCCTTGTACCAATATTTATGTGTATAAATAAAATAAAATAAATGAATGACAATTACAGTTTACATTCTATTCTTTATTTCACGAGACATTAAACTTTTATTAATCTAACAGTTAAATTTAGTAAAACAAGAACAACAGAATGCTGAAATATCTCTTTTCAATCAGTTTTTCATCATGAATTTACACTAATATATGTGGTTTGCAATCAAACTAACATTAGTGATACATAATAATTGTACGATTTCACCAGTGATTATGAAGATAATTTTGAATGACAAAATAGGTAATTGGAAAAGAAGGATAATAATAAAAGCAATTATTTATGAAGATTGAAAACATTTAGGTCAACGTTTGGGAGATTTTATAATGTATAATACGAAAATTAACAAAATATTTTTTTGAAAGTTAGTTTCATGAGTTCCGGTAAAGAGGCATATCAAAATTACGTAAAGACACTAGGGTGAAAAAACATCTGAAAGTGTTTTGAAATAGTAAAGTAAATCACAGTTATTTTACAATCTACTCTTATATGACCGATGGCCAAGGTAGGGCCAGATGGTGGTACGATGGCTGATTTGCTGGATTGTATATCCCATATGAATGGCGCACTGAAGCGGGTGAATTGATAAATACACAGATATATTTATTGTTTTATTACCATTTTTTGGATTTATGTGCATGTTCAGTTTTAAATTTACTACCTTGATTCATATTTTCACTGTGACTTTGTCAAATGTGTCTTTAAAAATTCGACTTCAGCTCCCAATTGAATATCATACTCAACGTTTACGGGCTGTACAAGATTTTGAACCAGAAAATGGATACGATCGTCTCGGGTAAGTAAGTAGGGTTTTCCAATGACGAATAATTCCAAATGCAGATAACTTTTTCGGTATATTTTCCAGTGTTATCCTAGTTTCTTTATCGATTGCTTTTTATACGATAACACTGTTGTGATGTGTTAGTATTAAGCCACTGAGCGTTAATACACGATTTTTGTTATTACTGAGCACATAAGTAATGTTTCCTGGTCCACCAGAAGTTTACACCTGTAAAAAGGATTAGACTCGTATCAATACTGTTCGTGATCAAGGTTCATATCAATGTTTGTCTATGTTTTTCTAATTTATCAATGTAATTTGTATAGTACAATGCGTACATTCCCTCAAAATATCACTTTCTTAAGATTGAATGTTTTAGTTTGATACGCATGTACGTATGATTTTGATTGTTTGAATATTTATATCTTATAGATGTGTCGTTAATGATCGTTTCTTACTAATCTATGAAGATCCAAATTCGGATTGGGTCCTTGCTACTTCTTTGAAATCTCGTCACTCGGGTTATTTACCGAAATCATGTGTCGAGGTAAGTTTTACTTTTATTTGACACCTTTTGTTGGATATTCAAGTGCTGACATATTTGTTTTTTCATAGTTAAATACCTACTATTACGATCTTCTTATTCATTTTGTTCAAAATAATATAGTGCTTAATACAGAATGTAAAATATATATACCTCTAATTATTGTCTAGAATCATAGTGTTATAGTGTCAGTCAGTCGGTAAGTCAAACATAACGTAGAACCTGGGACATGTGTGTATTGGTTCTATTTTATGTATTTTTTGAGATACATAAACATTGGTACAAGGAGGCACCAAACATATATGCGCCACACAAATCTTTGGATTTGTATTAGTTGGGATACTCCCCGGGTGCTCTAACCGAAGCAGGTGGTTTTCTTAGGCGGCCGACTACCGATTATTTGACCTAAAGGTCTAATCTGCAAGGCAGTGAAGCGAAGTCCGGAGATGCGATCCCATGACAGCCGGCGACTAAGAATAGGTTTATACGCCATTTGTTCTCTTAGGGCCTTGTAGTCCACCGTTTTAGAGTCACGTCTTTTTTACTCTCCTAGGTGGATCCTCTGAACTTGCCAACCCGATTTGAGCGCCGAACATTCACTTTTCGCCCTCTCAATCTCGTGAAGAACACCCCTGCTGCAAGAATGCATGAGTAGGACTTCCCTGTCAGTAGCTGTATACACGTGGCCATGTGAAAGCGCATCGAGGGGGAGAGTGGACTCTCTCTACCCTCGGCCGTACCAGGGCATTTGGGGGACATATGTCGGTTCAAGTTGTCATGCCCCATTGATAAACTGTAGCAGATGTATTAACAGGGTTAATATTCACAGAAGAGATTCGGCATCTATAATGCAATTCTAAAAAAATATATGAATTAGTGAAATAATAGAAAAAAATTTACGGGGAATTAAGAATCTAAAGGAAGACAAATACTAAGTGTACCCATACGGTATTGCGAACGATTTTGAGCCATTTCATCCACAGTCTCTGATCATCGGTTACGATAATCAGGCTAACTTCAACCACATAGTCTGCGCTTACCTACGGGACTCAGTTCAACGGTAATGTCTTCATGGACTAATGATATGTCTTGGTTTGTCAACCCCTAGGTTTCTTCTAACCTACACTTACATCAGCCATCATAGTTCGTTGAGTGTTTTAGTGTAGTAAAACTCAGTTTACGTTCCTCATTGTAACGATTTTATTAGTATGACTGAAAATGCGATAAAACATGGCTGTATGGTACATCATTCTGGTTTCATTATTGAGCAAAATAAAGGTAGATTCGGTATATTTAGCGAGAAGTTAATATTTATAAGTGATTGATGTGTTAATTATCTAAACTTTAAGATTTCACTTCAAATCAAGCTTTCTAATTAAAGATCTTATAAGAAAGCAAAACGTTTATCTGACTTGATTGAATGTAACAACAGAGTCTAACAAATAGCTCGAAAATGGTTAAATCCACTGCTTTTGTGTTCGACGTGTCAAGTTTACATTCCAAGGACGCCTAGCTGATGCTACGATGCACTCTAGCACTAAGTTATTTATGAAGTAGACACTGGTGGTGTCCAGAACAACAATGAAAGCCCCTCAATAAAGCGATCCAACTCAGAATATGGCTCCATCAAAAGCTTCCACCTAAGCTGGAAACCTTGGTCGTTAATATATATATATATTTTTGAGTTAAGTGCTTTGAAGCCTGTCTTCATAAAGTAAGAGTGGAATCACAAAAAATCTTCAGTTAAAAGACTAATAAGCTTGATATTATTAGCATTGTATATTCAGATGAACCACCAGTAAATGTTTCCTGGCACATTTAAATCAAGTTAATACATATCATGCATCTTATTGAACAATTTCTAATATTTTAAACATTATATTCAAGGTGTTTATTTAATACTAGATTATTATTATTTTTTTAGAAAGAATATCCAGAGATTATTGAACGTTTAGACTTCTTTCACCCTGATCCAACACCTCATCCTAAAGAGTTACTGAAGAAAGGTTAGATTACGTATGAAAATTATTTTATTCTTCGTATATATGCCTTCGTTTACTTCTGTTATCTTTTTAGTTTGTTGATCTGAGTATTACCATAGTTTAATAGCTAGTGTTTAACGTCAGTGGTATTGAAAATCTATATTGTGTATTTGCGTATACATATCTATATATGCATCAAAATGGTTGTCTATTTATAACACCAAACTAGGTACTACAATACTTTTAATAAATAAATTTCGGTCTAATCACTTGTTTCTCATTGTGTACAGTGTAAAATTTATAGTAAATATAGATTACTCTCAATGCATCATTGAATTTTCACTTGAATGCTTAGAAATATTATACATACCTTTTTTAATATGAATTTGCCTAGATTCAGTCCACTGTAAAGTTGTGCGTGCTCATCGCTAAATAAGTGTCAAATTACAACAAAAAAATTGTCCAGGGTTTTTCTTTGTCAAGAGCTCTTCTTTTAACATTATTTCACTGCGAGAAGTACCATTAAACCAAGCAAAAATAAACAGAGATGGATATATCGAGGCAATACGCACAGTATGTACATATGCCAATTAGAGACTGACCAGTTGCAGTCCTAACACATCGATGGGAAGATTCAAACAAACAATACTAAATGAGTTCAAGCAAAAATACATCAGAAAAACGATTTCATTTTATAAAAACTTTGATAAATCAAAGGATTAGTAACAATACATTTCCTTTATACAATCAGTTGCTGACGCTTTGATGGACTTTATAGCTTCTGACTATTTAACATTCATGTAAGAATTGATGAAAAATATCCGACTGATTTCTTAGTTTTCTATTCAGTTGTCTAAAAAAGGAGTCAGAATTATCAGTTGATATGAAACCTCATCATGGACTTAGTTCTTTTTATCTTTTTCCTTAACAATTTAACTGATTTTTCATCACTATGGTCCTGTCTGTGGCTCAGTGGTTAGGGTGTTCGATTTTTAACCACTAAGTTACAGGCTTGAATCCCGCTCCACCTACTTCAATTTAAGCAACAGGGTAGTATTATAATGAACGACAACAAAAGTGGAGACAACCAGTGTATTTTAATACAAAATTACACAGTATCTTGGTAAAATATAAGGACCGTACATTAAATACTTCATTTGCAAATTTCCATCATTTGTCTTTCACATTCTGTATGATTCTTCCGATTCACAATTCCTTTCTAATTCTGATCCTGTTCTCTGCAAGTCAACCTTCATGGCTTTCTGCTGCCAATTTTTCCACTTCCTATTGGTGTTACATACTTGTGTCTGTCGATATAAGTAGCATACGCCACAGTGTTATTAGTTCACACACCTGGAGTATGACTCATGCTTAAGTACCTGATGAATAAGTTAATTTTCTAAAAATCCTGGGATAAATTATTAGTGTACATTATCAAGAAAAACCTGGAACTAAAGCTAATCATCTGTTCAGTGTTCCAAAGTGTCTGACTTCACAATTAGTAGCACTGTATATGATGAAGGTCAGTCTTCTAATCGTGTATCACATCTCAGGTGTTGCCACGTTAACTGTCTTCACCTGTATTTGGTTTTGTGTATTGGATAGAAGAGCTAGGTCATCTGCATATCATTTAGCCACATCCGAGTTGTCCACCGTGTGTGATGCCTCCGTGGTCACACACTTGCTTAGGTCTGCTTATTTTGGTATCTTGATGAGGTGTCTTTCTTTCCAGTCTGTCAGTGGCACTTGTTCTTCCTCCCAAATCTTTCTGAATAGAACGTGTAACATACTTGCAGTTACTTCTGTCTGACTTCAGAGCCTCAGCTGATATATTGCCATGTTCTTCTGCTTTCTCGCTCTTGATTTATCTGATGGCCATCCTGATTTCTTCGACTGTTCTTCCGTTCGTGAATCCAAAACAAGGTTTCGATTGAGGTCCACTGCTTATGAAGATGCTTCTTGAAGCTTTGAACCTCCTGAAACGTTGAAGTTAGTGTTTGATGCCTTTCCAATTGTCCTCCAAAGTAGTTTCATCTTTGAGTAGAACGTGTAGGGTTTGGGATTTGTTGTTGAGAGCTATCATGAATTGGTTGAGTTTGTCAGTATCTCGAAGAAAGACTGTATTGAACCTTTGTAATGCTGTTTCTCCAGTTGTTCAGCGCTTCCTTGATTTCAGTTTCGTATTGGCAACCACCAGGTGATCTGAAGCCGTGTCAACTCCTCTCCTAGTTCTCACTTCTTCCATTGACCTTCTGAATTTTTTAGTGATGCAAACATAATCGATCGGATTCTGTGTAGTGTGCGACCTATGTAGCTTTGTGTATGCGTCTGTGTAGGAATATTGTGTCGCCTTTAACCAATTTGTTGAATGCACATAAATTTACAAATCTGTCACTATTCTTGTTCCTTTCTCCTAGTAAATCCATGTCGTCGAACGATATCTTGATACCCAACGTTGTCCATTATGACTTTGGCGCTTAGGTCTCCCATCAGGATGGTGAGGTTTTTTCTTGGGTGCTTTACTATGATCGATTGCAGCCTCTCATAGAACTGATCTTTATTGTAGTCGTTGCTATCATTGATGGGTGCATAAAATTGAATAACATTCATTGTGATCCCCTCCTTCTTTGTTTTGAAAGATGCTTTGATGATTCTGGATCTATGAGATACCCACCCAATAAGTGCATTAGGGCAACTCCTGAGTGTGTGGAGCATTTTCCTGTTGGTGACCGGAGCAGCGTCTCTCTTGAATATTTTATTTTTCTGTCCAGTTTGTGTCCAATGGGTTACACTGACTCCGAGAACCGTCAAGTTGTATCTCCTCATTTCCTTAGCTATTTGATTGGTCCTCCCGGTGTCGCACATCGTCCGAACATTCCATATACTTATAATAATTGTTGGTGTGGTTGTTAAGATGGGCATCGGCTTCGTGACCCCCGAAGAATGTCGGCTCTCAGTATGAGGAGTTATAACTCTTCTGAATGAAGATCCTTCAATTCGGAGTAAAGAGTTGAAATGGTTTAATTTGTTTAATCTGGTTGGCAAGGTTGTTTTCTGTGAGATGGGTCTCTGGTCCCATGTCCAACCCTCCTCTTTTATCTGGGTTTGGGACAACGGCAGTAACCCTAGAAGGGCTACTAGCAAAATTGCTCTGTATTACTTCATAACTATGAAACATAATTTTTGAACATATTGGGCAGAATTCAATGTCTTCAATTCGTTACTCTTACATCCTGTAACCTACATTTATAGAGATTAGTTGTCTTGTAGCCATCAATGACTTTTGAGAAATATGAAATCCATATTATAACTTCGTTTACTATTCTCTATACTGATCTGGTTAATAATAACATCAGAATTGTAAACATCGAGTATGAAAAAGTCGTTCAGATACATGTATTTCATATATTGGTATATGGAGATCGACAATGAGCGTAAATCGATGAACTAGTAAGCTGATATGTCCTCGAAATCGCTAAACAATCTCAGTTTATTTATGTCCATAGATTTTACACAATATCAGTACTCCATACGTATATCCCGGTATACACAAGCATACAACGTTATTAATTAACCATCCAGGAATGAGTACATTTGGTTGATAGAATTAAGAACGACGCTTAGTTATTAGACCTGTTCAAACAAGAACTATTTGCACAGGGAATGTAAAATAAGAATCGCTAGTCTTAATTTATCATATAGGTATATTCATTAGTGGAAAAAATTCTAAATGTTTTTCACTTTGGTTCAAACCTTATTCCATTTAATTTTGTTTGGACAGGCAGATGAATATCACTAGAGTTTTATTCTGAGTCTTTTATGAAGGTGACATCTCTGTTTCTTGATTATGTAGTATCATTTTATCAAGACTAAACATTGTAACTTTATGTATTACATTTTCTTTCGACAGCTGGTCCATTTAGCTATTTATTACGCCCTTGTGATTCACGTCCTGGCCTGTATACATTACTCTTATACGATGGAGTACGTGTTCGTAAATGTCGACTTGAATTAATTGTTCAATCAGAGCTTATACTTCAAGATGATGTTACACCGACCAAAAAAACCAATCATGATAGTAATCTCGGTCATAGAAATAGTGAACTGTTAGATGAACATACAAATGAATTCAATACTGGATCATTATCATATAGTAGTAACAATGAAGATGATAAATCAGATGAATCTCGTAGGAAATCAAACCAAATATTATTAACCAATAAAAATCTAGAAGATAATCATAGTACAAGTGAATTTGTAGATTTTAATAGAAATTTTCAATCTCCTCTTTATCGTACAACTACTAAAATACTGTATAGCGGTACAACTTTTCCTAATGTTGAAGCTGTAATTACAGCTATTGAATCACATCATTGGGATCTTTATCATACTGAAGAATTGAACACTTTAAATATTTCTGATGATGGATATAATTGTCCAATTAATGATGAGACTAATGTTAATCCTACAAATGATATTTCATCAGTAGACAGTTCAAATATTAGTACACCAATTCAACATGTATTTAAACCTCTCTGCAGGAAGCGTAAAGTAGGTTTTTTTTTATTATTAAATAGAATTATGCTATATACTTGCTCAATATTCGATTGTCATTATGGTGTTTAGGTTGTAGTAGCCTGACGTAGAGATAATTTGTTAGGCGTCGTTTATTAATCACTCTGATAACCGCTATGAAATAAATCCCAACGGTGTATGAATTTAGAAGGTAACACGAACCGCCGACTACAGTTTATTATTGGATAGGACAGATAAAAAAAATGACAAGCACGTTGAGCGAATTTGAACATAAAGGCTGATGCGTGCGAACAAGCGAATATAAAGGGATATTGAGAGTCCAATCGAATCAAGACGAAGTGAGGCAAGGCAAAGCAGTTTTATATATATATATGGTTAAGAGGATGATCCATCGAGCGATATTTAAGGGATCAACATTTAAATTAGAATAAGGATTATCTACGTAGGCTGCCACATGTGATCAAGCGTACACGTTTATACGGACATGATAGTGATCATAATAATACAAATAAATAAATAGTTACTGCCCAAATAACAGTCTGTTAAATGAGTTAATTAAAGGGCTTGACAAAATTAACCGTAATCAAAATTAATTGTAGGAGTGTTACTACATCGTATTTATATTGAAAGGGTTTTTAAAGTCATTTTTTCTTTAGAAGTGTAATGTATGAAATACTTTAGTATTTTTTAAAGTTAATGAATCATTTTGTTAAGAGTCCACATATATACCCCTCAACAAAGTTTCTAGAGGCCCAAATAAGCGCACTAAAATCTTCATCCGGTATCTTCTAGTTTACATTGGTTGTCTAGCGAAAATCATTTTGTGATGTAAGCTGTAAAATTTCGCGGACATTGTGTAAAATTTACCACTCTCATGGCTAAGAATTTGATGATAATGGAACATGCCAATCTGTGAAACACCTGAACAGGTCAGTATTTCCACTAAAACCTGTCAATTCTGCCTTGTTAATCAACCAACATTGAGTAGTATCATGATATTGTAACTGTGTTACTCTTATTTTGGATGTCTATATTCGGATCTAATTTTACATTTCTTTGTTTTTATAAATTGAAAGCCTCAAGTACATCTTCCCCCGTCTACTATTTATATGGATATGTGTTATGCACGTCAACCACCAACATCCCATCAATCGGTGACTGAAATTCATGGGGAATTGTCTATTTGTAAGTTGATATTTTCTGTTGATAGCATTTAAATAATGCTTTTAAGTTTTATTGGATTATTCGAACAACCTACAAGTATTTGGATGAAACAGCTTAGAAATGAATTATTAACATCTTGTTGTATCTATTGAGTTTAGAACAACATGTAGTTCGCTTACTATCAATGTACTTGATCTATGTCTAATGAAAGTACAGTACAGTTGACCAGTTAGCGAAGACGAATCGGACACCCCATTCTAACGTTATTTATGAATCTTCTGAACTTTTTATTTTTTCATATGTGTTTATCTTTTTTTCTTTTATATGGTCTAGTGAAATCCATGTAGCGTGTTTGCATTTATGGGAGGGGAGGAGATAATCCCACTTATAACCATACTATAACCACACAAATTTGCAAATCTCTCACCATTCTCATTTATTTCCCCCACTTCATGCAATCTCATGATACTTCCGTACCTGGTGTTGTCCATCCTGAACTTCGTGTTTAGGTCCTGCATTAGAATTGTTAGATCTTTTCTGGCTAGTTCTCTGTGATGGATTACGACCTTTCATAAAACTGGTCTTTATTGTTTTCACTTCAATTATTACTGGGTGCATAAAGCTGAATGATGTTCATTTTAATCTTTCCCTTCATTATTTTGAAGGATGCTTTGATGATCCTGAATCCATGAGTCCCCCACCCCACAAATGCCTTTTGTGCATCACTGGAAGGGTATCAGTGAAACTTCTTATATGTGTGAGTGATTTTCTTCTTCATGACCAGAGTTCAACAGCAACTCTTCCAAAGCCAATCTTTTCTGTCCATCTTACGTCCAATAAATTTCACTCATTCTGGGAACTGCCAAGTTGTATCTTTCTTTTTTCACAGATATTTGACTGGTTCTTCCAGCCTCCCGCGTTGTTAGGACATTCCATGTACCTATAGTAATTGTTGATCTGGTTGTTAGAATGAGCGTTGGCCTTGTGTCTCGGCTGTCACCCTGAAGCATCATAACTATTGTATTTGAAGACCTTTCAACTCCCAGGTCATAGTTGAGTTGGTGTTCCCTAGTTAGCGATTGTGTAACTGAGTTCATTTTGACAATGTGCAGTCGCTAACTCCATCACCTAATCCTTCTTTTCCTACTATTAGGACTGACAGTAGCTCCAGATATGTTCTAGGTGAAGTTAATTGAGTTGGTGATTAATACTAATGTTTTCATTTACTTTAACATAAATTCGAACATTTCAATGTAGATGAATTAGTTAATCGAATAATTTGTTGTTCAGTGCTTCCCAAAGTTTTATTGATGAATGAGTACTAATTCTTGAAATCTAAAAAAAACAACTTTGTAAAAACTGCTGAAATTTATATGCTTTGAGACATATATTCTGTATTTCATTAGTAGGAATTGTCCGACGTCAGTGGTAAATAGTTACTTTTATGATCACATGGAGTTTCTAGTTTCTTTTTACAATACCAGCATAGCTTTCCGTAATTTAACATTCTGTATTACTTAGAAATCTTTAAGTGTTACGTAGTTTTTTGTACATCACTCATTACTATCAGCCTTATGGATTTCAACATGATGATGTAATATTTTTAGCGTAATCATTATTCCTAGAGTACATTAAACAGCTTTTATTAAATACTCATTGTTCCTAACAATTATTATTATTCATCAGTTATTTTATCTATCACGTCTCTTATTCACTATAAATATTAAAATATCTGCTCTGGCGCGAGACTGGTAGGTTCTGAGTTCGAATCTCGCTCGCGAGGGGGGGATCGTGGATGCGCACTGCTGAGGAGTCCCATAATAGGACGAAACGGCCGTCTAGTGCTTCCAGGTTTTCGATGATGGTCTAGCTTCAATTGACTCATGATCTCAACTATACAATTACTAAAATCTCCACGAAACCCCCTTCTGATAATAATCGTATGCTCACTAGTGACTGGCTTCAAGATATATTTATTGGAGTTCTAATGAGAAGCAGTGACCAGTGGAGTTCAACCGGGTCTGTTGTGAGATATGAACCCACTGATGACATTGGTGAATGGTTGCTCAATTTCGTGGATCGGTTGAAGTTAGGCATTAACACCGTTGGACGCCGGCCGGCTCAGTGGTCTGGAGGTTAAGTGCTCTGACGCGAGACTGATAGGTTCTGAGTTCGAATATCACTCGCGAGGGGGGGATCGTGGATGCTCACTACTGAGGAGTCCCATAATAGGACGAAACGGCCGTTCAGTGTTTCCAGGTTTTTCATGGTGGTCTAGCTTCAATTAACTCATGATCTCAACTCTATAATATCTAAATGTGTCAAAAATGTCCTTATATTTAATATTTATTATTATTTTAATTTATCTAATCACTTTTTCAACTGACTAGGGTTACAACAAAGAAAGAAATGGAAATTATGTTATGCACATTTAGATAGAAAACAAAGTATACTAACATTGATTGATGGAGAAAAGCGTAAACCTGAACGATTTGATCTTTCTAAATGTGATTTTTTTCCCATCCATTATACTGTATATGAGTAAGTATTAAATTTTATCATTTCTATTTTCATTGACTTTATATCACCAACTGATCTTGGTTATCTTAACACTGAAAACCTGTAAACACTAGGCGCTCTTTTTCGTCCTAATATGGTACTTGGAAGTGCGTATCCATAGTCTTTCCACAGGGAATCAAACCCAGGACCTTCAGATATTGAGATGAACGCTAACCTCAAGACCACTGAGTTTGCAAATATTGATTTGGATTTCTAGTTTTAGTCAACGAAGGTCAGTTCATGATAATAAACTACCGAATTCATCTATCTCCACGAACCTTCTTATTAATAGATCAATTTTCATTAATGACTTCATTGATGAAACAGTTAAAAGTTAGTTATATACATTTCTTAAGCTCCATTTCTTGTCATTAGTTTTGTGTTTCATGATTGTCTAAATGTTTTTGTTATTTCAACTAGTGATTTAGATTAGTAAAATATGGATTAACTGTAATGCTTTATTACCGAAATTAATGTACTGATGCAATAAAATGTTAGAATGAGTAAATTACTATCTATCACTTAATAGTAAATACCTTTATTTCCGTTAAATAGGTTAAATTGTGATTGAGCTTTAAGTTGGTCACGTAACTTAAGTTCTATAGTATTTAATACGCTTTACATTATACATTTTCTAAATGAATGAGTTATCCTAAAATACGTTTTTTTTTTGAGTTTACTGTTTACATATACGTATGATCGTTGATGGATTCCTGGATTGCATCATGAATTTTTTCTGACAATAATTTTTATATGACACCCTTTTTTGTTACTAAAAGTAGGATAATTAAGCTTTCAAGTCACATTTTGTTCAACAGCTTATGAAATCCCTTTTCAATGCCGGAATTCGAACGAACAGAAAGAATGTGGTGCTCGGACTTACAACTTAGTGGTTGGAAACTGATTGTTTTAACTGTTTAGATATCATGTTCACTTGACAATAATGTCTTATGTGACCTCAGGTATTAGGAAGAAGATCGTGTTATTAGGTTTCGTACTAGCTGTTATTCGGCAACAAGGCGTTTCTGCAGTTTCGGCGGAAGTAATAGATTGAAACACGTGTCTCCTGGCTTCACATTCCGAAACATGGCTGCTAAGCTATTCGAGTTGTTACTTATATTCTGTAAGAGTGAGTTATTTTAAGTTGTGAATATATTAGTAATGTGGGCTTGAATCACTCTAGGAGCATTAGTCCCCCAAAAATTGTAGGCAGTGTTTGCTGATGAGTGCCATTCATTGCGAAGGCTAGGTCCAGGGTAGCCTTCCAAATACTTCTAACCAACCAAAATCTTGACAGAGTGGATGCAATGTCGAGTCACTTAGATGTGTAGACACGCTAGCATTCTATCAACACTAGAGGACTAGACAAAAATTACATTGGTCACTACTCAGTGATCAATCAGTTGCTTGGTAATGCTATTTTAGTTAACGAGGTGAAGAAATGTACGAATCAGTTTAATCGCATAATATAAGGTTTATGCTATATAAGCATCTAGCACACAAGCAATGATTGCAGAGTACAATCATGATTTTAAAGTAAACAGTTATTGTTGAGAACGGTCGTTATTCTGTCAATTATTTTTCATGGTGAACACTTATTTGAGAGTCAATTCAAAATCAAACGAACAAGAGCGATTTTTATCATATTACTGTTACCACAAAAGGGTTTACAGAGAACTTTTTCAAATTTCGTGCTTAGCATCACGAATTAATCGTAGTCAAACAGTCAATGAAAACCAGGGAAAACTGGATATCTGTTTCACAAAAATCAAAACAGCTAACAGACACTGTAAACCATTTTTTCCTATATCCATATATATCCGTCTTCCAAAAGTTTCCTTCATAATCCAAAATTACTGGAGTGTATACTTCTTCCACTAACCATCTGCGGAATGAATTTCGATGTTGGGATAATGGATCAATGTCATTTTTCTGTAGTATCTAATACCTTTTCATACAGCTTAAAATGATTTTTTTGCTAGATGTTTTGCTATGTAACTATTTATTAAAACTGAGTTTAGTATTCAGTATTGTATAAGGATGTAAATCTAATAACTAATCTTTCTTGCTTCTTTTTTATCACGTTTCACTGTTCATTTTATATAAACGAGTCAAGATTTTCTGCATTTTGATAATTGGCGAAAAAAAAGCTTATGTAAATTTAATTAATTACCATTGCTAATGATACAAATATGTTAGATAATGTAATAACCTATATTTCTAGTGTATTAGAAATCCAATCTTATTCTATGCTTACTTTCTAGGATTAATCGATTATAATGTTTATTGATAATGAGATCTATCTTATACTCAATCATGCTTATGACCTCTTGACTAATGCCCTAAATAACCGGCTATAAATATCCAGTATCTTAACGCTTATTGGTCTACATGGGTTCTATTGTTTCTTTTTCAATAGTTATATAGCTCAAATCAATCCATAAAGTATATGTAAGTTCCTTATTGTTTTTTCTTTTATATTTTGTTTGTTTTTCAGAAAAAATTATTGCTTTGGTCTAGTTTTATATGGTGCTTCAGCTGGAGATCGAGAAGAATATGTTTTACGTGTAGAAGCTCCATGTTCATCAAATAAATTTCACTCAAATGTTAACGGTTCAACAATACCTAGCCGAGTTAATTTATTCAATACTTACGATTTAGATGTTAATTCGTATTCTGGTCGTTCTGAAGAACCACCGTACACACTTCAAAATTTATCACACTCATGTAAGTTATATATATATATATATATATATATATATATATATATATATCAGTTATATTCCCGTTGGAAACTGAGTAGTATTGAACAGCTGTATCATTCTTGTACGGAACCCGGTGTATACCCATGACCTCTTCAGTGGTTGGACTCAAGATCTTGAGTCCTCGTACCAAAATCTTATCTCTTGAACAACCGAAACGACCTCCAGTGACCAACACTTAATATCATTAGTGACAACTGTGTCGTCACCGATAGATTTGATCTCAACCGCTCAACTCTTCTCACTGCTACTAGAGAAACGAGTTTCTTTGAAAGTTCAGAATGTGTACAGAGGATTCCAGACACAGGCATCTTAATGACTAATCACTGACTGCAAAACCCGAAAATCATGGGTTCAATCCCATATTAGGTCGTAAGTATGCACTACTGAGGAGTTCTATACTATGACAAAATAGCTATATATAGCTCCCTTTTTAATAGTACGCTAATTGAGGTCAATCTGTGATCAGTGATGTTTGCAAATTGAATAACCTCCACTAAACCTCTTCAGCGAATTTGGGATTTTATTTATATTTCTCGGAAAAAACCTCAATTTTTGAAACTTTATATTGGCAATGATCTAAATGATCGTCATTTGCAAACAGATCGTGTAAGACGGTTAAAGTTTATCACTTCATCATATCCATTCAAATCAAGCAGGGTAATGATGTATTGTCATGACAATTTTATTATCGTTGTAGTTTACTATAGTTAACATGATCAAGACCTGATCAGGTGTTTGTCACTTTTATCGACTAAAATTGTTCTTTACTAACTATCCTATTGTGACAGTATACCACGAGTTCCAACCAATTTGTATTCTAAAGTAGTTGGTTCACTTATTTAAAACTTTTTCACTGTCTTGTTGAGAAGATAAATAACTTTCAATTATATTCATATTTACTTTGTTATTCAGTTGTTCATACGTGAATTATGAATCTTTTAAATCACAAATGTTCTCGCACACGTTACTCCATGAGGGATATTACCTTACCGACTTTCCTCAGTAATCCACAAGTGTCATATGAATGGACGTTTTATAAGTGACTGGACATACCACCTGGATTCGAACTTACAATCCTCTAGAATTCACATACATAAATACATAAAATCAAATCTAATGAGTTTCAGTAGATCTTATCTTCTTAGAGGATATATCTCAATGCTTTGAGCTTGGTTTATTCATTTGCATTTCCCTTGAGTTTGAAATAACTTGTCTATGTTGTAATTGTTAATATCGACTGTTATTAAAAGTGTTTATATTCAGAATAAATACTTAGGATTTCAAATTTTAGTATCATCCATACTTGTTAATCTGTGATCTGTAATGAATCCCAATTCCTTCATTTTTGTCTTATGTATAAAGTTACAGATGAATATATACGTGATTGATTTAAACAAGTTATATCTAATGTTTGTATATTGAAAATATTTATTTAGGCTGTCGTTTTGCATGTGACTGGGCTGTTCGTTCAAATTTAACCTCTGTAGATAATAAATCTTTGTTATCATCCTCATCAACTAATCCGAACGTGTCCAATTCGTCAGAAAATAATATTAACTGTCTTGGTAATTGTGATTTGCCACCGGCCACTTGGGATATTGTATACCAAAGATGGGTGACGAGTTTGAAACGACACTGTCGTAATACAAAAGCCGATTCAGCAACTGAAGACAATGTATCACTTAGGCAAACACACTTAAGATGTTATCGCAACCTTGAGATCAAGGTAATTTGTTTCCCTCTGTCTTATGAATAATGAATAACTATTTATTATGCTTAGTATTTTTATTCATATAGTAAGTATGTATGATAAATAATTGTCCAGTTTTAGGTAATTTCCTTTCCATTAAAATTAAGTGATCTTCTGACCTTGTGAAAGCATAGTAGCATGATGTATGGTTATGGCTATGAATCATGCATTGATTAGTCCTGAGTGGAGATGACTTGCTGATTGAAACTGTTGGTTTTCAATCACCTACTTTTCTTCTCAAGCTCCTCTTAACCCATTTCGGTTCTAGATAACCAAATAGTTACATGACCCACCCAAACACCTAAACAGCATAGTTGAAAGGCATGTTCAGGTATCTATGCTTAGTAAATTAGTTGTGTTCATTTTTGATTATTTATTTAACTATGAATATTCAGGATGCATTGATATAAATTTATGTTGATTGCTAACATAAAATCCATTAAAGCAATTAACATCGAAAGTCACCTGATCAGAGTCAGGTTATTTCGGTAAAAGTATACCATACTAACGGCCGTCATACTTATTGCAGGCCAACAATCGTAGTGTTTCTTGATATCAGGGCTGCCTTCGATTCGTTGGACAGAACTGTTCTCTGGGATTGTCTATTGAAGAAGGGTGTGCCTGAGAAGTTCATTAACATCTTAAAGGCCCTGTACACGAACACCTCAGGCAGAGTGAGGGCATACAACCACCTTTCTCCCTTGTTCCATTCGAGCAGTGGGGTTAGGCAGGGTTGCCCGATCTCACCATTCCTCTTCAACTTTGCCATCGACGACATCTTGGAAACAGCTCTGATGGATGTAAGTAATGGCGGTGTGGATATGTTGCCTGGAGAACGACTTCTCCACCTTGAGTATGCGGATGATATTGTCTTACTGTGCGATAATGCCCAAGGCATGCAATCAGCACTTAATCAGTTGGCAATCAGTGTCCGCAGGTACGGTATGTGCTTTGCACCCTCCAAGTGCAAAGTACTCCTACAAGACTGGCAGGATTCTAATCCTGTACTCACCCTGGATGGTGAGCAGATCGAAGTAGTTGAGAAGTTCGTGTATCTAGGTAGCTATATAAGTGCTGGTGGTGGCGTGAGTGATGAGATTGATGCACGTATAATGAAAGCCAGATCGGCTTATGCCAATCTGGGCCATCTTTGGCGCCTTCGTGATGTTAGTCTGGCTGTAAAAAGTCGGATTTACAACGCGTCGGTGAGAGCAGTTTTGCTCTATGCTTGTGAAACCTGGCCTCTCCGAGTTGAGGATGTTAGACGTCTCTCTGTGTTCGATCATCGTTGTCTCCGAAGGATTGCTGACATCCAGTGGCAACACCATGTTAGTAATGCAGAGGTTCAGCATCGTGTGTTCGGGCACAGAGACGATAATTCAATTGGTGTCACCATCTTGAAACACCGACTTCGGTGGCTTGGACATGTTTTACGAATGTCGTCCCAGAGACTTCCACGTCGTGCATTATTTGCCGACCCTGGGACTGGTTGGAGAAAGCGGAGAGGAGGTCAGTGTATGACATGGTGTCGTGGCATGAAAGAGAGCTGCAAAGGGCTAGCTTCTGTTGGTCCTTCACGACTCCTTGGTTGGGGTCCGAGAGATGGTGCAACACAGTGGCTAGAGACGTTATCAGATATGGCTCAGAATAGAAACCAGTGGCGATCCTGCTGCAACCTTCTTTTACTTTCTACATAAAGTATGGTTCTTACTTTCCTATTTGAAAGAGTCTTCTGGTTGTACATTTTAGTCCGCCTTATCTTTTCATCCCTTCTCTTCCTACTTTCATTATTTTGTGTGGCGCATATGTACCTGGTGCCCTTTTGTACCAATATATATGTGTTTAAATAAATAAATAAATAATAATACTAACGGCCTTAAATGAAATAATCAGAATCAAGATAGCGCATCGTAGATTCTTGCGTGAAATTAAAAGTGCATTACAAGACAGCTTGTAGGTTGTTACTAACTAAGTGAAAATTGACAATACTTGGTTCTTAAAAAACTATCTACTAAGCAACCAAATAGTGAATATGAAGTGCTGCTTGCGGTAAATCACAAGAGATGTCTGCTTTTGATGTATCCGAGTCCTTAATTTGATTCAGTTCATAGCCAAAGATGTTTGTATAGCGACTTTCTCGCACTGTAACTTGTGACTCTATATCTCAGTTCTAAGTTTCTTAAGTCTGTAAACAGAAGGGTGACAAATCATTATTGCTTTATAACTTGTGTCACTTTGTGATGGAAATCCTAATTCTAATTGGTAACCCTAATATGTAGCTTTTGTTTAACTCCTAATACCTAACCCCAACTGTTTTCCGTTATAGCTTATGTCAATTAAGAGTGAAAATCCTATAGTATAATCACCAAAACTCACAACACTAGCCCAACTTTTTATATGTTAATTTAACCTTTTCGCTATCATTAATAATTAAAAATGTAAGAAATAGTAATAAACCCATTATTTTACTACGGTTTTATTGATTTTTTATTGTCAATCACTTGATGAGTGGGTAGTGTTTCCTGACTGGCTGATAAGTTGCTCAGAGTAGTCAGTACAGTATACATTTTCAGTTATTTACTTTTATAAAAAATGGATAGAAAGTATTTATTGTAACTCCTCAATATTCACTATATGAAAATACTATGCTGGGGCTCTACCCCACGATGCTCGATATGATATACTAGATGAAAGATTATTAGACACTAGCTATGATCACATTATATCCAGATACAAGATTTACGAACATTAATTGAGAATCAAATAATGGACCAGACAATAGTTTATTCAACGTCAATACTAGTAATTCATACACGATAAAACCCACAGTGGAAGTGAATAGTAGAAACCAGTTCATGATATTGAATGGTATTTCATAGATTTATCAAAACTGATTGTCTGTTCGTCATATCTCACTGGCCAATCATATCTTGGTTTCACTACCCACATTTTATTTTACACAAAACTAAACATAATCATATATGATATTTCATGCATTTGCTGGTTAATTGGTTTTATGCATTCTGCTTCGTCATAAATCGGTGACTAATAGACCTCTCTTTATGGACAGATAAGACAACTATTTCGTGATCCATTGTGTATTTTAAACAACTGTTTAGTGTAGTGGTACCAAAATTCTTTTGTTCTAAAACAGCACTGTAATGAACAAACACTCTGGTGTGTGCTACTTATATCGACATAAGTAATGTATAACGATACTCAGGGATTTAATGTCTGGCAGCAGATGGTCGAGAAGATAGAGAAGGAAAGAACGGGGATAGAAAGCAATTGGTATGAAAGTGAAAGAATAGTGAAGTCTGAGACGATTGATTGACATTTGCAAAAGGAACAGTCAAGTTTGAGACAATTGGTTGACATTTTGCAAGTTAAGTATTTACTGTATGATTCTCAGATTTTACTAAAAAATTCTGTAATTTTGTGTTCAAATACATTCGAACGATTGTGTTCTCGTTCACTACAACTCAAGCGAAGAAAGCCAGTTCATTGTTTAATGTAGAATCACACAGTGGTTTAGTAAAATCTGAAAATCGTACATCATATACACCATTTTCACATCCCCAAATTGTCTTTTACAAGCTTGATTGTCCTTTCATTCCTGTTGTTATCTTGGTTGCTTTCAGTTTCCTTTTCTCTCCTCTTCATTTCAACCTTCTGCTGCCAGGCCTTCCACTTCTGATTGATGTTACATACTACATACACCACAGTATTATATAACAGATACGCATCAACCACTATAATTTATAACCTGTCTATAATATCTAAATGTTTCCTGTCAAATCGATTTCTATTCATAAAACATACTTGTTGCATACAATGATGCAGTCTTCATAATGTAAATCACTCACTGATCTTAGCTGAACCGCCATTGAAAAACAGGAATACGATTGCCACGTAAGTAATCATCACTTGTGTGTGACAACCAATAACCATCAGATTGTGGTAATTACGCAATTATTTCCTAAATGTGAAATTTCAGTTCTGTACAATATGTCAGTCATAGAAAACAATACAATACCAGTCTTTTGAAACTTATTCGAAACGTTTTCTATTCATTTACACATGTAATATTTAGAACAGATTGCCAAACACTAGCTGGTAATTTTTTCTCTTTAAAGATATATCTTATGCTTAAGTCATGACAACAGCGATTATGTTTATTGGGGTTTGCAGTTGACCTGTGGTATTTGATAATTAAGAAATGATTGAGCTATTCTTTTATGAACGGTTATGTTGTGGACTCGATGACGGCAAACGGTAGACGATGATTCAACAATTAGCCGCTGACACTGGAAAAACCTAATGTTCAACCAACAACAAATATAAATGGTATAACTCAGAAAATATGTTAACGAAAGCATAATCTTCAAGCATACTGAAGATTAGCAAATTAAAAGTAGTTACGACCGGTCAGAAAGGGATAAAGATTTTGCGAAAAATTTAATTTCAATAAGAACTTTACATGTCACTATTCCTAGCGTTCTGAACAAAAACGTGTATTAAGCATGTATTTAGTTGAACGTTAGACAACTTAACAATCTGCCTTCATTTATATTAATCATCTTTTCAGTGTTCTTATTTGACACCTTTCACTTTTTCAATGAATAAATAGTTACTTTATATTTCATTTATAAACTTTTCAGTTGCTGTTCGTCTGTTTATTCGATTCCACATTTGTTCTTTTAGTTCACTAATGCTAAATTAATGCCAACGTCATCATCGAAATCTCGTCGAGATGAATCAGTTTACTCCGTAAATTTAGATGGATTTGAAATTGGACGTGCCTACTCCGGGTCTTCTGTCGTTTCTATTTTTTTAGAGTAAGTTATAAACTTTCCTTTCTACATTTACTCGATTTGTTGGTAAATATTGATGGAGTTATTAGTTTGTTTTAAAAAATGCGGTTATCTAATTTGGTTTACGGTGTTAATGGTAGTGTAACAATTCAATGCACTTGTGGTGTTAACAAAGTTAAATTTACAGTCATATCGTGAATTCACTGGGTAGATTATTACAAGCTCTTATGTGGACTGATATATAATCGAATACTGATATAACCGTTTCTATTGATCATCGTAATCTTATTGGTTATATCATATGTATTCATAGATACAATTGACCTTTCATCTATGTAAATTTTCTGTGTTTATGAATTTGTTAGTATGCATGTGTTTGTCCACTTATCTTATTCATTGTCCTGTTGAACTAAATTTAAGCTCACTTAAAGATTCGTGCTCTAAGTTGACTTATTGCCGACCTTTTTTTCACCCATAGTTTATCCGCTCAGCTATATTTCGTAACTATCTTTTATATGTCACAGTTGTATGGATTAGGTTAGGGAAAGTAGAATGGTACGAAATTAATATGACCTATATATGATGCATCATCGCCATTATTAATAACAATCGCGTTAATAAGTAACTAAAGTATGGTTGGTCGTCCGTAGTAATAGCAAGGCTGACTTTTTGTCAGAATCATGTTTCAGGATATTTCTATTGGACTAATTTCTTCATATTAAGATGATGTAGAATATTTGTAGCTCATGTTGGAGCATGTTGGAATTATTGTGTCCTCTGAGCTGATCGTTGGATCTGCGCTGCCTAATCAATAATAAACTTCCTTTCTCTGTATTACACTTATCTATAATACATTAATACTATATATACGAAGGTTTGTATTTCTAGATATTTGTTTCGATTCTGTCTGTGATTGATTGTCTCGGCCTCTCTTACAAATAACGTTGAATTTGATGTGGTTCATTCTACTGTGAATTTCCTCCTCAAGTCCGAATGAAATATAACTCTACAGTACAAGTCTACCATCAATGGTTGGTTTACTGTTTGTAAAAGCTTAGACAAGAATTGTGACAATATGATATAAAATGTTTATCGTGTCAAAGCTAAGCTTTATAGCTTAGTAATGACGAACTTGATAATAGCCTGAATAAAAAGATCTGTTTCCGTTCATTTGATTGTGAAGACCAATTAAATCTTGAGATAGTTCATCTGGCTTCAGATTGACTCCACCTGATAAACCATTAACAAACAACTAGCGAGCGCTAGATAGCTGATTCTCTCTAGTTTGGAATTCCTTATCCAATATCCACCCATAATCCCCACTGGTGATTGGAATCGCAAATCTTCAGGTCGTATCGTAAGTGCATTATGTTTAGCCATAGTGGTCTTATGACCTTACGGTCAGTCAGTGACATTCTTAGAGAATGCCTATTCATTTTTGTAATAATAACTTAGTGGTACACTACACATTTATTCCATCTCTTTTCTACAAACATTGGCTTTATAGGTAAAATTAGTTTAGGAAATCAAACACTGAATTGAAAAATAACTATTTCAAAGCAATTTTCTATATTACCCAAATATTATATCATGTTCCGTATTTGCATCAGCGGTAACATTTAGTTGCTTTCATTGTTGAATACGAGTGTTTTCTCCTCTGTAAACAGTGTACATATTTGTTGCTCAACCGAATAATACTGTAGATGCTTATGTTCGCCGATCTCTCAATGGTTATGTAAAAGAACTTTTTTCAAGATAATTTTCTTTATGAAATAACACAAACTGAACTTAATCTATTACATAATCCTTGTTTGAAACACGACAGCATTACTCGTTCATGTGCCCACAACATTTGGGTTTCTTATTGACTACAACAATTCGCAGCCATTGAGTTGAAATTTTCAATCTGCCTCATTTCTAGTTTTACACAATTCACATTAATGTAAATTAATTTTCATTTATTATCTTTAAGCACGATTAGTAGTTCGAAATGTTGAGTGAGATAGTTCATGATTGATCACATGGACGCAGAGGTACACTTGCTCTTTATCTTCTAAAATATTAACCTGTGATATTTCTTCAAATAATCTTTTCTTTTACTCTTTTCAAGCTAAATTTTCAGTGCTTTCTTGCCATAATTGTCACTACATCATTTCGATTCTTTCGTCATTCGTCTTGCTAACTTCTTGTCCCGCTAACATATTATTAAAACTTGGACCAACTCACAACTTTACCAATGCTGCTTATGACTGACTAAATTATCGTCTCATTCTCTATATGATTTATTCTATGAATCGATAAACTCTTCTTAGGACCTTTGTTATAGATCCTGTTTGAAAGATTATTATGTGACAATGACAGTATGATAATTATTATTTGATTCATATATCATGTCGTGGTGTTTTTTTATGTGTAACCAGTGGACGTGAAATGTGATTGACCAGTAAGCAAAGACGAACAGACAATCAGTTTTGATAAATCTATGGAATACCATTCAATATCATGAACTGGTTTCTACTATTCACTTCCACTGTGGGTTTTATCGTGTATGAATTACTAGTATTGACGTTGAATAAACTATTGTCTGGTCCATTATTTGATTCTCAATTAATGTTCGTAAATCTTGAATCTGGATATAATGTGATCCAGTCTATATTCTAGTCAATGGAGTCGTAGTATTATCTTAAGATCGTCTTATAGCCTGGGAACGCGAAAAATAACATTTTCCCACTAAAGCAGATTTTTCATCATTCAAAAGTTTATTATTTGTGAGTTTCTGTAAATAGTTACATTACAGAAAACATTCAAATGATAAGTACAATTTAAAGAGCATTTTTTAATCGTTCTCATTCATTATTTTTTTCTAGTGAATTCCCATTTGGTTTCAAAAAGATTGAAGTTTTCATGAAAGAAGATAAACGTAAACGTTCACGTAGGTTGACGTTTCAATTTAACGATAATGATCACTTGTGATTGTTTTACATAATTACTTATTTACAACTCTTACTGCTCGTGGAGCATTAGCTACCGACCAGTATTCTCCAACCATCTCTGTCCTGGGCTCTCCTTTCTAGTATCATTTGTCCTTTAAATGTCCAGTTTCCAACGCAATATATTCTTTGGTCTTAAGCTTTTCCTTCAGAATTCTCAGTTAGCACTTGCTTCGTGATGCAGTTTTATAATTCCCTCACTGTATGTCCTATCCAATTCCAGCATCTTTTCTTAATTTCCTCTTCAGTTGGAAGCTAGTTTGTTCTTTTCAACGGTCTATTAACAAAAGATAAATTGAGACTGCCGTAGTAACAATATTGAAAATTCTATCAAGTAGAATTAAAATGTATAGAATTAGTATTGTATTGCTGTTGAGATGTTTCTTGAATATTGATTTAATTTCTAACTATTATGCTAACTAGTTCGTTTATTCGAGGTTAGTTCAAGTGGAATTTGTGGCTAGTGAAGTTTAGCTGTGATAGGAATCACCAATTACACCACATTTTTGTCACACTGTAACCCCATTTTATTGAATTTGGATGTATGAACGAGCCACTGGAAAGTAATTCAATAGTCTAAGAGTTAAGTGCTAGCTACTAAAATATGAAGATCCTGAGTTGGGTCTCTGGTGGTGTCATATGTGTGCATTGCCAACGGGTACCATGCAAGAAGAAAATGACTGTTTTATCCTTCTTGGTTTTCAATAGTAATTCCCCAAGTAACATCTGGCTTGAATAAATGCTACCAACATAACGGACGGAGCGTAACAATGATTTATAGTTTTTTGAAATACTTTTAAGTTTATCAGTTCTAAACGCTCCATTTCACATCAGTAATGGGGAAGAGGAAATCAAGAAGTAATTGAAAAATTGGGTACTGAAAATGATATGAATTTTGTTTTGAAAACGAAACGTACCACATCTAATTGTAAGGGGATTGATAACATAATATCAAAACTCAAGATATGAAGGGAGGGGAACTTGGAAACATTTCCACTTCAATCGATTTTAAATCATGTTACTTTAGATCTTCCACCATCACAGAATAATGAGACAGTGTATGTCTGAACAAACTACTAGCTTCCTATATTACTAAGTGATTGCCAACTGATAAATTAAATTCAACTCGAAACTCTGTGCATACACTTGTCGCGTAAATTACACTAACCGAATTTCTCGTTTTACAGCGTAACTAAATATTATACACACACTTCAATACAACGAAATGCTTACTTCAAGGTATGGATTGCTGCAAATACAATGTTTATATATAAACTGTCGACGTATACGAACCAAACTTTCCCGTCATCACAAGACAGTAAAAAGTTTAAAATAATCATTTTTCTAGTCGGTATTTCGTGAAGACATTCATTTAAGTAATTCAATTCGGTTAGCAGTATCTCAGTTCTTAAAATTTTTGACATTTGGTTGTAATAATCTGTTTCTTCATACATTTATATTTAATGCCCCTTTCCAGTAGCTATGGATTTTGATATAGTCCAAAACAATGCTGCCACAAGTGCCAGTGGTTCTATGATTGCAGATCATGATAAACAATTTTCTGCTGGCAATTTATCATCATCATCTCTCTCATTATCATCGGCATCCCCTTTGCATTATTCAATATGTGATACGCAAGAACGTAGCAATGGTCAAATATCCATTATTTATAAAGAATTACACGTAATTCCATTTCAATATTATGAAGGTTTTCGTCAGGTGATTACAGTTTTTCAAATTTTATTGTTTCCATTTTCTTTTGCCATGTTTACTTTATATATATATATATATATATATATATATATATATATATATATATATATATATATATATATATATATATATATATATATATATATATATATATATATAACGCCTGTTACCCCTCGTGGAGGAAGCATAGGTCGCCCACCATGACTCTCCATCGAACTCTGTCCTGAGCAATCCTCTTCAGTTGCTAGTCATTCTATTATTGTCTGCTTCCGATTCTCGGCACAATGTATTCCTTTGTCTCCCAATTTTCCGTTTCCCTTCACGATTCCAAATTAGCGCTTGCCTCGTGATGCAGCTTGATGACCTCCGCATTATATGCCCTATCCATCTCAAACGGGGTATATATATTGGAAAATAGTTAGTTTATGGAATCAGCTAGTTGCTATAAACCAACATTGAATAAAATGTCACCGGTAGTCTTCAATTTCAAATTTGTTTTACTGTGGTGTTAAACTGTGCGTTGGTACTGTACTAATAGTGGATTAATTTCGTTTTGAATAAATTTTTCAAGATCCGCTGTGTTACTTTCAAGCTTGTATTTGAATGAATCATTTGGTTTGGGTATCACTTAAACTGGTGTACAGTATTGTCTTTAACATTCAATTGAAGTAATGCTTGGAACCCATGAGGTACTGGCTAAAACGCTTGACTTTCAACCGATAATTTGCAAGCTCCAATTCTTCTTCCTCTATTTCAGTTTGGTAAGGTAAATTGTACCATTAGACAACCCCAGTTAAACAGGCTAACTTAAAGCCGTATACGTTACAGGCAATATTCTTTACATCAAGAATAGCCAAGAGTTATCAAACCAGGGTCCCTAGGTGTCTACTTGGTCGTAGTTTATAATCTGTCATCAGTGACCATTCACAAACTTATCGGGTCTCAAACCCAGGGCCTCAGGGTTTATCACTAAGCGCTTTCAACCTGTACGACAAAGTCGTCTATGTTTTTAACTTCAATCGATTCGCAGTATTCGGTTATGTTCTCAGGGGGGTTGTAAATAGACATTACTGACTAGTCTGGTACTACAATGAAACAGCTGTCCAATGCTTTCTGTTTTTCGATGGTTGTCTAACTTAGGTCATTTCGTGACATATTATATAATGAAACTCAACATACTTTGCAAACCCCGTGCACTTTAAAAACAATTGACTGACTTTGTCTTTTATGCTCCCATAAGTGTTGTATTTTGTTTCCCTCTGTATATTTTTACAGACAATAAGAAACTGTATGAATTCTGAATTCATACCTCTTTGTATTCACGTTTGGAAATCATTTGCACATAATATGAATCAATTGAGTTTTGTTACCAGTCTATTATTAACAACAATCGAATTGAATTGTCATTTAGAGTTGATTGTCAATTTATTACGAATTGAAGTAAATAATGATAAGCCAAGTATGTTTCTTTTGTTAATTGCTTCGTTTTCTGTTATATATTATGTTTACCATATGATAGACGTCCGTAATCTGATTTATCAATTGATATCCTACTGTCCCTCGTAACATGTAACTAAAAAATGTAAATGGTAGGAGTGCATTCCGATACAGGATTATCATAACGGCTAGGATATATATTTGGTGTACGCTACTTACATCTGTCGAAATAAGTAGTATGTAACACCAATCAGAAATGGAATGCTTGGCAACAGAAGCTTAGGAAGATTGAACTGAAGAAAACAGAAAGGGAAACATAATGTAATTGAGAATTAGGAGAAGAATGATCAAGGATGTGAAGGATAATTATTGGAGAACTTACAAATGAAGTATTCAATGTATAGTTTTCATAATTTACTATGACTTTTTGCAATTTTGTATCAAAATTAAATAAATTGTCCTTCCCCACTTAAATATCCGTTTACTATATATATCCATGCAAAACTCTAAACTCGTTGGTTGTTCAGTGACCTTCACAGGATATTGAATATTTGTAGTCTATATTATATATCAATCTTAACTACGTTTATTTTATTTTTGTTATATAAGTATGTGATTTTATAAAGTATGGATAATATGGTCTATTGGTTACAAATGTGTTGATATATACATTTACTTCCTTCATCATCACTTGATTGCTTCACATTGGCTTAACCATTGAACCATACTTCCCTGAATTCACTTTATATCCTCACTTTAAAGTGAGGACTGTAACATTTGAATGAACAAACCATTTGCGAGTATATATATATATATATATATATATATATATATATATATATATATATATATATATATATATATTCTCCATTCATTTGGAATGTTCCTAATCGGTAGACATTCAATGGAACAGAAAAATAATGTATAAATTGATTACTTAGTTTTCGAAAATATTTTTACTTGAACACGAGAGAGAAGACACGAGTATGAGAGAAACACTTTACTCCAAGGTTCAATCTTGTACAGAAAATCATGGGTATTTATAGATGTTAGCGTATGTTAAATCAACATCATATTTCAGTCAATCCGTTAACGACATATTATGCTACCGACCAATAGTAGCACGCCACATTGGAATCCTAGAATTTTCCATCATACCCTGATTGGTTAGGGCCCCTCGGCTCCCTTTTGGGCCTCTGGAGTCTCCGTTGAAGTTCTCCGGAAGCCAACTCAACACCTCCTCCGAATAAGATTTCCTCTTCGGGTCCACTTGCAGCTTGGTAACAGGTTTTCTGCGGCGTTCGGACTTCCTTGGTATTCCATGTCTATGGGTGTCTGTTGGGGTTCTTGCCACTGGAGTATCTGTAATTATCTCTAGCGGAAGCCTCACTTGACTATCTACAGTGTTTAGAATCCTTTTTTCTCTGTGTATTTGATTAATGTGTCTGATCTACGTTCCGAAAGTCCCACACACCTTGTATAGAACATTTCCCATTCTCTTTTCAATGACTCCAGGTTCCCAACGATTTTTTCCACTGTATGACTTGACGAGCACTTTATCACCGACGGTAAAACTCCGGATATTCTGACTTTGTCTGCGTCCAACCATTGGTTTAGGTGGCAACATGGCGTCGAATACAGTTCGAATGTTTCTCCTGAACATCGCTTCAGCAGGGGATTTTCCATCTGGGACGATATGGTTAGGCGTAGTTCTATAAGCTCTTAGAAATTTCGTAATTACCTGACTTGTCCCCTCGCCTTCCCCTTTCAGGAATGCTCTTTTGAATGTGTCGACGAAGCGCTCAGCCTGTCCATTTGATTAAGGGTGATAGGGTGGTGAGCGCATATGTACAATTCCATTAATGTTGCAGAAGTGCTTGAATGATTCAGCAGTGAATTGTGATCCATTGTCGGTCACTAAAGTCTCAGGAATTCCAAAGCAACTAAACAGTTCGGATAACTCGCTGATCGTTTCACTGGCTGTACAAGTTGCCATGGCATAGATTTGTGGCCATTTTGTGAGTGCCCCATCTATATTTCAGCAAGTGATGGACACTATGCTACAGGATGTTCCAGGTGCTGCAGCTTATCTGGATGATATAATAATTATGAGAGTAGATAGAATAGACTTAGAAAAGAAGCTCGACTAGGTGCTGTCGCGAATAGCCGAATATGGATTTCGACTGCGTGCAGAGAAATTTAACTTTTGTATGAAAAAGGTAAGCTATCTCGGATTTATAATCGACAAAGATGGCACAATACCAGATCCAGATAATACTCAGGCAGTGAAAACTTTGCCTAGACCAACGGACGTCTCTACACTACGATCCTTTCTGGGACTAGTTAGTAATTATGGAGCTTTTATTCCTAACATTCTTTACCTGCGTGCACCCTTAAATAACCTTCTGGCGAAGAATGTAAAGTGGGATTGGTCTGCGAATTGTCAAGCCGCTTTCGAGGAAATCAAGAAAATACTAGTCTCGGATCTGCTGCTTCTTTCCTAAGTCTATTCTATCTACTCTCATAATTATTATATCATCCAGATAAGCTGCAGCACCTGGAACATCCTGTAGCATAGTGTCCATCACTTGCTGAAATATAGATGGGGCACTCACAAAATGGCCACAAATCTATGCCATGGCAACTTGTACAGCCAGTGAAACGATCAGCGAGTTATCCGAACTGTTTAGTTGCTTTGGAATTCCTGAGACTTTAGTGACCGACAATGGATCACAATTCACTGCTGAATCATTCAAGCACTTCTGCAACATTAATGGAATTGTACATATGCGCTCACCACCCTATCACCCTTAATCAAATGGACAGGCTGAGCGCTTCGTCGACACATTCAAAAGAGCATTCCTGAAAGGGGAAGGCGAGGGGACAAGTCAGGTAATTACGAAATTTCTAAGAGCTTATAGAACTACGCCTAACCATATCGTCCCAGATGGAAAATCCCCTGCTGAAGCGATGTTCAGGAGAAACATTCGAACTGTATTCGACGCCATGTTGCCACCTAAACCAATGGTTGGACGCAGACAAAGTCAGAATATCCGGAGTTTTACCGTCGGTGATAAAGTGCTCGTCAAGTCATACAGTGGAAAAAATCGTTGGGAACCTGGAGTCATTGAAAAGAGAATGGGAAATGTTCTATACAAGGTGTGTGGGACTTTCGGAACGTAGATCAGACACATTAATCAAATACACAGAGAAAAAAGGATTCTAAACACTGTAGATAGTCAAGTGAGGCTTCCGCTAGAGATAATTACAGATACTCCAGTGGCAAGAACCCCAACAGACACCCATAGACATGGAATACCAAGGAAGTCCGAACGCCGCAGAAAACCTGTTACCAAGCTGCAAGTGGACCCGAAGAGGAAATCTTATTCGGAGGAGGTGTTGAGTTGGCTTCCGGAGAACTTCAACGGAGACTCCAGAGGCCCAAAAGGGAGCCGAGGGGCCCTAACCAATCAGGGTATGATGGAAAATTCTAGGATTCCAATGTGGCGTGCTACTATTGGTCGGTAGCATAATATGTCGTTAACGGATTGACTGAAATATGATGTTGATTTAACATACGCTAACATCTATAAATACCCATGATTTTCTGTACAAGATTGAACCTTGGAGTAAAGTGTTTCTCTCATACTCGTGTCTTCTCTCTTGTGTTGAAGTCGCTAAGTAGTTCTAGTCCGTGGGTTACCAGAATAGCTTAGGAAACGAATATAGCGTTCAATCGACGAGACGTTTCAAATACTAGTGCTGGTAATTTTCAGTTGTAAACCAACAATTATGGACTTAAAACAACCAAGTATATGTTTTCTTCCTCAACGTATATCAATAGTCGGTTACCATATAGACCGATAGATTTTCTTGATTTAACTAACTTTAAATATTTATTCGTTTTACTTTAATCTCCTTCACAATTACAGGCTAGATTTGTAATACTTGTGTTAACGAAAATGATCTATATAAGCTCACAAGATTCCTAGTTACATAACTTCTCTTCACTTAGTGTTATGACGGTAATAGGATATTTCACACCACACACATATTTTTCAATTTAATCCTCCCAAATGAAGTTAGCAGACGCGTTAATTATTCCACTTCATGAAGGTTTATTACAACTCCATGCAGACCATTTTTAACGAAACTTCAGAATAATTGAAAATTTGTATGGTTTTTCAAGTCACTCATAATGTTCAAATGACTTCATTTTACTAGCGTCATCTTTAATTAGTCAATTCCCCATTAGGTGAGTTATCTCTAGAAATAGAAACCTATAATAATGTTGAGTAAAATTAGCTATCATCTGTGATGAGTATAATGTAACCTATCTACTTCAAATAACAGATCTGAGATCTAAGATCTGAGATGAATGTATCATTCGGCATTTATGAAAAAAATACCAGCAGTTATTTGATTTAAATAGTAGTATTTCTTTATTTACTTGTAAATTTTATTTATAGGTGCTTCTTTTCGGGGCAGTTCTTTGGGAGCACAAATACTAGATATCTATAGTACTACTGTTTGTTCAGCTTGGCGTAGTCAATGTTTTCGACGTGTATGTGAAAAAGCTCTAGAAGGTCCGCCATCATTAAAATCTAATCATTCCACTACATCTTCAAGCCCATCTCTTAATATAAGTCAAATTAATAGTACTAACAATATAAAATCAACATTTAATCAACGTCCTTCTATTGATAAAAGTTCTCATCATTGTACCAATTCTATCAATTCACATCATTCACTTACAACACGTCCATATTCATTATCAACTGGTGCCGCTGGTTCAGTAAAATTCGATCAAATCTCATCTACACCTAATCAAAGTAAGCTACATAATTTTCAAGTTGATTTTGTAATCATACTTCCATAAATATATGTCATATTGTCTTAGACACTATACATAAAGCTTTTAAGTAATAGTTAAAGATTTGATTTTTAATTGTAAGATTTAATTACTTTCTCACTGTTTCACCGTCTTACTTCTACTGTTCTGGGGAATATCACGGTCATACTGCATTACTTTGTATCTTTTCTTGTGAGTTGAAAAGTCTGTGTGCATATGCTAATGACCAGTAATATGAGTTAACAGTCGGACTGTATATATACATTGTGTTGTGATCGTCATGAAAATGTGTAAATATAATTAATTAGTGACATGTGCACGTCTACATACTAATCGGCTAACCATTAGATTTCGTAAAAGTGAACTACTGGATTATCGGGAGTGGTTTTGTGGAGAGTTTAGTAATTTTATGGTTGAATTCATGATTCAATCGAAGCTAAACTACCATGAAAATCCTGGAAGCACTGGAAGGCCGTTACGTCCCATTGTAGGACTCCTCAGCAGTGCGCACCCCTGATCCCACCTTGCGAAATTCGAACCCAGGACCTAATAGGTCTCGCGCGCGAGCGCTTAACCTCAAGACCACCGAGCCGGCATCCAACAATGTAAATGTCTAACTTCAATCGATCCACGAAATTGAGCAACCATTCACCAATGTCATCAGTGAGTTCATATCTCACAACAGACCCGGTTGAACTCCACTAGTCACTGCTTCTCATTAGAACTCCAGGAAAGATCTCTTGAAGCCAGTCATTAGTGGGCATATAATTATTATCAGAAGGGGTTTTGTGAAGATTTTATTAATTGTGTACTTAAAATCATGAGTCAATTGAATCTAGACCGTCATGGAAAATCTAGATCGCAGGTTCACACTGCTGAGGTGTCCCACAACAGAACGAAACGGCGGTCCAGTACTTCCAGGTTTTCCGTGGTGGTCTAGATTCAATTGACTCATAAATAAATCTTACTGAACATGCAATAATCCTGTAGTTTTACAGTTGAATTCATGAACATTTCGATTGAAGGTATTAATGAATTAATGGGTCGTGTGTATGAGAAAAATTCACAAGAGGGGCATGTCACCATATTTAGGGCTGAATTATTATTCTGAGTATTCGAGAAACTACTGTAAATGTTTTCTTGTGCAACCTTTCATCTATCGTCTGAGGTGGATAACTGTCTCACATCCGGAACAGAACTGATTACGGCTTCTCACTAGAACTCTGGGAGTTACATCTTAAAGCTAGTCACTAATGAGCATATCATAATTATCATAACAGTCTTGTGGAGATTGTAGTATTTTCACAGGTGAAATCACGAAACAAAAAGCAATAATAATCATCATGGTAACTTGAACACATGGGAAAAGGCGCGAAACGAATGCTTTACTCCAAGTTTAGTTTATGTACAGAAAAAAAACGAGAGTTTGTATAGAGCTACACACAACTTCGGGCTTCTAGAAATGTCTGGAGCCATACTAAATAAAGTAACAGCATAAGTAAATTTCTAATCAAAATTATGGGATGTGAATACGAGATGGAATAATTTTTCACTTCAATTTTTATCAGATTTAAGGTTATGAATTTAGAATTGGAATGCGGCCGAAATTTAGGAGTTGGGTGTATGATTAGGATTAAGAATATTAGTTATGGTATGTATAAACTAACCCTAACCTTTAATAATGACAAATAGTATCTTTGATTTTGTGTTAGAAATAATTCACTGATATTCACGGCTTTCTGATTGATTGAAACAGGTTAGCATTTCAAGGTCGTTCGGTAATATTCTTTTGTTTCATCTTCTTTTCCGTATATATTTACTAAAACAATCTTAACATATATACATATTTATATATTTCACTCAGGTTCTCTTCAACATCATCATACACGTGAACAAGAATGGCATCATCATTTACTCTCTATTGCTGTGGATGACTTGATTACTTATGTACGCACATTTCCCTTACAGATACGTTGGATCTATTCGGAATTACAGGTATATTTGCATTGATTTATTCACTGTGGTTATACTATGGTAATTACTGTTAATGGTTGTTTTATCTAAGTTTCTCTTTAAACATGTATAAATCGTCAAAAAAATTTAAGGGTTATTGATGTTTTGTTTTTTTGAGTGATGTATAATCATTTAAGTAAATATCTGAAGTCCCAAATGATCAGCATTTATATTTGTGATATATCCTGAAACTACCATTTAAAACGTTCAAGGAATTGTGGTTGTTTAGCAGTTTCTACAAGAAAGTTACATGATTTTAAAATAATGGTATAATGAACTCACTATGCAACCATTTTACTATGAAGTCGATTGTAAAAAGTTTCGTAAGTATATTCATAAAACGTGAATAACTTATCTTCTACTATGCGGGGTTTTCACTGAGTGTGAAAATTACTCTTATTATTGAGTTGTTAACATCTCTAATGAAGAAATCCTTATACATCTCGATACATAGTCAGTCTTCATCAACATAGGATCTGACATAAATGTTTATCACTATTAGGTGAGACATATCAGCACAGCTTGATGCAAATCGACAATAAGCATTGTAGACGAGTTGAAATATTAGTGGTAATAGTAGTCATTAAGGAAGACTAAGTATATAGAATGTGGTTCGAGAAGTAGGATTGATGTAAAAGAATAAAAGGCAATGATAAACAATAAGTACCTTTGCTGTATTACAACATATAATAGGCCATATTACCTAAGATCTTTCTTATTTTATTGCCGTAGACAATCGTATAATGTAGTTTATTAATATTATATATTGTCTGCGGACATATCAAAATGGTCATTTGACTTCAAAGAGTCGATGTCATATTCTTAGATATTTTCATCCTTTTTTGTGTACATCTGTGGGATGATTATACACTTCATTTAATGTACAAGACTTCATTAGTTGTATGATTTTTATCACCATTAATTACCTTGTCTTTCATCGAAATCATGAACTGATGTAAGTTAGACCGCTATTCGGAACCTGAAAGCACTAGACGGCCGTTTATGGGTACTTCTTGTTTTTCACTGGTTATTTTACTTAGACCGGTTTATGATTTCAATGAAATTAAACAATCTCTGCTCCTTCACATTGAAAATTACTTGTTTTCCTTTTTTTCTTAAATTCATTTTACAGGCTTTATATTCACCTAATCATAGTAATGTCGTTGTATGTAATCTAGTTTTTCTACGTGGTCTTTGTCCAGTGTTATATTCGCTTTCATCTCTGGGTAAAACAGTTTGTTCAGAATCGATCAATGGATCTATTCATGGTATTTTATCCGGTTTCCCTAATGATTTTTTCCATCCATCATATACAAATTCATTAAATAATTCTTCTTATCACTCATGGTCTTCTTTTCCTCAATTAAATTCTGGCGCAAGTTCACCAACTGTTCCATCACATGCATCTGAAGTGAGTATACAGTATTATTCTGTCTAAGGTGTTCTCCTTTATCGGACTTTGACTGAGATAATGATAGTCCTATGTTGTTTATTCCCTTTTTTATAACATTGTGAGATTTTGAATGGAAATGTACTTTTGTTTAGGTTTCTTAGTTGATTTGTCTAACAATCACTCATTTGTAAATTTTAATTTATGTTTGTTCTTTTAGTTGAGTATTTATCACCCTTCCCATTTTCTTGCGTGCTAATTTCACTCATGACAACTATCCAACTTAGCTTAGTGAACTCAACGTCAGCAAATATATTCATTTCTATAACAGATTTTCTTGTATGACCTGGTCACTTGCTTTGTTTTGAAAAGATCATTTAAAAGCTCTTTTACCGTCAGCTGTTGAGAATGAATCTACAGACAACACTCTTGTGCACATTATTTATTTCTTTACTTAAACACAAGGATTAGTACAAAGAGGCACTAAAATATATATGCTCCACATAAATTATTAAACTCGTGTGTGGGTTGGTATTCTCTCCAGGTGCCCAGACCGAAGGAAATAGTTTTCTTAAAGAACAGCCCCTTCCCGAGCCTTTGACCTACAGTTCTAATTCAAAAGGCTGTGGAGCAACGTTAAAAGATGAGGTCTTACAGCGGTCAGTTACCAAGAATAAGTTCATACCTCATTTGTTCCCTCGAGATCCTGGTGTCTGTGTGGACCATTGGTTTAGAATCACGGTCACAGTCACATACTGATGTTGGAGGCATAAAATATCATATTCCGTTTATTTCTTTGTAAAATATCCTGCCGATTGTGAGATCTGAATCTTATCTGTCGACTGTCTCCAACCCCCACCTTATATTTCAGCAATAGCTCATGTGATATTTATTCCCATAGACTAGTGGCCATGTTGCGATTCGGTCTATGGAATTCGTTCAGTAGTAAACAGGACTTAACATATATCCCATTAATCACTTAACAAAATAATTTGTTAGTATAATTCATCTGTGAATAGTTTCATTCATTCATAACCTAATCTTAATAAAAATTATAGTATAATTTGCTTTCTTCATTATTATTTAATATAATATTTTTAAGTAATGATTATTGTATTAATTATCTATAGGCATTTGCTATAATAGCTAAAACATTATTAGCTCTTGTCGGTCTAAATGAAACACCGAAAACACAAGCTGATGGTTTTTTATCATTAGAACAATTTATGAGTTTACGAACAAGATTGTTAAATGAATTTCGTATACCTATTACAGTAAGTGATTGTTCTATTTTGGAAAAAATCTATTTTAATTTGATTAGATTACATTTTGTATTTTAAGCATAGAATTTAGAAAATAATTGAAAACACAATTAGTTATTCACTTAGTATTGTTTGTTTGAACCTTCCCATTGATATTTTTAGGACTGCAACTGGTCAATCTCTAATTGGCATATGTGCATACTGTGCGTATCGCCTTGATATAGCCTAAATTAGTTGTTATTTGTTTTGTTGAATTTATATATTTAATGTAAATTAATGTTCATCATTCATATGATGAAGTGATTTTAGTTAAACAATCATTGGAAATCATAGAAAAATTAGTTGACTGTTTTGTCCTGATATGGAACTACTCATCAGTAATCATTCACGATCTTCATGAAGATTAATTCGTGATGAAAATTCAACAGTCTTTTTACAGTAATTTATTGTTGTTACAAAATTGAACACTCACTCTTTGTTTTCCTTCAGAATCAAACTTCCGGAATCTTGTTCAATTTTTTTCCTTTTCTATACCTAATCTTTCCTATTACTACTGTTGACATGTTTAATTTCACTACTCTGGAATTTGTATCGAAATATCTTTATTTCACTGTACTAATGTAGCATTCCGACATGAGACAATGCATATGTGTGTGTATTACTGTCTAACTGAGATAACAACCAAGATTCAATTTTGTTTCTAACAGTTTTTCGATTGAAATTTTGATATATTTAGTTATTATGAGTGCTGTTAGAGGTATGAGAATAGTTATCACTTCCGGATTGTCCATACCGTGTAAGAGTTCTTCTAAAGGTATGTGAAAAGAAAATCGGGTTAGAGGTGGTCTCAGTGACCTGAGAACGTGACCATAGTACCCAAGAGACAACTGTTTGAGGTCGGTCACACACGACCTTTTTGTGAATAGTTTTCGTGTTAGCTCCGTACATGCTAGGACCTTAGCGCCGGAAACAGGAATTCGTTGAATAAGGCGAGGTGTGCATTTTTAGGGTCGACCTATTCTAACCGCACTCTTCATTTTTGATAAAGCAGCATCAGTGTCATACTGGTTGTCTGAAGTAAAAACCTTACCGCTGTCACACCGCTGAACGGTCAGCAGTACGACTTCTTTTTAGAACCTCGGGTCTGCTGCTTTTAGCCTTATCGTCATTTAAACGACCTATCTGGCATGGTAGAACCTTTAGGAACGATTATTCCAGCCGGTATAGTCCGACTGGTTCTTAATGATAGGCAAGCCCGACCACAACGTCAAGGTAGTTGCAACGGTCAGGTAGTTATTATGAATACAATGGTCTTGAGTGCTGTTATAGGTATGACGGCGGTTATCATATTCCGGTTGCCTACACCTTGGAAGGGTTCTTCTAGCGAGCAATAGTAAGTTTGCACATAGAGCACTAGGTAAACATGGCACATCAACTGATATTGTGACGAGTCTTCATCGACTTATGTGGTTGGACGAAAACTGAAAGCAGCCAAACCATGATATGTCTTTCCAGCTCGTGAAGTCACTGACTGTCGTACAGAGTCATACAGATTTGTTCAGACCAACTGATGAAAGTCAGCGTAGTAATTCTAACCATTGGTTAGAGACGTGTAACACGACTCAAATTCAATCATAATCTAGGAATGATACATTCACATTTTGTCTTCTCTTAGATTTTTAGTTTTAAAATTATCTAATACTTATTTGATTCTCAGAATTCGCTGTTCCGTCTTAGAACACATCGTTTTTCACGTAATCGTTTTAACTACCATTTAAATCATGTTATTCACGACTTATTTTAAAGGCAAACATCCTATATTATATCATATACTTCAATAACAGATTTTTGTGACATCCGATTCAGCACTGTTAATTTTAAGTATGCAGTTTGTGTGCATTTTGAGCGGTCTATGCTCCTCCACGAGGGGTAACAGGCGTAAGTAAAGTATGTAAGTTTGTGTGAATTTATCTACGTACGTAAGTGAAATCAGTGCCTACGTTTTATTGAACTGAAAAGGTAAAATAATAAAAAGAATGTGTAATATTCTCTCAAATACTCAACCTAGAAGTTTAGAAAATAAGTAGTCTATTCAAAATAAATGACAGTTTTCATCGATTATAACACTAAATATAACTTGCTGGAACATTCCTGAACTACATTTCAAAAAAAGAGTTTATTAATCATATGGAAATTCACTTTTTGATGACCAAAAAGTTATATATTTTGAAGAAATTATATTTTTCGGCAGTACTTCATATCCAGGAAACTTTCCAGATGTAGCTAAGTTTTGATTGGCAATTCGCAAATGCATTTTTGTAAACAATACAGATAAGGTTGTGTTTCTGATTACCTTACCTTTTATTTTTAAACACAATGCATCATAACCTATTCGTGAAAGTAAAGGCAAAAATCTTGTTTTTCAGTAAAGTCTTTCGTCTTAAATTATGTGTGTATACATATACATTAGAGTCAGTATGTTCTATCTTATGACCAGCATTCACAAGATGTTCTACTAGTTCAACTATTGATTATTTTACATTTTTTTGCCTTAGTATTTGGCTTATATAAAGTACTTGTGAATAGAGAGGACATATTATTATAATTATTGTTACGGACTATGCACAAAAGTTATCTTTATCATCCACCTACCATATTGTTATATCTAGAGCCTTGATTCTTAATATGCCGCGAACTACTTGACTACTTGAACGATAGAACCCGCAACGTCGCAAAGAGAGAAGACATAGACTGGTAAGCAGGAAGTTTATTGCCCCAGTGTCAAAATATAGCACAGAAATCTCGTGTATTTATAGTTTTTGGCTGAAAGTAAATTATCATTTAGGTCAACCAATAAGCACATAGGTATTAAACTAATCCATCTAATGGAGAAGCTCCACGTTGGCATTTCTAGAACATTCCCCTAGCCGTGATTGGATGGAATGTCTGTTCCTGGGCTTCTTAGGGCTTCCGAGAGTCTACCGACGGGCCGTCCTTACACATATATTATGATGTGGTTATTGATGTGATGATACAATAATGTCTTGGGTCTAAACTGCTCTTTGTTATGATGAATGTTAACTACTCAGCAGGCTCATACAATCTTTATAAACGCCTACCTAAATTAACTTCATTTTGTACACTTAATAGATTTATTTGTTTTTTTCATTTCACAGTCTCCATTGTCAGCAAATGAAATCAAACAATTAGAACAGTTATATGAAACAGATGCACGTAAAGCTAGTTGTAAATCACTTAGTCGTGAATTAGCTCAATTAGCTTATTATTTATTAGAAGCATATCATCCAAAACATCAATCAACTACAATTTGTCGAACAAGCAATACTATCACTCAGTTAAATGATACTACTACTAGTACCACTAATAGTAGTAGTAATAATAATAATAATGATATGCCCAATTCTACAATAATGAATAATAATTCTACACCGATCAAAACACATAATCATGAAAATAAAATTACCGACATTTATCCTATATCATTATCACCGCATATTTATGCAGTTCTAATTGATCTAGCTGAGAAAACGCATCAATTTGTACTGTCTAATCGGCTAACTTAGACTTATTTCTATATTCCTTATCTTTTGAAGAAGTAGTATTTTAATATTTACAATACAAGAAAGCAACAATAATGATTGAAGGTATACCATTATATAATAAAAAAAAAAGGATTCAATACACAAATGATGTGTTATGATTATACATTCAAAATCGGTCTTTTTGAAATATCCATCTTTCAACTGTTGACTTTTGTTACTAAGCAACTGTTAAGAATGAATCATACAATGGAATTGTAATATGATAAATATACATTAGTAATCTATTTAATGTTTAAAAGGAATTGAATGATTACATTGTAGTTGATGGTATATATTATATAATGTATTAATAATGAATTAAGCATTTGATCATTATTTTGTCAGTCTACAATGCTTCATTGTATAATAATAATAATAATAATAATCAGTTTAATTCATAATTGAGTTTGTATATTCATTAAGTCTCTTTTTTTGTTATTCGACAATCTATTCTCTATGCTTTAATTGATAGTACTATTTGTTATATGTATATACATACTTGTATTAACTACGTTTTTGCTATTGTTTATGTTTTTTTGTTTAGTGGGTTCGTTATCTTCTCAGTTTTCAGCATATTCAACTACTCTTTAGTTTCTTGTTTAAATATTGTCTTTTTAGCCTGTTCTCTTAATGGTTTTAATGTCTATTGTTATTGTCTCTTGTACTATTTATTATTCTTTAGTTGATCTTTATCCACAAATTACTGCATTAACCCAACTGTTTTCTTATAAGTTTACTTTTGCGAATTCACTCCTTTTTTAAAAAAAAATCTTTTAATCGGTATACGTATGTATGTGTAAATAATTGTGTGTATGTATGTATGTGTGTGTGGTTACTCAATGATTACATTGTTCTTCATCATGATCATATCAATTCATTGAACATTCATACTAACTAACTAACTAACACAAATGTAACATTTCCAGAGTACTTGTACTATTGTGCATATGGTTTAGTTTGATGAATGAATAATTGCAATAATCTGATCTGTTATTATCTTACTGATGAATATAATTAATGTCTAATTGTCAGTTTCCTCTCTTTTTTTGTCACTTCGACCTGTAAGATTTTCTTTATATATGCATATATATCTGGGTTTTGTTTGCTTTAGTAATTTCCCATTTCTTTTCGTTTATAATGTCCTAACCAATATATATACGTATTTCTCTGATTTTCATCTTGCTTCTTTTATTATCGATGCATATATATTACATAAGAGAGTTGAACAGGGAGAGATGTAAAAGGATACTCAATACACCTTCATTGTTATTGTATTTCACTGCTTTATTATTTGCTTGTTTTTTTTTCTTTTTTGATCAAAATAAATGAGATGAAACGTTATCTGGTTCATTTTGTTCATTTCTCGGTTGGCATAATTAATTATTATTTCAACCATAGCAGTGTTCAGTTTGATGCGCATATATATGTTAGGAAAGTTTTCTGTTTTATAAGCAGAATGGTCTTTCGATATGTTATAGTTGTTTTGTTAATAAACGACCCAGCTACTCCTATTGCTTAGTATTCTTATACGATGACTCTCGACAAGACCCCCAAAATCAGAATACGTTGAACAGGAATGAAATTGTATTCAAAACAATAAGGGTAGGTGAACAGTAATCAATGGTTAGAAAAACGTTCATATATTTATAGTATATGCATAAGAAGCTTCTAGATGTTTCTCCAATAAGTTGCCAGAGCTGATTGGTTTAGAATTAGCCAATCAGCGTGCGCCGTCACGATCATGCACATAACATGTCTTAATCCGGTTTATTTCCCGCTAACACGACAATAAATACTTTGCTATGTGGACGATATGACGATACATAAAATATATCATGTGAAGTTGCATTTTCTAAACACGGTGCTTTTATCATGAAGCATATAGTCTTTTAAGACTACATCGTCAACAAAAACTTCAGATGGAAGTAATTTATTAGAATTTCTCCATATGCGACTAACAACTTGTTCTATTGACTTTAATTTCGACGAACTGTTGTTGACCTTTTTCTCAACAGTTTGGATTCAATGCTTGTCTATAACAGTAATTCATAGTCAACCTGTCTCTCAATACTGTATAATTGTTTCTTATGATAGTTTCTGAGAAGAAAGCATGGTTAGACTTTTACGATAAAAAACAAATCAAATTCCCTGTTGAATGGTCGATTAAGTGTAAGTACAAGAAACTTTTCGATTTGCAACTACTTCTTTTAGATAAATACCAACATTTAAAGCTACTGGTCATGAGGTATGATCTGTTCAACGTGATTGGAAATGATACGTTTTCATTGATAAAAATTACAATTTATGCGAGCCATCGTTGTCATCGCGAAGATATTTTCTGTGATCGATCATTGAATAGTAATCAACGTCATATTGAAACATTATGTACGCTATTTCGAGTAACTTCAACCAGTGACCTCATTACAAGGTGGCTCTTAATGAGAATGATTTTATTGAAGGACTTTTATCGATTTTCAAGTAAGTAAAATGCCTGTCAATCGATAGACCGAATAGCCACTGCTCGCAACTCCAAATAATTAACCTAAGCATTTGAAAGAGCCAAAATCAAGGATAAGAATAGGTTTTCCATTACTAACTAATGAATTAAGACATGTCTGTAAGATTTATTACTTATCTAGAATATCATTGATAGAATCCAAGTGACTAGGCAAACATAACATCAGTCGCCATTCAGTGATCAGTCAATAAAAATATCTCAGTCCTAGAGGATATCAGGCACAGTCCTAATAGATTAGACGCCATCGTTCAGACTATAGAACTGGGTGACAGTTTCGAATACCATAGGGATCATTGCTTGTCAGTGGTTGGAGGTGCATCTTACTGATGAGTACCGATTAGCATGAAACTAATGTCCAGCGTTTGATGTGAATTATTCTCGTTCAATTGACTGTGTGTCATTTCAAGTTAACTTGTGATTTGAATAACCGAACAGCGTACTACGAACTTAGTGACCCTGAAAATCCATCATTTTACTTATTATTATTAGCTTTATTCAGTATTACATTTTTGGTACAATATAGAATTCTCAGTATAATGTATTCCAACAAGTTTCCGTTGCTTACTTCTTGATCAATCCTGACGACAAATATTGAGTGATCACCAGTTAAAGTCAGCAGTCCAGTCAATCGACATTCAAATAATGTACATTATTCTCGCTGCATATTGCCAGTAACCACGATATCTCTAATTGCGGCTTTGTTACTTGTACAACCAAAATTTGTACACTATTCAGAAACGCACGTGAACAGGTTATGCGATTGATAGCCATAATAATGTATTAAAACAAAAAAAATTAAATAACTTGTTGAAATATCTAGATAAGAGGAATAGGTAGCCCAGATGTTCAAACAGACCGTCTTTATTTACTTAGAGTAATATACACATTCAATAAGTCTACGAAGGTATCTGATATTTCTAGTTCAATCAGAGAAATATCAAGCTACCATAAATGAAATGATGGGTCCAGGGTTTCCTGTTGACCACCTCCAACGACCATCTTATCTCAACATAGTGAACGCGGTGTTGAGCCACTTAGACTAGTGGCCACAACTTGATCGATAGAATTCGATCTGCACTAAGAAGGACTTGACACGTATGACATTGATCACTATCCAGTGATCAATCAATTGTGAAATGATATTCTCTGTAGACTGTCATACATCTCTTCACGTCGTTCTACCTAAAAAAGGCATTTCCTATTTTCAAGGTTTTAAAAGAACAGTATTCATTGGTTTTGTATCGACATTTGATTGGATATAATCTAAGCGCGATATTGTTGGATGTTATTTTCAGGCTATTTAGTAACTTCGATAATGCAATGAGAAGACGAAGATTATCAGAACTATGTGATATATTAGCGCAATACATTTCGAACAATCTGATCACACATATACTTGTTAAGAACATTTATATATAAAAATAAAAGGTCAACTAGACTGGAAATAGGGGTAAGAATAGACAAGGATAATAATGATAAAATAATGTGAAAACAAATGAGGTGACGTACTAATGTGAAAACAATTTGACACCTAATCACTCTGGATAATAAGCATATATTACCAGGGTAGGTTTAAAGAGAGAACAAACTGTTTTTGAATACACAAAGGGGGGTTGAATTTTCGTATGGCTAAGGCTTCAACAAACCTTAGTATACGCCCTTTTACACTTTTAAACAACACCACAAAAGCCGAGTTTAGATCAATCTTATGACCTGTTTCGATTATATGTTTAGCAATAGAGGATGATGGATGTTTATCCTCTACTCTTATTGGGTCATTCGACTGTATTTGTTTTTGCAACCATTCTGGTACATCTTCACCCACCCTAATTTTCAGATCACGATTGCTCCTCCCTATGTATGTGTGACCACACACACATTTAAATTGGTAAACACAGTGGGATGTGACACAATCGTTTTCATTTCGTCTAGGTTTTGAATGAAGCATGGACCTCGTTCTTTCCTTGATTATGACTTTCGCAGCACAATACGTTTTGTTGATAACAGATTTAAGCCTTTGTTTCAATAAAAGGCTATTTGAATCACCTCTAAATGGTAAGGTGATGTAGAAGATAAACATCCATCATCCTCTATTGCTAAGCATATAATCGAAACAGGTCATAAGATTGATCTAAACTCGGCTTTTGTGGTGTTGTTTAAAAGTGTAAAAGGGCGTATACTAAGGTTTGTTGAAGCCTTAGCCATACGAAAATTCAACCCCCCTTTGTGTATTCAAAAACAGTTTGTTCTCTCTTTAAACCTACCCTGGTAATATATGCTTATTATCCAGAGTGATTAGGTGTCAAATTGTTTTCACATTATTTTATCATTATTATCCTTGTCTATTCTTACCCCTATTTCCAGTCTAGTTGACCTTTTATTTTTATATATAAATGTTCTTAACAAGTATATGTGTGATCAGATTGTTTGAAATGTATTGCGCTAATATATCACATAGTTCTGATAATCTTCGTCTTCTCATTGCATTATCGAAATTTATCAAAGGGACTAATTGCTTTATTTAGTAACTGCCAATTTTAATAGCATATGTTTTTTTTTCAAGGTAAGCAGTGTTTTATGCTTACAACTTCATGTTCACATTGAGTAAGTAATTGAGTTTCAATCCTAATAGAAAATATTTAGTTACTGTTCGAAGCTCCAAAATTCTATTTTTCTGTTCTGATTAAAATAGCAATAAATTTTTGTCATCCAAATGAAATCAAAAATATGTAGGCTGTATTTGTCATAGATTGGTCTTATTTGAGACACCATTAAGAATTAGGCAACATTAAACATTTGTCCTGTCCTCGTATAAAAATTCTTACGTGTGTACTTACAACTACGTGACATTCAGGTTTATTAACTAATGTTTACCATTTAGAATTACTTGGTTAGATTAATTAACTATCTTCAGTGTTTAGCAGATATGAATAGTGGCTAGCAGTGGAATTCAAGACGCACGTTTCGTCCTATTTGGGACTCGTCAGTTGGATGTACCTGCATCTCAAAGTTGATGTTCACTCTGGTACTCGAACCCAGTACCGTTAGTGTTCATTCGAAATAATATTATTACACATCGGTATGATATTCCGTAAATTTTGTCGTGATTAATTGGATTTCACATTTAACGTTTAGTGAAATCTTTAAATCGATTATAAGTGGTTAAATTGTAAAACCGCTGCTTATCAAGTTGATAGTAACTTATCTACCAATATCGCAAACCGTCTACTGCAAACAATAGCGATCTACGTTCTTGTTTTACGATACCTTATAAATTAAGAATTATTTTTTCTGGTTAACGTTTTTTATCGAGTTAGTTTTTCTACGGGATGGGGTCGCTAACCCCATGCCTAACTCTCCTCCTTTACCCAGGCTTGGGACCGGCAGTAACTCTGGAAGAACTACAGGCGGAGTTATGAAAAGGATGAATAACAACTGGAAAGGAAGTCCCAGGACAGAGTTGGATGGAGAATGCTAGTGAGCGGCCTATGCTCCTCGACGAGGGGTAACAAGCGTAAGTAAGTAATTAAGTAAGGTAATTTAAGAAAACTAACAACTGTTTAATAGCTACGCATTATTATTATGAACAATAAATCGTAATGATCAGATAAAATAAGAAAAATGACAGCAGAATAATTGTCTTGAAGAATATGGCTTCCCAACCAACCATTCATAATCTCGTTAATTTTAGTAACTGTTTATCTTCCATGGTGGTCTAGATTCAATTGACTCATGATTTCAACCTTAATTATTAAAATAATCAAATGTGATTTGGAAAACCATGATTTAAAAAAAAACTTATATATACTATTATGATTCATTCGCTAGTTATTCTTATTAATGTGGTCATTGTTCATTATACAAAATCAATAGTTTATGAGTAAGGAACATGTTATGTGGGTTCTATGAGTTCTAATAATAAATGTTTGTATAGTATTTGGTAAATGATATTCAATTCATAGTTGTCAACTGAAATGTACTCTATTATATTAGTGAGCTTACATTCACTTAGTATTGTTTGTTTGAATCTTCGCATTGTGGTTTAGGACTGTAACTGGTCAGTCTCTAATTGTCATATATGCATACTGTACGTATTGCCTCGATATAGCCTTAATTCACAAGCATTATAAGCGAAGATGGATAATGGCTAGCAGTGGAATCCAGGATGCGCGTTTCGTCCTGTTTGGGACTCGTCAGTTGGATGTACCTGCATCTCAAAGTTGATGTTCACTCTGGGACTCGAACCCAGTACCTTTCGCTGAGCGGATAACGCGATGGCGTTTTAAGTCCCAAATGGGACGAAATGCACGTCTTGGATTCCACTGCTACCCACTATCCATCTTTGCTTCCAATGTTAGTGAACTTAGTTTACAAGAAAATTATTAATTTTCAGTAGGACAATTTGACAAAACTGATTATAAATTCCTTTTAGTTTAGATAATCAAATGTTAAAGCAACTAAGCTAAGGATAAAAATATTGTCTTTTATTATTATTATTAGTATTAGTATTATTAGTGTTACCAATAGCCTTATTCAATATTATATTTTGGTACAACATAGAATTCTCAGCACGAGGTACTTCAACAAGTTTTCTTGTTTACCGAAAAAAAAAGAAAAAAGTTTTAAAAAATCTGAGTCTGCACAAATTATCAAATTTGAGACATGCTTAAGAGTACAGATCATTGACTAGGTTAACTTTAACAACCTGTTCGTCACAGAGTATATTTGTTAGGTAAAGTATTACAGAACTTTTATAGATTTGCTTGCGTGCGTGGAATTTAATGGATTGACGTCTCGTTCTATCGGAAGATATACAAGGAGAAAGATATGAATGAAGTGGATGGTTAGTATCTGATAAGATAACACCTGACAGGAGTTTGCAAGACTTAAGATGTCTATCCACAAGCATATTTATAATGACCTCAAAAGATTCACCATACATCATCCTAACTGCCATCAGCACTCTTCGCAGTACAGCAAAATTTTTTCTGAAAACCCCGGGAAAGAATAATGGAGAACAGTAAAGAATAGTAGGTAATATGCAGGATATGACTAATTATAAGGCTAAATGCCGAATAATACCAAAAGCATGCAGCCTCAATATGTAGTAATTGAAACGGTAAACATTTTTCGATAACAATAAAACGTGAGAAAACCAATAGAGATCAGAGGAAAAGGTAACACCAAGGTAATTGACTTTCGACACTTTGTCTCCAATGCCACAAGATTTATAGGATCCTAAAATCGTATATAAGTGCTGTCCATATCTCAGGCTAAAGTTAACAGCTTGACACAGTGTACTGTTCTCTTCCAGAGAGGTATGAATATAACCAATTGGTTATCCAGCTGTCAGAGCTGACACTGATTAACTTGTTAAGTAAAAGTTGTTCTGGGATAGAATCAAAGCAGAAGTAAAGTTCAAAAAAGCGCATCAAACATAATTCTTATGCTTTTCTAAGCTGAGCACTATATTGTGATGCAGAAGAGCAATCGCATGTAAAGTACTTCTTTTGTATTTGTAAGCAAACTGATACGGATCAATGTGCTCTTTCATTACAGGTTGAAGTGGGAGTATCAATAATTTTTCCACTAGTTTGAGGAAAGGTGAAGTTATTGCTATGCATCGAAATCTCACATTCTTATCACCATATACTTTCCTAGGTATAGGGATTATCTTTATCTTTCTCTACATTTTCGATATGAAATTAGTTGAGAAGGATCTGTTAATGATATTCGTGAATGGATAACATAGAACGTTAGCACATATTTTAAAAAGGAGGTTTGGGATCCCATCAGGTCCTAAACATCGAGATGAATTAAGTTACTGGAGACATTTTCGGACATAAGTTTCAGCGAAAGTGGTAACGCAGCTATTCCTCAAACCTGTGGATATAGAGAGCATGACATCAGATGACCGAAGTACAAAAGACTTATTTAAGTCACGAACATTCATCTAACTATCGCTTCTAATATGCCTGTCCCCTGTAAGTTCTTTAAAGAGTTTCCACATACTTGGAGATCTTTTACAAGATAGGAGTTTCTGAGTAAACACAGAGTGTAGACGTCTAATCTCTACGTTCATTAGACCATTTAGTTTTTGCTCCCTGTACATTCTTTCTTTTACTTTTTGTAGTTGTTTTAGTTGTGGGGATGTGAGTCTATCAGAACTTAAAAAATAGTTTCAGTGGGACAACAAATATCAAAACAGAATTTAAGATAACAGGTGATTACATCCGTTGTGTTTTCCAGTGAGTCATCTGTAAATAATTCCCGGTTAGTCGTACGCAACATGTTTTACAGATTTCGTATATTTTCTTCTGAGTAATTACTATATATGACTTTTTTGGACTGGTGCAAGGGTGTACTCTTTTCATGTTTTCCATATACTTTAGGTAGAACACGAATTATACAGTGTTCCGGACTAGACAATGGAGCACGTTTACGAGTCACATATGTACCCACATCATTAATGAAAAAGAAGTCTAGATGAGTATTCAAATGATTAGGAAAATCTACTACATTTTGGTAGCCTAGTGAAGAGATGAAGCTAAAGTCACATGAATCGAAATCATCACATACAATTGAGGGTGAACTACTGAAGGTAGTAATAGCGAATTCAGTAAATTCGTCAGAGAAAATAGATAGTTCAGATGATGTGCAGTCTGAAGTCATGTAGATGTTGGTAACATAAATATATTTGTATTTATTCAGGTGTTTTGGACGGCATCTTAAAGTTAGACAGTCGATAAAGTCATTTGAAAACTTCAAACCAGCAAAAGTAGGTCGACACCAGTTAACGTTTACAAACGTAGTTACACAGCCGCCACACTTCTTTCTAATGCTTGATCGATCCTGACGATAGATATTGAAATCACTTAGTGATACTAAGCAATCGTCCTGTAAATCAGTTAACCAAGATTCTTGATTTGTGATGAAATCACGATTACGATACATGTTTTGACTTAATAGGAATTAGAGATAGTCAACCTTGTTAATTAGTGATCGGTATTATGAATTGAGCAGCTCGGGAATCGATATTTGATTAATATTCATTCTGTTTAATGCATATTGCCAACCACCACGATGTCTCTTATTGCACTTTTTTGTAATTTTTTGCAGCGAAAGGACGTGAGATTTCCATATTCCCACACGACATACTTTAACAAAGATAGTTAAGAGTATAGGATAACATATTAGCATTCGACTTTCATATTTTCACGTGTTTATCATTATTCACGGATGGATTAATTACTTCTAAAGCTCACAATGATCTTTTCATGTTTTTAAGCTTCATGCTTCATGATAAGAGTAATAAGCCTAAACCCAAAGGTGCATGAATAAGGAATTTTACTTATTTTAACAGCTGAGTTCACAAGTCGACATAAGCTAGACCACCATTAAAAACCTTGACTGCTGTCTCGTCCTTGTATGGGATACCTCAGCAGTGCGCGTCCACGACCCTACACGCGAGATTTGAACCCAGAACTCTTGATTTCACGAGTGAATGCTTAACTTCTAAACCACTGCGATGGTATCAAACAGTGTTATTATCTAACTTCAATCAATCCACGTTAGGCATTAAAACCGTTGGAATTTTACATATGTTTAATTTTTCATTATTTAGGGTACATATCCGTGTTATTTTAGTATTCACATTTACTAGTTAGTTATTTACAAATGCAAATATGAATCAAATGTTCGATCGACAGTTAGAAGGACTCAAATTGTCTGTACCATCTACTTGCAAATATAGGTTAACTTACTGTGATTTATAGATTAGTATATACAGAAAGAAACGTCTATGCAATATAAAATGAAAGTAATTTATGTCTTCCATTCGTGTCACTAGAGAGAAATCTTAATCCTGAGAAAAGTAACGAGGAAACATTCAACTATTTTATCAGTTACTCTAAAGAGGAACTTTTTTCCGTCTTTCGTTCACCGTATGATTGATTAATGGCAAATTTTTCTTCATGCTTTGATGCTTGATGATAAATGATCTTAAACAAATGCGTAGATGAAATGACCAGTTTGATGCTTCGACCATTAATAAATAATTTTATTGCAACATCTATTTTCGGTGAATTGTCCGTAGCTATTCCAAGCCTGTGTTGAAAGTTTAATGAACCGTAAAAAACTGAGATAGTAGGATAGACGTTTTACTATAGGTGAAGGTAATAGAAATTCTTGTTGTCATTAGTAACATATCCAGAGACAAAGTTTAATAGAGAAATAAATTTTCATAGTCGATTCATTACGTTTCATCAAAATCAAGTACATTCAGAAGACTAATATCTAAATTAAGTTGAACCACAGTTGTAAAGAAAAAGTTTTACTGATCATTAACTCCAATAAGCTCCTTACACTTTGTTTAAATAGATATAGATATTGATTACCTGGAACACATTTCCCTTTTTTCGTGACTACATCCATAACCACCTCGCCAGTTCTCGCCAAAATGGACCAAAGTAAACTTCGGAATGAGATGAATCGACTTCTTTAATTTTAAGAATAAAAGAAAATTGCCGGTTTCATAATGATATTCCAAAATGCTAATGGTCAATGCATTTATCCCTAACATGGAAGTCAGTGACACAGTGCCAAGAGAAGAACAATAGATTAGTGTATTTGAAATCATATGGATTGGTTGTAGTGCAAAAATGTGGGTAGAAGTATGTTAGTCTGAAGGAACACTAACCCTGCTTAGAGCTCATTAAAAAAACTCTTAGAAGACCTCAAACAACCAGACAAGTCAGTAATACCACTCCATTCAATAGAATCTGAACATACAGTTGACCTTAATCGGATAAAAATATTTCGGAAAGGTTTTGATTTATTCGGAGAAATATTGACAACTAAAGCTCTACATATTAGAACAAGCGCAAACAATATAAATGGAATAGACGCTGTATGTTTCACTGTAACATAGCAACCAATAATCAATAAGTGTATCTCAGGTTTCGTTTTACACTTCTAATTTGTGTGACATACTGCAGACAACAACAATATACTTTTATTTATTCTAATCATTTATTTTGTCTGGACATACGATGGACAACCAACTTGTTTAGCATAGCAGTAGAAACATGTGCTTGTTTTCAGAATGGGGATTTGTGGTTAACCGTTCGCGAGCGAGACAGAAGTTTCTGGGTTCAAGTTGTGAATGTGCAATGCTGAGGAGTCCTGTGCTCCTAGGTTTTAAGTAATGGTCTAGCTTAGACTGACTCGTGAATTCAACTATTAAAAATGTACTTATTTGTTTGTTTATCTTAATTACATGTATACTGTGATCAGTTTGAATAATAACATCTATCCATTGGTAAACCTTTATCAACGACCATAACTTGAGGCAATGTCTGATCAGTTATGCATTTTCTCACATCTGATCTACATACAATACCTCCATATTTCACACTAAATAACTAACCTTACAATAAATTTACTATATTCAGCATCATTAAAATCATTGAACGGTTTGTTTACTATAGAGTTAATTTGTGAACCATGGATTTGTACTTTTTTAATTTTGATATTTGATCATTTTCTGTGAAGAATCAAATCTTGGATCAGACTAAAGTTATTGAGATTTTCACATATATAATTTTAATTTTTCATATCAATTTTCAACTCGGCGCCTAACTTTTGTGAAACTATTCATTAAAATTTTTAAATGAAAGTTCTTATTAAATAAATATTATTACTGTCTGACTATGTTTATAAATTTTAGTGTAACCAGTAATCTTTATTCTTGATTAAATTTTGTTAATTTCTAATGTTCACAATAGTAGACGGTCGAGCAATATCGTGGATTGGTACAAGTTAGACATTAACACCTTTGGATGTCGGCTCAGTAGTCTAGAGGTTAAGTGTTCGTGCTCCAGAGCGGAGGTCCTGAGCTGGAGTCACGCGCGCGGGATCATGAGAACGCTCTGCTGAGGCGTCTCACGTTAGGACAAAATGGCCGCCATATGCTACCAGGTTTCCAATGGCAGTCTAACATTGGTCCACTAATGACAGTTATCTAAAATAAACAATCTCCACAACCCTATACTGATAATTCTCAGTGTGTAGAATATATTGGTCTTTTTGGGTTCTGTTTATTTGGTCTGTTGGAAGATATTCGAAGAAGAGCAATCACGTTTAATCTTGGAATCAAAAATTTGTGTTATAACGAGAGATTAATTAAAATAAACCTATTTCTTCTGTCATATATACCAACTATAGATGAGTTGATCACGGTTTTAAAATTACTGAATAATATTTTTTGTATCTGCCATACCCTCATTTCCACTGTCTTCTAAAACGAAGGATTTATGAAAACACTCTATAAACGTCGCCAAACTAAAAACCAGTTATTTGTCAGATAACTAGCGATCTTCCCTTTTCTTGCCGAAATTACAGAACTTCTTACTAAAATCTGAGAGTCATGCAGCAAATACTTAATTTGCAAAATGTCAATCAATTGTCTCAAATTTGACTATTCCTTTTGCAGGTGTTAATCAATCGTACTAGACATCACTGTTCCTTCATTTACACAACAATCATCCACTGTTCTCGATATCTTTTCTTCCTTCTTCTTAACCTTCTACTGTCAGACATCCTATTCCTGATCAGCTTTATATACTACTTATGGCGACATAAGTAGTGTTATTTGTCTGGAGTTGAATAAACCGATTATAGACGTTTATGCACCCATTCACATACAAAATCTTAAGTTTGCCTAACTAATATCTGTGTACAGATAAAATGTATCCATGAGACTACTGTTTGATAATATGTGTAATAAATAGATTTCAGTGTTGAAAACGACATATTAATGATGTTAATGGTAATCCGTTCACTAAAAAACACTTTGTTCATGTGAAATCTCTATTGTCTGAGTTTATCTAAGCGTAAATTGAAATTCATTTTCCTCAGGGTTACACTACTATTTATAAATAATTGACAAACAGTGAAATGAAATGCACTATTTTAGTGCACAGAACACAGGTGGGGACTATCTGACTAAAATCTGATAACCATACAGTAAACAGTTAATTTACAAACTATCAATCAATTGTCTCAATCTTCACTGTTCCTTCTGTAAATATCAGTCCATATTTTCTGATTTCATTATTCATGCATTTTCATACCGGTTGCACTTCGTTCCTGTTCTTTCCTTATCGATCTTTTGCCAAAATACATTCTCTGCCTGACCATCACCATATACTACTTATATGGATATAAGTAACCCACCCCACACTATAATTATATACTGATGGATTTCAAAACTGTACTAACAATGGAGCTGAATTAAAACACAACTGTATGAACGAAGAATATTTTTTGAAAATAGTTTTTCATCGGGTTCTACAATTATATATTCAAATTAATTATCCTCTAAATTGGTCAAGTTTAAGACAAAGTGAATAAGGAATCGTTTGTTATGTAAAATAAAATAAAATTGTTAATTTTGGGGTAATGAATATGAAGTATTAACTTGGTTAAGCTTATACGTTAAATGATGTTGTGAGAGAAATTATTAGAATAAATATGGTTAAAATGGGGTAAGACTGAGAGAGAGAGAGATTACGTAATATGTAGAATAATATGACTTCCTTACTTCCTACTTACTTACGCCTGTTACTCTCAATGGAGCATAGGCTCCGACCAGCATTCTCTAACCTACTCACTCTATCATCCACCTCCCTTTCTAGTTCTATCCAATTTTTGTTCATTCTTTTCATGTCTGTCTCCATTTCTCGATGTACTGTGTTCTTTGGTCTTCCTCTTCTCCTTTGACCTTCAGGATTCCATGTGAGCGTTTGGCTTGCAATGCAGTTGGGTGATTTCATCGATGCGTGTCCTATCCACTTCCGGCGCTTTTTTCTGATTTTTTCCTCCTCTGAAATCTAGTTTGTTCTCTCTCACAGTAGAATGCTGCTGATAGTGTACGGCCAACAGTTTCGAAGTATCTTGCGTAGACAACTGTTACTAAACATGTGTATCTTCCGAATGATGGTTTTCGTAGTTCTCCACGTCTCCGCCCCATACAGTAGAACCGTCTTGACATTTGTATTGAAAATTCTGATCTTGGTGTTGGTTGACATTTGTTTTTAGTTCCAGAATAATATGAATTAGGTACGAATTAGTAGATAGTGTTGGATACTGAATAAATTTCTCAAAAACGTTAGTAGGTGTTGAATTAGATCAACTCATGAATTCAACTAGAATTTTTAAAAATGTCGGTAATAAACAAGTGATTTAAATTGAACAACTAACTATACAGAAACCTAATTTCTAATTGTATAAACTACAAAAAAACAGTAACTAAGTGACTAATTGAGTATGTGAATGTATGTCTGCAAATTCAAGTTATTAGTGTACATGAAAATATTCAGTCAAAATAGTACGACTGACTTACTTACTGACTGATGACAAATAGTTATAATGTCGTAAAAAGGAAGGTCATATTATAAGTAATATTCATCTTAGATGATAATAAATGATGCTAATGCTATGACATATATCGGCTGAAATTAAAGATGAAGGGTAGTAGAAGCCTAAAGGTCATAAGTTCAATTCAATAAAGTCATCTATGTTGACTAAGTATCACATATTAACGCAAAGCAGTCGATTTCTAGTTGCTCTCTAGTTAACGTCAATTGATTTAGAAGTAATATTTTCTTTAAATTTTACTCTTCTAATGACAAATTATTGACTGGTATCAGAATGCAAAAATTCTGGTCCAAGTGTTGCATTATAATTACTATGGGAACAATGTATTTTTGGTCAGTTAAACGGTCATAGTTCTTACTCTGTTTATAAAGAGTTGATTGAGGAATGTAACACAATTTTAACATACCTGAGATGGTTTTGGTATAAAATGAATAATTTAAACATAAACCATAGTAAAATATTGTCCATAAAGGTGACAGTATGTTCGATTTCTCCATGACACTGGTGGGGGGGGGAAACTATTTTCCGAGAAAGGTTTTAAGGTAACTCGGGTAATAATAATGAAATCTGTTAGTTTAAAACATAATTACAGGGTGACAGTCGTTTACGACTATGTAGGACTGAATTAAATCATGATCCATTTTATATATACCGACCGATTTAGGAAATTAGCCTCAGACAAAAATTGACTTGCTTTTGGTGCTATCCACTAGTACAAGCATATAATCGTTACTCCAACATATACCTTATAATAGCCCACTGATATATAAAAACATATCGTTCCAACTTACTGCAAAATAATCCGTTATAGAGTTAAATACAAGTGAAATATTGTTTCTGATATAACAGACTACTTATAAGTAGTACAGAATCATAAAATAAAATTATCTGAAGGTTACCAATATTTAATCTTGGGAATCCAAGCATATTTTGTTTTAATAAATATATTATGTAATATGCATTCCTTCTACCGATGAAAGCTTATCCTTAAGGAAATCAAAAACACATCTGTAGCAATTTTCCAATGTTCATTATATCACATTTTTCCATTTCTGACCATATGTACATATGCACAGACAAATTTACATACAGGTAGCATATTAATCACCGTGACCGGAATGACATGACATTGACTTGTTCAGATCTGTTTTTGATTGATCACACAAAATATTCTTGCTTTGTTCCTTCATACCTTTTAAACTTAGTTTAATTTCAATCTGATTGTTTAATCGTTGAAGAAGTGACTTACACTGAGTCACGAAACCTCAGAAAAGCTACTTTTTCTGGAGATTTAGTATTTTCATAGTTGAAAGCGTGAGTCATTTGAAGCTAGGCCACCATGGAAAACCTGGAAACACTGGATGGCGGTAATGGTTTGGTAATTAGAAGCGGCAGCTATAGTTTTATTAACAAATGAAGCAAGCCAGAAAGCTATAAGGACATGAGCAAACATCAGCGAACGAAGCATAAATGACACGCATTGAAGATGGCGGGTAAGCCAACTCTCTTTAACCAAGAGTTAATCACTATTTATAGTCAGATAGAAATAAATGATAGACATGTGATAAATAAGATAAGAAGTGTACACATAAATACGCTCATATAAAAAGTAGTCAGGGTTAATAAGTGAATAATTAACAATTTCAAAACGGGAGTCATGAGGGATAGGTTAAATTGACTTGTCCAGAAGCCAGAATAAGTTATACGGGCTCAACATGTCAACCGATACTACGAATGCTGCCCAAGAATAATTTATTGCTGTATATATACGTTTGGTTTTTTCCCCTTACGATTGCTGTGCTTCTGGCTGCTACGGAATATATTTTCCCCGCTTACAACTTGAATTTCTTACTCTAGTTAGCTGGATCTGTAACGCCTCAGAATAACTAGCTTATCGGTCTCTGGTCACACGTCTTTGTTCCGTTCGTTGACTAGTGAATCCGAAACGCTTCAGATATAACAAATAGAGATATTTTAATTAGATATACTATAGTAAATAAAGGTAATCAAGCAAAATGTTACACTTCTATTTAAGAGTAATCTACTCTGAACTTTGTGTAATATCGATTGGGGGTAACCCATATACATATATAATATTATTTGTCTTGTAGATTCTTGGTATTTAGATAAGGGAAATGCATAAACATTTTTTAACTTCCACCCTAATACATTGTAACGTAACATTTATAACCAGTCCATACGGAAATTAAGGAAACCTTACTCGAAAAAACTCTGATTTTGCAGAATATATTATTGTTATACAGTTATCCCTGTAAATCTGTTTCAGAAACTAGTAAGATTTAATCATTTAATAATGCCGACTTAGATTTTGTCGGACAAATTTCATCCACAACTGATTTTATCTCATCTGATTCTGGTATATGACCACAGAAAATTACATTCGCTTCAGTAAAATTTTCAATCAGTTTATAAGAATTGGTATTCAGGTCAATCATTTAGTACAACATTTTTGCCTATTAGGAACTGTTCATTGACATTTAAAACAAATTGAAACTAATTCAATAATCTAAACACAGGTTTTACAATGTAGTTACTGAAAGCTTAAATAGGTTCTGAATTCATTTTTTAAAATCATTTACTGGCACTTTAGTGGCCCTCGTGTATCTGCCTCCAATTTGATGGTTTTCTGATTGTTATCGAAACATACATGAACCTTATCCTTGTGTAGAACAATTAACTTAACTCGTGTTAGTGAATAACGGAATAAAAATAAGTCAAATACGAGAATGGATTTTGAATACAGATAATTTCATAAAATCGTTGATTCTAACAGACGATCAGAGAAACGAAGCCGAGAAAGCGAAGAGAGAGCTATGCGAAACAGTTCGAAGAAAGCATGTTAGTGAACTCAATTTAATCAAGCGTTAACTGATATTCATAGTCAAACAAAGGTAAGTTACAGACACAGTAAGTAAAGTAAGTAATTAGCACACAACAGTCAAGGTTAATAAGCGAGTAAGTGTCAGGATAAAAATGTGATATGAGAACTATGAATAGACTGATCTGTCCAGAAGCTAGAATAGATGATGAAGGCTTCAAATAGCACCACTTCCACATTACTGATCATGGAGAAGACATGTATTCTTTCGATTTACAGATGCGAAAATAGTACTTTACATCTAATCATAAGTGATCACTTGTTGTCTTATAAAGAGACTAGTGGTGTATATCGTCTATCATAAATAATGGAACAATGTGGATCTCTGTAAATTGTCTGAGTTTTAAAATTCGACAGAGACTTCTCAAACCATTATACGTTTCATATTCATGGAAAACAAAATAAGTGACTTTATTTATATTTAATATTCTTTCAATATTCCAATCCACATATCCTGTTTACTACGTTTGTATTTGGAAGTCAGGTAGATTATGTTCTTTTGAGGCATACCTTTGAGCATTACCTTGTATGGATGTCAAAGTATTAGTTCAAATCACTAAGTCAATTACATTACTGTATAACTCGTCAACCCTAGTCATATAGGCTCTATCGGAAGTACTCTTCAAAATTATCCATAGCTCACTGAGAATCTAAATGTAATAGAATCTTCACGTGAGTTTAAGGTATTGAAAATACAGTAATATTTGTATGGATATATGATAGATATTAAACAAGCCACAACAATTTATAAACAAATGATAACAATAAAATAGATTACATAAATAAACAAAGTTAAGAAAAAATACAAAATGATAATGTGATGATACGTGTACAAGTTGTGATAAGAATAGTATAGGTTTGAATCAATGTCATTTGATGAAGGGGTAAGAAACTTCATTGTTTGGTATAGAAATACAATCAAAACAATAAAAAATCGACTCATAAATTCAAATATTAAATTTACTACAATCTTTACAAATTCGCATTCTGATAATAATCATCATGTGCTCATTAGTGACTGATTTCAAAATGAATTTCCTGGAGTTCTAGTGATAAGCTGTGACTAGTGGAGTTCAACCGTGTCTGTTGTGAGACAGTTATTCACTGAAGGTGATGGTAGACGGTTGCTCAATATCGTGAATTGGTTGAAGTTAGACATTAACACCGTTGGATTCCGGCTCAATGGTTTCGTGGTTAGGCGTTCTCGCGCGAGACTGAAAGTCCCGGATTCAAGTCTCATGTGAAGAATCAGGGATGCGCACTGCTGAGGAATCTTATACTAGCACGAAACGGCCATCCAGTGCTTCCAGATTTTCAATGGTGGTCTAACTTAAATCGACTCATGAAATCATAGAGTCAAGAAGCATTAGATGATTGTGTAATGAAATAACTGAAAACGGATTAATGGTAATTACGGGAGATATGAGTTGAAGTCAGTCAATTATGAGCTAAAGAAAGATTATAATGATGTAATCAAGACTTCAGAAAGAGTTTAATTAATGGATGACGTAATAAAAAAAATGTTATCGCAAGGGAAAGGAAAGATTTATTAATGCTTCTTTTTGGACACATATATCAGATTTTAGATATTTGACCTCTATAGCTTCGGCAAATTTCAAACAATTTGAATTCGATCATTTAATAATCAACTTGAAAGACTTCAGTGAATCCACCAGACTTCCTGTGTCAAGGAGATGTCTCGAAATTGTAATGCTGATTGCGTTTGATCCAATTTATCTTAGACATTTTGGAATATGTTCTTTGAATTGAACCTAGACCCTCTTTTATGTTCTAGCAATGTAACTACCTTTCCAGATGCTTTGGTAATACATCATTCAACTAAAACCTTACCATAAATGATAAGGTGTTGTCCATGTTACATATAGTAGTGGGGTTAGGACTTGGGTACTCCTAAAATTTTTCGATCACAGAACAGATCTTAAAACAGACCTGTAAGCCCCAGCGTCTTATGCGTTGCATAATTCGTATCTCTTGTAACAATGAGTTATATATCTTAAAGTTTAAATTGTGTGTTAAACCACTCCTAGAAAACTGTTCGTTTATTCTTAGTAGTATCAGCATAAAGGATAAATGAAGTTTGGATTCCACTCAGATATGATTTGTATCCTTGGGACTGAATGTACCTTAAATTATAAGTCCAGATGTAATAAACGTGGAGTGGATGGGAGATTGGATAGAAGAGGCGACTCTAACTAAATCTAATCTTTTTCTTCAAACTACATAATAAACTTTCCTTTACATCCACAGATATAATTCGATATGCAGAAACTTCTACTTACAGCATCCATAGCTCCTTGACATTAGTGAGACAAACACATTCTAAATTATCTCTCTATATAAATTAATTTACCACTAAGTTTCCCGGATTCTGGAATAGTTTACCACAATTTCTCCGTGAGATAAAATTACTCCCATTCTTTGTTCGGTATATGGATGCTTACTTCTCCTAAAGTGTATTAAATGTTATAGCACGTGTAAGTGCATCAAATTCCACAGGTGAGATTACAGGAACTGTAAAAGTTTAGCTATCCTTATTACTGAATCCACTTGGTAAACCTACCTATCAGTTGTTACTTCACACTTAAACTGACCCTGGAAACCTTAACTAATTTCAATAATATCTAATACCAATAATATATCACAAAATAACCTGACACATATATTTTGGTAGATCTTATCAGCCTATTTTAGTCATTCTTGCTAATGTTGTTCTGTGCTCTTTGCTTTCGTTTTATTTTCTCTATTTGCAGATAGTTATAATCAATTCGTTATGGCACAGGAGGTGACCTTAAATATACCATTCATACATCAACAGAATGTCAAATTAAAAACAAGTGGAAGTTCTCTGTGGATGCTTTTGATTACTGTAATACATGTGAAAAATGTAGCCCCTAAACAATTTCTATTATATAAAGCTTAAAACAGTCTTATATCATATATCTGTTCCTTATACTCAATGTAACTATTTATATGAAGCTGATCATTCCTGTAAACTGGCATCAATTGTGTAAATGTTTTATTCAAAATATATTATATTATTACTTACGCTTGTTACCCTTCATGGAGGAGCATAGGCTGTTAACTAGCTCTACTAATGTTACTACCCGGATAAAGAAGCAGAGTTAGGTATTGGAGTCAACAACTCTATCCAGTAGAAAACAACCTTGCTAAAAAAGTTGCCATTCTATTACATAATATTTAATTGATAAAAGACTGACTGTATATTACATGTAATAAATATAAACATATTCACTAGTTATCATAATCAATTCGATTTTGTCCCCCCCCATGATTAAAATATTTTGTGTTTTTTTTGTTGATAAAATGGAAATGATTGATAAACAGATGTTATTATTGAATTCATTCAGTATTGTTTGTTTGAATCTTCCTATTGATGTTCAGGATTGCAACTGGTCAATCTCTTATTGGCTTATGTGTATACTGTGCGTATTGCCTCAATATTGCCTGAAGTCACAAGCATTATAAACAAAGATACCAAGTAAATTCAAACTTCACTCCAATGCACAAGCAATTGGCTATCAGAACTCAGTAGCTGGTTGGATAACGCGATGGTGTTTGAAGCGAAAGGTACCGGGTTCAAGTCCCAGAGTGAGTATCAACTGTGAGATGCAGGTACATCCAGCTGACGAGTGTCAAATAGGATGAAACGCGCATTCTGAATTCCGCTGCTAGCCATCATAATAAATTTAAGTGTAATTTAATTTAATTGGTAATTAACTTTATTTTTTTTAAAGAACTCTACTTTAGAAGAGATAATATACTATTATTAAAGTATCAATCAATAAAACAGAGAAAAAGCAATTCAATATTGTAATACAATACATTTATGTAATGATAGTTAATGTTAATTTATAATTATATAATGAATATTTTGGCATTAATTATTGTTCTATTATTACATAGTTAAAATCATGAGTCAATTGAAGCTAGACCATTATGGAAAACCTGGAAGCACTGGACGACTGTTTTGTCCTATTGTGAATGTGTCACTCAATTTTGTGGGTACGCACTACTGAGTAGTCTCACAACAGGACGAAACGGTCGTCCAGTGCTTTCAGGTTTTCCATGGTGGTCTAGCTTCAATGGACTTATGATTTCAACTTTATAAAAATTACTGAAATCTCCATAAAACCCCCTTCTGATATTTTTCTATTAATTAAACCATAGGATAGACGCTAAAATAAAGTTGTTTAGTAGAAGCACGTAACTATTTTTTGAATTATAAATAATATAATATATATTTTTAGTATCCTAATGAGTTGTAAAATTAGATTTTCTGACGTTTTGTGATTCAGTGTTAGTCACTTCTTCAGAGAATAAATAATCAAATCAAAATTAATTCAAGTTTAAATAGTACAAAGGAACAATGTAAGAATATTATATGCGATCAATCAAGAAATAAGTCTGAAGAAGTGCCTTTTAGTGAGTTACGAAATGTCAGAAAATCTATTTTTACTACTCATTAGAATATTGACAGATGATTCCTATTTAAATATTAAAAAAAAAAATAAGAAAACATGAATATCAGCCAAGGGATCTCTTTCCAACGAATTTATTATCAACTTGTAAAATTATATATATACGAATTTTTTTTGTTAAAGTACTAATTCCGTGAGGAAATGTAAACACTAGTTACTAAGATAACGCAATAGAAAGATTACATAACATGAATAATAATAATGGATGAACAATAGTGGATGCTAAATAAATTTCTGTAAAAGGTTAGCAAGTGTGATAGTAATAATAATAATGACTGATAAGATGTGTAGATAAAATAAGTTTTGGGGATGAACATTAATCAAATTATTGTCACCATATTCACAAAATTGATTATTCACAAGTTGACCCTGAAGTTGGCCAGGGTAAAAGGAGAAGCTGGACATATTTCATTTGGATGCAAAGCTCTGGCTTTTTGATCCGAATAGCAATTGCCTCAGCCGTCTGCAGGATTTTCAGTCTGACGGCATTAGGTAGACTGCTGTTAACACGATATATTATTGTGAAAGATTGCTCGATGTTGGCTCTATTTCCCATCTGAACTAAATGGGATAAAATAGAGCTGTTAACCTTTATGACTACACCTTTGTTTAACCCCACTGGGAGGTGCTCACAAGTCTGAGTATACAAATTCCTAGAGTATCTGCCTATATAACTCGCCCCACAGAAGCATTTGAATTGATAGATACAGAAAGAAGTGGCTAATCTAGGCAATTTATCTTTCAACATCGGCGTGATAATCGGACGTGTGGAAAACATTAGTTGTAAATTACCTGCATTAAAAGTCCTTTCGATTGATCTTCTAAGCTTCAGTCTTAACATTTCACTAAGTGCATCGCCTCTTAATTGTAGACGTATATACAGAGGCTTTTTATTCACAGTTAAACATTCTTTATGTTCTCTTTTACTAGCTATGGTTTTATTTATAAATTTCTCTGGATTTATTGAATATAGTAAGATGATTAAAAATGATTAGAATGATTTTAGTTACAATAATTAAAGGTCATAGAGGTGTAAAAATAAATAAGGTGATCTTGTGAGTATTCATGAGTAAAATAATGAGAATATAAGACATAAGTAAAGGAAAATGGTGTGATAATAATAATAATAATACTAATTAAGGCCACGGTAACAGTAACGACAGGACTTACTTCTTTAATATTCATAGTTCTGGTTTGAGCTTCGGCTATTTTTAGGAGCTGTATTCGAAGGAATCTAGGTAGATTTGAACAAATCATATAAACAAGCTTAAAATCAAACTGTGGATCCGTAGAATGATTGCAGTCGATTATTTCTTCAAGTATAGAACTGCTAACTGCTTTCCTCTCACTTTTGTAGAACTAAACTGTGACATATTCACGTATCCAAATTGAAAGCGAGTGCTGGTTACGGCAAATGTACCTCATTGTAACTAAAAACATTTTAATCATTTTAAATCATCTTATTATATTCAATAAATCAATCATTATTATTCGTGTTACGTGATCTAGCACTATAATCTTTCTATTATGTCATCCTGGTTATTCGTGTTCACATTTCCCCACAGAATTAGTACTTTGACAAAAAATTCGTATATATACAGCTTGATAATAAATTCGTTGAAAAGAGATTCCTTGGCTGAACTTAGTGTTTTCTTTAGTTTTTCATTAGAATATTACGAATATATTATTTTATTTATAACAATCTACCCAATGCTCCATTTATTTGAAATTATCAAGTCAAACCTTGGTAATAATGTGGTGTGGTCTACTTATATCCATATAAGTAGTATATGGCGATTGGTCAGACATAGAATGTATTTTGGCAGAAGACCGATAACGAAAGAACTGAAATGAAGCGCAATTGGTAGGAAAATGCATGAACAATAAAATTAGAGAAGATGAACTGATATTTACAGAAGGAACAGTGAAGATTGAGACGATTCGTTGTTTTTTTTCCAAATTAACTGTTCATTGTATGGTTAACAGAATTTAGTGAGATAGTCTGTAACGTGTGACTTAATACATTCGATTGTCCACACTTGTCATCTTGTTTACTACAATAACAACTATTTTTTGGTGTATAGGTGCTTAAAGAGTAAATTTAAGTAAAATAAAGATAAATGGACGGGAAACGTGTCTTTAACATCAAAAGCACTTTATACTTTTCAACGATTTCAAACAATAATTACGTCCAACATTGCAATGTATGTAACTAATGACAGCCTATTGGCATCTAGTATGGGATTTAGGCTATCATTTCAATGGGACAATGATTTTTTAAGGTATTATGTTGCTAAACAGTATGTTGACGTAATTTTATTGTCAATAACGAAACTGAGACTTCTGTTTTTTTTTTCTAAAAAAAACTTTCCCACGAGTTACATTTAAAAGTTATTTCATTCTGTAAATTGAACTGAATTACAGTTAATGTACTTTTATTATTGTCATTGTAGGTGCTTCATGGAAATTGTTGAATGCTATAGAGATAACGAACCAACTCAAATTAAATAACCATTGAAAATCGAAAGGCATTGAACAGCTGTCACGTTCTAGTATGGAACTTTTCAACAACGCTGAACCACAACACCACTGGGGATTGAACCTAGGATTCATGGTCTCTCAGTCAGCCTCTGACCTTCGGATTACGAAGCCAGATGTTTAAATTGTGGAACATAACAGTAATTTACGGCTTCTTGGTTTTTAGTTGTTGTCTAACTATTTCTATGCGTGATCACAATAAACTATATTATTCCTATCTAGTAGCTGTTTGAATATATATATATATATATATATATATATATATATATATATATATATATATTCTGGAAAAGAGAAGACTTACAAACCGTGAAAAGTATCATAACTTTGAGCTAAAGGTGAAAACAAAATAAGTGATAGGTGACTTGATTGAAAGAAACCTATGTGTGTGAATGACAGATAAAGATTTATTTCACCCCTTATTTATTCGCCAAACCCCTATGATCAAATACACCCGTTCATGAATGTATCTCACTTTTTAGTCCATAAATATCACACATAATAAAAAGTACAATGTTGATTTTACGCTGAATGAATCCAAGCGAATGTTACTCCTTATAACCAATAAATATAACACTGAATAGATAAACAATTTCACATATGACCTCTTGTTGAAACAAATGACTTTTGTCACTATTTTAGATTATATGAGCACTACATAATTTAAGCATACTCCATTTTAAACTAGAAGTTAATTCGTGTAGTGCAATAAGAAGGCAAAGATTATCAGAACTGTGTGATAGATTATAAGCAAAGATGGATAGTGGCTAATAGTGGAATCCAGTTTGGAGCTCGCTTCGTCCTATTTGGGACTCGTCAGCTGGATGTACCTGCATTTCAGAGTTGGTGTTCACTCTGGGACTTGAACCCAGTACTTTTCTCTTCAAACGCCATCGCGTTATCCAACCAGCTTATAATGTTTGGGAATTAAGGCGAAATCGAGGCAATATACGCAGTATGTACATATGCCAAAAAGAGATTGATCAATTGCAGTCCTAAGCATCAATGGGGAGATTCAAACAAACAATACCAAGTGAATTTATGTAATAGATTAGCGCAAAAAATTTCGAATATTCTGATGACTCATATAATTCTTAAGAACATTTTTATATAAACATGAAAGACCGATTACATAAAAGCTAATTGAAATTATAAATTGAATAACTTAGTGAAGATCAGGATTCAGTAGCTTAGTAGGTTGTAGTACCAGTTCATATGTTAGGCCCATATACTTTATTCTAGTTACTGGCCAAGCCAATTCACCTGTACATTGAGTCATCTTTTGATCTTGTTAATCATTTGCTTATTAACCTTGAGTACTTTTTATATGAGCGCATATGTGTACACTTCGTATCTTATTCATCATATGTCTGTCACTCATTTTTGCCTGCCTATAAATGTTAGTTAACGCTTGCTTAAAATGAGTTGGCTTCCCAGCCATCTCCGATACGCATCATCTTTGCTTCGCTTGCTTACAGTTGCTCATGTGCTTACAACTTTCTGGTCTGCATCGATTATCAATAAAAATGTAGTTGCCGCTTCCCTTTGCCTTCTGATATTATACACCGTTCAGATTGTTATAATAACGGTTATCGAAGCGAACTATGATCGAAGCACGGCACCACAAAACTGGTAATCCCGACGTACGAACACGCAACACAATTAGCGATCCCGACTTACGTAATTGGATGTCTCGCCGAACGAACATCGACCAAAATCGACAACCTCGACGTACGAACTCACAACATAATTGGCACGCCGTATTTGGAACACGCGACAGAATCGGCAACCGCAACGAGCGAACACAAACCAAAAATGGAACCGTCGACGACATATTCCGTTATGATTCAAATAATCATCACAAGCTCATTATTACAATAATGTCATATCATCATCTAACGTGGAATTATTATTTTTGTTCGTATTGACATTAAACTATGACATTTACGCGGTCATATCACTAATCGAACAAATTATAATGATATGGACATTACACGTTATGATATTCGAAACTCACTGGATTATTTTTATTATCCAATGACGTACAATTTTCCTGATTCAAGTGAGTTCGTTCCAATTTTTTTTTCATGTCATTTTCGGTCTAAGATAACACTATCATAGACATAAGTTTGGAGTCATACTCCCGATAGTAGGAACTTATGTTCTCGATAGACAACTAATGTTCATTCATTTCATTGGTACGCAGCAACCGTCGTTTCCTACATTTTCAGCGACAACCTAAACCGAACTTCCGCAATTTTTGTTTCACTATGATCCCTACTTTAATGTCTATACACAAATTAAGTATTCGACGCCGCATTACCAGCCGATTAGTAATGATTATGTTCATATTATCTATTCATTCATATGTATATCTGAATGCTGCATCACCCATTACCGATAATCACAATTCGATTACTACGATTAATATTCTATTCTCAATGCACTGTACGCCAGAACATAGAGTTTAGAGCTAGTCTCTCAAGGATACACTCTTGTTCGTCACATCCAAGTCAGCCTCACTCGCCGCCATCAATAATCATATGTAATGGTATTTTTGTTATGCCTTAATACGGTTTCGTAACAAACGAGGTTGAGCGCATATCCCTCTAACTACACAAACCACGATAGGCTTCATGACCAAAAAGGAATACGACTCCGCATATCTCGTCTCAGCAGTCACTATCCTGTTCCTTTGGTCATTCTACTAATACATATTTAACGATAACTCGACGCAAACGGTAACATACGCTGACTTCGCATTTTATTATCATTATCAGTAGCAGTACAGCAATGAATATCAACCGCTGATGCAGTCATCATCCTACGGCTGGATTATTTTTTATCCCACGTAAACTCCAATCGTGTAAATTCGAATCCACTCATCGCCAATCGACTCTATTTACTCGACTGCAGCTTATCAGAACATATTTCACTTTTATTTATCCTCATATTCAATCAGCACCACAGAGCAATTACTGTTATACTCTATTTTCACTATATTTCAAATCGCTCATACGAACATGTTATTTTATCATTCGGACAGTCACTACATAAATTCATGTTAAATTTTTTCGAACGCTTACTAATGTACTCATAATCACATGCTAGCATCCCTATTTTTGTCCGCACTTTGACAATATTCATGTTCCTTTTTACATAAGTATGACACTTTCGCTTAATACGCTCACCCCTCACATGACACTGTAATTCATCAGGTATTGTACCATTTTTTCCCACATTTATACGTTATCCACATACCGCTTCAGTGTTATTTTTCGAAAACAGACATTTTTTTTATAAATGTGCTATTTTCTACAAGGGGGCTATGTAGTACCAGTTCATATGTTAGGCCCATATACTTTATTCTAGTTACTGGCCAAGCCAATTCACCTGTACATTGAGTCATCTTTTGATCTTGTTAATCATTTGCTTATTAACCTTGAGTACTTTTTATATGAGCGCATATGTGTACACTTCGTATCTTATTCATCATATGTCTGTCACTCATTTTTGCCTGCCTATAAATGTTAGTTAACGCTTGCTTAAAATGAGTTGGCTTCCCAGCCATCTCCGATACGCATCATCTTTGCTTCGCTTGCTTACAGTTGCTCATGTGCTTACAACTTTCTGGTCTGCATCGATTATCAATAAAAATGTAGTTGCCGCTTCCCTTTGCCTTCTGATATTATACACCGTTCAGATTGTTATAATAACGGTTATCGAAGCGAACTATGATCGAAGCACGGCACTACAAGGTAACGCGTTTGGGGTTTAAAATCTTAGACGATAGGTTTGACTTTCAAAGTAAGTATTAAAAATAGAATCCAGATGCATCTAATTAACGAGTCACACGCCGATCAAAATTCATGAACCTGTATTTCACTACTATCAACAAGAATATAGTAAAAGTATAGATAGCTCAAATTCATAGATCCCATGATCTACTGGAATTAAAATAACGATCTATACAAAAACTATTGCCACATTTGCTCTAGTAACAATGTTCATTTCAGTATGTAATTAGATTCTGTGAAATAAGAGAATAAGCCTTTGAACAGTTCATTATGTTAGTCGACCTATAAAGTGTTTTATTTTTGTTTACAATAAAAAAGACACTTGTAAAACGTCATTGTATGTGTATGGAGTTCTCATTGAGTGGGAAAAACGGATAGAGATGAATTTCGTTAATAATTATTAATATTATTGTTATTATTATTATAGCAGGGATAATATGAATTAATTTTTATTACATTTGTAGTCTCGCATAATGACAAGATTGCTTCTGAGATGTCCATTGTATTCCGTGCTTTCCTTCAGATGTTGAAGTCTTTATAATCCAGTCAATCACCAGAAGAAAGAGGAAGGGAGAGAGTAGACAGCCTTGTCTGACTTCGGTGCTTACCGGAAATGTATCTGTCAGCTGTCCTCTATGCACGACTCTGCACTGTGGTCCGTTGTATGAGTTTTGGATAGTGTTAACAATCTTCTGAGGAACTCCATGGTGTCGATTTTATGTAAACTAATTTGAAGTAACCAAATAGAAATTTTTAATGTCGAATTCATATCGAAAACATCTTATTGGTAAGGATGGTTGTGAATGAGAACACAGGTGGCGATAACCAATGTATGTTAATAGAAAATTACAGAGTATCTTATTTATTATTTATTTAAACACATAAATATTGGTACAAGGAAGCATCAGATAAGTATGCGCCTCACAAATCTCATTCGATTTGTGTGAGGGCTGTGATACTGCTCAGGTGCCCATACTGAAGCAGATGGTTTTCTTAGGGGGCCACACCTGGAGCCTTTGACCTGAATGTCTGATCCATAAGGCAGTGGAGCATCGTGAGGAGATGCAGTCTCATGGTAGCCGGTGATCAATGATTGATTCATACGTCATTTGTTTCCTCAGGATACTGGAGCCCATGTGCACGATTAGTTTGGAGTCAGGGTTTTCCAACTCTCCTAGGTGGATTTTCCGTGTCCACCAACCCTGTTAAAGCGCCAGACATTCGCTTTTCATCCTCTCAATTTCGTAAACAACACTTTCGCCACGAGAAGGCAGTGAATAGGACTTTCTTGGCAGAGGCTATATATTCGCTGGCCATGTGAGAGCATTTCGATAGGGAGAGCGGACTCTCCCCACTCTCGGCCGTACCAGGGCATTTTGGGGCATAGAGTATCTTAGTAAAATATAAGAACCATACACCGAATACTTCATCTGTAAATATCCATCATTTGTCATTCACATTCTATATGATTATTCAAGGTCATAAATCATTTCGATTCTCCCTTCTATTCTCTTCAACTCGATCTACCTAATCTTCCGCTGCCAGGTTTTCCACTTCCTAACAGAGTCACATACTAATTATGTCTGTCGACATAAGTAGCGTATATCACAAGGTAATCATTATGAAGCATGAATTGGTACAGGAAAGCTCTATCACTAACGTATTTAAATCAGTTACCATTTATAGAAAATCATATGTAAAAATTTCCTAAAGCCATAGTATCTTTGATAAAAATTATTGTTATTATTTGGTCGTTCGATGGGCACTTTTTCAAAAGAATTCAAGAACATTACTTATATCGGCTAAAAAAGACGGAAACAGCTCGCAAAATCCAGAGCTATGCTTCCAAATGAAACTTATCCAACCTCTTTTTTTACCATGGTCTTATTATTTTGTAAGTTTTTCTTTCTTGTTCATACTTTTCTCCCTTCACAGCCACCTGCTTCGTCTTCTGTCTTCTCCACAGACTTTTCATCCCGACTGGTTTATTTCTGTTCTCATGATCCTTCTGATTACATTTCATCTCAATTTCAACATTTTGTCTTATCAAGTTAAGAATTCCCTTCCTAATTATAATTTTACTTAACTATCTCCGTGATGAATATTCAAGCCATTAATAATAAAATTATTATTAGTTTCATTCATTTTTGCATTGGTTGTTAGAATGATCTCATTGATGTTAACAACTTCAATTGATCGTTCTCTTATTGGCAATAAAAAATGGATTAAAATTCAACCCATTGCATAAGTCAATGCATATCTAAACTCAGTAACTAACTGGGTAACGTGACGGAGCCTGAAGAGAACGGTACTGAATTCGAATCCCAGGGTGAACATCAGTTCTGGGATGCCGGTACATCCAACTGACTATTATCTCAGCTTATTATTAGTTTCTCTGATAGAAATAACGTTTCAATGCCTTTGAATTCACTTAGTATTGTTTGTTTGAATCTTAGCTGGTTGGATAACACGATGGCGTTTGAAGCGAAAGATAATGAGTTCGAATCCCTGGGTGAACATCAACTCTGAGATGTAGGTACATCGTTTTAATGCCTTTGTTTATCCTACTTCACTCTTATCATTATTATATCACAATTAATATATAATCTTGAAAAATATGTATATTTCATTGCGATTGTGCAGTTTGGAAAATGAATTCACCAAAAAGGAACTTTATCATCGAATCATTCTTTCTTATAATAAATCCACAAACTGTATTACAAACTACAGAAATCGGGATACAATTTTTTGTTTATTCAATTTTATTGTTACTTGGTTCCTTTTTCCCATAGTTACTTCAACATTGAAAAAACAAAGAATGTTTTTATTTTTTTTTACTTTTTTTCTTTATGCTTAATTTCATATATCTATTCATCACTACTGGTTTGATACAATTAACAAACATATTTACATCACTAGATTATTTTATATCAAGTGGAAAACACTTACTTATAATAGTAATAGTAATAATAATAATAGTGTAGATGGCTCAGCAGGCCGGTAGAGTACGGGTGTTGAACGTCCCAGGTGCCGGGTGGATGCGGATGTTGGTGCCCGGCAGGTCGACGGAGCTATGGAGGTCAGCGCGCCGCAGACTCGACATTCTGACGGAGAGTTTGGCACAGACTGCAGTGAAAGAAGATAGTGGCATGGCGAGCAGAACCACCGCATGGTCGAATGCTTTAAAGGGGGGACGAGTGTGGTGTGATCTACTTATAACCATATAAGTAGTATATGGTGTGGGTCAGACATAGAATGTATTTTGGCAGAAGACCAATGACGAAAGGACAGAAACGAAGCGCAATCGGTAGGAAAATGCACGAACAATGGAATTAGAGAAGAAACAGTGAAGATCGAGACTATTGGTTGTTAATTTGCAAATTGACTGTACATTGTACGGTTTTCAGAATTTACTGAGATAGTCTGTAATCTTTGTTTAAATACATTCGATTGTCCCCAGTCGTGTTCTGTTTACTACAATAGTAATCATAATAATAGTAATAGTAATAATAAAACGCCCGACTTGTGTGATCGGTCATTGTGATCGGTTTTGGTACTTTTTTTCTCCTTTTCTTTCTTTGTTGTTAAGTAAATGTTTGAATGATTATTTAATTTATTTTCGGTTCACTAACCTGTTTTTTCTGTTTTATTCAAATGAATAAATTTCTTTACAGTCGATTTGAAATAGTTTTAGATTTTAATAGATGAAATGAAAAAAAAACAAACACACACACAAACAGAGTGTAGAACATTCTTTTCAAATTCTATGATTGTAAATTTAAAATGAACTCCTCCTGTACCCCCCGCGGGCTATTGACGGTTCCAAACTTGGATAAAGGAGGAGGGTTGGGTATGAGGATAGTGACTCCATGCTGTAGAAAACTAACTCGCTAAAAAGAAAATGCTAACCAGGAAAAAGTATTCAAATTCATAATTAAGTATTTGAAATAATATAGAGTAAGAAAAAAATAGTAAGTTAACAATAAATCAGATCAAAGATTTGATGAAATATGATTAACATGAAAATCTGTTGATATGTAAGGGGTAAGCTTGTGCCTGGTGATTACAACCGAATAAGTTATTATGACACATTATAATAGTGAATAGTTGTTATAAGTAAAGATGGATGATGGTTAACAGTAGAATTCAGGACGCTATCTAGTTATCCACTCAACTACTGTGTCCATATAGCCATTGACTTGTGCAATGGAGTGAAGTTTAATCCATTTTTATATTGGTTGTTTGGAATAAATATTTGATCTAAGACAATATAATATATTTTATGACCAAGCAAAATGTTTGCGCTATTTATTTTCCAAATGTACAACTATTGTAGTGAACAGAACCCTGGTTGGGGACAATCGAATGTATTTAAGCAAAAATTACAGACTATCTCACTAAAATCTGATAACCATACAGCAAATAGTTAATTTGCAAAATAACAATCAATTGTCTCAATCTTCACTGTTCCTTCTGTAAATATCAGTTCATCTTCTCTGATTTCATTGTTCATTCATTTTCCTACCAATTGCGCTTCATTTCAGTTCTTTCGTTATCGCTTTTCTGCTAAAATACATTCTATGTCTGACCAATCGCCATATACTACTTATATGGATATAAGTAGACCACACTACATTATTACTTTCAAAATTTCCTATTTTTAATTTGTTTGAATAGAATCATAATGATTTCTAGTTTTCTGTGTGCACACTGTATTATAAAAGGGTTGCAATTTATAATAATGTTAAATATTTGGAGTTTCAAATAGAAACACTGCTTTTGGTAATCTCTTTTATTCTTTGTTTATCGTTTGAAAAAAAATAATAAGAAACAGATATAATGAAGTCCATGAGTTTGATATCTGATAAATAAAAAAAATAATGGAGAGGATATTTAGCTAAATTGGATGGCTTTCGTGAAGTTTCATTCTTTAATTAGGAAGGTTTGGTTGTGACGCTTTCATTGTTCTTTAGAACAACTGTTATATCCTAGCGAATACATAACTACGAATAAATTCCTCGACCGATTAGTGGACAATTATTTTATATATATTCTTATTGTTTAACTATTTAGTAATTAAGTTGTGTGTATGTATATTCTTCTTATTATAAGCTTCATTTTGACCTATGGATTATTATTATACGAATTACTGTTCCTAAATTATATTCAGTTTATTGATTATTGTATCCCACGTTCACAACAACATTTGGCCTGATTTTGTACAAATATTATTTTCTATTTTATGGTGTGATACGGTCTGTCTTCCTGGTATATAAACAGAGTTTGCTTGAAATAAATGATTTGCACAGCAGTAGCTGTAGTTGGTGTTCTGGACTCAATTGGAAGGGCTAGGCGGACAAAGGACCAATAAGAACGCTAGACTTTTCATACCAGTCGAACCTCATTGATTGGCACAGTGTAAAGATCGGAAGAGTCGTATTTAGATTGGTGGATAATTCACATGATAAAAGCCGGACATAAAAATCAATAACGAATTAGCATACATCTTTTATATTAGTTATAAAGTCATAACAACATCATCGATATTACGAGTTTGAAGAAGACCTAGGTTTATTGAAAACATTTGGTTTAAACAGGAATTTTCACCAAAAAAATGAATGATCTAAACATACTTCTAAACGCTTATTTATTTATAGAAAAACCGTGAATGACTAATCTTAGGTAGTTATCCAATTAACTATGAAGTCACTGTCTGCCAGGTTGATCAACCTACCACAAGTATTCATTAATTTTTCTATTCGCCGTTAAACTCTTCCCATTGACGTTCAGGACTGCAATCTGTCAGCCTCTTAATAACATATGTGCGTTCTGTGATTACTACCTTGATATTGCCTTAATTCATAGGCATAATATGCAGAGATGCATGGCTGCTTGCAGTGGGAGATTCAAACAACCAATATAAAAATGGATTTAACTTCACTTCATTGTACAAGCCAATGGCTACCTGGATTCTAGTGTTAACCATCACCCATCTTTACTTATAACAACTATTCACTATTTTAAGGTGTCATAATAACTTATCATCGTGTTATTATCGGCACACGCCAACCCTTTGCATATCAACAGATCTCCATGTTGACCATTTTCAATCTTTTCTATTGGCTTCATTCTTGCTTTTCTTATGTATACTGAATACCAATGATCTAAATACACAGTTACACACTAAGTAATTTTTCAATATCGGAATACATTTTTAGTAAATTTGAGATTATTTCAATAACACACACTTAAACTTCAACTCTGCTATATGAAATTATAAAACTCCCTTTTTCCTACCCACCATCATACCTTTAAATACATCAAGTTATGTCTCAAACGGAATCACTTTGACCAAAAAAATTCACATGACATAGACATAATCAGACTTATTTTGATTGAATTAAATTTTCCTCCTTTTTTCTTTTATACTATTTAAGCTTGTCTGAATTTGATTTGATGGTTTATTTATTTACTCTGAAGAGGTCCTTTACATTATGTCATAAAACTCTAGAAGTTCAAATACCTACTCCTTCAGATAGACATATACATCATTGTTGAAAGCATGAGTCAATTGAAGCTAGACCACCATGGAAAACCTGGAAACACTGGACGGTCGTTTCGTCCTATTATGGGACTCCTCAGCAGTGTGCATCCACGAACCCGTGGTTTAGCTTCAATTGACTCATGCTTTCAACTATGATAAATACTAAATCTCCACAAAACCCCTTCTATAATTAATGTACATCATTATTAATATTATTGCATATTTCTATTCCTAATAGGTCACACAATTTGAATGGCAAACAATAAGCTAGGATAAAGTATTCATTTTATTAAGTTATCAGTTTGCATTATGTTATTAGAATTAATAAAAAGTTATGCATAAGATGGTGATCGGTGATGGTTAACAGCAAACCCTGGACTCGGGTTTCGTGCTACTTGGTCTTGAGGGAACTGGTGCTCACTGGCGGATTCGATCCCTTATCATCCAGCTTCACAGTCAGAGACGTCACCACTGAGCTATCCGAGCTTTCATACAATATTTCTTCTTGTTAATGTGAATCTACAAAATGTCAAGTGTAATTGCAATTAAAATGGGATAAAATTTGTGTTATGAAATCAAATTATACCTGTAATTATAAACAATAGACCAATAATAATAATACAATAATTCTGAAAGCGTTCTGTCATTCATACTACATATCTCTGTTGTCTTAACAGAATCGTAGATAATATATTGTCAAGATCTTTGATTTATTTACTCAAGAATATTTAAATGTTTAATGTATTTTCATAACTTATTGATGACAAGGCATCTAAGATCATTAAACTAGAATATCACGTTATTCATTATTGAGAAATCAAGTTATATCAGTTTATTTAAGATATATGGTGATTGACAGTCGAATCCAGAATGCATATTTAGTTCTGTTTAAGAATAGTCATCTTGATATACCTTGTGAAAAATCTCTGTTATCATAAGCTTCGTGATTTGTTTTAACCTTTGAACTGATAAATTTATCTAATCTTTCCACTATTCTGTCACCCACATGTTTGTCCTATTGTAGTGAACAGAACACGACTGGGGACAATCGAATGTATTTAAACAAAGATTACAGACTATCTCAGTAAATTCTGAAAACCGTACAATGTACAGTCAATTTGCAAATTAACAACCAATAGTCTCGATCTTCACTGTTTCTTCTCTAATTCCATTGTTCGTGCATTTTCCTACCGATTGCGCTTTGTTTCAGTTCTTTCGTCATCGGTCTTCTGCCAAAATACATTCTATGTCTGACCAACACCATATACTACTTATGCAGATATAAGTAGATCACACCATACTACCATTTACTTACGTATAGCCTTGAGCTTGTTTTATACATGTGTAGATGATTGTTAAAATGTGCCTATATATTTGTATCTCTTTCATGTTTACAAAGACAGAGTTACCTAATACTCATGGAGTTGGATATTTCTGCTAGCCCAGTTCATGTCCATTTCTGGTTTCTTATCGTTCGTTTATAATATCGAATGTTTAAAATGTGTCTTAAATACTTTTGTATTCGACTTCTCATATCCACGTTCTTATTAATGGTAGACATCGACAGAATATGTCCGAAGTAAATTGAATATATGTTTTACTAACATCAACATCATTCGATATTATGAGTTCTAAACACGAGCCATTGAAACCTGCACTCCACTGTTGATTTTCACATTAGGATTTATACCAATCTATTTTTCTCAAAACGGAAACATATCCACTGCGCTACTGAGTGCATGTATCTATCAGCTTGTTCAACAAGCATGAATTTTGTTTGTTATTATAGCCCAGTTAACGTCTGAAGCGAAAAATACTGGGTTCAAATCTCACTAGGAACATCGATAATGTGTTCCAGGTACATCCAGCTGACGAGTCAAAAATAGATTGAAGCACATTCTTTATTCCACTGATAGCTACTGTACAACAATAAAAAAACTTGTCGTCAATTATCAATATTGATACACTCCAATCAAGATGCATGAATTCCTCCAGTGACTGATCATTTGAGAGACTTGATATCAAGAACCAAAAAAAATGAGAACGCTTGCAAATATAAATATATGTTGTATTCAGTTTTAAGAAAACATATCCATGTTTGAAATGATCTAATTATAATTCTTTGAATATACTTGATAAATATTAATCCATCATATTAACGAATCAAACTTCATTTCAAATTACTTGATTTACAGGATTAAATTAGGATTATTTTGTAACTATATCCACCAATAGTTGAGGATTAGTGTCAACAGATAACCTACAATTAATACTTAGTTCAATGTTTTTTCATGTCTGTGTATACCTATATAGATTTAGCCAGTCAACATTAATCTTTTTTTTTCCCTTGGATATCTTAACAGAATGCAATTCTAATTAAACAAATAAATATTGTAGAATTCAGTTTTTCAAAATTTGTCGTTTATTAGCATATAAGGTAAACCAAATGTTGACATAGAGTGACATAAACACGCCATTTTTAAATATTAATAATGTGACATTCCTTACGCGTTCGAACTCCATTGGTCATGGTTGGTTATAGTAATTCTGAAATTTTTTTCATGGGAAAGAGTAACTAGTGAAGACATCAAAATTATCTATGTAGAGGTTTAGTGTGGATAACTGAATGTTATAAGTATCTAACGATGTCTAACCTAGGTCAGTTAGTGATATCAATAACATTCAATACTTTACTTAAAAATTGATACTTGCTTACATATGCTAGTTAACCATAGTCCACGAGCATAGACTGCCCACAAACATTCTATATCCATCTCTATCTTCAAATCGCATTTCATGTTGCCTCCACTTTCTATACATTCTTTTAATGTCCGCTTCCAAGTTAAGCACTTACCTTGTGATGCAGCTTGTTGATTTCCTCAATGTGAATACCATCCATCTCAAACATATTTTCCGAATATCCTCATCAAATGCAAGTTGGTTTGTTCTCCTCCACAGTAGGATCTTGCTGATGGTTTCCGGTCAATTCACATTCTGTATCTTACGTAGACAATTGTTTATAGATATTTATACATTTCCGATGATAGTTGTGGTAGTTCTCCAAGTTTCAGCTCCGTACAGTAGACCTAACTGTCTTGACGTTCGCATTGATGACTCCGAATTTGATGTTGGATTGCAGACAGTTGTTTTGAGTCACATATGTTCTTCAAATGTAGGAATGCTTCCGTTGATTTACCAATCGTTGCCTGTTCATCTGAATTGGATTCTCCGTGTCCATATATGATGCTAATCAGGTACATAATACGTTCCACATCTTCCAGAGTTTCCCCATCAAGTGTGATTGTGTTGATGTTCTTCATGTTGTATTTGTGTATCTTGTCTTTTTCTTCTGTACGTTGAGGCCTACTGATGCTGAGACTGCTGATACAGTGGCTGTGTTTCACCTGCATTTCTAGGTGTGTATGGGATGCCGATTACTGGGTTATCTGTGAAGTTCAAATCGTTTATTTGCATCCAGGTTGTACATTCTATTCCTTATTTCCTCTCAGATGTTGAGGTCTTCATAATCCAGTCAACCAACAAACGTACGAGGGAGGTGGTGATTAGGCAGCCTTGTCTGACTTCGGTATTCATATGAAATGCTTCTGTCAACTGTCCTCCATGCAGCACTTTGCAATGTAGTCCGTCGTATGAATTCTGGAAGACATTGACGTTCTTCTCAGGTACACCATATTATCGAAGTAGGTTCCATAGTCTTCTCCTATCCACATAGTCAAACGCTTTCTCATAATCAATGAAGTTGATGTATAGTGACCAGTTGCTTTCAATCGATTGCTCGACGACGATCCGTAGTGTCGTGATTTGGTCTGTGTACGATCAATCCTTACGGAATCCAACTTGTTGATTTCGAAGTTGGACATCCACTGAATCTTTCATCCGGTTGATCAACACTCTGTTGAAAACCTCTCCTGATACTGATAGTAGTGTAATAGCTCTGTAGTTTCTACATGCTCTCAGTTGTTTATTAATGATTCAACAATAATATTCAACATGGAAAATTTTCGGTGCTATTTATTTATATCCACTACAGATATTCGATTTCATTCTGACACTAACCTCTTAAATGAAAATACTTCATGTTGAGACATTATTATAAAGAAGCACTGTGAAATGTATTATCGCTTAGATGCAGTAGTAATTTGTATAGCCGTTTCCATATTTGGACATAAAGATGAAAATAGTGAAGAAGAATTTGCTCTATAAAATAATATCGATTGAGCACCATATTTACATAAACTGATGTTTTTCATTCCCTACAATTTTTGAAATACTAAAACCAATAACAATTGGGTATTTTCACATTTTAACTGATATTGGTAATTTGAAGTGCTAAGGGTCAATCTGGTTATCTAACGATTAAGTGCTCTGCACTAGTTTTGAAGACACTAGAATCAATTACTAGTTGAATCTTGTGCGAGCACTAAGAGGAAGTTTCATATTAAGATGAGACCAATATTTGGTGATCTCAGATCTTCAATAATTGATTCCATATTATACCAAAATATAATATTGAACAAGCCATTAATGATAATAATGAAAGTTATTCAATTTTGAACAATCTCCACAAATATCTTTTACTTATAGAAAAGTACTTGGTAGACTAAGAGTAATGGATGTACATTAACGGAATAACACTGATAAGAGTAGGAAACTTGTTAAGAAACCGCTTTTCCAATGTTCGGTGTCACAAATGTAATAAATCTGTAAAGAAAAGCATTAAACAATCAGTAATAACATTATCTATGCAAATTGTAGAATTGTCATGTTATCTTTAGAGTATTAAACATGTTTTATGTGATATAGTTTATCTATCATCTCTAGCTGAATTTAATAATATACTTACACTTACTTAATTACGCCTGTTACCCCTTGTCGAGGAGCATAGGCCGCTCACCAGCATTCTCCATAAAACTCTGTCCTGAACCTTCCTTTCCAGTTCTTTCCAGTTGCTAATCATCCTTTTCATGTCGGCTTCGATTTCCCGGCGTAGTGTGTTCTTTGGCCTTCCTTTTTTCCGCTTCCCTTCCGGATTCCAAGTTAGGGATTGAGTCGTGAAATGATAATAATATAATGATAATGATAATAATATAATAATAATAATATAATGATAATAATATACTTACAAGTAGGACATGACACAAAAATATAACAGAGATGTTAAGTTTAGATAAGACTATTTTCAGAAGGTATTTATTGAAATTACTTACTTACTTACGCCTGTTACTCTCAATGGGCCTTCCTTTCTAGCTCTATCCAGTTTCTGTTCATTCTTTTCATGTCTGTCTCTATTTCTCGGCGTAATGTGTTCTTTGGTCTTCCTCTTCTTCATTGGCCTTGAGGATTCCACGTGAGGGCTTGTCTTGTGATGCAGTTGGGTGATTTCCTCAATGTATGCCCAATCCACTTCCACCGCTTCTTCCTGATTTCTTCTTCCGCCGGAATCTGGTTTGTTCTCTCCCATAGTAGGGAAATGTATTGTACAAATTACATGTTTTGGATTTTGATGTTTATTGTATGCGAGACAGTGGTATTACTTGGTTTCTTAAAAAAGTAAGTTTAGTATGATTTTAATCTATAACAGTTTTGTTAATTTTTTATTAATTATTCCTTTTATTATAACAAAAACTCAACTATTCAAAATGTTCAGTATACAGTGTTTGCTAACTCTGTCTGTAGCTCTTCTAGGGCTACTAATAGTCCCAAGCCACATAAAGGAGGAGGGTTAGGCAAAGGGTTAGCGACCCCATCCCGTAGAAAACTAACTCGCTGAAAAAACACTAACCAGAAAGAATAATTCAAACCATTTAAACTCTGCTCCGAGAGTTGAAGGAAAAGTCATGACGCCTCATGATGAAAGCCGAGATTCTTTGAAAGTCACTAGGTCGATGCCCATTCTAACAACCAGAGCAACACTTTTTATAGGTACATGCAACGTCCGGACAATGTGGGAGACAGGAAAGACCAGTCAAATAGCAGTGGAAATGAAAGGATACAAATTGGCAGTACTTGGATACGGCGAAACGTAATGGACCCAAGCAAGTGAAATTAACTACTGTAGCAGCAGTCTCAGCATCAGTAGGCCTCAACGTACAGAAGAAAAAGACAAGATACACAAATACAACATGAAGAACATCAACACAATCACACTTGATGGAGAAACTTTTGAAGAGGTGGAACGTATTATTTACCTGGTCAGCATCATATATGGACACGGAGAATCCAATTCAGATGAACAGGCAACGATTGGTAAATCAACGGAAGCATTCCTACATTTGAAGAACATATGTGACTCAAAACAACTGTCTGCAATCCAACATCAAATTCGGAGTCATCAATGCGAACGTCAAGACAGTTAGGTCTACTGTACGGAGCTGAAACTTGGAGAACTACCACAACTATCATCGGAAATGTATAAATATCTATAAACAATTGTCTACGTAAGATACAGAATGTGAATTGACCGGAAACCATCAGCAAGATCCTACTGTGGAGGAGAGCAAACCAACTTGCATTTGAAGAGGATATTAGGAAAATATGTTTGATATGGATAGTATACACATTGAGGAAATCAACAAGCTGCATCACAAGTCAAGCGTTTACCTGGAATCGTTCGGAGAACTGGAAAAGGGGAAGGCCGAATAACAGATCGCGTTGTTAATTGGAAGCGAACATTAAAAGAATGTATAGAAACTGTAAGTAAATTGAAAGGCAAGTGGAGGATAGATATGGATAAAGAATGTTTGTGGGTAGTCTATGCTCTTGGATGACGGATAACAGCAGTAAGTATACTGTATTAACACTTCGATTTACTCCAATAAAGTGTGTTATTTTTTAATCTGATTCGAAAATGCTTTTTTTTAACTCCATTGTAACACTGACAAACTTCAATCCTTCTGCGTAATTTATACTGACATTTAAGCTTTTAATCAGTGCTGATTCTTTTGTATGCTTGCCCAGATGTTTTTTATGACTATCACAATCGTTTATTATAATTTATTCTTGTCATTCATTATAGGCAACTTCATTAAAAGGACTGCTTAACTTCTATATATATATATCATATGTTCGGTTTTCCATAATAAAAACATGGACTAAATAATTGACTTCATTATAATTTATATATTCATTTTTAAATAATGATTGTTTATTTGGTTCGATAGGATGTTGTTGACAAGTAAGCCATTGAAATGGAACAGAATTCTTCGATTGACAATATTCTATGTATTGTTAATTTCTATATTATAGAATTCGGACATTTCTTCTTATGAAACACACTAATGAACTGAAAGGTATGGATTTTTATATAAATAAATAAGAATGATCCACTTCTTTTTAAAAACTTATACTGATGATTATAATATGAATCTGATAGTGTAAGAAATTAGATTGAATCATTGATCTCACAGAACTATAATCCTCTGATATTGCTTTTGTTTTCTTTTTTTTTCACTTAAAATAAACATCGATTTTAAGGGTGAAAGTGTGACAGACATCCTAAAGAGGAGAATTTTTCAATTCTCGATAAACAACGTCTTTCCCATTAACTTTGAAAATACTCTTCCCCGACAATCAATGTTCATCAGTAATCGTAAGGATAAATTGTTTCATCTGAACAACTCTATGGCCATCTATCAATTTACCTGCTCATGTGGAGTCACGTATAAAGGTCGTTCTATGCGAACGTTATCCAAAAGAATTCAAGAGCATTTTCCCGATTGGCTAGAAAGAAGCGTAAATGGCTCATTATTAAACCCAATAATTGAACAGCTTGTGAACACAGGTCGCTCAATCAAAGCGGATCCAACAAAGTAAGTAGAAGACTGGCAAAAGTAGTTATATTGCAACTTCTTAATATTGAGGAAGCAATAGCTTTATATCTGGAAAAACCGGGATTATGTGTCTCAAAGAAACTAGTACTTGAAGGAATCCTAAAAACATCAAACAAATTTTAGAAGCTTGGCACTCACGTAGTTCAGCAATCAATAAACATATTGAAATCTATTTAATCTATCAACCAATCAGAAGAACCATGGACAAATATAGGACCAAGAATCAAACCGATGTGAGATACAATCAAAATAAAGAAATAAAAACAGGTTAAAAGTCAACAATAAACAATCAAGATCGAGGTCGACAGGACAAGTTGTGAGTCATATTTGATGAAACTTTATCACTTCTACCTGAAGTATTTGCTACGCTGTTGTTCAGAAGAATGATGAAATCTCCACGAACAAACCATCCAGCTTAGAGAAAAACATTTTACTAAAAAAATCTCCTCTTCTATCATGGTCTTAATCTCTCCTACTTTTCTCCTTTCACAGCAATCTACTTCTTCTACTATCTTCTCCATAGACATTTTACCTCCAACTGATATGTTTCTACTGCTAAGATCCTCCGGAATACAGTTCATCTCAAATTTGACATTTTATCTTATCACATAGAGATTTCCCTTTCATTATTATAATTTCCGTATCAATCTTCATGATGAATATTCACGGTCTCAACAACAAAATTACTAATGGTTTCTTTGATAGAAACAACATTTTAATACCTCTTTTTATTTAAACTCACTGTTATAATGTTCAACAGAATCTTATCATTATTATTGTGATTATCATCATCTCGAAATATACGTATGTCTATTTGCGATTGTACAGCTTTGAAAATGAATTCGCCCACAAGAGAGCTCTTCGGTGAATCAATCATTCTTATTTTTCTGAGTTAGCTATTCAGATTGTTAGTAACATTACACAGGACTGGATACAATTTTATCTATTTACCTTTGATCTATTTATGAGATATAATTAATAACAGAACAAATTGAATAAGCTCACTCATATACGTCTATACGTAGACAGACTAGCAGAGAAACGTTTCCATAAATATATTCTTAACATAATACTGAGAGATGTGGACAACTCAACTTATTCATTTTGTCTGAAAAATTTTTTAATTTTCTTTATTAAAAGAATTTTACGAATGTCGAAGAATTTCTTAAAAGACTGGATTCAGATCAATCGAGAGTCAACAGATATATACAGACATATGTCCGATCTATGAACGCATATTTACAATCAAACATTCACATGATCAGAGATTAAATGAACAGTCAGCAAAAATGTGAGGAAAAGTTAAAAAAAATAACGTAACTTACGAAGATTACTGATCACTAACAAAGTCATCAGGATGAACTGATTTCATACATATGGAATAACCAAGAAGGCTACTTCAACGTCAAATAGACGTTGCTGATATTGTTGAGAAAGACTATGGCAGTTCTGAAATTAGTCCATCTAGCTTTTGAATTTCAGAAATTACAAAAGCATTCATCTGAGATTTCAGTCTACTTCATCATTTCAGTAATATGATACTCATCATAGTCATTAATATTAATGTTGAACACGTGTTCTCCTAATTCCTTGTTGCAGCTAATAATTTTAAATCTGCATTACAAACATTCATGTATAGAATTTTAATAAAGCATCACTACTTACACATAACTGATTGATGCTCGTATGGATAGGAAAACAAATATCTACGTGTATTCAAATCCTTGGTCCTGGTTTTTATATTTGAGTAGATGATTACTTGATCTATTGAGGTAATTGACCACAAATGTTTTGAGTCAATCAATAACTGTTGGATTATTTTTGAAAAATACGGTTGCATGATTCGCTGATATGTTAGTTATGTGTCTATTAAAAACCATATTATGACTGAACCATTAGATGAACTTTCAGTAAACTCGGGATCTCTGTCTACCAAAGATTTGCTTAGCATATAGCAGCTTCTTCATTAAAACACCCAAGCATTTGGTCAGATAAACCATTTTAGTCTTTCCAGTTATTTTCTACACTCACGTCTGTCCATGTCAAAAACTCACATGTCAACCTTGAAGGTTTCATCTATTTCTCTATATGTATCATCAACTTATCCTTGATGGGAATCTAATTGGTTATCCATCTACATGTTCCCCTTTTATACAGTCTCCCTTTGTACATACGATGAATCACATTTAAATATGAATTGTTTGGACAGTCTTTCTTGTCTCCCAAATCTCTATTGGTTTGTTTAAATAAACGTATAAATGAAATTTTGTTGTGTTAAGTATGCTTGTATTATTCCTTTATACGCTAGTGTGATTAAGTTGATGAGTGTATAGGAAGTTAATGAACAAACATTTATTTTATCACTATGGGTCGATCATTATATGGAGTCAACAAAAGGGTGTAAAGGTTTATTTAATGCCTAACTTAAACTATTTCTATCCGCACTAAACTTATAGATACATTTCACACAGTAATTTCACTCAGTAGAAACATTACACACAAATTCTGAATAACTTACAACACACTTGGTTAAACATAAATGTTCATTTTGGCTACATCACGTACGACGTTAACGTTATCAATGAACACTGAAAAGCTGGTTTATTAAAAACATCTATGTTTATTGTAAAACAGCGGATTGGGAAAAGTTCCAAAAGAACTGCTATTTTAGCGCCTCGACTCAAAGGATCTGCTAAAAAGATATCTCACATCTCCAAGTTATATACAATCTTCTCAACTAAATCGGTACTTACACAACGAATCAACGATAGATTACGATCGTACTTCAAACGCTCCTGTGGATCTAGTAACATAGGCCGTACTTGGAGGACTTTATCCTTGCGTGCTCGTGAATATGTAACACAATGATTGGTAGCAGGAGTCACGGAACCTATTAACAGCGCCATCATTTCCCATTTGATTAATAGTGAACATCATAATAAAATAAATGCGTCTTCCTCTATTTTACATAGAGTTTTAAACAATCTACCTAAAGGAGATAGATTATAACTTCGATATACCTCTTGTCCCTTTACGGATTCCTTTCATGTTTCTACGTTTCTTAATCTACACCTTCATGTTTCCCGATTCCCAAGAATGATTTTTATCGTAATTACCTTAACAGCATTCCTATTACTACATATCATATTCAAACATTGTTATTATTAAATTCATTTAGTGTTGTTTGTTTGAATCTTCCCAACTATGTGTTAGGACTGCAACTGGTCAGTCTCTAATTGTCATATGTGCATACTGTGCGTATTGCCTCGATATAGCCTTAATTTACAAGCATGGTAAGCAGAGAGTGAACATCAACTCTGAGATGCAGGTACATCCAGCTGACGAGTCCCAAATAGGACGAAACACGCGTTCTGGATTCCACTGCTAGCCATTATCCATCTCTGCCTTCCATTATTATTATTATTATTATTATTATTATTATTATTATTATTATTATTATTATTATTATCTTTATAAACGAGACTAAATACTCCTACTAAGCATTTCATTCACGCGATTTATTTTATTAGTGTCATATTGATCATAACTTTATACTACTACGAATTATTCGGATCTTTATCATATGATCTTTCTAATTTACAACTAACACTGTGTTAAAGTATTTCTGCCGTAACATATGCAAAAGTTCATCATTTTTACCGCATAATAATGTCGAATTCATTAATGCATGATTGTCTTTGGTCAATATAAAATATCATAATAATTATGGACTAATGATGAATTTCATTTCGTGGATCAGTTGAAGTTAGACATTAACACCGTTGGATGCCCGCTCAGTGGTCTATCGGTTAAGGGCTTCGGCTCGAAACTGGTAGGTCCTGGGTTCGAATCTCGTGCGAGCGGGTTCGTGGGTGCGCACTGCTGAGGAGTCCCATAATAGGACGAAACGGCCGTCCAGTGTTTCCTGGTTTTCCATGGTGGTCTAGCTTCAATTGACTCATGCTTTAAACTATAAAAAACAATTGTTTAGTTAAACATACTTTGTTTCTGCATAAATGTACATGTTGTAAATAAACATATTTACACTGTTCCATTTTAATATGATCATATACAGCTATACTTAATAGAAATTTGTTTGGTATTTTATACTTTGATGTCATAACCAAAAAATATCTATGATCGAAATGTCCATATTTGTATTCTGTAAGGATTGCTTCAATATAGCCTTAATTCACAAGCATTATATGCATAAATGGATAGTTACTAGCAGTGAAATTCAGGATACGCTTTTCGTCCTATTTGGGACTTGTCAGCTGGATGTACCTGCATTTTAGAGTTGATGTTCAATTTGGGACTTGAATCTAGTACCAGCTTCAAAATTCATCACGTTATCCACATAGCTACTGAGTACAGCTGACCATTCCATAATGGGACGAAACGCGTATTTTTGATCCCACTGCTAGCCACAATCCATCATTACTTAAATACCATAATTATTTCCTAGAACACATGCATTAATCTTTGTGTGTCAAACCGTTAGAAATGTACCATTTGTCAGTTGATATCTTTAAAAACCTAAAGCTTAGAACCACTTAGCTACTTGTTAATGATATCGCATTTTTTTAATTACTTAAGTAATATACTACTAACGAACACTGATAACTGATACTGTCATCAAGACAAACAATTTTCCTAATATTTGTCAAGATATTAAGAAATTACTCTGATAAACTGTACTCAAAGATTTGTAAATTTATTTGAAATATTCTCCATTCGTCACTAGGAGAATGTTTTCGTTGTGAATTTACAATATTATTTTCTCATCTATTATATTTCAATGAATAGAATATACATAAATGATTAATTCCTATTGGATATAAACTACTGCTTATTAACACTTTGAAGAGGTATTCATTTTCTCAAAAGATGGATTTCAAATTGGACTGTTCACTTTCAAGGAGATCTAATGAAAAATAAAAGTTTTCAACATTGTAACCATAGGAAATGTATGAGATTTCTTTTTCTAGTTGTTGGAGTCTAATAGTAAAAATTGATCGCGTTATTCGTTCTATGTTAGCTTTCTATACATAGATCTCTTTATTAGTTCATGATATTTTTTAGCAAATATAAATATTTCATAGTTGAAAGCATGAGTCAATTGAAGCTAGACCACCATGAAAAATCTGGAAACAGTGAACGGCCGTTTCGTCCTATTATGGGACTCCTCAGCAGTGCGCATCCAAAGGTGTTAATATCTAACTTCAACTCAGTGGTCTGTTGGTTAAGGGCTTCGGCTCGAGACTGGTAGGTCCTGGGTTCAAATCTCGCGAGAGCGGGTTCGTGGATGCGCACTGCTGAGGAGTCCCATAATAGGACGAAACGGCCGTCCAGTGTTTCCAGGTTTTCCATGGTGGTCTAGCTTCAATTGACTCATGCTTTCAACTATGAAACATACCAAATCTCCACAAAACCCCTTGTAATAATTGAATATAAATATAGTGCCTGATGACGAATTTTATAAAAATAATTGTTTGGTCAATTATGCATTGTTTGTTCAAAAATATACATGTTGTAAATATATATATTGTAACCGAACTGGAATCAATTAACCTAAGTAATTTTTTCACTTCTATGTTTACCCTTCTTTCTCATTACGAAGAAAAAAGCACTAAGTCACAGAATTGAGATTATCACTTGATATTAGAGGAAGAATATAACCCTTTCCTGTATTCTAGTAATATGTGAGAAGTACAGTGATTTTCTGGATACTTGACTGCAGCCCAAATGAATATCACTAACATTTTAACAGCAGCCTCAGCAGCAGTAGGTCTCAATATAAACAAAGGGAAAAGCAAGACTCTCCGATAAAATACAATATGCACCAATCCAATTACACTTGACGGAGAAGCTTTGGAAGATGTGGAAATCTCTACATATCTGGGCAGCATCATTGATGAACACGGTGGATCAGATGCAGATGTGAGGGCGCGGATCGGCAAAGCAAGAGCAGCATACCTACAGCTGAAAAACATCTGGAGCTCAAAACAATTGTCAACCAACACCAAGGTTAGAATTTTCAATACAAATGTCAAGACAGTTCTTCTGTATGGGGCAGAGACGTGGAGAACTACGAAAGGCATTATCCAGAAGATACAAGTGTTTATTAACAGCTGTCTACACAAGATACTTCGGATCCAATGGCCAGACACTATCAGCAACAAGTTACTGTGGGAGAGAACAAACCAGATTCCATCGAGTGGAGGAGGAAATCAGGAAGAAGCGCTGGAAGTGGATGGGACACACTTTGAGGAAATCACCCAATTGTGTCACAAGACAAGCCCTCACATGGAATCCTGAAGGTCGAAGGAGAAGAGGAAGACCAAAGAACACATTACGCCGAGAAATAGAGACAGACATGAGAAGAATGAACAAGAACTGGAAAGAACTAGAAAAGAAGGCCCAGGACAGAGTGAGTGGGTTGGAGAATGCTTTTCGGCGACCTATGCTCCATTGGGAGTAACAGGCGAAAGTAAGTAAGTAAGTAACATTTTAACTACTTTTCATTACAGTTGGGTTCGGGCAATAGAAATGTCTTGCAGTTTGCATTCGACATTCTGACTTTGGTGATGACTGTTATGACTTGACCTAGCCGTCACCAATTTGTTATGTTTTTGACCTAGGCTGTAGCCAATTGTTATGACGTGATCAAGGTCATCGCTGACTCGTTATGACCTTACGAATTTAAAAAGGACGTACTTCGCGTAAATTATCCACCAATAGAATATGCCTTCTACGACCTTCACACTGTGACAATGACGTTCGATTAGTATGAGTAATCTAGCGTCCTTATTGGTCCTTATCCGCCTAACCCGTCCACTTGAGTCCAAAACACCAATAGCAGTCTCGGCAATACGAATCGTTTATTTCAAGCATACTTTGTTTATATATCAGACAGACAGGCCACATCATACCATAAAATAGATAATAATATTTGTACAAAACCAAGCCAAATGAGGTCGTAAGCGTGGGAGACAATAATCAGTAAACTGAGTATAACTTGGGAACAGTAAATTATACAATAATCATCAATAGGTCGAAATGTAGCTTACAATAAGATGAATATAGATATAGATAATCTAGTTACCGAATAGCTATACAATAAGAATGATAGTCCAACAGTAGGTCCCGCAAGTTACCCGTACTTATGTCTTCGCTACTACATAACAATGACTGAAAGCTCTTTAGAGTACCACATTGTTAAAACCTTTCCCTGATATTGATAGTAGTTTGATGCCTCTGTAATTCTTACACTTACCAAAAGTTTTTTTCTTGATAAGTACAGCTTAAGTAAGTGATTTCGTCGAAAAGAAAATTTTCTTCTCTGAATTCTCTTTTTCTTATTCAATGATAAGTTATCCTTATTTCCAGTCCGTCGGTTCTTATGCTTCCTACTAAATCTTCCTAAAGAGAATGAAGAGCATTTTTACAATTTTCTCCATATCCAACACTTTTCCTCATTCTTATTAATAGTCATTCTGTAAAACAAACTAGAATATTGAAAATTCTTCTTAAATCCGCTACACTAATTATATTCCAGTATTCGAAATATATAAGTAGTATCTGATAACATCAGTAGTATATGATAATAGTGTTTTTCTTTTTCTATTAAACTGAATTTTTCTGTTAATTTTAGTTTACAATACTGATGAAAGTTCCCCAGTACAACTATTTATTTGATAGTAACTAGTATCTTAACATTCAATATCAAATATTGGTCAAACTTTGTAGGCTAATAATAACCCATTGATGACATTTCACTCTATCTTTTTATATAGACATTTATACATAAGCGGCTTTAATTCTTTTATGTTAAATAAAAGTTACCTAATAACAATTTCAGCAGTATTTCTTAGAATTCAAAAGAAAAGTGCAAAAAAAACTTAATTAAACCGGAAATAATCTTGTCAGTTAAAAAAATTTCTTTTATTGTAAAAAGAAAATGCGGCTAATCAAAATAAAACATAAATAAATATGTGGTCACACATACATAGGGAGGAGCAATCGTGATCTGAAAATTAGGGTGGGTGAACATGTACCAAAATGGTTGCAAAAACAAATACAGTCGAATGACCCAATAAGAGTAGAAGATAAACATCCATCATCCTCTATTGCTAAGCATATAATCGAAACAGGTCATAAGATTGATCTAAACTCGGCTTTTGTGGTGTTGTTTAAAAGTGTAAAAGGGCGTATACTAAGGTTTGTTGAAGCCTTAGCCATACGAAAATTCAACCCCCCTTTGTGTATTCAAAAACAGTTTGTTCTCTCTTTAAACCTACTCTGGTAATATATGCTTATTATCCAGAGTGATTGGGTGTCAAATTGTTTTCACATTATTTTATCATTATTATCCTTGTCTATTCTTACCCCTATTTCCAGCCTAGTTGACCTTTTATTTTTATATATAAATGTTCTTAACAAGTATATGTGTGATCAGATTGTTCGAAATGTATTGCGCTAATATATCACATAGTTCTGATAATCTTCGTCTTCTCATTGCATTATCGAAATTTATCAAAGGGACTAATTGCTTTAAATTAAACAATAATTAATTCAAACCATGTCTGTTGTGGGATATCAACTCACTGAAGACAATTGGTGAACGTTTGCTCAACTTTGTAGATTGGTTGGAGTTAGACATAAACACTATCGGATGACGGCTCAATGGTCTATCAGTTAAGTGCTCTAGCGCGATACTGCTAGATCCTGGGTTCGAATCTCGCGAGCGAGCGAGCGGCCATCCAGTGCTTCCAGGTTTTCCCATGGTGGTCTAGCTTCAATTGACTTATGATTTTAATTATGAAAATAGTAAATCTCCACAAAACCTCTTCTGATAATTTGATAATGTTATATTAGAATATGTAATATAATATATATATATATATATATATATATATATATATATATATTCTGTAAATAATAATAATTACAGAATTCACACCAGTTTACAGCCACTTGATATAAATAGCAACATTTGATGTAGAGAACATACATGAAACACAGGAAATTGTTCTAAGTTTGCTAGTTCAGTAATTGTTTAAATAGTTAATTGATGACATGTATCACAGCAATTCAATGCATTAGCAGGGAACTTTTAATTTTTTCTTAAGTGCATAGCCTGATAATCTATGAACGTTGTTCTTATTTCCAGTGCCTGGACGAATTATTGATAATTATCTACAACTAGAAAAAGTAAAATTAAAACAGAGAGCACGGGACAACAAAGCAATGATTACAGAAATATACCGGTCAGGTTTACCACTGTTCTTTTTGGTTATTGTTCAAATAAGTTAAGGTTGCTAGGGACATTGTTAATGTAAAGTAACAGCAGGTAAATGATTAAACATTTAAGGTTCCTATAATCTCACTTGTGGAGTACGATACACTTACAGGCGCTAGAACATTTAATGCATTTTCAGAGGAGCAGTATGCATCAGTGCAGCGAACAAACAATGGGAGATATTTTATCGTACGGATAGATTGTGGTAGATTATCCCAGAGTCTAGAAAACTTACAGGCAAAGTAATTCATATAGAGAGATGATTTAGAATATGTTTGTTTCGCTAGTGACAAGCAGTTACGAATGTCATAATGTGAATTTTCTGTATATTGAATTGCTTGGTTCGATGTAAAGGATAGTTTGTTAAGTATTTTGAAGAAGAAGAAGATAAGATTTAGTTTGAGTCTCCTCTTCCATAAACGGTCGAGCCCAAGTTTATTACACCTAGAATTATAAGTCAAGATACAATCAGTTCCAAGAATACGAAGTGTAAATCATCTCTGTACTGATTCCAGACTTAATTTATCCTTTATGTGAGCACTACTAAGAATAAACGCATAGTATTCAAGGAGTGATCGAATACAAGCTTTGTACATTAAAATACATGATTCATTGGTTAAAAAGGTTCCGAGTTATGTAACCTATAAAGTTAGTTTTATATTTTAATTAATCAGTTAAGACAAACAACAGTAATGATAATCATTATTGTTGTCATAACAATTAAATTTATGTAAACGACAGTTTATTCACTTATGGTTTTGACATAATTCTTTTTTTTTGGGGGGGGGGTAAACTTATGGTATGAGACAATTTAAGAATTATGTTTTTTTCTTTTCTCTTCTTTTAAAGAAAAACCTTTTTCCTGTCATTTAAGTATGAATTGAAGCTTGGTAATTAGGTTATGTTTTCATTAGTAAATGAATGACCTATATTAATCTATGGTCAGTTAGGATTATACCCGATATTCTAATAATCATTTTGTTATTTCGGTGTATAAAACAACTATTATCAAAAGGGAGTTTTTGTGGAGATTTTAGTGATTGTATATAGTTAAAATCATGAGTCAATTGAAGCTGAGGAGTCTCATAACAAGACGAAATGGCTGTCCAGTGCTTTCAGGTTTTTCAGGGTTCTGTAGCTTCAATTGGCTTATGATTTCAACTATATAAAATAATTATTGTTGATAATTAGTTATTTTGCTTTTCAATATCTATGTATTGGGGGATTTATGTTAGTAATTCGAATTTCATGGGTAATGATGATTACTTGACTACTTTTATTCAAAGGTGTAAATTTATACTATTCTAGTAAATTAGTCAAGACAGTTCTACTTTATAAGACGAAAACCTGGAAAACTATGAGAGACATCATCCAGAAGATATGAGTGTTTATTAACAGTTGTCTACGTAAAATACTTCGGGTTTATTGCCCTATCATCAACATTCTACTGTATGAGACAGAATAAACTAGATTTCAGTGGAGGAAGAAATTAAGAAGAAGCGCTGGAAGTGAATAGGGCACACATTGAAGAAACCACCCATCTACGTCACAAGACAAGCCCTCACATGGAATTTTGAAGGCCAAAGGAGGAGAGGAAGACCAAAGAACACATTACATTGAGAAATGGAGACAGACATGAGAAGGCTGAACAAAAATTGGATAGAATTAGAAAGGAAGGCCCAGGACAGATTTGGTTGGAGAATACTGGTCGGCAGCCTATGTTCCATTGGGAGAAACAAGAGTAAGTAAGTAAGGATATCCATTGTGAATATAAAATTTACCATAACTATACCATATTGTTGTACTATTTATTTTCTCACAAAGTTTTCAATATATCAAGCCTAATCACCTAATCGATTTATTACAACTAAATTACAGTTCTCAATGTGCTTTTTATATTCTTAACTTCTAAGGTAATTAGGTTGATACGACGGGATGAAAAGTCAAAATTAGATTAATTTACTCATTACGATTTTTGTTCAACAGTACTTCCATTTTATATAGTTGATATCATGAGTCAATTGAAGCTAGACCACCATGGAAAACCTCGAAGAACTGGACGGTCGTTTCGTCTTGTTGTGGGACTCCTCAGTAGTGCGCATCCACGATACCACCTCACGAGATTCGAACCCAGGACCTATCAGTCTGATAATACTTACATTTGTTTAATTCAATATGATAATTACACAGTATAGTATTTGTTTCTGTTTTCCTGTATTACATTTTATTCTGTATAATATACGATATTTTTGTATTAAAAATTGACCTGAATTATGCACAGCATGACATGTAGCATGTGATTCGTTATAACTCTAAATATTTTTAATATACGCGATTTTATTCTAATTATTATCAATCAAAATCGGTGTATGAATTAATTTACAGATGAGTGTATGTTCTACTAGCGTCGTCCTCATCTTCGTGTTTTAGGATTAATAAATCCTATACCACTCTTTGTGTTCTTAATTTCGCGTCATGGGAATTGCAGGGGTTCCTCGCTTCACAAATCTAAGTGGTAACCGATTCCGACATAACGATCAGCGACGACCTGATATAACAAGTAGTGTTCAATCTATAAGACATATCACAGATAATCCTCAATCATATGTATTCCATTTAGTTTGACAGCAGTATGGATTTGCAATATCAAGAAAAATTGTGATACATGTGATCTGGTCTCATATCTCAATACATGACTAATTAAAATATGAATGCGGAGCACAAACAAATGAATAATTGAATGAATTGATCCGAATTTTCTCATTAGTTCATAGTGCTTATAATCAATGTAAATGTACAATGTTAAGAATTTCATTACCAACATACATCATGGAGCTATGACATACTTTATAGATCCTGTATAGGTTCTGTATACAATTATAAACTATTTGAACTGATATTCTGATTTTCTAGATTTTACTAATCTAGTCTCATAAATGAAAAAAAAAGAGAATCCACATTGAGATACTTCAGTTATTCCTAACACTTGAATGGTCGTTAATCTAATTTAATCAACATTTGTAATCTCTTTTAAGATATAATAAAACGTTTTCATTAACCTACAAGTGCTTTTTTCAAGTAATAATACAGTTTATTGCATAAAATGTACTCATATAGACAAAGGAAGACCATTGAAAAACCAAGTCATGTAAGATTAGTTCACTGAAGAACTCTCTTTTTAAGTGTATTTCATTCTCAAAGTTGTACAATCACACGTATATACAACCTTTTTTTATGGCAATTGAAGACTGGAAATGTGAGTGATAAGAGATAAACATCGTAAAATTTAGAACTAATTGCTCAATAAGTTACAGTACATTTTGAAACAGAAAAAGAAAATATAGTCCGAAAGAACAGACAGCTTTTCATTAGGAGATCAAGATAAAAGAAGTGAAGGTAGGGAGTAACTACGAGAAACTAAAGTTCACAAGTATAGTAGAAGAAGCCATGCTGCCTTCTGTTATTGTTTGATCATGTAAAGATATAGATGCCAAACATATCATACGAGTGGGAAAACTTATTATATATAAGTCAAAACTTTGAAAGAATGCCCTAATAGATTTGATCCAATATGACGTCGTTTTTATTACTCCGCACTTAACATTAAGCCTTGAAACCGCAATATGGACGTGGTCACATGATATGTCTGAATTTCTTCAGCCTATCAAGTAGTTTACTTGAAAAAGATAATTCAGGCTACTTTAAATGAATTTGAAGTACTTTAGAAATACAAAGAGAACATTTTTCAGTAGCTTTCCATTCATCTTTTCGATTTCTTTAAATAGTTAGTTTAATTATATCAGCCATGTTTACAAAGTATTCGATTGTAGGTTTCCTTTCTGATAGACTAGAATCTTTCTTCAATCAAACGAGATAATGTTCATCCCGTTTTCGAAATGTTTGCAACTATATTCTCTTTGAAGCTATTGTCCGCTTAGGAGGTGTTTCACGGTTAGTTATTGAATCTTTTTAAAATTCAGCTTTTACTTTTTTTTATGTAGGTTTGTACTCTCAGTTAGATGGTTTGGTCGTGGAAATTTCATCGTCCTGAATGACATCATCAGCACAAACTTCGGGTAGAAGTGAAGTATTTGAATTTAAAACACTTTGAAATTCAAACACTTCACTTCTACCCGGCGTTTGTGCTGATGATGTCGTTCAGAAGGACGATGAAAGCTCCACGACCAAACCATCCAGCTCAGAGAACAAACCGATATCAAAATCACCCACCTGAGCAACAAATCTTCTCCACCATCTCAGCTTTTACTTCAACAAATCCTAATGGGTATTTATTTTTTATAAATATTTTTCTTAGGTGATTTAATTCTTCTTCTATATCAGCTTGACTGTGAATACACTTGATCCTAACGCTAAGAGATATAACTGAATTCCTCTCTCCAATAATAAGTACCTATCCTCATAAGCTAGCCTTCAGATTATTCTACAATACCTCTACGTGGACAGATCTCAGAATTCCATATAATTTTCTCATCGTTTCGATATCAAATGAATGTATATTTAACCTACTTTAAATAAAATCAAACGACAACTGAACTTCATACATATTAATTAAAACCTTCTTTAACCATCTGAAACTAATATGCTTCAATATATACTGGGTTTTATCTTATCGGGTTGATAATAGTACTTAGATAACGATGAACTGGCACAGATGGCTATTCTACAACACACTATTTGTCTCTATTCTAAATTCGAACCATGATAACTTTGAAAAAGTAAAACTTTTTTTCCCACGGGTTATAATTAATAACCAGTTATTTTGTGCATTTCGTTTTCATTTTTTAAAAAACATATGTACTATCCTTTCACTTTGATGTTCACAGTTCTATTCATTCTACTTGGGGCTACTTTGTGTAGTTCACAGTAAAGCCTATAAAAAGAGACAACTAACTTTCCATTACCGTTGTTATTAGTTTCATTCTATGGATGTGGAGGTATATAAAACACAGATCTCTTGTTTAACAAATTTCTGAATAGGCGTAATCAGCTCAGACTTCATTTAAATTAGTTTTTCATTTCAGTCATAGTGAATTCATCATCACTCTCATTAAAATCCTTAGATGTAAATTCACTGTTTAAAAGCGGTTATTATCTGCATCTCTATTTTTAGAATGGTTGAAAACCGGCATCAATTTGAAAATATTATTGAATAGATAAATTTTGACTAAAACAAAGCGTTGGCGTGCCAGACCAAAGGTCCTGGGTTCAAATCTCCCGAGGCGGGATCGTGGATGCGCACTGATGAGGAGTCCCACAATAGAACGAAACGGCCGTCCAGTGCTTTCAGGTTTTCCATGGTTGGGTTTAGCTTCAATTGACTCATGATCTCAACTATATAAAATTAAAATTACAAAAATCTCCACAAAACCCCCTTCTGATAAGACAAATTCATTTTAAAGCATGAAATAGTAATCTTTGAACTGTAAACACATTAACAGATGAATAGTCATTCAGTAATCAAAACATACTATTGTTTAATGTGGAGGGTTTCGAAGGGAAAAAAGGTTAAAACCAACATAATATCTATACATACAAGTAATTTGGATTCATATAAGCAGACGTTACTAATCACAGATTTCTATCTACAGATGCTACGTCTTTTTCTTGTATCTGTTCCTTTTTTAAAAAACAATCTTAGCCCCCTCAAAACTGATAAAGTTTCGATTAGATAACGAATGTTTAGTAAATTTTACTGGTTTCAAATAACTAATTATCGATTCATTTTAACCATATTGCAATGTTAATGGAATGTGATGTTAGCTTAGATTAGGATTAGAACTTCTACTGGCATTGGATAATTATTATGTCATTCTATTTTCGAAATACAGTTGATCCATTTGTCTTTTGTGTTTTGATGTATTGGCAGTTACTATGGCCTAATCTGTTATTATTATTTATGTGATGAGAATTTGTAAATGCTTCATTCAACTCATTTTCTAAAGTTAAACAAAATAATCTTTACTGGTTGTATGGATGATTATAAAGAATAAGTACTGATGTTAGTTGTTGTCCTGAAGAATTTCATAGAACATTTTTGTTAGTATTACAACTGATATTATTCCTAAGCAAAAATAAATAGTGGCTAGCAGTGGAATTCAGCACGCACGTTTCGTCCTATTTGGGACTCGTCAGTTGGATCTAATTGCAACTCAGAGTTGATGTTGAATCTGGGACTCGAACCCAGTACCGTGCAACTTACTTCTCTATTATAAACACATTTAAGTTTTAAGTCAATCACTGTATAAATGTTTGGATAAGGTTTAACAAAATCATTTGATGCAAACAGAAGACAATGATTAGCTTTTTACAAAAATGGATATTTCATGTAATACGGTTTGTATATATTACTAAGATTAGTAATCGAAAGTAGTTTTTGATTACGGATAGATTATTCTCTCCTTCTTAATTAATTTTAAGGATGATTCTGAGATTTTATCAAGTTCAATGTAATAAAATGGTAATGGAATTTTCAATGAGATTCTCAGCTTATCTTGTTGTTGACGTCTTCATGATCCAATCGATCACCAGGAGAAAGAGAAAGGGTGAGCATAAGGTTCTATGTAATTATACAAATTGTGACTGTGGTTGTTAGAAGGGGCATCGGTCTCGTGTACTCCGAATGAACTCGGCTTTCATCATGAGAAGTCACAAATATTCCTTCAACTCGGAGTGCAGAGTTTAAATGGTTTGAATAGTTTTTTCTGGTTAGCGTTTTTTAGCGATTTAGTTTTCTACGGGAAGGGGTCGCTAACCCCATGACCAACCCTCTTACTTTATCCGGGTTTGGGACCAGCAGTAGCAGAGGCTACATGCTGATTTAACTCATCATATAGATTTTTACAATAAATTTTTGATTTCTTGTTTTGTATAAATTTGTATAAAATTGTTTTAAAAATGTCTTTTTTCATGCTTTTTTCTCATTAGTTCGACCTCTCATTTAGTTGTGTTATAACGTATGAGATTCGTAATATATATGGACGTGCAATTAGAGAGGAGTGGATTTGTTGATCGGACGCAAATGATACTTGAAATCGTACGAGCAGTCTTGGATGCTATTCTGTCCTTCCTATCTGCGTAGCCCAGCCAGTTGAGTCCAGAACACAAAATAACAGCCTCGGTAATATGAATCATTATTCACAAGCATACTGGGTTTATATACTAACCAAACAGACCAAAATATACCAAAAAATAAAAAAATGACATTTGTACAATAATTGGCCAATGTGGCTGTGGATAGGGGGAAAGTAATCAATAATAATAGTTCAAAGATTAAAATAAGGGTTATGATAAGAGGAACACGAATACGATTAGGTCAGTTATTTAACAACTATACTATAGGAAATAGGCATATTACATTTGTCCATAAATAGACCTCAGATTTACCATTCATAATTGACCAAGGGATATAACAAGTTGTGTTCAATCAAAATTATCGATTTATTATAAGAATTATTCACATCTGATCATACTCAATAGTCAAAATTTAATGGGAGATAAAGATTATCGATTTCATCTTATCTGAGATACTAAATTGTTGTAGCTTGAAACAAGACTGTTATGTTGCGTCATGTAAATCAGTTAACTCAATAACTAAATTTGTATGTAGATATTAGAAACGATTACATAATATCATATTCGATAAAGAAAAACAAACATTTCTTTGCTGTTATATCCTACTTTTATTACTATAAGAATGACTTGATCGAGTAATTCATGTTTTATAGTGAGATTAGTTTATTAGATAGAATTTACTTAGCCTGGAAATTTTTTTTAATACAAAGAGATTTAGCTGGAATTCTTGGAAATTTCGTACATGCAATTGTTTTTTTCTTTGATAATAATTAACTAATAAAGAAAATTATTATCAAATCTATAAGTTTATCTGATTTTAGTAGCTCAATTTCTAAATAATTTTGTAAGCAAAGATGGATAGTGGCTAGCAGTGGAATGCAGGATGCGTGTTTCGTCCTATTTGGGACTCGTCTGCTGGATTTATCTGCATCTCAGAGTTGATGTTCACACTAGGACACGAACCCAGTAACTTACGCTTTCGAAGGTTTCTCTTTGAGCATATTTCTTTTCCAGTACATTATAGTCGATTCCATTCCCTCGCTAACCCGACAGAAATTGGTGTAAATGAGCTATAATATAGGACTTTAATGATATATATATATCTAACTATCTTTCATCTACACTTTGCCTAATCCGTCCGTTTAGAGAGAGAAACTTTTTACCTTACTCGCACTGAATTCTGTGACTTGGTTTACTTCGTTCAGTTGATAAAGTAAACATCTGATAAGTTAATGGATATGCTCATATCAAGTGTATCTTTCATCTAGCTAATATGAAATAATATGTCATTGATTGTAAGCTTCACATTTGTTTGTTTATTAATCCCTATAAATATACTACTCTATACAATCACTGAATATATGAACAAAATATGTTACTACAAAGGACACCATCTCAATAAATATTTATTGTTATTTTAATAGTTGAATTCATGAGTTGATTTAAGCTAGAACACCAATGAAAATCTAAAATCTCCAGACGGTTGTTTTGTCCCTAGTATAGGACTCCTCAACAGTGCGCATCCACAATCCCTCACAGGGGACTGGAACCTAGTATTCGCGAGCAAACACTTAACCTATAGTTAAATTCATCTCAAAAATTTATCATTTGTCTATTTTCTACAGTGGTTCCATGAATAAGTATCTAGAATTAATTATATTGGCTTCTCTTTGAGCAGAACCAATTTTTCACATTTTTAAAAATAAACAACATTATTTGGTGACTTTTTCCTTTATTATATATATAGTCAATCACGTACTTGTTTATTTGTAATCAAAATACGTTTAATTTATCCCTTGGCTCCATGAGCAAGTTATCATTCATAAATTTTAGTAAATTTATCATTTACATGCACATTTTTAATAGTTATTAAAGGGATTTAATTTAATATACATGATTTGTTAACGCTTAAGTTACTAAAGTAGATAAAATTCATTCATTAATTGGTCTATGTGACTATGGTGGAGGAGATTCGTAGCTCAGATGGTTGGTTTCCATGGAGTCTTGTTCTCTAAACTGGATGGTTTGGTTGTTCAGCTTTCATCGTTCTTCTTCTGATGTTTTTCAGATGAACGATGAAAGCTCAGCGACCACAACATCCAGTTCAAAGAACAAAAGTCTATGTGAATAGTCCACATTTTTAACCAAAGAATTATTAACACAATCGGTTAATACAAATTTAATAGTTGAATTGATGGGTCGATTAAAGCTAGATCACTATGAGAAACCTAGAAACACTGGACGGCCGATACTAGAACGAAACGGCCATGTAGTGCTTATAAATTGGTATTGTGTTAGTCTATTCTGCTAATGTAAATAGTAGACAATCCATAGTTTAACTTTGTACTTTAAATATAATGACATATAAAAGTTCATGGAGTTAAAAACACAGGAAAATAAATAACCTGTTCTACTCTTAAAGGCTTATAATTGATTACCAGTAGTTAATTATTTGAAGAATTGTCAAACATATATTAGAATTAATTTTCAATATGTACTGGTATTAACTAGTCATGTTCTAGGGCAAAAAATACACAGTTGGGAACAAACGAATGTACTTGAGCAAAAATTACAGACTATCTCACTAAAATCTGATAACCATATAGTAAACAGTTAATTTGTAAAATAACAAACAATTATCTCAATCTTGACTGTTCCTTCTTCAAATGTCAGTTCATCTTCTCTGGTTTCATTGTTTAGGCATTTTCATACCAATTAAGCTTCGTTCCTGTTGGTTCCTTATCGATATTCTACCCAAATACATTTTATACCTCACCATCACCATATACTATTTATGTGTATATAAGTAGCTCATATCACCATGTGAGTACTAGTCTACGAATGACAACTGTCTCATTATATTATGAGATATCCTAGCAAAATAGTAATCATAACCTTATCAAGGAATTTTGAGTGTCATAAAAGATATACTATTGGATCATGAACCAAACATCAGTTTCACCATAAAAGGCCAGAAAAACTATTCCGCATTATACAATATTTAATGAATAACTAACCATAATCAATTCGTAACATATAACATTTCCCAATCAGACAACCTTCAAAGAATTTTTTGTTGTTGTTATAATTGTATAAATTCATGTTAATCACTTAGTAACTGGTACAATAAATAAACAAATACTTTTTACTAGTAACCAGGTTACTCATTATTTTGATTACTATTATTATGTTTTAAAAGTTACTACTTCCTTTAAATTGATTTCCTGTTTTTATTAAGCTTAACATTAAGTTATATTCTAGGTAGAATAATAAATTTCTTCACTACAATAATCACTTTATCAATATGTCTACATTTTGTATAAGTACAACTCCGCCTGTAGCTCCTCCAGGGGCTACTGCCGGTCCCAAGCCCGGGTAAAGGAGGAGGGTTGGGCATGAGGTTAGCGACCCCATCCCGTAGAAAATCAACTCGCTAAAAAAACGCTAACCAGAAAAAATCATTCAAACCATTCAAACTCTGCCCTGGAAGTAGAAGGAAAAATGACGTCTCATGATGAAAGCCGAGTTCATTCGGAAGTCATGAGGCCGATGCACCTTCTAACAACCAGCACAACAATCGATATAGGTACATGGAATGTCCGGACAATGTGGGAGACCGGCAGAGTCTTCCAAATTTCTGCGGAAATGAGGAAATACAACCTGGAAGTGCTTGGAATCAGTGAAACACATTGGACGCAGGTTGGACAACAACGACTGTCTTCAGGGGAACTTCTGTTATACTCCGGTCATGAAGAAGAAAATGCCCCACATACACAAGGAGTGGCACTGATGCTGTCTAGAAAAGCACAAAATGCACTTATAGGATGGGAATCTCATGGACCGAGGATCATCAAAGCCTCCTTCAGAACAAAGAGAGAGGGCATTACAATGAACATCATCCAATGCTATGCGCCGACCAACGACTACGATGAAGACGCTAAAGACCAATTCTACGATAGGCTGCAGTCAATCTTCGAGAAGTGCCCAACCAAGGACCTGACCATTCTAATGGGAGATTTCATAGCCAAGGTTGGAAAGGACAACACTGGATACGAAGACGTCATGGGACAATATGGACTGGGAGGAAGGAGCGAAAACGGTGAGAGATTTGCAAACCTATGTGCCTTCAATAAACTGGTCATAGGTGACACCATATTCCAACACAAAAACATACACAAAGCCACTTGGATTTCACCGGATCACACTACACAAAATCAAATCGACCATGTCTGCATCAACAAAAATGTTCAGGAGGACGATGGATGATGTGAGAACCAGAAGAGGAGCTGATATAGCATCCGATCACCATTTGCTGGTCGCCAAGATGAAACTAAAACTCAAGAAGCAGTGGACAATGGCGCGGACAACATCACAAAAGTTTAACACGGCCTTTCTTCGAGATGCTGACAAACTCAACGAATTTAACATAGCCCTCAGCAACGGGTTCCAGGCCTTTCATGACCTACTCAATGGAGAGGGAACCACCATGGAGAGCAGCTGGAAAGGTATCAAGGAGGCAATCGTTTCAACATGTCAGGAGGTTCTGGGCCAAAAGAAGCACCATCACAAGGAATGGATCACTGTTGGTACACTGGATAAAATTGAAGAAAGGAGGAACAAGAAGGTAGCAATCAATATCAGCCGAACAAGAGCAGAAAAAGCCAAGGCACAAGCCGAATACACAGAGGCAAACAAGCAAGTGAAGAGGAGCATCAGGACCGACAAACGTAAATATGTGGAAGATTTAGCGATGACAGCGGAAAAGGCTGCAAGAGAGGGAAACATGAGACAACTGTATGATACAACAAAGAAACTTGCTGGAAATTACCGTCAACCAGAAAGACCAGTGAAAAACAAGGAAGGCAAAGTAATCAACGACATTGAAGAACAACGAAAAAGGTGGGTAGAACACTTCAAAGAACTCTTAAATCGACCAGCTCCACTGAACCCACCCAACATCGAAGCAGCACCCACAGACCTCCCAATCGATATTGGCCCACCAACAATTGAAGAGATCAGCATGGCCATTAGACAAATCAAGAGTGGCAAAGCAGCGGGACCAGACAACATCCCGGCAGAGGCACTGAAAGCAAATGTAACAGCAACTGCCAAGATACTCCACATCCTCTTCGGTAAGATTTGGGACGAAGAACATGTACCAACAGACTGGAAAGAAGGACTTCTCATCAAGATACCAAAGAAAGGCGATCTGAGCAAGTGCGACAACTACAGGGGCATCGCTCTCCTCTCAATACCAGGAAAAGTCTTCAACAGAGTATTGTTAAACAGGATGAAGGATTCCGTGGACGCCCAACTTCGAGATCAACAAGCTGGATTTCGTAAGGATAGATCGTGCACAGATCAAATCGCAACTCTACGTATCATTGTGGAACAATCAATCGAATGGAATTCATCACTGTACATCAACTTCATCGACTACGAGAAGGCATTTGATAGCGTGGACAGGACGACACTATAGAAGCTTCTTCGACACAACGGCGTGCCTGAGAAGATAGTCAACATCATACGGAACTCCTATGATGGACTAAACTGCCAAATCGTCCACGGAGGACAACTCACCGACTCGTTCGAGGTAAAGACCGGTGTTAGGCAAGGTTGCCTACTCTCACCCTTTCTCTCTCTCCTGGTGATCGACTGGATTATGAAGACGTCAACATCTGGAGGAATGCACGGGATACAGTGGACAGGCAGGATGCAGCTTGACGATTTAGACTTCGCGGATGATCTGGCTCTTCTATCACACACGCAACAACAAATGCAGGAGGAAACGACCAGTGTAGCAGCAGCCTCAGCAGCAGTAGGTCTCAATATAAACAAAGGAAAAAGCAAGACTCTCCGATACAATACAATATGCACCAATCCAATTACACTTGACGGAGAAGCTTTGGAGGATGTGGAAATCTTTACATATCTGGGCAGCATCATTGATGAACACGGTGGATCAGATGCAGATGTGAGGGCGCGGATCGGCAAAGTGAGAGCAGCATACTTAAAACTGAAAAACATCTAGAGCTCAAAACAATTGTCAACCAACACCAAGGTTAGAATTTTCAATACAAATGTCAAGACAGTTCTATTGTATGGGGCGGAGACGTGGAGAACTACGAAAGCCATTATCCAGAAGATACAAGTGTTTATTAATAGTTGTCTACGCAAGATACTTCGGATCCGATGGCCAGACACTATCAGCAACAAGTTACTGTGGGAGACAACAAACCAGATTCCATCGAGTGGAGGAAGAAATCAGGAAGAAGCGCTGGAAGTGGATTGGGCACACTTAGAGGAAATCACCCAATTGTGTCACAAGACAAGCCCTCACATGGAATCCTGAAGGTCGAAGGAGAAGAGGAAGACCAAAGAACACATTACGCCGAGAAATAGAGACAGACATGAGAAGAATGAACAAGAACTGGAAAGAACTAGAAAAGAAGGCCCAGGACAGAGTGGGTTGGAGAAAGCTGGTCGGCGGCCTTTGCTCCATTGGGAGTAACAGGCGAAAGTAAGTAAGTAAGTAAGTTGTATAAGTACAAATAAATAAAATGAGAAGTTTAAATTCACTTGGTTATTATTTGGTTGAATCTTCACATTGTTATTTAGGACTGCAATTGATCAATCTCCTGATGGCATATATGCATACTATTCGTATTGCTTCAATATAGCCTTAATTCACAAGCATGATAAGCAAAGATGGATAGTGGTTAGCAGTGTAATCCAAGATGCGCGTTTCCTTCTATTTGGGACTCATCAACTGGATGTGCTCTGCATCTCAAAGTTGATGTTCACTTTAGAACTTGAACCCAGTACTGTTAGCTACTATTCATCTTTGCTTCAAATTGGGAAGTTGTCCATTTAAAATTTAAAGAAATATTTTTCTATAATATTAATGTATGAAATGTTCTTATTAAAAGTTTTGTTTTTAAACATTCAACAGAAATGTAGCCACCTTTTTGAAAACAATTGTTTTGTTAAGGGGTAGTAACAAAACAATTCGGTTGAATGATTTGTAGAATATAGTTTACTTTAAAAAAACAAACAAGAACTTACATTTCATTATTAATGAATCATTGAACATGTCAGTTATATTTTCTAGATATTAGAATAGAACGATTAGAATAATCTTCAGTTATCATTATAGTGAGTTAGACTACTTTAATTACAAATCAATGGTCTATATTTAAGACAATAATCAGTTTGTAATAAAATAATATATATAAATATATTCAAACTCACTTTGTTTATTCAAAAAACAGTTTGTTGTTACCGATGTTTAGGGTTCGAATCTATCAGGGTTTTTTTTGGTATATTTTCATCTTGTGCTAAGTAGCTAAACGGATAACTCAATGTAGTTTGAAGTGAGTAGTACTGTAGTGAATAGTTTGAAGTGAATAGTTTAAGCCTGAGAATAAACATCAATACTAGAATACATGTACATCCATCTGAAAAGTACTAAACAGGACGAAACGTCCGTTCTGAATTCCACTGCTAGCTAAATTCCACCTTTGCTCATAATGCTTGTGACTTAATGGGAATTTCATATTGGGAGCACATATGACAATAAGAGACTGATCAGTTATTATCCTAAACATCAATGCGAAGATTCGAAAAAAATTAATGCAAATGGACACATTCTTTCATTAAACTAGTCTGATTGCATTCAACCAAATCTTAACAATACAAACTAACTGAACGAATCCCATTTAAGTGCATTAAAATAGTTTACATGTTCGTGTTAAAGCACCTAAACTAGAACATAAAGGAAGGTTCTTGTTCACATCTCGAAACACATTGAATAACAGTTGGATTTAAAAAGGTCAAAGTGTTTACGATAATGCAACTGACATCATTTGCTTTATTGTTGATATTCATTTCCTATTTTAAAACCGTTGAAAATAACTTGAAAATTATTAACTTGCTTCGAAGCTGTTGATAGTGCAGAGTTGCAACCGGACAGGTGTGATTATAAGAATGCAGCTGTAAATTTCTCGTTGCCCTAGTAACTTTTAATTTTCATTAATTCAGTAATTAATAGTTTATTATATGTCCACAATTTTTTAGAGCATTTGAGTTTTACTCAGTTTACTCTATGAATCTACTCATTTTTATAACTGTTGTTTAGTAAATTTCGATATTAATTCGTTTCTTCTTTAAAAACTGTCTTTATATCACTATGATTTTTCTTTTAGAATTTTCACAATAGCTATGGTATAAATATTAATCCACTATAAAATTTAAAAATTCCTGATTTGTTCACTTTAAGTGATCTCTACATTCCATGGGGAAGCATGGAATGCAACGAACAACCTGGATGCAACTACACAATTTGAACTTCACAGATAACCTGGCACTTCTATCCCATACACATAAAAAAACTCACGTTAATACAAACAGAGTGGCAGCAGCTTCTGTGTCACGAGGTCTCAACAAACAATAGGGGAAAAGCGACATCTTCAAATACCACATGGAGAACACCATCACAATCACACTTGATGGAAAAGCTCTGAGAGAGGTGTGAACCTTCACGAACCGGGTCAGCATAAAAAATGAACGAGGAGGATCTGATGCAGATGTAAAAGCGAGGGTTGGCAAATCAAAGGAAGAATTTCTACAGTTGGAGAACATATGGGACTCAAAATAACTGTCAACCAATATCAAAGTGAGAATCTTCAACATAAACATCAGAACTGTTAGTTCGACTGTACGGAGCTGAAAACCCGGGACCAGGGCCTCCTGTTGACCACCTCCAACCAACATCTTATCTCAATATATAGTGCACGCAGTGTTGAGCCACCTAGACAAGTGGCCACATTACAACTTGATCGATAGTATTCGATCAGCACTAAGAAGGACTTGACAAGCATGATATTGATCACCATCCAGTGATTACATCTCAGTTCTACGGGTGGTCGATGGCGGCCCGAATAGCTCAGTGATAACGTCTCTGACTGTGAAGATGGGTGACAAGGCGTCGAATCCGTCAGGGAGCACCAGTTCCCTCAAGATTACAGGTACACCTTTCTGAAAGGTGCCAAGTAGCACGAAACCTTAGTTCAGGGTTTCTTGTTGACTTAAATAAATGATAATTTTATAATTTACAATAATAACAATAATTTAAATTTTTATTCTACTTCTATTTAATAACTACCATCCAGAAGAAAAAATTATTTCTGAGTGGCTTTTATAGTCTGACAATGTCAGGTAATGTAAACTTAGAACAATTTTATGAAGGGAAAAAACATTAAAATTTTTTTTGTTTTTCACTTTTCCATTCAAACAACAACAACACCATCTAACTGTAAATTTCACCAACATGATTTTTGTATTTTTCACTTCACTGTTTCATTTAAATTGTTGTTAAGTAACTTTTTTTTTGAAAAAAAAGGAAATTTCAAATGATCAAATTAAAAATTTAATTCTTTTTATTGTTAAAAAAAACTTGACTTTGTTAAAAATGAACTCATAAAAGTGGAAATGAATTGTGACAGTTTTCATTACTATACATATAAAATACAAAATTTGTTACAAGTAAAGATAGATAGTAACTCCGTCTGTAGTTCTTCTAGAGTTAATGCTTGTCCTAAGCCTTGGTAAATGAGGAGGGTTGGGTATGAGTTTAGGGACCCCATCCCGTAGAAAACTAACTCGCTAAAAGAAAACGCGTAAGTAAAGAGAGATAGTAGCTAGCAGTGAAATCTAGGATGAGATTTTCGTCCTATTTGGGACTTGTAAGCTGGATGTGACTGAATCTCACAGTTGATGTTCATTCTGAGATTCGAATCCAGTACCGTTCGCTCAACATTTTTGTTGAAAAATAAATTTGAAATGGAAAAAATAGAATATTTGCAATGTTTAACCTAAGTGGCCTGTAGAACGAATAACCAGATTTATCGAAGTCGTAGTTGTTTGAATATTCAATGTCTTTTTTGTGATGAAAAGCTGTCAGGACTTGTGTCAGACCTTTCATAATAATAGCAGCTTGAATTTTATGGAGAATAAATTCATACCTATTGTCCTGTATCTACTCATACTGAACCCAATTCTACGGCTTCCTCTCAATAATATCTAACCATCTGATAGCAGAAAGTTACGTAATATTGATCGTTCAGTCTCCTTCCGCCATGCCAACTTAATAATTGGAATTCAATTAGCACAAAGGACTATGGAAACACAAACTTGTTTACTACTCAGAGATCAGCAGCTGTATACATTAGTAAGATCTGATAAACTTTGTTCTCGATTAGACTATGAGAAAGGTACTTCCCACTGATAACTTTATTTGTTTACCAATGTATGAAATCTTACTTGTATTTACTTACTTTCTTACTTACGCCAAAGTTCCTGGGTTTGTCGTGCATGCAGGATTATGTACACACACTACCGAAGAGTCACATTTCAAGGTAAGACGGCCATCTAATAATTCCAGGTTTTTTTGTTTTTAAGCATATGTGAATCTAGAAAAAAACATTCAAACCACCTAGAAAACTCCACCTAGAGCCCTTCTAGGGTTACTGATGGTTCCAAGCTCGGATTAACGAAAACCTTTGAGCATGGGGTTAGAAACCTCGACCCATAGAAAATAATCTTGCTACAACAACAGTTAACAGAAATGTTTTCTTTTGTAAGGTGGAGAAATAACAGTAGATGAAATAATATGTATACTGAAAATTCTATATTGTACTGAATATATAGTCAGTATAATTATTGTTATGCAAACTGGTATACTAAAACATTCATAATTATTTATATTGATTTTCTACCAAGAAAATTGTATAGCGACACAAAGTAGGTAGTATTTTCAAGTGCAAACATAACCGAATGTTAAGAAACTTAATTGTTCAGTAAGACTATTAAAGTTTTAGCCACATATATAATTGACATTTATCCAGTGTAGATAATCAATCACTGCACTCCAGTTGTTATCAACTTTCGTTTTCTCAATAGTTATGTCAATGGGATTATGATATAAAACCCTTGACAGTAGACATATATATATAGTTGAAATCATGAGTCAATTGAAGCTAGATCACCATGGAAAACCAGGAAACACTGGCCAGCCATTTCGTTCTATTGTGGGACTCCTCAGCAGTGAGCATTCACGATCCCGCCTCGCGAGATTCGAACCCAGGACCTATGATTGCAACCACATAAAATTACTAAAAATCTCCACAAAACCCCCTTCTGATATACAAATATATTCAGTAAAATGTATGTTGTACCGGGTTTAACATTTGATGGTTTATTAATTACATTTCATTTTTTACAATTTGATGGTATTTAATCAATTAAAAAGTGATATATACTATAACGCTATTGAAAGTACTGGACAGAGTTTTCGTTGTGAACGAGGTGTTGTTTGTTTGTTTAACCATTATTTTCCATTCCTAGCATATATAAAGGTGGATCCGATGCAGATGTGAGGGCAAGGAGCAGCATATTCACAATTGAAGAACATCTGGAACTCAAAAAACTGTCTGTCAACCAACACCAAGATCAGAATTTTCAATACAAATGTGAAGACAGTTCTGCTGTATGGTACGGAAACTTGGACAACTACGAAAGCCATCATCCAGAAGATACAGATGTTTATTAACTGTTTTTTGCGTAAGATATTTCGCATCCATTAACCAGACAATATCAGCTACAATCTACTGTGGGAAACAACAAACCAGATTCCATCCAGTGGAGGAAGAAATCAGAAAGAAGCGCTGCAAGTGAATAGGGTACATATTGAGGAAGTCACCCAACTACGTCACAAGACAAGCCCTCAAGTGGAATCCTGAAGGTCAAAGGAGAAGAGGAATACCAAAGAACACATTACACCGAAAACTGGATACAGACATGAGAAGGCTGAACAAAAATTGGATAGAACTAGAAAGGAAGGCCCATGACAGATTGAGTGGGTTGGAGAATGTTGGTCGGCGGCTTATGCTCCATTGGGAGTATCAGGCGTAAGTAAGTAAGTTAGTAGTGTATGTAAAGTATTTAGGCGTATCCTCTTCCTATGTTCACCTTACTGACAAAAAATTTTTTTCTTATTAAGATGCAGTCAATTTAGCCAAGTGGTGACTTAGTCATTACATATTACATTTATTCAATATTAATAAAAAGGTAATAGACTACATTTGACTGTCTCAAAATGTCTAGTGAATTATGCATTGTAGAATACATGGTCAGTGTCTTGGGTGCCTTGTGTAATTATTAGTTAATTAATTAAGTTTATTAACTGTAAAAGAATTGTATTCTATTAGAAATTCATGATGAATAATTTATTCAAATCGAAGTAGGGTTGTAAACATGTATAACATTGGGTTAGAAGAACTGCTACACTAAATTCAAACTCATCAACTTAAAATAACTTATTTTGAGCAAATTATTTTCAATATGAATCCTATAATTATCAAAATGATAGGTAAGCTTTGTTTTCCCAGTGGTATTCAAATATCACCATGTTCAGTAATTTTCAATGCTTTCAAGAAAACAAAAAACATAATCTTCCCTATTATTTCAGTCTGATCTCTTTAAAAACTATGCTTTTTTATTATACATCATCATAAAATGTACTCCAATCATATCATGGTTGACGAAATTGTTTGCTAGCCTTGCCAGAATGTCAGAAAATTTTAAGCCTAATAACATTTAAAATATGACATGTACGGTAATTGGAATTATATCGCAATCATTACTGACAATGAACTAATTTTTCCAGACTTAAGATTCTTAGTTCGATTCCTTCTTTGAGCTGTAGTTTCTTATAAGAGTTTTCTATAATAATCTTTAAATTACTTGACATGTTTTCATTAAACTTCAATATTGCGTTTTTTTATAGTGTTTATTATGACACTAATTTGAAAAAAAGGACTAAGTGTTCATTGGTGTAAGTTAGCAATAGTAGGAGATATATAAATGTTTTCCAAAAAAATTTCTGAAACATAATTGAACCGTAGAACATTATGAAAACTTCTTTGACAGTATGGTGTACCTGGGAAGATCATCAATGTCATCTGGAATTCATACGACGGACTACTGTGCAAAGTGGTGCATGAAGGACAGATGATAGACTCATTCCAAGTGAGGACAGGAGCCAAACAAGGCTATTTATTCTCCAACTTCCTCTTTATTTTCCTATGATTGACTGGATTATGTAAACGTCGAGATGTGAATGGGAAGCACGGAATACAATGAAGAATCTGGATACAGCTAGACCATATGGACTTCACAGATAACCCAGCACTTCTATCCTATACACATCAAAAAATTCGGGTTAATACAAACAGTGTAGCAGCTGCCTATGCATCAGGAGGCCTTAATGTATATTACGGGAAAGCAAAATCTTCAAATACAACATGAAAAACACCAAAACATTCACACTTGATAGAGAAACTATGGGAGAAGTGGAACGTATCATGTACCTGGTCAGCATCATCGATGAATATGTAGGATCGAACGCAAACGTAAAGGCACGGATCAGAAGAACAAAGACAACATTCCTTCCACTGAAGCACACATGGAACTCCGAATAACTGTCTGCAATCCAACATCAAATTCATAGTCATCAATACGAACGTCAAGACAGTTCTACTGAACGGAGCTGAAACGTGAAGAACTACCACAATCATCAAAAATGTGCAAGTATTTATAAACAATTGTCCGTTGACCGAATACCATCAGCAACAACCTACTTTGGAAGAGAACGAATCAGCTTCCAGCTGAAGAGGAATTTAGGAAAAGATGTTGTAAGTAGTTAGGATACACACTGAAAGGTCGTCAAAATGTATCACGAAGCAAGCGCTACCTTGGAATGTTAAAAAGGAACCGGAAAAGAGGAAGGCCAAAGAACACATTGCGTATTTAATTGGAAACAGACATGAAAAGGATGAATAGCAACTTGAAAGAACTGGAGAGAATTGTCCTGGATAGAGTTGGATAGAGAATCCTGGTAATCAGCCTATGCTTATTTTCGAGGAGTAACATGCGAAAGCAATAATCGAGTATCTAATTAAACCATTCAGTCTACATTTGGCAGTCTCACTACAAGCTGAAACTTTACTTATAGTTTGACAATTTGAATGTTACTCCAGTCACCGATCGAGTTCATTTACAACTCGACGTAGTGTAGTGAAATTGCATACATTATACAGAAATAGATTTATATTACCATTTCAGTAATATAACTATTATTTTATCTAAATGGAATCAATTTTCTGAATATTTTCACTTTTATTTCTGTTAAGTAGTTCACAATATCATTTGACATTCATATTCAGAAACTAAGTAAAGAAAGTCAAATTCTGAATAGTCATTTTTTTAGGTTCAAATGAGAATTTCGCATTAATTCATTTGAACTATAACAAATGTAAGCTATGGAATAGATCATAGATGCAAAATGATTCAACCTACTTTACAGCTGTTATTCTGTTTATCATCTTAGACTTACATTGTCTGACACAATGTATGTATAGGTGGTGATTAAATTATAATGAATATGTAGGTATCATTTTTATTTATAATCAATATGGCTGTTTTTGTAAACATTGGTTTTGATAGTTGAGATCATGAATCAATTGAAGCTAGACCCAACAATGAAAAACCTGGAAGCACTGGACGGCCGTTTCGTCCTATTATGGGACTCCTCAGCAGTGCGCACCCACGATCCCGCCTCGCGAGATTCGAACCAAGGATCTATCATTTTCCCGCACGAGCGCTTAACCACTGGACCACTGGACCAATGAACCGGCATCCAACGGTGTTAATGTTTAACTTCAACCGATCCACGAAATTGATCAACCATTCACCATTGTCTTCAGTGAGTTACTATCTCACAACAGACCTGGTTGAACTCCACTAGTTACTTCTTCTCATTGTAATATTCACAAAACCCTTTTTGATAACATTGGTTTTATTAAATAATAAATTATTTTGATATTTTAATTTTAATTGCTACTGTAATTTAAATCTTACATATAATATGTATATAACATAATGAAGTATTACTTCTGCAGTGAACGAGAACGCAAATGGGTACAATTGAATGTATTTGAACACAAAATTAAAAAATATCTTAGTAGAATTTGAGAACCGTACAGTAAATACATAATTTTCGAAACATCAATCAATTGTTTTAAACTTGACTGTTTCTTTTTTAAATATCAGTCAATGGTCTCAGACCTCAATTTTTCTTCATTTTCATATCTTCTTGACCTTCTACTGCCAGATATTCTATTCCTGACAATCGTTATATACTACTTATGTCGATAAAAGTAGCACACACCACACTTCGTCACATTAGAATGATGATTTAACGTCAACTATTAATGAAAGGCTAGAAAGAGATTAAATAATGTGACCTATATTACTTTAGAAAGGTTACTTATTCAAGCTATTGTACATTGTCAAAACGAATAAATATACTCGCTTTTTAAAATATCATTTTTAAACATATTAGTAGTCCTCTCTTTCTGAGATTTCTATCAGTAGCTTATAGTAAATAGTTAACTACGTCGATTAAATAAAATTTTGGAAATGAAAAAATATAACCAAAGATATTTGTTCGTCAAATTTAAGCAAAAGGGAAGTATTATTAGTTCTATACTTTTGAAAACTGATGAAAAATTAAAAGTAGAGGAATAAAGGATACCACGAAGATAATGTACTAAACTACAAGTTGGTAAGAACAATAAACAAATATGAAGTATGCAAAGATGGATAGTGGCTAGCAGTGGAATCCAGGACGCGCGTTTCGTCCTATTTGGGACTCGTCAGTTGAATGTACTTATATCTCAGAGTTGATGTTAACTCTGGGACTCTTACCCAGTATCGTTCGCTTCAAATGCCATAGCGTTATCGACTCGGCCACTGAGTCCTGATAGCCACTTGCTTGTGCGATGGGGTGAAGTTTAGATTCACTTAGTATTGTTTGTTTGAATCTTCCCATTGATGTTTTTAAGACTGTAACTGGTCAGTCTCTAATTGGCATATGTGCATACTGTGCGTATTGCCTCGATATAGCCTCAATTCACAAGCATGTTAAGCAGAGATGGATAGTGACTAGCAGTGGAATCCAAGATGTGCGTTTCGTTCTATTTGGGACTCTACAGCTGGCCGAGTGGATAACGCGATGGCGTTTGAAGCGAGGGTACTGGGTTCGAGTCCCAGAGTGAACATCAACTCTGAGATGCAGGTGCATCCAGCTGACTAGTCTGAAATAGGACGAAACGCACGTCCGGAATTCCACTGCTAGCCACTATTCATCTCTGATTTATCTGTCAAGTTAGATTTCATGCAGTGGTAAGCATTGTTTACTGGAATTTAGGTTCCTCTTAAATAAGAACAGTTCCTTACAAAACAATTCTAAAGCAGATACACAGAGCACAATATGTAACTTAGCGATTCAATGACAGTTGTATTAGTGATTCTTTATGACCATAAAATTGATGTTTAAAAAAGGAATACAAATCTCACGTTAAGGCATTTCTAATTGCAAATATTCATGTTATACAGTTTATCTGAACTTTTATAAATAAGAACGTTCTATAATCCTAGTGAATGGAAACTTACTCACGCCTGTTATTCCTTATGGAGGATCATATGATGCCTATTAATATTCTTCAACTAACTCTATACTCCGTTTATATCCGTTACACTAACACTAGCACCAGTGTCATTGCACCAGTGAAGTATATGAGATCCTATTTTGTTGTAAAACTACATCTTAAACGTTATCTGAATAGAAAAACTATTGTAAACTTCTTCTAATCTGGATATTATTGTCAAGAGAATACTGTTAATTAGTTTGTCAATAATAAATTCATATTTTTTTCTTAATAAGATTTGAAAGGTACAAAATTTTACTAAGTACTGTATTTACATTAGCTATGTTAGGTACTGACATTCAATTTTCCAAAAAAAACAGGATCATAATAATACTGTTTATATGAGTGTAGAAAAAAAGCAAAGGGGAACAAATAGGAATACCCAATATTGTCATATAATAATACATTATATAATTAATCGTTTGATTAATTTTGTTAATTTTTGGAAACTGTAAAATTTGTAAGTAGTATATATATTTCGATTTAGCTAATTAGATTCTTCTTTTTTTTTTAGATTAGTGAACATCTTTTAGAAATAATTAATGAAATCATATTAGAATCCAATCAAGACGATACTGATTTTTTGTAGTTCTAAATCCGACTATATCTAGATTGATATCGAAATAGACATATCACCAATCCTAGTATATAATTATCAACGTTGGTGAATAACGGAATCAAACAAGTCAAATACGAGAATAGAATTTGGAATACGTATATTTCGTACAATCGTTGATCAAAGCAAACGATAAAATGAAGAGAGTGAATAGGAGTGATACGCAATGGAGAAGGAGAGTTAGCCAACTCAATTTAATCAAGCTTTAATCGATATTTATAGTCACATGAAAGTAAGTTACAGACATAAGCTAAGAAGTGCACATAGATACGCTTATATAAAAACATTCAAGTTTGTCAAATGAATAATTAACAAGGTTAAAATGTGACCCAAGTAGAATGAATAAACTGGTGTGTCCGAAAGGTAAAATAAGCTGTATGAGCTTAACATAGTAACCAACACTACAACATTGATTGATTGTTAAAATTTGAAAATTCAAATATATACCTTACGATTTATGATTACTGAATGTTATTTATAAGTAGTGTATTTCCTCTGTTTAGCTTTATGAAAATAACTATTGCAAACATTATCAAATGTGGATTCTTGATCAAGATTAAGTTTTACCATTTAATCCAGTGATAAAATACAAAGCTGAGTACAAAGTGCTAGCAAAAGGGCATCTATAGTCCTAATAAAGTTGATTAGCGTCTTGAACATTTTCAGTATACTACCTAATTCAAAGACAATTTGTGTCGCACAGTTAATTGTCTATTAATGAACTATTTATGAAAGAAAAGGCTTAGAATAAACTTAATCATACTCTTCAAAATAACTACCAGGCTACCTTCTACATTCCTTTCTGCAATGTAAATTACAAAAACACCCTAGTTATAGCATCCGTAAATCTTTATAATCAGTAAGATGGTCTCAATCTAGATCTTTGCACTAAGTGAATTACTTTGATCATAAATTTTCGAAACTCTGGAATAATTTCCTATAATCTGTTTTTGAAATAAAATTGCTGCAATCATTCGTTCTTCGTATTGATGTATACCTTATCTATGAAACTGCTTTGCACCTTTCAGTACATCCCACTTCACTGATGAAATTATAGAGATTTTAAATGTTCAATCATTTTTATTACAGAGCTCACTTATTAAACTTCTCTTTCTGAAGATATCTTACACTTATACCATTCCTGGTCAGTTTAACTAATTCGAGTAATATCTATCCGAATAAATAAATCGTAAAGTAACTTAGCACTTATATATTGGTTAACCTATCATAGTAATTCTTACTGATTATATTCTGTCTTCTCTGTTTCGCCTATTTTCCTAGTTGAAGATGAGTGACATTATTCTTTTATGTAACTGGAAATAACTTTGGTTGCACTATCCATACAACAACAGCATGCCTCAATCCCTACACAGATGATTACCCGCTACCAACTGATGCCTAACATTGTTGTAATCCATTTGGTAAACCTACTTCCAAAATTAAAAAAGTGCTAGATTATTTTAGACAATTTAAAATTATAAATCTTTCCTTTACACAGAACATTGCTATCTATATCAGCTGGATCATCCCCGTAAAATCGCATACAGTTTGTAATACTTTCAGAAAACAGTTTATTTATTCCCAGAGATTATACACATAAAATCATAGTCTCTCAAGTTGGAAATGAAAAATCCTTAATTACATTAATCAATAATACTGGTGTTTTAAAAAAGTGATTGATGATGGAAACTGGAATCAATAAATCTCGATGACAGGAATAAACGACATTATAATCACCTTGTAATCGATATTACTCACAGTTCCTAGACAGCTTTTATTTATTTTCGATCCATTGTACAATTCAGGATTGAATATTTTCTTTTTCTTAAAAGTACTTTCATAGTTATAGTTTAGATTTTAAATGATGAAATCTCGGATTATTCTGTTCTTGAAAGCTATCAAGTAGACAATTATTTTCACCATAGCAATTTTTAGCTAGCCATTTGCTACATGGCTTCTTTTCAGCATCTGATATCCAGATATTAACAACATAGAACTTCAAGGGTTTTAAAAAAATTAGTATCTTTCTACCTTACTATGACAGCAACTATAAATATGATTGTATCGTTGAAAAGATAATTTTCTTCGCTGAATTGGCTTTTTCCGTCCTAAATATCGAATAACCATCGACTGAGTCGGTCACACAGATTGTATATCCATTTTCATTTATACTAAACATATATATGTGGAAAGTCTAATAGACCAACTTGGTTTTTATTAGCTATCTTTATAAGTTGACAACAGGACAGGATTTAATTTTTAAAAATCTACCGAAAAAGTGCGTGTACAACATTTTTCAAGAATGGTAAGCAGAGATGGATAGTGGCTAGCAGTGGAATCTAGGACGCGCGTTTCGTCCTATTTGGGACTGGTCAGCTGGATGTACCTGCATCTCAGAGTTGATGTTCACTCTGGGACTCGATGGGAAGATCCAAACAAACAATACTAAGTGAATTCAAACTTCACCTCATCGCACAAGCAAGTGGCTATCAGGACTCAGTGGCCGAGTGGATAACGCGATGGCGTTTGAAGCGAGGGTACTGGGTTCGAGTCCCAGAGTTAACATCAACTCTGAGATGCAGGTGCATCCAGCTGACTAGTCTGAAATAGGACGAAACGCGCGTCCTGGATTCCACTGCTAGCCACTATACATCTCTGCTTACCATGCTTGTGAATTAAGGTATATCGAGGCAATACGCACAGTATGCACATATGCCAATTAGAGACTGACCAGTTGCAGTCCTAAACACATCGATGGGAAGATTCAAACAAACAATACTAAGTGAATTTTCTAAGAATGTTATGGCTGGTAATTTACCTACAATTTCATCTAACGAAGTTATATGTATCATTTGAGAACATTTTATAACACATAACATGATATCAGCGGTATAGTGAACAGTATAAAACGCTTGAAGTGTGCGAACAGAAAGAAAACTCTTCCTCGAAATCCTTCCTCGTAGCATAATGTTATTTTCATACAGAGATCACTAGCATTATTAAGCAAAGAAAGAAACCCTAGAATTTAGATTGATTTCTTTTAGAAGATAACAACAAAGTATAGGTTATCAGCATTTTTTGAATATCACATTAAAAATTCATTTGATAGGTAGACAAATGGATCATGCAGATAAGAGTCAAATTACATTACTTCAATTTACATACAACCTCGTACCTTTTTAGGGATTAACTATTAATTTCTAACATATTTCAATGATTTTCTTATCGAACGAGCTGGAAATTATTTGAAATCAAACCATATAACTCAGAAGATAATCATCTAAATATTTGACCTTTTAAATGGACTATATTTATACGCCTGGATTAAACAAGTAATATTCTTAAGTTGTTTATCGTTATATTCTCCGCATTATCAATTTGATTTGACTACATTCAATGTAAACTATTCCATACTTTTAGGCCCAGCATCCATAGAATGCACATATGCCAATTGCAGTCCTAAATAACAATGGGAAGATACAAGTAAACAACATCAAGTGAATATAACTTCATCCCATGAGCATAAGCAGGTTGCTATCAGGACTCAGTAGTTAAGTGGATAACGCAATGGCGTTTAAAGCGAACGATACTGGGTAAGAGTCCCGGAGTGAACATCAAATCTGAGATGCAGGTACATCCAACTGACGAGTCTGAAATAGGACGAAACGCGCATCCTGAATTCCACTGCTAGCCACTATTTATCATTGCTTATAAAGCTTGTGACTTCGGGCAATATAGAAGCAGTCCGCACAGGATGAACATATACCAAACGGAGACTGATCGATTGCAGTTCAATATAACAATAGGAAGATACAAGTAAAATAACAAAAATGAATAATAATAATAATAATAATAATAATGTGAAAACAATTTGAAACCTTATCACTCTGAATAATAAGCTAATATTACCAGGGTAGGATTAAGGTGAAAACTAACTGTTTTTGAATGCACAAAGGGGGTTTGAGTTTTCGTATAGCTAAACCTTCAATAAACCTGATTATACTCCTTTTCACATTTTTATACAACAACAAAAGCCAAGTTTAGATGGATCTTATGGCCTATTTCGATTATATGTTTGGCAATAGAGGATGATAAATGTTTATCCTCTACTCTTATCTGGTCATTTGATTCTATTTGTTTGTTTTTAACAAGTATATGTATGACCAGATTGTTCAAAATGTATTGCGCTAATAATAACTTTATAAAATACTTCAATACTGACCATAAGAAGAAAAAAACATACTTCATTTTCATAGTTGAAAGCGTGAGTCAATTGAATCTCGCGAGGCAATGTTGTGGATGCGCACTGCTGATGGCGTCCTACAATAGGACGAAATGGCCGTCTAGTGCTTCCAGGTTTTCCCTGATGGTCTAACTTTAATTGACTGACGCTTTTAACTATGAAAATACTAAATCTCCAACAAAAACCCTCTTCTGATAATAAAACTTTATTTTCTTAATAACTCATTATCGACCATAGAGATTTCAGTAATAAACAGTAAACGAATGCTTCATGGATGGAGAATGTTGGTGAGCGGCCTATACTCCTCAACGAGGAGTAACAGGCGTAAGTAAGTAAGTAAGAATGCTTCATCATTATGTAATTTATTACCATCTATGATATACTCTTCTTGTACATATTTTGATTCTATTAATCCTTATCTTTTAATATAGTAAATAATAAATAAATGGAAACTGTTCACAATGAATTTAATAAATTAAAACAAACCTTTAATCATTTAATCAAAGGAAATGAATAAGAAATACATTGATCAATGACAATATAAGTAGTATATGCAGACAGTTTTAATAATAATCATTATTATTATTATTATTGTGTTGCTATACACACGTTCATATATACAAAAAACTTTAGAGATCATTAAAAAAAACTGAAACAATGAACATATAATGCACTGAATAAATGTACCGAAATGAACAGGATGTTATGATTGTTAGTGGATCACTTCCATATTAACCGATTATATATATATATATATATTTGTAATGGATTGTAGGTCAATGAAATCAAAGAGAAAACAAACAATATAATACCACAACTCAAAATAATTTAATCTTATATCAAAACAAAAAGAAATTTTTAAAAAAAAAAAAGAAAAAAAATCGAAGAGAGTATCGAAAGAGATAAGGGGGGAACAATTTTTTTCTTTTCTTTAAAACAAAAAATAATATCATTTCCATGGTACTTTCATTATTGGTTATTTTTTCTGTTATAATAGACAATTAGATTAGATTTAATATAATATATTGTTAGAATAAGATAAGGTTTTCATTATTGTTCCGTGTTTGATGGCGTCGAAATCTGTGAACGGTTATTTTTTAATCTTTGAAGTCCAATTTTTAATTCGTGTATATTAAAAAATTAATAACATCCATTTGATGTATTACATTAAGGAATTATGCCAAGACGTTGAATACTTTTATTTGTTGTTGTTGTTGCATTATCTCCTGAAGATGTCTTATTTATTCCTGGCTGATTTTAAAGATTGATCAACTTCCATTGGACTTTTGTGGACTAATAATTTTCGTGATTGACGATGATGTGATATATGAGGTGTAGAATCTGTATCATTTTGTCTATTATTATTATTATTATTATTATTATTATTATTATTAGCAGTAGTAGTAGTAGTAGTAGTAGTAGTAGTAGTTAATAAACGATTATGTGAACGACGTGTAATGGATGGTATATTATCACTATGTTCATTAATACCAAGTTTCATTAATGTATTACATCGACAACCTAATTTATATAACAAATTTTTACATAATTGATGTACACGTTGACGAAAATTACATCCAGTTGCATAATATATTATAAAACTAAATGCATAATGTGATAAAGCAATTTCATCACCGAATGCTTTAATAGTAATCATTTTAAAATATTGATTCCATACAGGATCTTTTAAAGCCTAACAATAAAATAAAATAGAAACATTTAAGTTGTATTTTTTTAGTTATTCAATGAAAAGTATGGTAAGTTCTCAGTCAGTCAGTCAGTCAGCTACAACTTAGGACCAGGCACATTTATGCATCGGTCCAAGTTGCCCTACCTCGTTAGCACAACAAGATGAACACAGGATTCATAGTAGTTAATTTAGTGTTGGTAGTAGTATATAAATTATAGATTGTATATAAGGATATAGTACAGGAAGGAAGAGAGATATGAAGCAATTTTAGTCTCAAGATTTAAGGGAAGATAAAGAGTATATACACCTACGCCATTGTGATCGATTCTGAGCCATGTCACACAGAGTCTCCAACCATTGGTTACGATAGTCACGTGGACCCCAACCAGGTAGTCTGCATCTGCCAACATGGCTCAGACTAGAAGTTAGTGACTTCAAACACTGATGCCATGTTTTGGTTTGGCCGCCCCTAACTCTCTTCCAACAATCCCCTACACTAGTCATCATAGCGCGTCGTGGTAATCGGTGTTCAGGCATACGTAACACGTGGCCCAACCATCTCAGTCGATGAAGATTCATCACCTCATCAACTGATTTACCATCGTTCCCTAATACCCTGCGTCTAACCTCACTATTACTTACCCGGTTATCCCAGCAGATGTGAGCAATATTTCTAAGGCATCTGTGGTCAAATACTAGTAACCTATGAGTATCTTCTACTCTTAATGGCCATGTTTCACAGCCGTAAAGTAGAACAGAGCGAACGGATGCGCAGTATACTCGTCCTTTAATTGATAGACGGATATCTCGTCTACGCCATAGGTGACGTAAGTTGGCAAAAGCCAAACGAGATTTTTGAATCCGTGCTGAGATTTCGTCAGACACCAACCCATTAGAGCTGATCAGACTTCCAAGATAAGTGAAGTTGTCGACGCGTTCGACTACTTCACTCCCTATCCTTAGTTCGGGTGTTGACGCAGGCCAGTCCTAGACTAACAATTTACATTTGGATGAGGAGAAACGCGTCCCAAACATCCTGGCATTATTACTGAGTTCCAACAGAAGACTCTGCATTTTGTCAGCGTCTTCACCAAACAGGACTATGTCATCTGCGTATTCTAAGTAGCTTAGTGGTCCCCCTGGTAGGAGATCAATTCCTGTAAATTCAGTCGACGAGAGTGTTATTTCCAGCAACAGGTCTATAATGAAGTTAAACAAAAACGGGGATAGTGGACAGCCTTGACGGACACCACTTGAGGTTGTAAAATCATATGACAGTTCGCCATAAGCTCTCACTCGACTAATAGTGTTCGAGTAAAGAGCCTTTACAAGGCTAGTATTTTAGATGCTATGTTAGTCAGACTAATCCCTCTATGGTTATCGCAGGATGATTTTTACCCCTTTCTATATATTGGGACAATAAGTGATTGTGACCAGACAGATGGGATTACATCCGTCTCCCAGATTTTAGCCAGAATATTAGTCAACCTAATCGCTAAAATTGGACCACCATATTTAAAGACCTCTGGGGCCAATCCATCAGGACCAGCTGCTCTTCCTCGTTTCAGATTACCTATAGCCTTTTGAACTTCAAGTAGGATCGGGGGGCCTACTTCAATGTTCCATTCAGGTTTTCTAGGAATAGTGGGTAGTTGTGCAGTAGCTGAAGGCCAGCTAAACTGCTCCTTAAAGTGTTCCGCCCATCGTTCTAAACGTTTGGGTTGAGAGCAGATAAGGGTTCCGTCTTTTTCCGAGATTGTCTCACTTACACTTGACTTCTTAATTCCGGTTTCTTTTATTAGTCTGAATAGTTGCCTGGTATTGCCTACTGCCGCTGCCTTTTCCATCTCTTTTGCTTTCGTTGCCTACCACTGCTCACGATCGTTCCTTAGACTTTTAGTTGACCTAGATCTAATTTCTTTACGCTCTTCGTCATGTTCAGAGCCTGATGGGATGAGTTTACGCGAATCCATCAGTGAAATAGACTTAGAGGAAATCCACTGGTTTTTTGGAGTCCTATGGTTTAAATGACCAATAGATGTTACTGCTGTTTCCACAGCTGTTCGTATGTCTTTCCAAGCAGCATCTGGGTCAGTCTCGTTTACAGAACTGCCTAGATGTGAACTCAGTTGTTTCTGGAATTCGCATTTGGCTTTCTCGTCCTCCAGTTCAATCCTAATGGGTCTTCTTAGTGTACTTTTCCTGCGTCCATTGAGGCGCAGACAAATACGCGCTCGTATTAAAGCGTGATCAGAGTCTAAACAAGTATTCCAATACGAGCGACAACCTTCTATTGAGCCTCTCCAACGATGACTGATGACAATATGGTCTATTTGAGTCCATCGTTGGTTTGGTATAGGTGGTCGCCATGTTAGACGATGTCTCTCCTTATGTTTAAAATTAGTGCTTGCTAAAAAATAAACGATTGTCTGAGCATAGTTGCAACAGACGATCACCATTATCGGTTCGTTGAGCCGGAATACTAAAACACCCACCTAAATGTCTTTCTGTTTGATTCAAGCTGCCTACCTGGGCATTACAGTCACCCGCTACGACTACTATGTCTGGGCGCTTAGCTTTCTGAAGAAGCTCAGAGAGCTTTCTGTAAAAGTCATCTTTCACTTCATCAGGGCTGCAGTCGGTGGGAGCGTAGGCAGAAACGATGAAAAGGCAACGACGTGTGTCCCTATCCTTCCGAGTTCTAACGGAGCCATTTAGCCGGACAGCACACAGGCGACTGTTAACGGGGATCCATTCTAGTAGTGCCTGTTCTGCCCTTGTACTTAGTGCTATGCTTACACCTGCAAGTCCGCAAGAACTAGCCAACTGGTCGCCAGATACACGGAGGGTGTATTTCGTCGGCTGTCCATTTTGGCGAGGTGAGGTCAAGTGAATGACCACACTGGGATCCTGTATGCGTGTTTCGGAGACACAGCATACATCAATGGTACGAGATTCTAGGGTTTTAGCTAAGGAGGCCTGTTGACCGATTTGACTTAGGGTACGTACGTTGAAGGCTCCAATGTGTAGTTTGGAGCGAGATTTAGTAGGCCTGGGACAGTGTTCCGCGCACTAGAATCGTTGGTCATGGTGACACTTGAGGAGGAAACCGAGAGAGGAAGTTTAGTGTTGAAAGTCAAGGTAGAAGGAATAGTAGGAATTGAAGAAGGAGATTGATTATGAATACAGTGGTCTTGAGTGCTGTTAGAGGTATGAGGGCAGTTATCACTTCCCGGTTGCCCACACCGTGGAAGGGTTCTCCTGGGGGTACCTGAAAAGGAAATTGGGTTAGAAGTGGTCTTAATGACCTGAGAGCGTGACCGCAGTGCCCAAGGGACAACTGCTTGAGGTCGGTCACACACGACCTTTTTGTGGGTAGTTTTTGTGTTAGCTCCGTTCTTCAAAAGAAAACCTTACCGCCGGAGACGGTATCCATGGGATAAGGCGAGGTGTGCATTTTTAGGGTCAACCTTTTCTAACCCCACCCCTCCTTGTGGGAAGGCAGCATCGCTGTCATGCTGGTTGTCTGAAGGAAACACCTTACTGCTGTCACACCTCTGTACAGTCAGCAGTACGACTTCGCCTTCGGACCTTGGGTTTGCTGCTTTTAGTCCCACCGCTCTTCAACTAACCTGTCTGACATGGTAGGACCTTGAGGAACGATTGTTCCAGCCAGCATAGCTCGATTGCTTCATCACGATAGGCAAGCCCGACCACCACGTCAAGGTAGCAGCAACGATCGGTAAGTAATGGATACCAGTTATGAATTAATTCACTGTAATCCATTTTGTAGTTATATGATTACAGTCTATATACATCTAAGTCAATATAACACATCAACTGAATAATATTAAATAGTAATACGTTTGTCGGTTATTTAGTATTTTCAAGGAGAAAAATAGAAAAAAACGGCATACCTTAAGATTTATGTGTTTAAAATAACTGACAATTGTTGCAATTTCAAGCTAGCACATCTAATCGATTCCCATTAAGGTACAAGCATTCTTAAGAAGAGTTGGGTGATGTCTAGTTCCAGTGTGGATATTAACATAAATCCAGGTAAATCTAGCTGATTGGTCTCAAACTGAATGAAACTCGTATCCTGAAATTCACTGCTAGCGTTTATCAAACTCTGCTTAAGAGGGTCTGTTAACAAGTGGCAACATTGAAGTTATTCGCCCAGGGTACATTTTTGATTAACGTACTTCATCGATTTCGGTCCTTAATATCAGTAAACGGGAAGTTACAAACGTTAACAAATGCATTGTCACTGAGAACATTCTTAAAATGATATCATAATTATACACTTTGCAATCAAAATTACTTCTAATTTCTCTCTGGCACACAAAAGATGTAACTAATTTTAACTGAAATGAGGATACTTTCTGACAAACTACCATGAAATTCGACCTCAAGTATATTCAGTGAGGAATGCAACAATTAGCTTCAATAAAATGTGATCAATGATATTATTACTTCAAATACTGTTAAGATTACTGCACACTCTAAGCTAAATGTTTTTTTCTAAAAACTATGATTATTGTTTACAACATCGTCATTTAACACGTTAGGGTTGAAATACTTTAAAGCATCGAATAAGTTGTGATGATTGAGGTATTTTGTCTAATAAACTAACGGTAAGTGAGACTTTTAAGAGATCACGAGGTCTATGTCACTTCTAACAAGCAGAGCAGCAATCAATATGGGTATATGGAATGTCTGGATAACGTTGAAGACCCGAAGGACCACGCAAATAGCTATATAAATGAGAAGATACAACTTGACAGTTTTCAAAATAAGTGAAATCCATTTGAATCAATTTCGAAAGAAAATATTAGAATCGGGAGAGATGCCGCTATACTCCGGCCACGAAAAAAAAGGTGCTTCGACCACGCACAAGGACTTGAGCTGATGTTGTCCAAAAAAGCTCGAAATGTACTTGTAGGTCGGGAATCTCATGGACTCAGAACCATGAAAGCATCTTTCAAAACAAGGAAGCAGGGAATTCAGTCAGTCAATCAGCTACAACGTAGGACCAAGCACACATATGCATCGGTCCAAAATGTCATACCTCATTAGGACAACAAGATGAGCACCGAATTCATAGAAGGTTGTATATAAGGATATAGTACAAGATCGAAGACAAATATGACGCAATCTTAATCTCAAGGTTTAAGGGAAGATAAAATGTATATACACCTGTGCCAATGTAATTGATTTTGAGCCATGTAACCTAGAGTCCCCAACAATTGATTACGATAAGCAGGGAATTACAATGAATATTATCCAATGTTATGCACTCAACAATGATAGCAACGATGACAATAAGGATCAGTTCTAAGAGACGCTGCAATCAATCATAGAGAAGTGCCCAAGAAAGGATCTCAAAATCTTGATGGGAAATCTTAACGTCAAAGTCGGAATGGACAACGACGGTTATGAAAGTATTATGGGACGGCAAGGAAAGAGAATGGGGGAGAGATTTGCAAATCTATGTACATTTAACAAATTAGTTATAGACGACACAATATTCTCACACAGACGCACACACAAAGCTAAATGTGTCTCACCGGACCACACAACAGAGAATCAACAATACTATAACTGATTAGTTTGCTTCAGTGATTTTCACATTTATAAATAAATTTTTATACGTAAGAATTGTCTTTAAGACATATCTCAACACTTATTAAGTCTTCTTATCTGTCAATGTTTTGATCGATCATTTCTTGTAACTGACTGAGGAGTCCCACAATAGGAAGAAACGGCTGTCCAGTGCTTCCGAGTTTTCGATGGTGGTCTAGCTTCAATTGATTCATGATCTCAACTATATAAAATTACCAAAATCTCCACGAAATCCCCTTTTGATAATGATCATATGCTCACTAGTGACTGGCTCTATGAATTCATTCCTTGAGGTCTAGTGAGAAGTCGTGGCCAGTGGAGCTAATCCGTGTCAGGTAGATACATGTATCTACCTCAGTACAATGGGAGATGGTAGCTCGATTTCGTGGATTGGTTAAGGTTAGACGTTAACGCCGTTGGATGCCAATCAACTCAGTGATCTATCGATTAAGTGCTCTGACGCAAGACTGGTAGGTCCTGGGTTCGAACCTCGCGAGACAGGATCGTGGATGCGCACTTCTGAGGAGTCCCATAACTGGACGAAACGGTCATCCATTTCTTACAGGTTTTCCATGGTTGGATCTAGCTTCAATTGACTCATGATCTCAACTATATAAAATTCATTAAAATATCAATAATAATAATAATAATAACCAAAAATAACTTACTTCTTTTTCAGTTGCATTCATATTTGGTTCTTCTTGTGTTTGATGTATTAAATAAACAAGACCACCAAGTAATGTTGTTAAAATAGTATAAAAGCTAACAGTTAATAACATTAATGTTGTTGATTTAAAACTTGGATTATTACGTTTATTATTTATTATTTTATATGAATCATTATAATTTATATTCATTAATTCATTATTATCATTATTATTATAAGTAGTATTATTAGTAGTATTAGTAATATTTGATTGTCCATTCATTAATAATTTATTATTTTCATTTAATAAATTATATTGTTCAATTAAATTCAATGAAGATGTATCATTTATTATTGAATGATTTAATGAATTTTTATTGATTATTGTTTTATTGATTTTTTTTGAAGATTTTTTTATTGTATTTGTAGAAATTTTTTTAGGAAAAATATTTTTAAAATATTTTTTTATTTTATTTTTACATTGATTATTATTATTATTATTATTATTATGATTAATATATGAAGATCTTGATAAGTTTCCCTTGGGGATTGTATTTGATTGAGATGTTGAACAGTATGTCGACGATGATGTTAATGATAATGATAAATGATTTGATATCATAGTTAATTGTTTATTAGCATGATGAACTTTAGCTAATTCTTTAATAACTAAACAATTAAATAATAATACTAATAATGGTACAATACCAGAGAATACAGCTTCTAAACATGATAAATATACACTTATTATTAATGGATTAATATGTCGTTTACTACATGTATTAATATCAGTTATAAAGATATATGCATAACCAGAACATACTAATATAGTACTACAAATAATTAATATACATATATATATAGCTCTTTTTGAACTACATATACGATCAATATAAAATGGTTTACATATAGCTAACCATCTTTCAATAGTAAATGATAATACAAATAATGGTGATGCATATTGTACAGCTGGTGATAAAATATTTTGTATTTCACATGAACCAGGTAATAAATATTCACGTATTTGCCATACACGTGATAAATCTCTATTTAATGCAAATATTAATACAATAATATCATTTAATGATAATGCAGCTAAATAAACAGCAGCAGAATTTTCTTTAATCATTTTTTTATTAGACCATATAATTAATGAAATAAAGTTACCAGGGAAACCTAATATATAATAAATTATTGTTACATAACGATCAACAAATAATGCTGTAGGTACAAAATGTTTAGCAAAATCAATCCATGTTGTATAAATTTCTAATAACATTTTATCTGATGATGAATTATTATGATTATTAATGATTATGTAATCAATTGAATCATTTTTATTTGTTTCATTTGTAGCCATGGCAATTAAATTAGTAAATTGAATAATAATCAATAAGGTAAATATGAATATTGATTTTTCAGATAGTAACTGATTAGATATCATTTGAAATTTTTTATAAAAAAAATTAATTTGGATAGTAACTGAAAAAAAAGAAAATGAGTAAAGTATCATTGTTGTAATATACATATATATATAGATGTATTATTAATAATGTAACAAAATTATATAATTCGGATAATGAAGACAAAAGAAAAAAAAGAAAAGAAGAGATTTAAACTTTTTACCCTTAATTCAAAAAACCTTCCGGTTTATAAGAAGCTTATGAATAATTTTTTTTTCAGTTGATAGTTGTTAAATAGATTAGTATTAATAAAACAAATTTGGCGAAACTATAATTTATAGTCGAGCCAATCAGGGGCATTGAGGGATTTCAAGGTCAGGGTTCTAATGTCAGCGCCTGATGCTCAAGTACGATCGGTTTACGGATCAGTTTAGAGAAGATCTGATAATTAAGCAGCTACAATAAATGGGTCTATAAAGTTCTTTTATTTGTAATTGAGGTAATCAAATGAATTGTGGGGACTACCGTGATGTTGTCTTTTGATGTAATATATGTTGAAGGGAGACATTTCCTAGAATAGGAATCTTTTTCACTCGATCGTTCAAAGGTCGTCCATAATTTTTTACACCATCCAATGTTATATTGTACATTCAAACTATCATGTTGTGAAGGCGAAATTCGATGAAGCTGCTACTTTAGCTACAGATTCACTCCATAAAACGAATTCTTTCGGAATTTCCTTTATTTTCTTTTTATGTTTCTTATATTTCTGTGTCATTTCGATGACCAGTTGTGAAATAATTGAGAAAGTATGATGGAAATTGTATTCGGACAATTTTAACATGACTGTAGCTTGTCAGCCTAGTATAATCCTACAACTTATATCAAATGATTGGAAATATTCTATTATATAACGACTGCTTGATCGAATCTGAATCTACAGATTATAAGGCATATATATATATATATATATATATATATATATATATTTCAAAGTTGAAATCATGAGTCAATTAAAGCTAGACCACCATCGAAAACCTGGAAGCACTGGACAGCCGTTCCGTCCTATTATGGGACTCCTCAGCAGTGCGCACCCACGATCCCGCACTCGCGAAATTCGAACCCAGGACCTACCAGTTACGAGCCAAAGCCCTTAACCGATAGACCACTGAGCCGGCATCCAACGGTGTTAATGTCTAACTTCAACTATATATATATGAAACCCTGAAATGTGCCTTAACATCAATAAAATGTATTACCTCAAACATCTAAGCTATATTGTAGTTAGACTCCAAAAGATGATTTATTTGTCTAAGCCGAACACCTGTTTAATTTGACAATAAAGATATGCCATTTTCAATGTTAGGACCTACATAATGTGAGGTTAACAAATGAAACATTCTTTTGTTGTGACTACTATTGAAATAGACTTCTTTTATAATTGAGAAAAAAGTTTGTAATTATTGCATGTGATGCTAGAATCTATTAGCCAGCACCGAAATATAGATTAATAAGTTCTTGTTGTTTTGTTTTAATCCAGTATTTTCTAGAGAGGCAGATTGCTTAACTCTAAGTCAAGTATTATGTATGAGTTCTCGTGATATTGCTTAGCTGCCTAAATTAAGGTACATAGAAAACGGATTGAATCAATGATTGCTTGAAAAGAGCCTGATGTAGTAATCTCTACGGTGTTACATCACCTCCTTTGAAGGAGTCAATTACAAAATGTTGAATGAATGTAATGTCACATCAATTGAACTCTTGATCCCTTTATAAGTTAGCCTATAAGATCCAATAACTACTAAAGTTTAAATGAACATGACATAAGTCGTTACTCATTGAAATATCAGTGTAAATATCTTAGTCTTACTAGAAATCAATTGTTGCTCGATTGACTTGATGATGACCTATCAGACTTCGAATCCGGATGATAAGTGTCATATCATCAATCTTACCAAATGACAATTACTCTTTCATTATAATTGGCATTTACAACGACACTATAATCCTAAGTATCGTATGAACATTAACACCACGGAGTAGCGGCTTAGTGGTCTGGAGGTCAAGTAATTGTACGAAATCATATGCCTTGGGTTCGAATCCCGTGGGAGGGATCGTTTATATGCAATGCTAAAGAGTCCTATGCTAAAACCAAACAGCTTTCCAGTGCTTTCACAATTTTAATAGAAATCTAACTTATATCGATTCATGATTTCAATGAAAGTTACCGATCTCCACAACCCTATAATGAAAATATGATCAAACTATTTATATTGATATAAATAATCTATTTATTATAATCTATAGATCAAATCAAACAACTCGTTACGATAAAAAGAAAATAAGCTTAGATTGATTTACATTTATTAATGACTTGATACGATTTGACTGTTTTCTGTTGTTTATTTGCCTACTATATATGGACTATGTTAAATACTTTCTTTTGACTATAAGCTATTTGTTCAATTGCTTTAGATCTATCAAGTATTCAAACCCTAATAGGAAAATTTATAAACTTTTGACTTGGTTTAATAATATTGTATTTTGACTAGATGGATTACAAAATTGATAACTTTGTCAAGAAAGACAATGAAAGCTTTACAGTTAAGCCATCCTGCTCATAGAAAAAAGCACCTTCGAAAAATTGAAAATTCAGGGCTTTAAAACAATTTTAAGTCAATATTTATCAGGTAATCCATTATGTAATTGATGGTTAACTGTTCTAAATTCAACTATATACACTACCATAGTAAAAGGATAGCTATGAGTTAAAAAAGTTAAAACATCGAAACAACACTATCAGTAGTAGTGAAAAAAAAAATTTAGCTGAAAAAGGGATGAACAAAAGTAAATATTTGATGTGTGTGCTACTTATATCGATATAAGTAGTATGTAAGGCGAGTCAGGGATAGAATGTATGGCAGCAGAAGATTGAGATCGAGAAGAGAAGGATAGGAACAGAAAGCAATTGATATGGAAGTGCAGGAACAATGAAGTCTGAGTTTACAAATGAAGTATTAGGGTTCCTATTTTACCAAGTAACTCTGTAATTATATGGTACAATTAAGCTAAGAACAATTAGTGATTTATTTAGATTCGGTTATAACCAGTAACACAATGTCAGTAATAAAACAGATAGATGCAAAAACTTATACCTTCATTCTACAAATTATAAATTATTAAAGTTATGACGTAACATCTCATCGGTCACATACTTTTTTTATTCATTATCTTTCCCATACACTTGTAAAACTAATGACTGGGTATTGCTGAATACAAGTTGTTAAGAATGAAAAATTAGTTATAAAGTCATCAGTGACTTCAATTCATAAATTTAGTGAAGTAGTAAATTTCGATTAGTTGTCAAGATGCTTATTTGTTTTTTATGAAGTCATACATTACGTTAATTAGAGCATTTTTTGATGTTTATTCTTGATAATATTAGTAGAGAACCTACATCAAACAAAGAAATTCGTATCTTATAGATACTGAAGCTTTGTCAAAATGAAAATTTTCAAAAATGCATCATATATTAATACAAGTGTTCTAATTACTATTATCAGAAGGGGTTTTGTGGAGATTTAGGATTTTCATAGTTGAAAGCGTGAGTCTATTGAAGCTACACCACCATGGAAAACCTGGAAGCACTGGACGGTCGTTTCGTCCTATTATGGGACTCGTCAGCAAAGCATATTCATGATCCCGCACTCGTGAGATCAGAACCCAGCTTCGTGCCGGAGCACTTAACCGATAGACCACTGAGCCAATCAATCAATCTATAAAGTTATTTTCTACAAAATATTTACACAGTTTTATCGAAATAATGGTATATCCAGGAGTTCTAGTGAGAAGCAGTGACCAATGGAGTTCAAACCACGTCTGTTGTGAGATATCAACTCATTGAAGACAATTGGTGAACGGTTCAAACATTTAGGAACATGAAATGGTTTTCATTCATATAGGCTACTTATCTTTATTATTCACTCTTATATAGATTGACAAAAGTTACTTGATAGCATTCGATCTTGAATGCATTTGAAGTATGAAGATGACTAAGTTCAATTATTTGGTTTCTATGATATAATCCATCTAATGCTAAAGCATTATTCTTTGGCTAGAATATCTATTGTAAACGTTTTTCATAAGTTTTCCAGTAATACTAGGAGAACGTAAGATGATTAAAAAGTCTTGTATTATTAAATTATACAAAAAGTGATTCAATATTCAGTTAAATTAACTGGTTTACCCGGTATTTATCTACGGAATAAGGCAACCTATCAAATTCTTGGTTTTTTTTTCTTTTGTTGAAACCATAGGTATATCCTGTTAAAAAGTATGGAACTAAAACGAAACATTTCTTTATTGACTTTTCACATTCGTTGACTGAAAAATGTCCTGTATAAATGTGCGAAGTCATTGAGAAACACGAATAGTAATTAAATTATCTAAAATGCGTCGTTTAAAACTATAGCACATGAATTTGGAATTATTTGTAATATAAAATGAAATAAAATTAATAAAATAGATGAAGGGTTGCTCAAGATCATGGATCGACTGAAGTTAGACATTAAGACCGTTGAATGTCGGCCCAATGGCCTAGAGGTTAAGCGTTCGTGTGTGAGACTGAAAATCTTGTGTTCGATTACTGCGTCAGAGATCGTTAACATGCACTGCTGAAGCGTCCCATACTAAGTCGAAACGGCTGTTCAGTGCTTTCAAGTTTCCAATGGTGGTTAAGCTAAGCTCAACTCATGAATTCAAGTGTTAAAATACCACATTCTCCACAAATCCACATTCTGAAAAATGGTGTTGGGATAAGTAATAATTTTATACTTTGAATAAAATCGTAATATAAATGATCAGAATAAATATGGTTAACATAAGGTGGGAGAGATAATACTGTAATTGCAATTACTGTAATTACGTTATCAAACTGATGGTTAACTAATTAGGTCAGAAGTTGAACAAAGTAAAAAGAGCGGTTGAGCATATTTCTTCTGGTCGAAGAATTCTGGCTTTTTATCAGAATATTTATTGTTTCGGCAGTCTGAAGGATTCTTAGTTCAAAAGACTTAGGTAGATTGCTTTTAAAAAAATATATTATTGCAAGTGATTGCTTCATGTTAGTTGTACTAAATGAGCTAAACTCGAGCTGTTAGCAGTTTTAAATAAACCGTTGCTTGCAAGCACGAATATACAAATTACTAAAACACCTTCCAATATAACTTGCTTCACAAGAGCGATTGAATTGATTGATACAGAAAGAAATAGCTAGTCTAGATAATTTATCATACAATCCCAGAGTGACTGTCGAACTAATTGTAGTTAACTTGAAGTTAAGGTTCTTTATATTGTTCTTCGCAACTTTGATGGCGCATGTGAAGAGACTTTTCTGTCACAATCGATCTTCAACTATGCTCTTTTTTCTTAGCTAAATGTTTATTTACAAACTTATCAAGCTATTCATTTTCTTTCAGAGTAGTATATGATGCTTTTGTTTCTTTTTTAACCGCATCTATGAACCAAATGGTCTTGAATTTATAATGGAATGTCTAAATCAGGTTCCTTTTTTTATTGTAGAGGAACAAACCAAAGAAAATGTGTTTATTTCCAAGACCAAGTAGTTTTCTTGTTCAATTTTCTTCCTAGTGACTCATCTATTCACCTTGTAAACAAAACATCTAGAAAGGTTATTCTAACTGTGTATATTTCAATAAGCGGGTGAACTTCATTAGATCACTTGAATGTCTCTATCAGGTCACAGTATAGTCGTTACAAAAGGATGAATGTGCAGTCCATGTATCATCAACAATAAAACAAAAACTTGTCAACATTCTGTACCAGATTTTGGATTAATAATTTAGAATTTGAAGAAGAATATTTCCCATCAATATATTTGCATTTTAATAGATGATGAGAATTATTCAACAATTACAGGTTTTCTTTATATACAGTTTTCCAATTTGATGGGAATTAACAACTGCACAATAAAATATTAATACTAATAAATAATTGTTATGATGAAACACTGAAATTTTTCAACACACACCAAGTCTGTTGTAGAGATATCAACTCACTGAAAACAATTGATGAACGGTTGCTCAAAATCGTGGATTGGTTGAAGTTAGACATAAACCTCATCGGATGCCGGCTCAGTGGTTTATCGGTTAAATGCTCCGGTGTGAGACTGTTAAGTCCAAACTTCGAATCTCGCTCGCGGGGCGAGATCGTGGATGCGCACTGCTGAGGAGTCCCATAATAGGACGAAACGGCCGTCCACTGCTTCCAGGTTTTCCATGATTGTCTAGCTTCAATTGACTCATGATTTCAAATATGAAAATAATAAATCTGCACAAAAAACTCTTCTGTTTTTAATTTAGAATTTGAAGAAAACTTTTTGAAACAAAAAAAATATTTTCCATCCATATATCTGAGAGTTAATCAGCAATAACCTAATCACAGGTTTTCTTTACACAGTTTTTACACTTGATGAGAATTAACATCTGCACAATATAATAATAATAATAATAATAATAATAATAATAAAGGATTGTTATGATAGAACATTGAAATTTTCAAACATAATAGGAATCACCCTTAAAATAGTATTAGGATATTATTAAAGAAAGTTAGTAACCATTCAATGTCATTCATAGTTACTATGATTTTGAAATTTAAAAAAAAAAATACTTGATCTGTTTTCAACCGGAAGCTTTAATATAAAATAAATGAATACACTAACTACAAAAAAGAAAGGATTTACTGATGCATTTAAGTCTGTTATTCGAACTCAATTTTTGGACAATCATTTGGTTTCTATGATTTTATTTTTCATATTGGATCGATGCGATTGGAATCATTTAAGCTGAATAATGATAAATAATTTTTTTTTCTTTTTATCATCTGTCAGAATATTTTTTTAAAGTTTATTTATTTATTTAGTTTTATAAAAAAAGTTTATCTAAAAATCTGAACCTTTTAGTTTTTCTATCCTTCTATTTGTACACTATAAGTTACTATGGGTAATAATGAAGTTTGGGGAACATTTTGTGAAAGTAGGTAATCAAAAAACAATCTCGAATTTAAGTTTTGTTTAAGTTGTTACTACTCTTCAAATAGGATGTATTTGCTATTTTTGGGGGTGGAGGTAGGGGGGTAACTTGAACTCCTTGTTGGATTCAAACTTGTGTTATTTATTATTCGAATAAAACAAAAATGATCGAAACCAATAGGAGAATCAGACATTTTGTTCTGATAACGTATACTGAAGAGTGTATCATTTTTATAGTTAAAAATGACTTAAAATCTGAAAAATTTGATCTGATCAAAGGTAAAGAGTATTACTAACAATTTTCTGTCATAAATATTAAGTATAATTATGATTTTAATTAATTACTCAACAAATCACGATCATATAGTTGAGATCATCAGTCGATTGAAGCTAGACCCAACCATGGAAAACCTGGAAGCACTGAACGGCCGTTTCGTTTTATTGTGGGACTCCTCAGCAGTGCGCATCCACGATCCCACCTCACGAGATTAGAACTCAGATTCTGTCAATCTCACTCGCGAGCACTTAACCGATAGACCTCAACTATATAAAATTACTAAAATCTCCACAAAACCCTCTTCTGATAAAAACCACAATCCATTTACCGACTCAAAACATTAGAACAGTTCATATTTTGGTCTTTGTAATTAACATGAAAATTATTATTGCCAATAAATAGCATAACTCCGCCTGTAGCTAATCTACAGTTACTGCCAGTCCCAAGCCCGGGTAAAGGCGGAGAGTTGGGCATGGGGTTAGGGACCCTAGACCGCTGGCAATGGTTTTACGCATCATTGATCCGATCGATAAATCACTGTTCTCTAATTGTCTGTATCATTATGCTACTTGTTTTAGAACCCAAAGCGACAAGTTATACCAGAAACATTCAGCAAATTATATAAAAATGAACTGAAATTATTGAAAATCAAATAAATTCAAAATATTTCATAACTGAAATACTTATATAACATATATTTATATGCATTATAAGCAAAAGTGGATAGTGGCTAGCGGTGGAATCCAGGACGCGCTTTTCGTCCTTTTTGGGTTTCGTCAGAGTTGGGAAGATTCAAACAAACAATACTAAGTGAATTCAAACTTCGTCATACTGCACAAGGAAGTGGCTATTAGAACTCAATAGCTAAGTGGATAATACGATCGCGTTTGAAGCGACAGTTATTGAGTTCTAGTCCCGGAGTAAACATCAACTGTGGAATGTGGATACATCCAGCTGATAAATCCCAAATGAAATGAAACGCGCGTCCTGTACTCCACTGCTAGCCACTGTCTATCTTTGCTTACAATGTTTGTTAATCAAGGCTTTATCGAGACAATAAGCAGAGTATGTACATATGCCAATAAGAGACTGATCAATTGCAGTTCTAAAAAGAAACAATGCGAAAATTCAAACAAACAATACCAAATGATTTCATATATTTATATGGTTTTCATTATTGCGTCAACTCGTTATTGAATAACCGAAACAATAAGTTATATTTATTCATTGTAATAATCATCATTATTTTTCGTTTTCTATACATTCAAGAGATGTAGCCTTGTAACAAATTCCCAAATATTATATATATATATATATTCACTGAAATGAATATAGAAATATTCTCTTCAATGGACCGTATTCCGTGTATTCCAAGCCGAAAATTTGATGTCATACAAAATTCAAAGCCATTGAACTAACGGAAAATAGAAGATACATCTATTTTCCAGAGATGATATTATCTAATTTAATTTAATTCTAGATTGTTGGTTGGGAAGAATGTTCTTTGACAAACTATTTATTAATTGAATTCGGCAAATCAACTGTTTGTTTGTTTTTTTTGATCGAAAAAAACCTATACTTAGTATAGACTAGTTAATTTGTCATGGATCCTTTGTGACATTAACAATACTCTTTCTTATTCACCGAATGTGACTGTTTTTTTTGTTCCATTCTGAAAACTAATCAACAATAAATGTGACATGAGACACTGTCACTGTCATTGTTACCATTGTGAATTTTTATGTATTGTCTGCCTATATATTGTCTTTTCATATGTGTAGTTATATGTATATAAGTACGTATATACGTATATCACTTCAGTAAGTTTGAGATTTGTTTCCAAGCTAATCATTTGTGTAATAGCAATTAATCATACCATAGAAATAAGATGAAATCTTTTAGCATAAGGATGATTATTTAAACTTTTAACTAAATAATAGAATACAAAAACTTTGACAAAATCACCTATTCAGTGTTATTTATCTAACAGAATAGTTGTGTTTTTACTAGTATTCCCTCATTCACGCATAAGCTCTCCGTGAATGGACATATCAGTGCATTAGTTTAAGTTACCACAACAAATCATAACAGTGCGATTCAATGGATATGAAAAATGTCAGAATAGTAAATATGATAATTATGTTAGTGATACGTTGATAAAACTACATTAAATATAACTCGAGAAGAAATGAATTCGTAGAAATAGAAGTCTATTAATTTAATATATGAGATACTCAAACAGCAGCCTCAGAAGCAGTTGGTCTCAATAGAAACAAAGGGAAAAGAAACACTCTTTGATACAGTACAACATGCATCAATCGAATTACACTAACGGAGAAGCTTTGGAGGACTTGGAAATTTTTATGTATCTGGGCAGCATCATTGATGAACACGGTGGATATGATGCAGATGCGAAGTTAAGGATCGGAAAAACAAGAGCAGCATATTTACAACTGAAGAACATCTGAAACTCAAAACAACTGACAACCAACACCAAGATCAGGATTTTCAATGCGAATTGCATAACAGTTCTACTGTATGGGACGGAGACATGGAGAACTACGAAAGCCATCATCCAGAAGATACAGGTGTTTATTAATAGATTTTTAAGCAAGATACTTCGGATCCGTTGGCCAGATACTATCAGCAACGACCTACTTTAGGAGACAACAAACCAGATTCCATCCAGTGGAGGGAGTAATCAGGAAGAATCGCTGGAAGTGGATTGGGCACACGTTGAGGAGATCACCCAACTGCGTAACAAGTCAAGCCCTCACATGGAATCCCGAATGTCAAAGGAGAAGTGGAAGACCAAAGAACACATTACGTCAAGAAATGGAGACAGACATGAGAAGAATGAACAGCAACATGATAGAACTAGAAAGGAAGGCCGATTACAGAGTGAGTGGATTTGAGTATGCTGGTCGGCGGCGTATGCTTCATTCTGAGTAACAGGCCTAAGTAAGATATTCAAGCTGTTTTGAGAAAAACAAGCTTTTTATCAAGGGTTTTTAATAGTTTGTCCATATATTGATGATAATTTCATCGTCAGACATTTAAATATTATTACGTGCCAATTTAGAAATTGTTCTTCATTAAGGTAATGTAAATAACACCAACCTAATCACACCTGATGGAGGAACTCTAGAAGAGGTGGAAATTTTCACGTACCTAGTCAGCATCATCGATGAACAAGGAGGATCTGATGCAGATGTGAAAGCAACGATTGAAAAAGCAAAGGCCGAAATCCTACAGTCGAACAATATATGCAACTCAAAACAACTTTCAACGAACATTAAATTCTGAATTCTCAATAGGAACATCAAGACAGTTCTAGTGTATGGAGCTGAAACATGGAGAACCACTAAAACCATCATCAAAAAAGTATAGGTATTTCTAAACAATTGTCTACAAAAGATACTCAGTGTTCGTTGACTGGATACCACCAGCAACAGCCTACTCTGGAAGAAGACTAATCAGCTTCCATCTGAAGAGAAAATTACGGAAAGACGTTGGAGACAGACGCGGGATAGGATAAAGACTGCGGGAATCATCGTACTGCATGACGAGGCAAATCGTAATTTGGAATGGTGTAAGGTAAAAAATTTAAGAGGAAAACCAAAGAATACATTATATCGGGAATTAGAGCTAGACATGAAAAGGATGAATAGCAACTGGAAACAACTGGAAAAGGGAGAGTAGGACAAAGTTAATCGGAAATTTTAGTGGACGTTACATGCTTTTCCACGAGGTGTAACTGACACATACTTCATAATATGTCTCAATAAAATTGTATCCTTTTTAAAACGACAACCTTACAATCATAAACATGTCACTGTACAGGTCAGCAAGCTTCTGAACAGTTATTATGATATTAATCTAAGCAATAAACATTAATAACCGATAGAATATTAAAGTAGTCCATGGCCATTTGATAAGTTCATAAAGACGCTTTCCTGAAGAACCTACTTAGTGACTACATAAATGGCTAAAATAAAATTAGTCATATGTTTATAGTCGTAACTATGTCCTTATTCAAAGATTTATTGTTTATGTTCATGAGTAAAGTAAGACTTGAAGGAGGATTAATTATCATTAAAAGATTATATTTTGAGGAAGATCTAAAAAGATGACCCTGGCATAAAAATAAATACTAACTAAATAGGAATAATATATATTTGTAAAATCTCAGCGAATGAATTTGTAGTAAATCCAACGTTTCGCCTGGCAATCTGGTCTAAGCTTTTTCAAGGAAATGTCTTACATCGACTCTTACAGAGCCCAAATACTGTGAAACAATTCGCTCTAATTTAAACGAGAGTTCTTAAATACTAAGTTATTTTAAATGTAAACATACAATTTCATTCAAATATTTAATAAAAATAATTATCAGTTAAAGGATCTAGAAACTGAATTACATTCCTTGCACTAATTACACTATACCTTCTTGTTCAGGAATAATATTCAATAATTATTAACAGACATCAATCAGTTCCAAGTAATCATCAAATATGTATGTTCTAGTGAAAGCTAATAAACACAACCGATAAAACATCGTTTTATTTTGTTCCATTACATAGAACTTTCCGTGAACTAACCCCACACGTTTCAACCAGGTTAACGCAACTAATTAAGTAATTTATATATTTTAATGGTTGAATTCATGAGTTGATCTAATCTAGACCACTGTTGAGAACTTGAAAGCAAAGGAAGGCCCCCAAATGCCCTGGTACGGCCGAGAGTAGGGAGAGTCCGCTCTCCCTCTTCAAATGCTCTCATATGGCCACGCGTATATAGCCTTTGCCAGAAACTGCATTCTCGTGGCGGAGGTGTTGTCTGAGAAATTGAGAGGACGAAAAGCGAATAATCGGCGCTTAAACTGGGTTTATGGACATGAAGGGTTCACCTAGGGGAGTTGGAAAACCCTGGTTCCAAACCAATGGTGCACATGGGCTACAGTGTCCTCGAGGAACAAATGGCGTATGAACCAATCGTTGGTGAACGGCTACCATGGGACTGCATCTCCTCACGATGCTCCACTGCCTTGTGGATCGGACCTTTAGGTCTAAGGCTCTGTGTGTGGCCCTCTAAGGAAACCACTTGCTTCAGTTTGGCCACCTGGGTAGTATCACAGCCCTCATACAAATGAAATGAGATTTGTGCGGCGCATATATATCTGGTGCTCCCTTGTACTAATATTTATGTGTTTAAATAAATAAATAAAATAAAAATCGTCCAGGTGTGGGACTCTTTAGTAGTATGCATCCACTATCCAACATATAGAACTCGAATCCAGAACCTTCAGATTCATGCACGAACGCTCAACCCTTAGGCCATTGAGCTGGCATCCAACAGTGTTAATGTCTAAATAATATTGAGAATCATAAATATATGCAGAAAGCGTACGAGTTATGAGATGTTTTTATGCATCTATAACTTCTTATCACATAAGAACTTTAATTGTTGTGCAGTAAACAACTAGTTGAGTTCACGGTATAGGTTTTGTTTTAGTTTTAACTTGTTTGTTTCTCAGTTCTGACAGTATGACTCTAACATATTCCTTGCATTGATCACTGTAGACATTAATGTTATCCTTCGAGCTGCTGCGTAGAAACACTCCAAAATACGACCACTACCAAAATCCCGTATTATACTTAAAGGAAAAAAATTCAAAAACCATCTAGGACTTTTTAAATTGTGTACTGAATACCAACAACGTAGAATTTTCATCCCTGACGAATAATAATTTTAATTATTATGTAAATTAAGAAGGCTCACAAACTATGTGGCTATACACTTGGTTTGCATCATCTATAATCATACTATGAATTATTGTTGTTTATTCTCTTTTAATAACTAAATAACTTAAAAGTTATGCTTCATGCTACCTTGATTCTATTCAATAATATAATGACTTTTATCAAGTCTATTTTTGCTAAATATGATCATCTCATTCGATCTTATTAAATATCCATTCACTATAATTAACTGACAATTCAATGAACGTATTGTATGATATGCATTAATGAGATGAAATGAATTAAAGATATAGGAAATTATAAACGAAACATTTTATAAGTATAAAAGCCTTTACTTAATCCTAAATAAACTGAAATCTAATTATATTACTGTTATGCACTACTTAATATATTTATATTCATAACAATATAATAATACTGGACGGCCGTTTCGTCCTATTATGGGACTCCTCAGCAGTGCGCATCCACGAACCTGCTCTCGCGAGCGAGATTCGAACCCAGGACCTACCAGTCACGAGCCGAAGCCCTTAACCGATAGACCACTGAGCTGCCATCCAACGGTGTTAATGTCTAACTTCAACTGATCCACGAAGTTGAGCAACCATTCACCAATTGTCTTCAGTGAGTTCCTATCTCACAACAGACGTGGTTTTGAACTCCACTGGTCACTGCTTCTCACTAGAGCTCCTAGATATACTTCTCGAAATCACTAGTGAGCATATTATTATATTAATTATAGAAGGGGTTTTGTGGAGATTTAGTATTTATCATTGTTGAAAGCGTGAGTCAATTGATCGCAAAACAAACTGATTTGCTATTTATTAAATATTAAACACTCATAAGGCGATAATCAACTTACCCACCCTCTTAATACATACATATAAATGAATATTTAGAAAAAATCAGTAGCAAGCAACGGATCCATATCTCACAAGTTAAAATGGATAGTTGCTAGAAGTGGAATGCAGGACTCGCGTTTAGTCTTATTCGAGACTCGTCAGTTGGATATACCTGCATCTCAAAGTTGATGTTCACTCTAGAAATCAAACCTAATACTGTTAACTTTCAACACCATCACGTTATCCACTTACCTATTGAGTCCTGATAGCCACTTGCTTGTGCAACGAGTTTAAGTTTAAATTGCTTATAATGCTTGTGAATTAAGGCATTATCTAGGCAATCTGCACAGGAGGCAAATATGTCAATAAGTGACTGATCAATTCCAGACCTAATCATCAATGGGAAGATTAAAATAAACATTACCAAGTGAATTTATTCATACTTTGCCTTTGGGAAACAGGGACCACCGATAATGTTGAACCATATATTTTAGAGTAAGATTAAATATCTGATTATGTGTTAGACTAGTTATTATAGAGTACTTACAGTTATATTCAGTGGACCACTATCAGTGAATAATTAAAAATGATAGATTAACTATTTGGCTGGCTAAATAAATATTATTAAATACAATCATTAAATTAATTTGGTATTACGTGTTTGAATCTTTCCATTGATGTTAAGGATTGCAACTGACCGGTCTCTTATTGGCATATGTGCATCCTGTGCCTATTGCCTAGTTATAGCTTTATTTTACAAGCACTGTAAGCAAAGATGAATAGTGGCTAGCAGTGGGATACAGGACGCGCGTTTCGTCCTATTCGGGACTCGTCAGCCGGATGAACATCAACTCTGAGATGCTGGTATATCCAGCTGACGAGTTTCAAATAGGACGAAACTCGCGTCCTAGATTCCACTGCTAGCCACTATCCAGCTTTGCTTACAAATACAATCATTGTTTTCAATAATGTAACAAAAGGAGACGAATAAATATAACTATTTAATAAGAATATATTTAACCATTAATTATAATTCATTTCATTCATCACTAATTACATATGCAGTTAATTCGAATTTAGAACTTTTCATTTAATCGAAAATATTCACATTCAAGTATTTATTATTGAGATGTTTCTTCTTATTAGTAATAATAGCATAACATCCTAATCACTGTTATATATAGAGGAATATGTAAATGTCTTGGATGAAGAACAGTCAAGTTTTGAGTAACTTAGAATAAATATCTAAAGATCAGTAACTTAATTGGTTATTTCTCAGCGCTTTTGAAAAGATAATTTTCTAACAAATCGAAGTAAATGATATCTGGTCAATAAATGTTATAATGTGGTGTATGCTACTGATTTCGGCAGATATAAGTAGTAAGTATCATCAACAGAAAGTGAAATGTCTAGAGACATAAGCTTAAAAAGATAGAAAAAAGAGAACGACAACAAAGAATGATTTGTGTGGAAACGAAAGAATGTTAAAGTCTGAAACGATTGACTAATATTTGCGAAAGAAACTGTCAAGCTCGAGACAAATGATTGACATTTAAAAATAAAATTTACTGTATGGTTCTCAGGTTTTATTAAGATTTTCTGTTCCCACTTGTATTCTCGTTCACTACAATAATATCAAATTGCAGCCTTCTGATTATCTTCTATTTAAGAAGTCAGTGATAACAGTGAAATACATTGCAGAAGTAAGTGTAATAACTTAAATGTAAAAGTTGACAGTAAGATGATCGGTGTACAAGTAGCGATGTTCCAACATTTAAAGTAGATCTAAACCTAGATCAATAGTCGGCATAATAATAATTAAGAAAATTATTAACATTATGCAATAAGAAGGATGGAAATAACCAGTTAATGAAGAATAAATACGAAAAAGGAGTGGGAAAAACATAATATATAAACACTACAGTAAAGCCAGATGAAGATTTAATTAAAACTGATATTGCTTACCTACTTGATTTAATTTATACTACTGGGATTTTTAAACGTCTTTAAGAAAATTTATCATAAATGACTTATCAGAAAGTAGACTGTTAAGGGATTGATACTTTGATTACTCTTTGATTGTAGCAAAAGATTATTCAATACTGGTCTACATTTACCTATTTTTTTAAAATAATACTATGGGAAAGTCATCTATTATGCAAGACTGATAGGTTCTAGACTTGAATCTCACGAGGTGAGATCATGGATGCGCGCCGCTGAGGAGTCCCACAATAGGACGAAACAACCGCCCAATGCTTCCAGGTTTTCCATAGTGGTCTAGCTTTAATTGACTCATGAATTCAACTATAAAATTACTAAAATCTCTATAAAACCCCTTCTGATATCATTTTTTGTATGTTAGACATTTTCTAAGTCACCTAAAGTCTGGTACTTAGTCTTATAATTTAGTAAATAATGAATGAAGCAAATGATTTGGTATCAACTTCTAAATCAATTCCTTCAATAATCGGTTGCGTCTAGATTTAAAATTTGCATACTTTTTACCTAGTTTACTTTGAGGGAAGGTGTTAGTATGCAGAATAATAAGTATGATTCATCACACTAGAATCGAAATCTCGTCATTACATTCTTCCCATTTGAGAAAATACATTCAATTTATAAAAAGAATTATAATAGTAGAAAGTATTTCAAGTTCACTTAACAACATAATCAAAATGGACAAAATGCATCACAAAACGTTATAATTAACGATGTTGGGCAATTTGAATCTTTCAATTATAATATAGGAAGGTTTAGTTTGTTTCCAAACTGTTTTTCATCTACGTTTTGTTTGATATCCTACACCTATCGTTGTGACTTCTGTGCAAACAGAATGAAATGTGATCAAACATCATTTGTAGTGTCAACGACTAATAAACTTTGATAGTACTTATGCTGTGATAATGCCTATAGGATATAATAAAATTAAATTAAATAATGAGAGGTACATCCAGCTGATAAATCTCGAATAGGACGAAACGAGCGTCCTGGATTCCATTACTAACCACTATCCATCTTTGCTTGAATAATGAGACTTTAAACCAATCTTAACAATCAGGATATACTAATTGTTTTGTTTTATTTTTCAAATCGAATTCCTACTTTCTTTCTGCTAAAGTGATTTCAATTTGTACACCCGTTTATTCATTCACATTTCCTGTCTTAAACGTGTTTTTTTTAAAAAAAAAACTACTAATTTCCCGTCATATTTTTTTCTTTTATCGTCTTTTGAAATGTATTTGTATTCTATATCCTGAATTAATACTATGCTATGTCAGTATTCTTTTAAGATGAATACAGAAACAATGTTTCATATATTAGTGTGAATAGGGCAACTATCCTGTATATATATAATAATTCACTAGTGAACTCTTGATCATGCACAATTTTATTCTATCGTGTTAAGTAAGTAAAGCGAATTAGATTTTCTTTATTTAATATTAGTAATGTCACCTTTCCTATTTATAAACACTTTACTCAATTATCGAAAGTAGGATGTTGTGGAGATTCTAGTAATTGTTTTTTTTATTGTTGAAATCATGAGTCAATTGAAGCTAGACCAACGTGGAAAATCTGGAAGCACTGGAAAGTGGAGTTCAATCAGGTCTGTTGTGAGATAGGAACTCATTAAAGATAGTGGAAGATGGTTGCTCAATTTCGTGGATTGGTTGAAGTTAGGCATTAATACTGTTGCATGCTGACCGTCTCAGTGGTCTAGATATTAAGCCCTCACGCTTGTAACTGATAAGTCCTGGGTTCGAGTGTCGCAAGGCGGGATCCTGGATGTGAACTGCTGAAGAGTCTCACAATGGGACGAAACGGCCATTCGATGCTTCCACGTTTTCCATAATGGTCTAACTTCAATTGACTCGTGAGTATTAATTATACAATATGGAAGATTTGATTTAACAGACTAGGAAAAAGTATTTTCAATTTAGATGTAAAGAAATATATGTATTGCATAGTGGGGACAAATATAAATGAATTTATCAGTTTATTGAAATATCTTCGAATGATTGTTTTCTAACTCGGCCTATGCTCCATCGGGAGTAACAGGCGTCAGTAAGCATGTAAGTATTGTTTTCTAACTTTATAAACTTAGCTAAATATTGATAGATAATTGGATATAACAGGAAGTCATAGACAAATATATAATGTTCTGTTATCTGATAACTTAAATTGGATTTCCTTAAGTTCTGCAGTCAGAAGATTTATCATTCAGCTATTCAGACTGTGAATGATTTTTTTTTAGGACTGAGATATTTCCACTAATTTGTTGTTAACCAGTTTACTTAAGCTATATTTATTCATTGGTCAGCTAGTCAATATTCCTTGAACTCATGAACATCATGAACTCAGTTATTTCATTTTTGACTAATCTTCGAATACCTCAACTTTCTTAGTTGTATGGTTTTAATCTAAAATCACAGGATAATGATTAAAGTCTTGGCAAAACATATGATTTGAAATCGTTCACAATAATAGTAACTATCGGTGAATATAATAAGTCAGGTTGATTCAAAATGAGTTTTAAGAATGCTTCAGTCAAATAAATAAATTGATAATCTTGAGTTATTAATTATGAAACATGTAAAACGACTGCTTTCTTATTGAATTCAATTTATTTATGATCATTTCAACGTCACTATTACATAAACATCATATCAAAAAACATATAATTGACAGTAAACGATCAAAACTGTAATCTGAAACTATTCAATGAAGTTTGACTTCTGAGTTAAATTACACTTAATTTTACTCTATGTTTACTAATATAAAGTCATTGAAGCTTTATATAACGAGTCAAAATGTTAATACTGTTACATGCAGTTATCAAGATAAAGTATTCCATGTGTTTTTGAATATCAGATAATTTTCATAGTTGGAATCATTAGTCAATTGAAGCTAGACTATCATGGAAGATGGAAAGCATTGGAAAGCCGTTAAATCTTATTGTGGGACTCCTTAGTAGTAAACAATCATGATCCCGCCTCGCGAGATTCGAACCCTGGATTTATCAGTCTCGTGTACGAGCGCTTAATCTCTAGACCACTGAGTCGGTCGGCGTCCAATGGTGTTAATGTTTAACTTCAACCAATCCACGATTTTGAGCAACCGTTCACCAATTGTCTTCAGTGAGTTGTTATCTCACAACAGACGTGGTTTAACTCCACTGGTCACTGCTTCTCACAAGAACTCCAGTGGTTAAGCACGCGAATGCGAGACTGATAGGTCATGGATTTAAATCTCGCAAGGCGGAATTGTGGATACGCACTGCTGAGAAGTCCCACAATAGGACGAAACAGTCGTTCAGTGCTTCCAGGTTTTCCATGCTAGTCTAGCTTCAATTGACTTATTATTCCAACTATGAAAATACTGAAGTCTCCACAAAACCTCTTCTGATTAACAGATAATTCCCAATGAAATGTATTCCTACGTTTAAATAAAGAGTTTTTGCCAAAAATGAACTATATTTATGGATAAACAATAATTTATCATGGATATAGATTTTGATTTTAAAACTTTCATGATTATAATTTAGTTGAAAGTATTCAGTAACGATTCGTTGGATCATTAAATCATGCCTACATGAAAAAGAAAACATTGAAATGTATAAAAACTATTTAAGTTTCTATGTTTAATTCATGTTACATGGTCTCATTTACAATGTTAAGAATGTTTTTTTTCAGTTATCTAAAAAGATAAATAGGAGTTCAGATAATATGGCGGCTCCAAAAGATTCACCTAGAACTATAAACCATCTCTGTCAAGTGAAGTTTAATTTAGTTATTGATTTTCTTTAATGTTCTACTACAGTATGATAAATTATGAATGTTCACTGTACTAGAAGGTCATAATGACTAAAGCAAGAATTATAACAATCAAATATACTAATACAATAAATTGATTGATAAATTATTTATATTATAAGGGGGTTTTGTGGAGATTTTAGTAAATTTATATAGTTGAAATTATGAGTCAATCGAATCTAGGTCCTGGGTTCGAATCTCGCGAGGTGGGATCGTGGATGAGCACTGCTGAAGAGTCCCATAATAGGATTACAGATTTTCCATTGTGGTCTAACTTCAATTGACTCATGATTTCAACTATGAAAATACTTAATTCTCCACAATAAACCTCCTCTGTTTAGAAAGCATGTTGAAATAGCTTTTTCTAGTTTAGCCTAAAACTTTTAATATAAACGGTTAAACATACTTTTCAGTAAGCTCTTTATATAGACGTTGACTTGATTAATAATCGTCAGCTTGGTATTATACAGTGTTTAGAAGGCAAATAAGTTTTGTGAAACTCTGGTCACATAAAGACAGTCTTCTGCAGTACTACTGTGTAAACTAGACAGATATTAATATAAGTCATGGTAATTTGTTCATATTCAAGTACTTTTATGTGTTATCGAATATTGTTTTTTAAAATAATAATTTCATACTCAAGAACTTCTGCATCGTCCGAAAACTTACCCGACGCACAAAAATCAATTCATACCATCAGCAAATCATATTAGTCAAAACCCATACTACCACAAAATTTTCACCATTCAACAATATCTCACTTACAGATCAAATTATTCAAAAATCAAACACGATTGCAGACAACAATCACCTGACCACAATCTTTCAACACAAAGCCAAATGCACAACCATACACATGAGTGAACAGGAATATCACCATTTACAACTACACTATACCAAAACAAGGCCATACGAGTCATTAACACATATCATGGCTGAAATGCAGTCAATTTCAGAGGTACTTATTCAGTGAACTCAAAACTCGTCCACTGCAATTTAAGCATCTACAACATGATACACACACAGCACAAAATACTATCAACAATAATGAACATCATCATACTTCTCCCACACACACACATTTCAGTCTCCAGTCGGTACACAACAACTCCTCCAAACCATCATCATTAACTACACACCGATCAAAACACAACATAACGCCAGAACACTTCATCGTATCTTACTTATTCTCCCTTTCTTGTTTTGTGTAGACTACTTGTATCGGGTCTGCATGATTATAATAACTTATTCACATATACATTTTGGATTATTTAAATAATCCAACGTTGAAGGCAAGTAGCAAATATGCTCGATTTCTGATAATGTTGTGGTGTGGTCTACGTATATCCATATAAGTAGTATATGGCGATGGTCGGACATAGAATGTATTTTGGCAGAAGACCGATAAGGAAATAACTGAAATAAAGCGCAGTTGGTGGGAAAATGCATCAATAATGAAATTTGAGAAGATGATGCAGCTATTTACAGAAGGAACAGTGAAGATTGTGCCAATTGATTGTTAATTTGCAAGTTAACTATTGGTTTTATGGTTATCAGAATTTAGTGAGATAGTCTGTAACTTTCGCTTAAATACATTCGATTGTCTCCAATCGGTGTTCTGTTCACTACTATGTGATTACATGTTTTTGAGTAACTGTTGTGGAATAACTTATCACTGCTTAAATTAAAGTCAATTAATACATTGATTTTCATTGTTGTTAAGTGATTATCTTAGTGATTCAACAATTAGTGCCTATAAACGTAGAATAGATCAACCGTCATCAACATGTTAACCTAAATTTGTAGTTATAGCTTTAATTTATGGACTAATTTCATACATAACTCAGTCTAATCTTTTAATTAATTGGTAAGTTTCATGGAAATTATATCCAAACACGTCCGTAGTAATTATCTATAAGATTTGACCGATATATTACAGTAGCTAAGATTAGTGTTTAGAATATATATGGTTATAATTTATGTCAACATGTAAACAATTCATGCATTATTTTCTTTCAAATAAACTTGTTCATTTCATTCGTTATCTAATATGAAATAATTAGATGAACACTGTTAGATAAGTAGGTTTAACTATATTCTAGATTATATAAATATCAAATCATATGTAGTAGAATATGATTCGACAAATTGTGATGGTATATATTACAAGAATCTTCATCAAATGAAGCAGTTGAAATATGTATTAGGTACCCTCAATCATCGCCTAACTCAAAACTTAGTACTTCATATAGGGAACTAGACACTACTAAATAGAAACTTGATATCAATTCATGAATTCATTGGCTGTTAGACTGGTTGAAGATGTTGAGTAATATGATTTCTAAATTGGCGATACTTGCACAGATTTCTTCACACCTTTGTCTATTAAATTAAGGTTTACCATAGAGATTATAATCGCAGACTTACATATATCGTAAAAGAGTTGTGTGAAAATTGAATTAAGATTAAGATAAGATTTATTCATGAATAGTCGAAAAGTATATTGTTATTAATGTTATAATAAGCAGAGAAATAATTATGAATTTAACACACACAAAAATAATTCCCTGTCATTATTCAATTTGGAACTGGAATGAAAAAGAAGTCTCCAAACCAGAGTTGTTCTTAAAAAGACGTCAATATTTAATAAATTTTATGTAGTAAGAAGGATATATGAAATGTAGTCAAATGAAGATTAGTAAAGATGATAGTAAAAATGAAATGATTTTTTTAAAATTACATTTATTTTCAATTATTACTAACAGTCAATATTTCATGCATATTTACTTATTTCCTTATATTCTAAACCGTCCTTCAAATGTTAAAGCTATATGATATGGATTGCAAATTTGACATTTAATATAATTTAAATATCAGTATAGAGTTGTGATGATTGTTCAATTTTGATTGAGATCATGAATGGATCAGTGTTAGACCATCATTGAAAACCTGGATGTACTGAACGGTCGTTTTGTCGTATTATGAGACTCTTCAGCAGTCCGCGTCAATGGGCCCATACACGTGGATCAAACCCAAGAGCTTCGATTTCGCACGCGAACTCTCAACCTCATAAAAACAAAGTGGGCATCCATCGGTGTTAATAACTAACTTCGATTAATCCACGATCGTAGATATACACTGATTAGAAGTCCCATACTAGAAAGAGATGTTCTTCCAATGCTTTCAATTTGTCAATAGTGATCTAACATTAATTCATTTATGATCTTAATTCAAATATGTAATTTTATGTTCGCCTAAACTACATACAATTCACTCTTAATTAGAAAGTGGAATATCGTATCCACTAAACCGTATATAATTATTCATCAAAATTAAGTTGTACACATTATAGTTTAGTTATGATATAGAGATATTTGAAAGCAGTAATATTTCACAGTTTTTAGTTGCTAAGACATCATCCAACTTTGGCATTGTTTGACTATATTAAGATGAAGAAATAAATAGTGTCCTAGTTTCAATCATTCGATATAATTAATTAACGAAAGGTGTACAACAATGTTATTTCTGTTATCTGGATTGAAGACGAAACAATACAACATGCACCAATCAAATTACACTTGACGGAGAAACTTTGGAGGAAGTGGAAACCTTTACATATCTGGGCAGCATCATTGATGAACACGGTGAATATGATGCAGATATGGGAGCGCGAATGGGCAAAGCAAGAGCAGCATATTTACAACTGAAGAACATCTGGAACTCAAAACAATTGTCAACCAACACCAAGATCAGAATTTTCAATACAAATGTGAAGACAGTTCTACTGTATGGGGCGGACACCTGGAGAACCACGAAAGCCACCATCCAGAAGATACAGGTGTTTATTAACAGTTGTCTACACAAGACACTTAGGATCTATTGGTCAGACACTATCAGCAACAAGTTACTGTGGGAAATGAACAAACCAGATTTCAATGGAGGAAGAAATCAGGAAGAATAACTGGAAGTGAATAGGACACACATTGAGGGAGTCACCCAACTGCGCCACAAGTCAAGCCCTCACATGGAATCCAGAAGGCCAAAGGAGAAGAGGAAAACCAAAGAACACATAACGACGGGAAATGGAGAGAGACATGAGAAAAATGAACAAAAAATAGATAGAACTAGAAAAGAAGGCCCAGGACATTGTTTGTTGGGGAATGCTGGTCGGCGGCCTATGCTCCATTGGGAGTAACAGGCGTAAATATATGAATTGAAAACAAACAAATTAACTGATAGGTTTGTTTACTTAGAAATGTTTTACATTTCAAATGTTAACATCTTCATTATTTAGTAAATTACTACTAATTTTTTATTCCTTTACGCAATGGTAAACTTAATTTCAGTTTTTAGATATGATTTGTTGCCATGACAATTGTGGTTGTCAACTGAAAATCATATTTTATTAAAAAGAACATTTAGAATGTTTGGTTGAATATTTTATCTGTAATCTTCCAAAGGCAAAGCGCTATGCTACGGTATGATAATCACTGTACTTACTTATACTCATTTTACTAAGTGACAAAATCAACATAAACTGAGTTTTAAAAAAACGGTAATTATGACTTAACTTTAGTTACACAAACATTAAATGCCAGAAAGTACTGCATAGATGATTAGTTGTAGTAGGAAAATAACTCATTAGATTGAGGCCATCGCTATTAAAAAGGTGAAACCGAACCTGTTTATTCAAAAGGATGCATATATAAATCTTGTACTTCAACCTAGTATCTTCTAATTCTGCCTACTCACTTACGTAATACATCACGTCATATTCTGACTAATAATTCCCTTTCATTCTTTGGTCTTTTTTGTTCCTTAATCAATATACTTTGTCAATTTCTCTATTTTTACCTTGTTACTACGCAAATTTTCGTTTTCTAGAAACATATCACCTGAAATTTTTTAAATTTTTTCTGCTGTAATTTTCACTATTAGTAACATGTTAAGATTTATTCAATTTAACATTTTATAATTCTTTCATGCCCGCTATTTGAAATACAACTACTCTTGATGGAGTTTAGTTCTCTGAGTTGGACGGTTTGGTCGTGGAGAGTTCATTGTCCTTCTGAACGATAGATTTAAGGTCAACAAGAACCAATCAACATCGAGGTGCACAGGACAAGCTGTGAACCACATGTAGAGAAATTCAAATACTTCACTTCTACCCGAAGTTTGTGCTGATGATGTCGTTCAGAAGGATGATGAATGCTCTACGACCAAACCATCCAGCTCAGAGAACAAAACTCCATCAAAATCATCCACCTAAGCTACAAATCTTCTCCACCATCTCAACTAATCTTCACCAATGTAAAATAAACTATTTACGTCATAATCAGTAATATTTCTAGTTTGTATGTAGTTAATGAGAATTCACAAAATAAATAAATTCACTTTATTCTGCTAGGCTTGATATTGTCTAACTTTATTGTTTTCAGAAGGGGGTTTCGTAGAGATTTTTGTAATTTTATAGATGAGATCATGAGCAATTCCTGGAGTTCGGATCTCGTGAGGCGAGATCGTGAGTGTGCACTGCTGTGGAGCCCCACAATAGAACGAAACGGCCTTCCAGTGCTTCCAGCTTTCTCATGGTGGTCCAGCTTCAATTGACTCATGATTCCATCTATAAAATTTATTGTTTTCATTTATTAATTATAGTCCAAATTTCATGATTTATTTTTGAATATATCTTGTTTTATAATATACATAAGTTACAATAATTATATGGACAGAATAACAGGCTTGTAACAGATGGATTCTGAAGTGTTCTTCATCATCTTAGGAATTAGATTGATAAGTTGAATGAGATAATCATGTGTTCACTAATGACTGGTTTTAAGAGGTATTTCCTGTTGTTCTGGTGAGAAGCAGTGACCAGTGGATTTCAACCAGGTCTTTTGTGAAGTAGTAACCCACTAAAGACAATGGTCGATGGTTGCTCATTTTTGTGGATTGGTTGAATGCCGACCGGCTCAGTGGTCTATAGGTTAGGTGCTCTGACGCGAGACTGGTAGGTCCTGGGTACGAATCTCGCGAGTGCGGATCGTGGATGCAAACATCTAAGGAGTCCCGTAATAGAACGAAACGGCCGTCATTTGCTTCTAGGTTTTCCATGATGGCTTAGCTTCGATTGACTCATGAATTCAACTATGAATTAAATTGGTTAAAAACAATGAAAATTTTATATTTCATATGTTATTCAACGTTCATAATCAAGTTTTTTTTCCAAATATTCAATGACCATACCTTTTTTCTATGTGAATATAAATACTATTTATTGAACATTAAATTGAGACTTGTAGTTATTAAAATATTTAAATGTTAACTAATTGGGTAAACAAGACACTGGTATTATATAGTTTGATATGATAACGCTAACTGCAATTTGATGGGTAAAATTTGGTCAACAATAATATAAATGAATAAACAAGGTATTGATGACTAGTCATTGATACGACATAGTAACCTGATGGTAAGATTCATAAGTTTTTAATCAATAGATTTCTACTCTTGCGCTACATCTAATTGACTTCAGTTTGAGAAATCTGATAGTAACGTTGACCCCCACAGTAATAATATTCTTTAAAATTAGAAAAATAAATCTTATTAATAAGTGAGTTACATAACCAATGTATACTATTGACAATAAGTGATCAGTTTGTATACAAACATGATTATTGAAATAGATATATGACAAAGTAAATGCCTGAAAATAAATCTTTTGATGTTTGTTACCTTCGCATGTTATTAAACGTATAATGATGAAATGTCATCTATCATCCAATTATTTCTAAGTACGTTTTTTAATAAAAAAAAAAGACTATAAACTCACTGGCTTAATTGAAATGTAATTTCAAAATATTATAACTTCTTATCTTAGGAATTAAAACAAGATAGGTCTTGGGTTCGAATCTCGCGAAAGCGGATCGTGGATCGTGCACATAGCTAAGGAGTCCCATAATAAAACGAAACGGCCGTCCAATGGTTCCAGGTTTTCGATGATGGTCTAACTTTAATTGACTCATGATCTCAATTCTATAAAATTACTAAAATCTCCACCAAACCCCCTTCTGATAAAAATCATATTTATTTATATATTCTACAGCATACTTTTTTATAGAACTAATATTATCCATAAGATATGAATCTTATCCATGCAAATTACTATGCACGCTATCTGTCCAAAGAATTTTTTTGACAAATCTTATTTCATGTATAATATTATCTGATTACTTTTCTGATAATTACTGATGAGAAAACATTTCTAGGTACGGTTTTCGTGCTTCATTTAATTATAATTCTGACAGTTTGACAAATGTACACTTTTTTTTAAAGTGATTATAAGTGATGAGATTAGCAGGCAGTTTGATGAATGTTACATTTGTTGAGAGAAGTACTAAGACTGTTGTTGTTACTCTATACTACAACTTTTAATCAGTAGATATGAATACATTTTAATAAATAATTTGACTATATAGAATTGTGGAGACTTCTGAATTTCATTGAAATCACGAACAGATCAGAGTTAAACAATCATAGAAAGATTAGAAGCACTGGATAACCGTTCCGTTCCAGTATAGTATTCCTACGTCTGGGGGATTGGACTCAAGACCTTGGATTTCGCTTACGAAGGTTTAACCATATTCCATGATGATAGCTGAACAATATGATACATTGAATGAGTTTAAGATTTCAAACAATTGAATATAAGTCTAATGGCCAAAAGAGGAAGTGCTTGCTAGGCTTGAATGACTCAAGTTCAATTACTGACGTGATAGAGTTTGAGCACCATTAATAATTGAAATACTATCATGAAACAGCCTTTAAGTGCTGCCAGGCTTTTATTGGTTGGTTGGTTAGTTAAAGTAAGTTAATGATGTGAAACAGTTTTTCCCATGAAGTATTCAATGAACCTTGAATAAATTTTATTCCAGCTTTTCTATTAGATTGTAAAATAATGTAGTTTAAAGAAACGCTCAATAAAAAAAAATCGGTTTAAGGCAAAAATATAAAATTACAACTTTCATTCAGATGGATATTGGTAGGATAACTATCTATAAAGGAGAAAAAAAAGTACAGAATTCAGGAAAATTACAGAACCATAATAACCATCATATTGAGGGGGAATTTCACAGGTTAATAGTACTACTATACTATACTCAAAACAAACTAGTGTTTAAATAGTAGGATTGTTCGACTTTGACTCAACAATAAGTAAGTATTATACTGCTCAAGGCAATATCTCAAAGATATGAAGGTTCTGTATTATTCCATCTTAATATTCTATCGTGTTTTTTTTCAAATGGATATCAATCTATTTCATTAGTTATATAATGTGTCTTTCTTGTTTGTTACCCACATAACACTTTACTAAATTTAAGGTTTCTTCAAAAAAAAAGGAGGAAATTATGATTTCAACTCTACTATATGACCTAGTAACCTAAAACGTATACATATATATAACTTCACAGATTGCTGTCCGTCATTTACATTACGGTAAGTCCCTTGCGAATTGATCATAAGAAGAAAAAAAAAATCATGTTCCCTTTTTCAGTTTTAAATAAACTTTAGCCCATTATTGAAGAGTTTCTAAATATATAATGGGTTTTTTTGTATTATTATAAGTGAGAGCTTATGTGCCTCTTAACTTTTTGCTGCAACAATTGATATGAAGTAATGCTATGCAATAGCTGTAATCAATCACTTAGATACAAAAAGCAACTTCACTCTTCAACATAACGATAGAATCAACAAAACCTGCCACAAAAAATCAACAAAATAATTGAGATTTTACACCAGACGGAAGCAACTTCTAACTAGGAAAGAACTACATTAAAATAAAAATTATTGGTGTATTAAAGTTAAAATAACACACTGGTTAACATTTTCTTATTGAATACAGTGAGATATCTTACATTAAATAAAGTATGATAATGTTAAGTCGTTTAACCTATGTACTGAATTTCAATATGACTGATTGAATCCAGTAGACAGTTCTACTGTATGGGGCGGAGACGTGGAGAACTACGAAATCCATCATCCAGAAGATACAGGTCTTTTTAAACAGTTGTCTATGCAAGATATTTCGCATCCATTGGCCAGATACTGTCAGCAACAAGCTACTATGGGAAAGAAAAACCCAGATTTCAGCGGTAGACGAAATCAGGAAAAACCAGAAAAATACTTCAAGGAAGAGTATAACACACTATTTTTGTTTTATGTAATGAATAGCGTACACAAAGTAATTTATTAGTGAACTGTTTCGTGAACTGTTAATGGCCTTTTCTCAGCCATTCAAACTATTGTTTATTCATGGTACTTTTTAAATACTCAGCATATTGAATGACTGTAGCAACAAATGAATTGGAATATGAACATTACAGTGGTCGGACAAGCGAGGGAATGCACATCAATATATTGTATAGAAACATTATGGTAAAAAATAGAGAATCAATCGAACGAATATATATCTATTAACTAAAGATATATTTCATATCAGATTGGAGATTTGTGAAGATTGTAGTACTTTCACAGTTAAATTCGCGAGTCATTCTAGTCTGAACCACCAATGAAAACCTGGAAGCACAGAACGGGCCTTTTCATCCTGTTGTGGGACTTCTCAGTAGTGCTCGCCTACAAATCCCCATTCTGATAATAATGTGACCACTAGTGAATAGTTTCAAGATGAATTTCCTGAAAATCTAGTGAGAAGCTACGACCAGTCTCGTACAGTCCGTGTCGCATTTGATACAGTTATCTACCTCAGGCAATGAATAAAGTATTGTACAAGATCATGGATCAATTGAAGTTAGGCATTGACATCGTGGGAAGTTGGCCCAGTGATCTTAAGGTTAGGCGTTCGCGCCCAAGGCTTGGGTTCAATTATCCCATGCAGGATAGTGGGTAATCACTGTTGAGGAGTCCCGTACTAGGACGAAATAGCCGTATAGCAGTTACGGGTTTTCAATAGTAGTCTATCCTAGATCAACTACTGAATTCATCTATTTCTTACTTAAATGCAAACTTTATCAATAATAAATCTTAACTTTCTAATGTTTATCACTACATTTGATCACTTAGATACACACTACGAGTACGCCATATGAAAGCATTATAACTTTTAAAGTCTTGTTCGTGAAAACAAATTAGTTCCAGTACTTTATTAAACCTGGCCTAATTTACAGTTTATGATGTATAGCATTGTACTCTTTCTACTAACGATGAGGTATTTATGTACTAATTCATTTACAGACGATCATAAAATTAAATATTACTTCTCACTGTTGGTTACACACTTTGAAATAAATGTAATAATGATTTTACTGAACTGCTATGCTTTTGTTTGATGTTAGTATGTAAGGTCATAGTTGTGTATATTTACAATTGACTACTGATACTCAAAAAACGTTTAATTAAATTAATCATAAAAAAAATGGATAGTGTCTAGCAGTGGAATCCAGAACGTACATTTCGTTCTCTTTAGAACCCATTAGTTGTACGTATCTGCATCTGAAAGTTGATGCTCACTCCGTGACTCAAACCCAGTACCGTTCGCTTTAAACGCCATCGCGTCATCCACTAAGCTACTGAGTCCTGATATCCACAAGTAAACAATATCAAGTGAATTTGATCATTAGAATTTATTTTATTATTATTTATTTAAACACATAAATATTGCTACAAAGGAGAACCAGATAAATACGCACCTCACAAATCTCATTTGATTTGTGTGACGGCTGTGATACTTCTCAGGTACCCAGACTGAAACAGGTGGTTTTCTTAGGGAACTACATCCCGAGCATTTAACCTAAAGGTCTGATCCACAAAGCAGTGGAGTATCGTGAGGAGATGCAGTCTCATGGTAGCCGGTGACCAACGATTGATTCATACGTTATTTGGTCCCTCAGAATACTGGAGCCCATGTGCACCATTGTTTTGGAATGAGGGTTTTCCAACTCCCCTAGGTGGACTTTCCTTGTCCACCGACCTGGTTAAAGCGCTGGACATTCGCTTTTCGTCCTCTCAATTTTGTAAACAACAACACCGTGGCCACGAGAAGGCAATGAGGAGGACTTCCCTGGCAGAGGCTATATATTCGCGTGGCCATATGAAAGCATTTCTATTGGGGAGTGGACTCTCCCCACTGTCGGCCATACTAGGGCCGACTTACAATATTTTGACTTGATCCTAACTTAACATCATATAGTACACAAATTTATTGATTAAATTTTGAGTGAAAAATCTAGATCAATATTAAAGTGTCACCGTTATTTATGAAACATAGAAATCAGTTTCATTTTTTTACATTTTGAAGTGATGAATTCCTGTTTTTTTAATAAGAAGTCACATATTGATAATAAATATCTGTTCAGCCCTTCTTGGTTTACAACTGTGATATTTGTGCCTAATTCTTCGTTAATATTTATTCATGAAGTGTTTATCATGTTAACGCTATGTCAAATATCACTACTGATTATGAATACAGTAATTATTGATGCTGTGATATCTCATTGAATTTAAGTGGTTACTTATATGACCTTGATAGTTTCTTATCATCTTATAACTAGTTGGCATACAGATAAGCTAGATCAAAATTCCATTATTCATAATTGTGAGAAAGCGTAATTGTTTACAGTGATTTCATATGGCTTTTCTACTTGTCATAGTTGACAATTGGTTTTTCAACCCAAATATCGGGTTCATTTGGCACCAAATACTCATTAATGAGTATATATCACTTTGCTTTCATATTCTAATGAGTTTGTAAACAGTTTTATAATCAATTACTTTCGACTATCTCACTCTTTATATATGAACTTGTTAACAGTACAACTAGATATGAATATCTGTTTGGAAATATACCCCTAATAGAAGGACCTGTTGTCTGATAGACTACTTATAACTAGATATCCATGACAGTTAAACAAAACAGATAAATTAAACAATCTTTACATTTCCGGTACAAATTCCATTATAACAATTGATTATTTCTATTTCAAGACAGCTTAATAAACTGTTTCATAGTGGTAGAATATATTTCAAGTACACTTGAAACACAATTTTGTTGAACATATTTATTATATGGGAGATTTTTAAAATTATATTATAAAACATAAAACTTATTTTACAGAATCTGATTGGTTTGGTACAGCAGCTTTACAAATCAGTTCACAATAAAACATGATATCTTGAAGTGTGCAAACTTAACTTGTCATTATACACGACATTTTAGATTGTTTGTGTGGCTGTATATTAATTGACTTGTAGTGTGATTATATATATATATATATATATATATATATATATATATATATATATATATATGTAGACAGATGTAGAAATTATTTTCAATTTCGTAAGGGCGAAAGGCGAATGTCCGGCGCTTTAACTGGGTTGGTGGACATGGAAAGTCCACCTAGGGGAGTTGGAAAACCCTCATTCCAAAACAATGGTGCACATGGGCTCCAGTATTCTGAGGGACCAAATAACGTATGAATCAATCGTTGGTCACCGGCTACCATGAGACTGCATCTCATCACGATGCTCCACTGCTTTGTGGATCAGACCTTTAGGTTAAATGCTCGGGATGTAGTTCCCTAAGAAAACCACCTGTTTCAGTTTGGGCATCCGGGCAGTATCATAGCCCTCACACAATTAAATGAAATGACAATTTTTGTGTGGCGCATATATATCTGGTTCTCCCTTGTACAAATATTTGTGTGTTGAAATAAATAAAAATAAGTATAGATTATAAGTATATAGTATACAGGATTCAGTTTTCCATCAGTTAATGTTTTAATCAATAGATTAATTTTTACCGTTGAATTCATGAGTCGGTCTAAGCTAAACCATCATAGAAAACCTCATTCTGATAATAAATTAATTAATAATTTCTTGTAGATTTAATGTAGTTTAAAGAAAGTTTTTAAATTACTTAGATTTAAATTTGCAAAAGATATTCCCTCATTGTTCATGTCTTCCTTAATATATATATTACGAGGACACTCTAAATATGTTCACAATACTAGAACAAATTACTTGTCAACTGACTGTCTACTTTCCTATCAAATCATCAACAAATGGAATTTATTAGGTCAACACATTCGTTAGTGTTTCCAAAAGAAAGTTAGATCAACTGAGAGACTACCATCGCCAAGACTAACACATGCCACTTGATTCACTGTCCTTTCCAAATTGAAACAAACTGATACAGAACTAAAGGAACCAGTTTATTATATCTTTGTGCAACCACTTTACTGTTCAAAATAAACGTTTAAACTAACTCTTCAATTCACATGGATATGTTTGTTTGAATCTTCCCATTGATGTTTTAGGACTGCAACTGGTCAGTTTGTAATTGGCATATATGCATACTGGGCGTATTGCCTCGATATTGTTTGAAGTCAAAAACTTTATAAGCAAACATAAATGGTTGCTAGCAGTGGAATCCAAGACGCGCGTTTCATGCTATTTGGGACTTGTCAGCTTGACGTACTTGCATCCCAGTTTTGATGTTCACTCAGGGACTCGAATCCAATATCTTTCGCTTCAAACGCCATCGCGTTATCCATTTAGCTACTGAGTGGATTGCATAAGCAAGTGGCTATCAGGACTCAGTAACTGAATAGATAATACGATGGAGTTTAAGATGAACGGTACTGGTTCCAAGTCCTGCAGTGAATATCAACTCTGAAATGCAGTTATATCCAGCTGACGAGTCCCAAATAGAACAAAATGCTCTTTTTGGTTTCCATTACTACCCACTATCAATCTTTGCTTAACTTTTCAATTATTTTAACTTAAGAACACATTTAAACCCTTTTATATTATTTCTAATAATTCATTAAACAAAACGAGAAAAAAAAACACAATCATTAAATAGCTACAATAATTTAATTTTCAATATACCAATTCATTTCATTCAATAACAACAAAATTTATGTTTACATTTATGATTACAATACACTCACCTATTTATATAAATATATTCCAATTTTGTAAATAAATAAACATATATTATTGATGAATTTTTCTCTTTTTTTTTCTTTTTTTTTGTATAGAAAATTTCACAATAAATACCAACAAAAAAAAAAATAAATCAATAATTTTTTTGGCTAAAAAAATAAATAAATAAGGAACTAAATGTTTATTACATTCAAGATCATGTATATATTCCCCATAGTAACTGTTTAATCATATTAGTAGTATTCTAGGATTTCATTGAATTAATGAATGATATTCTCTTCTTTTTTTTTTCTTCCAAAGATTTAATTCACATTTTAAATCATAGATGTAAACAAGTGCATACAATCAATTTTCTTTGATATAGTAAAATAATTATGATATGAATTAGATCTTAATAACTTATAAATTAATAATCATAATGGGTGCAATCATTCAATATTTTTACTCTTTTTTCTAATTGGTTAATTTTATTGACCAATCATTTTTTAAGAATTAAATTGAATATTTATGTAATAAATGAATAAATCAATGAATTATGATTTTTTTTTAAAACCTGAAAGTAATGATTGGTTATTGAAAATAAAAAAAAGTGAATTAAAAAAATAAAATAAATTTGGAAATGATTGGAAGAAATTATTGTACTATATTTGAGTAACTAATGACTTCTCACTAGAACTCCAAGAATTACCTCATGAAGCTATTCACTTGTTAGCATATGATCATTATCACAACAGGGTTTTTGTGAAGATTTTAGTAATTTTATGTAGTTAAGATCATGAGTCAGTTGAATCTAGACCATCATGGAGAACCGGGAAGCACTGAACGGCCGTTTCGTTCTATTGTGGGACTCCTCAACAGTGCGCATCCACGATCCCACCTCGCGTGATTCGAATCCATTAGCTTTATTAGCTTTATTTTGATCTTTGATTTATTATCATACGATTCTTGAGTTATAATCAGTTTATTGATTACTTTGGTTTGTATAAAAACTCAGTATGTTTGTAAATAATGATTCATATTTCCGAGGCTGTATTTGTGTTCTGGACTTAACGGGCTGGGCTAGGCATATAGCAGGGCCGATACGCAATCAAGACTGCTCGTACGATTTCAAGTATCATTTGCGTCCGATCAATAAATCTGCTACCTCTATAATTGCACATTCATATATATTACGAGTGCATACGTTATAACAGTTTGTGACTGTATTTGTTGAAATAAAATGATGATAATAATAGGAATTGTAACATAAAGTGTACCACTGAATTTTGAAAAGATTAATTCACCATTTTTATACATCATTGGCGTAAGGTAAGTGATGTAAATGCAAGAAATAGAAATTTATCATAAATAACCATACACAACTAGTCTTCTTTTTCAAAATGTATTGCATCCAGTAGAAGAAAAAGAAGAATCGTTCAATCATCTATATGTGAAAATAATGTTATTTCTAAAAGAAACGCATGAATAACTATATCGAGATGAGAGAAAACTAAATTTTTAAATAAGACATAAACAGTAATATTATAGAGTTGAGATCATGAATCGATTGAAGCCAGACCATCATGGAAAACCCTGGACGGACGTTTCGTCCTATTGCGAGATTCCTCAGCAGTGCGCACCCACGATCCCACATCGCGAAATTCGAATCCACGGCCTACCAGTCTCAAGCCAAAGCACTTAACCGATAGACCACTGAGCCGGTTGGCATCCAACGGTGTTAATGTCTAACTTCAATCGATCCACGAAATTGAGAAACCATTGACCAATGTCCTCAGTGACTTTATATCTCCCAACAGACCTGGTTGAACTCCACTGGTTACTACTTCTCATGCGCACTGCTGAGGAGTTACACACTAGGATGAAACGGTCGTTCAGTGCTTCCAGATTTTCCGCAGTTGTCTAGCTTCAATTGACTCAAGATCTCAACTATTTAAAATTACTAAAATCTTCACAAAAATCCCCTTCTCATAAATAGTAATAAATAAAATATTTCAATATAGAAAAGAGGATTCAAGTCAACAATCTTAGTCTTTATGTTTAGAGTATGTTTTGAAAGGTTTGATAACTTCCTTAGTCTTAGAAATCCTATATATCAATCAGAATAATTCTTTCCATCCCTTGTTTGTTTCTTTTTGCGTTTTTCATATCTCTTCTTCACTATATATATATAAGGGGGTTATTCACACATTTCTTGTTACGTAATTGTTAAGTGGTTATTATTTTAAAAGGTCTATTTCTTTTAGCTTTATTCAACATTACCACTCTGTTCTTATAATTACTACCATACTTGTTATTGCACCATTGTATTGCTTTTTCCTAATTATTTCGATTAGTTAAATAATCTGTAAAGTTGTTTTCATTGATTGATAAATTGCATTTGTTGGCTTAACACACTTAATGTATGGAAATGAATATTACTGATGAATTATATAACTGAAATCAATAATGTTGGATTACATAATTTGTTTTAAATTACGTGATGAGAATCTTGGGTATTTCAAAATACAAGTTTTATTTAAAGAAATGAAAATAATTGAATGTAATACTTATCGAATTAGGACATCAAATGAAGATACATTATAAACCATAGTGAATTCGATTATTGATTTCATTTGATTTGAAATTATTCACTAGTATTAATGAATGAAACCATAGAGAAAACAACGGTACACTTTCGATATTTTATAGTGAACATTATATGTTACAGTTAAAATATTTACAAATTACAACGTCAGTTAATCTTTGATGCAGCATGTTTCACAAGCCTACGTCAATAGAGATAACATTTTCATATATTTAAATAGTATTACTAAGTAATCCGAGTGTTACATATAAACTACTGTTTTTGGACGTACACAGAAAGTTGTAAGTCAATAAAGTTCAGTGAGTGAGAATTTGTGCAGAATTTGGAATTGAATTCTAGCCATCTAACTGAATGATAGCTTGATCGTCTTACAAGTAAAAAAAATTCTTTTTCTAGTCGCTTTTAATATACCATCGCTTTCAATCCTAAATAAACTATCTGATGTCTTTTAATTTTTTTTTTTAAATCAGTACCTATAGATCTTAATAAACACTGTTTCATGTTTGATTTTGTCATATTGTAGTGCGATTGGACTCTAAACACACAACCTTTGGAGCCGGGTATATAATTACTGAAAAGATTTACATTTAACAATTGATACGAAAAGAAGATTGACTATGAAGAACACGGGAGCATGAATTAATTCATCGGATGACATGGCTCAGCCTTGCAGACGTGATCATTTCTGTGTAACTTATCTCTTTTATTCATATTAAATATATTGTTCTATCTCCAGCCTAATTCTGTTCTACATCATATATTGGTGATTATTACGATAGGACAAGTCAGTGTAGACAATGATATGACTTCTATGTAAGATCTTATAGATTAAATAGTCACATCATGACAAATCTACAATTTTAGGGTTATGTCTATTATTAGAGCAGTACCGTAATTCTACTATATATATATATATGGTTGAATTGCATTCATAAGCATAAACGGTGATGGAAATACATAACTGTGCTTCACGTAACCATAAAACATATGTTATGGATAAAAACCATCTATTTCGCACTATAATAATCCCATGAAATCAACTATCAATAATAAGTTACTATAGATAGGAGGAAATAAATACACCTTTTCCCCCAAAAAAAATATTTCACATTTTTATGTGTGAAAAAGCAAACAATTTTTTTTCGAAATGAAGAAAATTTTCACCAGGTGTAAAATAAAAATTTTGTTTTATTATCTTCTATAACACAAAATAAAATTTTAAAAAAACAATTTGTCAATAATATAAAAATATACAATGAAATGAGAAATTCTTCCCTTCCTTTCACAAAACGAATTCTTTTTTCAAATTGGTAAAGTTTCATTACATAAAAAGGGAAAAACCCCAAGACACACATAGCAACAACAACAACAACCAAAAAAAAAGAGAGAAATACGCCGACCTAAGTTTTCTTTTAATTTAAAAAGAAAATTTAAAAAAAAACAAATTTAAATCACCTAAAACAGATGTTGATTTCGACGCCAGAAAAAAAAACAAAAAAAAATAATGGAAATATATCTGGTGCTTATAGATTGAAAAAAATATTTTTTTATTTTTCAATTTGAAGAAAAAAACTATCAGACAAATAATTTTTCTTTGATTGTGAACATGTAAATTATTGGTTTGCACGAATTAGTGTATTGAATATTGATTATTTGTCTTAATTTTAAAATTAAATCAATAATTTGTTTCTTGAGTAAATTTTTTTTTCTTTTTTCAATTAAATATTTAATAAAATAATTTAATTAATTCCGTAATATATCAATCAAAGAATCAATATTAATTATTTGATTCATTAATAAATTATATGTGTATAAGTTGAAATTCATTCTGCTTGTAGCTCCTCCGGAAATTGTTGCCAATCCAAAGACCACATAAAGGAGGAGAGTTAGACATGAAGTTAGCGAACCCATCTTGTAGAAAACTAACTCGTTAAAAAAGAACGCTAACCAGAAAAAATAATTGAAACCAGTTAAAATTTGCCCTGAGAGTTTGAAGGTCTTCATTGAGAAAAGTTATGACGTCTCATGATGAAAGCCTAGATTTTTTGGAAGTCATGAGGCCGATGCTCCTTCTAACAACCAAAGCAACAGTTTTTATGGGTACATTGAACGTCCAGATAATGTGGGAGACAGAGAGAGTCTTCCACATTGCTGTAAGAATGAGGAAATACAACCTGGGAGTGCTTGGAGGAAGTTGAGATTATTATTATTATAACTGACCAACCATTAAGTAAAAAATCAAATAATACCTCATATAGTTGAGATCATTAGTCAATTAAAGCTAGACCAGCATAGAAAACCTGGAAGCAGTGGACGTCCGCTTTGTTCTATTGTGGGACTCCTCAGCAGTGCGCATCCACGATCCTGAATCGCCAGATTCGAACCCACGACCTACCAGTCTTGCGCCAGAGAACTACAATCTCAACAAAACCCCCTTCTGAAAATTATATCTATCTAGTTTTTTTCAACTGAATACATTTTATCAATCATATCATAATATGACTACTATTTTCAGTGTCTAAACATTATGTAAACTATATTTTGATGTTAGATCATTTATTATAGTCAACAGAAAATTCTTAACCTAGGTTTTTCGCTAATTTTTCATTATCATTATGGTTTGTCAGTAATCTAGAAAAAATTAAGGCCTTCGAGTTTATGCAAACTCATGTTATCTAACGTGACGTTAATAATAAACAATGAAAATTCAAACTTTACTACTTTTAGTGAAGTAGATTGATATTAGTATATAAGTTGGATAAGTAAAATTATTTTAGGCATAAAACTATATTAATTAATTACTGGCTCCTAATCATTCCCTTCTTAGATGTTAAAACATTTAGTTTAGTAGTTACATGACACTTTTGATAACTTTTATTCATTTACGCACTTTTAGATAGATCACATAAAATCTAATCCTTACGATTGAGTGAGTTTTGTATACCTAGTTCAGTTCTCTTCTAAAATTTAGTCAACCGAAAGACTAAATTGGCTCTATGCAGTTGAAAAGAGTAGACGCCTATTTAATAAATTATCATCTAATTAATAAGGATGTTTAATCATTGAATTCCAGTGATTTGTTTTTCTACCAAAAATCTACTCAAAATGCTGTACAATCTATTTTTAGCTCCATAGGTGGCTATTTGCTTCACATTCGCCCCAGTTGAACTATAATGATCAAAGATTTTCACTGAAACTTCGGTAAATCGTCCCTCAAAATCGATCATGTGTAAACCTTATTATTATTACTATGAAAGTCTTTTAAAGATTGTTAACCAAGAGAAAGTCAGTAACCAGTGAATTCTAGCCATGTCAGGTGTAAAACAGTTCCTCACCGAAGACAATGGAAGATGGTTGTGTAATATTGTTCATTGATTAAAGTTAAACACATCAACCATTGGACGTCTACTCACTGGTATTAAGGTTAAGCTCTCAATTCTAGACCTCAAGTTGTTGAGTTTCGTCTTGGTGCGGTTACAAATCCATGATACTTGAAAGTCACATTTAAGACGAGACAGCTGTTCACAACCTCGTGATTTCCGAAAGTTCACTTTGATAGGTTTGCAATCTCAATAATATTCAGTCATCTCAACATACCTGCATAATGTTAACGGAAATAATTTCTCACTCATTTATTCAAATATTAGATCTGTTTTATCCATAACTGTAGCTGTAAACTATACAATTGATGTTATTTCATTTAGCTTACAAATAATTAAACACTTGGTATTGTTTACTTGAATCCCCCAGCTGATGTTTAGGACTGTAACTGATCCAGATGACTAGTCTTAAATAAGACGAAACGTTCAATCTGAATTTCATCTTTGCTTATAATCCTTGTGACTTGAAGTATTATTAAGGTAATTCTCACAGAATGTACATTTGTTAATAAGAGATTGATCATTTGTAGTTCAAAAAATCAATGGGAAGATTCAAACAAACAATATAAGATGAATTAGGAACATGTGATGCTTATTTCTAATCCAACTAAGAACTATGTTTCTGAAATCTTTACTCGTTGCAAACTGCAGCATTAGAGTATAGTCATATGAATATAATAATAATAGTAGTAATAATAATAATAACAATCAATTCACTTAGTATTGTTTGTTTGAATCTTGCAATTGATGTTTAGGACTGCGACTGGGCAGTCTCTAATTGGCATGTGTGCATGCTGTGCGTATTGTATCGATATAGCCTTAATTTACAAGCATTATAAGCAAAGATGGATAGTGACTAGCAGTGGAATCCAGGACGCGCGTTTCATCCTAGTTAGGACTCGTCAGCTGGATGTACCTGCATCTCAGAGTTGATGTTCACTCTGGGACTCGAACTCAGTACCTTTCGCTTCGAACTCGATCGCGTTATCCACTCGGCCACTGAGTCCTGATAGTAATAATAACAATAACAACAATAATAATAATACTAGTAATAATAGTGATGTCACTTACAAAGCCACCCAATGTACAAGTTCACAGTTCGTTCACAATTGTGTTTGAATTCATAAAATAAAATAAAAGTTTTGTTGTTCAAATAGCAAAATGAGTGAAAAATCAATTCACCATGAGATTGGTGTACGATAATTTATGATAAAATTTAGGGTTATTCGCATATTCATAAGAATGCAAGAGTAAGTACATCTACCAACTGAGTTTATTTAATTATAATTATTTTGACTTATTACGTAACCACTTGATTCTACCTTAGTTATTAGCAATTATAAACCTATCTCGCTTTTTTATATGACCGGATTTGCAAAAATCTCTGTAACAGACCTTATACCAATGATAATCATGTGCTTACCAATAAGAAATAGCTAGAGACAATTTCAGTATTTCTAGTTAGTAGCTGTTTTCAATAAAGTCCAACCTATTTTTTTAGTTATATTAGTAGTAGACAATAGATTGTATCCATGATACCAAAATATGACTTTGAGATGGTAGAGATTTGTAGCTCAGGTGGATGATTTTAAATGGAATATTGTTCTCTAAACTAGATGATTTGGTCCTGGAGCTTTCATCGTCCTTCTGAACGACATCATCAGTACAAACTTTGAGATACACGCTTCATGACCAAACCATCCAGCTCAGAGAACAATACTCCATCAAAATATGACTTTTTAATATCAAGTCACACTTATGTTATTCGAAATTACAAATAAAATAAACTACTTACAGTTGAAATACATTTCAACAATCAAATCTCCAAATTCATCATTTTTAATAAACATCGGAAGTTGTAAGTTATTTTGACAGTTTATTGTCATAAATTGACAGTTGTAAATTAATTACGCTTTTTTTGTTCAATTTTTTAGCATTAAACTTACAATATTAATCTGTATATATTCATTACAAATGTTTATATTTTATGGGATATACATCAAGTGTTACTAGGATAGTATGACACTTCTTTTTTAAAAAAAATATTCATATGCTTAAATCATCAGATCTGCCAGTTATTCATAACCTAATCTTATGATATACAGTGAATATCAACTCTGAGATGCAGGTACATCCAGATGACGAGTCCCAAAACGGACGAAACGCGTGTCGTGGATTCCACTGCTAGCCACTATCCATCTTTGCTTATAATGCTTGTGAATTAAGACTATATCGAGGCAATAAGCACAGTATGCACATATGGCCAATAACAGACTGACCAGTTGTAGTGTTAAACATCAATGGAAAGATTCAAACAAGCAATACCAAGTGAATTTAAAATTTGGTAATGTTAGATTTTTGTGACCCATTGATCTGACTTCAATTTTGATAGATGTATGAATATAGTATGAAAATTATTTTCCCATTTAACTTTGTATTTTACCTAGGTTAACCTTGTTTGTGTGATGTTAGTAATAAGAAGCCAAATACAAGTTGGGTTGGATGGATTTATTTTAAGCACTCGTTTATGCAGACAGATATTCATAATGAAAAGCAGCAGAGCGAAGCGAAGTGTTGGTAAGTGAGCCAACTCGTTTTAATAAAGCTTGACTCAATATTTACAGCTAGACAAAAAATAGACCAATAACACATAATGAATAGGGTAAGCAATAAGCTATTATAGATACAGTCAACGTTAGTGAGCGAATAATGTGACTCAAGAAGAATGGATTGACTGGTCTTTTCGGAAGCTAAAATAACCCATAAGGGGCTTGACATGATAGTAGACATTACAAGATGAAAATGTAAACAATAAATTGTGAACAGCTGAGATTATTCATCTACTATTATGTCACTGATAGTAAAAACTACAATATATGTGTTATATAAAAAGATAAAAATATTAAGATAGTGATTTCTGTATTTAGAACAACATATATAAGCGAACAATATTGTTTTCGATTAGATCCTCATCAGGCTTTACTCTAATATGCAGTAATATTTATATGCAAATACGAATCACTTGCATGTAACAAATAAGAAAATAAAGATATCAACAGCTGCGAAGAAACCTCTCTTCCTGAAACTACAATTCAACGGCGATTTAGCTTATGATGTACTACGGGATAGACTGACTAAAGCAGTTAAGTGAACGTTTAATGCAGCCGACCTCTGTCTTTCGTACTCGACACGATCTATGGTGATTCCCCAACTAAAGGATAAGTTGCCTGGTTATGCCAATTCTATGTGTATCTGTAGTATCGGTTGTTATGTTAAGCCCATATACTTTATTCTAGCTTTCGGCCAAGCTAATTCACCTATAACACTATGAGTCATATTTTGATCTTGTTAATTAATCGCTTATTAACCTTGAGTATATTTTTATATGAGCGTATATGTGTATGCATACTTTGTATCTTACTCACCATATGTCTGTCATTCACTTTTGTCTGACTATAAATGTTGATTAACGCTTGCTTAGAATGAGTTGGCTTCCCCGCCAATCTCCAATACGCATTATTTTCGCTTCGCTATCGAGTTGGCTTACTAGCCATCTCCAATGCATATCGTTTATGCTTCGTTCGCTAACACTTGCTCATGTGCTTACAACTTTCTGGTCTGCATCATTTATCAATAAAAATGTAGTTACCGCTTCCTTTTGCCTTCTGATTTTATACACCGTCAAGATTGGTATAATAACGGTTATCGAAGCACGGCACTACATATCTATGAATTCAGCTGCTCCTGTGAAGAAGGCTATATTGGGCGTACTACCAGACAACCGAACCAAGGAGCTAATGAACACCTCCCTTCGTGGTTAGGAAAAGGTATGGTCAAGTCGATACGGAGCTCGATTCTTCCACACTTGATCGATACGGTCATGAAGTTGACAGAAATCAGTCTTTTAAAGTTCTTTATCGTATTCCTACTAGTCTTCCTTATGGGGTTCGATCTCATCTCTTACACATAGCAGAAGCTATAGGAATTCGATCCAACAACCCAAGTCTTTGTGTTCATAAGAAATTTGTAACACCATTATCCCTCCCTTGGCCTTAATAAATAATCTTATTTTCCATACTCTTTCTTCGTTTATTTTTCTTCACACCCCCCTATCAATTATTTACTTATAATTTTTCTAATATTCGCTTCCAATTATCTGAACACTTCTTATTACGTAATCGTATAATTTCTATGAATGTTATTCTAATGTCTCTATTTTTCTAATCATTGACCTATTTTACTATTATGTAACATTGATTCAAGCCTTTTATTATTCTTATCACAACTAGTACACCTGTCATTACACTATCAATTTGTACTTTCTACTTATTATTAATTTTGATTATGTAATCTATTCCACTGTTATCATTGACTCATAAACTGCTTTGATTGGTTTAATAATTTCGTATATGCATATAATTACTACTGTATATTAGAGTAAAGCCTGATGAGGATCTAATCGAAAACAATATTGTTCGTTTATATATATGGTGTTCTAAATCACAATATGGGAATTTTTCAAATTTCTGTATTGTTCATCTATGTGGTTAACCTGTTTATATTACGAGTGTGTGTACTTTAGTACAAATCGCATAATGCAGCAAAGATCATTCTCATCAGAGAATTAAATTTGTAAATATGATGTGTACATTGAATGATTTGTAGTCATTATCATATTCATTATTAGAAGGGGTTTTTGTGGAGATTTGGTATGTTTCATAGATGAAAGCATAAGTCAATTGAAGCTAGACCACCGAGGAAAACCTGGAAACACTGGACGGCCGTTTCGTCCTATTATGGGACTCCTCAGCAGTGCGCATCCACGAACCCACTCTCGCGAGCGAGATTCGAGACTGGTAGGTCCTGGGTTCGAATCTCGCTCGCGAGAGTGGGTTCGTGGATGCGCACTGCTGAGGAGTCCCATAATAGGACGAAACGGCTGTCCAGTGTTTCCAGGTTTTCCTCGGTGGTCTAGCTACAATTGACTCATGCTTTCATCTATTATCATATTCACTTTACACCTAAATTGTATTCTATCAGCTTAATGGATAAATCATTTTGTTTCTTAAGCTATTTCAAAATACTAATATTTCAAATATGTTTGATTATAAATTCCTTGAAAAAGCTTGGACCAGATTGCCAGACGAAACGATGGATTTACTAAAATTCATTCGCTGAGATTTTACAAATATATATTATTCCTATTTAATGTCTTACATCAACTTGGCGCTCAAATACTGTGAAACTATTCGCTCTAATTTAGACGAGAGTTCTTATAATTATATACCTAAATGGCTACAGAACCAAATGAATTCGAATGGTCAAATAAGATCACAGGATAGACAAACATTTTCCTCCATTGAGAAACATTTAGTTGAAACTGGTCATAAGGTTGACATCAAATCAGTATTTGTAGTGTTGTACAAAAGCCTTCAAAGACGTATACTAAGGTTTATTGAAGCTTTAGCTATACGGAAATTGAAACCCCCTTTTTGTGTTCTTACCCTTAACCTACCCTGGTAATGCCGATTTATTATCCAGAGTAGTCATCACATTGTGTACTTTATTTATTTTCTTACTTTAACCTGTCTAGTTGACCTTTTAGTTTTCATATAAAAATGTCTTAACAAGTATATGTGTGATCAGATTGTTCGAAATGTATTGCGCTAATATATCATCACATAGTTCTGATAAACTTCGTCTTCTCATTGCATTATCGAAATATATTGGATCATCGATTTTCTAAATGTCCAAATATTGTGATTAATATATCTAGCCACTATATTTACCTTGGACTACGACTGGATCACCGGATACCTAAACTAAATATTATAAACCTCTGCTCCCTAATTTTTTTTTGTGATCACCTCTATCTTAATCTTCACATCCATCATCTCCAATTCGTTTATCGTAATTACCTTGATGACGCCCCTTTTATTATATTCACACAACAATTTTATTATTATTACTAATACTATTTATCATTATTATCTCAATTAAAATGATGAAATTCTCCTACTATGCATTTTATTCACACAATTTTTTTCTATTTTCAACAGTAAAAATATTAAATTCTCCACAAAATCCCCTCTGATCTATAATCACATGCTCACTAGTGACTGACTTCAAGAGATATTTCCTTGGGTTCTAGTGGGAAGCAGTGGCGAGTGGAGCTCTACCACTTAAGAAAATTGGTGAATGGTTGCTCAAAATCGTGGATTGGTTGAAGTTATACATTAACACCATGGATGCCGTCTCAGTGGTCTATCGGTTAAGGGCTTCGGCTAGAGACTGGTAGGTCCTGGGTTCAAATCTCGATAGAGCGGGTCCGTGGATGCGCACTACTGAGGAGTCCCACAGTAGGACGAAACGGCCGTCCAGTGTTTCCAGGTTTTCCATGGACTCATGATTTCAACTTTGAAAAATACTGAAATCTCCACAAATCCCCTTCTGATTATATATATTGTAACAGATACAAACGTTCACCATTTTTAAACATAAAACACTGTCAAATTCATTAATACATGCCTCATTTTGGTCTTTGTAAAATGGGCTTAGAACTGTAGAGCCTAATGATGTAGTTATTGAAAACAATTTTTCGCTCAAATATTGTTCATTAATATTTCTGTTTATAAAAGGTTTACAAATGATTACTAAACTTAATACCCATTTTGTATAACTAGTGTCAAGAATTCCTTACTGTAATAGAACTTATAATATTCAATAAAGGTATATTACTGTAATCATTAAATTGTAGGCATTTGTTTAAACTTATTAAAAACTTTGTAGTCATTATAAGCAATGATGGATAGTGGCTAGCAAAGGAATCCAGGGCATGCGTTTCGTTCTATTTGGGACTTGTCAGCTGGATGTACCTGCACCTCAGAGTCGATGTTCACTCTGGGACTCAAACCTAGTGGCTTTGGCTTCAAATGCCATCGCGTTATCCACTCAGCTACTGAGTCCTAATAGCCACTTGCAATTAATGTTTAGGACTGCAACTGGTTAGTCTCTTATTGGCATATATGCATACTGTGCGTATTGCCTCGATATTGCCTTAATTCACATGCATTATAAGCAAAGATGGATAGTGGCTAGCAAGACGCGCGTTTCTTCCTATAAGAAACTGACCAGTTTCAGTCCTAAACATTAATGGGAAGATTCAAACAAACAATACGAACTGAATTTAAACTTTGTTGTTATGTTCATAAACTTTAATCTGCCTAACACAAACTTGACAAACACAAACAAAACACCAAAATATTGATAAACTAAACACTCTCACACTAGACGATCGCATCTATAGTTAAGTTCTTCCCAATTGTCTGTAACACATTAAAAAAAATTGTATTTTAATGATATCTCAGTATATTTTCAAACTGAAACTATCTTATTGATAAAACTAAGTTTGTAAACTGATATCATTTGAGAAAAACAACACTTATAATTGATGTTGACGTTATGAAAATTCATTTGGTAGTTGAATTCACGGGTCAATTAAAGCTAGACCAGCATGGGAAACCTGGAAGTACTAGATTTCCGTTTCGTCCTAGTATGGTACTCCTTAGCAGTGTGCATCCACAATTCATTTGGTTTTATTAACACATTCTACTATTGTTGGTGTATTGTAAATCTAGAATGATACTAATTCTCTCAACTACTTTGTTTCAACTGGTATTATCCGTTAATGGTATCTTCTGGTATGTATGTAGATACCTTCAATAACTTAACCATCTTGTTTTCAAAGAACCTCTTTATTGTATAGCATTGATTAATTTAATAACTGAATACTTCCAGAAGCTTCTTATCTGTAAACCCCCTACTAAAGATTTACATCAAACTGTATACAGTGGATCTTTTTAGATTAAAATAGAAACATAAATTTATTTATGACAGTTACAATGTCATTCATTTAACAAAACAAAATAAGAAGAGAATGAACCATAAAATAAGCTTGATTCAACCAATTTTTTCTTTTATCCGAAAGAGTTAATGATTTATTCAAATTTACAGCTGTCATGTTGTGAAACGTTTGGGAAAATTTATTTTTATTTTATTTATACACATAAATATTGGTAAAAGAGGGTACCAGATACATATGCACCACACAAATCTCATTCGATTTGTGTGAGGGCTGTGATACTGTCCAGGTGATCAAACTGAAGCAGGTGGTTTTCTTAGGGGGGCACATCCCGAGCCTTTGACCCAAAGATCTGATCCATAAGGCAGTGGAGCACCGTGAGGCGATGCAGTCCCATGACAGACGGTGACCAACAATTGATTCATAAGCCATTAGTTCCCTCAGGATACTGGAGTCAGCCCATGTGGACCATTGGTTTGGAATCAGGATTTTCCAACCCACCTAGGTGAACTCTCCGTGTCCACCAACCCGGTTAAAGCGCAGGATATTCGCTTTTCGTCCTCTCAATTTCGTAAACAACAGTAATGCCACGAGAAGGCAGTGAGTAGGACTTCCCTGACAGAGGCTATATATTCGCGTGGCCATGTGAGAGCATTTGGAGAGGGAGAGCGGACTCTCCCCACTCTCGGCCATACCAGGGCATTTTAGGGGCAAAATCGATCCTCAGAAAATAATAGTCATGGTTCAACGAGTCTCGGCATTATTGTGTTTTTTTTCTTCAAATTTATTGACATACTCAACCAATTTTACTGAATAGTCAAAATTATATTTTATAACATTCAGTGACCAGCTTATCATATTATTTCTTTATAAAAGGTCACTTGTAATTTGTACAGACTCACAGTTACATTGTTAACTAGGCTGGCGTGTGTGTGTGTTTTGATTGGTAAGAAAAAACTGGACGATATAGAAATAAATTTTCATAAAAGAATCAATTCCCTCAAGATTGAAATTGTTCAGTGTTAATGTCTGAGAATCAGAATACAACCAAGATGTAAAAATCCAGTCTATTGCTCCTAAACACTATACACTAAACAAAGTTCACTACTATGTCCAGATCATATTGAGAACTTGACTGGTAAAAGTCTGGAGTAGATAAAAAACTATTTATTGCCGTATTGATTATCCTACAGAAACTCTCTTACGATCCATTTCGATTAAGGTTGACTTCTGTTAAGTCCTTTTATTAACTTGCAGACAATGTTATTCGAATAGTAACAAATTATGATGAATATCTTGTCTGTATAAACGTGTGCTCCTGATCACATGACTAACCTACGTACATATCTCTCATGCTTAAATGTTGATAGCTTAAATATCGCACGATGAATCATGTATATATGTACTCGAAAGTTATTATCAGCCTTCGCCTTTCCTGTCTGCGCTTTGACCTGAGTTGACTATAAATTTTCCTCTGTATTTGCTCACACACACACACATTCGTCTCTATACTTTAAATCCATCCAATATGTTTGTAGCTTTGTTATCCGTCCTATCCGTTAGTAAACTGTAGTCGCCGCTTCTTATTGCCTTCTGAATTCAAACACAGTTGGGACTTATTTAATAATGGTCATCAAGGTGAATGGTTAACGAAGCCAAGCTACTACAACAAATAACTCCTGATTATCAATAAGTGTACAATCTAATTGTTAATTAGTTATTTGATAAACTTACATAACTTTTTGGTTATTTAATTAGGACTGTTATTTAACTGATAAATTAAACAATTAGTTATGATAGGAAATCATAGCCAGTGGATATCGAAATGTGTGAGTGTATATCAATGTACTTAAACGTACCTTAGTTGTTATGGGTAGTTTCACTATTATGTAATTTGTTCATTTACATTTTATTGTTTCGTCTGTACTTCAATAAGGATGATTATGTCGATAATAATTAAACTAAGATATCATGCCAAATTTATGGCGGTTTTTCTGGAGATTTTTTTATTCTTGTTTTCTGTGATATGAATTAGAAATGATGACTTGAAAATTGAATTTTGTTTGCATTTGCTCTAAAGTAATTTGGTATTTAGAAAAATATCTTAACTCCCCCCCCATAATTCAACTGGATAGTAGACAAAATTCAAAATACACCTAAAAGTAAGACCGAATACTTCAAAACAACTAGAATTGTTGATGCATAGGTGAAAAAATCTTCTCTATTGTAGTAAACAAAGGTAACGTAGCCACACAAATAAAAAGAAGTTGAATGTGATTGAGAGCTACATTGGTTTATTCTTATTGAAACTGCAAGGCGATCATCAGTTTGCTTGGATTGCTAAATAATCTGATGAGTGCCAATTAGCACCTTTTGCTTCTAACCACATAACTACAAGACAGGAGAACCGAATTGTTTTATGTCATTTTGTAATCATTGATTTACTTTTAAGATAATGTTTTAAGGATGCTTCTGTAATTAGTATCGTTTTTGTCGAGTAACGCCAGGAGAATATTCAATTTTAAGGTATTTTCATCATATCATCACATCGTACAGAATAAGAATATACAAGCTCTATGGATTTGTAGAGTCGGTTACTATGTTAAGCCCATATAACTTATTCTAATTTCTGAACTGGCCAGTCTATTCATTCTTCTTGGCTCACGTTTGACCTTGTTAATTACTCACTTATCAACCCTGACTGTTTATCTGTGAACGTATGTGTGTGTACATCCTATCCTACTCATCAAATATTTATAGCTTATTTTTGTGTGACTATAAATATCCCTTATCGCTTGATTAAATCGGGTTGACCCACACGCCTTTTCCACTTCACGTCATTTCACTTCACTCTCTTCTCTTCGCTTTATTTCTCTGATCTTCTGTTCAGTTCAATGAGTATAAGAAATATGCGTATTCAAAAATCCATTCTTGTATTTGACTTATTTAATTCCGTTATTCACTAACGTGATTCAAATCGATAATAATATACAGGATGTATATTTCGACAGCAATCATTTTTCCTATCTAACTGAAGTCAGATCCCGGGTCCCCAGATTAAATTTAGAACTCAACTTGACCGTAAGAGAAAAGGTGCAGAGTCTAAAATCAAAGACTGGTGATAAGAATTTACTTGACTCCTAAAATAAATCAAAGATGATTTATGAACACAATACGATTGATTCTCAATTACATTAACAGACAGATTTGTATGAATTTAAACTGTCTTATATTCAACAGTTATAATTCAATAACTTACTATATGAACACATATTTATACATTTATAATTCTTCACTCCACTGGATTAAGCTGTTGTCCAACATATCATGTTCGAAGAAGGATACTCAATCGGAATAAGTTAACATAAGAAAATATATCATCTGAGAACAAAAATTCGGGATCAATATCTGTATGAAAAAGATCGGCCTTATAAAGTTTAAAAAGATGTATTTTCATAATAGTTACAGAAACTATTCAAATTTGTTGGCATTATTAAGTTTATACAGAAAGTAATGTTACATATAAGGGATAGAAATCTAACATAGAATTGTTTGAAAAGATGTGTTTGATAAATTGTTTTAGACGAGCATTTGTCCAATAGAGGTAGCAGTTGGAATTTAATCATTTTCAGTAGAAGGAGAAGGATATGTTGTTGAAGTATGATTACATATCGAGGGATGATCTCAATACAGCATTTGAAGATTTAGAACGCGACGTTTCTGAACAAATAATGTAGTGATGGTAGATTTCAGTGTCGTTAAAGAGCACTTGTTATCATCAACAATTAAAGAGAAAAAAACAAACAAAAAAACAGAGACCACAGAAAAGCAGCCAAAATGACTGTGACGGTTAAGGGCTCTGGCTCGAGACTGGTTGGTCCTGGATTCGAATCTCACGAGAGCGGGTTCGTGGATGCTCACTGCTGAGGAGTCCCATAATAGTACGAAACGGCCGTCCAGTGCTTCCAGGTTTTCGTTGGTGGTCTAGCTTCAATTGACTCATGATCTTAACTATAAAATGACTGTGACAAATCTGTTGTTAAATGTATGTACTTGAATGTTGTGTAGAGCGCTGATTTGGAATGATTTTATTTAAATTAATCATATCAACGAGGTATAATGTGAAGATACAAATATCAACAAGAAAGAGAAATTAATAAGTTTACTTAGTAACAACAAGGATAAATGTTTTATGTTCCCATAATTTTATTAGTGGAGTGAAATACGATCAATTCGTTGAAGAATTCTTACAGTAGTATCAGATGAGAGGTATACATTGATGTAGCTTACAGAAGACAGTTTTAATATTTTTTTTCCATTTTTTTTGGCAAATTATTTACGAGCTTTAAGAGTTTACTTCCAAATTAATTCACATAGAAAGTAGATTTAGAACAAGAAAGTCATTAGGAGTCGGCTGCCATTTCAGTTTACTTAATCCGCATACTTTTTTTTACAGAATTCTTGTTCCTTCCCACTCATTGCGTTAAATTACTCTAAATCATCTTCATTCCTTTGCTTAATTACAAATTCACAATTTCAGTTTGTCTATTACTATACAACTAGATTTTTGATATATATTGTATACATACATTTGATCTAAACTAATTAGTATATTGTCATTTCTTTCTGCTATATTGTTTCACTTAAACCATCTATTTCAATTTGATCAGTCAAAATATGTCACTTTTCTAAATTACCATAGTGATTATTCAGTGTAAATTCAGCCCTGATTTACAGTTGACTATTCAGCTTGAAATAAAATAAATTTGTTTTATCTTTTATTTATTTTAAAAGGCAATTCGAAGTATGAGATTAAATTAACTGTTGAATCAAATTCAAATCACTTCACGTTTCAATGGACATTATAAAAACATTCAGGAGATTGAAATCATTAATGTGATTTAAACCTGTTATATCTAGAGCTTTGATTCTTAATAAGTCACGTACTACTAGACTACTTGAACGATAGAACCCGCAACGTCGTAAAAGAGAGAAGACAAAGACTAGTAAGTAGGAAGTTTATTCCCCAAATCAGTGTCAAGACATAGTACAGAAATCTCGTGTATTTATAGTTTTTTTGGCTGAATGTAAATCATCATTCCGGTTAACCAATAGGCACATAGGGGTCATGCTAATCCATCCAGTGGGGAAGCTACACGTCTATATTCTAGAATATTCCCCTAGCAGTGATTGGATGGAATGTATGTGGCTCTTCCTGGGCTTCTTAAGGCTTCCTAGAGTCTACCGACGAGCCGTCCTTACAAAACTATCGTTGAAAACCTAGAATCACTAAACGATTATTCCATTCCGATATAGGAAATCTTTAGTAGTAGTGTGAATCCGCAATTCCAAACTCGAAACTTAAATACAAGGCTAACAATCCCACACGCGAACGTCCAATCTATAAACCGGTGAGTCGGGTTCATGTCTAACCTCATTCAAGCCATGAAATTTCGCGACCATCTTCAATCGTCTTCTGTGGGTTCCACTTGTCAATGGTTCTCATGAGAATACTGGGAATTTCCTCTCGAAACTAGTCATTAGTAAGCGAGTCGATTGTTTGAGTTAATCTAGTAAATAACCTGTATTCTTAAACATGTCTCAAATTTGATAAATCGTACAGACTCATATCTTTTTTAACTTTGCTCTATTCATTTCTTCTTTTTTTGTTTTTTTTTGGTAAAGAAAAACACTTGTTGCAATAACTCGTGCTGAGAATTCTATATTGTACAAGAACATAACATTGAATAAAGCCATTATTAATAATAATGATTGTTTTCAGCATGGGGTTGTGACGATTGTTAAATTTCACACAAATCATGAATCGATTATAGTTAGATCACCTTTAGAATCCTGAAAGCATTAGACAACCATATCGTCCTATTAAGGAAGTCTTCAGAAACAGTGATCTAGAGTTTAAGTTTTCTCACTCTAGACAAAAGTCCCAGGTTCGTGTCCAGCTTGCAGGATTTTTAATGAAAAGTATTAACAAGTCCTATACTAGGACGAAACAGTCGTCTAGTGCTTCCATGTTTTCAAAAGTGCTCTAATTCAAATCAGTTCATGATTTCAATGAAATCCAACAATTAAACAATAAATTCACAGTAAACAAAAACATAAAATATATAGTTGAAAGCGTGAGTCAATTGAAGCTAGACCACCAGGGAAAACCTAAAAGCACTATACGGCCATTTTCTCTTATTGTAGGACTCCTTAGCAGTACCGGAAGGTTCTGGGTTCGAATCTCACGAGAGCGGGTTCGCAGATGTACACTGCTGAGGAGTCCCATAATAGAACGAAACGTCCAACCAGTGCTTCCAGGTTTACCCTGGTGGTCTAACTTCAATTGACTAACGCTTTTAACTATGAAAACACTAAATCTCCACAAAATCCCTTCTGTTTAATTAGAAATTAAAAACTGACCCGCAGATCTTTCTTTTCTATATACATTAATTAAAATTTATATCTTAACCTTAATTGGTTTGAACACGAATAATGAAAGTAATATAGAATATTATCACAGTTATATTACATTTCATTAAATCAATTAGTGAAATATGACACTGATTTTATTTATTTATTTTTCTTTATATTTTCTTTCTTTTTTTTTTTGAAAAATAAATCTGTTCCATTTTGAACTTTGAAACGTAACTTATATGGATAATACTATTCTGATTGAAAAACAAAAAAAACAAAAACAAACTATAATTGTCTATTTAACTATGATCCATGTAGTTGTTGATAAGTGAATTGTTTACATGTGAGAAATGAGTTAGAAATTTCAAGCATATGTATATCTGAGACTGTTTATTGACTGGTTATTTCGTTATCATCATAAATACACCTTACTAGTATGTTTGAAAAGAGTAAGATAACTAAACTTAAGGTATGACACGGATAAGTTATCAATTATCTAACAAACTACTTTACACATTTAATTTGTAATTCATTCTGATTACAGAATTTATAATCACGAACAAAGCTGTATAGTGGCTAGCAGTGGAATCTAGGATACGCGTTTCATACCATTTGGGACTCGTCAGCTGGATGTACCTGAATCTCAGACTTGAAGTTCACCCTGAGACTCGAACCCAGTACCTTTCACTTAGAACGCCATCACGTTATCCACTCAGCCACTGCTAGCCACTATCCATCTTTGCTTATAATGCTTGTGAATTAAGACAATATCAAGACGATACACATAGTATGCACATGTGGCTAATAAGAGACTGACCAGTTGCACTCCTGAACATTAATGGGATGATTCAAATAAACAATACTAAGTGATTTATAATCATAGTTACAAAAAATATATTTTAATCTAAAACTATAAGCTTCCAGAATACTTTACTTTAGCTACTATTGAGCATATGATTATTAGGAGAAGAAAATGATTTTATAGTGATTAGTTAATCTATGCTTTTTGTCTTAATTAGAATATTCCTACTAACTATAATGTATTATTTAGGAAACTTTGACTTTACTTCCTATCGTAACAGGTACAGTCTGTCAAAAAAAATCAAAGTTTATTGTTATTGATGATGTAATGACGGTAAACAATGATAACGATGACCATTTGAATTGAGTGGTTACTAATGACAGTTTAAACGATATTAATTACCTATTCCAAAATACAACTAAAATTAATATCCGAAAACACAACAAATGAAGTTGAAATTAGACATTAACACCGTTGGATTCCAGCTCAGTGGTCTATCGGTTAAGGGCTTCGGCTCGAAACTGCTAGGTCCTGGGTTTGAATCCCGCGAGAGTGTGTTCGTGGATGTGCACTGCTGAGGAGTCCCATAATAGGACGTACAGTGCTCCCAGGTTTTCGATGGTGGTCTAGCTTCAATTGACTAATGATTTCAACTTTGAAAAATGAATAAAAGAAAAAAACTTTTAGCTACTCAAGATGAAAATACCAATTTTTCGATGCAAAATAAACATAATTAGATGTTTACAATTGATTGATCAAAAAAATAATGATCAATGCCATTTATGACAAGTCTTTCATAGTGTTGATTAAACTCAATGGAATAAGTTTCAGTTAGGCCACTAATATAAATCAAATGACATCGCATGCAGTATGTCAAGATGATGTTTTCTTTTTTTTTATTGATTTTAGTTTTAATGAACAGTCATAGTTAAAATCTCGCGAGACGGGATCGTGAATCAGCAATGCTGAGCAGTCCCACAATAGGACGAAACGGCCGTCAAGTGCTACCAGGTTTTCCATTATGGTCTAGCTTTAATTGACTCATGATCTAAACTATATAAAATTACTAAATTCTCCACAAAATCCCCTTCTGATAATATTTATACGATCGTTCTAAGAATAAAATGAAATAATATTCGACGAATCTTGAATGACGTGAAGAAAAACTAAATAGTTTACTCACTGGTCAATTATATAACTATACCATAACACTTGGTATTACTTGTTTGAATCTTCCCATTGATGTTTAGGACTGCAAATGGTCAGTCTCTTATTGGCCATATGTACATACTGTGCATATTGCCTCGATATAACCTATCAGGCTATCAGGACTCAGTAGCTGAGTGGATAACGCGATGGTGTTTGAAGCGAAAGGTACTGGGTTCGATTCTCAGGATGAACATGTTTTCAGAGATGCAGGTACATCCAGCTGACGAGTCCCAAATAGGATAAAACGCGCGTCCTGGATTCCACTGCTAGCCACTTTCCATCTATACCATGACAGTTGTATAAAAGATTTGGTAACTAAAGATAATATTAAAATTAAGTTTTATAATCGGTAATCTATGGTGAAACGATATAACTTGTAACTAACTTACAGTTCAGATCGATGATACAAAAGGTCATTACAAGTTTCGGCTAAATTCCCTATAGTGTATATCGAAATGATCTATTTTCCGGAAATAATGTTTCCCATGTTCATCTAAATTCCACCAATTTCTTAATTTTATATTCTAATGACATTATCTTTAGTAAATCTGTAGTTGAATCTGAAATCTTCATACATTTCGTATATATTCATTAAATTAATTTTTTCTAAATAGAATAAAGGCGTGAAATACACAATTCATGATGTATTAGTTTACATTTTTTTATTAGAAGGGCTTTTGTGTAGATTTAGTATTTGCATAGTTGAAAGCAAGAGTCAATTGAAGCTAGACCACCAAGGAAAACCTGGAAGCACCATCGGATTCCGGCTCAGTGGTCTGTCGGCTAAGTGCTCTGGCTCGAAACTGGTAGGTCCTGGGTTCGAATCTCGTGAGGCGAGGTCGTGGATGCGCATTTTTGAGGAGTCTCAGAATAGGACGAAACGGCCGTCCAGGTTTTCCTTGGTGGTCTAGCTTCAATTAGCTCATGCTTTCAACTATACATTATATTAATTAGATATTTGAAGCTTATTGATTAAAAAATTCCACATAGAATACTGAGGGCGAAACAAATATTAGAGCAAATAGGTTTTTTTCGAGTTTTTAATTAAACTCTTTAATTAAGTATAAATCTATAATCGTTGTAGTACATTAGACAAAATTTCACGAAGTACACATAAATCTTCTAATTGAACTAATCAGTGCAATAAACTGAATATAGTGGATTTTTTATTGATTTAGTCCTAAAGACTAACAGAATGTGCTGTTAGCAAAGGTAATAAGTAAGATCAAGAAGACGTTATATACATTAACAGATGATCCGTCACAAGCTGACTGATTAAAATTGTATGTAAAGAAATTACTGCGAATGACCTGGCCCTTCTATCCTATACACACGAACAAATGCAGATGAAGACAACTAGTGAAGCAGCAGCCTTTCCATCAGGAAACCTCAACATATTCAAGGGAAAACGTGTGATCCTTAAACTCAGCACATAGAACATAAACACAACCACACTTGATGGAGAAGCTCTGAAACCAGTGGAAACGTTTGCTTACTTGGTTAGCATCATCATAGATGAACAAGGAAAATCTGATGCAGATATGAAAAGGATGAATGTTAACTGGAAAAAACTCTAAAGGATTGGGTACAACAGGGTTGGATGCAGAATGCTGGTGGGTGGCCTATACTCCTCAACGAAAAATTACAGACGTAAGTAAGTACGTAATTACGAAATATTATTAATAATTGATAATCTAGACGGTAAAATTTTATCTACGAAAAAAAGTTGCCTAAAAATGACATTTTCAAATTTAATTTCATACAATTCTATCATTTTCATTTCAATTCTCATGTGGATAAGAAAAAGAAATTTGCCATCTCTTATTTCAAATTAATATTCTAAATGGTGAAATTGACTTCATAAAGTTAAATTATACGGCGGTATAAAGTATTAGTATCTTTTCCAAATGTTTTCAAACTACAATGGCTGTAGTTACGGATGTCAAAGTGGATTATTATTTTTCAAAGTTGAAATCATGAGTCAATTGAGCCTAGACCACCATGGAGAACCTGGAAGCCGTTTCGTCCTATTATGGGACTCCTCAGCATTGCACATCCACGATCCCGCACCTGCTAGATTCTAACCCAAGACCTACCAGTTTCGAGCCAGAGCACTTAACCGATTGACCACTATGCTAGCACGGTGTTAATGTCTAAGTTCAACCGATCCACGATTTTTCAGCAACCGTTCATCGGTTAAGGGCTCTGGCTCAAGATTGGTAGGCCCTGGGTTTGAATCTCGCGAATGCGAGATCGTGGATGCGCACTGCTGAGGAGTCCCATAATAGGACGAATCAGACGTCCGTTGCTTCCAGGTTTTCGATGGTGGTCTAGCTTCAATTGACTCACGCTTTCAACTTTGAAAAATACTGAAATCTCCACAAACCCCCTTATGAGTATTGTTATTAAGTGTTATAGAGTCTTGTAGATTTGGTTACTATTACTTCAGCGGTATCATTTCTAAGTTACCAGATGATATAACTTACAATCTCATGAAGAACAATAATATTCCTGATATTGCTAACACTATCCAGTGACAAGTGACAAACATGACAAGCATACTTACTTACTTACGCCTGTTACCCCTCACAAAGGAGCATAGGCCGCTCACCAGCATTCTCCATCCAACTCTGTCCTGAGCCTTCCTTTCCAGTTCTTTCCAGTTACTATTCAGCCTTTTCATATCGGCTTCTATTTCCCGGCGTAGTGTGTTCTTTGGCCTTCCTCTTTTCCGCTTCCCTTCCGGATTCCAAGTTAGGGATTGAGTCGTGATGCACATTGGTAATTTCCTCAATGTATGTCCGATCCACTTCCAACGTCTTTTCCTAATTACCTCTTCAGCTGGAAGCTGGTTTGTCCTCACCCATAAAACGCTGTTGCTGATAGTATCCGGCCAGTGAATGTTGAGTATTTTGTGTAGACAACTGTTTATAAATACTTGTACCTTCCTGATGATGGATGTAGTAGTTCTCCACGTTTCAGCTCCATACAGTAGGACTGACTGTCTTGATGTTCGTATTAAAGATTCTGACCTTGAATTTAGTTGAGAGTTGTTTTGAGCTCCATATGTTCTTCAATTAAAATGTTAGACAACCGTTGAAAACTTCGAAGTGCTGAACAGTCACTTCTTCCTAGTATAGGATTACTCAACGGTACGTATCCACGATCCCTCAAGCCCGAACTCGGACATAAGACCTTTGGTCTCACGTGTTAACGCTATACCTCAAGACTATTGAACAGATAACCAACATTATTAATGTCTGACTTCAATCAATCCATGATATCAATCTAAATTCAACAATCTCTACAACCCTACAATAAATGTTTGAACAAAATCAAATAAAAAAACAGTTATCAAAACATTCAAGAAGTGTATAACATTAACTATTAATATATTACTTACTTATTTACGCCTGATACCCCTCTCGGAAGAGCATAGGCCGACCACCATCATTCTCCATCCAACTCTGTCCCAAACAATCCTTTCCAATTCTTTTCAGTTAACTCTGAATATCTATTAATGAATAATAATTTACATATCAACATCAATTATCAATTAAAATGTATTAGAATGGTTATATCTTTTTTTTTTCTTGTATAGAAACTATTGAATGTTTTTCAGACAGCAACAACAACAAAAAAATATTTTTCGAAATAAAAAAGAAAAAAAATTTTTTTTTGCAGCATAACTTACAATTATGTAAATGTATAGCAAAGATAATGTCATCAGTATAAAGATAAGAATTGTGAAAAACTACATTTTTTTTGGTTTTATTTTTTTGTCATAAAAATTTTATATTTTGATAAGGAGTATTTTTTCATTTTATTGTATTGGTTCTTTTTTTCGAATGTATGTTTATAGTAAAATGTGGGATGAATTAGACTAAATTTTTTTAAAATTTATAATTCATAATATATAAACTATATGACAAATGAAGTTGTAAGGTCTAACAGAGTGTATGGAAAGATTAATGTTTTGCCTTTATTACTTACTTATTTACGCCTGTTACTCTCAATCGAGCATAGACCATCGACCAGCATACTCTAATTCACTCTGTCCTGCCAATTCCTTTCTAGTTCTATTCAATTTTTGTTTATTCTTTTCATGTCTGTCTCCATTTCTCGGAATAATGTGTTCTTTGGTCTTCCTCTTCTCCTTTGGCCTTCAGGATTCCATGTGAGGGCTTGCCCTGTGATGCAGTTGGGTGATTTCCTCAATGTGTGTCCTATTCACTTCAGCGATTCTTCCGGATTTCTTCATCCACTGGATGGAGTCTGGTTTGTTCTCTCCCACAGTAACTTGTTGCTGATAGTGTCTGGCCAACGGATCTGAAGTATCTTGTTTAGACAACTGTTAATAAACACTTGTATCTTTTGGATAATGGCTTTCGTAGTTCTCCAGGTTTCCACCCCATATAGTAGAACCGACTTGACATTTGTATTGAAAATTCTGATCTTAGTGTTGGCTAACAATTGTTTTGAGTTCCAGATGTTCTTCAATTGTAAATATACTGCTCTTCCTTTGCCAATCCGCACATTCATATCTGCATCAGATCCACCGTGTTGATCAATGATGCTGTCGAGATATGTAAAGGTTTCCACATTCTCCAAAGATTCTCCGTCAAGTGTAATTTGATTGGTGCATATTGTATTGTATCGGAGAGTCTTGCTTTTCCCTTTGTTTATATTGAGACCTACTGCTGCTGAGGCTGTTGCTACACTGGTCGTTTTCTCCTGCATTTATTTTTGCGTGTGTGATAGAAGAGCCAGATCATTCGTCTACCTTCATATTCATTTAAAATTATTAATTCTGTAGATATATGTTTATGTATTGGATCAATTGGTATAGTATCTGAAGTAAATTATACACTAATCAGTATATTTGTAATTAGTACAATGGGATATGTGGAGTTTGTAGAATTGTCATTGTTTCAATCACAAACTGATTTTATGTAATTCACCATAGGAAACCTGTAAGCACTTGACAGCTGTTTTGTTAGATAGCTTGGATTTGCATTTCTTGAAATGGGGAGTTTTTTTCCAGGACTAAACAGCCGTCCAGTATTTCCAGGTTTCCAGTGGTGATTTATTTAAAATTGGTTCGTGAACCTAACCATGGAAATATCTGTAATCGATAAACGATAGCATTAAGTAATGTAGCATATAATGAATACGTGAAAATCAGTATTAACCTTCATATTAGTGTACTTCTTGTTACATCTTTGCACTTATTAATTTAAACAGAAAGCACGATTCAACTCAGCAGAACAAATGTGATGAAATGTGATTTCATTAAAGGCATGAAGGATGATTAAAAATTAAACAAAGATAACTGATGTAAAAACAATTAGACTATCAGTAACACCGGAAAAGTTCACTGATGTTTTACATCGTGAAGAATGTAATTTTAAACAGAATATGGAGGTGGAATATATTATTACGTCGACTTAGTTCTTTTAACAGGACATTCAATCCCGTTAATCTGCATACTACGTCCTCAAATAAGTATTTAGTGGCCCGAGATCTGACTCCACATAGATTGTTTGTTGCCTATTATCGAAATACAGGTCACCAATCCTCGTATATAATCATCGATTTAAATCGTGTTGGTATATAACGGAATTAAATCAGTTGAACACGAGAACGCATTTCTGAATACATATATTTTGTACAATCGTTGATCGGAAAGCGAGGCAAAACAAAATGACGCGCAATGGATAAGGTTAGTGAGCCAACTAAATTTAATCAAACGTGAATCGATATTTATAGTCGAACAAAAGTAAGTTACAGACACACAATGAGTAAGGTAAGTAATTAGCAAACATATAGTCATATAAAAAATATTTCACTGTTGAAATCATGAGTCGATTGTAGCTAGACCACAATCGAAAACCTGGAAGCACTGGACGGCCGTTTCATCCTATTATGGGACTCCTCAATAGTGCGCATCCACCATCCCGCACTCGCGAGATTCGAACTCAGGACCGACCAGTCTCGCACCAGAGAACTTAACCGATAGACCACTGAGACGGCATCCAACGGTGTTAATATCTAACTTCAACCAATCCATGATGTTTGAGCAACCGTTCACCAATTGTCTTCAGTGAGTTGATATTTCTACAACAGACTTGGTAGAACTCCACTCGCCACTGCTTCCCACTAGAACCCAAGGAAATATCTCTTGAAGTCAGTCACTAGTGAGCACATGATTATATATCAGAGGGGGTTTTGTGGAGAATTTAATATTTTCACTGTTGAAAATAGAAAAAAAATTATGTGAATAAAATGCATAGTAGGAGAATTTCATCTTGTTAATTGAGATAATAATGATAAATAGTATTAGTAATAATAATAAGATTGTTGTGTGAATATAATAAAAGAGGTGTTATCAAGGTAATTACGATAAACTAATTGGAGATGATGATCCCGCAAGTGCGGGATCGTGGATGCGCACTACTGAGGAGTCCCATAATAGGACGAAATGGCCGTCCAGTGCTTCCAGGTTTTCGATGGTGGTCTAGCTTCAATTGACTCATGATTTCAACAGTGAAAATACTAAATTCTCCGCAAAACCCCCTCTAATACATAAAAAATAGCCAGGAATAATGACCGAATAAGTGACAGCGTAAAAATGTGGCTTGAGAAGAATGAATAGATTGATCAGTTCAGAGGCTAGAATAACCTATGTAGGCTTGACATAGAGTGGTGTGGTCTACTTATATCTATATAAGTAGTATATGGTGTTTGTCAGACATAGAATGTATTTTGGCAGAAGACCGATGAGGAAAGAACTGAAATGAAGCGCAACCGGTAGGAAAATGCATGAACAATGGAATTCAAGAAGAAATAGTGAAGATTGAGACAATTAGTTGTTAGTTTGCAAATTAACTGTTTATTGTTTGATTATCATAATTTATTGAGATAGTCTGTTATTTCTTTATGAAAAATTCGATTGTCCACAACTAGCGTTCTGTTCACTACAATAGTAACAGCCATTATACGTCAATGTATACAGAAAGTATCAAGAATAAGATACCAAGGATTTAATTCAATGTCTGTTTATTAATCTAATTGTTATTGTTCAATCAGTTACATATGCCAAACTGAGGGCCTTATCCTTGAATGCTCGTGAAAATGTACTGGGATGGTTTGGAAAAGGTTAAAAAGTAGATCAAGGAGAAGTATGATTTGAAGCCTTACTTTAAGGTTAAATGGTGTGTAAATGACAAGATTACTAATAGGTTTATTAATAGATTCCTTTTTCCTAATGTTTCCAGCAAGTTTCTATTCGATGATGATTAAACGAAATGCTTTTAGTCTCTTCTTCGACTCTAGGGACTTTATCAAGGAACGTTCTGAGGGTTTCAACAGAAACACATGAAGATCCCTTGGATATTACTTAGTAAAGCTTTGATACGTACATATAATCATTATGACAAATAAATGCAAACAGTTACCACTACAATAAACAAACACACTGATATAATTATTATTACGTGATTGATTTACAACCAACCTCATATAGATATAAAATTATTTTGTAAAATGCCCTGCAAAACTCTTTACTTTCATTTATTCTCTGAAGAAGTGGCTTACGCTGAGTCACGAAACGTCAGAAAATCTAATTGTTCTACTCATAGGGATATTACAAATATATTAATTTATTTATTTACTTTCATATTGATGTTTTTATTACGTGTATGCACCATTCATAGTCATATATGAAGTAGAATCTGACATGCGTGCTTCGAACACCGAGAACAACTCACCAAGACAAATCCCAGAGTAATAGTACAAGTGGTAACAGTATGAATGTTAGCAATAGGGAAGCTTTGGTGTAATATAAGGTGGAAACAAAATGGTGCAAGGAGGTTTCGAGATTCAGGAACTAAGGGAAGATAAAGAATCAATACCTTACTTGAACGAAAGGAATGATTGACAGAGAACTGTTAAAATAAAGAATTAAAGAAATGGGAATACCCAGGACCTACCAGTTTCGAGCCGAAGCCCTTAACCGATAGACCACTGAGACGGCATCCAACGGTGTTAATGTCTAATTTCAACCAATCCACAATTTTGAGCAACCATTCACCAATGTCATCAGTGAGTTACTATCTCACAACAGACCTGGTTGAACTCCACCGGTTACTGATCCTCACTAGAACTCCAGGAAATACCTCAAGGAGTCAGTCACTAGTGAGCACACGATCATTATCAGAAGGGGTTTTGTGGAGATTTCAGTAATTTATAGATCTCAACTCTATAAATTACTAAAATCTCCACAAAACCCCTTCTGAAAATGGGAATACTTATTAAAGCATTAATAGTTGTATTAGTTTTTATGATGCTTAACATATGAATTAGTAAGTTGTTTTACAAAATTGAAAAGGATTAATACTTAAAAAACGAAGGAAACCTATTGTATCATTGAGGGAAAATTAAAAACAATTCACATAATGAGTCTGTTGAAGTCCATTTATAATCATTTAAAATATATATACTTATGATTAAATTTATGAGTCGATATAATTTAGTTTACCATTGAAAACCTGATAACATTGGACGGCCGTTTCATACTAGTATGAGACTCTCTAACAGTATACACCCATGATCCCATACATGGGACTCGGACCTAGAATCTTCGGTCTAGCACACGAACGCCGATGATGACTCAAAGGTCTAGAGGTTAAGCGATAGTGCGTGAGACCGAAGGTCATGGGTCCGAATCCCATATGTTGGATTGTGGATACACATCATTGAGGAATCCTACACTAGGACGAAATGGCCTTTCAGCGCCTTCAGATTTTCAATGGTGGTCTATCTTAGATCGATCCATGAATTCAACTATTAAAGTTATTACAATCTCCATAAATCTCCATTCTGAAAATATATATTAACCTAGACAAATGTGAAAAAGATCACATCACAGTATTTGAAGATTTCAATTGTTACATGTAGATTGCGTAATAATCCAAAGGTTGTTAAAAAGATATTAAGATGGAAATAATTTAAGGATCACAATTATAGAAGATAATCGTTCACTTGACATATAAGAACAAATTTAAAAAAAACATGAATGTTATAATAACAGTTGGACAATAAGCATAAAGAATCGTAAAAGACTATTGATAACTGATTACTGATTAAATAAAGTGAGATACAAATAGTCCATAATGAGCATTAGAGTTATAGAACAAAAAAGCATTGAATACTTTATCAAAACACACATAAAATCCCATGGTGAAAATGAACTGGGACAGGAGATAAAAGTCTTTTAAATTGTTTCTTTTAACATTCTCAAAGTCACTTTATTTTTATATTTTAATTATAGGTAATAAACATTATTTCCACTGAAATGATTTCATGTTTGAAATGATCGATATGTAGATGGATAAGTGGTAATTTTACTATGAGATGGTGGTTGGAGGTAGTCAACAGGAAACCCTGGATCTAGATTTCGTGCTACCTGGAACTCATCAGCAAGTTGTACTTGTATTCTTGAGGGAACTGATAACCCCTGATGGATTTGGTATTAAAGTACATTGAGTTGTCTCCACCTATATTTCCATTCATAACAGTTTCTACTGTTACCCATAATTCATTTATTGCAAGATATATTTCATTGAATTAGTTTTCCCTTGTAAATTAAATATTTATTGTAGTGAACAAGAATGCGTGTAGAGACAATATAATATACCTAGGCACTAAATTACAGAAAATCTGACTGAAATCTGACAACCATACTGTAAAATGTTAATTTGCAAACTATCAACCACTTGTCTCAATGTTGATCGTTCCTTCTGAAAATATCATTTCATCGTCTCCGATTATTATTGTACATGCATTTTCATACCGATTGCGTTCCGTTCCCGTTCCTTAGTTACAGATCTTCTACTGAAATACATTCAACGCCCGACCATCACCATATACTACTTATGTGGATATTAGTAACCAATACCACAGCATGAGTATATTAGTAATTTTTACACTGGATATTTAATTTATTTTATTTAAACACATAAATATTGATACAAGGGAGCACCAGATATATATGCGCCACACAATTCTCATTTGATTTGTGTGAGGGCTGTGGTTCTGCCCAGGTGCCCAAACCGAAGCAGGTGGTTTTCTTATGGGACCACACCCGGAGCCTCTGACCTAAAGGTCTTATCCACAAGGCAGTTAAGCAATGTCACAAAATGTAGTCCCATGATAGACGGTGACTAATGATTGATTTATGCGCCATTTTTCCATCAGGTTACTGGAGCCCATGTGTACCATTGGTTTGGAATCAGGGTTTTCCAACTCCCCTAGGTGGACTTGCCGTGTCCACCAACCCTGTTAAAGCGCCGGACATTCGCTTTTCGTCCTCTCAATTTCGTAAACAACACTCCCGCCATGAGAAGACAGTGAGTAGGACTTCCCCCGCAGAGGCTGTATACGCGTGGCCATATGAGAGCATTTGGAGAGGGAGAGCGGACTCTCCCCACACTTGGCCGTACTAGGGCATTTGGGGGCACATTGGATAACAAGATTTAAGATTCACAACAGTAATAAATAAACAGTTAAATGGTTAAATTGAAGACAATAGATAAAAGCAATATACTCCAATACTGCAATATATTCCACTATCTAAAATCTAGGTATACACCCAAATAATAGATTTCTATCTATCATTAATTAATTAATAAGTTTTTTATTTGAATTATTCAACAAGGATTCAAGTTGGATTCGTTTATTTATTCGAATGAATTACTTATTCATAGGTAATTGATTCATTGAACGAACAAAACAAAAATTGCATTACAGTTTACTGTTTTAAAACCAACTCATGATATTCAATAAAACTTTATTATTGGGTGTATACTGCGTTTTTTTGAATTAATCTATCCCATAAATTCACTTAGTACTGTTTGTTTGAATCTTCTCAGTGATGTTTAGGACTGCAACTGGTCATTCTCTAATTGGCATATGTGCATACTATGCGCATTACCTCGATATTGTCTTAATTCACAAGCATTATAAGCAAATATGGAGTGTGGCTAGCAGTGGAATCCAGTTTGACGCACGTTTCATCCTATTTGGGACTCGTCTGTTGGATGTACATGCATCTCAGAGTTGGATTGCACTGCTAGCCACACTCCATATTTGCTTATAATGCTTGTGAATTAAGACAATATCGAGGCAATACGCACAGTATGCACATATGCCAATTAGAGACTGACCAGTTTCAGTCCTAAACATCAATGGGAAGATTCAAACAAACAATACTAAGTGAATTCAAAGGCCTAACTTGTTACAAATTTTATCCCAACTAATAATCTTACATTAAATAGGAAGAATGTATTTGTAAAATCTCAGTGAATGAATTTGAATTAAATCCAACATTTCACCTGGCAGTCTGCTTCAAGCTTTTTCAAGGAAATATCTTGAGAAAGCTTGAACCAAATTGTCAGGCGAAACATTGGATTTACCTCAAATTCATTCATTGAGACTGTACAAATATATATTCTTCTTCTTTAACGTCTCATATCAACTCGGCTCCCGAATACTGTGAAACTATTCAATGTAATTATCTTATATTTCTATTTAGGCGAGATGATTACAATAAGATGGTGGTTGGAGGTGGTCAACAGGAAACCCTGGACCCGAGATTCTTGCTACTTGGCACTCGTCAGCAAAGTGTACCTGTAATATTAAGGGAACTGGTGCTCCCTGACGGATTCGATCCAGTGTCACCAGTGGCCAGATTACAACTTGATCGATAGCATTTGATCAGCACTAAGAAGGACTTGACACGCATGACATTGGTCACCACCCAGTGATCAATCCATTGTGAGATCATTACAATCCTTCATGCAACATACTACCAGAGTTTAAATATGAATACTAAACAAAATGATTTCATTTAGATGAACAACTGGATAGATAAATATGAAAAAGAAACCAAACTATAAACATGATTTATATGATAATTGATTGACATATGGATAATTATAACATTGATTATCAGTGAAAATAATTTTACCATATGGATGGCAAAGAAAATAATTTACATAAATTATAAAGAAATCTACAGGGAATGTCAAATAATTGTTCAGTGATTAAAGATAATTATTATTTAATAGTTGATTTCATGAGTCAATTAAAGCTTGGCCATTATGGAAAACCTGGAAACGATAAACGGTGGATATTTTAATAATTTCAATAGTTGAGGTCATGAGTTAATCGAAATTAGACCACTATGAGAAACGGCAGTCCAGTGCTTCTAGGTTCTCCATTATGGTCTAGTTTCCATTAACTCATGATCTCAACCATCGAAATTATTTATTATTTATTGAAGTATTGAAAAAAAATATGAATTTACATTACAGTTTTACAAAATACGATGCCTATTATTAGTCTAAAGCCTAAAGATTTAAGAAGAAAACTTCACCTGACTAGTATACCTTATCATTAATCATGTAGTAAAATGTCTTTATTGTATAGAACAACTAGTAGTTTGAATTCAGTATATGCTATGTTTTATTGTCAATGGATGAGTTCTTAAATAAAAAAAAGCAGACGTCGTACGAAAGAATTACTTACTTACTTACTTACTTACTTACTTACTTACTTACTTACTTACTTACTTACTTACTTACTTACTTACTTACTTACTTACTTACTTACTTACTTACTTACTTACTTACTTACTTACTTACTTACTTACTTACTTACTTACTTACTTACTTACTTACTTACTTACTTACTTACTTACTTACTTACTTACTTACTTACTTACTTACTTACTTACTTACTTACTTACTTACTTACTTACTTACTTACTTACTTACTTACTTACTTACTTACTTACTTACTTACTTACTTACTTACTTACTTACTTACTTACTTACTTACTTACTTACTTACTTACTTACTTACCTGTTACTCCCAATAGAACATAGGTCGCCAACCAGGAAAGAAAAAAATATGTATAAACTTAATTATTTTTGGCAGAACATTCTTTTCAACTATTTATAATTCAAATGCAATAGAAATTATTTAAAGCATAGACATAGAATTATACTTTTTATCTCCAATTACGTAGGTATGTAAGTGAAACTAAAATGACAGTATTTTCTAAATAATATAAAAAGATCGTCTGAGGTTTTAAATTAAATATGTCATTGATATCTGAAGACACTTTAAGACGATCAATTAAAAAGCAAGTTTAAATTGATTATGATTTGCTGAAGTTATTTACTTACTGACACCTGCTGTGCCTCATGGAGGACAATAGACCTATCACCAGAATTCTTCATCGAACTCTGTCCTCCACACTACTTTCGAATTCTTCCAAAGTGCTATTCATACTTTTCATCTCCAATCCCAATGCCTGACCAAATGAGATCCTTCATCATTCATTTCACCACTTCCCTTCACCATTACAAGCTAGCTCTTGCCTAGTAATGCACTTTCGTGATTCCCTCAATATATGTACTATCCAATTCCAACGACTTTTCCTAATTTTCTCTTCAACTAGAAGCTGTTCTATCCTCCACCATAGTAGGCTGTTGCTGATGGTATTCGGTCAATGAATATTGAATATCTCACGTAGATAACTGTTTATAAATACCTGCACATTTTCGATGATGGTTGTAGTAGTTATCCATTTCTCAGTTCCATAAAGTAGAAATAACTGTCTCGACATTCGCATCGAAAGTCCTCAATTTGATGTTGGCTTTCCAATAGTTGTTTTGAGTTTCATATGTTCTTCGATCGTGTGATTTCAACTGAATGCCGTCCTTGCTTTGTTAATCATCGTCTTCACATTTGCATCCGATCCTCCTTGTTCATCCATGATCATGCTAACCAGGTATGTGGAAGTTTACACTTGTTCTAGAGCTTCTCCATCATATATTTGAGGATATTGCTTTTCCCTTGTGTATGTTGTGGCTTACTGATGCAGAGGCTTCTGTTATACTGGGTGTCTTGACGCTGATTTGTTGATACGTATGGAATAGGTGATATAGGTCATTTGTGAAGTTCAAGTCGTCTAGTTGCATCCGACCTGTCCATTTTACTCTATACCTTCCCTCAGAAATGCAATCGGTTGTTGTAGGTCGTCTGTGAAGTTCAAATCGTCTAGTTGCATCCAAGTTGTTCATTGTATTCCATGGTTTCCGTGAGATTTGTGGCTTTTCATAATCCAGTCAACCATTGTAAGAAAGAGGATGAGTGAGTGTAAGTACTCCTGTTAAACAGCGACCTTCACACGGAATGGATGTGTGAGCTGTCCTCCATGAACTACTTTCCACTCTAGTCCGTCGTATGCATTCCGCATTGTGTTGACGATCTCAGGTACTCATACCATAGTGTCAAAAAAGGTTCAATAAGAATCTCCTATTCACACTGTCAAACGCCTACTCATAGTCAATGAAGTCTATATGTATCGATAAATCACATTCAATTGATTGCACAACGATGATCGTGGCAATTCGGTAGTATCGCAATTTGGTCTGTGCACGATCTATCCCTACGGAATCCGGTCTGTTGATCTCTATGTTGAAGTTATTTCCATAGAAAAGTGTAAACTAAAAACTGTAATCAACATAAGACATTTGTAGAAACTGTAAAATCATCGCAGTTTAAAACATGAACTGAAGCCCACCGCAGAGAAGTCCTATATTATTAAACAACAAGACACTTGACACCGTTTATGTACCATGGTATCGTGATTCCATATTAAACCGAGAACATTTCAGGATGTAAGTGAACAAATCTATTTCTTACAATTGACTATAGTAAGAAAACCTTTTTGTATGCAACCATGAAAAGCCTGATAGTCATAAATAATGACCCTACGTTGAAATCCGAAGAAAAACAACTGTATGTTAAAAATGAAAATGGTCATTCTATTTCGTTTTATTTAGATTTTAAAGAATCAAGTTATAATTTTATGTAGTCTGAATTAAAGACAGGCAACCCTGTGATTTATCAGTTGATTGATTATTTTACTACAAAACATTTAGTTTTTTTAAACTTATGGCTTTCTGAACCGTATTCTTGGAAGAATATTGAATTGGCTTAGATTGACTCGTGAATTCACTTACTTACTTACTTACACCTGTTAACTATCATCGAGAAGCGTAGGCCACCCACCGACATTCTCCATCCAACCCTGTCCTATGCAATCCTTTCCAGTTCTTCCCAGTTGACTTTCATCCTTTTCATATCTGCTTCTATTTCCTGGCGTAATGTGTTCTTTGGCCTCCCTCTTTTCCGCTTCCCTTCTGGATTCCGAATTAGCGCTTGCTGCATGATGCAGTTTGGTGATTTCCCCAATGTTTGTCCGATCCATTTCCAACGTGTTTTCCTAGTTTCCTCTTCAGCTGGAAGCTGGTTTGTCCTCTCCCATAAAACGCTGTTGCTGCTTGTATCCGGCCAATGAATGTTGAGTATTTTACGTAAACAACTGTACCTTCTTGACGATGGATGTAGTCGTGAATTCAGCTGTGAAAATATTACAGTTTCCACAAATCCCTCATACTGATAATTAGTTTAATGTTTTACATTTAAATTTTCAGTGTAGTTATAAAACAATATCACTGAATAAGGATTTGCAAGATATGTCAAAGACTATAAATCTGATCATTGATCTATGTTATTTTAGTTTCATCTTAACCATAAGAGTATTTAGAAAAACGTTTTGGAATAAATTGATCAGTTCATCTTCGAAGAATGAGTGGAAATAAATTTCTTGTATAGGAAACTAGATAAAACTATTTACACAAATTAAAGTTATAAATCGACAACTTTCCAAAGGAACCTTGAAGTCACATACAGATAATAATCACGTACTCACTTATGACTAGCTTTAAGATGGATTTCCTGAAGTTCTAGTGAGAAATCGTGACCAATGAAGTACTATCCATGCTGGGTGTGAAACAGTTATCCAACTCAGACAATCAATGAAGGTTCGTGCAAGATCATGGATTGATTGAAGTCACACATTAACAGCGTTGAATGCCTGCTTACTGGTCTGTAAGTTGAGCCGTCATAAATGAGACCAAAGGTCCTAGGTTCGAATTCCATATATTGGATCATGAGTACGCACTGCTGAGGATTCCTATACTAGGACGAATTGGCCGTCCAATGTTTTCGGGTTTTCGTCGGTGGTCTGGATTAGATCATCTCGCATATTCAGCTGTTAAAATACTACTAATAATAATACTAATAATAATAATAATAATAACAATAATAATTAACTGAGCTCAATTTTATACCAACCTGGTATTTGAACCAGGATGAAATTCAAGTTCCCTAACTACTAATTTTGCATTTATAGTGGAGTACTTTACACTAAAATGCTTTATTAAAACCGATACATTTCTACTTGCAATCCACAAAATATGAAGTCATACACTGTGTATGAAATGATAACTTTTCATCTAAATTTGTATACTCATTAAAATCAAAGACTGATACAAATATTTTAGTGGTAAATAACCGTTAATTTAAGTTATATCAATAATTGAAAACTTTATGATTAAGGTCTACAAAATCCTTTTCAACAGAGGCATTGGGTAACATGGTAAAGAATTAGTTTTATTAGATAGTTAAATCCCTTTTCAATATTAATGTAAATCCAGGATTATAATATATTCCATAATTTTCATTCCTTGTCAATATAATTTATAGGGTTTGACTTGATAATTTTTAATAAATTGATCATTGAGTAGGTTGGATAGTGGCTAGTAGTGGAATCCACGACTCACGTTTCTTCCTATTTGGGACTAGTTAGCTGGATGTACCTGCATCTCAGAGTTGATGTTCACACTGGGACTCGAACCAAATATCGTTCGCTTCAAATGTCATCGCGTTATCCACTCAACTACTAATTCCTGATGACCACTTGCATGTACAATGAGGTGAAGTTTAAATTCTCTTAGTATTGTTTGTTTGAATCTTCTCATTGACGTTTAGGACGCAGAGGATGCACATATACCAACAAGAGACTGATCAATTTAAAACCTGAACAACAATCGAAAGTTACAAGCAAACAACACAAAGTGAAGTTTGTTTTACATTTATAACTTATATACATTTTAAGAAAGAAAACATTCATATCCAACTATTTCTTATACTTTAATGATCATTATTTATATGAAACATCGTTACTATTTGTTTTTTTTAATTTCCAAGTTAACAGTATGACACACATTACTATTACTTACATTTACTTAAGCCTGTTATCCCCAATGGAGCATAGGCCACCAACTAGCATTCTCCAACCCATTCACTCTGTCATGCGCCTTCCTTAATAATTCTATCCAGTTCTTGTTCATTCTTCTTATGTCTGTCTCCATTTCTCGGTATAATATGTTCTTTGGTCTTCCTCTTTTCTTTTGACCTTCATGATTCCATGTGGGGGCTTTTCTTGTGATGCAGTTAGATGATTTTATTCAATGTATGTCCTATCTACTTCCATTGCTTCTTCCTGATTTCTTCCTTCACTGGATGGAATCCGGTTTGTTCTCTCTTACAGTAGCTTGTTACTGATAATGTCTGGCCAACGGATCCGAAGTATTTTACCTAAATATCACTATATCTTTATTTAAAATTAATAACTATATTATCAAATAGGTCAAATATAAATAATATACCATATATTTCACCTGACATTTATAAAATGGAAACTAGTTTGATATACATTCTTATGACACCATCTGATTAAACTATTTGACATATACCTATTTATATATAAACATGTATTAGAACATCAACTGATCTTTTAATAAATAATAAATAATAAATTATAATTATTTATTTATTTCATAATTAAAGTCATTAAATGTCATTATATTTATTTCAAGTTTATTAATTCAATGTCAATGGATAAGAATTAAAGTTTTCAAAGTTAAACTGTTTACATGTAAACAAAAATAATATGGGCATTTCAAATTATTATTATTTTCTAGAGTTGAGATCATGAGTCCATTGAAACTAGACCATCAGGTAAAACCTGGAAGTACTGGACGGCCGTTTCGCCCCATTATGGGACTCTTCAGAAGTGCATATACACGATCCTGCATTTGCGAGATTCGAGAGATAGATTCTGGGTTCGAATCTCGTGAGGTGAGGTCGTGAACGCGCACTGCTGAGAAGTCCCACAATAGGATGAAACGGCCATCCAGTGCTTCCAGGTTTTACATGATGGTCTAGCTTCAATTGACTCACGCTTTCAACTATGTAAATACTTTTAAAATATAAATATATATTGAGATTGATATCATAAATGGATCAATGTTAGATCACTTTTGAATATCTGAAAACATTGAATGATCATTTTGTCTTAGTATGGGACTTCTCAACAATGCGCAATTCATGATCTTTCATGTAGAGCTTAAACTCAAAACCTTCGGTCCGGACAAACATTTATATTATGCTTCTATGGTTATTTACTTATAATTTGGTTGGATAATAAAGTAAGTTTGTAATTTTAAATCACTGAATTATATCTACTAGTGAAATATTTTAAACTGAATAATTTCTTCATATTAGTATAAGACTTATCACCCGTGTGCATTTAAAGATTCAGCAAGCAACGAACTTAAGACTTTTGGGTCTTATAATGGGCACTTGAACTTCAGGATATTGCGTCATAGTCCAATGATTTATATTTGTAATATCAATAAGTTTGCAGCGTTGTAATCTAAAGATGCCACAGGTATTCTTAGTTTGACAACACCTTTACATGTAACACCTTTATCATCGAAATATAACAACTCAGTCAAATCAGAAGTCATAAATAAAGGAGTTCGAAGATACATTTGAAAATCTATCGATGTAACATAAAAATCCATCATAATAATAAACTGACAGATTATATTTATATACGCATACATTGTAACAGTAGCATATTGACTTTGGTAATCAAAGTATCAGTGAGAGTAGTAAGTATTGTTGTTAAGATTGTGAAAAGAACGTCGTTAAATATGTACTTGATTTTATGATAAATTATAACTTTTCAGTATTTAAAAACTTTGTTTTTGACACAGATGAATAACGAATTTGATGAAATTCAGGAATGTAAGACATTCATTTTCTTAATAACAGGTCCGTAATTACTTGAGATCGTCATCATAATAACAAAACAGATTACACTACAAAGTCATGCATACAGGGAAGCTCATACATCCATTTTGTGCGAAAATTATTGTTAAACAGGGTTACTTATTCTCATCCTTTCTTTTTCTTCTATTGGTTGACTAAACTATGAAGAGCCATAAACCATGAAATACAATAGACAACTTGGATGCAACTAGACGACTTGAACTTCACAAATGACCTATATCACCTTTTCCATACGTATCAACAAATCAGCGTCATGACACCCAGTATAACAGAAGCCTCTGCATCAGTAAGCCACAACATACACAAGGGAAAAGCAATATCCTCAAATATATGATGGAGAAGCTATAGAACAAGTGTAAACTTCCACATACCTGGTTAGCATGATCATGGATGAACAAGGAGGATCGGATGCAAATGTGAAGGCGATGATTAAAAAAGCAAGGACGGCATTCAGTTGAAATCACACGATCGAAGAACATATGAAACTCAAAACAACTATTGGAAAGCCAACATCAAATGCAGAATCGTCAATATGAACATCAAGACGTTTATTTCTACTTTATGGAACTGAGAAATGGATAACTACTACAACCATCATCGAAAATGTGCAGGTATTTATAAACAGTTATCTACGTGAGATATTCAATATCCATTGACCGAATACCATCAGCAACAGCCTACTATGGTGGAGGATAGAACAGCTTCTAGTTGAAGAGAAAATTAGGAAACGTCGTTGGAATTGGATAGTACATATATTGAGGGAATCACGAAAGTGCATTACTAGGCAAGAGCTAGCTTGTAATGGTGAAGGGAAGTGGTGAAGTGGATGATGAAGGATCTCATTTGGTCAGGCATTGGGATTGGAGATGAAAAGTATGAATAGCACTTTGGAAGTATTCGAAAGTATTGTGGAGGACAGAGTTCGGTGGAGAATTCTGGAGGGCGGCTTATGCTTTTCTATAAAGGTAACAGGCTTGTTTAACTGAGCAATTACGTATGATTACAAGTGCCGATAATACCTCTATTAGTCCATATTAAAGTAAAATGCCATCAGGTTTTATGGCTCTTTAGATCTCTCTCTCTCTCTCTCTCTCTCTCTCTCTATATATATATATATATATATATATATATATATATATATATATATATATATATATTTCTTATTGACACAGATCGTTTAGTCAAAATGAGATTATAAATTTGATAAAGCTACTTCCCTCACAATTAATAAATAAAATGGTAAATGTTTTGAATCATGCAACTATTTACAGATGCTTGTAATACATAATAATACTTAATAGTTTACTTAAATATACTCCTTTACTTTGGCGATTTGTACATAAATTTGTAGAACGTCTAAATGAGAAGTTTTAATTCACCCTGATCGGATATTGCGCTCATCATCTAACCGAAGTATTCTTTATTTGATCAAATATGGGAGTAAATATGCTCGCTGTTGGATAGTAGACTAGATTATATTATTGCTTGATAAAATAGTTAGTATATCATTTTCTAAAAAAATTGGTTTCATTTTTATTGAATAGTTTGTTCGTTTGTTTTTTTCGAGTAAATTTTCATTTTTCAGAATGCAAAATTACCCAAATATTTATTGAACTGATACTTGTATTTAACTAAGATGGTGGTTGGAGGTGGTTAACAGGAAACATTGGACCCGTGTTTTGTGCTACTTGGCACTCGTCAGCAAGGTGTCGCTGCCCGAATAGCTCAGTGGTAACGTCTCTGACTGAGAAGCTGGGTGACACGGGATCGAATCCATCAGGGAGCACCAGTTCCCTCAAGATTACAAGTACACCTTACTGACGAGTGCCAAGTAGCACGAAACCCGGGTCCAGGGTTTGCTGTTAACCACCTCCAACCACCATCTTATCTCAACAGAGTGCACGCAGTATCGAGCCACCTAGACTAGTGGCCACATTGTAACTTGATCGATAGCATTCGATCAGCACTAAGACGTACTTGACGGGTATGACATTTATTACCACCCAATGATCAATCAATTATGATTACTTGTATTTAAATGTTTCTAAATCATTAATTATTGCAACAAATGTATGTTTCATTGATCAACTTAGTTACTTACTTACGCTTGTTACCCCTCATGAAGGAGCATAGGCCATTCACTAGCATTCTCCACCCAACTATGTTCTGAGCAATCTTTTCCAGTCATTTCTAGTTGCTATTCATCCTTTTCATGTCTGCTTCCAATTCCCGACACAGTGTATTCTTTCATTGAACACAATGAAATATGATATTGTTGATTAAAAACTGATCACAACTTTTCATTTATGTAACAGATGGTCATTTATTTTAACACAAATGACTTTATGGTTTCAATACATGTATACAACTCAACAATAACATGATTATTTGTTATTGTGAATGCTATCGATAGGGAACATAAGTTTATTAATTATCTACTTTATTAAAACATGAGAAATTCAACTGGATTTTAGTGGTTTTATAACTTTTCAATTTAGATGGAATGTTTAAGCAATGGAGACCAAGTCCTTTCATTTGATCCAGCCTTCATTTGAATACACCTATCGAAATAACTATAACAATGTACTGAGATAGGGGATTCCATTGATTGATAATTTAATAAAAATATCAACAGACCCGAAATAAACTACAACGAAATTCTCATAGTTGAAAGCGTGAGTTAATTGAAGTTAGACCACCATGGAAAACCTTGAAGCACTGGACGACCGTTTCATTCTATTATGGGACTCCTCAGCAGTGCGCATCCACGATCCCGCACTCTCTAGATTCAAACACAGGACCTGTCAGTCTTGCGTCAGAGCATTTAACCGACAGACCACTTAGTCGGCATCCAACGGAATTTTTTTATTTCTCATCCTATAATAAAAAACTAATAATATTCTCATGATTGAATCTTAGATACAACTCATCTTTGATTTATACCCTTTTCTCTTAGAAACTTTACACATATGTAAATGATATGCTCATATCAACCAGCTTTATTATTCTTATACATTTTCGGACAATGAAAAGTTACGAACAATTTAATGTGTTATGTCACTTTAGTTGGTTTACGTAATATCATCATAAAAAACAACTGTTGAATAATATATATATATACTAAGGAAGTAGATATTCTCTAACAGATCCAAACCTATGTCAACTAGTATTGCAGTTAAAAATAATATCTATGATCTACCCAGATTCTGTAAGGGCCAGTAACCGGAAAATAAAGCTAAATTTTAAATTCACTTACTTTTTGTTTGAATCTTCCCATCGATTTGTTAGGACTGCAATTGATCAGTCTCTTATTGGCATATGTGCATGCTGTACGTATTGCCTCGATATTGTCTTAATTCACAAGCATTATAAGCAAATATGGAGTGTGGCTAGCAGTGCAATCCACGACAAGTATTTCGTCCTATTTGGGACTCGTCAACTGGATGTACCTGCATCTCAGAGTTGATGTTCACTCTGGGACTCGAACCCAGTACATTTCGCTTCAAACGCCATGGCGTTATCCACTCGACCACTGAGTCCCAAATAGGACGGAACGCGTGTCCTGGATTCCACTGTTAGCCACTATCCATCTTTGCTTACAAAGCTAAATCATGTTAATAAGTGGCAGCTGATATGGTAGGCAATAGGTAACTCTGATGTCGAAACCTTAATTGTACAGATTTGTGAATAATCTGCATACATAATATCTAATGTTCACTGACGTCTTCAATAATTCTTAATCCTGTTTATTTTGTGTCATATACTTTCTAAATTAGTGTGTGATTTTGTTATAAAAACGACTCATTTTCTTTGACAAGTTATTTTGCATTCTCGCATCCACCATGAAATTCAGTTTCCTTGATCAGTTATTACTTGGCAACAACCAACTAAAATGTTTCATCTCTCAATCAACCTTGTCACCGTACATCACAGTCACACAGATTCCCATTGAACTAGTTGAGACACAAGTGACTTGGAGTACCCTACCTATCAAGTTCCAAAGTTTAAACTGACTGAAAATGTTAAGTGGCTGGAAGCAATCCACAGAAAGCCATAAACTAAAGTTTCATGCTAGTTGACATACTTTTGCAAGTCTAGACAGTGTAATAGAACCTCATCGACAGAATTCGATCAGTACTCACGTTTAGACAAACAGAATGTTGATTACAACAGTATAGCTACTTATACTATATATTTTATTTAGAATACATAAAATCATTCTCAAACCCTCAATAACCTGCTGTCATTACTATTTCTTCCTTTAAAATACGATAAATTTCAAACAAGACAAGAAATATATCGAATATTTGTAGAACAATGGAAAATTATTGATAGTCTATACTGTAGTAAAATACATTCCATTCTCTCTGATTTTATGATAAGTATGCACGAAACCAATGTCTCTTATTATGATTGTACTTTAACTACAATTGTAATAAATCTAGTTGGAAACACTGAGAATACTTAAACCGAATGAAGTAAAGTAACTATTTTTTTGGGGGGCGGGCGGAAAGCATACGAAAATAGATTCTTCATAAACGCTCATATAACAATGTTATGTAATACAAACTAAATACACTCTAAATCATTACTTTTCTAATGAAATTTGATTATGTCCACTCGATTCTCCTTTTTTACATTATACATAGAAACAACGCCACAGAAAACTATACATGAGTTATTTGTAGATTTCTATCAACCAATATTGCATGGATAATTAGTCTAGGGTTCTGTGGAAATTATAGAATTTTCACAGACTTTATGTCATGTAATGATTTTTATTAGATTACTATTCAAAACTTGAAAGTACGGGACAACCGTTTCGTCCTAGTTGGCTAGTCTTCAGTAGTGCGTATCAAAGACCTTGGATAAGAAGAATCGTACCAATCGCTTTCGGCCTTGAATAGTAGTTGAGTGTCTTATTGTGAGGAGAAGGTTTAATGTGGTTTTAGTACTTAATATTCACTTTTTGTGTGATAAGATCTACGATCTATGATGCCTTAATAGGCTAAAGTCATAAATTTGTATCATCAGCCACCAAATAATTTTAGTGTACGATTTTTCTGAATATCATTAAAACAACATTAGTTTCAATGATTACTCGTACCCGCCTTCTTCATTAATGAACAATTTTTCACATCTTCATGCTTTAAACTCCTCAAACCCGTCTCTCAGTTATACTGATAATTTTAAAATGATGTAAAAGCCAATACGTTGTAAATCGTGGATTGGTTGAAGTTAGATATTAACACATTTGGACGCCAGTTTAGTGATCTGAAGGTCAAGTGATCGCACGCGAGACCGAAGGTTCTGGGTTCGAATCCCGCGTGAGGAATCGTGGGTACATACTGTTGATAAGCCATATACTAGGACAAAACGAGCGTCCAATGCTTCCACGTTTCCTATGGTGGTCCAGCTTAAATCGACACATGAATTTGTAGTGTCTGGGCCCTATGTCTAGCCCACGTAGCTTATTCTAGCTTCTGAACAGGTCAATTTATTCATCCTACTTGAATTCTATTTCGCCCTTGTTAATTATTCGCTCATCAACCTTGACTGTTTTTATGTGAGCGTATGTGTATGCATTTCTTATCTCATTCATCACATGTATATAGCTTACTTCTGTTCGACTATAAATATCTATTCATACTTGATCACTCGCTTTCTTCATTGCGCGTCGTTTTGTTTTATCTTGCTTTCCGATCAACAATTGTACGAAATATACGTATTCAGAAATGCATTCTTGTATTTGACTTATTTAATCCCGTTATTCACCAACGTGATTGAAATCATTTATATACGAGGAATGGCGATATATATATTTGAATAACAATCAGCATACGATGAAATGGGATTCAGATCTCGAGCCAACAAATTCAACCATTAAATTTGTATAGTGACTATTTTTGTAAACATAATGAGTACTAATAAATACGATATCAATAGTTTAGATTCAAGTTCGAATGTTGTGAGAATCAATGATGATCTCTTAACCTGTTATAATTTTATTTGTTTGTGCCAAAAAATGTGTACACCTAGACATACTGAGTATATATTTCGCTAACACTTAGATCAATCACTGTTATACAGTCGAAGGAATACACAACAGTCGTTCTAATTACAGTGTAACTTTTATGTTAAACTATATAAAAGGAGCTAATAAAGGAAATTCTAAATGGGGGAATGAAAAAAAATATGTTAACGTTAAATTAATATTCTACACACAATTGTTTGCCCAACGGAACAGTAATAATCATTTAAAAAATAAAATCTAATGGTATGAATAAATGGGCAGTTGATTTGTATAAATTGATTCAATCTGTAAATATTTTCACTTATGGGGTAATATTAGATGGAAAACTACTGGGAATAAAAGATAGTTATTTCTTCCTAACTTGAAGTTTATTAACACTATGTATTACTTACTTACTTACTTACTTACTTACTTACTTACGCCTGTTACCCCTCGTCGAGGAGCATAGGCCGCTCACCAGCATTCTCCATCCAACTCTGTCCTGAGCCTTCCTTTCCAGTTCTTTCCAGTTGCTATTCATCCTTTTCATATCGGCTTCTATTTCCCGGCGTAGTGTGTTCTTTGGCCTTCCTCTCTTCCGCTTCCCTTCCGGATTCCAAGTTAGGGATTGAGTCGTGATGCACATTGGTGATTTCCTCAATGTATGTCCGATCCACTTCCAACGTCTTTTCCTAATTTCCTCTTCAGATAGAAGCTGGTTTGTCCTCTCCCATAAAACGCTGTTGCTGATAGTATCCGGCCAGTGGATGTTGAGTATTTTGCGTAGACAATTGTTTATAAATACTTGTACCTTCCTGATGATGGTCGTAGTAGTTCTCCACGTTTCAGCTCCATACAGTAGGACTGTCTTGACGTTCGTATTAAAGATTCTGACCTTGAAATTGGTTGCGAGTTGTTTTGAGTTCCACATGTTCTTCCATTGCAGAAATGCTGCCCTTGCTTTGCCAATCCTCGCCTTTACATCTGCATCCGATCCTCCTTGTTTATCAACGATGCTCCCCAGGTACTTGAATGTTTCCACCTCTTCCAGAGTTTCGCCATCAAGTGTGATTGGGTTGGTGTTCTCCGTGTTGCATTTGAGAATCTTGGTTTTTCCTTTGTGAATGTGGAGGCCTATCGATGCGGAGGCTGCTGCTATATTTGCTGTCTTCATCTGCGTTTGGTCGTGTGTATGAGAGAGGAGGGCTAGGTCATCTGCGAATTCCATTGTATTCCGTATTTCCCCTCAGATGTCGAAGTCTTCATAATCCAGTCAATCACTAGAAGGAAGAGGAATGGGGAGAGTAGACAGCCTTGTCTGACTCCGGTCCTTACTGGAAATGTATCTGTCAGCTGTCCTCCATGCACCACTTTGCACTGTAGTCCATCGTATGAGTTTTGGATAATGTTGACAATCTTTTCAGGAACTCCATAGTGTCGAAGAAGTTCCCATAATGTTCTCCTGTCCACGCTGTCAAACGCCTTCTCATAGTCAATGAAGTTGACGTATAGTGATGAGTTCCACTCAACTGATTGTTCCACGATGATCCGTAGTGTCGCAATCTGGTCTGTGCACGACCGATCCTTACGGAATCCAGCCTGTTGATCCCTATGTTGGGTGTCTACTGCGTCTTTCATCCGATTCAGCAGCACTCTGTTGAAAACTTTCCCTGGTACTGATAACAAACTGATACCTCTATAGTTCTCACATTGGCTCAGATCTCCTTTCTTTGATAAATTGATGAGATATGTATTAGTGAAACTATATTAAGATCGAAACTTGAGAATAATAAAGTTAAGCATATGTGTGGTTATGTGTTCATATGTGTGAAAGGTCTTAAACTAGGAAAACCTACAAGACCTCTTTCATCTTCATTGGTACTTATCCGTCGATGAAAATAACCTTCTTAGTTCTTACATTTTCTGACTAAAAATCCATGAAACATAATATTGCTGATAGATAATTAATCAGATAGTATTCACTTAGGTATGGAATGTTAAAAAGAAGAGATTTTCTGCTCATTCTCTATATATAATACATTTTATATCCCAATGAGTAAAAAAGTACGTTTTTAAATTTTCCGACATTTCGTGGCTCAGTGTACACCATTTCTTCAAAGAATAAATAACTAAATTAAATTAACCCAAGTTTAAATAGTACAAAGGAACAAAGCAAGAATATGAGATGCGACCAATCAAAAAGCGGGTCTGAACAAATCAGTGTCATGTCATTCCGGTCAAGGTGATTTATATGAAACATGTTTGTATATTTGTGTGTGTGTGTACGATAAAGGATGAAAAAAATGCTACATTCGTGGTGATAAAGAATGGAGTTTAATTTGTATGTACGAAAATGGTGTGAAATGTGAATAGAATCAGACATTCTCCACCATCTCGAAATCATACATTGCAGCTCGAATAGATGATCCAAGTAGGATGCATAGTGAAACCTAACATTTTACTCAATCTTCAATTTATTTGAAATTACCAACTCCAACTTTGGTAATGACACCTTAATATATATGCTTTCGAAAGCCTAATTTTTTAAACAAATTGAAAAATAAGTCCCAAATTGTAAGCACAGATGGTCAGTGGCTAGCAGTGGAATCCAGGACGCGCGTTTCGTCCTATTTGGGACTATCCATCTTTGCTTATAATGCTTGTGAATGAAATCTATATCGAGGAAACATGCACAGTATGCACATGTGCCAATAAGAGACTGATCAATTGCAGTCCTAAAACTCAATAGGAAGATTTAAACAAATAATACCAAATAAATTTAAGTCCCGAATTGATGTGAAAATTGAGATTGTAGAATTTTTTTTAATGGGGCACTATTGATAATGCCAAATTAAAATCAACTTTAAAGGAAAAAAACCCCAGATAAGCACATGTATAATAAATCTTTTTCTGTAAGAATCCCTAGTAAAATGAACAGTTTTCCTAAAAGGGGACATAATATCATTAATGGTTTATGAATTTGTATACAAAACTGAACTATATTTTATTCTAGAAGAAATGTATATAATCAATGATACCAGAGAATATGGAATGGAATTTCCAAAAATGAAACTAATTTCAATACACAACTATTTATGATTATACTTGATTCCCTAAGTATAATCTACTGTAATAGTAATAGTAATAATATACTGTAATAGTATATTCTACTGTAATAATAGTAGTAATAGTAATAATATTGCTATTAATACCATTAATAATAGTAATAATAACATTAATTATTGAATATATAGTTTCCAAGCATGAATAAACGTTATGTATATAGCATTGTTATTATGCATTAACAAACCTGGATTCCACTACTAGCCACTATCCATCTTTGTTTACAATGCTTATGAATTAAGGATATATCGAGGCAATACGCACAGTATGCACATATGCTAATAAGAGACTGACCAGTTGCAGTCCTAAGTATCAATGGGAAGATTCAAACAAACAATATTAGGTGAATCTAAAAAAAAACAACTGTTTACTTTAAATTCAACTTAGTATTGTTTGTTTGAATCTTCCCATCGATTTGTTAGGACTGCAACTGGTCAGTCTCTAATTGGCATATGTGCATACTATGCGTATTGCCTCGATATACCTTAATTCACAAGCATGGTTAGCAGAGATGGATAGTGGCTAGCAGTGGAATCCAGTTTGACGTGCGTTTCGTCCTATTTGGGACTCGTCAGCTGGATGTACCTGCATCTCAGAGTTGATGTTCACTTTGAGACTCGAACCCAGTACCCTCGCTTCAAACGCCATGGCGTTATCCACTCGGCCACTGAGTCCTGATAGCCACTTGCTTGTGCGATGGGGTGAAGTTTAAATTCAACTTAGTATTGTTTGTTTGAATCTTCCCATCGATTTCTTAGGACTGCAACTGGTCAGTCTCTGTTTACTTTAAAATTACCATACTACTAATTTTCTGTCATTCCATTTATTCAAATTTAGATATTTAATTCTCTTTGTTTGCTGTTACCTTTGAAATATTTATATGATACTTATAAGAATGTAGTTAATCCCTGTCAGCTTAAATATTCATAATCCATCATTTTGTAATCAGTCTAACGTATCGTTTATTTCAATCACTGGAGAAATAAAGAAAAAAATAATATGGAATTTTTAATAACTTGTGTATAAGAGTATGTATGATAAAACACTGAGTATAACCACTGAAATACAACATTATTTATGTGATGATGATGTTGATTAGGAAATGGAAACTGTTTACCATTCATTTAACGTACTAGTTGTTCATTCTGTATTGTTTGTTTGAATCTTCCTATTGATGATTAACACTGTTGTTGATCCAGTTGACGAGTCCGAAATGGGACGAGACGCATGTCCGGGATTCCATCTTTGCTTATAATCCTTGTGACTTAAAGCAATGTCGTGGCAATCTACACGGGATGCATATATGCCGATAAAATACTGATCGACTGAAGTTATAAATATCAATGGGAAGATTCAAACAAACAATACAAAGTGAATTTACACTTCACCCCACTCCACAAGCTAGTGACGATCAGGAGTCAGTAGCTAAGTGGATAACACAATGGTGTTTGAAACAAACGATACTTGGTTCGAGTTGTGGAGTGAACATCAACTCTGGGAAGCAGGTACATCGAGTTGACGAGTCTGAAAAAGGTAGAAGCGCACGTTCTGGATTCCACTGGTAGCCACAATTCATCTTTGCTTATAATTCCTATTAGTTATTGGTCGTAATTAACCATACCCTATCGAATTTCACTTTCTAAATTAAATTATTTACAAGGAAAAATGTATATTAGTTCCGCGCATCATATCTACTTTACATCTAACTACGTTCCAGTCAATCATTATTGTATTTGGTTTTCATTGAAAACCTTTCTACCATATCATCTGAAACTAGATTAAATACGTTGATTGATTTAATCTTTTCAATATCTAATTACTAAATTATGCGGACTCCTCATGATTTTATTATCTTGAGTTGACTAGAGTTGAAATTCTGGTGTTTCGATAAAACTACGCAATAATGTCACTAGATGTATATTTCAACTTTATGGCAGTTGATCATCTCATCAAATATATAATGAATTATAAGGTAGAATATATTGGTAATTTAATGAAAATATTTTTCTAAAGACGGGAGTATTAGTGCAACTTATCCTTTTGGTCTTCAACAAGATGATCTGTCTCCATTTTCAAATTTATGAGTTCCTTTACGACCAAAAATTCATTCACCTTTAATTAACAAAAAGATTTAACTAGATAACCGAGATCACGTTCTTTTCGCTTTTGCCCCTTCCAGTCATATTAACATAATGAAGCCTCGTAGGCCCTTCTGGAGAAGAACACTACATCAAAGCAAGGCACGATTACCGGGGCTCAATAGATGTTTTTGCATTTTTTGGGGCAGAATCATTACATCTTTCCTTCCTCTTTTTCTTGGGAAGACCTACTCTTTCTTTCTTTTAGAACCAATAATAATTTTGCAATGATTCTTTGTAGCTTTTGTAATCAATTGTGGGTATAGGTAGAGTGAATGATTAGGCCAAATCTCCACCACCCAGGTCACCGCTCACGTTACCGCTAATGGGAACAGTCCCAAAATCCAGGGGGCTCGACAAGTACGTGTGACTCGGATTTCGCCTCCCTTCTTCTTGTTAATTGATCTAATACCTATTTTTTTATAAATCTATACTTTAATTTAAATCAATTTTTTTAATATTTCCGAAGAATAATAGCGACACTCTGGAAACATCGAATCCATCAGGGAGCACCAGTCCAATCAAGATTACAGGTACACCTTGCTGACAAGTGCCAAGTAACACGAAACCCGGGTCCAGGGTTTCTTGTTGACCACTTCCAACCATCACCTTATCTCAACATAATGCACGCAGTGTCGAGCCACCTAGACTAGTAGCCACATTACAACTTGATCGATAGTATTCGATCAGCACTAAAAAGGACTTGACAAGCATGACATTGATCATCACCCAATGATCAATCAATTGTGATCATTAGTTATAAATTTACAACTTTACAATTTCATCTAGCCAGAACTTTTATATCATAAAATCAAACAACAAAATATTGTTCACTCGGATACTAATATACAATTTTTCTTAAACAAAAACAAACAAAAAAAACCATTTTACCAATACTACATATGGTGTAAATCAATAAGCACTTATATAAGACTTATTATATGTACTTGAAATAGGTCACTAGTTAACATGGTGATATTTTAGCCATTTCAGTTACTATTGTTCTCCATGATTTTCAATCGATAATTAAATAAACATACACACACACACCCACACACACATATGTGCAATGTATATAAAATGGTTAATTTTAAAAGGTAACTCTAATCTATTATCTTAGTTTGTTTTTGTTTTAAACGATATGTAAAATATTCACACGATATCTATTCATGATTATTTTATGCTTGTAACGAGTACTAGTTTGTATCTATGTGGGTTAACTTGGTAATACTCAAAATTTATATCTAACTAATGAAATCGAAATTTTAAAATTAGGTAACTATGGCAAAAAAATTCTCACTAAAAAAAATTATAAGTCTAAGTAATAAGGTTGATTATTAGACAAAGAAAAAACTATTTGTCAGTCAATTAAATTTAGCTGGATTATTAACGAAATATTCCAATGAGATTATTTCTCATGATTTATGTTTGTTTGTTAGAAGGGTGATTTTTGTGGAGATTTCAGTATTTTCATAGTTGAAATCATGAGTCAATTGAAGCTAGACCACCATCGAAAACCTGGAAGCACTGGACGGCCATTTCGTCCTATTATGAGACTCCTCAGCAGTGCGTGTACACGACCTCAGCTCGAGAGATTCGAACCCAGGACCTACCAGTCTCGCACCAGAGCACTTAACTGATAGACCAGTGAACCGGTGTGCAACGGTGTAAATGTCTAACTTCAACCAATCCACGAAGTTGAGCAACCGTTCACCAATTGTCTTCAGTGAGTTGATATCTCACGACAGAAGTGGTTTGAACTATCGGTTATGTGCACTAGCGCGAGACTGGTAGTTCCTAATTTTTGTATTTTTTGTAACCGATCTTTTTTATATAGTTGAAATCAGAACTCAATTGAAGCTAGACCACCATGGAAAACATGGAAGTACTGGACGGCCGTTTCGTCCTATTGTGGGACTCCTTAGCATTGCGCACCCAAGATCCCATCTATGATCGATTTTGTCCAATAAAATTTCAGTGCAGTTTTAAAAAGTGTATAATAATTGTAGCTAAATTTTTAAAACAAAATATATAAAGGTGATGACTGGTTGCCATTCAAAGAATTCATACAGTATCCACTTAATTTTTCATATAAGTAACATTATAGTTAAATTTCATTTGGGATAGAAAAGAAGCGAAGAATATTTGTGTAAGTTAGTTAGTTTTGAGTATGTAAGTCTCTAAACTGATTGACAGTCTCCTTGAATAAGTCGATTTGGGTTGCGGTAACCATATGCTTGAGGTTAATAGTAACCATTGTTGCCGATTCAATAAGACAATTTTTATTCAGTTCATAGAAAGTTGAATCGAAAATATTAAAAATTTTAAAATACTTGTAAATAAATCTTTGTACTCTTCTAGAGATGCAATGAATATCTGAAATTCCTTACACCTGCTTTAGTGATACTGGAATAAACTTCATCATGGTTATTATGATTATTATCATTATTATTAGTTATTATAAATCGAATAATCGAGAAGTTAGACATTAACAGTGGTCTGGAGGCTAGGCGTTTGCTCACGTGGACAAAGATCTCGGGTTCGAACCCAGCGTGCAGGATTGTGTATGCACACCGATGAGGAGTTTCGTACTGAGATGAAACGGCCGTCCAGTACTTCCAGGTTTTCAATGATGATCGATTCATAATTCCATAGATAATTGAAAGATGTTAGATCTATTAATAGGTGTATAGTTGTTGTACTAAAAATCACATAGTGTCATTACACTAGTTACCTAGCAACAATAAGACATGATACAAAAGTAAACATCAAGATTCTTACACTAAATAAACACATCATTGTATTTTGAACTCCTCAATCTTAATTCAAAAACAGACCAAGTTTTGTATTTTATTTATAACCCTGAAATAAATGATTGTTTTTTTATGAAGAGTCAGGTTATATATAAATTTCATAATGTTTATTTCATTGAATTTGATTAATATACTTTTCATTCATTACAATAATAACATTGAGCACCTCTTGAATTTTCGATAAAACATCTGTTCAGATGCTCAATGACTTATGTCTTCGGTAAACAATCCAATACTACGATAATAATAATAATAATAATAATAATAATAATAATAATAATGATGATGATGATGATGATGATGATGATGGTGATGATGATGATGATGATGATGATGATGATGATGATGATGATGATGATGATGATGATGATGATGATGATGATGATGATGATGATGATGATGATGATGATGATGATGATGATGATGATGATGATGATGATGATGATGATGATGATGATGATGATGATGATGATGATGATGATGATGATGATGATGATGATGATGATGATGATGATGATGATGATGATGATGATGATGATGATGATGATGATGATGATGATGATGATGATGATGATGATGATGATGATGATGATGATGATGATGATGATGATGATGATGATGATGATGATGATGATGATGATGATGATGATGATGATGATGATGATGATGATGACAAGAACAACAATAAATTCTAGATTGTTGAAATATTAGAATTACAGTTTATTTAAACAGGTGATTATATCAAGTAATGCACATTAACATTATTAATTCAATAGTGTCAACATATAAAGTAAACAAACTCTCACTTTCGAACCATACTCATATCTTGGTGTCAAATCCATAACCTGAAATACCATCATAAATCACTCTTTCCATTACAATATATGATTACACTTTAATGTCTTAGAACAGCTAACAACTGATGAAATTTATGTGTAGACTACTGATTTCACAATGAACCCATGATTAGTCAGTTAACCTGATTTTAAGAGCAAACATGGAACTGTACATCACACCATGGAGTAGAATAAAATGTAATCAAACAACTGTCTAATCTAAATAAGTTAGAAAATGTTTGAAACATAATAGTGAAAGCATAAAATACTGATTGAATTTCATTTCAATATCTCATTTGTAATTTTTCAAAAACTACATTTCAATATGTTCCATCAGTGTTAATCGGCCAAACATTTTCAAACTGGTGGATTTTCGAACACTGCTAAACCACAAAATATGTATTTTCTGTAGATATTCTACAATCTACTCATTATCACGGCAGTTTATAGTGTTTATGCCCAAAGCATGTGACCATATTTTTGATAAAACATCTGTTCAGATGCTCAATGAATTATATCTTCAGTAAACAATTCAATACTATAATGATGATGACGATAATGATGATAAAAAGAACAACAATAAATTCTAGATTGTTGAAATATTAGAACTACAGTTTATTTGAACAGTTGATTATATCGAGTAATGCACAGTTACATTATTAATTTAATAGTGTCAACATATAAAGTAAATATATCTTTAGATATAAATAATCATTCTTACAGTTACAATAAATGATAACGTGTCATCACTATATAAATAACCACAGTAAGTGATGTGGGAGGCGAAATCCGATTCACACGTTCTCGTCATACCTGATGGATCATGACAATTATCCCATGTACTAACGTGAGTGGTAACCTAAGTGGTGGAGATCGACTTAATAAACCACTCTACCTATACCCACAAAAGATTACGAATGGTACAAAGAGTGATTGTATAACTATTGAGGAATCAAAAAGATGGTAAAAAAGGGTCTGTCCAAAAATAAGGAAAAAAAGAATGGAAGTGTTATGGAATGATTCTGTATATGCAATTATTTATTTATTTATTTAAACACAGAAATATTGGTACAGGGAAACACCAGATACATATGCGCCATACAAATCCCATTCGATTTGTGTGAGGACTGTGATACTGTCCAGGTGCCCAAACTGAAACAGGTGGTTTTTTTAGGGGGCCACACTCGGAGCCTTTGACCGAAAGATCTGATCCACAAGACGATGGAGCACCGTAAGGAGATGCAGTCCCATGGTAGACGGTGAAAACGATTGATTCATACGCCATTTGTTCCTTCAGGATCCTGGAGCCCATGTGCACCATTGGTTTGGAATCAGGATTTTTCAACTCCCCTAGATGGACCATCCGTGTCCACCAACCCTTTTAAAGCGTCGGACATTCGCTTTTCGTCCTCTAAATTTCGTAAACAACAGTAGTGCCAAGAGAAGACAGTGAATAGGAGTTGCCTGGCAGAGGCTATATACGCGTGGCCATGTGAGAGCATTTGGAGAGGGAGAGCGGGCTTCGGTTGCGTCGTGCTCGTACGGCGAGATATCCAATTCTGTAGTGTCGCGATTCGTTAATCGTTTACTTCGATAACCGTTAAGATTCTAGTCTTAACGGTGCGTAAAATCAGAAAACAAAGGATAGCAGAAACTACAGTTTATTGTCGAATAACTCAGGTCAGAAAGCTAACAACACCTGAGCGAATAATAACGAGCGAGTGAACAGGCGAATAAGCGAAGGAAGCGAACGAGGCGGAAATGACATGCATGGGAGATGGCTGGGATGCCAACTCGATTTAAGCAATCGTTAATCAACATTTATAGTCAAACAAAAATGAGTGACAGACATATGATGAATAAGATACGAAGTGTACACATACATGCTCATATAAAAGTATAGTCAAGGTTAATAAGCAAATGATTAACAAGATCAAAATATGACTCATAATGGATAGGCGAATTGGCTTGACCAGCAACTAGAATAAAGTATATGGGCTTAACATATAAACTGATACTACAGGCTCTCCCCACTCTCGGCCGTACCAGGGCATTTTGGGGGTGCGTACGCAATGCAAAAACAACTATTGCGTCCTGGTAGTTGTGCTGTGCTTCGATGTAGCACTCTTCTCCAGAAGGACCTACTAGGCTTCACCATGTACCTAAGTTATGTAATTTGTACAGTGAGAATTAATTTTTCAATAAAACGAATGACAAATTGTCAAGTAATTTAATGTTAACATGATACAATTAATTTTTCTGTGCGAGATACTATTGACTAAAAAGAAATGATACTTATAAGTTTATTTTAAAATGAAAATTTGTAGCTTGAACAAACATATTTGTGATGTTATTTTCTGTAAGTTGAGTAGATAGAATAGGATATTGAGAATTTTGCTTTGTAATAGTTGTATACAACATCAGTTTTCAGAGAAAGAAGCATCGACGAATCAAAATAAAATTGTGTCACCTCAAAAGAAACAAAACAAGGTTATATATATTACCTTTTAATCTTTCAAGGAGGGATCGTAGATGCGCACGGCTGAGAATTCCCACATTAGGACGAAATGGCCATCCAGTGCTTCCAGGTTTTCCATAATGGTTTAGCTTCAATTGACTCATGATCTCAACTATTGGTATGTATATATATTTTTAAAAGATGACAAAATTAGTTTTACGAATGTAGAATATTTAATAATAGAATTTTCCTAATGATAAACCTTATGAAGTGGGTTTAATATTTGGAGGTTAAAAACGAGTTATACATGAATAAAACAACTATGGCACACTTGTACTATTTCCAATTATATATTGATCGGAATATTTATGACAATGACCTTGCCTAACACCAGTCTTTGGTTCGAACGAGTCTGTCAACTGTCCTCCATAAACGATGGGTAGCTATCCATACAGTTCCAGAACACTGGGGTTTCCCATACAAAGAGTGGCTCGAGAAGCTAGACCAATTTACTCTGTCCTACCATAGATTAGGAGGTGATCTGATTTTGATGTATAGAATGCTAAGAAATGATTTTGAACCTAATATACCCCTCTTTTTCTTCTCACTAGGTCGGGACATTTCAGTTGACATAACATGTGGGTAGAAAGGTCAAGAACGAAAAAAATATCTGTGGCATGCACATTTTCACACCTAGCCATCAATTCTTGGAAGCTGTTACCCGAAGTATTGGTGTCCTCACCTTCAATTGACTCATTCAGGCGAAGATTGGACACTCACGGAAGCATACTAGAAAAGGACTAACATAGGCTGTAGGCCTTCTGTGCTTGCTACACAAATCTGAAATCCGTCATATAAATATTAAATATGGAATTGAATATAATAGTTTTACTTACCATTTTGTGACCGTACCTAACATTTGGTCAAAATACCATTATTTTTCAGTGACAGAATATTAGATTTTCCATCATTCTGATTTCCATGATTAACGAATACATATTTAGGATATATAAAATCACACACGCAAAGCTGACACATACTACTTCGAGTAATATTGTCATTTTGGTCTAAAGTCAGTTAAAAGGGGTGGTAAGCGAGAACTAAGATGCAGAATTACAGAGTTCTTTCGCAAAGTATGAAAACCATACATCAGATACATAATTTGCACATCTTCCTTCAGTTGTCCTTTACATGCTTCATGATTCTCTCAATTCTGTTGTTATTACATTTACTCTCTGTTTCCCTTTCTATTCTCTTCAATTGAATTTTCTAAATCTCTTGTTGGCATACATCTCACTTCCTATTGATGTTACATACCACTTATATATGTCAACATACAACAAAGGATATGTTATGGGAATTTATTTCTTGATCGAAATATAAAATACAGCTAGTGTCTAGAAGTGTATACATGCTTAACTATCTTTTGGTACTAACTACTATTAGTAAGTAGTATAAATTTGTATCGGAAAGTTCAGTTTACAGCCGATGGGAGCGGATTTTAGAAATCGTTTCAATTAAAAAGGTCAGTAATCAGGAAATCGTCCACAAAAGACATTATTATGGAATACCTTCTACATTTAGCTAAACAAAACTTTACAAAATTATGTGATCTTAAAATAAACGGATCAGTCTGATGAAATGAATAGAGGTTAGACATCTTTCAGCCTTCATTTCCATTAAATTTGTGTGTTCAGAACATTTTAATGCATATTTTCAACAATAAAATAAATTGATATGATTCTGTGATGGATTTCAGTAGACGAACTTAAGACCAAGTGCAATAATTCGTCACAAAGCAAGCCCTCACAGGAATCCTGAAGGACAAAGAACACATTACGCCGAAAAATGGAGACAGACATGAGAAGAATGAACAAAAATTGGATAGAACTAGAAAGAAAGGCCAAGGACAGAGTGGGTTGGAGAATGCTGGTCGGCGGACTATGCTCCATCGGGAATAATAGGTGTAAGTGAGCAATAATTCGAAATGATAAACCAGATATAAGTTATAAGTTCAATCTTAAAAAATAGATAAAAGATATCCTTTCTAATGACATAGAGAAAGAAATGTAACAAAATTAAGTGAGGGACAGTTATCTTTCACACATTTTTTCATCCTATTTTGTTGACTTTATCTATAAATTGTTACACAACACCATTGTACAATACCTATAGAAAATACATATCTTGTGGTACAAGAATGTTAGGAAACCCACCAGTTTGAAGATGTTTGGCCGATTAACACTGATGGAACGTATCGAAATGTATTATTTGAAAAATTACAAACGAGACGTCAAAGTGAAATTCAATCAGTCTTTTATGATTTCTCTATTATGTTCCAAACATTTTCCAACTTCTTTAGATTAGACACTTGTTTAATTACATTTTATTCTACTCCATAGTGTGATGTACAGATCCATGTTTGCTCTTGATATCGAACTAACTGATCAATCATGAGTTTATTGTGAAATCAGTAATCGACACTTACATTTCACCAGTTGTCAGCTGTTCTAAGACATTAACTTGTAATTATGTATTGTATTGGAAATAATGAATTATGATGGTACTTTAGGTTATAGATTTGACACCAAGGTGTAGGTATGGTTCAAAAGTGAGAGAATACCTCATTAACTTTTGACCTATGAAGTCGCATCGAACTCACTGAACAAACAGATACGACGATTTATTGTGTGATCACAATGCACGAGCTTGGAAACAAAAGGATATAACAAGAGTTTGGGAAAACTAATATTCGAAAGTATAAAGTATCTCAAGGTATAAATAAACGAACAAACAAACAAACAAAGTAGTACTTATAACTCAATTGCTGCAACAAGTGTAACCCATCAAAAAGGTTACAACATTAATTTGTGATATACTGAAGATTATTTATATAAAAATATATTTACTCTATATGCAACTGTGCATTACGCGATATAATCAACTGTTCAAATAATCTGTAGTTCTAATATTTCAACAATCTAGAATTTATTGTTGTTGTTCTTCTTCTTATCATCATCATCATTGTAGTATTGGATTGTTTACTGAAGACATAATTCATTGAACATCTGAACAGATGATTTCTCAAAAATTCAGGAGGTACTCAATGTTTTTATTGTATGAATAAAGGATATGTTGATAGAATTCAATTAAATCAGCATTATGAAATTTATGTGTGAACAGATCTTACGACTCAAGTTTTCGTAGTTTGCATCACTGGCTGATCTCAGCTAAACAACCATTAGATAGCATAAAACACTAGACAGCTGTTTTTTCTATTGTTGGACACCTAATCCACTAGTCCACTGTGTTTTCAACGGTTATCTATTTAAAGTAATTCAGTAATGTTTGATTGTCATCATAATCTCTGTTTATTAATTCACGAGAACTTGTATTGAGAAAATATAAATTGCATAGGTAGTCATATTTTGTTTATGAAGTGGTAGTCACTCACACAATTCATAAATGTAATTTCAGTCCAACAATTGTAAACAAAATTTTATTAATCTCACTTGTAGAAAACAAAGAAGTATTAGAAAAGGTTTGAATGTAGATATATGTTGAGATTATCTTAACAACATATATTCTGAAAAATCGTTCGAATGTATCCTGATAGTTCGGTAAAGGGACTGAACGCATTTCACTGTTACTATGTGTAACTTCAATGAATAAATGAATTACTATAACCGATTTAGTTAGTTTGTCATTTATATGCGTGTATAATAGTACGTAATTGTCAATGTAATTGCTTGTATACTTTATGATTCTAAGTACTGAGTCTCGGTATAATTAAATGGAGAAGCTCAGAAACTTTTCTCCATTTTCCACCTCTTACTGTCCATTTGAGTGTCCGAATGTCTGAAATAAATTCTTCCATCTCAATTCGTATTTGTGTTTTATTGACACCGTTGCCCTAATAGGGTTAGCCTGAGTATGGTGTACAAAATTTAAAGAACTTACATTCACACTTCACTCATCGTCCTTCATAATCGAGTGAACATAATGCCACAAAATAACTATTTTGCAGAATGACTTATGAGTATTCTTGAAAGATCATCCACATTGATTAGTGCTGTTATCAAATCCATATTGACGTCCAACAGATTCCTTGATTTCAGGAATTTACACTTATCAGATTATCAATTTTTTCAACATACCTCAGGCAACCATCAGAAATCGGGAAAAACAATGAAAAGATATTTCGCCCTAGTATGGGATCCTTCAGCAGTGAACTCACTGAAGAACGAGACCAGGAACTCTCGTACCTTTTGTCAAGCAATAAAACTTTAGACCAGCTTTATTTTCATACTTCACAAGTTAGGCAAGCTTAATTCACTTCATTTAAATCAACTATTGAAATCTGGATCCATATGAGTTATTATTGTTTGATGTATTTTTATGATTTACTAATATTGATAGGAAGGGTACTGAAAGTCAAGAGTTTAAGGGTAATTTTCGATGCAAGCTATCGAAACCTTCACAAAAGCTACAGTAAGCAACAACCAACATAATATGTAATTTCATTTATTCCCAATCTGAATAAACTTTTCCCCAATTCCTTAGAAACGCTATTGAAGACCTTAATAATAGTGAAAATATTGTGCTACCATGGAAAAAAAATGTTTCCCTGATGTGTTTCCTTCTCGTAGTTTATTTTAAATGGATGAAATTAAAAATGATGAGAACTAGGAAAAGTCAATTCTCAAGAATGATTATTACTCCACAATCACATGTAACAAAACGTCAACATTACATTTTATAGTCTATTTTATAAGTCTATTCGAGCTTTATGATGCTTGAAGATACGAAATTTCTACAGCCTAGGTGAGACGCTTGCAAGCGTAGATAAATTGATCTTTTTCTTCAAAATACTAAATAAACTATCTTTTACATCCACTGATGCAATCCAATATGCAGAAACACCTGGTTATAGCATCTGTAACTGTTTATCATTGGTGAAGCGGTCTCATTCTGAATCTTCTCTCTATATGAACTAATCTACTGGCAAATTTTCAGAACCGGAGCGATTTGTAGCAATCTTCCCATGAAATAAAATCACTGATGTTATTTATTTTGTTGCATTGATGTTTACCACTCGACTGAAACAGCTTTAAAATTGTTTACACTAATGGCTATATCCCATTCCACTAGTGAAATTATAGACATTAAACGCTTGGCCATTGTTATTACCGAACGTACTCAGTAAACTTTTCTTCATGCAGATGTTTTAAACTTACACTGTCCTTGATTTATTTAACGAATTTAAATAATATCTAAGTCAATAGATCACAAAATAACCTAGCACATATATAACAGCAGACATATTACAGTTACTTTTTTTCTGTGCCCTCTGTTTCCATTTCCTTTTCTCTAGGTTTATATAATCATAATTATTTTGTAAACGTAGTGGGACCACACCTTGACAAACCATTCATTATTCAACAAGATATCGCAATCTTCCTCCTATGAATAACTAGATCCTAACTGCTACCTCATGTCATTATAATCCATAGGATAAATTTCCTTGTGAAACAATGAACGAAACTTATCATTTCAAATAGTTTTATCCTTATATCTCTGTGCTTTACATGTAATATTTCTTTCTGTATCAACCTGATCATCTATGTGAATTAGCATGTGTTGCAATCATTTCTAGAGTCCCAAATAGAACGAAACGCGCGTCCTGGAATCCACTGCTAGCCACTATCCATCTTTGCTTACAATGCATGTGAATTAAGGCTATATCGAGGCAATACGCACATATGCCAATTAGAGACTGATCAGTTGCAGTCCTAACACATCGATGGGAAGATTCAAATAAACAATACTAAATGAATTTATGTATTTTTTATTTACATGATACTCCTGTCTTGAATCTGGCGAAAACCAGTTTATAAAAATGATATGTTACCTTGGGATTTTGATGTTTCAAACTCTTATTCATAGTTATTGAATATTTTAACATAATTATGGGACACTAGTTCAATTTCTTAAAATGTCAAAAACACTTTCGACTGATGTGGGTTATGTAAAATAAAACTAGAAGGAACGTTAGGTTATCATGAATTCTTGTCATTCCTCTAAATTCATTTACTTGTATTGGGCTTCTTTTAAAATTCGCCAAATTACAGGGCAGCCGGGAGACATTGACGAAGTACACTTTAAAACTTTTCATGTCATTCATTATATCCAATATATATTGGATTTAAACTTCTGTCTACTGAATTAAAATACGGTTGTTATCCTATTTCATAACATTTTCCATTTTTATATCTTTTTACTACTAAGGTAGAAATAATTCAGTTGTAATTAACGATTAATTTTGAGCAAAGTTGTACAGTACTAGTATATCATTTTATTTATTATGACTATCAACATGAATATATGGTTGATGATCGATAGTGCAATAATTCACCAACTTTGACGTAGGATTTTTATTGAAATGACGATCCCACAACTGTAAATCGAACACAGGACAAACGGTCTCGCACGTAAACACTTAGTCCCTAAACCACTTAACCGGTATTCAATGTTCCACAAGCCTAACATCAATGTAGGACATGGACTCCCAATTTCCTTTTACTACACAGCTGAATAGACGGAGAAAATAGCATGTGTCAATAGAGTATGTTCAACATCATTATTCTATTACCAGCACATTGAATGTAAATGTTTGTGATGATATTAAAAAGGATTAACGATGGTCAGCAGGCCATATTTATTTGACAGTGTATTCAAAATGTATTTTCATTATGTATAAATATACGTTTTAAGCAAGATAATCTGTTTGGATACAATGAGATGGCTGAATTTACTGTCCACTTTAGCTCCAGATAAGTTTATTCAATTCACAAAAATAATTCCAAATAGAATTGCATACCCAGTGCTGAATGGACTGCACAAATCAATTTCGAGAAACATAGTTTATGACAGATTATACTAGGAATTCTTATATCTAGTTTCGTTTTCCTGTGTGGGTTAAGTCTTTCGTTAACTAACCCAAATACTCTTATTGTTTGTTGTTCTTCAGACAATTTATTTCCCTAAATTAATCTCCAAAATCAGAATACGACTTGGACAGGTACGTATTAATATTCTAAATAAACCAAGTTGAGTGGGAGTGAATCACAGTAAAAAAAAGAACTTTAGTATATTTATAATTTTACACAAGAAGATTCTAGAATCTTTGCCAGTAATCCACTAAGGTCAAGGATAGGCTGATCAGCGTATTCCAGCATAATCCTGCATGGAACATGTTTCAATCCAATCTATATCGCGCTAACAGTGTAGTAATCTTAATGACTGCAATTACAGGTATGATCTAGTGTTAAGTTGCATTTGTTTCACAACCTTTGGTGAACAAAATAACCAACAAAAAGACTTCGTTTCTTTATGTAGACATACAGCTATGTTAGATGGTTGGAGGTTCTCAACTGAAATTTCTGCATGACCTAGGCTTTTAGCTATTTAGCACTCATCAGCAAGGTTTACTTTAATCATGAGGGAACTCATGTACCCTTCTGCAATGATACCGAACTTCCTAGTTTGACGTTACCACTAGGCTATTCGTGTGTCTCATTCCCTCTTTGAGTACAAAACAACGAAGTAACACATTTTATTTATTATAATCAATCTTAATAAATTGAAATTCAAGGGTAATATGTTGAGGTAATCAACACGTCACAATGATGAATAGAAAAAGTAATCAATAACCAGGTGTTTCTAAACATATCCTCGTACCATTCAACACAGTTAACTACTTAAGCACAACAGAATATTGAGTTACCAAGTAACGCACCAAATTACAGATTATATATATATATAATGAAGAATGGCCAGGAGACTTGTTAAGTCACCTGACATTGATCAAAACTAATTATAACATCACTTATTTAAGTGATTTATTTTCACATTATGAAATATGAATTATTTTAATTTTTTTTCATTTATTCTGTCTTCCACATATTTGACTCTGTGAATTAGTTCCATGCAAATTTGGGTATGTTTTATCCATGTGTGTGAGATAGTACGTCTATTCCCTTTCTGTATTTTTCGCATGACTTATAAAAACTGAATCCCTTTATGAATCTCGGAGTCAGCAGTACTTTTCTACAGTTACTGAATCTTCTTATATGATTCTCTGTCGTCCAACACCTAGCATATCTACAACATACGTATCCTCAATACAATTAGTATTCCGACTTCAACATACCGTTGCTTACAATATGTTAAGTCAACAGAACATATACAAAATCAAACAGGATATATATTTTATTCACATCAAAGTTGTCTGATCATACTGGAGAAAACAATGAGCAATAATATACATAGTGGGAAAGCAAAAAACTAGGACATACTATGCCTATATTCTTTCGTATTTTTTGTAAGTTCTTTTCAAAATTGTTTTGAAAAACCATTAGATTCATTATTTTCTGTATGTAGCTTTGAATTGGTTTTTGACAATAATCTGGATTTGTTAGGATATGTATTGGTTTCATATTCTTGTTTATCGCTATCATTATTATTAATAATATTGGGATTTGACTGATGATCAGCTACTACTTCTGAATGAGATTCATCATTACATCCACCGTCATTATTATCATTACCGATGTCGGTTTTCGGTTGATCTAAACTTTTAAATATAGTCAATGCCTAGAATAATTGGTGGTGAATGGAAAAAGCGAGAGAGAGAGAGAGAAAGAGAAAAGAAGACAATGCCAGTAACAGAACACTTTCTACTACGAAAGAAAATTCAAACAAATAAACACTTGAAAAATTACGGCAACACTGTCCATTATATTTCCAGATACACCATGAGCTATGCGGAATAAATACTTATTTTAAATGACTGGAACAGTACGATGGACCCAATTGTGTCAAAAGTAACTCAAAATCATTGGGAGACAGAAACTTATAGTGAACCAGCTTCGTATTCGATTTTTCATCCCGCTTTACCAGATATTGGTTCACATAATGAACATAATTTTGATGAAATTTCGTATAAAGATGAGGGAAATAAGTCGGTCGAATCAAATGGTGATCAAAAATCGAATGGAATTTTGTTAGATGTTGATTCCCCTAGTTACCCAATATCCACTAGTGAAATTCTTAACGAATTTGGTAGAAATGTTTCAGAAGAGCCAAATTGTGATGACCTAAAATCAAGTGTCGTTCATCATCAATTAGTCATTTTCAGTGGATCCTCTATTCAATGCGAGAAATATGTTTTAAATAAAGCTATATTAGTTGTAACTTGGAGATATGAGGACCCAACATTATTTCGTGGGGGGGGAAATGTTGGAGAATTTCAAGTTACATATAATTTTTTTAAGTCAGGACCTAAACTTCGAATCTTCAAAAAAGGGGGAGGTGTTATATCCTATTGAAGACGTAAGTACAGGTAACTCCCAGGACCTACTAATGGACTATTATTCTATATATATTCTTATGGTTTAACTACTGAGTAACTAGATTGTGTATATCTATGTTCATCTTATTATAGGCTTGATTTTGACCCATGAGTTATTACTGTACGATTTACTGTTCCCAAATTATGTTCAGTTTATTGATTATTGTCTCCCACGTTCACAGCTACATTTGGCTTGATCTTGTACAAATATTATTTTCTATTTTATGGTGTGCTGCGGTCTGTCTGTCTGGTATATAAACCGAGTATACTTGAAATAAATGATTCGCATAGATTCGTATAGCGGAAGCTGCAATTGGTGTTCTGGACTCAATTGGAAGGGCTAGGCGAACAAGGGACCAGTAAGGACGCTAAACTGCTCATACCAGTTGAACGTCATTGATTGGCACAGTATTGAGATTAGGAAATGTCGTATTTCGATTGGTGAATAATTCACGTGATAAAGGCTGGATATAAAATCAATAACGAATTAGCATACGCCCTATTATTTTTTATAAAGTCACTATAGATACGTTATGCACAAATGCCCTGGTACGGCCGAGAGTGGGGAGAGTTCACAAAAGTTCACAAAAAGCGAATATCCGAGGCTTTAGCCGGGCTCACCAATGGTGCACATGGGCTGAAGTATCCTAAGGGAACAAATGGCGTATGAATCAATCGTTGGTCACCGACTACCATGGGACTGCATCTCCTTACGATGCTCCACTGCCTTGTGGATCAGACCTATAGGTCAAAGGCTCCGGGTGTGGCCCCCTAAGAAAACCACCTGTCTCGGTTTGGGCACCCGGACAGTATCACAGTCCTCACACAAATCAAATAAGATTTGTGTGGCGCATATATATCTGGTGCCTCTTCGTACCAATATTTATGTACTGAAATAAAATAAAATGAAAATTCTGTTATTCATGCATTATACTTTAGATATATCATGAAATTTGTTCATTAGAATAATAGGAGGACGAACCAACTAATAATGACTCTTAACCTTTTCTATCCTCGGATTCCAATGCTTTCCTCGACTTGTATTGTCTGTATCTAGTCTTTTCTACCATAACTAACACTGTTACTTCTTTGGCATTTCTCTTGATAATTTCATCTAGTTGTGCTGATATGATAAAGCAACTTTAACATGCATAAATTTGTCAGCCTCTTACATTGCATTTAACTGACTTAAATCAACGCAGATCAGACACTTTCATAATATTTCAATTTGAGAAAGACTTTTCTAATGATATACTTGAAAATTATCTGAAAAGATCAATCCAAAGAACATTTCAAGCAGCAATTCTCTACAAAAACTACTCTTACGGTCTATTTGTGTGCTTCCTCAGAAAAGACAGGTTACTGCTAATGACCAATTCTACTTGTTTACACCAGTTCTCCAGCTCCTGTATAACCAGGTAGTCGAACGCCCATCAAAGATGCTTCTTCAATGCACTCAAGAGCATCTACCTACCGAAGAACAGCACCAATGAATTAAGTTCTATGTTCTGCAACACGTTTTAGAGTCATGATATTCAGATTCACTCTTTCACATCATCAAATACTACTCAATTTGCATGTCTAACTAAGCATGTAGAAGTCTTAGTTGTCTACAACTTAAAACTTAGATTATATGTGCAGAAAAATACTTTGCTAAAATACCACTTTACATTTTCCTAATTTTATAATATTCCACTCTTATTACATAACCAAGATAAACATGTTCTTGAATTTTTTGTCTAATATTATGAAACATTCTAATTATGCATACTATTTACATAATCTTAACATATAAATAATATTATACATCTTTGGAAAGTATTCCTTAACTGAACAAAGTGTTCCATCCAAATTAATGGATGAATTAACTATTAACTATCAGTTACTACTATCAAAGCTCTGTGGATATTGTTAAGTTTTCATAGCTCTCATCACAAAATAACCTCAGTTTGACAATTATCGAAAACCAGGAAGCACCGGACAGATGTTTCATCCTAGTATATAACTCATCGACACCGTCTACTGCAGACTGAGACTTGAACTTTTAGGTTTCATTGCTGGCTGCTAACTTTTACAATGATTGGTTAACATTTCTAACCCCAATCAGTTACCAATATTATGCAACGATTTTTTAATGTTCTTGGCGAGTAACTGCTTTAAACCCAAGATGATTGAAATCAACTTGTCATGGCTGCTCATTAGAAATCCAAGAATTACCTCCAGTTGTCGTAGTGTGGAATAGTTGTATTGAAGGTCATTGAAACTACCAGAAACTTATGACCGATTGCTAGTATACAAAAGTCAATAGTTCGAAAGGAGACTAATGATGATAGTTAACAAAAAATAGTTATTTCTATTTATATTAAGGAAACTAACCAGATCAAATATATGATCAACGAGGCAATTATCAAGAAACACAAGTATAAAATAGAAAAACAAAAAACCTAAATCAGTAGGCATAAACGCCTAGGGAAACAAGAGGACTAAATCAGAGACATTACTTACTTACTTCCTTACGCCTGTTACTCCCAATAGAGCATAGGCCGCCGACCAGCATTCTACAACCCACTCACACTATCATGGGCCTTCCTTTCTAGTTCTATCCAGTTCTTGTTCATTCTTCTCATGTCTGTCTCTATTTCTCGGCGTAATGTGTTCTTTGGTCTTCCTCTTCTCCTTTGACCTTCAGGATTCCATGTGAGGGCTTGTCTTGTGACACAATTAGGTGATTCCCTCAAAGTGTGCCCAATCCACTTCCAGCGCTTCTTCCTGATTTCTTCCTCCACTCGATGGAATCTGGTTTGTTCTCTCCCACAGTAACTTGTTGCTGATAGTGTCTGGCCAACGGATCTGAAGTATCTTGTGTAGACAACTGTTGATAAACACTTGTATCTTCTGGATGATGGCTTTCGTAGTTCTCCACGTATCCGCCCCATACAGTAGAACTGTCTTGACATTCGTATTGAAAATTCTAACCTTGGTGTTGGTTGACAATTGTTTTGAGCTCCAGATGTTCTTCAGTTGTAGATATGCTGCTCTTGCGTTGCCGATCGGCAACTCCGCATCTGCATCAGATCCACCTTGTTCATCAATGATGCTGTCCAAATATGTAAAGGTTTCCACTTCTTCCAAAGCTTCTCCGTCAAGTGTAATTTGATTGGTGCATATTGTATTGTATCGGAGAGTTTTGCTTTTCCCTTTGTGTGTATTGAGACCTACTGCTGCTGAGGCTCCTGTTACACTGGTCGTTTTCTCCTGCATTTGTTGTTGCGTGTGTGATAGAAGAGCCAGATCATCTGCGAAGTCCAAATCGTCCAGCTGCATCCTGCCTGTCCACTGTATCCCGTGCTTTCCTCCACATGTTGACGTCTTCATGATCCAGTCGATCACCAGGATAAAGAGAAAGAGTGAGAGTAAGCAACCTTGCCTAACACCGGTCTTTACCTCGAATGAGTCGGTGAGACACTACTTTTCTTCAAATCACTCAAGCACTTCCAAAAATAGATCACGATGAGGATTTTGGAGGGCAAGTATTCTCTGGACTGAATGGTTCAGTCGACGAACCACACGACACCGAAAATAGGGATGGTGACCAGGGGGCAAAATACACTGTTAAAAGATCAATCCAAAACTTATAGCGATTAATAAACTGAACCGATAACGTTTTGACATTGTAAAAAGTGTGGACAAATTCTAAGGTTGATTAAACTCACTTGAGTAACCATTGACGCAACATCACCACTGTGAGATGGTAATAACACTGTATTAGTTGTCTTCGCCAAAGCACTGAAAGCTTCTATGTACTGTTCAGCTATTGTAAGCTGTACTGCATCTGCTCCACGCTAAAAAGAAAATATAAGAAAGCGGATCATTAGTACATTTATAGAAAACCTTTCTGATCGTAAAATCACAGAAAACTGTGAATATAAGATACAATTAATTGGGTTAAAAGGTACTCTACTCTAATTATGGCAACTTCATGTTTTATGTTCTAAACGACCAAACAGTTAATCTTTTGAGAGATATTGTAAGATTCACCGCAATGAGGCATTCAAGGTCAACTATATATATATATATATATATATATATATATATATATATATATATATATATATATATATATATATCAAAACAGACAAGCATAAAAATAACTAGTTCAAAATAGCCGGACAGATAAAAGATGTAACAACCAATAAGAGGAAAATAACTTTACGATAGTGACTTAGGCATATGTCATTCCAGCGACTTTCATATAGTATTTGATTTGCTAAAGCCGAAACTGGTTACAAAAAGCGAAAAGGGGATCAGTGTATGGCAAGATGCCGGGGTATGGAAAACAGCTGTATAGAACTGGAATCTGTCAGTTTATTACAGCTGCGGTCTTAGAGATGATATAAATAATTGGCTTGAGACATTAAAATATATGACTCAGAATAAGAGCAGAAAGTGTTCTTTTCTGTAGTTTACGTTTTCACTCTTCATAAAAGTGAGGGGAACTTCTTCAACTAAAAAAAGTCCTCCCTGATTGTATTTTCGAACTGATTTGTTTCTCCTATTATTGACTATTTGCATTCATTTGTTTCGACTCATTTAGTTCATTTTACTCCCTCTCGTTTCTCTACCACTTTACAGTCTTATTTTCGTAACTTTATGGAGGATATTTCTTTTGGTGCCCATATAAAGTAATATGGTGTGTTCAAATGTTTAAATAAAAATGAGGTTTGATCAATGAAACATGAGAAATCATATGATAGACAAAACTAACTACTCATACGTAATACCGTTAAAAAACATCTCACAAACGTGTCAATATATACTACTTAATACAACACTTGGAATTCCGTTGCCAAAACTACACAACTAGAAAGAACATATAGCCACAAAAATCATTTACTAAGTTATAAAACTTGAATATTCCTAATCTTTAAGTCATATTTAATGACATTTAATACTTTTAACCTGGCATATACCACTAAACAAGTAGGCACCTCAAATGGATTGATACGAATATTCGTCCATAATAGAACGAATAGTTTGACAAAAATTGGACCCCGAGTATAGAGAAGCCATCATATATGAAAGTTAGATTTGAAATAATCTCAGTGATTGAAATTCTTAAAACTTCAACCTGCACTTCTATTTTTCCCTTCATATAAAAACAAATTTACCACCTAATATCAACTATTAGTAACTCGATTTTACACATACACATACAATTCATTCAGTCATTTATCTACACATTGTGAACTTCCGACATGAGTCACATTTAACTAAGTTATGTTATTTTATTTACTAAAGTCAACATCTAACTATGAATGGATTAGCACAGTATTGACTTGGTTGTTAAACGCTATATATTTCTTTGATGATTTTGATTATTACCTCGAAGAAGTTCAGATAAGTTTGCTGGACGAAACGTTCGAATTACGTAAATTTCAATTGCTGAGATTGTTTCAAATATAATTTCCACTTGCAATGACCTCAAATGGATGTTTAAATTTCTATAAAATGTCAGTTTGAAAATTAAAAATTAAAACTAAACATTCAATAGGTGTATGATTGTTTAGTAGAGAATAAATTTATCCTTAAAAATTTAGTGATAACTTTCCTTCAATGTACTGAAACATATTCCTTACCTTATTACCGATCGCACGGGCAATGATTTGAATAGACTGAGCTCGAGCTTCTGCTAGACGTTGGATAGCTTCAGCTTCACCTAAACATTAAGAGGGAAAATCAAATCAAAATTCTTTCGTTTAATATACAATAAAAAAATCCTGGAACCATAGACCATTAAGATGTTTTAGGATGATAATAATGATTGAATGATAATCTTTACTACTTTCAAAAATACGTTCTTTTATCTTTGTGATGGAATTTCATCAAGACAGTTTATATGTTACGTACATTACTCGTTTTGATGGCCATTATCATTGAACTCCCAAGGCTGTACAAGTTTCAGAAGACAATACAAAATGTTGACTACAGTTTATACAGCTAGTGGTAGAATTCAACTTTGGTCAGATTTAAGCTGAAGTCCATCGGAACGTAGGAAAAAATGACGTAGAAACATCATTTTACTGGGGAGTTACTTTTGCGCTAGAACATGTGTAACAGTAAGTGGGGAGAAAACTCATTAGTACAACTTAATGAAATATACGCTGACAAAACTGGAATTCAGCCGCCGAAAAAGTGAAAATGGAACGCATTTACAAATCAACGAGTACATAACGAATCGAAAACACTTCATCAAAATCTTTAGCACAGATACAGAACCAATCATAAGTTAAACTTTTCAGTCGTAGCTACACCTGCCCGTTGTACGATCGGCATTAAGGTTAGAATATTAAATGGCTGCTTCAGAGATAACATCAAATGAAAGCCCCCAAATGCCCTGGTACGGCCGAGAGTGGAGAGAGTCCGCTCTCCCTCTCCAAATGCTCTCACATCGCCACGCGTATATAGCCTCTGTCAGGGAAGTCCTACTCACTGACATCTCGTGGCACTACTGTTCTTTACGAAATTGAGAGGACGAAAGGCGAATATCCGGCGCTTTAACTGAGTTGGTGGACACGGATGGTCCACCTAGGGGAGTTGGAAAACTCTGATTCCAATCCAGTGGTACACATGGGCTCGAGTATCCTCAAGGAACAAATGGAGTATGAATCAATCGTTGGTCACCGACTACCATGGGACTGCATCTCCTCACGATGCTCCACTGCCTTGTGGATTAGGCCTTTAGGTCAAAGACTCGGGGTGTGGCCCCCTAAGAAAACCACCTGCTTCAGTTTTGGCACCTTGGTAGTATCACAGCCCTCACACAAATCAAATGAGATTTGTGTGGCACATATCTATCTGGTACCTCTTTGTACCAATATTTATGTGTTCAAATAACAATAAATAATAAAATCAAATGACAGCTTCCAAAAAAACAACCATATAGCAAATTGAAATAATTTAGATAAAATGGAATATGCCATGGAAACAAACTAGTGAATGGAAGATTAAGAATGATATCAGAAATATAAGCACAATGGAATTGAAACGGCGTAGAAACAGTAATTAGACCGTTAAATTGAAATACGTCACTTCCTTAGATAACCAGTTTCGAGTCCGTCATCAACGTTTCCCTGTCTGTGTTAGTCCAGTCATATACGAATACGCTCTAGCTGTATATCCAAAGTAATAAACCTTACTATGTCGCCATTGTCGTCCCCCTTTCTATAATTGGGGCGCTAAAGTGTAGTAAGCGTACGTAGTATTCGAACTGGGTAGAATATCTAAACGATTATGCAGCATTTAATTAAAGTTTCAGAAACTATGAAGCTCATTTTCTCAACTAATCAGATATGTCTTGGGAACAATGGCTTCAATTATGATGATATTAGCAGTGTTCGCTTTTATTTGCGAAAGTTTTAGTGCAAAACGAGCAGCACAGTAATGATGAAAATTGAACACTTACCTGAAGCTTTATTTACAATTTCAATCTGGTGACCCTCTGACTCCAATACCTGGCTACGTTTCAAACCCTCAGCTCGATTAATAGCAGCCTCACGTTGTCCTTCCGACTCTAAAATGGATGCACGTTTTTTTCGTTCTGCTTCGACTTGCATTTGCATAGCTTCTTTGATTTTTTGTGGCACCTGGACATCGCCTAAAATATGTGTATAAATATATCATAATCACATCACAACTATATTTTACTTACGAATTTCATAACGCAAACACTCAATACCCCAAGGTTCTGATGCTTTGCCTAAAGCTTGTACGATTTGAAAATTCAATGCTTCTCGTTCTTTAAAAACATTGTCCAGAATTATCTTCCCGATTTCTGATCGCATAATTGTTTGAGCTAACTTCAATTATCAAACAAAAAAGGGTTTTGTAGTCAAATTGAAACGAGTAATTTAAATAAAAATGTAGACAAGCCTTAATGATAAAAAATGGATATATGATAGTCTAGATTTACAAAATAACTCCACATGAAACACTTTTTTAAGATTTTATGAAACTGGAACACTCAATCCCAACACGTTGATTCATATTCGTATCCCTCTTATTATAGGCTTTATTTTGACCTATGAACTAGTATTATATGACTTACATACGCCTGTTACTCCCAATAGAGCATAGGCCGCCGACCAGCATTCTACAACCCACTCACACTATCATGGGCCTTCCTTTCTAGTTCTATCCAGTTCTTGTTCATTCTTCTCATGTCTGTCTCTATTTCTCGGCGTAATGTGTTCTTTGGTCTTCCTCTTCTCCTTTGACCTTCAGGATTCCATGTGAGGGCTTGTCTTGTGACACAATTAGGTGATTCCCTCAAAGTGTGCCCAATCCACTTCCAGCGCTTCTTCCTGATTTCTTCCTCCACTCGATGGAATCTGGTTTGTTCTCTCCCACAGTAACTTGTTGCTGATAGTGTCTGGCCAACGGATCTGAAGTATCTTGTGTAGACAACTGTTGATAAACACTTGTATCTTCTGGATGATGGCTTTCGTAGTTCTCCACGTATCCGCCCCATACAGTAGAACTGTCTTGACATTCGTATTGAAAATTCTAACCTTGGTGTTGGTTGACAATTGTTTTGAGCTCCAGATGTTCTTCAGTTGTAGATATGCTGCTCTTGCGTTGCCGATCGGCAACTCCGCATCTGCATCAGATCCACCTTGTTCATCAATGATGCTGTCCAAATATGTAAAGGTTTCCACTTCTTCCAAAGCTTCTCCGTCAAGTGTAATTTGATTGGTGCATATTGTATTGTATCGGAGAGTCTTGCTTTTCCCTTTGTGTGTATTGAGACCTACTGCTGCTGAGGCTCCTGTTACACTGGTCGTTTTCTCCTGCATTTGTTGTTGCGTGTGTGATAGAAGAGCCAGATCATCTGCGAAGTCCAAATCGTCCAGCTGCATCCTGCCTGTCCACTGTATCCCGTGCTTTCCTCCACATGTTGACGTCTTCATGATCCAGTCGATCACCAGGATAAAGAGAAAGAGTGAGAGTAAGCAACCTTGCCTAACACCGGCCTGACACCTCTAATGAGTCGGTGAGTTGTCCACATGAACGATTTGACAGTTCAATCTACCATAAGAATTCCGTACGGTATTGACTATCTCAGGCACGCCGTAGTGTCGAAGAAGCCTCCATAGTGTTGTCCTGTCCACGCTATCAAATGATTTCTCGTAGTCAATGAAGTTGATGTAGAGTGGTGAATTCCATTCAATTGATTGTTCCACAATGATCCGTAGAGCTGCAATTTGATTATATGATTTACCGTTCCCCACATTCATATCCACATTTGGCCAAATCTTGTACAAATGTTATTTTCTATTTTATGGTACGATGTGGTCAGTTTGATTGGTATATAAACTCAGTATGATTCTTATTGCAGAGGCTGTTATTGGTGTTCTGGACTTAACTGGCTGGGCTAGGCAGAGGCAGGACCGATAAGTACTCTAGACTGCTCGTACCGGTTTCGTATGTGACTGGTTTAATAGATAAATCGCTGCTCTCTAATTGGCGGTATTATCAAGTTATATATTAACATGGCATCCAGGTGGTCACAAGATATAACAACCTCAAACCTACCCGCAGTCCCTATGAAGGAAGAAGCACAACAACAAATCGACCTACGTTCCAAAAGGTGGTCACTTCGACAACTACGACAAACGATCAAGACGCAAGTGAACCCCAAGAACATATGCAACTAAAAGTAAGAGGTGTCGGGGATGCTAGGTCCCCAAAAATCGCTTGGTAAACGTTTAATTTTTGTAATTTTATTTTGGAGATTTGAATTCCTCATTTTCGCTCCACAAGTGTCCAATTTTACCTTTAGTTTGTATCTCCCATTTGGAAGGACCTTAAATGTCATTGGTTCGTTTTCTCTTTTAGTACAATAGTTTGTGACGTTTTCCAAAGACATTTTTGTACTGTGTATATACTCATGAGCTGTGTGCCTGTTCGTTCGTGTTTCCGACTGTTCGTCGGATATACATTTCCCTAAGCTGAATCTGGCCTTCTCCCTCTAGTTAACAGGGTTGAGGCGCGGTGGAATAGCTTAGCTTGTCCTGTTGTAGTGTTGCTGACTTACGTTTCGTTCGCTGGTTTTAGGTGATATCGTAATCTCTTAGAACGTAGCAACCACAGAGCTGCAGAGAGATAGTAATAATAAACACATATACTAAGACAAGAGATTTTCGAAGACTAGTTAACCAACTAACATCACCTAGACAACTATTGAGAATAAAAGTGTTTAACAGCTATTTTATTTTAAAACTACTAGTAACTCCGCCTATAGCTACTACTACTACTAGTACAGACAACCAACATTTTTATCTTCCCAATCGATTTCACTGACGAGTATATAAAGCCATTTTATAAATTCTTAAATAAGTTGCTTTCATATGCTTTGCGTAGCCTAACATTACATAGTAAAGTAGTATGCTACAACTACACTATTATTTCTGTTGTAGTGTGGATATATTGCGAACTATCATGCTCCAGTATCTACAAATTAAGCTTCCTGATGAATTTATCCACCGAACCTATCTTCAACTTCATAAAAACGTCTAGTTGGTTTCTCCTGGGTTAGTTCAAAAGTAAACACGCGCATTTAGTAACAAAGACATGATTAAAACTTAATTGACAGACTCAATGATTCTCTTTAATGTCATGTAAAGTTCCACGTTGTTCCTTTTTACCCATACTTCACTAATTCTTGATACTGGAGTTGAACAATATTTACAGTTAAAGTTTAAAATTAATAGAATAAACGCAAAATATAAGTGAACATCTAAATTTCTTAATCTACACACACTCGATATATACAAGCAAAGTTACATATTTTACTATGATTTAAAGCAATCACTATGATTTAACAGTAGCTATCTACTCAAAAGTATATTAGTTTTTCATATTCTAAATGGCCTGAAGAAAGCTCTCAAAAAAGTGACCCATATATAAAGAGGAATATAATTCAAATAAGTTGACCAGTAATAGGAACCATTAAAAATGTACCTGAGTAATTGCAAATTCAGCCTCGGACACCCCATATGATGCTAAATAAGGATTTTTGACTTTAAGGAAGAGAACACCGTTCAATTGTAAAACGACATTATCTAGAATTAAAAGGTTAATCATTTAGATTCTTGTTCATCTTTAAACATTATCATAAATTTAAAAGAATTAGTTCCTTTGATAAATTTCGATAATGCTACGAGAAGACGAAGGTTATCAGAATTATGTGATATATTTTCGCAATACATTTCGAACAATCTGATCACAGATACACTTGTTAAGATAATTTTATATGAAAACTAGAAGGTCAACTAGACAGATTAAAGGTAAGCCATAACAAAGAAAACTAAAGTATCCGAAGGGGTTTTGTGGATGTTATAGTAATTTCAATTGAAGATAGACCATCATGGGAAATCGGGAAGCATTAGACGGCCGTTTTGTCCTATTGTGGGGCTCCTCAGCAGTGAGCATACACGGTCCCGCCTCACGAGATGCAAACCCGGGACTTATCAGTCTCGCGCGCGATCGCCTAACCTCTAAAACCACTGAGCCAGTGCTTCCAGGTTTTCCAAGGCGGTCTAGCTTCAATTGGCTCATGATCTCAACTATTGAAAAAAATAAAGTACACAAAAATAATGTTATAACCATTCTGGATAATAAACCAGTATTACCATGGTAGGTTAAGGGCAAGAATAAATTGTTTTTGAACACATAAAAGAGTTTTAAGTTACCGTATAGCCAAGGCTTTAATAAACCTTAGTATACGTCTTTGAAGGATTTTGTACAACACTACAAACGGTGAGTTGATATCAACCTCATGACCGGTCTCAATCAAATGTTTAGCAATTGTGGAAAATGTCTGTCTATCCTGTGACATATGACCATTAGAATTCATTACCATACACTTTATTAAAGAATACTAAAGCGGTTGAATTTAAACTGTTAGTAGTTCGTGGAAAAAGATAAAATCCATTCAAATACAAATGCAATAGGACATTCAAAAGCATTACATTTATCCCTCAGTTGATCAGCAGTTATTCACTAACAGTTTAAACGGATGATCGATAATAAGCCTCAAACTTTTAGCAAATTTGAGACTATTTGGTTATGAACAATAATTCAACACTAATAAACTCTACAAACCATGAGAGGATGATGGACTGAGACTATTAGTTAGTGTTAAATCTATCGAAGTTCACAAAACAGAGATTTGTCTAAAAAAGCGGTTCTCTACTGAATAATAAACATAAATTAGTCACAAACCTCAACTTTCGAGGTGTCTCTGGCGTTTACCGCGTCTGTAAGTCTGAAATAAACAAGGCTTTGATACTGCAAATGACAATTGTTAACTGTGTCTAAACTTGGTAACAGTTGATCAATACGCAAAAACTGAACCAAGAGCAAACAATATGGAAACTGTTGAGTTTAAATAAGGGTTAAACAAATGCACGAAACTGTGAATAATTTCTACGATGATTGATATAAAGTAATTATAATTATAAATACAATAAATGTTATAAGTATATGTACATATTCCAGAATATCACACGACAAACTTGCGTTACAACGTACGCGCAGAAATTGCTAGAAATACAATTATTTACTGATTACTAACAAGTAGTATAAAACAATACACAAAAGAGTCAGAGGGAGGTGAGTAAGGACAGAGAACGTAAAACAGACTTAACAGTCAGATTGACTGAATTATCATGCAGATTTTGAGGACTTAATTTCATATCGTCTTACTGAATATGGTCGCTGATCAGTTCTATTTTATAAGAACTAAAATCTTGTCATAATCATATAAAAGTCAAGGATTGTTAGTGTCACTAATCATCCAATACCATATAAACTCAGGAACGCCAAACACAGTGAAGTTAAACGAATGTGAAATTTCTGTTCTTATTATATTTTGTCATGCATCTTATTTAATAACAACACTTTCTTAAAGTTGCTCATCAGAAACTGATGTTTTTCCCGAAGACTTTATCATCGGATTGGAGTATGCTAACGACAAAGTTCCGTTACACTAAAATTAATAAACTCTAGTTATAAGATCGCTAAAGGGCTAGTGATGAAGTTAGATGTAAGGTAATAGTAAGAGATGATAAATAAATATGTGAGGCTATTAATCTTCGTTGACCAAGATGGCTAAAACATGAGTTACACAACCCCAACAACCCCCTGTCCGTAACATTTACTGTATTTAAGAAAATCTAATTTTTCTACTCATCGGGATATTACAAATATATTATTTATTTATTTACTGTATTTGTTTTCGTTTCCATTCCTGTGGTTAGTATCATCACTTGTTTCATTTTCGCTTCACCAGGCGAGTTTTGACTTTCGAAAGTCTTAGCTAGCTTAAATCGCTTCGGATATTGAAGTGGTTATGTCTCTGAAAATAAGTGCCAATGTTAAACTTAAAAATCTAGAAATCGTGCAAGTTATATTGGCTTATTTATTTTAATTTTATTTATTTAAACGCATAAATATTGGTACAAGGAAACACCAGATACATATGCGCCGCACAAATCTCATTCGATTTATGTGAGGGCTGTGATACTACCAAGGTGCCAAAACTGAAGCAGGTGGTTTTCTTAGGGGGCCACACCCCGAGTCTTTGACCTAAAGGCCTAATCCACAAGGCAGTGGAGCATCGTGAGGAGATGCAGTCCCATGGTAGTCGGTGACCAACGATTGATTCATACTCCATTTGTTCCTTGAGGATACTCGAGCCCATGTGTACCACTGGATTGGAATCAGAGTTTTCCAACTCCCCTAGGTGGACCATCCGTGTCCACCAACTCAGTTAAAGCGCCGGATATTCGCCTTTCGTCCTCTCAATTTCGTAAAGAACAGTAGTGCCACGAGATGTCAGTGAGTAGGACTTCCCTGACAGAGGCTATATACGCGTGGCGATGTGAGAGCATTTGGAGAAGGAGAGCGGACTTTCTCCACTCTCGGCCGTACCAGGGCATTTGGGGACATTGGCTACTTTCAAAACACCCACCAGTAGACTGAGGATAGGAAAACATCCAGGTTCAACTAAAACTCTTAATCACTTTAATCTTGAGGGTCTAAAATTCTGTTAAGTTGCTACAAATAAATTGTCTACATTTCACCTGGTAATATATGAACCTCCTGCTGTTCGTTTAGTTTTACGTCCTTCAGGTAAACATTCACAAGAGCAGTTGCAGGGGTAAGTAAGCATAGGCCGAATAACAAATTTTTGTCTATACCAAGGAGAACTGTGTAGAAAGTAAACAACACTGAGAGTATCCCGACAATCAAACAAAACTGTGAAGGATAGCATCTATGAAAAAAGATCAACTAATGTATACTAAAATCATCAGTCTGACATGCACTGTGTTGAAAATATTGCAAACTATCATACTTCAAAAATAAAGGAAAGACTCAAAAAAAATTGGTGTATGACTGAAATGGTCTTACAACTAGTTTGTGTATTGAGTTTATTTCCGGATAAATTGCTGGAAAAATGTGGTTGTAGGCTTAATATTTTTAAAAAGATCAGGAAATAATGTATCTGATTACCTGAGGTAATGGCAGACTGATCTGGAATTTCAATGGCCACTTCTTTCAATGACTGTACATAAGCGACGCGATCTAGAATGGGTATACAAAAATTGAGTCCCTGTGATACGTTGTTAGCGATGAAATTTTCAAAAACTAACTGGTTCCAGCGTCCTGTGAAATTTTCCTAACCTTTCAATAACCCAAGCTTCTTTCTCTGGAACGATCAATACCCCTAAATTTATAGGTGCTTGTGATGTGTAGTCACGACTGCTAGCATATACCTAGTGAAATAAAAAAATTCATATAGAAAGTGAGAATAAACAGTTTGCATAATCATACATAAACTTAGGTGTCATATAATTGGTTATTTTGAAAATGGCATATAAAACGTAAGTGAAATACAAATTTCTAAGCTTAGTTTAATGACTATTTTCAGTGGAGCTTTTCAATATTCGTATAATGCATAAGCAATCCAAATTCCGAAAGCACGACACTGAGAAAATTACTAATCTAACAATTCTAATGAGTCAGAATGACTTTTAGGAGCCACTCTCAAGCTGCGTTGGTTTCATAGATTGCCATACTTATTATTTACTTATTTGAACACAAATATTGGTACAGATGGGCCATATACATATGCGCCACACAAGTCACTTGATTTGTATGTGGGTTGTGATACTGCCCGGGTGCCCAGACCAAAGCAGGTGATTGTCACATAGTTTAAACACTACAACTGTATGAACAATCAAGTTTATGAGCCTTAATAATAGTGAAGGATGAAAAGAGTCGAAAACATTGGCTGAAGTAGACACAACGTTGTTGAACCTTATGGGTGTTAAACTAAGGACCCAATTACTATTAAAAACACTGGACAAAAAAATATTGACTTATCTGACTTTACTAATTGTCTTATTTTCAACGCATGGTAGTGACATGAATAACCAAAACGTCAAGTATAGGTTTGTACACACATTAATGAAATCTGCTGTGCGAGATCTGGTAATAATGCTTGGCTATTCAAACCGAAGTAGTAATAGGGAGATTTTGACATGCGATCCGGTGATTTAAAGCCTACCGGTTTAAACACTGAGCTAGTTTCTTAAAATACAGTCAGTCATTCAGTCAGATACAACGTAGGACCAGGCACATATATGCATCGGTCCATATTGCCATACCTCGTTAGCACAACAAGATCAACACCGGATTCATAGTAGTTGATTTAGTGTTGGTAGTAGTATATAAATTATAGGTTGTATATAAGGATATAGTACAGGAAGGAAGAGAGATATGAAGCAATTTTAATCTCAAGGTTTAAGGGAAGATAAAGAGTGCATACACCTACGCCATTGTGATCGATTCTGAGCCATGTCACCTAGAGTCTCCTCCAACCATTGGTTACGATAGTCACGCGGACCCCAACCAGGTAGTCTGCATCTGCCAACATGGCTCAGGCTAGAAGTTAGTGACTTCAAACACTGATGCCATGTTTTGGTTTGGCCGCCCCTAACTCTCTTCCAACAATCCCCTACACTAGTCATCATAGCGCGTCGTGGTAATCGGTGTTCAGGCACACGTAACACATGGCCCAACCATCTCAGTCGATGAAGATTCATCACCTCATCAACTGATTTACCATCGTTCCCTAATACCCTGCGTCTAACCTCACTATTACTTACCCGGTTATCCCAGCAGATGCGAGCAATATTTCTAAGGTATCTGTAGTCAAATACTAGTAACCTACGAGTATCTTCTACTCTTAATGGCCATGTTTCACAGCCGTAAAGTAGAACAGAGCGAACTGATGCGCAGTATACTCGTCCCTTAATTGATAGACGGATATCTCGTCTTCGCCATAGGTGACGTAAGTTGGCAAAAGCCAAACAAGCTTTTTGAATCCGTGCTGGGATTTCGTCAGACACCAACCCATTAGGGCTGATCAGACTTCCAAGATAAGTGAAGTTGTCGACGCGTTCGACTACTTCACTCCCTATCTTTAATTCGGGTGTTGACGCAGGCCAGTCCTGGAGTAACAATTTACATGTGGATGGGGAGAAACGCATCCCAAACATCCTGGCATTATTACTCATTTCTAACAGAAGACACTGCATTTTGTCAGCGTCTTCACCAAACAGGATTATGTCATCTGCATATATGAAGTAGCTTAGTGGTCCCCCTGGTAGGAGATCAATTCCTATAAATTCAGTCGAAGAGAGTGTTATTTCCAGCAACAGGTCTATAATGAAGTTAAACAAAAATGGGGATAGTGGACAGCCTTGACGGACACCACTTAAGGTTGTAAAATCATATGACAGTTCGCCATAAGCTCTCACTCGACTAATAGTGTTCGAGTAAAGAGCCTTCACATGGTTTATGTACTTCTCAGGTACACCTTTCAATGACAGACACTGCCACAGAACCTCTCGGTCTACAGAGTCAAATGCTGCTTTCAAGTCAAGAAAAACTATCATTGTCGGACGCCGATAAGCGTGTCTGTGCTCTAAAACTTGACGAATGGTGAATATGTGGTCGATACAGCCACGACCAGGTCTGAAGACAGCCTGATTTTCTCGTGTTTGCAGTTCACGAGTCTTAGTTAGGCGCCCGATAATTATTGAGGCTAGTATTTTAGATGCTATGTTAGTCAGACTTATCCCTCTATGGTTATCGCAGGATGATTTTGACCCCTTTCTATATATTGGGACAATCAGTGATTGTGACCAGTCGGATGGGATTACATCCGTCTCCCAGATTTTAACCGGAATATTAGTCAACCTAATCGCTAAAACTGGACCACCATATTTAAAGACCTCTGGAGCCAATCCATCAGGACCAGCTGCTCTTCCTCGTTTCAGATTACCTATAGCCTTTTGAACTTCAAGTAGGGTCGTGGGGCCTACTTCAATGTTCCATTCAGGTTTTCTAGGAATAGTGGGTAGTTGTGCAGTAGCTGAAGGCCAGCTAAACTGCTCATTAAAGTGTTCCGCCCATCGTTCTAAACGTTTGGGTTGAGAGCAGATAAGGGTTCCGCCTTTTTCCGAGATTGTCTCACTTACACTTGACTTCTTAATTCCGGTTTCTTTTATTAGTCTGAATAGTTGCCTGGTGTTCCCTACAGCCGCTGCCTTTTCCATCTCTTTTGCTTTCGTTGCCCACCACTGCTAACGATCGTTCCTTAGACTTTACGCTCTTCGTCATGTTCAGAGCCTGATGGGATGAGTTTACGCGAATCCATCAGTGAAATAGACTTAGAGGAAATCCACTGGTTTTTTGGAGCCCTATGGTTTAAATGACTAATAGATGTTACTGCTGTTTCCACAGTTGTTCGTATGTCTTTCCAAGCAGCATCTGTGTCAGTCTTGTTTACAGAACTGCCTAGCTGTGAACTCAGTTGTTTCTGGAATTCGCATTTGGCTTTCTCGTCCTCCAGTTCAATCCTAATAGGTCTTCTTAGTGTACTTTTCCTGCGTCCATTGAGGCGCAGACAAATGCACGCTCGAGATCAGAGTCTAAACAAGTATTCCAATACGAGCGACAACCTTTTATTGAGCCTCTCCAACGATGACTGATGACAATATGGTCTATTTGAGTCCATCGTTGGTTTGGTGCAGGTGGTCGCCATGTTAGACGATGTCTCTCCTTATGCTTAAAATTAGTGCTTGCTAGAAATAAACGATTGTCTGAGCATAGTTGCAACAAACGATCACCATTATCGGTTCGTTGAGCCGGAATACTAAAACACCCACCTAAATGTCTTTCTGTATGATTTAAGCTGCCTACCTGGGAATTAAAGTCACCCGCTACGACTACTATGTCTGAGCGCTTAGCTTTCTGAAGAAGCTCAGAGAGCTTTCTGTAAAAGTCATCTTTCACTTCATCAGGGCTGCAGTCATTGGGAGCGTAGGCAGAAACAGCGAAAAGGCAACGACGTGTGTCTCTATCCTTCCGAGTTCTTACGGAGCCATTTAGCCGGGCAGCACACAGGCGACTGTTAACGGGGATCCATTCTAATAGTGCCTGTTCTGCCCTTGTACTTAGTGCTATGCCTACACCTGCAAGTCCACGAGAACTAGCCAACGGGTCGCCAGATACACGGAGGGTGTATTTCGTTGGCTGTCCATTTTGGCGAGGTGAGGTCAAGTGAATGACCACACTGGGATCCTGTATGCGTGTTTCGGAGACACAGCATACATCAATGGTACGAGATTCTAGGGTTTTAGTTAGGGAGGCTTGTTGACCGATTTGGCATAGGGTACGTACGTTGAAGGCTCCGATGAGTAGTTTGGAGCGAGATTTAGTAGACCTGGGACAGCGTTTCACGCACTAGAATCGTTGGCCATGGTGACACTTGAGGAGGAAACCGAGAGAGGAAGTTTAGTGTTGAAAGTCAAGGTAGTAGGAATTGAAGAAGGAGATTGATTATGAATACAGTGGTCTTGAGTGCTGTTAGAGGTATGAGGGCAGTTATCACTTCCCGGTTGCCCACACCGTGGAAGGGTTCTTCTAGAGGTACCTGAAAAGGAAATTGGGTTAGGAGTGGTCTTAATGACCTGAGAGCGTGACCGCAGTGCCCAAGGGACAACTGCTTGAGGTCGGTCACACACGACCTTTTTGTGGGTAGTTTTTGTGTTAGCTCCGTTCTTCAAAAAACCTTACCGCCGGAGACGGATATCCGTGAGATAAGGCGAGGTGTGCAGTTTTAGGGTCGACCTTTTCTAACTCCAACCATCCTTGTGGGAAGGCAGCATCGCTGTCATGCTGGTTGACTGAAGGGAACACATTACTGCTGTCACACCTCTGTACAGTCAGCAGTACGACTTCGCTTTCGGACCTTGGGTTTGCTGCTTTTAGTCTCACCGCTCTTCAACCGACCTGTCTGGCATGGTAGGACCTCGAGGAACGATTGTTCCAGCCAGCATAGCTCGATTGCTTCATCACGATAGGCAAGCCCGGCGACCACGTCAAGGTAGCAGCAACGGTCGGGCTTAAAATACAACATACGTGATGGCTTGTGACTGTAAACATATTTCTACATGTCTGTTGTTCTGAATTTACTCATCTACTGGCTCGTTTTCTACAATCTCTTTCGTGTCATACCTTCGACTAATGAAACATTTGTCACAGTAAGCTTCTATTTAAAGCGATGTTTCACACACACATATATCCACTGAAACTACAAAATATACCAACCGCATAGATACAAATGGATCTTTTAAAAAAACAAGAACGGTATGTAGAAAAAATATATATGGACAACAATAAACTGTTTGTTATTCAGAGACACTAAAAGTGAAATGATTTTCGCCACCAAAATTACTAGTGAGACATCAAGTGAATTCTATGAGTAATTTCTATCACGAAACCCTGAGTCAGTTAGTTAGCCACTCATAAACGAAGTCAAACCACGTATGTGCATCAGCCTGCGTCATCCACCTCAAATCAACACGAGACAAAATTAACAAGATAGGGAACAATATAAACTAAAGCTGAAATTTAGAGAAGAGAAGTTCAATTTACTAGGAAACGAACGAGATTGGGGGATAAAGAATAGGGAATAAAACCTAGCTCAAATTTAGAATACTTGATTTTTATTTATTTATTTATTTGGAAACAAAAACTGATACAAATGGGTGCCAAAATAAATATACAACACACAAGTAAGTGAATGGAGAGATAGAAGGGTGAATACAATCAAAAAATAAGCAGAGTGATCAAGAGTAGAATATAATGGGAAGGCAGTTTAGCTAGAAAGATATGGTCAAAAAGAGTCTTTTCAGTTAAAGTAATTTATCTCACTTTCGCGAAGTAAAGGTGAACTACAGCGAGGCCGCCAACGTTTTCCATTTTGAGCCATTTCTGATATCTGGAGCCACTGATTTGCACTATATTTAGGACCTCAACTAGGTGGTAGTGATAGGCCGACATACCCCAGTTCCGTATGGCTTTCTTTCACGAACCAGGTCCATGTCTTCAACTGACCACCTCTTCGTTTTTAAAAAAAGTTCCAGTGTGGACGTTCCTAGCCCATGCCCAGGCCACTGAAGCCCGTGTTTAACGATCGTGAAGCCAGATGAATTGACGTCAGTGTTTAAACACACACAATGCTGAACCTCAAGTTTACTAACATGGTGTTGCCACTGAATTTCTGTAGTCTTTTACGCAAGCAACGACAATCAATACAGAGCCTACAAACATCCTCAACCGGGAGATACCAGGTTTCCCGAGTATAGAGTGGAACTGCTCGCTCCGACGAGTTGTAACCCCAAACTTGCAGACGAACCAACATCACAACAGCACAAAAGATGACACAGATGAAGCATGAGCCGATTAGCCTTTCATAATGCGTAGATTTATCTAGTTAATCATTCCACCACCAGCTCTGGCATAGCTACACAGGTACATAAACCTTTCAATTACTTTTAATGACTTATCGCCAACAGCGAATATAGACAAAGACAGACTTGATGAAGTACTTTTAATTTAGGGGAAAAGAGAACACCATAAAAACAGACAAGCATGAAAGACTACGTAAGTGAGCATTGCAAAGTCAAATTATCATCGCACAGTAACACATTATCTGCATACTCAAAGCCGAAAAGTCTTTTTCCAATATCAACACCGCAATTAATCAATTCCGTCAGAGCTGTTTCCAATGTGTCCTTGATGATAATATTGATCAATCCTGCCCGACCCTCCTGTTTAGATTGAACAATGGAAAGAGGTAGCCCTATGTTCTTGCTCTCCCTGAGGTGCTTGTGTGCACTACGAAGTGGTGTACTTTATAACAAGGATCTGATTAGATCACTAATCTAGTGAATTAGTTTCACATTACAGTGCTCTTAAAGCCAGTCGTGAATGCATAGCTACGGCTATTTTCTTAATCTTGTGCCCGACATATTGAAGTTCGTGCTTTACTATTCGTAAACCTTTGTTCAATCGGAGTTTTGTCAACTTAAAATGACAAAGTACCGCATTATATTCTATGTTGTTAAGTGCATTTGATAACATGTTAACAACTATAGCCTCTGCCAGGGAAGTCCTACTCACTGCCTTCTCGTGGCACTACTGTTGTTTACGAAGGTGAGAGGACGAAAAGCGAATGTCCGGCGCTATAACCGGATTGGTGGACACGGAGGGTCCACCTAGGGGAGTTGGAAAACCCTGATTCCAAACCAATGGTGCACATGGGCTCCAGTATCCTGATGGAACGAATGGCGAAAGAACCTGTCATTGGTCAACGGCTACCATGGGACTGCATCTCCTCACGATGCTCCACTGCCTTGTGGATCAGACATTTAGGTCAAAGGCTCGGGGTGTGGTCCCCTAAGAAAACCACCTGCTTCGGTTTGGGCACCCGGGCAGTATCACAGCCCACACAAATGAATGAAATGATGAACTCTATTGACGATTCTATTCCTGCTCATATTATAAGCAAGACAATTTACATTATTATTATTATTATTATTATTATTATTATTATTATTATTATTATTATTATTATTATTATTATTATTATTATTATTTACCATATCGCTAATTCACCCCCTTTTATCCCCAATTTGTGTAACCTTATTTTTCAACTTATGCAGCAGCTTGCTCTTGGTGGAAAATCTGTCCTATCTAAACGATCTCCAGTCACTGTCTGGTTGAAAGTGAATGCTTCCACCGATAATGAATACTGAGGCAGTCTTTCTGAAACCACGTACGCCGTTCAAGCTGGCTTCCTTCAACGTTCGCACACTAATGCATATCAGACAACAGATAGGGCTGGCTATGTCTTTGGAAGGTCTTAATGTTGATATTTGTTGTCTATCCGAGACCCATATTCAAGACTCTAGTGAAGTACTACAAATCCGCTCTCCATCTGTCGCCTCGAAAAGCTTGTTCCACGTGCGCTTATCCGGGGACCCTGTGACATCTTCGTCTGGTCTTGCTGGCGTTGGTGTCGCACTAAGCGCTACGGCTGAGGCAGCACTAATCGATTGGATCCCCATTAACAGTCGGTTATGTGCTGTTAGATTAGAAAGTTCTATCAAAGTGAGAAGAAATCGGCGTGAGAAACGGTGTCTTTTCGTCATCTCCGCCTATGCCCCGACAGATTGCAGCCCGGATGCAATCAAGGATGAGTTTTACCATCAGTTAACAGTTCTTCTCCAGAAAGCGCGTTCGACAGATATTGTAGTACTAGCCGGAGACTTGAATGCACAGGTCGGGCGTCTAGGCACAGAAGAGAGTGGTCTAGGTGGCCGATGGGGACTTGTTGGTCGCAGGACAGATAACGGGGACCGTTTGCTGCAACTATGCACAGACCACAACCTGTTTCTGGCCAGCACTAACTTCCGGCACAGTCATCGCCGGTGTGCCACCTGGCGTCCTCCCTCTGCATCCCAAGCCTGGACTCAGATTGATCACATCGCGATCAGCTACCGCTGGCGTGGTTGTGTACAAGACTGCCGCTCCTTTTGGAGTACCTATCTGGAGTCTGATCATGCCCTGGTCTGCGCCAATCTCAACTTACTTTTCAGTGGCCGAAGGATTGATCACCACCAACGGATCGATATTAGTAAACTGGCTGCAACTTCTGTTGCAAGTAAGTATCGAGCGGAGCTAGCCTCTAGGCTAGCTAACACCCACCGAAAAGTATAGATGAGCATTGGTTGCATCTTCACGACGCCATGAAAATGGCGAGTAAAGCCGCTTGCGGCTTCGCGAAACGTCCCGCTTACAAGCACTGGGTCTCTTCTGGCTCCTTACAACTGATGGAAGCCCGTCGGTCTACTCCGGGTGACCGTGAGTTTGACCACAAACGAAGGCTGTTACGTAATGAAATCGGGCAAAGCTTGCGTAAGGACCGGGAAGCCTGGTGGTCGGAGCGTGCTAATGAGATGGAAGCCGCAGCTGCATCTGGTAACTGCCGGAAGCTCTTCCAACTCATCCGAGCCACTGGCAGCAAGAAGTCTGGTGTGAGTGAAACAATCTACGAGGATGACGGGATGCCAATCACTAACATCTCTCGACGTCTTGGACGATGGGCGGAATTTTTCGAAGGGCAGTTCAACTGGCCTGCTGCTCCGGTAACATCAACCAGCTTGTCCTGCCCCCCATGGCCGGTGACGACTGATCCACCAAACGAGGCGGAAGTCCGCAAGGAACTCCAACTCTTGAAACGTTACAAATCACCTGGCCCAGATGACTTACCTCCGGCTCTTTTTAAAGATGGTGGTGACTTTCTGACTAAGGAATTGACTGTGTTGTTTGGAAAGGTTTGGGAGCAAGAAAGTGTTCCGACATCATGGAATGAGTCAATAGTCGTCCCTATCTTTAAAAAGGGTTCACGTTGTTCCTGCAATAACTATCGGGGGATAAGTCTACTTTCGATTGCGTCCAAACTATTGGCTTCTATCATTCTTCGTAGGTTGTTTAAAACCCGAGAACGATTGACTCGCGAGGAGCAGGCTGGTTTTCGTTCTGGTCGAGGATGCATTGATCACATCTTCAACCTCCGCCAAATGTTAGAACACCGTCATACTTATCGCAGGCCAACAATCGTAGTGTTTCTTGATATCAGGGCTGCCTTCGATTCGTTGGACAGGACTGTTCTCTGGGATTGTCTATTGAAGAAGGGTGTGCCTGAGAAGTTCATTAACATCTTAAAGGCTCTGTATACGAACACCTCAGGCAGAGTGAGGGCATACAACCACCTTTCTCCCTTGTTTCATTCGAGCAGTGGGGTTAGGCAGGGTTGCCCGATCTCACCATTCCTCTTCAACTTTGCCATCGACGACATCCTGAAAACAGCTCTGGTGGATGTAAGCAATGGCGGTGTGGATATGTTGCCTGGAGAACGACTTCTCGATCTAGAGTATGCGGATGATATTGTCTTACTGTGCGATAATGCCCAAGGCATGCAATCAGCACTTAATCAGTTGGCAATCAGTGTCCGCAGGTACGGTATGTGCTTTGCACCCTCCAAGTGCAAAGTACTCCTACAAGACTGGCAGGATTCTAATCCTGTGCTCACCCTGGATGGTGAGGAGATTGAAGTAGTTGAGAAGTTCGTGTATCTAGGTAGCTATATAAGTGCTGGTGATGGCGTGTGATGAGATTGATGCACGTATAATGAAAGCCAGAGCGGCTTATGCCAATCTGGGCCATCTTTGGCGCCTTCGTGATGTTAGTCTGGCTGTAAAAAGTCGGATCTACAACGCGTCGGTGAGAGCAGTTTTGCTCTATGCTTGTGAAACCTGGCCTTTACGAGTTCAGGATGTCAGACGTCTCTCTGTGTTCGATCATCGTTGTCTCCGAAGGATTGTTGACATCCAGTGGCAACACCATGTTAGTAATGCAGAGGTTCGGCATCGTGTGTTCGGGCGCAGAGACGATAATTCAATTGGTGTCACCATCTTGAAACACCGACTTCGGTGGCTTGGACATGTTTTACGAATGTCGTCCCAGAGACTTCTACGTCGTGCATTATTTGCCGACCCTGGGACTGGTTGAAAAAAGCGGAGAGGAGGTTAGTGTATGACATGGTGTCGTGGCATGAAAGAGAGCTGCAAAGGGCTAGCTTCTGTTGGTCCTTCACGACTCCTTGGTTGGGGTCCGAGAGATGGTGCAACACAGTGGCTAGAGACGTTATCAGATATGGCTCAGAATAGAAGCCAGTGTCGATCCTGCTGCAACCTTCTTTTACTTTCTACATAAAGAATGGTTCTAACTTTTCTAACTGAAAGAGTTTTCTGGTTGTACATTTCAGTCCGCCTTATCTTTTCATCCCTTCTCTTCCTACTTTCATTATTTTGTGTGGCGCATATGTACCTGGTGCCCTTTTGTACCAATATATATGTGTTTAAATAAATAAATAATAAATAACAACCAAAACCAAATCATTCGTAAAATCAACAACAAATACTTGCTTAGCTTTCACACATAAGTATCTTGAGATCACAGCAGGTCAAACTGATGGACAATCGTTAATCGCCAATCTGATGAAACCGGGGGTTTTCAAAAGGTACTAACACAAAGAATGATCACGTCAGTGATTAGGGAACCAGGTTTTCAACTGTCACAATTTTGGGCTCCTCCTCACTTAATCTAGTTATTGTAGTCAGGCAGTATTAATAGCGTTCACAATGTGATTGAAAACGGGTTAGGTCAATTAATAGGACTTTGCTGGGATAGAAGGAAACACGCTCACTACTGTTTCACAGTTACAAGAAAATTCCAAGCTACAAATGATTAGAGATCATAACTCCTGCTAAAAACAAGCTGTATTATATTGCCGAACTTAAACTTACTTTAGAGCGTACGGCTCTTGATAGGAAATGTCACTTAACTAGAAATCAGTGTAAGTTTGGGCCCTTTGTTAGGTCACTTTTTTTTGAGAAAATTACTGTTTTATGTTCAAGCTTGTTGAAAGACCGATGTTGTGAGATAGCGATGTAAAATACATGTAAAGGAATTCACGGAAGAGTAGTAATGCGACTTCACCCTGGACGAATGAGCAATAAAAAAAATCCCAACTACATTACACTTAGGATGTAATCAGTGTCAGATACAGGAGCTCCATGTAACTTTTTCCAAACGCCACACGATTCTCAGTGTAGCATCGCAAAACACACTTCATTAAAAATCTTGACGAATCATGAGCCAAGTAATGGTATACCTTATTTAGAACATGACCCCCAGTTAATATTAATTACATTTCGATCTTAATTAGGTTTGTAGTAAATATAGTCGCGCACGAAACTGAGAAAAGATAAAAAATCGGGCACTAAGACAATACCAGAGCTCTAACTAGAGCAGACAGCCTGTAAGAGTTACCAATATTCCAGAAAACAGTTTGCATGAGTGTTTTGCGTAGTATTATTTCACCGTTTGCTAGAACTATGACAATTATGACTATTATATTGTTAGCCAATCGCTTAGAATGATATTTTAGAAGCATTTACATATAAAAGACATAGCTAACCCTGGAAAGTCGACAACTTGAACGACCAATGATACTACGAATCATGTTGACTGCGACCTACAGTCTTAAATTCCCTCCTTTACGAAATCAAATGGTTCAAATAGTTTTAGACGGAACAGAAGAAGCCTTTGCTTAACAGGCTTTCGTATCTAGTATCAGTGGACCACCGATACCTCCAGGCAGGAACCTAGGTATATTAACGACAAACCAGGAAAAAGAAAAAAGTTGACAAATCATAGTAAGATACTGTCCTTAGTCCTTACTAATATACCACGTTTTCTCTTAAAGGACCCCTGGGAAATCTCTTGGACTAGCTCAGCCGGCGACGAATTCCAGCATTCAACCACTCTTAAGCAGTAAAAGATGTGTATACAGTCCGTTCTGCTGTGTTGTGTCTCCTGTTTCTGGGTGTTACCCCTAACGTAAGTTCTCGACATCGGATGCTGACTACATTAGTTTTAATGGACTCACCTAGCCGAAGGCGCTCGGTCATGCATCCGCACCAGATCACGAGTTTGAACGCCATGCTCAACATCCCCTGCAATCAGTAGCCAGCCTAGATCAGTCTATTCCCGATATATTGGTAGCCTATCAAATATACCTTCGAACCCCCTCAATTTTGACATTTGATTTTAGTAGGTGGGTACAATTTATGGTAGGTGTTACGGGTTAAAGCGCTGTCAAACTTCGAATACCTGTGGCATCCCCCGCTATTTAAAAGGACAGTGGTATTGTTTCACGTTGAGCTTAATTCACTGTTTTGATCGTAAATTACGTATCAAAACTACCGTTTTCACTTTAATTGAATTTATTTCAGTTAACGTGACATTGTATTTGTGTGTTTTGATCCTGCTTTTGTGTATTTACTGTACCAAAGCATTCTTGGTCGACTGCGGCTTGTTTATTTGACAAGGTTGTGATTTATCTTACATATCTACCTTGCCTATCATTTTGCTTTATTCTAAGATGGTCGGCTCTGTACACAAGTGTGGACAGCCATATTACTTATTCCCCGTGGAAGAAGGGATGCAATGTGACGAATGTAAGAAGTGGTTTCATAAAATGTGCACCTGCTTAAGCCCTGCTGCCTATAAAAGGTGCTGGAAACCAAATTCTCATTGGCTCTGTGTGTTTTGTTGCTCAAGCAAGACATTACTCATTCAGGAAGCCATCAGCCTTCTAGCGTTAGCTAAAAAGGTCGACGTAGGCCGTGCCGGCAACATGGATACTGATAATGAAGATTGTATCAGTGTCGTAAATGCTGCCATGGCAGGTACCAGACACCCAATTTCGCAACATGAAGCAAAAATTTGTACCCCGGTACAACCAATGAAAGCCATGCCATTAAGTACTGAGGGACCAGTCACTTTAGCAGCGACTGAGGACCCGGCTAGAACCACTATCGTCCAGAATAGTTCCAATCTGGATGCTGAGAATAGTGGTAAATGGATTACGCGGAAACGCAAAAGAGACGGAAAAATACCCAAAGAAAGCGCGCGTATAGTCGATAAGTCGTCGTTGGACTCACGTCCTGAGCATCAGGCAAATCCGCTCAAGTCCAAATGTAAGAAAATATTTAATACTGTTGTGGATGTAAATAGTCTAACTTCACCAAATGTTGTTGGGAGTAACTCGCTCGACCCACATGACACTGTTATAAAGAAAGCTAACAGTAAGAAGCCGGTAGCCGACCCGCAGGATCTGACATCACGGTGTCAGCTTTCACGGCATTGCGAATACCTAATGAGACAAGTGGGAGAGCGTGAAATGTTTGCAGCCGATTGCTATGCTTTTAGTTTTCGATGAAAGCGTTCTCTCAACCCATTTGCTTGTGGGTCAGACAAAGAAAAAGCCCTGATTCGAACTGGCATCCGCTCTCTGAAGTGACGGTTGAAGGGCTGTCGAAATTCGCTACTCATCGTTCGACGAAAGCGCGGGCCACTGTTTCAGCAGCAGTATCCTGTGTGAGTACTGCTTCTCGCCATCGAGTGAAAAGGTCTACGCAGGTTAAAAGATAAGAGTATCCATTTGGATCTGGTAGAGGTTACACCAAATCCAGACGAACATGGTCGAAACGAGCATCAGGAGACTTGAACGACCCTAAGGGACACGTATTGTGTCTATTCACCTTGGACTTCTGGCAGCTTACACAGGAGAGTGCCCGCTTCCGTTCTGCTATAAGTTTGATTGTTTCATGCACACCTGGGTGATAAAGTTTGTGCAGTGTATTGAAGACGTTGCGTCGATAATGTTTCGATACGATTGTGAGATCCCTACCTGGAGATGTGTCACATAGGTTTCCTTGCTTCTTCCCATCTGTTTAATACGCATTTTTAGGGTCGTTGAAGATAACTCGTGCTGAAGATCAATGTCTTCTTTTGGAAGCTGAACGAGTTTCAGGAAGTCGATTCCTTGGAAACTGTTCAAGGAAGTCATACGAGACAAGGCGTCTGCAACTACATTGTGTCGCTACAGAAATGTGTTGTATATCTGAAGTAAACTGCAAAATGTAGTCCAGTTGTGGAGACTCACGAGGTGAGATGAGCATAAAGAGAATGTGAGAGATTTACGATTAGTAAAATGGGTGAATTCTCTTCCTTCGACGGAATGTTGGAAATGACATACAGCACAATACATAGCTAATAGTTCCCTACCGAACGTGCTGTACCTAGATTCAGTGTCTAGCAACCGTCTCGAGAAAAATCCTAAAACTTGCCAGGAGTGGTTAACCCATTGTTGTGAGACTCCTCCCATTTCTGAGTCAGATGCGTTTACTGTGATAGTAATGGGCATTTGAGTGTCCTGATGTGCCAACATGGTTGCCCTTGCGATAAGTTCCTTAACTGTGGAGAATGCTTTTCGTACGGTATCCTCCAGATTAGTGGATTAGGGTATGGACCATCTATAGAATCTTACAAGGCCGTTAAATGTGCTCAATTGCTTAATGGTGGTCGGTTCCGGGTAATACGGAATGGCCGCTACTTTGCTTTTAAGAGGTCGGAAGCCTTGAACGTCAATAATGTGTCCAAAGAAACTAAGGAGTTGGTTCCGATTTGATATTTCTGAGTGTTTACAGTAATGCCATGCCTTTGCAGTCGTCCGTTCACAATGTTCGGATTCTGGAGATGAGATCCTCTGTCCGAGCTTGCTATCAGGCAGTCATCGACATACACATGTATGAAGTTGAGACCTCGAAAAACCATTGGAAGCTCTGAGTAGTATTTCTTAGACCGAAAGGCATTCGCAAAAACTCGTAGGGTCCGAAGGGAGTGATGATAGCGGTTTTCGGAATATCTTCAGTAGCTATAGAGATTTGGTTATAGGCTTTAACCAAGTCAATTTTCGAAAAGACAGTTGTGCCTTTCAAGGTGGCTGTGAAATCGTGAATGTGAGTCAACGGGTAACGACCGGGAATGGTTTTTGCATTCAAACTCCAATAGTTAGCAGTTGGACGCCAATCGCTACTGTTCTTTTTAGGGCCCATGGGCAAGAGAGATGACCATGGGTTGTTTGACATTCGAATGATTCCTAAATCTACCATGGGGTCGAATTTGTTTTTAGCCAACCTCAGCTTTTCGGGGGCTAGTCGGCTTGCTTTCGAGAATACAGGTGGTCGTGATGTGTGCAACATTGCTGGTTACACACGGCAATTTCGGTTGCGGTTGGCATATCACATAGTACTTATCGAGTAATGGTTGCGCGCCTAATTGTGACTGGGGATAATCTGCAGCAGGAAAAAAGAAGTTACGCAAACAAATAAATTAGTGTTTCCGTCTACTAGCCTCCGATTGCGCGTATCGATGAGTAGATTGTGGTGTTGGAGGAGGTCTATACCAATGATTGTCGTAGAAATATCTGCAACAACGAAAATCAAGTGGATAGGTTTGCGTAAACCCACGTTAAGGTAAACGTACCTTTGACCATATGTGCGCGATTGAATTTCCGTTTGCCGCCTGTAAGTTGAAATCAGATTCGTGAAACCAGTAGTTAGAATTTGCAAGAATAACTCTAACTTCTGTGTCAGTATCGCCAAGCTAGCAAACTTTCGTGATCACATCTCTGACGTATAACAGACGGCTATGTCCGCCGGCTACGGTTGCCGTTAACGCGTGCCGACTAAAGAAGTTCCCCAAATTGTTTTTCGTGTCGGTCAATTTTGAGTTCAGGTTTTTCTGCAAGACTTCTCATACTGGTTATGATGCTAGCAACAGTCGGGGTAATCCGTCTCCTGTGTCTAGAGACAGATTGCTTACATGAAGTGCTTCTTCGAGAAGTATGTGACCATTTACGATCATTACGAAATCTAGAGTAGCGTGTAAGTGTATGACATAGTTCTGTAGTGTCATTCTGGGTCGTTTTTGTCTTTTCTTTGAGAAAAATCTCGGCATTAGAAGATTTCGTGATTTCTAGGGTGCGGTCAGCAGATGCAGCCAGCTCGTCCAAGGCGTTATTTTGAAATGGAACAAGTACTGTTTGCACCTGTTGGGGAAGTTTAGACAAGAAAAGTTGTCTAAACACTTCACCATCGAAATTTCTTTGACTAATTAACTCTCTCATTCGCAGCAACATGTCTGTTGCGGAGCCATGTTTCAGATCGATGTTATTAGGCAGTTGATCTAACCTTTGTCGATAGATTAAATCTCCACGTTTCAAAAATGGACCGTTTTGGAGTTTCGTAAGGTTCCGAAACATCCGAAGTAAGCATACGAGGTGCGACGTACCTGCTGATTATGTGTGGTAGTGCCTTTGCCACCGTGAAGAATCGTGCGCGTAGATTAGTCATGTCGTGCTCGTAGAAAATGGCTTCTGAGGAGCAGAACCGGGCTTCGATGTTGTCTTGCCAGAAGGGCATTAGTTGAAACGAAGGTGGGACATAGTCTCTAACTTAAGAAACTTAAGTGTCTGTTTCGTCATAGTGAAATATCAAGTACGAGAATGAACGAGGAAAAAATATCTGAAAACTCGAAAAAATATCACAATATAGAAAAATTAAAATAAAGCAATGATTTTTGAATTTTCAAAAAGGAACAGACTCACAGTTTATGGGTTGGTGTACCAGATCATGTTGTGCTCATCAGTCTTCAGTAATAAGGATAGTAGGTTGATGAACCTGTGTTAATCCTGACAGATTTCCTTCCAGTGAAGGTCCAGCTAATTTTTGTAAATGTTCACTGATGGTGCTGATACCACTTGTTCTGGTAAAGCGTTCCAGTTATTGACCACTCGATGAGAAAAACGGGACCCCACCTTTAGTTTATTAGATCGCGGTTTCAGAACCTTCTTGCTATGACCCAGGAGATTATTAGTGCTGGAGGGGGCAAAAAGATAAGACATATTAACACCCAGATCATAATTAAAGATACGAAATGCCAGTATAAGGTCACCTCGCGTCCTACGATAAGATAAGTGGAAAAGATTTAGACGTTTTAAACGCTCATCGTAAGGGAGTTTAGAAAGACCCTTTACTAATTTTGTCCCTACACGCTAGACACGCTCAAGCGATTTAGTATCCTTTATCAGACAAGGGCTAGCTGCTTGGATACAGTATTCTAAGTGTGGCCTTACATAGGAGGGATATAAAATTCGAAACATATCCTCGTCAAAGCATTTAAATGCTCTGCGAAGCGACCATAGCGCGCGAAAGCCTTTGGAAGCAACCGCATTGCAGTGCGTAGTAGTCTTTAAGTCGTGACTTATAATTACTCCTAAGTCTTTGTGCTCTTGAACGCGTGGCAGAGATGTACCATTAATGGTATAATGGTAACCAATATCGTGCCCGATGTGCATGAACACGCTCTTCCTGGAATTAACTTCCAGGCCCCAATCATGAGCCCACCTAACTAATTCGTCTAAATCTGCCTGTAGATAACAACGATCAGTCTCATTTCTTATTGTTCTCCAGATTTTAACATCATCCGCAAACAATAACGTCGACGACTTAAGTAATAAAGGTAGTTCATTAATATACAGAAGGAAAAGTAAAGGGCCTAAGATGGTGCCTTGAGGTACACCACTTTTGACCGGTTTCCATTCGGATAGAGTTCCATTGATCCTCACTCTCTGTCTGCGGTCACATAAGAAGCTTCCTATCCATTCCTGTATAGCACCTGTTATACCAAAGCTCGAGAGCTTTTGCATAAGACCTAAATGTGAAACCTTATCAAACGCTTTGCTAAAATCTATAAATATCACGTCGACAGACTGGCCGTTGTCTAGGGCAGCTGTCCAATCCTCTCTCGCAATCAGTAAGTTAGTCAAGCATGAATGCTTGTTACGAAACCCATGTTGCTCAGGAGTTAACAGATTGTACGAATCTATGTGACGCAGTAGCTTAGCCCGAATTAATTATTCAAGTAACTTAACTACTATACTGGTCAGGCTAACAGGCCGGTAGTTAGATATGATCCGTCTCTGACCATCTTTAAATATAGGACTAATTATAGCGTCTTTCCAGTCTCAAGGTAGTTGAGCCTGTGAAAGGGATATGTTGAAGAGCATCGTGAGCGGTCTTGAGATAATGTCCGCAAGCGACGACAGCAAACGTGGGTGTAACCCATCTGGGCCCGGTATCTTACAAGGTTTTAGGTTAGTTATCAAAGGAAGAACAATATCCTCTGTCACGTGTAAAGGTCCTATGGCTGGTATCTCATTGTCAACGGGACAAGTAGTTGTAACACTGCACGTAGAGTAGACTTCACTGAAATAGTTATCAAATGTTTCCGCTTTCGCTAGATCAGATTCAGCCAATAAAGCTGAATTTTCGCTTAACAGTAATGAGGGGATACCATCACTACGTTTCGTCCGCCTTTTAACGTACGAAAACAGTCGCTTCGGACAGGTACGGCTATCGTATGCCAATTGTCGTTCGTAAGCCGTGCGGGATTTAGCTGTGGTCTTTTTACATATATTCCGGATTTTTTTATATTTGCACTTAAATGATGCCTGACCTGTTGACAAGAGTAAGTCCCAGAAGTGTTTCCTACGCTTCAATAGCTTCCAGGTTTCCTTATTAATCCATGGGGGGCAATATGATAGCTTACGTGCTGACCATGGGATAAACGGTTGAGTTACGGATTCGAACGTAGACTTGAACCTATTCCATGCATCATCAATCGATCCATCAGCACCGACCGACCAGTCAATTGAGATGGCATAGTCCCTTATTGCCGGAATATTAGCTCTCCAGATATTAGGACGGGGTGGAGCAGATGCAAATTCTATACCATGTATCCGGAACTTAAAGGAAAGTACGACATGGTCACTATTCACCAGTGGGGGAGGGTGTTGAATGTCGACGACATCTTCACAGTGGTGTGTGAGGACAAGGTCTATCAATGACGGATTATGTTCCAAGTCTATATGTGTTGGCTTAACGATACATTGTACAAGTGCACATTGAATAGTTGATGACAGAAGGACGCTATCGAAACCCCCACCTGGAGCTATGAGCTCTATCCAGTTTGTATGGGGTGCATTGAAGTCTCCAACGATGAGACAACATTCTGCTTTACTCCAAGAACAGACGTGTTTTAGGATAAAGTCGTCAGCGAGACAACACGGACTACGATATATTCCTCCTATCGTCACTAACCCGTTTCTAGACCTAATTGTACAACATACTACCTCACACGTACCACTTACATGCGCCTCCGATATGATCGAGTTAATGCGGAAGTGGTCCCTAATATATAATATTATGCCTCCTACCTTGCGACTTCTAACTCTATCACTTCTGACACAGATGCAGCCTGAAATAACTGGAGAACAGTCTATATCTACAGTGAGCCAAGTTTCGGTGATAACAATTATATCCGTATTTAAGTCGTCTACCATCAAACTTAGTTGAGAAATCTCATTCCGAAGACTACGAGCATTCGTATAACACACACAAGCATTGGATTCCAAGACCTGACTACCCGAAAACCCTTAATCGTAAAATTCGTTTAACCGTTTAGCCTTCGAGTTTTTAACTCTGTTAGGGCATTCTTCCACTTGATCCGATCCTCAACTGGCCAGTGAGGTCGAATACGAATGTTTTAGTCACGAGTTTTGCGTGCGTTATTTACTAATACGTTCCTTTCCTCAAAATTACCGAGTACTAATTTAAGGATCCTTCTCTGTTGGGTTTCGCCTCCAACATACTTACCAAGTCTGATGACTTTCGAGATATGTACCCCTGGGAACTCCTCTGGCAGTATATTTCTGATGAGAGATCCGACTAACAGCAGGTCGTGGGCATGTCTCTTAGCGGGATCGGTGTCTTTCGATTCTGTTAAGTTCCAGATGATTACACTAGACACCTGTTTAACTTCCTTAAAAGTCGTGTTCACGGCCTTTGACCGTGATGTCAGATCCTGCGGGTCGGCTACCGGCTTCTTACTGTTAGCTTTCTTTATAACAGTGTCATGTGGGTCGAGCGAGTTACTCCCAACAACATTTGGTGAAGTTAGACTATTTACATCCACAACAGTATTAAATATTTTCTTACATTTGGACTTGAGCGGATTTGCCTGATGCTCAGGACGTGAGTCCAACGACGACTTATCGACTATACGCGCGCTTTCTTTGGGTATTTTTCCGTCTCTTTTGCGTTTCCGCGTAATCCATTTACCACTATTCTCAGCATCCAGATTGGAACTATTCTGGACGATAGTGGTTCTAGCCGGGTCCTCAGTCGCTGCTAAAGTGACTGGTCCCTCAGTACTTAATGGCATGGCTTTCATTGGTTGTACCGGGGTACAAATTTTTGCTTCATGTTGCGAAATTGGGTGTCTGGTACCTGCCATGGCAGCATTTACGACACTGATACAATCTTCATTATCAGTATCCATGTTGCCGGCACGGCCTACGTCGACCTTTTTAGCTAACGCTAGAAGGCTGATGGCTTCCTGAATGAGTAATGTCTTGCTTGAGCAACAAAACATACAGAGCCAATGAGAATTTGGTTTCCAGCACCTTTTATAGGCAGCAGGGCTTAAGCAGGTGCACATTTTATGAAACCACTTCTTACATTCGTCACATTGCATCCCTTCTTCCACGGGGAATAAGTAATATGGCTGTCCACACTTGTGTACAGAGCCGACCATCTTAGAATAAAGCAAAATGATAGGCAAGGTAGATATGTAAGATAAATCACAACCTTGTCAAATAAACAAGCCGCAGTCGACCAAGAATGCTTTGGTACAGTAAATACACAAAAGCAGGATCAAAACACACAAATACAATGTCACGTTAACTGAAATAAATTCAATTAAAGTGAAAACGGTAGTTTTGATACGTAATTTACGATCAAAACAGTGAATTAAGCTCAACGTGAAACAATACCACTGTCCTTTTAAATAGCGGGGGATGCCACAGGTATTCGAAGTTTGACAGCGCTTTAACCCGTAACACCTACCATAAATTGTACCCACCTACTAAAATCAAATGTCAAAATTGAGGGGGTTCGAAGGTATATTTGATAGGCTACCAATATATCGGGAATAGACTGATCTAGGCTGGCTACTGATTGCAGGGGATGTTGAGCATGGCGTTCAAACTCGTGATCTGGTGCGGATGCATGACCGAGCGCCTTCGGCTAGGTGAGTCCATTAAAACTAATGTAGTCAGCATCCGATGTCGAGAACTTACGTTAGGGGTAACACCCAGAAACAGGAGACACAACACAGCAGAACGGACTGTATACACATCTTTTACTGCTTAAGAGTGGTTGAATGCTGGAATTCGTCGCCGGCTGAGCTAGTCCAAGAGATTTCCCAGGGGTCCTTTAAGAGAAAACGTGGTATATTAGTAAGGACTAAGGACAGTATCTTACTATGATTTGTCAACTTTTTTCTTTTTCCTGGTTTGTCGTTAATATACCTAGGTTCCTGCCTGGAGGTATCGGTGGTCCACTGATACTAGATACGAAAGCCTGTTAAGCAAAGGCTTCTTCTGTTCCGTCTAAAACTATTTGAACCATTTGATTTCGTAAAGGAGGGAATTTAAGACTGTAGGTCGCAGTCAACATGATTCGTAGTATCATTGGTCGTTCAAGTTGTCGACTTTCCAGGGTTAGCTATGTCTTTTATATGTAAATGCTTCTAAAATATCATTCTAAGCGATTGGCTAACAATATAATAGTCATAATTGTCATAGTTCTAGCAAACGGTGAAATAATACTACGCAAAACACTCATGCAAACTGTTTTCTGGAATATTGGTAACTCTTACAGGCTGTCTGCTCTAGTTAGAGCTCTGGTATTGTCTTAGTGCCCGATTTTTTATCTTTTCTCAGTTTCGTGCGCGACTATATTTACTACAAACCTAATTAAGATCGAAATGTAATTAATATTAACTGGGGGTCATGTTCTAAATAAGGTATACCATTACTTGGCTCATGATTCGTCAAGATTTTTAATGAAGTGTGTTTTGCGATGCTACACTGAGAATCGTGTGGCGTTTGGAAAAAGTTACATGGAGCTCCTGTATCTGACACTGATTACATCCTAAGTGTAATGTAGTTGGGATTTTTTTTATTGCTCATTCGTCCAGGGTGAAGTCGCATTACTACTCTTCCGTGAATTCCTTTACATGTATTTTACATCGCTATCTCACAACATCGGTCTTTCAACAAGCTTGAACATAAAACAGTAATTTTCTCAAAAAAAAGTGACCTAACAAAGGGCCCAAACTTACACTGATTTCTAGTTAAGTGACATTTCCTATCAAGAGCCGTACGCTCTAAAGTAAGTTTAAGTTCGGCAATATAATACAGCTTGTTTTTAGCAGGAGTTATGATCTCTAATCATTTGTAGCTTGGAATTTTCTTGTAACTGTGAAACAGTAGTGAGCGTGTTTCCTTCTATCCCAGCAAAGTCCTATTAATTGACCTAACCCGTTTTCAATCACATTGTGAACGCTATTAATACTGCCTGACTACAATAACTAGATTAAGTGAGGAGGAGCCCAAAATTGTGACAGTTGAAAACCTGGTTCCCTAATCACTGACGTGATCATTCTTTGTGTTAGTACCTTTTGAAAACCCCCGGTTTCATCAGATTGGCGATTAACGATTGTCCATCAGTTTGACCTGCTGTGATCTCAAGATACTTATGTGTGAAAGCTAAGCAAGTATTTGTTGTTGATTTTACGAATGATTTGGTTTTAGTTGTTAACATGTTATCAAATGCACTTAACAACATAGAATATAATGCGGTACTTTTGTCATTTTAAGTTGACAAAACTCCGATTGAACAAAGGTTTACGAATAGTAAAGCACGAACTTCAATATGTCGGGCACAAGATTAAGAAAATAGCCGTAGCTATGCATTCACGACTGGCTTTAAGAGCACTGTAATGTGAAACTAATTCACTAGATTAGTGATCTAATCAGATCCTTGTTATAAAGTACACCACTTCGTAGTGCACACAAGCACCTCAGGGAGAGCAAGAACATAGGGCTACCTCTTTCCATTGTTCAATCTAAACAGGAGGGTCGGGCAGGATTGATCAATATTATCATCAAGGACACATTGGAAACAGCTCTGACGGAATTGATTAATTGCGGTGTTGATATTGGAAAAAGACTTTTCGGCTTTGAATATGCAAATAATTTGTTACCGTGCTAATGGTTCACAAAAGACAGATACACATATACTTTCTTCAAACTTTATAATAGGACTTAACAAAATCTTTGGTTCCATTCCATATCCTGTTAGTAGTTGTATTATATCGGCTTGTTTCGATTTTCTAGTCACACATATACTTGTTAAGAACATGTTGCGTTGTTAAACAATAAATTAGTGGGGAATGGTTATCCACTTAAACTTATAAATAGATGGAAAGTTCATGGTACAGTGAGACCTATCGTAGCCTCGGTGAAAAAAAGCCTGTATACATCACCTTACCATTGAGAGGTGATTCAGATAGCCTTTTATTGCAACAGAGGCTTAAATGAGTCATCAACGAAACGTATTGTGCAGCGAAGATGGATGGATGTCTCAGGAAATCTCTGCACTAATTCAGAAAGCCCGTTTGACTTTTGCCAACTTACGTTACCTATGACACAGACGAGATATCCGTCTATCAATTAAGGGGTGAGTTTACTGTGCGGCAGTTTGTTCTGTTCTACTTTACGGCTGCGAAATGTGGCCATTAGGGTAGGAGATACTCGTATGCTACCAGTATTTGACCACAGATGTCTTAGAAATATTGCTCGCATCTGCTGGGATAACCGGGTAAGTAATAGTGAGGTTAGACGCAGGGTATTAGGGAAAAATGGTAAATCAGTTGATGAGGTTGTGAATCTACATCGACTGAGATGGTTGGGCCACGTGTTGTTGCGTATGCCTGAACACCGATTACCACGATGCTCAGTACTGACTAGTGTTTGGAGATGGTTAAAAGTTAAGGGCGTCCATACCAAACGTGGCATCAGTGCTTGAGGTCACTACTAGTCTGAGCCATGTTGGTAAATGCAGACTACCTGGTTGGGGTCCGCGTGACTATTGTACCCAACTGTTGGAGATTCTATGTGACATGGCTCAGAATGGATCACAATGGCGTAGGTGTATGCACTCTCTGTCTTCCCTTAAACTATGGGATTAAAATTGCTTTATGTCTTTCTTACTGTATCATATCCTTATATACAATCTCTCTTATATATATTACCACCTTTAAATGAACTAATTCTATGAATCCGGTGCTCATCTTGTTGTGCTAATGAGGTTATGGCAACTTGGACTGATACATATATGTACCTGGTCCTACGTTAACTGAAGTAAGTAATGTTTTACCAAGCAAACACGAACGGCGTCCAGTGTATAGAAAGTCGATTTAAAGTGGCCAACTCTTTTTAAAACTGTACAGTCAACTCGAGAATATCAGTCCAATTTATATGGTTACATCTTTGGGCTGTGTACATATATATTCCAGATCGGTTAAGAAAAATTTGTAATGGGAAGCGGCCAAAATAAAAAAAACGTAATCCATGAGTCATTGAAGTAAAAATTAAAATTTTAGGTTAGGTGTCAGTGGGGTAGAAAATATTCCGATTTCCGTCAGTATTTGTCGTAACTTCGATTTTTGTCAGTGTCAGTTTGTTTCGATTACTATACGAAGCCCGATCAGTCATATTGGGAGCCTACTGCATAGCGATGAAAACTAAAAACTGGTCTTTTGATCATCTTGATCAAACTCAGCATGCTTATGGTGACTTTCTATCTAAATGTGAAATATTGCTTCAGGATTAGTCTGCATCAGTACCTAGACTGATCATACAGACATGAGTAGTTGGGGCGTCAGTAAATTCACTTTTCTTGTAAGTCTCTCCAACCTTTGTGCGTTGTATAACGAATTCAAAAAGCTCCCTCGACCTACTTACATCACTCTTAGCGTAAGTAAAATTTCTATATGATGTAGAGCGGTTTGCTGCGTTCTACCCTTTGACTTAGGAGGATATTCGTCGGTTATTAGTATTGGATCATACGTGCCTTCGAAGGATTGTTCACCCGTTTGATTCGAAAGGTAGGATGTTGAGATTTGACATAGGATACTGGGTAAAAATGTCAAATCGTTTGATGAGGTGATGAATCTTCACTGATTGAGGTGGTCAAGATTGCGTGCCTGGACGCGCGATACTTGATGGAGTAGAAACAAGTTTGAAAAACCTAGTGTCTAGACGAAGACGTGAATTTGGTCTATGAAAACAGTAACGGTCTTACTGAACCTTATAGGGAGGTGCAAACTATCAGATTGAGTTCTGCTCGCTTATCGTAACCAATAATTGGAGATGTTTAGTGACATGGCCCGGATGCATTCACATTTCATCTTCCTTTTGTTCTTTCACTCATCTTTGATCATATTCTCTATACCCAGTGTTTTTTTCTGCCACTGATACTTCTAATTATACTGCTCTGGCATTCATCGTGATAATTTTATCTCACTGTAATGGTGTGATGTTAAAACTTGGACCGATAAACATTTGTGTCAGGTTTTACGATGGTTGTGAGTGACCAACAGGAAATTTTAAGTCTCGGGGCTGTGGTTCATATTTATCATATGAGTACTAATACAACTATCTGGTTGCCGCAATCGTGTTAAGCACGTTCAGGTATAATAAACATAACGTTGGTTGAGTACTTAAACTATTAAACTGTGTCTGGGTATTCAAGTTCTAAAATGTTTGCAGTAAACAGTTTGTTGTTTTTGGTCTTCTTCATTTTATAGGTTTACTTACCATCTCAAACAGTGAAATTTTAAAGATGAATCAAACTAATTTAGAATGACGCTCATTTGTTGCACATTTTGTGATATGTGTTTCAAAAAACCATCTCGACTAGAGGCACATCTGCGAATCCACACTGGAGAGGTAAAACATTTCAAGTTCCTTTTAAACAGTGAAACCACTACTTAGTGATTTTTTCACCCGGTTTCGAACATTATTTTTTACCCTAAATTATTGACCTCTGTTGATACTAAAATTATGGTATTATTATTATTGGCTTTATTCAATATTATATTTCTGGTACAATATGGAATTCTCAGCACGAAGTATTTCTACAAGTTTCTTTTTCTTACTTCTTGACTGATCCTTGCGATAAATATTGAGCGATCACCAGTTAGATCTTAACAGTTCAGGAATCGATATCTGAATAATGTATATTCTTTTTGATGCATATTGCCAGCAACCACGATGTCTCTGATTAGTCTGTTTTGTAAGTTTTGCAGCGCAATGTAATAAACTTTTCAGAAACGGACCTGAATAGGTTATCAGACTAATAGGCATAATAATGTGTCAAAACAAACAAGGAAACAGATATTTTGTTGAAATATCCAAATGGCAGGAACAGGTAGCCCAGATATTCAAGCAGGCCACCTTGGTAATGCAGTTTAATAAAGAAGTAATTTGAATTACTAAGCTTTGAGTTACATTTGTTGTCTATGATTAGAGGTACTACCTAGTTCGGTTATATGAAACCGGTTTTAAGATTCACCCAGGCTGGTTAGTTATTGACACTTGTTACAATCTTAAACAATTTAACAGATTTTTTCTATCATATCCTATGTGTTATATCTGTACTATCAGTTAACCTGGGTTGTTAATTAGTCCTACGGTTGTAATATATTTTGTCCATCATATATTGAGATTTCATCGGCAATTATCCCTGTCATATATGATAAATTTTATCTTAAAATCTGGTCTTTAAGCTGGATACTTATTTACATTTCGACTACTTCTAGGACTACAAAATCATTATCGACCCATAGCGAAAACTAGTTTTTGTCTTGCTCTGTACCAGTCCGCTTTAATTTACAGAAATGCTTAATTCATAAACCTGATTAAAAATCTACATGAAACTCTTCTTAACAACATGTGTATTCCGTCCATTGAATATGCGGTCTGAGTTCATAGAAACTTTGCTTACTAAAACCCCAAGTATATTATTAATTTATTGAAATACATTTGTCTCATCTCCGTCCTAAACATTCATAAAACTCCTCAGAAGTTAGGCTCCCAAATTTAGTTCACCGATGATCTTGTGGATGGTAAATTGGCAATTTGAGAGGATAAAAGATCTGACACGTTCCATATTCTCATCAACTAAGGAGGTTGATTATCATCTGGACAACGTTGTAGTCATCATGGCTCTTACGGAAACTCTTGGTCCACTTGAAACGAGTTGTTTTATTCATCGTTATCCCCGTAAACCTCTTGACATCCCATTGCTTTTCTGATAATCTTTCCCAAGTTTCAACATTTCAGATAAGTTCGCGTATTTAGTCAGCAAAGTAGTTGCACTTACATCTCTTAATCCTTGTAAATCTTTTTCGTTCTAATCTGATGCTAAGATATGTCGAAAATGCTAGCTGACAGATTTATAAATCTGGCCTTGTTGTGTAATTGGTTAACTGAGCGACTGCCTCGTCTTATTAGTACACCTAGATAAATCTATTGTACCTTCGACCATTACTAAAAATTACTATTATTGAGTCTTATCTACGCAAAATACCATTTAAATTTGAATTATCTCTCAATGTATCTCTACGAGATTTTTAGGTGATGTCAGCTTGTTTTCTTGACACCTTGGTAAACCTATGACTTTTTCCTAATGAATATGTTTTTGTGATATCCCAATGAGTAGGAAATTGTCGGTGTTCAAACTATTTAACTTTTATCCATTGGGTCTTGCTTTACCTATTTCTGTTTGGACATTCGTGTAGTATAACAACAAATAATAATTAAATACAGAACAAATATTGATGCAGAATAGTATGAATTCATTATATTTCGTGGTTTCTCATCAGCTGCTTACAACCAAATATGACCTTTCCTTGCATATATATATATATATATATATATATATATATATATATATATATATATATATATATATATATAAGTTATCATTGATAACCTTTTGTTATTCCAATCCTTTACATTCAATTATGTCCATCGTTCCATATTATTTATTACCCCAATGCTAAAACTCCGATACATATTTGGTTGTAAGCAGCTGATGAGAAACCACGAAATATAATGAATCCATACTATTCTGCATCAATATTTGTTCTGTCTTTATTTAAATTCATAAAGGGAACTAATTACATGAAATAATAATTAGTACCTGTCACATTACAGCGACGAAATTCCTAATATACATCGGTGGGTTGGCGCAACTTGTGAAATGACTCAGTTCAAGTCACTTTCAACATAGCATTCGTAAAGTTAACAAATCCATCTTTTCTCATTGTTAACTCCTCTACTAGCGTCCATATGTTTGCACGTGTGGTAAAACCTATACACGGAAACAACATTTAACTCGTCATGCTTCAAAATGTCCCAAAACTATTCCAGAAAACAACTTATCTAAACAAAAGGAGCCAGTAAAAGTCGAAAAAACTTATTCGTGTTCACAATGTTCTGCTGGACCTTTTCAAAAAAAGAAAATGGTATCGGCTCATATGGCTATAGTACATGGGTAGGTGCTAACATTTTTATTTTGTTACTACTATTTGTAAAAAGTCCATTTTACGGTTAAGTATGTCCCTTATCCTTTTCTTATCTAAATGTTCTCCAGCCACTGGATCGAAAATTAGTTCTCATTACCTACGTTAGTTTCAGCGGCTATACAGAAGTACCGATTGAATGGACTAGTACCATGATTCACTCGTTCATGCACAATTCAGTATTCAGTTGTCAACAGTGTATTGACTTAGTTTGTTCCGTTTTATGTTTGAATATAATCGTGGTGAGATGATATTCAACTATTTAATATCCATGGGTGTAATTAATACTATTTCATTTGCAGAAAACGAGTGTGACCGTATGATGCGCTGCTTTTCCTTCTCAGTAGTATGTATGTAGTGGATTATCTTCAGGATAATTTCTAATATTTCGTATATCACCCACCCTGTTAACCGTTAATAGATGGCTCTCATCAGTGTATAAATTTCAAAAGACAATACGAAGCGTTGAATAGAGTCCATTTGTATTCAGTGTAGATTATATATGATTTAACTTAAGCTGTCGTCTAAAAGAATAGGTGTTCAGGCAGAAAGTAATCGGGTATGTTTAACACATCATAGCCCTTGTAGTTGATACATACTTATAAGGAATCAATTGAATAGTAATACTGTTATATATATATATATATATATATATATATATATATATATATATATATATATATATGGCATCTTTTTTACATACATTATTCAAGCGAACGGAAACATGTATGTGACAAATGTGATCGAGCGTTCCCCACGGCATCTAAGCTAAGACGTCATTCATTAAAACATCATGGTTACGTATGTAAGCTGTGTTCTGAACAAATATCTGAAAACCCTAAAAATGGAGAATCAGTTGCTCTCATACCTATTCATTTTGAAAGTTTTGCGTGTTTGAGACGCCATATTGCTAAAGCTCACCCAAAAACACGTAAGTTACTTGAACCTTTGTGCGTTTATTTATTTCACGGGGTTTTGTTGCTTGTTAATTTGATATAATATATTTATGGTTTCTCAAAACACTAGTGTTAATATCACAGCTTACTTCCAGTTAGTTACCCTTATATACTTTTTCTTCTTGTTCAACTGTTTTGACATCGCTTTCTCTCTATGGTTGTGTTATAATTTCTCTTATTACGACCCAGCTATTCCTATTGCTTAGTATTCTTGGACACCAATTCACTCGACAAGTCCCCAGGGCGGAAAACGGTTGAACAGAAACGAAATTATATTCCAAATTACAAGGGTAGATGGAAGTAAGAAGCGCAATAGGAAGAACGTTAGTATATTAATAGTTTTTATATGAGTCTTTTCCAAGTATCCACTGGCGCTGATGTGATAAGAAATAGCCAATCAGCGTGCCCCAACTCAAGCATGCACGAAACTTGCTTTAATCCAATCCATATTACGCTAACACCTCCCCTTTGAGCAGGTTCGTAGGATCTGGTGATAGTGTCCAACTGCAAACTCGTGACTGGCCTGTGCCTTCGATTTGCCCATCGTTTAGGCAATAAAGAAGTGGTATCATTCTTTGCTTGCAAAGAAATTGGACTATCTGTTCTAGGGGGTGTGATTTCAAAGGTGTCCAGTAGAACTTCAGGAGCTGTTCTATACTGGGTCTTATTGTTGTCTATCGAAGTTGCTTTCAGTTGGTTAGCATGATGCACCCAAACTTCTAAACCAACTGACATGGCATCATTAATGAACAAGGAGGATTCGATGCAGATGTTAAGGCAATTATTGGCAAAGCAAGAACAGTATTCCTACATTTGAAGAACACATGAAACTGGAAACAGCTGTCTCCAAGCCAACATCAAAATCAGAATCTTCAATACCAACGTCAAGATGATTCTACTGTACAGAGCTGAAACTTGGATGACTATCACAACCATCATCGAAAATGTACAAGTATTTATAGACAATTGTCTACGTAAGATAGTCAATATCCGTTGACCGAGTACCATCAGCAACAGCATACTATGGATGAGGACAGAACAGCTTCCAGTTGAGGAGGAGATTAGGAAAAGGCTCTGGAGGTGGTGGATAGGACATACATTGCGAGAATCATGAAGCAGGACCACAAGGGAGTCACGAGGAGAGATGGAAAATTGGGAGACCGAAGAACACGCTACGTCGATAATTGGAAGCAGTCATAAAAAGAATGACTAGCAACTGGAAATAACTGGAATGGGTTGTGTTATGTATTTGACCTAGCCGTCGCCAATCGTCTTGATCAAGGCCGTAGCTAATTGTTAGGACTTATCCAAGGTCGTCGCTGATTCGTTATAACCTTACGAATTTAACAAGGACGTAATCCGCGTAAATTATCCACCAATAGAATACGCCTTCTACGACCTTCACACTGTGACAATGACGTTCGACTAATATGAGTAATCTAGCGTCCTTATTGGTCCTTATCCGCCTAACCCGTCCACTTGAGTCCAAAACACCAATAGCAGCCTCGGCAATACAAATCGTTTATTTCAAGCATACTTTGTTTATATATCAGGCAGACAGGCCACATCATACCATAAAATAGAAAATAATATTTGTACAAAACCAGGCCAAATGAGGCTGTAAGCGTGGGAGACAATAATCAATAAAACTGAGTATAACATAGGGACAGTAAATCATATAGTAATAATCAATAGGTCAAAATAAAGCTTAGATAATCTAGTTACCAAATAGTTATACAATAAGAATAATAGTCCAATAGTAGGTCCTGCAAGTTACCCGTACTCATTTCTTCACTGCTACATAACAGGTTGTCTAGGATACAATTGGATGGAGAGTGTCTGTGGGCGGTCTAGTCTCCTCCACGAGTGGTGGCAGTCGTAAGTTAGTAAGGAATAAAATAAAAAAAAACTGATGGTAGATGATGATTTTGTTCACCCTCCAAAAACACGACGCGTTTTATCAACCAACTACATTTACGTTTGCTTAAGTTTTACTGACATTTGACGAATTGTCAAAGAATGTCATACATAAACTGAAATAATGAAAATTCAAAATGGATTTCACACTAAATTAATACTGTTATATCGCGTGAGCACGTGCGTGCCCAGTTGTTATGTCGATTGGCTCGCCTATTAGAGAACAGTAAATTTATAGATCGTCCAATGGTACACAAAAACGTTATGAGCAGTCTTGAGTCCTTATCAGTCCTGCTTTCTGCCTAGCCCAACCAGTTAAGTCCAGAACACCAATAACAGCCTCTGCAATATGAATCATTATTCTCAAACAGACTGGCTTTAAATACCAAACAAACCGACCACATCGTACCATAAAATACAAAATAACATTTGTACAAGATTTGGCCAAATGTGGCTGTGAATAGGGGAAACAGTAATTGATAGAATGGGTATAACTCAGGAATGGTAAATCGTATAATAATAGTTCAAAGGTCAAAATAAAACTCATAATAAGAAGGACACGAATATGGATACTTTAGTTACTTAACAATTATACAATAGGAAATATACATATCACATTGGTCCATAAATAGTCCTCAAAGTTACCATTCATAATTCTCCACGGGATACAACAAATACAAACAAATGCTACTTTTCTCCAAATCACTATCAAATTAAATCAATAAAAATAATGAAAAATTATGTACTGTAACTTAGTAAACGTCGTACAAATATAACATTGAATTACAATATAATTTGGCGCTTGATCTTTTGCTAACACACGTCGACCTTGATAATGGAACAGGCTTTTTTCAGTAATCATAGCTTATTAAAAAATGTCAACGCTTTTTCTAGTGCCACAACCCTATATGAAGCCTGCCCATGTTTTCAGAGTTGATTATTTGTATTCTCACATCGCAGTTTATTCTTACATTTCTTTATACCTTCATTCCGTTACATATTCCCCCGTTTTAAGAAGGGCAATTTACCTAATCATCAAACACTGATATAGGAATTTTAGTTAACTGCACTTAATTAGCTTTCTTAAAGAAATTTATCTAAATATATAAATGTAATCCATTTGCGAAGTGTAGACTTATGTAGTTTGATTTGAACCATCCTATATGTTTATGGTCTACTGACACTTCTTTTTTTGGTTAACGTTTTTTTAGCAAGGTTGTTTTCTAATATATGGGCTTACTGACCTCATCCCCAACCCTCCTCCTTTGTGTGGGCTTGGGACCGACAGTAACCCTAGAAGAGCTAAATGTAAACTTAAATGGTTTAAAATATTTTTTTATACTGACATTACTACCCATCTATCCAAATAGAAGTAGGTACAGTGGCATTCGAACCTTGAAAGCTGTGTACTTTAGTCGTCAAAATTAGCAAAATATGTAAATCAAGGATAGTATTCAGACGACTTAGGCTGAAAATAATAAATTTATTAGTATTCACAATTAGCTGTTATTATTACCGATATTTCAACTGTATCTGTTCTTATTATATAACCTTTTCTTTTTTACAGCTTTGCAATGTCCTACGTGTAATATGCGTTTTACAAGACCCGCTGCACTAGCAGACCACGAATCTACACATACCCCTGGTGGACCGTCTGTAAGACGACGTTTTATTTGTCCTTTATGCTCGCCATGTGTTACGGACGATAAAGATAATTCCAACTCACAAGGAAAAGATGATCTTGTTGCATTTACAGCTAAAAGAAATCTAGATACTCATATGCGTTTAGTTCATGGTAACTTAAAGTTTCCATGTACATGGCGTGGATGTCCTGTTCTTTTGTCTACCAGGGTAAGTAGATATCTAGTATATTTTGAGCAGTAACATGTATTTGTCTGTTAGTTTAGCCCCCAAATGCCCTGGTACGGCCGAGAGTGGGGAGAGTCTACTCTCCCTCTCGAAATGCTCTCACATGGCCAGCGAATATATAGCCTCTGTCAAGGAAGTCCTACTCACTGCCTTCTCGTGGCGGGGGTGTTGTTTACGAAAGTGAGAGGACGAAAAGCGAATGTCCGGCGCTATAACCGGATTGGTGGACACGGATGGTCCACCTAGGGGAGTTGGAAAACCCTGATTCCAAACCAATGGTGCACATGGGCTCCAGTATCCTGATGGAACGAATGGCGAAAGAACCTGTCATTGGTCAACGGCTACCATGGGACTGCATCTCCTGACGATGCTCCACTGCCTTGTGGATCAGACCTTTAGGTCAAAGGCTCGGGGTGTGGTCCCCTAAGAAAACCACCTGCTTCAGTTTGGGCACCCGGGCAGTATCACAGCCCACACACACAAATAGTGTGGCGCATATGTATTCGGTGTTTCCTTGTACCTATATTTATGTGTTTAAATAAATAAATAAATAAATTGATAGATAGGAATATTTTAGCGACAAATTGTATTGTCATACAAAATAATTCTCTGCTAACGTCTTTTACTAAATCATATGTTATCTCATCAACCATTTGTCATTTATTTAGATGTCTTGAGACCTGATTGGTTAGTGTGCGAAGATAGATATATTTGGCAATAGGAATGTCAGTAAATATGTGATATATAACCTTGTATTTGTATCTAGCATTGTATTTTTCTGCCCTGGATTTCATTGGGTGTCTTGACGCATGTCAGCGCGCGTCTGGCTCATAACTAGATCTCAGTGATCTGTTGGATACTTTGTCACTTGAAGTATTACGTGATCTAGTTTTTGGTCTTCTTTACTGTCTGCTGTCAATCGTATGAATGCGAAACCCAGTTTACGGACGTTAGAAAATATTCTATTTCTGAATTTTTCTGCAGTATACCTTTAGTTTGTTGGCTTTATTAAGATTGAGTACAATCGTTCATGTTTCTACGTGTCTTGGAATATTTGTAAATATCTCAATATTTAAAATCCAAAATAACATCTACGGATAATGAACACGAAGTCACCTTGATTCAGCGAACATCATTTTTTAATGTTAAATGTCTGTAGCAACTCATCACCGTATGCCTATAATTTAAAACCTGAAGACGTCTTTTGTATGATAGTTAATGAGAATCTCGTACTCTGAGTGAATATATACACAAAAATACAATTTCCATAAATCTAAGCATCGGGTGTTTTTCTCACTATTTCTCTTAGCTTCCAGTTGCTACGTATACAACAGAATGTGATTCATGATTGTTTACATTCTCAATATTCTCTAGCTAAGTAAAATCTCTATGTCTCTTTAATAAAATTGAGGTAATGTATGCCCTCATTCATTGGCAGTTTTTTAGTGAGAAGTTACACACTTAAGGACTTGCTTGATCTATTTGTATTACACAGTTATAATCAAGGAGTTATTGACAATCTTTCTGAGCCATGTCAGTAGGTGTGAATGTCTTGTTCAGGCCACACGAAATTGTTGTGGTCAGTTGTTTGAAGATACTAGTTGTCATGACCTGAAGTTGACAGCAGTAGCAAAGGTAGATTCACACATTATGATTCCCCAAGTTTTGAGTTTCCTTATTATTATATACCCCATATCTCGTAAGTGAATTTCTTGTACTCTCTGTACTTAATCTTTCTTGCCATCATTGGTGGTAATATTACATCTAATCATTTGCGATTCGTCTTGATGTGCTGGAAGAGTTTAGCAGCTTGGATTAATGCAGGTCTACCCTAATTCTTACTTTGGGAATAACTGAATAACTATGAAAGAGAAATTGTTGGTTGAGATTCATCTTTAAAAACCATAAGCCTTTATTTTTACAGATGTCTTTTATTGTTTATACAATTGATCGATCAACTAGTTGCTGTAAATATGTCCAAGGACCTTTAAGATGATCGGAATCCTTTTACAGCATTAGTATATGTATACTGAACACTCTGGTCTCAGAATAATAAAACCTTCAGGACGATTTAATCATTTTATTTATGCACCTTTTTGCATTCTCAGTGCCATACTAAGGAATGCTTATTTTGGATTATCAACATGCATTCAAATCATACGGATCGTATTTTCTCTTCATTTTCTTTTGCTTGTCATTTATCTTTTCATACAATAGATCTGCCTGTCGCTTATGTTATATTAAAACTCGTATCTACCAGTAGAAAATATATAGTGTAGGTGAATGTCGTTAGCAGTTGAATACGGGACTCACGTTTCGTCCCAATTAGGATTCACCATAGTGGACATCAACTCTGCGGTGCAGATACATCCAGCGGATGAATCTCAAGTGGGACGAAACGGGCGTCCTGGATTCAACTACCAACCACATTCGTCTATTTCTACATAAACTTGTGTCACACTGGCTATATCAATACATTCCTCACAGTATGCACATATGACAACTAGGACTGATCAAATTTCAGTCAATCTGTCAACAATGGTACAGTCTAGAAACATGTTAAATCAAAAGTGTAACATTTATGTTTATTCGACCATATTACTTATGAGTAGCTGAAAATGTTAATCTCACTTTTCCTTCCTTATTCTAATTGATTAACATGAAGTCACTTTTGCATACTTCATGAACATAGTGAATATTCAATTCTATTTAGTTGACCCCTTTGCTCTTTATTGATTTTTGTCCTCATATTTAGCAAAAACTGAATGAACATATGGAACGTCATCGGCTAGGCAAGTCAGTTGTTTTCAAAAGCCGAAATAGACGTAATAATCCACGTAATGATTCAAGTAGAAAAATTGATGACGATGATGATGATAAGAAAAACAAGAATAATAATAATGAGGATTATTGGGAAACAGCTAGTCAAAATAGCATTATAGCACTATTGAGTGATGTAATGGATTGTTCGGCTAATCAAATTTATTAATTTTTCATGATAATAATTTCATTATTGTACATAATGGTATTTTGAATTGAATATAGAACGAAGAAAGAAACAGATATGTCATTATATATTTCCCAAGTATTTTTGTATTCTGTTCATATTTACATTTACATTTTCAGATTCAAAAAGTGTTTGAAATGGTATGGAAAATAATGATGGATATTTATTTTCAGAATATATATTATACTACTTATTACCTACTTTCAGTAATTTGCTTAGTAATAATAATAAATATAGTTGTCAAAAGTTGAGCTATATAGATTCAATATAAAACTAAACACATTTGTATGTCTAAATGTGTACTAGGTAAGGATGGCAAATCGATTGATGAGGCAGTGATACTTCATCAATTGAGATGGCTTGAACACGTGTTACGTATGCCCAACCACCGACTACCCCGAAGTGCAATGTTTCATGGTGTAGGAGTAGGTTGGAAGAAAGCTAGGAGCGGCCAGACCAAAACGTGGCACAAATCCATGAAGTCACTGACAGTTGGACTGAGCCATGTTGGTAGGTGTAGACTACCTGGTTGTGATTCGCGAGATGATAGCGATCGATGGTTTGAGACCTTGAATGACGTGGCAATGGCGCAGGTGCATCCACTCTTTGTGTTCTGCCAAATTCTGATCTTCTGAATTCTTCATGTCCCTATCTTTTTTCTCTTTCCAAATTTGTTTCATTAGATTATACTCCTTCAATAACATCTTCAAGCCCTAATCTTTCACATAATGCTTATACTTTTACTACATCTACCACTATGGGATTTGAATGGACAACTGCATCTGTGTGCTAATGTGGTATGGCAACTCGAACTGATGTAGGTACGTACGAAGTTCTATGTTGTGACTGACTGATTCATTTGAACATATAAACATTGATACAAGGGGGCACTAAATGCATATGCACCACACAATAAAATTGAGGTTGTGAAAAGATAGAGAATGGAGGATGAGTAACTATGAATAGAAATTAGTGTATGAGAGTGAAATAATAATATTAACAGTGGGAGAAGCAGTTTAGTTAGGAAAAATACATCCAGAAAAAATTATTTCAGTTGAATAAGTCACGTCCATTCTTATGAAGAAAATTAAAGTACAACAGAATCGCCACTGCTTTTTATTCAAAACCATGTTCGATAACTTCTCAAGCCACTGTGTTGAAGTATCTCTAGGACCCCAACCAGGGAGTCGCGAAGAACCAACAGAAGCCAACCCCTTACAGCTTTCTTTCGTACCATCGTTTGTAATCGAATAGCTCAGTCGTTCCTTAATTCTCAAGTATCATAGGTCCATAATGAACCCCAAATATCAGTATATAACACCATTATTCAATATTAGCCTTATTACATTATAATGTTTATGGGATCAGTAATTATGGCTGCCTGTTTAGACTGATAACTGTGAACATATCAAACACAATAGAATCTATGTGACGAACTCAATTAATTCCAAATAATAAATTATTATGTCAAATAGCTCATTTTCATAATTAGTACGTGGACTTGGTAATATGCAGTCATACAATTCAATTGTTGAGATTATAATAATTTAAGTTGCTCCCTAGCTAACCGATAAGTGGTAACTGCACTCAGAGAATAGCTGACTACAGATGAAACGAGAGTATTATACAAGTTAATGGATATAAGTGCTGGAAATTTGAGTGGTGAAAGTGGTAATCTGAAATGAAACCATTAAAAGTTACTCTCACAATCTAAAGAAATGACTAAGATAAATGTAAAAAGAAAGAAAACTGATAAATATATACAAGTAAATAATTGCGACATTTTTTGAGATCAGATTCTCGACACTTCAGAAATATTCCTATCTGTCCTGTTAAAGATCAGAGCAAACAGAGTCCTATCATTATTTCCGGTTGCTCGTAACTGCGGAAATATGAGTGTTGGTGGATTTCCACTATTATTTGGGACCGAAAGTTAAAAGCGATCTGAATCCAAATGTCCAAATTAGCTAAAAATCACCAGATGTTTTGGGTAATAACATGCAAATAAGCAATATTTTCAAATATTTAAACAAAAAGATTCAAACTGTCGTCATAATGCAATTATAAATTACTACAAGTAATTGCGTCGTGATGCAGTCTGGTGATTCCCTCAATTTGTGTCCGACCCACTTCAAACTCCGCATGTAGCTCTCCTAGAGTTACTGCCGGTCCCAAGCCCGGGTAAAGGAGGAGGGTTGGATATGGGGTTAGCGATCCCATCCTGTAGAAAACTAACTAGCTAAAAAAAACGCTAACCAGAAAAAAGAGCGTAGCTTGAAATAATCGCCTTTGATTATGCGAATTCTCTTCTACGAGCGTGGATATACAAATATGAAGCGCAGGTGAATTATTATGAGCTATAAATATAACCCATCTAACAAGCTGATGTTCGAAGACTCCACGAATTAGAATGTGTGAAAACTTGAAATTTACTTCCATGTTATTGATAACTGATAATTTTAGCCACAATTTATTGATTAATAGTTTTCAATCAATATGTCAAATTGTTATAACGATCGGTTTTTCTTCATCTTTACGAACGTGACGTCAATTTACCTTAGAAGAATATCTACACTAGATTCTTTCCCAATGTCTATTCTACACGACATCGACACAACTCAGATCAACAACACATGATTAGCCTGACTAGAACGTAAACACATTTTCCACACCAAAGCTCCACACAATCCAATAACAATCTACAGTCAATAATAATAACAAGGATAGGAGAATATATCATACAACTAACTCCTGTCAAATTATCTACAAGTAAGACTAAGCAAACAACCAATCATTATCATTCTCGCCCACACACATGACACGAACAAATTGATTAACCAATCAAATGTCATCTAACTTTTGTGCTTATATTTATCAAAAAATAGCACTATGGTGTTCGAAATATAGTTTTCTGTCAAAATCACAAAGGTACAAAAAACAAGTTCATTTTATCTTTATCTTTTTCAGTTTAAATGGGATTTATTGAGCAATCGTATGTATAAAAGTGCATGAAGGATGATTTACTCAATAATATATCTACTTAATTATATTGTAGACAATATTTCAGGCACAAATTAATTGTCTATTATTGAATTGAAATGAGTGACAATGATTGATATATAAAAGAAAAATCGAATTTGAATGAATATATAAATATATGAGATTGTTATGCCACTTTACATGTTACTACACTAGTTCAAACTATTGTTATTACTATATATGGACGGACAGACGGACGCCGGTCACTTGTCATGGAGGAGCACACGTCTCCAACTAGCATTCTCCATCTAAGTCTGTTCACCGCTCTCCCATCCAATTGTTTCCAGTTATTATTCATTCTTTTGATATCTGTTTCCAATTCTCGATGCAATATGTTCTTTGGTTTTCCTCTTTTTACGTTTCCCTCAAAGATTCCAAGTTAGCGCTTGCCTCGTGGTGCTGTTTGGTGATTTCTTTAATGTATTTCCTCTACATTTCCAGCGTCTTTTCCTATATAGAGGTGGTCTAAACACGATATAACATCAATCCAAAAAATTATAGTCTGTTGAACTGAACTATATTGGTAGGTGAAAATTACTTGGTTAAGGTTGATGAGTTTATCGTAACCAATGATTGAAGACGTTGGATGACAAGGTTCAGAAGTGATCACAGATGATCTAATAAATTCACTCCATTCCTTCTCCTAAATCTTGATTTTTAATATTATCATGTACTTTTATACAATGGATTTATTCTTTTCGAACCATATTGTTTATATCTACAAATTTCCACTACAATTACTATTTATGGTAGCTGATTTTATTACTGTTATATTTGTCTTGATAATTTCATCTTGTGACGATATGAGATGACATTGATCCCACCTCGCGAGATTCGAACACAGGACCTATCAGTTTTGCGCGCGAACGCTTAACCTCTAGACCACTGAGTCCGCACTACTAAGGAGTTCCATCATAGGACGAAATGGCCGTCTAAGGCTTCCAGGTTTTCGATGGTGGTATAGCTTTGATTGATTCATGATCTCAACTATTAAAATGATATTATTGTCAGAACTAAACATATATTTGGAACTACAATTATGGACTTACTTCAGCTAGACAACCAGTAAGCACTAGACAACAGTCTCGTAATAAAATGTGACTTGTCAGAAGTTAGATAGCGGAGCCTCTAAAGTTTCCGGTCAGATGACTGATCAACGATAATATCCACGATTCCACCTCGCGAGATTCGAACCTAGGACCTATCAGTCTCATGCGCGAGCACTTAACCGATAGACCACCGAGCTGGCATTCAATGGTGTTTATTAATTAATTAATTATTTCATTTATTAAATTATTGATTATAATTATTGATTTTCTTTTTCTTTTAAAGTATTATGAATAGTAATTGGAAAAGGCCAGATTTACCAAGCAAATGTACATTCTCTTTAGACCAATCCATAAATGAAAGTCCTCATCATCATATTCCAATGTAGGTTTTTATAAAAGAATCAGTTAAAATTCTAAAGACGAATAATCAATTTAGTCCCAAGAGGAATAAAATTATAAAAAAGTCATTACAATTAATAGGTAATACACCTTTAATTCAACTTGATCGAATTGCAAAGCATGAAGGTATAGAATGTGAACTTTGTAAGTCAAATAGTACAGAAATTTTGAAAAAAAACAAAATCGTTTTAGTAGGAAAATGTGAATTTCTTAATATTGGAGGTAGTGTTAAAGATAGAATTGGAAAACGTATGATTGAAGAGGCTGAATCGGAAGGTAAACTGAAGCCTGGTGATACGATTATTGAACCAACTTCTGGAAATACTGGTATGTCTTTTTTTAATTGTTTATCTTAATACAGAAATACATATATGAAATCATACACTTAGAATTTTATTAAACAATGTATGTAACCAGTAACCAGTGGAGTTCAACCAGGTCTGTTGAGAGATATAAACTCCCTGAAGACATTGGTGAAATGGTTGCTCAACTTCGTGGATTGGTTGGAAATAGACATTAACACGATCGGATGCCGTCTCAGTGGTCTATCAGTTAATTGCTATGGTACGAGACTGGTAGGTCCTGTGTTCGAATCTCGCGAGGCGGGATCGTGGATGCACACTCCTGAGGAGTTCCATAATGGGACAAAACGGCTGTCCAGTGCTTCCAGGTTTTCCCTGGTGGTCTAGCTTCAATTGACTCATGATTTCAAGTATATATAAAAATAATGTATGTATTTATTATCATTAATTTTTAAATAATCACAAAACGAAAGTTTTAAAAACTCATACTAATAGGAGCTCGAAGAAAACTGCGGCCATTAAAAAGCCCATATTAACAGAGATGAGCATTGAATGAGGGAATAAAAGTTCTAAGCTTGAAATTTAATTGATTTACCGTCGATTCCTTTGCTTCTAAGACCAATCAAAAACGCAGTTCTTTAAGCATTATATAAGGAGTCTACTTTCAATAAATAATGTAATTGTTCGGATCAATTGACAATTATTTAGTACACCATTTGGGGCCTTGAGTGCTGTTAGAGGTATGAGGGCAGTTATCACCTCCAGGCTGCCCACACCTTGGAAGTGTTCTTCTAGAGGTACCTGAAAAGGGAATTGGGTTATAAGTTGTCCTAATGACCTGGGAGCGTGACCGCAGTGCCCAAGGGACAACTGCTCGTGGTCGGTCACACACGACCTTTTTGTGAGTAATTTTCGTGTTATCTCCATACTTGTTGGGACCTTACCAACGGAGACGGATATCCGTGGGATAAGGAGAGGTGTGCATCTTTTAGGGTCGGCCTTTTCTAACCCCACCCCTTCTTGTGAGAAGGCAGTATCGCTGTTATGCTGACTGTCTGAAGGAAACACCTTACTGCCGTCACATCTGTGTACAGTCAGCAGTACGACTTCGCCTTCGGACCTTGGGATTGCTGCTTTTAGTCTTACCGCTCTTCAACCAACCCGTCTGGCATGGTAGGGCCTTGAGGAACGATTGATCCAGCCAGTTTAGCTCGATTGCTTCATCACGATAGGCGAGCCTGACCACCACGTCAAGGTAGCAACAACGGTCTTTTATATATTACCATCAGTAAATTAACTACTTCTATGATTTTGGTGTTCATCTTGTTGTGCTAACGAGGTATGACAATTTGGACCTCTGCATATATGTGCCTGGTCTTACGTTGTAGCTGACTGCTGACACTATTTGGGGCCCAATGATAAAGCTTGCATTAAGATTTATGAGTGGGAGATAGAAGGGTGACCAAATACATGTTTTTTGGGAATTTTAAAAAAACTCTTCATTTATTTCTACTTGTTTCAAAGTTTCCAAGTATTTAAGTTTAGCTTTGTATGAATATTGTTCGGCGACATGAAAAAAATAATTCCGAAATCGTTTGCGTTCATCTAACAAAAGCGCGGCATTAGCAGAACATGTGGAGGCCAGACGAAAATACAGGTCAAATGGTAGAACACACTGAGAGATGTAAATGGACGATTGAAGGCTGTGTATATGTATTATGTAAATACTTTGTAACTTTTTACAACAAATAAACAATCCCCCCTGCCTATTGTCTTGTTTTACAGTGGTACCTGCTTCCATAATCAGACTTATCATTACAAGCACAATCAACTATCATTTCATAGAAAATATTCATAATCAAATCTACCCTCCATACTTATTATCAATATCAAATATTAGAGTAGTTATTAGTGAATATACATGTTTAATTATTTGTTATTACTTTTTTAAATAGGTATTGGATTGGCGCTTACTGCTGCTCTTAAAGGTTACCGATGTATAATTGTAATGTCAGACAAAATGAGTAGTGAAAAGGTAAATTATCTTAGTCTTCTTCTGATGATTTTGCATTCTTATTTAATTGTTTCATTGTCACAATCAAAAACTACTGGTTTTGTGAGAAAAAAATTGCATTTTAAGTATGAATCAACGTATTCACATTTGTAACTCAATTGTACACCTATTCATATGATTGGTGATGAATAAGTGATAGTACGTATGAGGAGAAAAATCTTTCTGAAATTTCCACACCAAGCTGTTTAATGAAAAATATCAAAAGAATTTGAAAAGTCATACAACTAGTAGGATGAATACAGTATGGTGCACATGGGCTCCAGTATCCTGAGGGAACAAATGGAGTATGAACCAATCGTTGGTCATCGGCTACCATGGGACTGCATCTCCAATGCCTTGTTTGTTAGACCTTTAGGTCAAAGGCTCCAGGTGTGGCTTCCTAAGAAAACCACCTTCTTCAGTTTGGGCATCTGGGCAGTATCACAGCCCTCACACAAATAAAATAAGATTTGTGTGGCGCATATATATCTGGTGTCTCTTTGTACCAATATTTATGTGTTTAGATAAATAAATAAATTATAAATGAATACAGTCTAGTCGGAATTAACCGATGTCATTTATCTGAAGACTATGTTATTACACAAATAGATTGAAGTTATGTTTGTGTAACACTGATTCTATCTCAGTAGCTTAAATAATTTATGATCGAAAAGTTGCTCAAAAGTTATAGGTTTGTTTTTGTGTATAACGTGAGTACGTATTATTACAGAGTCCCGAACAGAGTTGGACACTAGCCTGAGTGACTAGAAATCTAGTGCATTGTGTTTAAATGTCAGGTATGTTAAAGCGATTGTTGGTATACCTTATAACTAGGTTTCGTTCTTATAGATATTTTCTGTGGAAAGAAAGAGTATGTAATATTAAACCATTTAGACAAGATGCCGAATATCAACCGATAAGATTTGATCAGTTCGAGGGTATGGAGCAAATATCAGATTTGTCACCACTTAGAGATCAATCATTGAAGCATCCATGAGGGACTCTATAGTCATAAACATTTCTCTATTCCAGGATAATTAGTGAAGTATATTACTTTCAGATTTGTATATATTCAATCTTCATATTGAAATATGATGAAGCCCAATTGTTTCACTTTTAAAAGTGTCAATTATTCTGATAATTGTACAGCACACTAATTGAAAGTGATTGTATGCTCATTTAGCAAACTATTTCTTTCTTTATTATGATTAAATTAATCAATATTGAAATATACCGTTTTAACCGTTCTATTCTTATAAAGGAATCGTATTTACGATGCCTTGGAGCTGAAATTGTTCGTACACCGGCCTCTGCGAATTTCGACAATCCTGATTCATTGTTTCTAGTATCAGAAAAATTAAAAAATGAAATTGGTCCATCTGCGCATATCATGAATCAATATACCAATCCATATAATCCAATAGCTCATTTTGATGAAACAGCTGAAGAAATTATTCGTGATTGTACAGAAGAAAATGGACAAATTAAATTGGATATGCTAGTAGCTTCTGTTGGAACTGGTGGTACGATAACTGGACTGTCAAGGAAAATAAAAATGAAAATACCTAATTGTTTAGTAAGTTTCTTTTAGACATCTATCTGTTCTCAATCTCATACACAAAATTCACTTTGGTTTACTGATTTGGCGACTTCACAAATCAATGAAACTATAAAATGATAATACTGTCGATTATATAACATGAGTTTGAATTATTAAGATGAAGGCATGCACTCCTTCTAGATTCACTATTTACCTTCGTAAAGGCCACTATCTAGGACAGAATTTAGACCTATAACTTAACGCAGACTGCCTACAAGTAAGTATTATCAAAAATAAGAAGGATAATGATATAAAGTCCTTTAAAATAGTGGCTACATTACAAGTCAGTCAGTTATTAGAGATAGGTGGTGATCAACTAGTGTTAATACTACCGTTCTACTGAAGGTCTTTCATAATCAGAGTTGTTCTGTGTTTATGCCTTAAAGTGTGTAGCTGAATGACGCCTGTTCAAATTCCATATACAGAATCAAGACTAAAAAGCATGTTGCTGCTGATTAGGTCCAATAAGCACAAAAGGCCGGTTCAGACTTTATTACTGACTACCTTTAACCTCCCAACGTCTTGATAGTTAGTTGAATTTTTGATAGAATAGTATATCAGAAGGGGTTTTGTGGAGATTTAGTATGTTTCATAGTTGAAAACATGAGTCTAGATTCAATTGACTCATGCTTTCAACTATGAAGAATAATATATCATGAGAATCTATTAATTACAGTGGATAGTTGGATTATACTGACTAATGAATAGTAATTATCATTGGGATTCAAAGTTATTCGATGAACGAAGTAAACAGTACAATATTAATCAGAGTTTTATTATTAGGTTGCCTTAAAAAATAATTTACCACTATCACAGTAATTCTCTTTTTCTATTAGACAGTAGTTGATCAAATGTCTTCCAATAGACTTAGCCATATATTGCAGTTGTACACTTAAAAAAAACACCAACAACCTTTTAAAAGTCAAGTTCATACAAGATTTACTAGAACTTACCTCTTAGTGATTACTTTATTCACTTATGAATTAAAAGATTCTATCTTCAGCAAAAACACACACTTATACAGATTATCACATTGTAAGTTTCTGACGTATCTAGAATTTTCAATTGGGTTGGTAGAGCTAAGAATAGTGTCAATACAATTCTTGTTATATATAAGAAATCGAAAGTCTCTTAGTTAGTCAGTTGATAGAGATTAGTTCAATTTGAACATTATAAACCGTGATTAATTAGAAAACCGTTTAAATTTGCTAGCACGAGACATATATTTCATCCTAATTTCATTTTATAAAACAGTATCCATCCATAAGTGTACTAAGAACTAAATAAAGAATCTTCAGACTTAATTTCATGTTGACTAGTAATTCCATACCAGTTTTTTTGGTTTCTTTAAAATTTCAAGCTATTGAACTCTAACTTTATCACATATTGTAGATTATTGGAGTGGATCCAGTTGGTTCAATTTTAGCCAATCCACAGTGTCCAGAAACAACTCCATACGACGTTGAAGGTATTGGATATGATTTTTTCCCTACTGTCCTGGATACAAATGGAATTGATAAATGGTGTAAAACGAGTGATCATGAATCTTTTGAAATGGCAAGGCGACTCATACATGAAGAAGGTTTACCATGTGGTATGTTAGACGGTCGCATTCAATCATTTATGAATTTATTATGTTTTTTTTCGGTTTTGACGTATTTCAAACACTTTACTGTTCTTCTGTCCTCTTGATAACTCTCTGACTAATGCATTTCATAGAGTTCAGATCATGAATCAATCGAGGCTAGACCACCATGAAAAACCTGAAAGCATTAGACGGCCGTTTCGTCCTATTATGGGACTCCTCAGCAGTGTGCATCCACGATCCCGCCTCGTGAGATTCGAACCAAGAACCTACCGGTCTCGCGCCAGGGCACTTAACCGATAGGTCACTGAGTCAGTGCCTGAGACTGGTAGGTCCTGGGTTCGAATCTCGCGAGTGCGGGATCGTGGATGCACACTGCTGAGGAGTCCCACAATAGGACGAAACGGACGTCCAGTGCTTCCAGGTTTTCCATGGTGGTCCAGCTTCAATTGAGTCATGATCTCAACTCTACAAAATTATTAAAATCTCCACCAAACCTCTTCTGATAATACATTTCAATTTACATCAACAACTGAGAATTAGATTAAACCAGAACGCAACGTATGCATCAAGAAAACGACCAGAATAAATATAATGAAATGAAAAGTTGAGTGTTCATGTGAGATATTCTAGATTGCACTAGGCTAACTGATAGAGTAATGTCACTATGTTTTGAAATTATCCATGAGTCCTAATTAGTTAAAAATGGACAGCTTGCCTGAATCATTTATTTGAAAATATTTGAAGCTGGTTTGTTAGAAATTGGTTTATAAGCAAACTCTAAATCAGAATTTGGGTAAAGTATGAAGCTTTCTCGTTGATAAGACTATCTGAAGATAGACAGAATAGTCTTTAGTCTTGGAAGTATGCAAAAGTTATGTCTTTTGATTAGGTCAGTAGGAGTAAGGGATGATAACCTGGGGGTCATTGGAAAGAATCGCACTGTAACAAATCTTTTTTATAATTGGTTATCACTTATTCACTTAGTAACATTTTACACTCAGAATATTTTTTGTTTCGAAAATCTGATTAACAAGTATATGTAGTTTTTTGTATTCAATGTCTGCCTTGAATAATTCTAGTGGTCTGTCAGACAATTTTGTATATCGCTACTAAGGATTTCAATTTTAACAGAGCTCATTTACTTACTCAGGATGATAGGTCACATACGGTACTTCTAACTTTGATGAAATTTCAGCTTATCATTTCAGCATTCTTATTTAAATTATTTAGATTATGATGAAGTTACGTTCTGTGAGGTATGTAGTATAACAATAAAGTATCCATCGTCTTTCTACACAATATAATCAGTATAAACTTCAGACAAAAGTGAACTATAAGAATTTCTACACTACTGACTAACAGTTTGAATTCACTTAGTATTGTTTATTTGAATCTTCCCATTGATGTTTAAGAATGAAATTGATCAGTCTCTTATTGGTATATGTACATCTTGTGCGTATTACCTCAATATAGTCTTAATTCACAAACATTATAAACAAACATGGATAGTGGTTAGCAGTGAAATCCAGAACTAATCCATGACTAACAGTTTGTTTTGTTAACCTTAAATTGAATGATAATGTAGTTGAATTTAGAGTTTAATGATGAAACTCCCTTTCAAATAAACAATTAGATATAAATATATTTATGACATCATTACATGTATCTATATCAAGCTTGGTTATGTATATTTCATGGTGATTTAATGTAAACACTTTGATTTATTGTAATTTATAAAAATAACATTTGTGTTCACATGATGTAACACTAACAAACTCGGTATATGTTTTATACTTAATTATGGTTCTAAGACAACTCCGCCTGTAGCTCCTCCAGGGGCTACTGCCGGTCCCAAGCCCGGGTAAAGGAGGAGGGTTGGGCATGGGGTTAGCGACCCCATCCCGTAGAAAATCAACTCGCTAAAAAAACGCTAACCAGAAAAAATCATTCAAACCATTCAAACTCTGCCCTGGGAGTAGAAGGAAAAATGACGTCTCATGATGAAAGCCGAGTTCCTTCGGAAGTCATGAGGCCGATGCACCTTCTTACAACCAGAGCGACAATTTTTATAGGTACATGGAATGTCCGGACAATGTGGGAGACCGGCAGAGTCTTCCAAATTTCTGCGGAAATGAGGAAATACAACCTGGAAGTGCTTGGAATCAGTGAAACACATTGGACGCAGGTTGGACAACAACGACTGTCTTCAGGGGAACTTCTGTTATACTCCGGTCATGAAGAAGAAAATGCCCCACATACACAAGGAGTGGCACTGATGCTGTCTAGAAAAGCACAAAATGCACTTATAGGATGGGAATCTCATGGACCGAGGATCATCAAAGCCTCCTTCAAAACAAAGAGAGAGGGCATTACAATGAACATCATCCAATGCTATGCGCCGACCAACGACTACGATGAAGACGCTAAAAACCAATTCTACGATAGGCTGCAGTCAATCTTCGAAAAGTGCCCAACAAAAGACCTGACCATTCTGATGGGAGATTTCAATGCCAAGGTTGGAAAGGACAACACTGGATACGAAGACGTCATGGGACAACATGGACTGGGAGAAAGGAACGAAAACGGTGAGAGATTTGCAAACCTATGTGCCTTCAATAAACTGGTCCCACGCAAACGCATACACTAAGCCATATGGACTTCACCGGATCACACTACGCAAAACCAAATAAACCATATCTGCATCAACAAAAAGTTCAGGAGGACGATGGAGGATGTGAGAACCAGAAGAGGAGCTGATATAGCATCCGATCACCATTTGCTGGTCGCCAAGATGAAACTAAAACTCAAGAAGCACTGGACAATGGCGCGGACAACATCACAAAAGTTTAACACGGCCTTTCTTCGAGATGCTGACAAACTCAACGAATTTAACATAGCCCTCAGCAACAGGTTCGAGGCCTTTCATGACCTACTCAATGGAGAGGGAACCACCATAGAGAGCAGCTGGAAAGGTATCAAGGAGGCAATCGTTTCAACATGTCAGGAGGTTCTGGGCCAAAAGAAGCACCATCACAAGGAATGGATCACTGTTGGTACACTGGATAAAATTGAAGAAAGAAGGAACAAGAAGGTAGCAATCAATATCAGCCGAACAAGAGCAGAAAAAGCCAAGGCACAAGCCGAATACACAGAGGCAAACAAGCAAGTGAAGAGGAGCATCAGGACCGACAAACGTAAATATGTGGAAGATTTAGCGATGACAGCGGAAAAGGCTGCAAGAGAGGGAAACATGAGACAACTGTATGATACAACAAAGAAACTTGCTGGAAATTACCGTCAACCAGAAAGACCAGTGAAAAACAAGGAAGACAAAGTAATCATCGATATTGAAGAACAACGAAACAGGTGGGTAGAACACTTCAAGGAACTCTTGAATCGACCAGCTCCACTGAACCCACCCAACATCGAAGCAGCACCCACAGACCTCCCAATCGATATTGGCCCACCAACAATTGAAGAGATCAGCATGGCCATTAGACAAATCAAGAGTGGCAAAGCAGCGGGACCAGACAACATCCCGGCAGAGGCACTGAAAGCAAATGTAACAGCAACTGCCAAGATACTCCACATCCTCTTCGGTAAGATTTGGGACGAAGAACATGTACCAACAGACTGGAAAGAAGGACTTCTCATCAAGATACCAAAGAAAGGCGATCTGAGCAAGTGCGACAACTACAGGGGCATCACTCTTCTCTCAATACCAGGAAAAGTCTTCAACAGAGTATCGTTAAACAGGATGAAGGATTCCGTGGACGCCCAACTTCGAGATCAACAAGCTGGATTTCGTAAGGATAGATCGTGCACAGACCAAATCGCAACTCTACGTATCATTGTGGAACAATCAATCGAATGGAATTCATCACTGTACATCAACTTCATCGACTACGAGAAGGCATTTGATAGCGTGGACAGGACGACACTATGGAAGCTTCTTCGACACTACGGCGTGCCTGAGAAGATAGTAAATATCATACGGAACTCCTATGATGGACTAAACTGCCAAATCGTCCACGGAGGACAACTCACCGACCCGTTCGAGGTAAAGACCGGTGTTAGGCAAGGTTGCCTACTCTCACCCTTTCTCTTTCTCCTGGTGATCGACTGGATTATGAAGACGTCAACATCTGGAGGAATGCACGGGATACAGTGGACAGGCAGGATGCAGCTTGACGATTTAGACTTCGCGGATGATCTGGCTCTTCTATCACAAACGCAACAACAAATGCAGGAGAAAACGACCAGTGTAACAGCAGCCTCAGCAGCAGTAGGTCTCAATATAAACAAAGGGAAAAGCAAGACTCTCCGATACAATACAATATGCACCAATCCAATTACACTTGACGGAGAAGCTTTGGAGGATGTGGAAATCTTTACATATCTGGGCAGCATTATTGATGAACACGGTGGATCAGATGCAGATGTGAGGGCGCGGATCGGCAAAGCAAGAGCAGCATACCTACAGCTGAAAAACATCTGGAACTCACAACAATTGTCAACCAACACCAAGGTTAGAATTTTCAATACAAATGTCAAGACAGTTCTTCTGTATGGGGCAGAGACGTGGAGAACTACGAAAGCCATTATCCAGAAGATACAAGTGTTTATCAACTGCTGTCTACGCAAGATACTTCGGATCCGATGGCCAGACACTATCAGCAATAAGTTACTGTGGGAGACAACAAACCAGATTCCATCGAGTGGAGGAAGAAATCAGGAAGAAGCGCTGGAAGTGGATTGGGCACACCTTGAGGAAATCACCCAATTGTGTCACAAGACAAGCCCTCACATGGAATCCTGAAGGTCAAAGGAGAAGAGGAAGACCAAAGAACACATTACGCCGAGAAATAGAGACAGACATGAGAAGAATGAACAAGAACTGGAAAGAACTAGAAAAGAAGGCCCAGGACAGAGTGGGTTGGAGAAAGCTGGTCGGCGGCCTATGCTCCATTGGGAGCAACAGGCGAAAGTAAGTAAGTAAGTATGGTTCTAAGACCGGAAAAGAAAGGAATTTTTATTTATTTATTTAAACACATAAATATTGGTACAAGGAAACACCGAATACATATGCGCCATACAAATCTCATTCGATTTGCTTGAGGGCAGTGATACTGCCCAGGTGCCCAAACTGAAGCAGGTGGTTTTCTTAGGGTCCCACACCTGGAGCCTTTGACCGAAAGATCTGATCCACAAGGCAGTGGAGCACCGTGAGGAGATACAATCCCATGGTAGCCGGTGACCAACGGTTGGTTCTTACGCCATTTGTTCCTTCAGGATCCTGGAGCCCATGTGCACCATTGGTTTGGAATCAGGGTTTTCCAACTCCCCTAGGTGGACCATCCGTGTCCACCAACCCGGTTAAAGCGCCGGACATTCGCTTTTCGTCCTCTCAATTTTGTAAACAACAGTAATGCCACGAGAAGGTAGTGAGTAGGACTTCCCTGACAGAGGCTATATACGAGTGGCCATGTGAGAGCATTTGGAGAGGGAGAGAGGACTCTCTGCACTCTCGGCCTTACCAGGGCATTTGGGGCCGGAAAGAGTGATATGTCATATCATATAAGGTTTTTATGTCGTTAAGTAATGGAAACACAAAATAAATAAGTCGGAAGTAGCGTGGAATAGTTGTAATAAACTAAACTTATGCAAATAACAAGTTACAAAACAGCTGATTAGTATGAACGATGACCATACTAATTAGACAAGTATTAGTCAAAAACTATTATTATTATTATTATTATTATTATTATTATTGAGCAAAGCTTGTGATTTAAGACAATACCGAGGTCATCCGCACAGGATGCACGTATACCAACAAGAGACTGATCAATTGCAGTCCTAGACAACAATGGGGAGGTACAAGCAATTATTAAAAGTTGTTGGCAAAGACTATGGGAACTTAATACTTCTGGAGAGTTTATTCTTACATGAATAAGATTGCTTCCTGAGTACTGTCTTTGGAAGGTTTACTTTTCAAAGATATTTAGCCCAATGAATATCTTATCAATAAGTAGTGTATAAAAAAGGAAGCTAAAAGTTAACCGATTAAGCGTTTTCGGTTTTTTATTATATGGGATCCACAAATTTTTAACTTCCACAGTTGTAGTTCAATGTAATGCATGGACAGTTCAACCACCAATCACAACTGTCTACTTTCTTAGCATATGTTTGGAATATTTCATTGATAAGTCTAAATAATGTTAATGTATTCATCAAATACAATTCATATTTATATTTTTTATCTGAACAAATTCTGTCACGGAAAACGTTTTAATGCATTAGGCTCTTACAAGCAAGTTGAACAAAACTGAGTGGAGATAGCCAGTGTAGCGGTAGCATCTTCAGCATTGGACCTCAACGCACACAAGGGAAAAGGCGAAATTCTGAAATACACCACAACGAGCACCAACCCAATCACAATAGATGGGGAAACTTTGGATAAGGTGGAACTTTTCACTTACATGGTCAGAATCATTGATGAGCAAGGAAGATTCAACTCAGATGTGACGGAGAGGATTAGTAAAGCAAGGACAGCATTCCTACATTTGAAGAACACATGGAACTCAAAACAACTGTCCTCAAGTCAACATCAAAATCAGAATGTTCAATACGTATGTCAAGACAGTTAGTTCTACCGTACGGAGCTGAAACTTAAAGAACTACCACAACCATCATCGGAAAAGTACAAGTATTTCTAATCAATTGTCTACGCAAGATACTCAGTGCCCACTGGCCTCATGCAATCAGCAACAGCCTACTATGGGAGAGAACAAACCAACCTCCAGCAGAATGTGAAATTAGGCGGTTGAGTAGTTGATAGGAAATATATTATGGAAATAACCAAACTGCATCAAGAGGCAATACCTTTAACTTCCTAGAATCAAAACATAAAGTTCAAATTAATATCTAGTTACCTGAATTGTTGACCACACTGCAACTTGATCAGTAGAATTCAGCCAGTACTAGGTTCTAGACAAACATGACATCAATTACTGTTTAGTCATAAACCAAGATGTACTTATTATTAAGAAATGTTTTATCGAATTTCTTTCGATCATTAATTTTTTTTAACAAAGGTGGCAGTTCTGGTGCTGCTGTCGCTGGTGCTATCAGAACTATCAAACAATTGGGTTTAGGAAAAAACAGTCGAGTCGTGGTTATTCTACCCGATAATGTACGCAATTACATGTAAGATAAGCTTTAAAGCTCGTTTAATAAATTCTGAATAATTTTATATAAATTGTAAAATATGAATGTCTTATGGTTCACAAAATGTTCATAATGAGATTCATTCATAACTTATAGGGTTTAACTATAATTATTAAAATTATACTAGACATATGAGGGCTATTTGTTAGACTGAATGAAGCTTGATTTTATAAATCTTAGTATTTAGGTCGTGAAAGCGAAGATAGGACATTATTATTCTTCATATTCCGTATTTGAGGGATGTTAGAAATTACTGTGAACATTCATTACATTTGAATTCACATAGTATTGTTTGTTTGAATCTTCCCATTGATGTTTAGGACTGCAACTGGTCAGTCTGAGTTGATAACGCGATGGCGTTTGAAGCGAAAGGTACTGGGTTCGAGTCCTAGAGTGAACATCAACTCTGAGATGCAGGTACATCCAACTGACGAGTCCCAAATAGGACGAAACGCGCTTCGTGGATTCCACTACGAGCCACTATCCATCTTTGCTTACAATTCATTACATTTGTTTTCTTCTATTCATCTTCATTCTTTACTAAATGTTTATTTTCTCCTTATGATACATAGGCATGATACAGCTAAAAGGTTTGAATTTCATTTAAAAGCAGCTCGTGTTTGGCGTACTCTCTAGGTAAATATTTAGGCAGATTATAATTCTATACATTGCATTCGGCCGTCAATAATATCTCTGGTTGGGACTATAATGGAAGTACACTAACATAAGATATATTTCCATGGTAATTTGTAGATATTTTTCCAACATTATCCGTTGAACATCCTATCTTCTGATGAATTCTGAGACTGTCAACTTATTTTCCTTGTGTACCTGAACTAAGAAATACGAATACTCTTGAAAAAAAGAAACAGTTCATTGGTGTTATTGTTTGAAAATTATTATCATTATACTGCCTTGGTGAACTAAGGATATAATACTCGAAATACGTATACTTTCTTTTAATACTGTTAGTTTTATGAGTGGATGCGTAAATTAAACAGAGAATGAAGCTTTATTGACAGGAACGTGTAATTCATTTGTATAAAATGTAATTGCTAATATTTAGCAACTTACAATTAAAGGTTTTGAACATTAACTGATAATTATTGTATTTTCATAGTTGAAATCATAAGTTAATAGAAGCTAGACCACCATGGTAAACCTGGGAGCACTGGACGGCTGTTTCGTCTTATTGTGGAACTCCTCAGAAGTGCGCATCCACGAACCCAGGACCAGTCAGTCTCGCGCGCGAGCGCTTAACCACTAGACCACTGAGCCGGCATCCAATGGTGTTCATGTATAACTTCAACCAATCCACGAAGTTGATATATAAACTAAGGAAGTAGTTGAATTTTTTAATAATCTTAACTTGACTAACTTGAACCTTTTCAATTATGCATTAATAATATCTCTTATTTGTTTACTATTAAAAAATCCTGTTTTTATTCTAATTTTTTTTGCTTAGGTCTAAATTCTTATCAAATGATTGGATGTTTAGTCGAGGATATATGGACTTTCCTTTAGGTGATACATTTCGAAATAAGTAAGCATATAGTTTTGAGGATAAGGGTAGCCAAATGATAAATTATATATATATATATATATATATATATATATATATATATATATATAGTTAAGATCATGAGTCGATTGAAGCTGGACCACCATGGAAAACCTGGAAGCACTGGACGGCTGTTTCGTCCTATTGTGCTGAGGAGTCCCATAATAAGACGAAACGGCCGTCCAGTGCTTCCAGGTTTTCCATGGTGGGCTAGCTTCAACTGACTCATGATCTCAACTCTATAAAATTACTAAAATCTCCACAAAACCCCCTTTTGATAAGTATATTTTGGGTGTATCATAAAAATTCTGCGAGAATATAAAATGCTTTAACATGTATAAAGAAATTAGATGTTGTTATTGTCTTTAAATACAGTCTGAAATTTCATTCTAGTACGGTAGTGAAATTTAGTATTCTGTGTGCACGGACTTAAAATAAAAGGAGGTTGAACACATTTGGTTAATTTTAGATTAAACAATTCGCCGTTGTGTTCAAACATGTAAAACTTAAGGTCAAAAATGTTTTACATTTTCAGTATAAAACCCCTTTTCCTATTCAACTTATTGAGCTTGTATCTGATTTTCAATAAGTAATGTTTGGAATAGTTCTCGAATTTAAAACATCACCTGTATGAAATCTATCAATTTGTTAGCGGAATATAGATTGGATTAAAGCACTTTCCATGTACGATTGTTTTGGGGCACGCTGATTGTCTATTTCTTATCCAATCAGCGCTAGTAGATGCATGGAAAAGACTCTAGGATCTTCTCATGTAATAACCATAACTGTACTAACGTTCTTCTTATTGTGCTTCTTACTTCCATCTACCCTTGTAATTTAGAATATGATTTCGTTTCTGTTCAACCGTATTCTGACTTGGGGACATGTCGAGTGAATTGATGTCCAAGAATACTAAGCAATAGGAATAGCTGGGTTGTATTAAGAGAAATCATCATGCAGTTTATATCATATTTTACAATGAGTAAACATAATGTGGATGTATGTAAAAGGATTTTTTTCTCTAAAATATATTTGATTTGATCTTTTTGACTGTTTACATTGTATCCTATTATTATATATCTTTCTGTTAAGTTGGATTAATGCTACATTGGATGAATTAATTGTTAGTCTACCAAAAACTGTTAGAATAACTGGAGAACATACAATAAAAGATGCTACGAATTTAATGAAAATGGAGAATGTAAGGGGATTGTTGGTGATAGAAAATAATAGAACAAAGTAAGCACTTTACTTATAGTTCTCTATTTTAATACAAATATCTTCAAAATAATTCATTCATCCCGTTCATTTCTTCATTGAAAACAAATTCTTAGTATGAGAATAAATTGAAGCTAGAACACCATGGAAAACCTGGAAACACTGGATGACCGTTTTGCCCTATTATGGGTCTCCTCAGCAGTGCGCATCCACGATCCCGCCTCGCGAGATTCGAATTCAGGACCTACCAGTCTCGAGCCAGCGCACTTAACCGATAGACCGATGAGCCGGTTTCCAACGGTGTTAATATCTAACCTCAACCTGGTAGGTCCTGGTTTGAATCTCTCGAGGCAATATTGTGGATGCTCACTGCTGAGGAGTCTCACAATAGGACGAAACGGCCATTCAGTGCTCCCAGGTTTTCTATGGTGGTTTAGCTTCAATTGACTCATGATCTCAATTATATAAAATTACTAAAATCTCCACGAAACCCTCTTCTGATTATGAGAACAAAGCTATCTTTATTACTTATTAGTTTGTAGTAGTCAGTATATCATGTTGAATGAACTTGGATTGAATGTGAAAAATTTCTACACCTCTCGAACAATATTGAGGATTTTCATAAATAGGATTTCTTGTCACCTATACAATGATTGAATACTGGATTTTAAGGTCTAGATTGCTAGCATTCAGAATATTAAGCGGGACGAGTGAAAGAATAGGAACAAAGGAGTTTCATAGAGTAGCTACTATATTTGTAATCTACAAATTAGTTATTTTTATGGTCATTTTTAACACAGCATTAAGCTTTCCTTCATGAGATTCAAGGGATTGATTATATGTCGTTGTAAAAGTGATTGACTACTAGTTAAGTTAAGCGCAAGGGACCATATGACAATTAAAAACCCATCAATGTTTTGTGAAACTTTATCAACTAAGGTGGTTAAGACATATATTACTCATGTTTAACCTCAGCCTACCATTACTATTCCATGTTAGCTAATATTAGTATAGGCTGCGGAAAAGCTGTGGGGAGCCAGATCAAAGTATGATGCAGGTCAGTGAAGTCATCAATCGCTTGTCTAAACTATCTCTTTATGTTCTGTCCACCTGGTTACGGTTTGTGAAACAGTCATCATTTATGTCTAGAAATGTTGGATAATATAATGTGTAATCAGTCCTGGTACAGCAATCTCATTCATTCTCTATGTTCTTCTGAATATTGAACTCGGTGTTATTCCTATCTTTCTATTTTTTAAATCTCATTTATTTCTTTTCCAGTATATCATTAAACAAATTTGTAATTTAAAGGAGCTCATTTCATGCAAAGATGTAAACAATGAATAAATCTAATGTTATTTTGATAAATATTCTAGTATTAAATGTAAATTACTATAATACAAAATGCATTTAAAATAAAGGTATGAAACTGACTAGAAAACAATCAATTCGAATAGGAAATTTAGTTAATTCATTGGAATAAGTGTTATTGCAGTGAATGAGCACACCAAGGGGGAGGGGCAAACAAATGTATATAAGTATGAAATTACAGAATCTCTTAGTAAAATCTAAGAACCATACAGTAAATGCTTCATTATACTCAAGTGATACTTACTTTGTTTTGTCAATGTTTTTAAACCATCTTATGTTAATGGAATAAATTAATATGAGTCTCATTTACTCTAGAGCTGATAAAGAGAAGTTACAGTTTCTGAGGGAAATTAAGGCTTCTTGACACTAACAATGATTTAATTTTAAAAGTATTGAAGGTATGAAGTTCTAATGAAAACTGTACAGATGAATGCTTTCAATATTCAATCCTCTAAAGAAATTGATTTTAGTCTTCAACTGATTAAACCCGAAGTTATAATCACTTTTGCTTAGAAAATAAAAATATGTAATCTATACGAAATATTAATCAATATTAATCGTCAAGATGGACGAAGAGGTAAGAAGCGGAAACTTGTTGAAGTACTTTGTGCTGAGAATTCTATATTGTACCAAAAATATAATATTGAATAAAGTTAATAATAATTATTATTATTATCAGTTTACTTGTTTTAGTAATGTATTATCCGTTTATAAAAACTGATTCTATGCCGTTAACTCATCTGCTCTAGTAAACACCGTATAAGTTTAGTTAACTGGTGTATTTTTAATTTGGGGCTGTGGAGACTATTGAATTTCATTGAAATCATGAACTGATCGAAATTGGGCAACTATTGAAAACCTGGAAGGATTATATGGCTGTTTTGTCCTAGAACAGGACTCCTTAGTCTTAAGAATCTGTTACTAGTGAAGGTAATCCGTGTCGGTTGTGAAGCAGTTACTCATCGAAGAAAATGCAAACGATCGCGCAATGTCGTTAGCAGGAATATCAGTTTCACGCAGTATGTTTTTCATGTCACAAAAATAAAGTGTTTGTGTTTAATTTATTGTTAATCACGTTGTAGACACTTTGATTGTAACTTGGATGTCATGTACTGGAGAAACGATAGCTGATTCTCTGTTTTTTTTTGTCTACAGAATTAGCGTTATTGGTGTATTTGATTCAAGTGTTCTAAGACTATTATTCAACGGATCTGTTAAACCAACTGATCTTGTTGTCAAAGCAATGAATAGGAATTATCGGCAAGTTTCTAAAGTACGTTTTATGTTATCAAGCTTTCAATCTATATTCAATTAACCAGTATCACGTATGTTTCCGCACATATTGAGTTTCTCTGACGAATTTACGTGAAACGATATTACATGTAGTGCATAAATCACAATATGTCCCATAGAATAACTCATGTGAACAATTACTTACGGATAGAATTACCATAGAGGTTCTGAAATACCAGTATATAGAATAGAGAATGGCTTGAAACTTGAATACCGTACAGCTAATATTTAAAAGTTGATATAACGCGGTGCTAATGAGACGCTGAAATTATGTTGTTGACTGACAGATCGGGTTCATATAAACACTTAAATGGTTATATCCTTGTATCTACCCATCTAAACTAATTGTCAATATATTTCATACATAATTTGTATGTTCAAAAGATTACTAGTATAAAGAAAATTGTTTTGTTGAAAGTTCAAAACATCAAGATACTTAAAAATAAGAAAACAATTAACTTGAAAGATGTTTCTAAAAAACCGTTAGGTCATTTATCGATATCTTTTGTGTGTAGTCTGTGGAATCGATTTTCATGTTTTCTAAATCATTATATATGTTTCAGGACATATTTTATATTTGAAATATACTGTAATATGACATAAATAGTAATGTATTTTTTGTTCAAATATATCCACATTATTGTATTTATGATTAAGTCTTGTTTTGTGTATGCTTCCAAATGCCCTGGTATGACCGAGAGTGAGGAGTATACGCTCTCACTCTCCAAATGCTCTCACATGGCCAGCGAATATATAGCCTCTGTCAGGAAAGTCCTACTCACTGGCTTCTCGTGGCATTACTGTTGTTTACGAAATTGAGAGGACGAAAAGCGAATGTCCGACGCTTTAAAAGGGTTGGTAGACACGGCAAGTCCACCTAGGATAGTTGGAAAACCCTGATTCCAAATCAGTGGTGCACATGGGCTCCAGGATCCTGAAGGAACAAATGGCGTATGAATCAATCGTTGGTCACCGACTACCATGGGACTGCATCTACTTACGATGCTCCACTGCTTTGTGGATCAGATCTTTGGGCGAAGGCTCCAGGTGTGGCCCTTTAAGAAAACCACCTGCTTCAGTTTGGGCACCTGAGCCGTATCACAGCCTTCACACAAATCAAATGAGATTTGTGTGGCGCATATGTATCTGTTGTCCCTTTGTACCAATACTTATGTGTTTGAATAAATAATAAAATTTGTGCAAGCTTGAATAAGCTATCTAGTCTATGAAGCTGCATAGATCCCTTTTCTCACTGAAGACATCTCTCAATCGCTTTTACATGGATGATAATCAAAATGTACAAACATAACACTTGCTAATTAAAATTTTGCTTTTTAAGGATCACTCTACAATCAAGAAATGATCTTAGAAACATTGGATCCCATAGCGTTCGAGTATGGAATTGCCCAACAGTGCTCATTCACGACGCCGCAGCCACAAATCAAACCCAGGATCTTTTGTCTCACATGTGAATGCTTAACATCTAGACCACTGAACCGGCATCCAACAGTGTTAATGTCTAGGTTTATTCAGTTTACGATCTTTTGAAAATCTCATCCATTGCCTGGTTTAGATAACCGTCTTTCATCTAGCACGGATTCAACTCCACAGGTTATAGCTTCTCACTAGAACTCCAGTTGTATATTAATACTCCTTACTAATGCAAAGTCTCACACTGAAACGAAACGTCTACTCAATGCTTCCAGGTTTTTAGTGGTGGTCTAGCTAAAATCAGTACATAATTTAAAGTATGAAGATTTAACAATCTTCACAAATTCCCTATGCTACTAATCACCAATGCGTTTGAATTTAACTACCTTTTCAAGAAACCAACAGTTTGTGTTATCATTTCCTTCTTTACAAAATGACCTTAAAACCCTATATGTCTGGGTCAACACTGTTAATTTACTTATTTCCAATAAAACATTATGTCATCCGACAAAGTTATTTATTTTGAAATTAATAATTCAGGTTGAAGAAATACATGGCCTTGATCGTGTTTCTCGCGTACTCACTGTTGAGTCATATGTTGTTCTGTGGAATAACGAAAGTAAGGTGAAACCTTTCCATTGATTGTGTATGATTTTGTTTTCAGAGTATTATTTTCATTTTGTTTGTTAATCACTTCTCAGTCTTCCTTTCCATTTCGTTTACTTGCAGCTAAATGAGTTTGGAATTTTTGACAATATTCCTTATAGTTTCGGTTGAAATGTTAAGTCCACAAAGCTTATTCTAGCTTCTGGATAAGCCAATCTTTTCATTCTTCTTGATTCACATTTTGACCTTGTTAGTTATTCGCTTATTAATCTCGACTGTTTTTATATGAGTGCATGTGTGTGCACTTCTTATCCTATCCATCACATATCTGACTATAAATATCGGTTAAAGCTTGATTAAATGGCGTTGGCTCACACACCTCCATAACACGTCATTTCGCTTGGCTATCTTCGCCACGTCTCTGACTGTCTGTTCCGACGACTATACAAAATATACATAGTCGAAACCCATTCTCGTATTTGACTTATTTAATAACGCTATTTAAGTTGATAATTTTATACGAGGAATGACGATGTATATATTTCAATAACAATCACCATACGATACAAAAAGAGTCAGATCTCGGGCCACTAAATTCTATCAAAGTATTTAATTGTTGACAAAGTTTGATCATATTTTGTTTCTAACCACTTGTGTGAAGAAAGTTCAGTGCTCCGCATACATAAATTGGGATACATTGAATTAATACTCAACAATCTCCAGAGCCATATACTGATAATTATCATGTGCTCACTAGTGACCAGCTTCGACAGGTGATTCTCAAAGTACCAGTGGGAAGCCATGAACAGTGGAGTTTAACTGTGTCGAATGTGAGGCAGTTACCCACTGAAAATAATGAAAAATGATCGCGTAATATCGTGTATTGGTTAAAGCCAAACACTAACAGCATTGGATACTGGCTCAGTGGTTTAAAGACTAAGCGTTTGAGCGCAAAACCGAAGATCCTGGGTTTGAGTCCCGCGTGGGGGGATCATGGATGTACACTGATGAGGAGTCTTATATCAGGACGAAATGACTTTCCACTTCTTCCATGTTTTCAATAGTGGTCAATAGTGGTTGATCGGTTCACGATCTCAATTTAAACTCAGCAATCTCCACAACCCTATACTGTTGATATTTAAAAATGTCAAATAATAATGTTCCAGAAGCTCCATACTGACTCATTAGCTAAATACGATACGAAACCCTTCTTTAATCGACTTCAATATAAAGCAGTGTTTAAAATTTATCAGAACTAACGTAGCGTGTATATTACTAAGTCATCTACAAAGTGTTGGACAATACATTGTTGATTTAACTACCTAATTTTTCGTTTATTAGACAACTGGCTCTAATTAACTTAGTTACATTTTTGATTACATGAGGTAAGCCTCAGTAAACTCAACATTACTCTTTAGTTGTAGTACAATCAACAATTTTAGATTCGCTGCATGAGAAATATATTTCTGCTCTATAATAATAATAATAATTACAAAGTTCTTACTTCATAACATCGTATCTGATACGAGTTCATTTATAGTGGGTTAGCAATTGCCAAACACTCCTGTTATTGACTACCTCAAATCTACACGTTTAATAAGCAATTATCTAATGGTTTCCGTTTTTCTCTCTTGAAACCCAGACCCTTATTTAGTATGTCGTGAAGATTTTCTCCATTGGTCTTTATTTAAACAGTAACGAGTTTGTTCATGAAGAAAAAACACAACTAGGAAAAATGAAATCAATCAAAAAAAATTTATCAAATCAAGACTTGGTAATGATACCTATGAAATCAATCTGTTTATCTTCGAACTTCCTTTTACCCATCATTTTTTTTTAGAAATAAATAGCTTAGAGACAAAAAAATTATGTTCTATTGAGAACATCAAATAAACTTCATTTGTTTATTTGTGGTTCAATCAATGTTTAAATATTGGACAAGCAGGGAATGTACGCACATATATTCATACATACAAATGGTTCTCCTGTTTTAACGGTTTATTATAGGTTGAACTGCAACATGGACTAGCTCCCAAATGTCCTGGTATGACCGAGAGTGGGGAGAGTACGCTCTCACTCTCCAAATGCTCTCACATGGCCACTCGTATATAGCCTCTGTCAGGGAAGTCCTACTCACTGGCTTCTCGTGGCATTACTGTTGTTTACGAAATTGAGAGGACGAAAAGCGAATGCCTGGTGCTGTAACTGGGTTGGTGGACACTGCAAGTCCACCTAGGGTAGTTGGAAAACTCTGATTCTAAGCGAATGGTGTACATGGGCTCCAGAATCCTGAAGGAACAAATGGCGTATGAATCAATCGTTGGTCACCGACTACCATGGGACTGCATCTCCTTACGATGCTCCACTGCCTTGTGGATCAGATCTTTAGGCGAAGGCTCCAGTTGTGACCCCTGGCCCTCACCTGGGCAGTATCACAGCCCTCACACAAATCAAATGAGATTTGTGTGGCGCATATATATCTGATGCCTCTTTGTACCAATATTTATGTGTTTAAATAAATAAATAAATAATAAAACATAGACAAATAAATATTCGAAAGTGACTGTTTGATATTTTTTAAAAACATATTAAGATTGCGGATTTAATTTAAAGAGTGATATTTACTTAGGTAATGAAAATGGTTCAAATCAACTTGGTCTTCTCATTACAAAACTGGAGTTTATAAAAGATACCAAATGTTCTAATACTTAGTGTGTCATTCATCAAAACGGATTAATAGTTGTGTTATGACTTTATAAAATAATGCCGTATCCAATTCGTTTTGATTTTATGTCCGGCTTTTATATCGTGATTTATTCACCGACCGAAATACGACTTCTCCGATCTTAACACTGAGAAATCAACGTCGTTCGACCAGTATGTATAGTCTAGCGTCCTTATTGATCCCTTGTCCGCCTAGCCCTTCCAATTGAGTCCTGAATACTAATTACAGCTTCTGCTATGCGAGTCATTTATTTCAAACATACTCCATTTATATACCAGACAGACAGACCACATCACACCCTAAAATAGAAAATAATATTTGTACAAATCAAGTCAAATGTGACCGTGAACGTGGGAGACGGTAATCAGTAAACTGAACATAACTTGGGAACAGTAAATCGTGCAGTGATAATTCATAGGTCAAAATCAAGCTTATAATAAGATGAATATAGATATACACAATCTAGTTACTCAGTAGTTAAACCATAAGAATATATATAGAAAAATAGTCCATTATTAGGTCCTGGGAGTTACCCGCCTGTAGCTCTTCTAGAGTTACTGCCGGTCCCAAGCATGGGTAAAGGAGGAGGGTTGGGCATGGGGTTAGCGACCCTATCCCGTAGAAAAGCTAACTCGCTAAAAAAACGCTAACCAGAAAAAATAATTCAAGTAAGTAAGGGAGTTACCCGTACTTATGTTTTCGCCAGGATACAGCAAGTTATTACGATAAACTGTTATATCTAGAGCCTTGATTCTTAATATGCCGCGAACTACTTGACTACTTGAACGATATAACCCGCGACGTCGCAAAGAGAGAAGACAAAGACTGGTAAGCAGGAAGTTTATTGCCCCGAACAATGTCAAAATATAGCACAGAAATCTCGTGTATTTATAGTTATTGGCTGAAAATAAATTATCATTTAGGTGAACCAATAAGCACATAGGTATCAAACTAATCCATCCAATGGAGAAGCTCCACGTTGGCATTTCTAGAACATTCCCCTAGCCGTGATTGGATGGAATGTCTACGGCTCTTCCTGGGCTTCCTAGAGCCTCCTCGACTTCACCTGTGGACCATCCTCACATAAACATAAAAATTATGGCATATTGAGGAATTATCTTTCTTGTATTTATGTAATTCATGTCATCATCATTTTGTTCTGAGATTTGTTTATAAATCCGTCTGAAAAGGAACAACATCAACCCAATTGATTATCACTGGCATCTGTTTATTTATATTAAATTAACAACAATGGGATATATGACCAAAGAATTATAAATTGAGTGCGCAGAAAATGGTAAACTACTTAGATTAGTGATTGAATAGCTGAGCCGATGGATAGATTAAAAAAAAATAGACATCTGAGAAAGCATCAGTAATGAAATTTGTACTCATTTTCATTTATTTCTACCATGGATATTTCATTAAATATTCCATTGAATAATGTGAATGTGAATATCTCTTTCAAAATAACTGAATTTTAATGAAAAGAATAATTGTAGGCACAGAAAGTCGTGAAGATAGATTTTAACTAACTGAAGGGGGTTTCATGTTTATTAATCCAAAATTCAAATGACATCATGAATGCTTACATGATAACAACAGTAATAGACATATTATGTTGAAGTATTTCAACTGTCTTTTTATTCGAATTCTATTCACTGTGTTATTCTGTATGAATGACTTTCCAGCGAAATATCTTGATGTAAAAATGTGATGATTTTCCATCGTAAGCTAGGAAATGAAAATCTAAGTTTACAGCAATACAGAAATCTATTCAGGTTTGAATGGAGTGAAATTCATAGAGTTATAGCAACCATCCTACAATCAATTTCGATTCTAGCCAATTTTGGTTAAGCCCTTTTTATAACTTACTTAACAGACATCGTTATTTGGATAGTAACAATTTGCATATTATTTGCACAGCTATACCACTAGAGCACATGACACTCTAGCCGAAATCTTGACAGCTTAAATACCATTCGATGACTCATACTCCTCCCCATATATTTAGGCACGCAAATACTATTATCAGTCTTTGTTTTGCTTTGTTGTGCCCTTATTAAATTTGACTATAAATTGCCTATGTAATTGCTTGCTATTTGCTCACTCGCCGCTCACTCGCTCGTTCATATTCGCTCAGGTGTTGTTAGCTTTCTGACCTGAGTTATTTGACAATAAACTGTAGTCGCTGCTATCCTTTGTCTTCTGATTTTACGCGCCGTTAAGTTTAGAATTATAACGGTTATCGAAGTAAACGATTAACGAATCGCGTCACTACAGAATTGGAGGCCTCGCCGAACGAGCACGACGCAATATAATTGGTTGCCTCGCCGTACGAACACGACACTACAGAATTGGATGCCTCGCCGAGCGAACATAAAACAATTTTCGACGAAATAATTTCATTTCGAAATTCAACGTACTCTGTTTCTATTTCAATTATTTTCTGGATTATAATCATAATTGTGGATTTATTATATCACAATTTTAATCGCACGTACATTATCCCATAAACATTATTGAACTTAACGATAATATTCATAATTAATAACGATTATTCACGAACAATTGATATATTGGTGCAATTCAGTAAGTCCGTTCCATTTTATATATTGTACCATTTGTTGTTATCATTGTTTTCATCGATTCATTTCTCTCAGTGACAATTACGTTATATTCGCATACTATTTAATTTATTATTATTAGTAGTAATGTCTTTAAATAACGAAACAACCAATCTTTCACAGTCACCACCCGTGGGAGTTATTAATATTACTATTCCATCTTTTAATGTTACTGATCCTCAACTCTGGTTTATTAAACTTGAAAATTACTTTGTAGCCAATCGTATTATTTTACAGCGACATAAGTTCGGCTATGCAAGCTCACTACTTCCAGATGAAGTAGCAGTCAAGGTACGAGAGATCCTAACTAAGCCGGTTGCAGTAAATCCGTACGACGTATTGAAACAGGCAGTAATAAAAGCTCTCTCGTTAAACGACCGGCAAGCTGTCGAGCAGTTGCTCAGTGAAGTGCAAATCGGAGATAGAACGCCTTCGCAGTTAAAAACGCATATGAGCAACGTAATCGGAGACAGAAATGTTGATAAAAATATATTTTACCAGTTATGGTTGCGACGACTCCCACCTAACGTACAGCAGATCCTCGCTGTTGGAGATAGCGATGTAGACATAGACAACATCGCTAAAATAGCCGATAAGATTTACGAGAGAATGAGACACGCGACTCCACAAACGCTCAACTCCACAGTTGACGAAAGAATCGAGGCCTTGCAAAAGGAAATTAATGCGCTATGCCACAAAATAACGAGCATAAATCACAACGACAGGAAAAGAAGTGGGTCGCGCAGCAGATCAAGAGATAGAAACCGATCATTTTCTAAGGGACTACCAGATCCTGCTATATGCTGGTACCATCAAACATTTGGCTACAGAGCTCGAAAATGCAGGTCTCCATGCAAATTTAAACGATCCCAACGATTCTCAGTAACGACTACGACGATCAACTCAGCTCCCAGGAGCAATCGTTTATTCGATGTTCAGGACAGAGTAACAGGCGCGCAATTTTTAGTAGACACGGGAAAAGGGATAAGTGTCGTCCCTCCATTGAGCAACGAAAAACAAAATATCGATACTGCGCTAACTCTTAAAGCAGCGAATAAATCCGATATAAAGACATATGGCAAGCGAAAACTAACCTTGAATTTCGGCTGTAATATTTCACTTCGCTGGGAATTTGTAATCGCTGATGTTTCCGTACCCATAATTGGTATCGATTTCTTAAAGAATTTTGACCTATTAGTAGATTCTCGACGATACCAACTAGTGAATGGAGAACGCTCAGTAGTCATAAGAGGAGTGACCACCGATCAGGTATCTATGAATTTAGTAGTGTCGAAAGATAAGAACGAGCAATATAAGTCACTTCTAAATAAGTTCGCCGATTTAACGAGGTCATCATACGACAACAAAGATCTTAAACATACAGTACAGCACCATATCGTCACGAAAGGTCCACCGACTAGAGTAAGAGCGCGAAGGTTGGACCCAAAGAGGTTAAACATTGCGAAACGAGAATTCGAAAAACTAATGAAACTTGGTATCATAAGGCCATCTAATAGTCCCTGGGCATCTCCGTTACATATGGTTTCCAAAAAGAATGGAGAAATCAGACCATGTGGAGATTATAGAGCCCTTAACAAGCAAACGATAGCAGATAGATACCCAGTGCCACATATTCACGACATCACTACCGAAATGGAAGGTGCTACGGTTTTTTCGAAAATTGATCTTGTTCGGGTGTACTACCACATTCCAGTGGCCCCAGAAGACATACCGAAAACGGCTGTAATCACTCCATTTGGTTTATTTGATTTTTTGCGAATGCCATTTGGACTAACAAATGCAGCTCAAACTTTTCAGCGATTTATTGATCAGGTTGTTAGAGGTTTGACAGGGGTATACGCATATATCGATGATATATTAGTAGCTAGCGCTACTGTGGAAGAACATCTACAACATCTACGACAGTTATTCACGAGACTTCAAGAACATGGCGTCACTATTAACGCGGAGAAATGTGAATTTGGAAAGAAATCATTGCAATTCCTAGGTCATATGATAAATTCTCGAGGTATCATGCCAGTTCCAGCAGAAGTTGCTGCTATTCGTAATTATCCGTTGCCCGAGTCACAAAAAAAGTTACGACGATTCTTGGGACTAATAAACTATTATAGGCGATTTATTCCAAACTGCGCAGCAATACTACAGCCATTAACGGACGCTTTGCGAGGAAATATCCGGACATTCCGTCTATCGACAGAAGCCATACAGGCTTTTGAGAACGCTAAGCGAGCACTACACGATAAAATGATATTAGTTCGACGGAAGAGCGAAGCGCCACTAGCTGTCATGACGGACGCATCGAACATAGCAGTGGGAGCAGTACTGCAACAGTTAGTAAACGGTACATGGGAACCGATTTCATTTTTCTCGAAGAGATTAAATCCTACACAAACGAGGTACAGTACGTTCGGAAGAGAACTATTAGCGATTTACTTGGCAATCAAGCGTTTTCGACATATGATAGAGGGTATCATTTTTACAGTGTATACAGACCATAAACCCCTCACGAAAGCATTAAACGCCAAGCAGGATAACCATTCGCCGAGGGAAATTCGACAATTAGAATTTATTTCCCAAATTACTTCTAGCATACAGTATATTGAAGGTAATAGTAACGAAGTGGCAGATGCGTTGTCCAGAACAACGATAAACGCGATTGTTACAAATGGAATTGATTATCACGGTCTCGCGAAGTTACAGGAAACAGACATCGAACTAAACAAGCTAAGATTCGATGACACGACGTCATTATTATTCGAAGATATTAAGTTCGGCAACGCGAAAGTAATATGTGACATGTCGACAGGCCGACCTCGCCCATTCATTCCTAAACCATTACGACGGAAAGTATTCGAAAGTATCCATAACCTATCGCACCCGGGAATAAAAGCCACGATGAAATTAATCAGTGAGCGTTTCGTATGGACGAAAATGAATCGCGATGTACGTAATTGGACACAAACATGCATGAAATGTCAAAAAGCCAAAGTACATCGTCATACTAGTTCGCCAATGGGTTCGTTTTCACAGCCAGACACTCGATTCGAACATATTCACATCGATATCGTGGGACCACTGCCAGTTTCGAACGGGTACAACTATATTTTTACATGCATCGATAGATTTACCCGATGGCCTGTAGCGGTACCAATAAAAGACACCTCAGCCGAAACCGTAGCCAAAGCCCTTATCGAAAATTGGATTTCTTATTATGGCATACCGGCAATTATCACGACCGATAGAGGAGCTCAATTCGAAAGTCGACTCTTCCAGCAGCTTACAGAACTCCTCGGAATTAAACGTATACGAACGACATCCTACCATCCAATGGCAAACGGAATGGTTGAACGCCTACATAGGCAGTTGAAAGCATCCCTAACATCTGTCATTGTCAATAACGATTGGGCTAATAAGCTTCCTTTAGTCATGTTAGGTTTAAGAACAATAATTTAACAGGACATGGGATGTTGTCCAGCCGAGTTGGTATATGGAACTACTTTACGTTTACCCGGAGAATTTTTCGCTTCAGGTAAAAGTGTTCCGACTGATGTAGCCAACTACGTCCAACGCCTGAAGAAACACATGAACGATTTAAAAATAGCACTTCCCAGACTACAACAACGACGAGTATTCGTACCTCAGCAACTACATAATAGCACGCACGTATTCATCAGAAGAGACAACGTACAACCACCTCTGCAACCGAACTATGAAGGTCCATTTAAAGTGATTACGAAGACGGATAAGACAGTTACGGTAGAAAAAGCTGGGAGGACAGATGTAATCAGCATCGATCGAGTAAAACCAGCTTTCATTGATAACGATATCCAATCGACAAGTAAAGGTCTCTCGAAGACGATCACACCGACGAAATACGAGTCTGAAGAGTCAACGACGCTAACGCACCAAAAAGAAGAGACTCCGATAACGACAAAATCTGGTCGCAGAGTAAGATGGCCGCAACGCTATGTCGCTACAATCTTTTACTGATAATTTTCTGCTACTTTGAATATTATAAATCTTCCTCTTCATTGTACACATATGGATTATTAAGTTCATGTTATACGCTATTAAACTCGACATAGCTTATGTACCTTTACGCTCATACGTGTAATTTTTTTTTCGAAGCGATACCATATTCTTTCTATATCTTACCGCTCTTTTGTATAGCCTAAAGAACGGGCAAGAACTAAATGCACATTAACTTCATTCTAATTTTGTACAAGCCCATATCTTCGAATGATTGTAACTACGCTATTCAATTTATTGTACTTTATGCAAACACAGACATTTTTTCATATATCTTTGTTTGCAGGGTGGAGTTATATAACAACCATCCTACAATCAATTTCGATTCTAGCCAATTTTGGTTAAGCCCTTTTTATAACTTACTTAACAGACATCGTTATTTGGATAGTAACAATTTGCATATTATTTGCACAGCTATACCACTAGAGCACATGACACTCTAGCCGAAATCTTGACTGCTTAAATACCATTCGATGACTCATACTCCTCCCCATATATTTAGGCACGCAAATACTATTATCAGTCTTTGTTTTGCTTTGTTGTGCCCTTATTAAATTTGACTATAAATTGCCTATGTAATTGCTTGCTATTTGCTCGCTTGCCGCTCACTCGCTCGTTCATATTCGCTCAGGTGTTGTTAGCTTTCTGACCTGAGTTATTTGACAATAAACTGTAGTCGCTGCTATCCTTTGTCTTCTGATTTTACGCACCGTTAAGTTTAGAATTATAACGGTTATCGAAGTAAACGATTAACGAATCGCGTCACTACAGAATTGGAGGCCTCGCCGAACGAGCACGACGCAATATAATTGGTTGCCTCGCCGTACGAACACGACACTACAGATTAACGATTTTCAGGCCTGTTAATAACTACTTAAATTAGAATAAAAATTTGGTGATTAACTCACCTAATGACAGAAAAAACAATTCAACAGTGAGGATGAATACTTATGTACATACAAGTGACAGTTAAATATATGGTAAAGGATTTTGATTAAGTTAATTGAGCGTTAAACCACAATGTATTATTAGATCATAATCTATAACCTATGAAGTCTTCTACTTGTTAGCTAATTAAAGTGCTGTACCTAGAAGAACCAGGAATAATTAGAACATTAAAACCTCCCAATATTATAGTTGGTTCATAATCTAGGAGAACTGCTTGGTCCTTCCATTATCAGATTATTGTAGCAGATGTTAGCGTTAAACTTTTTATGCATGACGTTTTTGAGGCACACTGCAGTATTTGGAAATTTGATGTGGACCTTACAGGTATATTGACAAAAGCGAATTCCTTAGCGTATTATAAAGATGGAGGTCATTATAAAAATTAGATGTATTTGAATTAATTTTCAGAATAGTGAAATGTAAAGCAGATAGAGCTAGATGAGCACGGCAGTATTTGTAATTCGTAATAAGCGCGCAATGAAGTACAAAGCAACCATCATTTAGTACAAGTATCACAGTAATCCAACGTATTTCAATGTTTTTTATGTTATTGCATGACAAAAGCATGACCAAGTCCTGGTGAGTAAGTTTGGAAGAACCCTCTCGTTTCTGCTGTCTTCAAAAGGTGACCAATTATTGGATTACTTACTTCGTCAACTCATTTATTTTGTTGAATGAACTTGATAGATTCGTATATAAGTATTTATTAATTTAAACTTAGAGATAGTTTATCTACATGGCCACTCTGTTAGCTGGAGATAGTCTGACTAAAACTATGTTGTGCTTTGCGGTTGAAAAGTAACTACAGTTCCTATTGTGAACAGTCGGATTCTAGGGACGAGGAGATCACTGACACAGCCGTTGCATGACGACTTTCAGATGTTAGTAATGACATATCTCATATAATTGTTGATGAAGTTTAGCTTTGTGGATTCACTCCCCCTAGGAGCTCATGAAATTCTTTCTACTGGAATAAACCACCGGAACTTTTTTGGTCCAATGTGAAGGGTATTCATTGCTCCTGTCTTCTAAGTCTACCATGAAGACCACCTGAAACACTGACTTCCCTTAGTAGTCCATTCTTTTAATCTCTAGAAATGAGATTGCATCAGATTTTGTCGATGGGTAACTTCAATAACTTCGATCTACTTCCTCTAGAAAAGTGGTCTTAAACTTATTTCTGATACTAAGGACTTGATAAAATAATTAAGCCTGTCCGGAAATGTAGACCAATGCGACTGCCTAGAACCAAGCGTAGAAGCCTCTGGGTTGGACTTTTTCACTAGCCGAAAATTTGTAGTCGCTGACTCATTATTAATATGCTCACTTAGATGAACAGATAATTTCCAATTATCATTCTGTCGATCTATAATCGACTAATCAGATGAATAAACTTTTCCGGAAAACATTTGCTAGACAGATTGCATAGCTGCTAGCTTACACCTCGAAATAATGCCCCAAGCGAGCTAACGGGGTACTGTTGGTTTAGATGAATGGTGAGATTGTGATGTGTGCTACTGTTGTCGACAGACCTAAATAGTTTGTATCATGAGTCGAAAGTGAAATGACTGAAGGCAGAAGGTTGAGAAGTTCGGAGAAAAGAGAACTAGAACAGATGACGATTGCCGTGGAAATGAATAAACCATGAAGTCTGAGATGATCGATTGACATTTTGCAAATGAAGTATTTACTGTGTGGTTTTCAGATTTCATTAAGATGTTCTGCAATCCTGTTTTCGTTCACTGCAGAATACTTTTAGCGACGTAATTTACTGACTTTAATCTATTAAACTTTAAGGTAGTCCCGATGTTCACAGTCTACTACTTCCAAACTGATAAGAAACAAACACTGTTTGGGAAAGTGGCATCATTCCTTTGATACTGATGAGTGGTAATAAAGTGTTATGCAACAATTCGCTTGAAAAATCAAATGTAGTTAAAAATCTCGTAAATCTAGTCTGATAGGAACTGTAAGTAGCAACATTCAGTTGCTATAGAACTTATAAAGAAAGTTTTTTTCAATGATGTATTCAGGATTATATCTACTGATCAGTACTTAAGTTGTTGGCAAGGCTTTTAGACAGAACAGTTCTTTGGTCAAAAGCCCTTATTCTTCGACAACAACTTCAAATGTTGGCGAGAGTTCGGTAGTTAGTCAGGGTTGACATCAACAGATTTCAGGTACACAGTCTTTTCAAACTTATTAAGTAATCGATAAAATTGATAATTATAATACTCTAAGGCTTCCTTTAGCCACAGAGCGATTGAGAAGAGTGAGGCACCTATGACGTCGAATATCCTCGATCGGTACTCTGTGACATTACACAGCTCACATAATAGGATTTATAAATTGTTAGCTGAAGACTCCTCCTCCCAGTCTGTGTGATCTCTGTCCACAGACTTCCGTTCCATCCTCTGCCACGTTGTTTTAAGCGCCTGAGAGCTTGAACATCTCAAAGCCAAAGAAATGCTGACTGAAGTGATTCTATATGGATCTGCCAGGTTAGACAAAATGCACTCCATAACTTTCAGAGTGTATGAAGATCTTCTTTGTTCCAGTCCTGCTGTTCTCTTCAGCTGTTCCGTTGCCGAGGTCAAACTGCTCATGGACTGAGATATGGGTGTGGTCATACATGTTTACAAAAAGGGAAACAAATTAGTAGCTTTCAAATTCCGATTTATTTTCTTGCCCCTCTGAAGGTACAAAGTGAGCGGAAATAGTCTTAAATGAATCATTTTGTAACTGCCTGCCGAATAACCATTTGAGTTCTTGATTACAACGTGGTTTTTTCTTGGGTTAATAATGTGATAAAAACCTATTGACCCACTGAAATATTGAGACTCTTTCACGACAACACGACCATCCTTTTTACATGCGCTTCATAGATTTTACAAAGGCATTCGATACAGTTGATCATGGAATTCGAAAGCTGACACCAGCTAGCTTTAGTGCATGTTCGATGTAATGGGTTGTGGATAACCTACGCGGGTGGTTAAATAGCCTTTGGAATCTCTCAGTTATGTTTGATTAGATCTCAGCGACAATTGCAGTGTCACAAGGCGCAATCATTTGATCAATTCTCTTTCTTTTATTTGTTAGAAGTTTACGTAGTACTTTAAACTACCAAAATATATTGTGCGCAGATGATCATGACGACGGGAGTGAAATACCCAACCTGAACTCTATCTTGACTTTTCCTTAAGAATTAAGAAAGATGCACGACCATACCAACAAAATCTTCCTTTCATTCAATGTTGGGAAGTACAGGATGGTGATGGGTTGCAACAGTGATATTCTGCCTGACACAAACGTTTTGAGGGATTACAATACCACACGCCTGACCAATCAAAAGGGACTAAACATCGTAATATGTGACGCCCCAGGTGTCTATCCTCCTTGGGATTCTGAAGCCAACAAAGCATATTCTGTCTTGGCTTTATTTTCCAAGACATTAGATATCCTGATTTTAAAACCATTTAAAACTGGTTACCATCTTCGCTTGAGACCTCATAAAGAAAAAACAACTGCATTTTGTCTCCTTACCCTAAGTAGAATATCTCTCTCGCGGAAGGTGTTCAATAAGTGTACCATTTTCCACACTGAAGTTTCATCGAACTAAGCTTTGACTTAACTGACGGTTCGTCATTCACTGCTTTTCACGATGAGAAACCATTTTCGGTATATTTTGTCTACTTATATTACCATTTTTATCCGTTTTGACCATATTATCTACTTTTAATGGTTACCAGCCCCTATATTATATTGGTTAATAACTTGTATTTCACCATTGCCAGTTTCCTGTAACATGTTTGGCGAAGCGTTGCGAATGTGAAGAACAGACATGACAGCGATTGCTTACAATAGATTCAGTTAGTCGTTTCGCAAATCAATATGAGGCCAGTATAGATGAATACTGAAAACATGCTAGGCACTATTTTAAGTACTCTCTTAGGCTTTTTGAAAACGCTTATGCGCACCACGTGAAAATCCAGTCCTGAGACGGATGAAAATGGAATGAACCTAAAAAGTCAATTTATTTAAGTGTGATGTGTTGTGGGCTACTTATATCCACATCAGTAGTATATGGTGATGGTCAGACATAGAATGTATTTTGGCAGAGGATCGATAAGGAAAGAACAAGAATGAAGCGCGATCGATATGAAAGTGCATGAACAATGAAATCAGAGAAGATGAACTGATATTCGCAGAAGAAACAGTTAGGATTGAGACCATTGATTGTTATTTTGCAAATTAACTGTTTGCTATATGGTTATCAGAATTTAGTGAGATGGTCCCCATCCGTGTTCTTGTTCACTTCAGTGGCACAACATGATGAGTTATTAATTATAAACTTTGTATGTTTGGGAAGAAAGTCTAATCTGTGAGATGATCAATCAAGATAATAATAATAATAATAACATAAGCGGGCTATTGATATTTAGATGAAAAGGAAGGTGTAGTTGTAAATAATTTCCCAAAATCAATAGCTCTTTCAGTATTCGACATTGGATGCTGACCACATTGTTTTAAGTGGACTTGTTTAACTGAAGGCTTTCGGTCATGCATCCGTACCAGATTACGTTACGACCCAGCGTGGGACACAGCTCCTACGTTCACTAGTCAGATTGGAGTAAACGCTTCTCGATATATTGATAACGAATCAAATATATCTTTCCAATCTCTTCGCATGTGACTTCTGATTTTAACCGATTGGGGAACGCTTCGAATATAGGTGTTACTGGTTAATAGCTGCGAAACTACAATACCGGTCGCATCTTCAAAGGAAAGAAATCAAAATAGACAAACAAATACAATTTTAAAGGTTCTATTGTGTTTTACAGTCGGTTAGATAGATATCGAACCTTGTTTGTATAAAACATTTGAAAACACTGATATTTAATAGGTGACACAAACCACTTTCGAAAAGAAAGTCATAGAGGAGACTTTTAAATTTGGTTATAGTTTGATTGCAACAAAGGTTTACTTGGAGTCTGTTCCACATGGTTGAATAAAGAATTAGGAATAAATCCTGGCATATGTTTTTGTAGGTTCTCGGAATCGGTAGAAATATTCTTTTTATTGCACAGGTTGTAGACACTAAGGGGTATGAAATACCATTTATAAGCCGATAGATAAAGATAATGTTAGGCTTAATGTGCCTTATCCAGAGGGGTTCTAACTTCAGTTGTTGACATCCTTGTTGTTGGAATGTCACAAAACAGCATTAATGAATCTTTTTTGGACACCCTCATAATAATACATGTAAAGTAAAGTACCATAACCTAGGATGGGTATCATGCATTTCCTATACAATAATAATCTCGATTCGATGTTATTGGAAATTATCATTATGAATCTAACAAGCTTTCTTGCTTCGGTTACTTCCGATTCAATGCGCTCGGAAAAATTCAAACTGTTGAGAAGATAGGCATAAAAAACCTATTTTTGATATTATTTGCATTTATTTTGTCAATTCTCACAGTCTGTATATTTATCACAAAATGGTTGTACATATTGTTTAAGTGTATGACCTTGAACACACAACTTTTCCGTTCTGTAGAACTCATAGCATGACACATTGTTAACCGCTCGTAAGTACACTGTTACTCACACACCTCTCGTTCTCAATTGTCTGTGGTTACGACAATTGAACTATAAAATATCTAACATCTACATTTATAGACTATGGTAACATTCTCATAATATTCTACGTTTGACTATATTACTGGATCCATATCAACCTCACTGGAATTATTAATTATCTATAATCGTGGATTCTGGTACCAAAAGCAACCGAACACGCACCAACCAGCTGATTTAAGTAACATCCTTAACTTTCATTTATGTTTATAACTTATAATTTGTATGCTATTGTATTGACATTTGGACGTAATAACTTGATTGCTATTTTTATGTAAATATACTTTTTGGTCCGCCATACTGTTGCTACATCTCAAACTCAAGTCATGAACAGTGTTGTGAGGTTTCAGTACTTGTTTATGTGGAACCAGATTTAGGTTAGACCATCAGCCAATGTAAATCAATCCACTTTTATGACAGATCCCATGATACAGTCCATTCGTATAAATTGTTCAGTGGTCTATCGGTTAAGGGCTTTGGCTCGAGACTGGTAGGTCCTGGGTTCGAATCTCGCGGGTGCGGGATAGTGGATGCGCACTGCTGAGGAGTCCCATAATAGGACGAAACGGCCGTCCAGTGCTTCCAGGTTTTCTACGGTGGTCTAGCTTCAATTGACTCATGATTTCAACAGTGAAAATACTAAATTGTTTATGTTTTCTTGGATTACCGCTGAAATATAGTTTTTTAGGTAGGAGACGAGAGGAAATAAAATATTTTTAGATCGTCAGTAAGGAGATAGTTATTACTATATTGAAGGAGCGAACACATATTATTAAATGAAAATCAAAAAGAGTAGTGAACCAATCACACTTCCTTGTACAATCCCATTGATTACGTTCACAGACTTAGAGTAGAATGATCCAAAAGGAACGACTTGGTTACATTCTGCTAAAAATGACATGAACCAGGATAGAAGGGGATTCCATATGCAAAATGAAGAAAGTTTCGGAAAAGAAGGTGAAGTGAGACACTGTTGTATAACTTTCTTTTCTTCAGCGCGAAACTTGAAAGTGGTAACATCTTTTCACGTGATTTAGGATATTTTTGACTTGTTCTTTTGTAAGCTGTATTATACTGAAATAGTCCCGTCCACTACATCGGGCACATTTTACCCCAGGAAAATAATTTTAACGGAAAATTATCAGTTAATACATACATATCGCGGACTTCGTTTCTTACGTGTCGGCGAGACTATAATTAATGGACGAGCCAACCATAAGCGTTTGAGAGATTTCAAGGTCACGGCGCCAATTTAAGTACCTGATGCTCACGTACGATCGGTTCACAGGGGATTTTATGAAGGCCGTGATAATTGAGCGGCCATAACAAATGGGACTACCAAGAAGTTCTTTTATTTGTAATTGTGACAATCAAATTACTTGTGAACCTTGTACAGACTACCGTGATGACGTCTTTCGATGTGATATATATTGGGGCAAGAAGTCTGCTGAAATAAGAACCTATTTTGCTGGATCCTGATTGAGGCTAAGGTAAATTATGGTAATTGTTGCGAAGTGTATGGTCAATTCACTAGTAATATTGGCTGCAGCACTCGCAGATGTTACTGGAGCTTCGACTGTTCAGTGGTATGAGTATTGTAGGGATATATGCATAATAAAAATGGCAAGCTTACACAATCTAGGTGCACATAAACAATATCGAAGCTATGTGGTCGAGGCTGAAAGAGCTTTTGTGACGTTGTCATGGCTCCAGATGTAGACTATTTAGGAACCATGTTGATAAGTTCCCCTACTGTATGCATTATGATTTTAGAACGTCTGAACCTATTTCTAATCTTGACAAGTTTTTGAACCGTGTAAAAGAAGTGAATACACTATGATTCTTTGGTTTTGTATAACATATTTTTACTCTATATCAACTGTTTTCTGATTGGCTAGTAGATTTTAAGGTTATTTAAGATTCGTTCAAAGGTCGTCCACAAATCATAGTTTCACCACTCTCTACTCACTCAGCTTCAAATTATGGAAAGTAACTACAGTAGAAAAGAAATTTCACCATTTTCTAAGCCAACTAAAAAGTCAAAATCTGTAACCCCTATGACTGACAACTCAGTACCTGACAATGTTAAGCCTTTATCTTCCGAACCTTATGCATCTTATCCCCAAATATCACTATACCTGATTCTCCGTGTAATGAGCCTCTATTTCTTCGTGCAGTATAGCAACGGTGAGATTAGCTGACATAAAAGGCACAATACCCACGTGCGTCGAAAAGTCAGCACAGTCTACTAGGCAGCATGCCTTACTAATGCCCAAATCCGAAATTTCAAAATCAGAGTTTGGTAGTTTACATCTTACATACTAAAATACTGACCAATGTAGCACTGATATCCGTCAGTGACAAAACTGTCTAACCTAAATTAACGGCAGACTTAATCAATTAGCACCCCTCACACGCATATGAGACCTTAATACTAGTAAAAATCTCGAACAACTCATTAAAGCTGAGTGTATTTTAGAGTTTGTGGCTGAAGTGACGAAAAGTGTGGTCTTTCCCACAATGCAGTTGTATACAATCTTCCGGATCGCACACATGCAAATGAATTAAGAGATATTTGTTTTAGGGCATGCGGTATGCTGAACGTCAACTGCCAAGTTATTCTCTTTTGAAAAAAGTCGAATAGATAGACATGCCCTCTCTTTCTTAAGTTTGGCTGTAGTAACGATGCTAATCAATTTACTGATTCAAGCAAGAATACTTACTTACGTCTGTTACTCACAATGGAGCATAGGCAGCGGACCGTCATTCTCCAACCCACCCACTCTGTCATGGAACTTCCTTTTTAGTTATATCCAACTTTTGTTCATTCTCCTTGTGTCTGTCTCCATTTCTTAGCGTAATGTGTTCTTTGGTCTTCCTCTTCTTTTTTGACCTTCAGGATTCCATGTGAGGGCTTGTCTTGTGACGCAATTGGGTGATTTCCTCAAAGTGTACCCAACCCACTTCCAGAGCTTCTTCCTGATTTTTTCCTCCATTGGAATCTGGTTTGTTCTGTCTCATGCAGTAGGTTGTTGCCGATAGTGTCTGATCAATGGATCCGAAGTATTTTGCGTAGACAACTGTTAATAAACGCCTGTATCTTCTGGATGACGGCTTTCTTAGTTCTTCACGTTTCCGTCTTATACATTAGAGCTGTCTTGACATTTGTATTGGAAATTCTGATCTAAGTATTGGCTGACAATTATTTCGAGTTCCAGATGTTCTTCAGTTGTATATACACTGCTCTTGCTTCGCCAATCCTCGCCCTTACATCTGCATCAGATCCGCCGTGTTCATCAGTGATGCCGCCCAGATATGTAAATGTTTCCACATCCTCCAGATCTTCTCCGTTAAGTGGGATTTGATTCGTGTATGTTGTATTGTATCGGAGAATCTTGCTTTTCTCGTTATTTATATTGTGACCTACTGCTGCTGAGGGTGCTGCTACACTGATCGTCGTCTCCTGCATTTGTCGTTGCGTGTGTGATAGAAAAGCCAGATCATCTGCGAAATCTAGATCGTCAAGCTGCATCCTGCCTGTTCACTGTATCCCGTGCTTTCCTCCAGATGTTGAATTCTTCATGATCCAGTCGATCATCAGAAGAAAGAGAAAGGTTGAGAGTAAGCAACCTTGCCTAACACCGGTCTTCGCTTCGAACGAGTTTGTGAGTTGTCCTCCGTGGACGATTTTGCAGTTTAATCCATCATAGGCATTCCGTATGACATTGATTATCTTCTCAGGTACGCCGTAGTGTCGAAGAAGCCTCCACAGTGTTGTCTTGTCCACGCTATCAAATGCTCTCTCATAATCAATGAAGTTGATGTAAAGTGATCAATTCCATTCGACGGATTGCTTCACATTGATCCTTAGAGTTTTGATTTGGTTTTTACACGATCGATTCTTACGGAATCCAGGCTGTTGATCTGGAAGTTAATAATGTTTAACAGTACCTTGTTGAAGACCTTTCCTGGCATCTTGATCAGGTGTCCTTCTTTCCAGTCTGTTGGTACGGGTTCTTATCCCGAATATTACTGAAGAGAATGTGGAGTATCTTTGTTGTTGCTGCTACATCTGCTTTCAACACCTCTGCCTGAATGTTTTCTGATTCTGCTGCTATGACGCTCATGATTTCTTTGATGGCTATGCTGATCTCTTCAACTGTCAGTGGGCCAACATTGAACAAGAATATTAGCTCATGAATTCCATACAAAATCATAAAGATCACTTCAGAATCAACACCCTGATAAGGTCAGGTAGAAAGACTTGAAACGATAGTATTGCATGATATTGTTAAGGCAAATAACCAGTTGAAGGCAGTTTGCAACACAGTAAATAGTTTAAAGCGCACGAACGGTAAACATGATATCACTCCATAAACGAAAGGTCAATCCGTAGATTTAGATGAACAAGTTGTCCTCGCTGGTATCATATAACTTGCCATCAACACCGCTTAGCCGCAAAACTGATGATAGGCTTGAGCGTAACAAGCCTTTTACACACAGACTAACAAAGACTAACGAGTACCGATCACGTCACTCATCCCCTAAAACCTAGAACCATTAATAAGTAATGTAATGATGGGTTGCCCTGCCTACACCGCATCTCCATTCCCCAAGATTCCCATTGTAAATACTCTAGAAAAGAAAACTTCCTACATCCTTCAGTACCAACACACTACATAAAAATGACCCTCATGCATAATAACAGTCATGACTACTTCCAGTTACGTGCATCGGATCCTTATCACGTTCACGCTAACGCGAATAGCTATAACCAAAGTCACGAACTTAACTATCCAGGCTATTTTGCAAATATTAGTACACTTCACAGTCAGCCTGAACTGGACTTTTTGGAATACGGCACCTGGTGGCACCTGTATTATTTCTAAATTTAGATCTCAAAGGAGACCGATGAAATGAACCTTCAAGCTACCGACCGGTAGCACTTCTCTCAATATCCTGAGAAGTCGTGAAGTCCTTATTATGAGACGGTCCATGAAACTACCTGTTGTCGACAAAGTCCCTTTCAACCCAACAACACAGTTTCATAATGGGGTTGGGTGATGTCTGTATGAACTGATGATTCCTTTGTACTTGATGTCTTCCTGATTTAAAGTCCCAAATGCAATACGGTCGTTTGTGTTCATCTAGTTCTGTTTGGTTCAAATCGCATTATTTAGGAGATTTCTAGTTCGTATGATAATCCAAATACTTCTAATCATCACAGGCTGCTCTTGACTAACCAATCATCTGACTGGAGTGATCAGATGGACAACTATTTAGTTGTGGACGTGATATACCTAGAATTCTCAGAAGCTTTCAGCAGGTTTGATCATGTGTGTTTCATCAATGAGATTGGACTGTTAAGTATCAAAGCACCACTAACAGATTGGTTTACTATATACTACATGCAGAATGTTGAGTTTGATCCCACCAGGGTCCAGTGCTAGAACCTCATCTCTTTATTTATATGAATAGTCTTCCTCAACATGTCTCAATTAGATTTTTGATTTTCAATAAAAACATTAAACGTTGGAGAGAAGTTTGCAACTAAGATGACATGGTGGGACTTCAAGCGGTTCTGGCTGGACTTCAAACTTGTGTAGATAACAACGGACCTACCTTCATTCAGCGCTTCGCAGTGCAAGGTAGTTCATTCAAAAAAAGATGCTGACCACGCATGCAACTTCGGTACTCCTTCTGGAGGTAATCTGAGTTGAAAGCGATCAAGTAATGTTGTTACCCTGTGGTCTAAAGTCATACACTATTTATGGCGAAAATGCCTTTCGAAAGTATCGTAGATTTACTGCGTTGGAAGGTGATTTCAACAGGTTTAACAACGGTACTGAGTCACTCTAAAAAACGTTGGCATTCTGGAAGTAATCTCAAATCAAACCACAAAATCAGTTTGGGCGCTCAAAATTTAATCGCATGACATAGCACCTCATGTCACTTGATCTTCACCCATTGACGTGTAAGCCCAGTGGTGACCTTATAATATCTTAAGTCGATCAAAACATTAATTTTGCTTCAGCTATAATGCTGATGTATGTATGGTCCTAACACAAACCTTAGGAGCGGCACCCAGAGTTTAGAGGCATAACAACCAAATGAATCATAGGCACACGATGTTCAACGGTGAGCTAATCCTGGGATTCTCTGTCGGCTGAGGTGGTTCAAGCGACTTCATAGGACTTGTTTGCGAGAAAACGTGGTATATCATAAAAGATTTAGGACAATGCGTGCTATTTAAAAGGGACAGTGGTATTTTTCCTCTGAGTATATTTTATAGTATTGATCGTTTAATTAGGCATCGAGACTGCTGTTTTTGCTTCAATTGAATTTATTCCGGTTAACGTAATCTCCAAGAGTGTCACTTTTTTCTGAAGGAGTTTATCATCTATGCTTTTTGAGTAGGGACACAAAAAAGGGCATTGGTATATTTTTCCTCGTTAAGTATATTTTTCAGTATTGTTTGTGTCTAAATTTGTCAAGGTCTTTTCGTATCTACTGGAGCCAGATTTTTTGCTGTTGTTAGGGACAGGAATATACAAACCTCTGTTTCCTCGTGTTTAGTGTTTTTCACCTATCAGGCCTTAGAAGACACTGATTCTAGAAATCAGTTTCCGCTGTTGTTCTTCCTGTGAGATCACACAACAATTTTAATAGCGCAAGTGAAACATCGTTGTAGCGATCCCACAAGCTATATCCCGGCAGATGATGGAATGCAATGTGACAACTACGACGAGTGGTATCACAACGTGTGCACCGGATTCACACCGACTGCATATAAAAGGTGCGTAGAGCTTGATGTTCTACAGTCTCTGATGATTCTTGAGACGATTGGGTTGCTGAACATAGATAGAAAATCGTCCTCAAATTAACAGGCAGCAGTAAATGAACAGAATTTTTCTCTCGAGGAAAGAGCGATTGTTATCATGAGTCAAACCCTAGAGTTGAGTGGGACCATAAAGGGGGACTGTTGAGACGGCTTCCGACGGAGCCTCCAGAGGCCCTAGAGTAGTCGAAAAGTATCCATACAATCAGAACGTGGTAGAGGTTTACAAAATATCAACGTGGCATGCTACTATTGGACAGAAACATAACTTACAGTTATATCTGGAGGTTCAGATTCTTGCTATGCCTCGTACTACTAGACTACTTGAACGATCAAACCCGCAACGTCGAAAGGGAGAAGACAGAAGACTAGTAAGTAGGAATGTTATTCCCAAACAGTGTCACATATAGTACAAAAGTCTCATGTACTCATAGATTTTGGCTGAAGGTTCAAATGGTTCAAATGGTTGAGGACGGAATATAAGAGGCTTTCGCTTAACGGGCTTCCGTGTCTGGTAGCAGTGGATCACCAATACCTCCAGGTAAGAACCTAGGTATATGAACGATAATAGAGGAAAAAAAGAGCTTGGTAAATCATAATAATATGTTATCCTTAGTCCTTAAGAATAAGTCAAGTTTCCTCTTAAAGGAGTCCTGGGAGGTCGCTTGGACCAGCTCAGTCGGCAGCGAATTCCAGCACTTGACAACTCTAATGGAGTAGAAGTTATGTCTGCAGTTTGTTCTGCTATGTAGGGTCTCCAATTTCTGGGTTTACCTCTGAGGTTAGTGTTATGACTAAGCTTAGGAAGTTGTTTAAGGGGATGACCAGAAGTATTAAGGATACTATAAGTCATAAGAAGATCACCTGTAAGACGCCTATACTCTAACGGGTAAAGGTTAAGTGATTTGAGGCGCTCTTCATAAGGTTTGAATTTGAGACCCCGAACTGATTTCGTGGCTCGGCGTTGTATACGTTCCAAAGTGACCTTATCCTTTTGGAGGGAGGGAGGAAATACTATGTTTGCGTACTCTAAATGGGGACGAATAAAACTGTTGAAGATTGTGTGGAAGGTTCCACTGTCAAACTAGCCAAAAATGCGCTTCAATGTTATCAGTGCAAGGTTTGCTTGAAAGGCGTTTTTGTCACAGTTTGCATACGATTTCAGGTCGTAGGGAAACAACACTCCTAAATCTTTTTCAACTTGGGAAACTTCCAGAGGGGAGTTACCTAAGTTATAACTATAGTCTGCAACATGTCTCAGATGGACTACCTTGCACTTTGAAGTGTTGAAGGTAAGTCCGTTGTCGTCTGCCCAACTTTGAAGTTGGGTCAGATCCTCCTGAAGAACTAGTATATCATTATGATTAAGTATCTCTCTCCAAAGTTTCACATCATCAGCAAAAAGCAATAAGTCAGATGAAACTTGTTGAGGAAGATCGTTAATATAAATCAAGAAGAGAAGAGGTCCTAGTATTGAACCCTGGGGGACCACACTAGAACATTCCATAGCCTGAGAGACAGTGAAGTTAACCCTGACCTTAAAGTGTCGGTTTTCTAAATATGAAGAGAGCCAATCAAGTAAAGGGGACTTTATACCCAATTGTCCAAGCTTCTTGATAAGACATGCATGGTTGACCCTATCAAAAGCTTTTGAGAAGTCCAGGTAGATGACGTCAACCTTCCCCTTGCGATCAAGGATGGTTGTCCATCTATCCACCGCAGTCAGCAGGTTGGTCATACAAAAATGACCTTTTCTGAAACCATGCTGTTGAGGCGAGAAGAACTTTGAGGATGATAAGTGTTCTAGTATGCCGTCGAATACTAGGGATTCCATAATTTTGGAAGGTATGGAGAGAAGGGCCACTGGTCGGTAGCTTGAGGGTTCACTGCGTCGACCTCCTTTGAAAATTGGTGTGATATGGGCCAGCTTCCATATTTCCGGTAGTTTGCCTCTGCTTAGCGAGTGTGCAAACATCACTCTAAGTGGTGTCGCCAGGATTGAAGCTGCTTCCCTTAATACAGCGGAATGAACCATATCCGGACCAGGAGAAGTGTCTTTTCTTAGGTGCTGCAGTTTACGGAGCACCAGGTCAGCACTCAGGTCCACTTCGGAAAGTCCTGTACAGGTGCAGGTGAAGCTTTCGTCAGTATGGTTGATGTGGGTCAGCTGGAATGTCCGGGAGTAATGTTCAGCCAAAAGGTTAGCGGCATCACTATCGTTATTGGTCGGGCCATTAGGACCAAGCAGTTGGGAAACTCCAGTCGAAGAGAAGCTGCATAACTGAACAAGCTTTTCGGATTGGAAACGAATCTATCGATAAGCTTGGTCTGGAACTGAAGCCTGTCTTCTCTTATTGCCTTTGTGCATATGTTCCTTATATGTTTGTATTGCCTGTACGCGCCGTTGTTATCAGTTCGTTTATATTCAGCCCAACAGTGCCTTTTGGGCTTAGCAAACGACGAGTGCGGTTCTTGATGATTGCAGATTGCTTGTAGCTTTTTGGGACCATTTTAGGAACTGAATGCTCAGTAGCACATGAGATCGTGTGCATTAAAATTCCAATGAGCATCCACTTCAATTTGAGGGTGAACATCCCAATCCACCTGTTGTAGATAGTCCTGTAAAGCTAACACATTCATCCGTTTGAAGTTCCAGCGCTTGTTGCTAGTAGGATATCGTAGCTCCGTTTTGCAGACAAAGCTGAATGATAAGACGGCGTGATCACTTTTCCCCAGGGGAGCCAGGATTGAGTGGTCGTCAACTAGGAATTCTTCATTTGTGAATACCCAGTCTAAGCGTGACGGCGTCTGACTGTTTCTCCAACGTGTTGCCGACTTCACATTTTCAAATAATCCCAGGTCGCCGATAAGGTTGAAGAACAGAGCTTCAGTAGAGTTGGCACCACCAATGTATGTATGTTCCACGAAGTTGATTCTAGGGAGAGTGAGTTAATCCTTCCAGCAGACGTTTGTTATATTCGATGTTAGCAGTGGGTTTCCTGTAAACCACCCCAACTAGGCACCTCGAGGTGGTAGATAATCTTACTGAGCACCATACTGACTCGTCAAGATTGTGAAACTCTTGGTTGTGAAGTTGGTGTGCATCCAGGCATGACCGTATGTTTAGTGCTACCCCACCCCTCATTCCTGTTTTTCTGTCGTTGCGAAATAAAGACATCCCAGTTATTGCTAACTCTTGGTCCGTAAAATAAGACGTTATCCAAGTTTCGGATATTCCTATCAGATGGGCATCATTAGCGTTGCTAAGTTCACGTAGCTCACCCATTTCGTTTGGCAAGCTCTCGGCGTTTGTGTATAGACAGTTTATGCTTTCAATTTGGAACGCGTGACCTTCTTCTTGTTTGTCTATATGAGCCGTGTGTGAGTGGACATGTAGCCTACCTATACGATGTTTACCGAGTTGGTAGTCCCTGTCCTTTACACGTTTTTTTATGATCAAGACAGTCCACGAGTGGATTTGCCAGCTCCAGCTTTCGTTTGTGCTTGCTCCTGCTGTCGTGGGGCCTATCCGGATGCATATGGATGCCAGTTGGCAACCGACGTCTATTGGCACGAAATGCTTCCAGAGTTGCAGCCACCATGTGGGAGGAGGGGAAGGTTATCTTCAGCAGCCGGGGCCTAGAGTCTCCGTCTCTCTTGGCCAGTCGCATTACCTGTTGGGTCAATATGTTCTTGAGTTTTAAGGAATGCTTGGTGAATTTCCATTCTCGAATATCAGAGTTTACTTGAGCTGGGTCCATATTTTCCGGTGCACCTTGCACAATGATATTTCGTCCACGGAAAAACGCCTCGCGAGATTCCTTAGGGATGTTCCGGATGAGATTTCGTTCAGAATACGGTATGTCGGGCAGTATTCCTACGTTCCTATCGGATTTAAGTAAGTAACTTGCTAACGGGACGTCCTCTACGTCGGAAGCATTCATAAGTGTTACGCGAAGTAGACTCGGGTGGTTTAGGTGGTTAGAGTCCTTCCCCCGAGTGAGCCGTGTGACGGTCAAAGGCTCTATTCTAGGGAGTTCAAGCCTCTTGTTTGATTCTCCCCAGAGCATCCTATCGTTTTTGTCCTGCAAACTGAGAGGAAGGTCGGGGTTGTCAATAAGGTTCATAATTATGACAGAGTCGTCACGAACCGCAATTGATTTCCCAGGTTTTCCAGGGCGTCTAGGTTTGGTATCTTGTTGTTTGGATGTCGAGGCGCGTTTTCCATTCCTGAGCTCAGTGATGACCGGGCGGACAGTCTTCGGGGTAGACTGTGCGGCCAAAGCATCAATTGATTTCCGCACGATACTTGGGACGTTCAGTTTCGGAGGGGACGCTTGGGATTTATTACTCCTGTCAACGTGAGTCCATCCAACTACAGGATTTTTGGGAACCACTGTCTCATTCAACGACCGTTCCCCGAGGGACCCAAGTTTACTGAGGGAGTCGATGACAGTCGATGTTAAGATGGTGCTGAGTTTCAGAACATCATCACTCGTGCTGTTAACAGCACCGTCGATAACCAACCTGTCAGTATCCTTTTTCTTATTTGCCTTATGCGTTCCAGCTTTGTTACCCGTCATGATGCTATCATTTACCGAATTCTTAGACAACTTATCTCTCAGACCTGTCAGTAAAGTAATGATAGTACCCAACATAACTACCGTATCGGTGTTGCAGGTAACACATACCCACCTACGATCAGACTTGCTGAGTCTGCTATAGGCTGTTGCTGTTAAATCTGTACATGCCTCATGGAACCAGCCTTTACAGTTGTCACATTGCATGCCAGATGTAACGTCAAAACGGCAACCAGGTCTCTTGCATGAATTTTTCATGGCTAGAGATTTAGACTGTCTTAAAAATACAAGCAGTAAATTTAGGACCGTTAAAAAAACACACAGTAAACAAAAACTGGCAAAAATGTATAGAAACGGTTAACGATAAGCTAAAGCTAGCCTTTGCGTGAAAACTATAAAAAAAACCGATAGTGAGCTTAGGCTAAAGCACAGTTAACTATTAATTTGAGTGAAACACAAAAAAAAGAAGTAATCTACCGAACGTATAGCTCAGAATAGACAAATCATCATTTCAGACATCTGATAGGCACACAGTGGGTCCTTCTTATTCATCCAATAGGGAAGCTATACGTCAACATTCTAAAATGTCCCTATAGAGGTGGTTGGATGGAATGTCTTCGCTTCTTTCTGTGCTTCTTGAGGCTTCCTTGGGTTTGCCAACGAGCCATCCTTACACCTCAGCTCTTTGAGGATTGATTGAATTATACTGTTCATATAACAAACTTTCATATCTATAAATACCCATGATTTTCTGTACATTTTGACCATTACCCAACAAGCACTTCTCCAGTCTTTTTCTGTCTTCTAATTTGCGACCATGTGGTTCTATATGTTTGGGTGTCCTAGTTATACACCGTATTCTGCGTTAATGAAGTAGCGAACATAATAATGGCGACGAGTTGTACCAATAGCAATGCTAAATATTCTTCAACAAGTAGAATCTATTCTTGAAAGTCAGGAAGAACGGTATGAATAGTTACAATTGAGCATCCTGGAGATGCTAACGCAACAAATGAATCTTGTTTACAAAGGACTTACTGATGATTCATGTAATTCACATACCGGTTCCACCATTAAATCTATCCAAGAATTAAATTTCGATGGACTAACTAGTATTACTTTTGAATCCCGGTTAAATAAATATGAAGATTTTCTCGAGGTCGACCTCGAAAGATGTGATGGCGCCACCGAAGTCAGAATACTCCTAAGAAAATTCGGCACGGTTAAACATGAACATTACAGTAATTCCATCCTTCCAAAGAACCCCAAAGATTTTTCTGTTGGTGCAACAATTGATATCTTGTCGCAAGTTTTTGCTAAACAGTGACATTTTGTTTAATATCTGTCGTCAGTGCCTCAAGGTAACAAAAGTCGGTGATGATGACTGGGTGAAACATTCAGGTTTAATACATCATGAATATCAGCAATTTAAACCATCAACAATGACAGATCCGTTAAAGTGTTTCGATTTTGTATGCAGTCTCCAGTCCCGTGAAGATGGTGATATTAGAACCAGAATTGTTAGCAAAATTGAACAACGCTCGAACGTAACGCTATAGGAAGTAACCACGGAATGCCAGAGACTGGTGAACATAAAACATGACACCTCTATGATTGAAAATTATACCCGATCGCCAAACGTTCACACTGTAAGCGAGAAGAAGGATTCCGGCTCAAGAAAATTATTGCTCACGGACAATCAGCTCTCGCCACCATGCTGGTTTTGTGGAGGTTGGCACTACAATAGGTTCTGTCCATACGAAGAACATTGTTTCACAATCATCGGAAAAGCCATAAGGAGACAAGCTACAGAAAAAAATCCCACCGACGTCATTCTTCGATAACATATCTCAAGAAATACAGATATGGCTCAATAACTCACAAAGTTATGATATGTTATACCACCAAAAGAAGTATGTAACCTTGGATATTAATAAACAAAGTACTCGTTTTTAACTTGATGCAGCGTCTGATCAGCCTAGAAACTTAGAGGAATATTAGGAGACCCACAGTTCATCCGATAACAAAATTAGCACACAGCGTGCCTGATAGAAAGATAAATATTATTGCAGAAGTACCCTGTGTTGTTTCTCAAGGCAATGTGACGACGAATGAAACAATCTACCTCACAAAAAATACAGCACGTGTCATGTTGGAGTTTGATCTCAAAGAGACACTAAAACTAACAGAGTATTCGATTCACAACATCTGCAGCCGAATGGGAACTGATGACTCTGTAGCTGTAAATAATTCCCCAAAATCAATAGCTCTTTCAGTGTTCGACATTGGATGCTGACCACATTAATTTAAGTGGACTTGTTTAACTGAAGGCTTTCGGTCATGCATCCGTACCAGATCACGTTACGACCCAGCGTGGGACACAGCTCCTACGTTCACTAGTCAGATTGGAGTAAACGCTTCTCGATATATTGATAACGAATCAAATATATCTTTCCAATCTCTTCGCATGTGACTTCTGATTTTAACCGATTGGGGAACGCTTCGAATATAGGTGTTACTGGTTAATAGCTGCAAAACTAGAATACCAGTCGTATCTTCAACCCCTTAGAGTGGGACCAGAGAAATCTTAGGATGACAGCTAGTCATTATCTTAGTAACACGACCTACTGCCAGGAGGACGCAGTGAAGGGGTATAGAAACCTATTGGCCCTTTGAAGGGACATTCACGAGGTTAGATACTATTATATTCACTATAGTATACACAACCTTATTGAGGACTAAGCTTGAAAACTATGTTCAGGCTGCAAGTCACCATTGAGAAGGTGACTCGTTTATCTTGGAAGAAGTACCCATGAAATTCTAGAACTCTGGGGTTTACCATACAAAGAGTGGCTTGAAAAACTAGACCTCTTTACTCTGCCCTGTCGCAGATTAAGAGGTGATCTGATTTTGATGTATAGAATACTAAGAAATGATTTTGGACCCAATGTACTCCCTCTTTTTTCCCCACTAGGTCGGGATATCTCAGGTGACATAGCAGGTTAGCAGAAAGGCCATGAACGAACGAAATATCCGTGGCATACAGATTTTCACACCTAGCCATCAAATCTTGGAACCTGTTACCCGACGTAGTGATGCCCGCACCTTCAATTGACTCATTCGAAAGAAGATTGGACACTCACATAAGCATACTAGAAAAGGAATGAAATGGGCAGTGGGCCTTCTGTCCTTACTACACAAATCTGAATCTAATCTGAATCAATATTTTATTGAAATTTACTAATATTTATCTTCTACATGATGGCATCAGTGATTTGTTGATACTAAATACGGCAGCTCGTTGGACGAAAGAGTGCTCTCATCCATACACAACAACTTGAACTATAGTGTTTAACCCGTCCTTATACTACATGTACCTATGGCCTTGTAAAGTCAGCGCACATTTTGTCCCTCATTACTTGAAGGCGCTGGTGCTAGTGCGTCGTAAGTGTAGTCAAGTGTTGCACACTAGTCGGTCCACGAAACTAGATATATCTTCCGATTATTGTTCTATATCTCATTCTAAAATTTTAAGACACTTATTTTGCCATTAGTGTGTCTTGTGGCTGGAACTATTGTAGCGTGATACCAGTCACTCGACTAATTGTGCTGGATTCTCATCAGAAATGAGTTTGTTAATGTGTTTCAGTCCTATTAAGAAGCACGTTTACTATCAAATGGCATATCCGTGACTAATTTCCTCAAATAAGTTGTATCGTAAGCATCTGTTACTGATCCTGTTTCTTTAGTCTTGATATATTACTAGTTGTAAGCTCTCATTTTTTCTTGTCTTTCCTCATCACCATGCACTTGAAGTGTTTGCCTCATCTTCTAGGTGAACAGAGAAGTATCTTTGCCGCCCACTGTCTACAATCGAGCATATTGGTCATTCTGACCATTATGAATGTATTTGTTCTTCGAGTAAGACGTCTAGAAAAACTAGGTACCATTACTGTTCACTTCTGTTGTATCAAAAATTGTGGTCTAACTCTTTGGTGTCTCTGTTTTTCAGCCAGACATTATGTTTTGTGTTGTTGGTGGCGTGATATTAAAATAGGTCACTAGACCTCCTATCCTTATTACTGAAGACTGATCATACTTATAGCTCATGTACAACATTCTGTTGTTCAGAATGTTTAGTACTTCAGTGGTTTGAAAATAAGCAATAATATGAATACATTTTTACCGGCGAATGGGTAGTGTTTTCCCGAAGTTGTAATCAACCTTCTCAGGTATTATCTGTTAGGGTTAGGGGGTTCTCTGACAGATGGAATTTTTGTCACTTGTCCTTAAAGCAGAACTGTTATTTAATAGCAAGTACTGACTACTATGATATGGCGCTTCTGCAAACATTTGAAAAACATACATCAAATAAGCATAACGTCACAGTTCATCACCTAAGGTAGAATTAAGTTTTAAGTAGTTAAGTGTGCTAGGACCTAGAAAATAAATCTATTCACGTATTCAACGGTTTCTTGACTGAGCCTTTTCAAGAGGTGCAGACTTCATATCTAAAGTTAACAAGCTAACTGCGGTTTAGAACTCAATTCGTGGGTGACAGTATTCAAGATCAATCTTAGCTATGAGCATGTATTCATTCCCTTCTTCTCTGTAGGTCTGAAATTTCAAACTAACTGTTTGAGGATTATTTTAAAATTTTTGTAGGGTATTTCAGTGACACGAAACACCGAGGTTATTTATAGTAAGGCAAAGTGCCGACTCGGCACGTGAGTAAATTCCGTAAATCCATCAGTTTTGAATAGTTGAAACAATCATCCAAATTAACTAATCACCACGTCTAAACAAACTTATCATGGGGTAGTGTATCTTAAAGACAAGTCCTTGGTAAGTAGGTTACGTTGATTATTTGATTAATTAGATCAAAAGTACGCCTAACTGATGTGCATCAATAGTTTTCGGTATCGCAGTTAAATCTCTGACGAACCATTGCTCACTGTTAAGATATCTCTTTACTCGAATAATTCCCAAGTCAGGACGTAGTTGAACAGAAACGTAACTGTATCCCAAGGAACAGGGTTTAGTAGGGTTAAGAATCTCAATAAATAGTACACTGTAAAAGAAACAAGTAAAATCTTGTAATAGCAGTGTGAAATGGTGGTAAAACTCACTATTTGTTGGAGGACAAAAAGTCAATAGATATGTGCAGCTACAGACAAATGAAAACTATATTTCTTGACTACTTCAATCATCTATTGCTATTCGTGAACTTCATAACAACTAGGACGTACTCTACAGCCAACATATACAATTGCGTTGATTAGCTTTAAATTTTAATCTTTTCAGATGCGTCGAAGAAGTTAATTTCCATCGCTTTAAAACGAAGCTCAAAATACCTTACTTGTAGTATTTGAATTTCGTTAAGAATTTACTTGATTGGGTAAATTCGTTATCTAGTTTTCATTGCTTTTTTCACTGTTTCTGTTCCATTTCGGTTTATATCAAGTAGTTTCAGAGGGCACTGTTTCGTTGATCCACTGACACGATTATTCTTTAGAACAGCATGCGCAAAAGGGTTTTGCGTCATTTATTCTGGCGAACAAATAAGCTTTTACCTCTGGGATTAGTGTGTTTTGGACTTCTGCTCATTTTGTGGATAAACATAGATAAACTTGACCGTGGTAAATTGCCTGCAGATTCCGCCTATTTACCTCGTCAAAAATATGTAAAAAGTAATCAAATCTTAGCACGTCCACCAAGTCATAAGGAACTAGAAGATCAACATAAGTCTCAAAAGAATAATTCGCTTATTGGGAATCATCCTAACATACCTGATATTCCGAACGCTCGTCCACATCCTCCAATTGACAATGATTTGGGTAAGTAGTCCAGCAAATAGGTTCTTCATTTTTATTTATTAGAAGGGATTTATGAAAAGTCAGTGTAAATCCATTTTATCTGATAATTTTGTACCCATTCTCCATGGAGAATGAAATGGATTGACCTTATTCCGTAATTTTTCTTATATTTACATTATAATTTTGAAATTTTCGAGTCCTTTGGAAGTGCTTAGTCTATCTTAAGAAACTATACTCATAAAATTTTTCAGGAGTGGTATTCAGAAACAAAACACAGAAATACATTACGTTAGTTTTCTTATAAAATTAAACAAATCAGCAAAACATTATTAGTGGATATCCCTCATGCATCAGTCAATAGTACTGACAAACGAACTATGGAATGTAATCCGGAATCCATAGTGACAATTAATGGAAATAAATTTTAAGCTTTCTCATATATTGAAATTGCAATGCTTCCGAAGGAATGACTATCAAAAATGATAGCGTAAGTATTAAATTGTGAAATTCTGTTAAGTTCTCAAAACTTATGAGATAAATCAGCAGTTAAAGTATGTTCATTTTTGATGTGAACCAAATCTTTTATCCTTAATAATTAATCTCCACTGAAATTAAAAGTGTTTTGATATTACTAACTCACAGATTGTTTGTGGAATGATTTATATATATGGCAGAAGTAATAAGTATTAATACAATCATTCAGATTTTTTGTGCGTAATATAGCGGTATCACATCAATATGTCTGACCAAGACTAGAATTCACCTTATCAATTTTTACTCCGAATAACATATGAACGGTTAAAATGTGGAAAAAAGATGTACAACTGGTCTATTTAAATAAATCGAAACTGGTATATCTTAATAGAATTTTGAGTAAATCCTCATGTTGAGTAATGTTTTTTCCCCATACAATTTACTGTTATGTTTAACACAAATCAAGGCTTGTTGGTGTTATATCCCCCGGTGAATTACGAATGGTAACTTTTAGGTCTATTTATGGATCAATGTAATATGCCTATTTCCTATTGTACAATTATTACGTAACTGAACTATTCATATTCGTATTTTTCTTATCATTAGCTTTATTTTGACCTTGATTTATTATCATACGATTCTTGAGTTATAATCAGTTTATTGATTACTTTGGTTTGTATAAAAACCCAGTGTGTTTGTAAATAATGATTCATACCACTGAGGCTGTTATTGGTGTTTTGGACTTAACTGGTTGGGCTAGACAGAGCGCAGGACCGGTTAGCACTCTAGTCTGCTCGTTCGGGTTTCGTGTCACTGTTACAGTCGGTAATTCGCTACTCTCTAATTGGCGGTCTTATCAAGCCACACATCAACTAGGCATCCACACGGCCACAAGTACAACAGTTGGATAGAAGCATCCTTATTGTAGAATGAAACAATTGGATAAATCATCTAGAATTATGGTTGTCTTTAAACTTTGCTTTCATTTCTGATAAAAAATTTTATTTATCCTTATTAGCTTGATATTATTCTTTCGTTTCTCTAATAGGTCATGAGAATGCGAAACGTCTATCTGTCGATGAACTTGATGAGGATCATATACCTGATATTGTGCCGCCTGTTGATGAGGAAGATAATGTTCTTGTGCGACCTGACTATAAGGAAAAGTCCAAAATTATGGGCAGTAAAGAACCTGTTGAAAGCAGTCGTTCACATAAGCTCTCAGCTATTGACAAGTTAGGCTTATCTCCTAGTACTCCTCCTCCAAAAAGCGACGAATACTCAACAGGTCCAGGTCAGTGTATCTTCTAATTTAGTAATTGTTACTAACTTCAACTCGCTCACCTGCTTTTCTTAACAAACGTTTTTGAGTCTATGAAGTTCGTTTCGCTAGGCTTGTTAACTATGAATTTCCAGAGCTATTTCACGTTGATTTAATTCAAAACACGCCGGAGACAGTGGTCTTGGATACGCACACGAAGGCTATTGTTTTTGGTTACAACTGTTAAGAGGTTTGACTTATTTTTATTGATCTATCCATCTGTAAAGTCGCGAACAATTAATACTAAATCATAAATCATAATTGATGCAGAATGGTATGAATAAATTCTTTCTGTCATAGTTTCTCACTAACGTAATATTGAACGGTAAACACTAGTGACGTATATGTTTGTGTAATACTGTTCGATGGATTGGTAGGGAAGTGAGATAAGTTGGCCAATTCCAATTTGTACCACATTCTAAGCTGTTCATGAATAACTGACTCATATGAATACTTCAGATGTTTCAGTGACTTTAAACTAACCATTGTTATTTGCTGAATTATATGCTTCTTTGAATAAAACTGTAACTCCATTGGAATCGATAGCTTTTATTATTTCTCCGAAGCATCCAACTGTGGTGAGTGTTATTCATTTAAGAAGGACATCAATTTGATGTTTTCACTCTGATTAGAATTTGTTGTGGATGAAGTGTATCGATTCATTTACATAAATATTATTGTATTTTATTGTAATATGGACTTTTTTCCACTACTTCATATCCCAATTATTAGTAACAGTTCCGCCTGATGTTTTCAATCTCAGCATTTGTGTAAACCAGTAAACAAGTGAATATTTTTTATGTGAATGAAGTTTTGAAACTGTAATTATTTTCAATCAAAAAAGGTTATGTTCACTAATATGCTCTAATTCACTGTTAACTTCACTGTTTTCACTATGGGGGATTGTGGAGACTTGAATTTTTGTAGAGTACATCATAGAGGGATTTTAGTCAGATAACTATTAAAAACCCGAAGGAAGTTCGTATCTATTTCATCTTAGTTTGGAACTCTTAGGCAGTGCGCATCCATTACCCTGCCGGAGTTCGAACTAAGAACTCTAGGTTTCTCAGCGGATGCTTAACACTTAAACCATTAAGTCGGCATCAATAGTTTAAATGGTTATCTGTCTTATGTTTATCGATTTTTCTTCGAGTGGCTAGGTAAGTGTATTATTTATTGTGAACAATATGGGTTTGCTGTTACTGAATTTGGAAAAAAAATCGAACCATGTGGTCCTAATTTAGTTATCTTAGAATAGCACATTCATTGCGAAACTTAAATGTTCAGAGTTCGACTGCGTCTAAACTCTCGAGTATTTAGTGGCAAAGATTCCTTAACTAACACTTACTCACTGTTTTTCACTAATTTTCTTGCTAATGCTATTTCATATTGTGGAATACAAAAATACTTTGCTTTTTTCACATCTTAGCATCCGAATAAACACTAATTGATTAGAACAAAACTAGAACAAACATGGATGTAGAATAATATGAATTCATTATATTTCGTGTTTTCTCATCAGCTGCTTACAATCAAATATGTATTAAAATTTTACATTGAGGTAAATAGATATAGTGTGAAACAATTGACACAAGTGAATGTAAAGAATTGGAATAGCAATTACTTGACACCAGACATACCATCGACATTCCTCGAGGTTTTAAAATTATCAGAAGAGAAAGAAATACTGCGTCTCTTCGGTTCGCTGAAGTGATTGCGATAAAAGACTCAAACCTGATCTATGTATTCAAAAAGATACAGTAATAAACCTGTTACTACCCTAGTAGTTCAGTTTTCTGGTCATTAGTTTTATTTTGTTAATGTTGAGTTTGTTATATTTCGCTTTTATTACCGAATTCTTATTTTATGTATATCTAAGCCATCCCCCACTCACTCAGTTCTGTTACATTATGTTGAACTCATCAAATCTTGTTTGATTATTACGTAACCGATCTTATCAGTATTTAATTCCAAGAATCTTGTGCAAATCCTTCATTACTTCTATAATTATCACACAATTTATATTATCTGTCTCTGAACTTCACTCAATTATTACACCACCCACTCCTCCGACCTGATCTTGCACACACATTATCTATTATTTTAAATAAAGATAGAACAAATATTGATGCAGAATAATATGAATTCATTATATTTCGTGGTTTCTCATCAGCTAAATTCATAAAGGGAACTAACTGCATGAAATTATCTATTATTGATAATCTTTGTTATTCCAATTCTTCACATTCGCTTGTGTTTCACACTATATCTTACCTCAATGTAAAATTTTAATACATATTTGATTGTAAGTAGCTGCTGAGAAAACACGTAATATAATGAATTCATATTATTCCGCATTCATGTTTGTTCTGACTTTATTTCAATTCATAAAGAAAGCTAAATACATGAAATTTTCGACTAATTAATTAATTTTTTTATACTGCTTGTCATTTGAATGATACGAACTTTTGATATGTCGATGATCAAATCACAATATATTGGATAAAAGGTGAAGGTGGTAAAGCATATACAATAAAGCGTGAAGACTTATCACCAGCTGAACAGATAATATTCGACAAGGGTTGGGAGGATAATGCCTATAATCAGTATGCTAGCGATCGAATTAGTGTGAGACGATATTTACCAGACTATAGAGAAGGAACGTAAGTTACCCTCAAAGTTGTAATGATTATTTTTGTTTTATCTATATAAACTAATTTATTTTTGTTTACTAATCTGTTTATTCCATATAATAAATATTTTTGTGGTCATTAAACCACCTTCTATAATTTTGATGTGGGAACTTTGGAAATATTAGTTGGCTACCCGCGTCAAAGTCACGTCTTTAAAATGTTGGGAACATCAAGGTTTCTAAGAGAGTGGACTAACTGTCAACGACGATTTCATCATCTCCAGCTTAGCTAAGTACAACTCCAGTGAAACAGACACCACATTTAGTAAACCCATCCTATAGCTTATTTTATAGAGCATACCATTGGTTCTCTAAAAGATATTTTTTACATTGATCACGAAACAAATTGAATCGCAAACATCCTCACTTACAAACAGTTAATCAATTGAGAAAATATAACAGCTGTAACAAGTGAATAATACTTATTAAACAGTACAGAAAACAGAATAATAATCTACATACGCAGTATTGAGTTCAGTAAATTCAAGCATGTGTTGGGTACGATACTTTTAAAGCATTGAGTCATAATCGAGTGGTCTACATCTCTAACTTTAGTCAGTATAAAGCGTGTCTCGTGTCAAATGTGATTTATTGTGTTTGGTTGCAACTATGTTGATTCCCTGTCTCAAGGTTTACCATTACTGCTTTTAGTGAAGAATTTCTCTTCCCAGGAAAACAACAACGTGAGATACATGAGATGCTGTCATATACATGAAGGAGCAATGACAACAACTAATGGTCTAGACTTTCGTAATTTGGATGAAATTCGAATGCATGACCGATTAGTTTATGCTCGAATATCGGAATTACAATATATATATATATATATATATATATATATATATATATATACCCACAATTCAACTGTTAAAACAGTAGTTTGACAATCTTTAATTTGATTCGGACTGCAATTTAGTCTTTCAAGTTTAATCATCATTCTCTTTTAACAAATACTATACAGTTGTCAAATGAATACCTATTGTATTTCGAAAAAAACTGCCTTAGTTACTTAATAAATTAATACAACTGACTATAGTGACAATAATAGGATTATCAATAGCTTGTAATAATTTCAGTCAGTCAGTCACAACGTAGAACTTCGCACGTACGTACATTAGTTCTAGTTGCCATATCATATTAGCACAGAGATGCAGTTGTCGATTCAAATACCATAGTGGTAGAAGTAGTAAGAGTATAAGCATCATGTGAAAGATTAGGGTTTGAAGATGTTATTGAAGGAGTATAATGCGGTGAAATAAATTTGGAAAGAGAAAAAGGATAGGGAAATGAAGAATTCAGAAGATTAGGATTTGGTAGAACACAAATAGTGAATGCACCTTCGCCATTGCAAACGATTTTGAGCCATGTCATTCAAGGTCTCTAACCATCGATTGTTATCATCTCGCAAATCCCAACCAGGTTGTCTACACCTACAAACACGGCCCAGTATACTTGTCAGTGACTTCATGGATTTGTGCCACGTTTTGATCTGGCCGCTCCTAGCTTTCTTCCAACCTACTCCTACACCATAAAACATTGCACGTCGAGGCAATCGGTGGTTGGGCATACGTAACACGTGTAAAGCCATCCCAACTGATGAAGTTTCACTACTTCACCAATTGGTTTGCTATCCTTACCTATTACCCGTTTCCTAACAACTGGATTACTTACCCGGTGGTCCCAGGATATACGAGCAATGCTTCGAAGACACCTATGATCGAATACTAGTAGCCTACGAGTGTTCTCTACTCTTACCGGCCATGTTTCACTGCCATAGAGTAGGACGGAACGAACTGCTGCACAGTAAACCCGTCCTTTGGTTGTTAGACGGATATCTCGCCTACGCCATAAATGACGCAAGTTGACAAAGGCTAGACAAGCCTATATCCGTTCTGAGCCTATTGTATTAACTTGGTGAGTGATACCAATTTGCGCTGAAATATCATAGAATTAATTAGTTATACATTTCGTGACTGGTAAATTTAAATTATTTAGCAATTATTCGATTACTTTGTGTTTCTCACTACGAATTGTTTGACCAATAAAACTAGGAACAGTTTCTAGTTTATACCCGTATATAAAAGTGTGTAGTAGGTATATATACATATATATATATATATATATATATATATATATTTCAGATGAAAGGTGAAGACAAACATCCACCTATTCTTAGCGATATTGTTTTGAACCAGTTATCATTTTAACTGACAAATATTGATGTTCCGATATATTTGTGAATTCCAGCATTGAAATATGTTTTGAATCTATTAATGAATAATATGGCAAAGTTTATCACTTCACCAATTCTTATTTACTGTTTTTAGCATCAGTACAATAAACAGTCAAATATATTCAGAATATATTGTATTACTCAATATATGTGTGGCCTAGAATGGCCCTATGAAATAACACACGGCATATCTATCTACTTATTCTACTTTTAACTGTATGCCATCATTACTTACTGAATTGTTTATTTGTCTAACTGTTTTCTCTTTGTTCTGATTTTATGATGAGTGATAACTTTTGTCTTCGTTAATGATACTCTAGGTGTAAAGTCGATAAATATGGAAGTAACCTGCCTTCAGCATCAATTATAATTTGTTTTCATAATGAAGCTTGGTCTGTATTATTACGTTCAGTACATTCAGTGATAGATCGATCTCCACCAAATTTGTTACATGAAATTATACTTGTTGATGATTTCTCTGATCGTCGTAAGTCTTGTCTATCTGTTTTAATTCTATTGATGCTATTGAGTTGCTGATGAGGTATTTGAGCGATAATATTATTCCGGTTTGTAGTGTATCTTTACATCTTTAGCAACAAAATACCATTCTCAAAACATTTCTATATTATGGAGTTCTTTCATTTCTTGTATTAATACTAACAATTTAAAGCTCTTTCATAACAAACAAAAGCCATATCTTTGATTAGTCGTAAATAAATACTAGTTATTTACTCACGGTATTAGTTCATCAAAGTATTTATTTTTTAAAATTTATTTAAACACATAAATATTGGTACAAGGAAGCACCAGATACATATGCGCCGCACAAATCTCATTTGATTTGTGTGAGGGCTGTGATACTGCCCAGGTGCCCATACTGAAGCAGATGGTTTTCTTAGGGGGCCACACCTGGAGCCTTTGACCTGAATGTCTGATCCATAAGGCAGTGGAGCATCGTGAGGAGATGCAGTCTCATGGTAGCCGGTGATCAATGATTGATTCATACGTCATTTGTTTCCTCAGGATACTGGAGCCCATGTGCACGATTAGTTTGGAGTCAGGGTTTTCCAACTCTCCTAGGTGGATTTTCCGTGTCCACCAACCCGGTTAAAGCGCCAGACATTCGCTTTTCATCCTCTCAATTTCGTAAACAACACTTTCGCCACGAGAAGGCAGTGAGTAGGACTTCCTTAGCAGAGGCTATATATTCGCTGGCCATATGAGAGCATTTGGAGAGGGAGAGTGGACTCTCTCCACTCTCGGCCGTACTAAGGCATTGTCTCTGAAATGACACTCTAACGTGTGTTGGCTTGGTGAGCAATTAGTGCGACTTAAAAATTGTTCAAACTGATTTTTATGTGGTGACATAGTGAACATAAAATAACTCAAAAGTTGAGGATAATTTTGTTACTACCCAAATCTATCTACGGTGATCAAATCTTAGTGCATTGATTGAAGTCAATGCAATACTTCTAGTGGGCGCCTATGAACTTTTAACCCAGCCTTGAAACCATCGAAAGATAATAGAAAAAAGTAAAACGTTCTTCCTTGCTGCAATTGACAATGGTATTAGGGAAGATGCATGAATGTTTACACATTTTGTGTCCTTATATATCAATCACTGGGGATGAAAGTTTCCTAGCGCCTAACCCCCGGTCTTGAAAATTCAGAATGATAATTAACAAAACACTATTTTTGTGGTAATTACAGTCAAGCTTTTAGAAAACAACTTATTGAGGTTGAAGTGCACTGGCCATGGCTTCGCATTAGTACTGCATGAGTTACAACTTGAAGCTATTTATTGATGTGGATATGATTATTATCAGTACAGTGAGGTTTGTGGAGATTGTAGGTTTTGTTCCTGCTTTCATATGAATGAGAAACACCGATAATAAAGGTACTCATAATACTTATGTACAGTCTTTAGTGGTATGATGAATAATGTTAAAAAAAAACTTAACCCCGTAAGGAAGAAAGCGTTTTTAATATTGAATAATCTCTGTATCATAGATAAGACATCTTCGTGTTCTCTAGTTTAATTTTTATACACATCATGAATCTCACAATGTAGTTTCCTTAAAGTTGTAAAATTCCGTTTGAGAATTAACCTTAATAAACGATTTTTATTTATTATTATTTACCATACGTTTCGTTTATTTTTATTCACCCACTTTTCTTTCAAATATACACTTTTCTGTCGAATCATCTGAACATGTCCTATTACGTAGTCTTAGTTTTTAATGAACGTTATTTCAGGATCTATGTTCTTTCATGTCATTGACCTATTTCCTGTTATGAAACATTGGTTGAAGCGTTTGTAATTCTTATCATAACTAGTACACCTGTCATCATACTATCAATTTATACTTTCTACTTATTATGTCTATATATGTAATCCATTCCATTGTTATCACTGACTCAAAAACTTCCATGACTGGTTTAATAATTTCGTATGTGCCTATAGATATTACTATATATTACAGTAAAGCCTGATGAGGATTTTATTGAAAATTATATTGTTCCTTTTTAAGTGTTGTTCTAGTACTAATAAGTTACTTTTGTGAAACTGACACACATTACTTAATTGCTGTTTATTGCTCTTCAGCATATCCAATAAATTTGCCATTTTCTGTGCTAATATATTCTTATTTTGTTACACAATAGATAATAAAATACACTTATAAGTTGTAATTGTCTGGTAATTTAATTATAGAGTGTCTGTTCAGATAAAATGGTGGTTGGAGATAGTTAACAGGAAACCCTGTTGACGAGTCACTTAGACTAATGGCCACATTGCAACTTGGTCGATAGGATTTGATCTGCACTAAGAAGGAACTGATATACATGACATTAATCATCACCCAGTGATCAATCAATTGTATCTGCTCAAATGTATTGCCATATCAATTTTTAATGTATTTCATTCATTCTGATTCTGTATCATTGTAGCCTTTTTACGCTAAAGAGTCATACAATCAATGCAGTTTAACGAATAGACATTGCTGTTCATAACATATTTCATATATTTGCAGGTTTCTAGCTAGATTTTATTAAACGTACATTTATTAGTCTAATTATTTCTGAAACGATTTTCACAAATTTGATTAACTTCATTTTTTTAATATTAAGGAAAAAAAAGATTAGAGAAAGTTGATAGTTGAGAGAAAAAGAAACATGCTATTTTAGTAGTTTATATAACACGTACAATGTTATGATTTTGGTCATTAATAAAACCTTAATTCAAAAGGTATAGTGACCCATTATCAAATAGATGGGTTTTAGTTAGCGGTGGGAACCATGACGCACGTTTCGTTTTACTTATCGATTGAATTTGCCTGCAACCTACAGTTGATGTTCACATTTGGGCTCGAATTCAGTACTTTTCATTTCTGATGTCCAACATGTTATCCACCTAGCTACTAAGTTTAGATAGCCACCAACATGTCCAACGGGCACAATGTTTATATCACCATTCATAAGTTCTGGAATTCACTCGTTGTAGGTTTTTACAATCTAATTTTGATCAGTCTTTGTTGGCAGCTTTTGACAGAATGGTTATATCCAAGTAATCCTCACAGTATGTGCATATACCGATAAAACTGATCAAATTTCCTTTATGAATAATAACGACGGGATAATGCAAATCTTTATCAATAGTGATTACTTAGTCAAAATATTTTAAATTCAAGTACTGAGTTGTGCGTTTGAAGATCACTTTCACTGCTACAGTTTAATCAGCCATCATAAAAAAATTTTCGCCTCCAAGGCAACCAATTGAATGTGTAGTTGTATACTAATTCAATGTAATACTATAAAGCAATAATATACGTTGTGAACACTACCACAATGTAATTTGTAACAATTGGCTATTCATGACATATATATATATATATATATATATAAATTGTTGTGTGCAACTACTGTTAATGTACATTGATAAGATTTTGTTTTTATTTCGAATAAAAAAATTGAGCGATTTGATGTAAAGTTGGAGCGGAAATTCGATGAAACTGTCACATGAAATGACGGGACCTTGATCGATTGTCAAACTCTAAGATTGAAATAATGTGTGGGATACTTTAAACAAAAGTTTATTTACCATCCAAATACCTAGTGACGTGCACTAATTTACGTCTGTCCATATCCTCATTCATGTTTAACTGCCTGAGTTTCTCATGGTTTAATATCAGCCTGTAGACAAATGTAAACTAAAAAAATTAGTGGACATTTGTTTTCTCTTTAGTACTACCTACCCATGACCTCATACACATGCTCACATCTAGTATCTTTTTATTCTTCTGTAAAACTAGCATCGAGAGTAGGTTCATTCTTATACACATAATTATTGATGTTCAACTGCTGAAAATGTTTTAAATACACTAAAAAATAAAACCATTTGTTCACAACTCTCCATTTTTCAATGGTTTTTCAGTTCATATAAATGTATACTGAAAACTTAAAAAACATTGAATTAATTTCTACAAAATAGCTTTTATATCTGTGTATGAATCAGTGCTTGAAGTCACTAACTTCTAGTATAAGCCATGTTAGCAGATGCAGACTACTTGATTGGGATCCGCGTAACTAACGTAACCAATGGTTGGAGACTCTAGGTGACATGGCTCAGAATCGATAATAATGGCGTAGGTGTATACAATCTTTATCTTCCCTTAAACCTTGAGATTAAAATTGTTTCATAACTTTCTTCCTTCCTATACTATATCCTTATATACAATTTATTGTTTATATACTACCACCACTAAATTAACTACTTCTATGAATCCGGTTCTACGTTGTGACTGACGGGCTGACTGACTCTATGAATCCAGTGTTCATCTTGTTGTACTAACGAGGTATGGCAACTTGAACTGATGCATATATGTTCCTGGTCCTACGTTGTAGCTGACTGACTAACTGACTGATGTGTATGTTAAATATGTTATACTAATTAAACTTTAAAAGAAAAACAAACACAACCAGGATTGATGATTATATAAAATCTTAGTTTATCATTGTCTTTTATGAGTTACTTCATTAGTTACATAGATAACAACAAGTCTAAGTCGAACAGTCTAATAAGTCTAAAGAAAACAGTTGCCAATATATAATTGTATTAACTTAATTAAAAAAAGTAATAGAAATACAATAGAAACTATTTTCCAAAAAAAAACAAACAAACAAAAGAACAGTGGTGTATTTCTTTCTTAACAATAAAAATAATAGTAACACTGATAATGTGTACTATTGATCTGTATATATTGAATGAGAATAAAAATAAATTTTATTATTATTATTATTATAGTTGGACAATAATCAATCAATAAAAGTTTTGGTGTTCTATTGGTAAATATCCTCTCTCGCTCTCTCTCTCTCTCCCTCTCTATATCTATCAATAAAAAAAAAACTATGGGCTTGTATTATCTGAATTATTCAACTATTAACTCAAATGTTGATTTCAGTCGAAAATCGGTAAAAAAAAAGTTGTTAAGCCCTAAAGGAAAAATAAATAGAAAATACTGGAATGTTTTCCAGAGAGATATCTATCTAGATGCAGTTTTATTTATTTATTTATTTAAACATATAAATATTGGTACAAAGGGGAACCAGATAAATATGCTCCACACAAATCTCATTTGATTTGTGTGAGGGCTGTGATACTGCCCTGGGGGCCACACCCGAAGCCTTTGACCTGAATGTCTGATCCACAAGGCAGTGGAGCATCGTAAGGAGATGCAGTCCCATGGTAGCCGGTGACCAACGATTGATTCATACGCCATTTGTTCCTACGGGATACTGAAGTTCATGTGTACCATTGGTTCGGAATCAGGGTTTTCCAACTCACCTAGGTGGACTTTTCGTGTCCACCAACCCGGTGGACGTATTTGTTTAATGGAAAATATAATAATGAAGACTATTGCATACTTTTCATGATGGTATTGTATTCCGTTACCCGTATAGTTGAACTAAACAGCTTTTTTAAAAAAATTAAAAGTTGAAGTTTAATTCTATATTAAAAAGATGCTGATGATGTTATCTAGAAGAAGAGAATAGATGCTTTGCAATTAAATTAATTAGGTTAGGAAATCCAACGTTGTCATCATCAATATCCTATTTGAATTGGCCAATTATATCTGTAAACCGTGCCAAGTTATGTATTTTTGTAAAATGTTTACATTTTATCATGAGACTCATGAATTATTACTACTATAGTTCGTCCTCATTTTCTTTTGCTCTTCACAAGTTAACTGCTTATAAAATGGAGATTGGGTTACAATAAATGAACATTTTGTACTGAAAGTCCTTTACTATAATCAAATGTTTAGTGTTAAATGAGAATATTATTATTAATTAAAAAGACATCCATCTAAACCATGAATCTTAATCATTTCAGAATTATGTTATTGAACATATTCTGCTTGATTCCATTTATTATACGGATACTTTTTTTACTGTGAACAGAATTCGATATATGTACTTCATGATCAAGAAAAAATAGCTATATATATATATATATATATATATATATATATAACATTTGTAATATCCTAGCCCCCTCACATGACTACGAGTACATAGCCTCTGCCAAGGAAGTCCAATTCACTACCTTCTCGTGGTAGTGTTGTTGTTTACGAAATTGAGAGGACGAGAAGCGAATGTCCGGCGCTTTAACCGGGTTGGTGGACATGGAAAATCCATCTAGGGGAGTTGGAAAACCCTGATTCCAAACCATTGGTCCACATGGACAAATGTCGAAATAGATAGAAGTAGAAACAACATCAACGATGGACGCGAAAATGAAGTGCAGTAGTTATAATGGATCATTCCAGTTTGCGAACGACTCTGCCTTTTGATGTTGGTTTGTTCTCTGAGCTGGATGGTTTGGTCGTGGAGCTTTCATCGTCCTTCTGAACGACATCATCAGCACAAACTTCGGGTATAAGTCTACCATCCAGCTCAGAGAACAAACCAACATCAAAACCACCCACCTGAGCTTCAAATCTTCTCCCCCGACTCTGCCTTTTCTCGAAAGAAAGAAATCCATCATATCCAATTTTCATATTCACTTAATTAGACATTTGGTGCACATGGGCTCCAGTATCCTGAGGGAAAAAATGGCGTACGAATCAATGGTTGGTCACCGGTTACCATGGAACTGCATCTCCTCACGATGCTCCACTGCCTTGTGAATCAGATCTTTAGGTCAAGGGCTCGGGGTGTGGCCCCCTAAGACAATCACCTGTTTCAGTTTTGGCACCTGGGCAGTATCACAGCCCTCACACAAATCTCATTTGATTTGTGTGACGCATATGTATCTGGTGCCCTTTTGTACCAATATTTATGTGTTTGAATAAAAAAATCATGGTTATGAACCATGTAATTTATCGAAACATAAATATTCTTTATAACATTTATAGATTGATGTGTGTACATTGTGTGCAGGTCAATAATCATGAAATTATAACAGATTTGATTGACTTATCAAATAATTATTGAGAGAAATAGATAAATGAGGTCACATATAATCATTTGCTCACGAAATCGAATTCAGTCAGTCTAGCATGACGGGTCATTTAAATGTTACACAAGATATGAATTTCCACAAGTGTTTCATGTTTTGTTCTGTAGAAATTTTATTCCATCATCTCCTTATTAAATTACGACAATGCAGTTTTTATTAAGTAGAACAGTGAATTCTTTATAAGGTTCAAATAATGGGTCTGTTTTCGAATTACTCATCTTCTAATTTAATTTGAATAGTTGCTTCATTACCACTAAATTAAATATTGGTAATTTAGTGATTTTTTTAGAAAACATAATATTAAGATCTACGTTGTTAACTTTGAAGTACTGATTTGACATATCGATTAGTTACTAAAATACATTTCTGGTAATCGCTTACATACTTACGACTGTTACCCCTCATCGAGGAGCATAGACCGCCGACCAGCATTCTCTATTGAACGCCGTCTTGAGCAATCCTTTCCATGTCTGCTATCATTCCTAGGTGCAGTATGTTTTTCGGTATCACTCTTTTTCTCTTTCCCTTCATGATTCCGAGTTAGGGCTTGCCTTGTAATACAGTTTGATGATTTCCTCAACGTATGTATTATCTACTTCCAAAGTCTACTCCTAATTTCCCCTTCAACTGGAAGATGGTTTGTCCTCTCCCACAGAAGGCCGTTGCTGATGGTATCCGGCACGTGAATGTTGAGTATTTTGCATAAACAACTGTTTATAAATACTTAAACCTTCTTGACGATGGATATAGTAGTTCTCCACGTTTCAGCTCACTACAGTAGGACTGACTATCTTAACGTTCGTATTGAAGATTTTGACTTTGATTTTGATTGACAGTTGTTTTGAGTACAATTTGTTCTTTAACTGGTGATTGCTTACCTGTCCTATAAATAGTGATATATGAATTAGTTACTCTTTATTAGACGTTCATTAATCTATTGAATAATTCCTTTTGGATTACATATGAATTTGTTTTAATGGATAAGTAAGACAATTGGTCAATAGATATATCATTTTTCTATAACCATTTACAAATAATTATTTGATAAATGGCATTTATCATTTTGGTGTTACTACATGTTGGTACATGTTTCATTGAACGGTCAACATTGTTGTTAAGTGTAGATTATTCCAAAAAAAGGAGTTCAGGTCCAAATTCATTTTATTTCAAAAGGTTTTGGATAATCCAACTTAAAGTGGAGGGAAATGTATTAAACTTTCAGGATTATAAAATCACTTGATAGCTTAAATGTATATAATAAGGTTAAGTTACAGTCTGTATAGTTGCGTACAGGAAAATATTGACTAGAATGCCTTATGTAGCAGTACTTGATAACAATCAAATGTGAATAAAGCAACTGAAAAAGTTTTTCTCTTTTAGAAAATACCGATTTATTTTTAAAACTTATAATATCGGATTAATGTCAGTATGAGGATTTGTGGAGACTGTAGTATTTTCACAGTTGAGTTCACGAGTCGATCTAAGCTAGAACACCATTGAAAACCTGGAAGAATATGGAGTTTTCTATTTATATTCTTTACATGCTAAATAAACTTGTAATATTATTTATTCAGTTATAATTGATATGTAGAAATGATTTATAAACCATTGTAGTACTGGAAACTTTACTATAATCACAAATACTTTGATTAATGTGTTGATATATTCTGATTTCTAATGAGCTAAGCATCTATTTGTATTTAGATAAAACAAATAAAGCTAGTTTCAAAAGTGAAATTTTCCACAGTATTACGTGTGTGTTTTAAAAGTCATTAATACTGATATAATCTACTTGATATCGCTTTTTTGATCATCTCTGGTTTCTATTTATATTACACTGATGTCTATTTCAATCTTTTTTGGCAAACAGAGAACTAAAAGAGTAACAGAGAGTAATTTACTTATAAAAGGTTGTGTGAATCTTATAGTTGGTGTCAAAGACTCCAATTAATCATTTGAGAAGATTCAAACGACTATTGAAAATTACTTGTAAGTCACCTTATAGCGCAAGCCTCTGGCTATCTGGTCTTAGTAACGTAATGTATAACGCAATGGGCATTTAAAGCAAAAAGTGTTAGGTTCTGCTTTCACTGTGACTATCAACATTAAGGTGCCAGTGTTGGTGCTAGTCCCAAATAAGACAAAATGATTGTCCTGAATTCCACTGCTAGACACTAACCCACTGTAAACAGTAGTACAAAATAATTGTACTTGTATTCAATATTCATATATTTAATGTATTTTACTGATGACTATTAGTGATAGCGTCAGAAAGTATACGAAAGTTTATTGACTTTCACCTATAAGTCTCATCATTTTCATTTAGATAATGAAAGTCCTTGATTTTCTTCAATTGTAAACATTCTACCAAATTCTAATCTTTTGAATTCCTCATGTCCCTATCCTTTTTCTCTTTCCAAATTTATTTCACTGTATTATACTCCTTCAATAACATCTTAAAACCCTAATCTTTCACATAATACTTATACTCTTACTACTTCTACCACTATGGTATTTGAATGAACAACTGCATCACTGTGCTAATGTGGTATGGCAACTCGAACTGATGTACGTACGTGCGAAATTCTACGTTGTGACTGACTGACTGAAACATTCTTATAATTAGTACAATTAGTTTTATATTATTTCCTCTATGTTTTAATTTGTTGATTGTTTTTTTCTTTTGATGACCCAATTAGTCAGTTTGTTTATATCAAATAAATTCCAGAACAAATAATAATTAGCAATACTCTGTACCGTTGTTTGTATAATATGAAGTATCTTTTGTATTCGCTTTTTAGGTCATTTCCAGCATTCAGTACATGTTTATAACTTGTTTGATAAAAAAATGTGAACATTTCATAAGTGTACACAAATTATAAAACATGCATTTATAGTTTTAATGATAAAAGTATTGTTTAGTTATTCATATATGTATCTATGCTAATATTGATCTGTTACTAAGTATGTATCTCCGTCACGGTTAACCATTTTAATAAAAATAGTGAATACCCTCTTTTTGTTATATTAATCTTTCTACTAATATCTAATCGAATATGTCGATAAAAATCAGGTATATAATAACGATCATTATTATTATTATTATTATTACTATCAGTCATAAATTAGTTCGGATATTGCTCTCTAATCATTAAATTCTATTGATTGGTTGTTCAAAGTTTCAATGGTGGTAGTAGTAGTTGTTGTTGTTTTTATTCAATAGTAGTATTCACTATGTTCAGTATTATGTGTTTGATGATGATGATATGAACAAAAAAAATTGTCTAACTGAAATATACACCATTGAAACAATATTGTGTTCCTTGTATCCAGTTAACTTGTTAATATTCAGTATTATATAGCAACCACTCTTCGATAGAAGGCTTAGAAAGGTTTAAATTGAATTTTGCAGTTAGTAATTCACCTCATTGTAAACATTTTATGAAAAGCTTGAGAATATATATCGGTTAACATCCATGATTGTTTATTTAAAACAAATCTTAAATAACGAACTTAACTGTGATGTTTAAACTATTGCACAATATGTGAATTAAGAGTTTGACCAGGTCATCATTATATATACTGGACAATATACACGAAAATAAAAGTAGGCTTAATTAGCGAATCATAGAATATCCGATGAAATCCACTAAAAAACCACGACTATTTATATTATAACCTGAATAGTGTAATGCTGATAGGTTGATGTAGTGATTTTCTGTGGTTGAAGATAGTCAGTAGAGATTTCTTGTAACACGTTTAATGTTGCGTTGATATTCGTCAGCAAGGCATACATGAAGTCTAGAGGAAACTAAGGCTTCCTGAGGGGTTTAAACCTCCACCGCTCATCTTCACAGTTAGAGACGTCACTAAATTATCCGAGCTGTTATTCACCTCCAGTATAACTGAGATATTTACATTTGATCGCCTACTAATAAGTTATCCGTTTTGACACATGGTGTCCAAGTATTGGTACTAGTACACGCCCTTTTACACGCTAACCAAGATACTGGAGATAAAATATGTAGAGTAAGGAAGAGAGTTTATCTGACTAAATCGAATCACATGTATATGTACTCAGCTGTATATGTAATGTCTCATGGTAAATTCGGCTTATCAGTGTTCTATGTCTCATCCTCTGAAAATGAAAGCTATTTCTTGACCAATCACATGGACTTGATATTATTTCGTTACTATTCTGTACTACATTTTGATAAGTCTCCTTTGGCATTTTTTGCATGCTGAGTGAATTTTTGTCATTTTTGTGATATTTTGTCACAAGGTTTATGGTAGATAGATTCTGGTTAATAGTTGAATCTAGGGCAGACACCTCGTCCTAATCTATAATCACCTGGATAAGTCGGGAATTATGTGGATTTAGTAACTTGCAACAAAAAAGTACTAAGTTCGAGTCTTAATATGAACATCAGTACTGCGATACATTAACATCCAATTAACGAATCTCACAGAACGAAACGTGGGTTCTGGATTTCTCTACTAACTACAACCCATTTATTCTGAAAACTATTTCTGTTGAAGGATTGGTTTATTCATGGTTCAATCTTTTTTGAACTGAATTATTGATTTTTTTTTCATGTAAAATTTATCATGACCTACTATTGTTGTACATGATTTTGAAGTTGCTAATTTTCAAGTTTAACACTTATACACTGAACTGTTGAACTATTAATACTGTCCTTATAAATAATCGAGTTCAGTTAATTGTTAATTATACCATAAAAACTTATTCAGTTTCTTGTTATGATAGTCGTTATTGCATAATAAGTCAGTCAGTCAGTCAGCGACAACGTAGGACAAGGCACATATATGCATCGGGCCACGTTGCCATTCCTCGTTAGCACAACAAGATCAACACCGGATTCATAGAAGTAATTTAGTGGTGGTAGTATATAGAGAAAGGTTGTATAGAAGGATATAGTATAGGAAGTAAGAAAGTTATGAAGCAATTTTAATCTCAAGGTTTAAGGGAAGATAAAGAGTGTATACACCTACGCCATTATTATCGATTCTGAGCCATGTCACCTATAGTTTCCAACCATTGGTTAATTCAGTTACGCGGACCCCAACCAGGTAGTCTGCATCTGCTAACATGGCTCAGACTTGAAGTCAATGACTTCAAGCTCTGATGCCACGTTTTGGTTTGGCCGCCCCTAACTCTCTTCCAACCATCCCCTACACTAGTCAACATTGCGTGTCGTGGTAATCGGTGTTCAGGCATACGTAACACGTGGCCCAACCATCTCAGTCGATGAAGATTCATGACCTCATCAACTGATTTACCATCATTCCCTAATACCCTGCATCTAACCTCACGATTACTTACCCGGTTATCCCAGCAGATGCGAGCAATATTTCTAAGGCATAATAAATATATTATTATATTATTGCATAATAAATATATTATTTGAAATATAAATTTCAACTTTGAAATATAAATGTTGATATTATGAGTCAATTGAAGCTAGACCACTATGGAAAACCTGGAAGCACTGGACGGCCGTGGTGGTCTAGCTTCAATTGACTCAACCATATAAAATTACTAAAATATCCATAAAACCCCCTTCTGAAATATAAATATTGATAATAGGAGCAATTTTATTGACAACTGATTTATTCGTTCATTTTGAACTGCTCTATTATCAGTTCATAATTAAGTATTTTCTTTTGCCAAAATAACTTTGATAGATTATTAATTTAACATAACAACGGTTTTTATTTTTGACTTATTTTCTGTGAATTCAGCTCATCTCAAAGAAGCATTAGAAGAATATATGGGAATGTTAAATATTGTCAAAATTGTTCGTACCAAACAACGTGAAGGATTGATTAGAGCAAGAATGATTGGAGCAGAACATAGTACTGGGAAAGTGCTCGTATTTCTAGATTCGCACATTGAATGTACCACAGGTGAGCTTGGTAATGCATTAACATTACCTCATTGTACAAGTGTTTCATGATAATATTGTATTTTTTACGGAATGTAAATATGAATTTTTTTGAGTGAAAACCTATTTTATAACGAATAAAGATTAGGAGGTCAAACTTGCTCCACTCGATCACACCAGGTTAAACAACTATTAATTATTCATCTCCTTCATTCTATATAATTCATTGAATTATTGTTATTTAGAAATTATATTGTATTTTGTGTAATCATTTTGCCAATTATTTCATTTAATGAACATTAACTAGGTTCATTACCTGATGTGATATTTGGTCTTTATTTCAAATGTTGGTGACGTATGAATATCTGAATTATGTTTCATTAATTTATGCAACCTATTGACTTTCGAAATCTAAAAGAAGAGATTGAGAGTTCTTACTGATGGTATCTACTAGATCTCTCAAACATTGCTGCATATTGCACTATATCGATTTTACTTCAGGTGAATATGGAATCTGTGGTTATTTATACTTCAACATTGAGACAATATTCACCTTTCAGTTTATGAAGTACAACTAAGCACAATACAATGCTGTTCACACTGACGTCATCTTATGAGTTATAAGTTGAACGTGACAAAAATACACTGTTTGAATAAAACTGTTCACTGACAACGTGAAATCGTGTAATAATGACGAGTGACACATTGGTATTAATAGTATCCTTCTAAACTGTAGTTCATTCATCTTAAACCCACTGGTTGCAATGTATAAGTGACATTTTGCATAAAACTGTGCATTTTATTGTTGATTATTTGTTTTTCATCTACAATCGTACAACGTTCAACTTCATTGAATATTTAACGGTTCATACTTGTTTTTGTTTGTTTTCTAGGTTGGCTTGAACCCCTTTTAGATCGTATTGCTTACAATTCGTCAATTGTTGTTGTTCCCGTAATATCGACTATAAATGATAAAACGTTGAAAATGAATTTTCTTAAGGCAGATAATGTTCAAGTTGGTGGATTTGATTGGAGTTTAACATTCCGATGGCATGAACAAACTGAACGAGACAGAAATCGACCCGGTGCACCATATTCACCTATTAGGTAAATAATACAGATTTCATTTTGTGATTTAACCAAATTTAATCTGCATTATGTAATATGAATAATAACAATAAAATTATTAAATTAGTAACGGATTATAATATGAATTTTATAAGATGAGTAAAATGCTTTGTTACAATAACTAAAGGTAATTATAGGGGTATGGCAACTCGAACTGATGTACGTACGTACGAAGTTCTACGTTGTGACTGGCTGACTGACTAAAAGGTAATAGAGGTGCAAAATTAAATGAAGTGACGTAGGGAAGAATTATCGATAAATCGTGAGAATATTTTGCACATCTGCTATCTTTAATTATTGTAGAAGAACATTTTAATTATCTAACTGCATTTAAGCTATAATTCATTCGCGTTCGCGCGCACGACCGAAGGTCTTGGGTTCGAGTCCCGTGTCAGGTCCCATGCTAGGACGATGGTGTTCTAGCTTCGGTCGACTCGTGAATTCAACTATTAAAAATTCTATTGTTATTATTCACATTACGTAATGTAATATGATAATCTTTCGATAGCATCATCATGTTCATTCCTTGTTCACATGTCTTCATGGAACTAGCACTTTAACGTAAAAAAATTTCATATAAATTTAATTTGTTCAAAAACTACTGACATCAATCTTTTCATGCTTTTACTTAAGTTTTCTTCGTAAAGATTGTTTCTCTTTTTTTTGAAATCCAGTGGAAATCTGTTGGTATGCGAATGTATTCATCAAAAAAGCAGTTAGACTGGTCTATTTTCTGTATTTTAGGTTTTTTTGATGCAACTGGTTAATGATAGTTATACAGTATAGAGTTGATTTGATCGTTAAACATTATGTATGAACAAGTGCTAGACGAAACGTTGGAATCATTTAAATTTCAATAGCCGAGATTATTTCAAATATAATTTTCACATATAACGATAATTATTGTTATTGATATTACAGACTACTAATCAAAAAATGAGGCCGATGGTGTTTGTTTTGACGCATAGATTCGCACGCCTCAGGAATCCTGTTCTCGCACGTGGCAGGCATCCAGTACATCCAAGTTTTCAGTGGTGATCTGGCTAATATCAGGATGTGATTTAAAAACTACGAAACTTCTATAATCTTGACATATCCCTAATATTATTAAAAATGATTCTGTCTGAAATAACTCTCCACACAAATAACTTCCTGAGTGTTTGGAACTAGTAGGGAACCCCCCTTTTTTACAATCAGTGACATCTCTATGATTTCTCTGATACATGCTTTTTATCTATCAAACTGCAATAGTTACATCTTGACAAAACTACAATTCATCGAATTCAAAGTTTTAAAACCTTTAAGTAAATTAGATTTCCAGAACGAATTCTGAACAGTTTTAAGTAGTAGGGTTAAAAAACACATTATAAACATCTGGCTTTTCCTAATGTGGATTTTCCATCGAATAATTTTCCTACCTCATGTTATTGTCTCTTCTGTAATTACTTGACTGTAAGACTTGACAACTTTAAGCTAATTAGAGAACGGTAATTGAGCAATTCCTCAATAGACTTGAAGAAACAAGACAGAAAATATGGCTTCGAGATGAGTACGTAAACCATTGCTCCGCAAACAGATCGTTATTTATAAATTTAATGAATTAGCTACATATTACATTGTTTTTACTTGTCTTTATAATGTTTACTGTAAGAGCATGAGCCAATGAATACTCAGTATTTCTATTGATTAAGTAATCATTCACATTATTTAATTGCCTTTATTGACTGAATGTTGTTTTTTTTACATTAATCTCTTTGATATATTATATTTTCCTGGCCGTCCTGCCACTTTGACGTGGTGGTTGGGCTTGCCTATCATGATGAACTAATCGAGCTATACTGGCTGGAACAATCGTTCTTCAACGTCCTACCATGCTAGACAGGTCGGTTGAAGAGCTGTAAGACTAAAAGCAGCAAACTCAAGGTCCGAAGGCAAAGCCTTACTGCTGAATGTACAAAGGTGTGACGGCAGTAAGGTGTTCTTTTCAGACAACCAGCATAACAGCGATGATGCCTTCCCACAAGGAGGAGTGAGATTAGAAAAAGTCGACCCTAAAAATTCTTATTGTTCCTTCTACCTTGACTTTCAACACTAAACTTACTCTTTCAGATTCCTTCTCAAGTGTCACTATGATCCACGATTCTAGTGAGCAAAACACTGTCCCAGGTCTACTGAAACCTCGCTGAAAACAACACATTGGAGCCTTCAACGTTCCCCCCCATATGTCAAACCGGTCAATAGGCCTCCTAGGCCAACACCCTAGAATCTCGTACGATTGATGTATGCTGTGTCTCCGAAACACGCATACAGGATCCCAGTGTGGTCATTCACTTGACCTCACCTCGCCAAAATGGACAGCCGACGAAATACACCCTCCGTGTATCTGGCGACCCGATGGCTAGTTCTCGTGGACTTGCAGGTGTAGACATAGCACTTAGTACGAGGGCAGAACAAGCACTATTAGAGTGGATCCCCGTTAACAGTCGTCTATGTGCTGTTCAACTAAATGGCTTCGTAAGAACTCCGAAGGTTATGGACACACGTCGTTGCCTTTTCGTCGTTTCTGCCTACGCTCCCACTGACTGCAGCCATGATGAAGTAAAAGATGACTTTTACAGAAAACTCTGAGCTTCTTCAGAAAGCTAAGCGGTCAGACATAATGCTCGTAGCGGGTGACTTTAACGCCTAAGTAGGTAGCTTAAACCAAACAGAAAGACATTTTGGTGGGTATTTTAGTATCCCAAGTAAGCGAATAGATAATGGTGATCGTCTGTTGCAACTGTGTTCAGACAATCGTTTGTTTTTAGCAAGCACTAATTTTAAGCATAAGGAGGGACCTCGTCTAACATGGCGACCACATGCACCTAACCAAGGTTGGACTGGGAGTTAGACGTAATCCCATCTGACTGGTCACAACCACTGATTGTTCCAATATATAATGAGGGGTGAAAATCATCTTATGATAACCATAGAGGGATTAGTTTGACTAATATAGCATCTAAAATACTAGCCTCTATAATTATTGGGCGCCTGACTAAGACTCGTGAACTGTAAACACGAGAAAATCAGGTTGGCTTCAGACCTGGTCGTGGCTGTATCGAACACATATTCACTATTCGTCAGGTTTTAGAACACAGGCATACTTATCAGCTTCAGAGAATGATAGTTTTTCTTGACTTGAAAGCAGCATTTGGCTGTGTAGACTGAGAGGTTCTGTGGCAGTGTCTGTCATTGAAAGGTGTACGGCGGAAGTTTATAAGCCTTGTGAAGAATCTTTACTCGAACGAGTAAGAGGTTATGCGATCTGTTGGCTGATTTTAAAACCTCAGCTGGTGTCCGACAAGGCTGTCTACTATCCCTATTTTTGTTCATTTTCATCATCGACCTACTGCTGGAAATAAATTTCTCGTCGACTGAATTTTCAGAAATTGATCTCCTACCAGGAGGTCCACTCATCGACTTAGAATACGCTGATAAAATGCAGAGTCTTCTGTTAGCCCTGAGTAACAATGCCAGGATGTTTGGGATGCATTTCTTCCCCTCTAAATGTAAACTATTGCTCCAGGACTGGTCTGCGTGTCGAGAACTTCACTTATCTTGGTAGTCTGATCAGCCCAAATGTTTTGGTTTCTGACGAAATCTCTGCACGGATTCAGAAAGCTCGTTTGGCTTTTGACAACCTACCTCGCCTATGGCGAAGTGAAGATATCCGTCAATTAAGGGGTGATTTGACTTTGCGGCAGTTCGTTCTGTTCTACTTTACGGTTGCGAAACGTGGCCATTAAGAGCAGAATATTCTCGTAAGCTACCAGTATTTGACCACAGATGTCTTAGAAATATTACTTGCATCTGCTGGGATAACCGGTTAAGTAATAGTGAGGTTAGATGCAGGGTATTAGGAAATGATATTAAATCAGTTGATGAGGTTGTAAATCTACATCGACTGAGGTGGCTGGGCCACGTGTTACGTATGCCCGAACGTCGATTACTACGACGCGCAATACTGACTAGTTTTGGGGATGTTTGAAAGTTAAGGGCGTCCATACCAAACGTGGCACGAGTCCATAAAGTCATAGACTTCTAGTCTGAGCTATGTTGAAGATGCAAACTACCTGGTTGGGGTCCACGTGACTAACATAACCAATGGTTGGAGACTCCGGGTGACATGGTTTAGAATTGATCATAATGACTTATTTGTATACAGTCTTTGTGTTCCCTTAAACCGTGAGATTAAAATCGCTTTATATATTTCTTCCTACGAACTACTTCTTTCTTCCTGTACTATATCCTTATACACAATCCTTCCTTTATTAGTAATACCATTGGAGAGACTACTTCTATGAATTCGGTGTTCATCTTGTTGTGTTAATGAGTTATTACATCTTGGAACGATGCATGTATGTGCCTAGTCCAACATTGTTGCTGAATAACTGTCTGACTGTTCTTCGTTTACGTTGCATGATATAACAGTGTGTGTTTATATTTATATAGTTTTTCCATATGTTATTGACACGTGCGACCAATCAGCCATTGATATAAAGAATATGTTCACTCTATCGGTCATTATTTGGCTCCATTTTTAATGGAGAACACACTATTGGTACATCGCTTGGTTGGATTTCTTATGATTTAAAAATATATATTCATTAATAAGTGTACATTAGTTTTTGATTCGGTTCCTTCTCATACATGTTCCTGGTCCGTATCCGTTTATAGAAAGTTTATGCTATGAATATTAGACTCGTAAGACGCACAGTAACAGTAATTTCATTTTAACACTCTATAGGGAATGTTACTGATCTTTGTTTGTTATCCATTTACATTGCCTTATTTATTCTGTTCACTACATCTAAACTTTTTTATATCAGACATAGTTTCCATATCAAGAGTCTTGGTGTTTTCTTGTTCATTCATCATATTATAATAACTACTTAGAAATGATAACTATGATGTTTACTTATTGACTTGATTGTTTGTCATTTTTTGTGATTACAAAGTTGATGTACTCCCAACTTAGTTCTCAAAGCTGAATCCGAAAAGACAGACTTTTTTTTTGATGAAGGTAAGTCAGTATACTGAGGCAATCAGACAATATGCCAAATAACTTGTAAAAGATACTGACGCGTGCATGAACCATGTAAGCTTAAGTCTATATATAATAGCAGCAACCAAAAAATCAAGCAACCCATTTAAGTAGATTAAAATGATGACATGAAAATTCCCCCCCTCAAGTCACTTCGAAAATGGTGTTTGAGGTCATGTGATCCTTGACTTAATCTCTTTATGAGTTTCATTTCTATCCAATTAAAAGTTTTATAATTAAATTATGATTTAAGCGATACAAAAATGCTTCAACAATCAATGTTCTTCTTTGAAAACCTAGATCAGTTGAACACCAAATGCATTCAAGTCATATTTTGTCAAATAAACCACTGTGTACAAGAATGATTTGAAATTTTTGATATTTACACTTTGGTTCACTATCGTATTATCATGACTACAATAAATGTAACCATAATGCATACTCACTGAATTGATTATTAGTTATAAGATTTATTTAGAAAGGTCTACTTTGACTTTCACTGGTAATCATTATTTATTGAATTGGTAATATCTGTGCTCTATTGCTTATAACGAGTATTTCTATAGAGGTTCTAAATTGTAAGACACCAAATAATAATAATAATTATATACGTTATTCAATATTGATTTATCTACGTGTTCATAATTTGATTTACATTTAATGGTCTTTTAACCATATCATGGGTTTTAAATGTTCATACTCCTGTATAGAAGTGATCTAATAATACAAAAGGACTACTTCAACTATTAGATTACATTATCACAATGGGGTTTTGTGGAGATTTTAGTAATTTAATATAGTTGAGATCATGGGTCATTTGAAGCTAGACCACCATGGAAAACCTGGAAGCACTGGACGGCCACTTCGTCCTACTGTGGGGCTCCTCAACAGTGCGCATTCACGATTCCACCTCGTGAGATTCGAACCCAGGACGTACCAGTCTCGCGCCAGAATACTTAACCGATAGACCATTGAGCTGGTGTCCAGCGTTGGTAATGTCTAACCTCAATAAATCCACATATACATACATAATTGATCCTTAAAACATCTAAGATTTTTATTATCGAAGAAGCTTTACATTATATAGACTGTATAATTTAAACTTGATTATCGAAACCTGTATTTTATAAATAAGTAACATAATCTATAGTAGTATTTCTAATTTTTTTAAGAAATTCTATTTAGTATTTTATAATGTCAACCCATAGTTTCATTAAACATCAAAACACAGGCTTGAATTTGTGTTGTTTTAGTATTACAAATGAGTTTATTTGGTATTTGTAATATGATAGTTGTTTGTTATCTACACTTTATTATTACTATTATTATAGAGTATAAACTAGTATACTCTCATCAATACTCATTTTGACATAACATTCTTTTGAATACATAGATCTATATTTATATGAGATCATTTGTAGTTTACTTTAATGCTTAATAGGCCTTTCGAAATAATCTGAGTGTTATTATTATAATCACTATTTGTTTTACTGAAATGAAATACTTCTTATGTAAACATAATATGAATACTCAATTGATTTGATTATAGTTAATACTAATGATTACATTGTCAAGTTACAATTAATAAATGTATTATTAGAAGGAATTTTGTGGAGATTTCAGTATTTTCATAGTTGAAGGCATGAGTCAATTAAAGCTAGACAACCATGGAAAACCTGGAAGCACTGGACGGCCATTTCGTCCTAGTATGGGACTCCTCAACAGTGCTCATCCACGATCCACGATAAGAACTCACTGAAGACAATTGGTGAACGATTGCTCAACTTCGTGGATTGGTTGAAGTTAGACATTAACACCATCGGATGCCAGCTCAGTGGTCTATCGGCTAAGTGTTCTGGTAGGTCCTGGGTTCGGATCTTGCGAGTGCGAGATCGTGGGTGCGCACTGCTGAGGAGTCCTATACTTGGACGAAACGGCCGTTTGGTGCTTCCAGGTTTTCCAGTGTGATCTAGCTTCAATTGACTCATGCTTTCAACTATGACTATATTTTAAATTATTATCTTATTTACTGTAGTAATGTTTATGCTCATTCCTATGTTGTAAAATATTTGGGAAGTCTATGAAAATAATTCTATTACATATCATACTTTCGTTATATTATTACCTTTCTTGTTGTAATAGTTGTAGCAATTAAACATGCAAATGACAATTGTTCTCAAGAATTTGGCTTATAAACGGTTTCAAATTCGTTCGTGTGTGTGTGTATGTGGAGGAAGATTTCCTTTCATGTTGATTAATTGAAATGATATGTTTATTCTACTCATTCTCAAAAAAATCTTTTGATATGATTTCATTCATTACTAATTTGTTTAGGGTTTTATTCTTCTTACTCAGTATTAGAGTTTTATATGATAACAACAGTAACATTTATTGATAGTCTACATTAATTGTATACATTCACACACACATACCTACTACAATAAATACTATTTGTTGCATTTTTCTTTTAAAATGTAATATTTTTTAACAGTTGAATTGACGTGTCGATCTGATCTAGATCACCATCGGAAAGCTAGAAACGGTGGAATACCGTCCCGTTCTAGTTTGGGACTCCTCGGTATTGCGAATACGAGATCCTGCACATGAGACCCGAACACAGGACCTTCTGTCTTGCGCATGAATGCTTAACCTTTAAAGGACCGAGCCGTCTGACATCCAGTGGTTTTAATGTCCAACTTCAATCCATCTCTGATCTTGCGCAACCCTTCATATATTGTTTGTGGTAGATAGCTTTCTCACACGAGACACCGATTGGACTCTACTGGTCACGACTTCTCACTAGAATTCCAGGAAATCCATCTTGAAGTTAGTCACTAGCGAGTAGATGATTATTATTAGAATGAGGATTTGTGGAGTTTAGATCGACTCGTCCATTCAACGGTTACATTACTACATTCTACACAAATCCCTGTACTAATATCTATTTATCATGATTAGTAATCTTTTTTCAGTTGCATGAAAGTGAATATAATCACAATGAATTTCCATTTCAGTTATTAATTATCTGTTATACAATCTAAAACATATTTATAATTAACCTAAATGGATAACGATTATTTCTATAAATTACTAAATCTTCCCATATTATAGTACTAATTCTATTAACTGTTGAAGATCATTGTGTTTATATGAATATCTACATGTGTACGTGTGTATTAAAGATAGTGAAATACTGCAACTGATATTCTACAGATAAAATACGTAATCATATTGGTTCTTGAATGTTTCAATGATAATTTACATTACAAACTGTAACCATTTCGTGAACCATTAGGCACATCTACAATCATTCATAAACCAAAGACATTTATTTCTCATAGTGAGTTTGATACTCCTAGTTCTATAAGTCAGCGTATAATAGTCATTTTGTCACAAAGCGTAAACCTCATCCAATAACCTTGGTGATTTTTTGACTTACTTTAAATTAAACTGACTACGCAAGTCATGAGTTGATCTTGTTGACTAGTGATAAGAATTTTGTCCAATATTTCCTTTGGTTTAGACTGAACAAATCTCTTTTAAAACACTTAGATAAGTGCATAAGAATTTACTGACATTACTGAAGTCATAAGAAACTAGTGAATACTGGTCTTGTATTCATTAATTTTCACTATTTGGCATGTTTTTATTCTTCAGATCACCTACCATGGCTGGTGGTTTATTCGCTATAAGTCGTGAGTATTTTAGTCATCTTGGAAAGTATGATTCTGGTATGGAAATATGGGGAGGTGAAAATTTGGAACTGTCATTCAAAGTAAGCAAAAATGTATATACCTACTTGCATTTTTCTAACTCAAAATGAAAATTCCGTATTCTTGTTCTTTCAATTTGTCTTTTGTATGTTTGTCCAGTCAGTTGAGACCTAGATTTACTTCTGTCTTACTCCCTTTAATGTACCTCATGTATTTTAAATGGACAGCAAGATTTCAGAGAAATTTAAAAAGTTTTTAGTATGGTTGTTTTGCTATCGTTCTCACGATAAATATAGTAATGGTAATGATAACGATTTTGATGCTTTATTCTGACTAGTCAATGATGCCTTAAAATTACTCAAGATGTTGCAGAATCTCACTTCACTTATGTTCATGTAAATGCTACATCTTGTTGTTGCTTCATCCTTACTGTAACTGCTGCTTGGATATTGAAATGGCGGATATTTGTAGTTCAGGTGGATAATTTTTCAAGCTTTGTGTACTTTGGGAGATTCATGTCGTTGATGAGAAGCAGGGATATAACTGTCAAGCTTGTCTGTTGCAGTAATCCAATAGATTTATGACTGTAAGAATCATTCGTTTCTCAAGTTTTCAAAGTACTATGTATGTCTGTCGATAGCTTCTGGACTAGAATGAGCAATCTTAAGATGTTAGGGTTATGTCGTACACCTGACTGTAATGGTGAGTGACAATAATGTTTTTCTCTTGGAAAACTCTATAAATACCATCACACTGTCGCTGGTGGTAATGCCTAAGAAATACTAATTTGATCCACCGAAAATTCACAGAAAAACAATGTATGACAAGCTTTACGCAGTTGTACTTCAGCCTCTACGGCCACATTCAAGTAGTTGAAATTATTACTAACCCAGTTTTCATTCTCTGTACCTCAAGCAGAAATATTATTACACCGTATGACCAACCAAGAAGTGACAACTGCCCTCAGATTTCTACCTCGAGATATCCTAGGAAAATTCGAATACTGTCTCCAATTTCTACATGTTTTGATAAGTGATCCACCAATGGGAAAGGTGATATGTAAACCAGAGTTCGTTCGATAATTATTTTTACACGTTTATGTGATGGAATGAAAGACGATAAGTTTTGTAGACAGCACTAAAATCATAATTTAAGATGAAAGTTTTAATATAAGATCATCTCTACTTTTTCAAATCTAATAAGGAGTAAGCATCTGCATCGTTATGGCCCACTAGTATTTCATCGCTAATCTATACACCAATCTCGAAAATATAACACATCTGAAATCGGTATTGGAATTATAGTAATTATGGTTGCATTGATTTCCCTCTCGGGGGAAATACCTAACAATAAGTCACAGTTTCTTACATTTGAAAACTAATAACATTTCTGCAAATTCCCAAACCGAAGCCAGTGAAGCATAGTTCGAACTCGAGAAGTGTTTGCATCGAGTAAAGTCTGATAACCATTAGTCTGCCGTCTGACTGAAACATTCAACCAGATATTAGCTTTTTCCAAAATACAATCTATATTTATCAGTAGTGTATTCGAATTTCCTGAGGTAAATCAAAATACACACGGTAATTATTTGAATATTATCCGTACAATTCATGTATTTGCCTGAACTACATATTTTCCATTTACGTGTAATGGCAGTCACAATTTAATTTGATATTTGTATGCATATTTATGTAGGCGGTTGACTGTATTATTTCGTCTTGATTGGTATTTCCGTTCTCCCTGATTTATACTTGGACAGCTTAATCTAGATAATTGAGCGAAGCAAACAACAGTATATAGTTTGTCAAATTTAATAGCCTATTGTCGACTATTTTGTTTCATTTTCAACATGATTTTACTACAATTATGCAGATTCATTCGTTGGATATGAGCAGTTGGATTATGTTTCAAGTAGAGTGACTCCATAGTGATTTGAAAACAATAATGAAATGATAGCCATGAAAACAGTTACTAAAATGTCAAATCGAACTAGTTAACATTCGAGTGATGTTGTAGTGTTGCTTATAGCATATTATAGAATACTATTACTGTTTAAGGGTTACAACTGTGAGATCGATTTACAAACTTTCATACAAAATAACCATCTCAAAACAGATAAAATAAACTGTGTTTGATATCTCATTTATTCTACCTTGGGTGATTTAACCTAATAGCTTGATTGTTTACTTTTACAGTAACTAGCATTGTATATTTAGAATGCTAATTACTTATTTACTTTCGCCTGTTACTCCTTTTGGAGGAGTGTAGGCCGTGAACCAGCATTCTCCATCGAACTCTGTCCTGGACATTTCTTTCTAGTTGATATTCATCCTTTTAATGTCTGGTTCCAATTCTCAACTCAGTTTGTTCTTTGGTCTTACTGTTTTCCGTTTTTCCTCAGGATTATGAGTTAGCGTTTGCTTCGTGATGCAGTTTGATGATTTACGTAGTACATGTCCTATCCATTTTCAACGTCTTTTACTAATTTCCTCTTCCTTCAGTTGGAAGATGGTTTGTTCTCTCCCATAGTAAGTTATTACGGATGATATCCAGTCAACGGACATTGAGTATCTTGTGTAGACAATTGTTGATAAATACTTGTACAGTTTTGATTATGGTTGCGTTAGTTCTCCAAATTTGACCTCCATACCGTATGATTGACTGTTTTGAAGTACTTATTGCAGATTGTGACTTTGATTTTGATTGACAGTTGTTTTGAGTACAATTTGTTCTTTAACTGGTGATTGCTTACCTGTCCTATAAATAGTGATATATGAATTAGTTACTCTTTATTAGACGTTCATTAATGTACTAAATAATTTCAACACACATTCTTTATGATAATGTATCTTGCGGCTCAAAACCTTTTAACACGTTGAAATTACTGCTTCTTTGATTCCTTTCCAATTTTCCTTTATAGTAATTTTTCTTCTGTGGGTAGATCTAGGGAGATACAGAACATGTTGTTGAAAGTTATCTCGAATTCGTTGAGTTTTTCAGTTTGTCGAAGGGAGACTGTACTGAACGTTCGTAACGCTGTTTCTCCAGTTTTTCAATGCTTCTTTAGCTTCCGTTTCATCTTGGCCACAACCATATGCTGATCTGAAGCTATGTCAGCTCTTCTCTTTGTTCTCATATCTTCCATTGACCTTGTGAATGTTTTGGTGATGCAACTATGATCAATGTGATTCTCTGACTTACTTGAAATATGTGAGGTTGTCTTCTATGAAAATGCCACTTAGCTATGGTGCAGCGCACTCAGTCATCACGAAAGAAAATTACAACGTGGAAAAATTCATACCTCCTACTATTTTTAGAAATTATTTCAAAATATCTACAATTGTGTGACTAAATAAGTGAAAATACCTAATTACTATTTACGATACCCTTATGTGATCTGATAACGTGAAATTCACTAATGACCGCGATTAAACGTTGTTCTTGATAATTGTGATCCTTTTCACAGTTTCAAATCGTTGTGGTGCTTCATTACTGATCGAATGTGTACAGGATAGCTGTTAAATAAACGCTTATTCAAACAATCGGTTAACCCTATGAAACATCAATAACTGACTTTCTCGTTATGGTTTATAGTATATTCTACTAAGCGTTTTTGTATTCGTAGATTCAAAATATCTTTTCCTACGTAGTATTTTCTCGAACATGATCAGCTAAACTATAGACTCTGTACTTAAACATACCTTTGTATGCTAACTCTGTAATATGAATTTTGAAATAATGCACATGGAAAGTGAATACCATTCAAAGTCCCACAAATGAGAATATTCTATGTTGTTAAGATACCTACTCTGGTAATCACGTTACTTGACAACCGACTGTTGTGTTATATTTCCAAAATAAAGCTCCGTTATCTCTGCCCATAAACTTGGTAATTTCTATTAACACTCATATATAACTTGCATTTCAAATTCGAGCACACAAAACTGTATATAGGTAGGTACTGAGTTACAGTATATTCGCTCTACAAACCACATTTGTGTCTTTTTACTAAAACATTTGATATTCGCATTTCTATTTAGTCGTATATAAGCTCCATTAAATAGTCTAAAGCGATAAATAATTACTGTATCAATTAGGAGTAATTATTTTACCAGATTGCTAATTTAACTAAAGTTGATTCAGTGATTGTAAAGATAATTATGAAATAAATTAAGAGTTCAGTATTCAAGTAATTACATTAACACTGTTGGATGCCAGCTCAGTGATCTAGAGGTTAAGTACTCGCCCACGAGACTAGTAGGTCCTGGGTTCCAATCTCGCGAGGCGGGATCATGGATGCGCACTGCTGAGGAGTTCCATGATAGGACGAAACGGCCATCCAGTGCTCCCAAGTTTTTCATGATAGTCTAGCTTCAATTGATTCATGATTTCAAGTATATATAATAATTACAATTTATTCAAATGTTAATATTCAATAAGTGTTTTCTCGAATATTTTCAGTAAGTTTATCATATAAAACGGTTATATCATTCATAATTTAAGGAGTTTGTATGTTTTGACCGTCTTTCAACGGAACGGAATAAAAAAATGAAAATATGAAAATAATTTACTTCCAAGAATAGTTCATTTGAAGAACTGAGATATTAGTTTTATGATCATTGATAGTTTTTCCAGATCAAAAATGTTTTGTAAACATTTTACACCATTTGTAATCGTATATTATTTACTAACATAGTTAAAGATTCATGAAACAAATGGAGTTTTAAAGTTTTCTGATAAATTCTCAGTTCTTATAGAAGAAATTTTGAATATAAGCAAAGATGGATAGTGACTAGCAGTGTAATCCAGAACGCGCGTTTTTTCCTATTTGGGACTCCTCAGCTGGATGTACCTGCATCCTAGAGTTGATGTTCACTCTGGGACTCGAACCCAGTACCGTCGGCTTCAAACGCCATCGCGTTATCCACTTGGCCATAATAATATATTTTTAATATCCAAATGAATAGAAAAATTAGATTTTCCAGCGTTTCGGACTCAGTATAAGCCACTTCTTCAGTAAGTGAACAACCAAATTAAGAATAACCTAAATTTGTATGGCACAAAGGAACAAAGCAAGAATATTGGATGCGATCAATCAAAAACAGGTCTGAACATATCAATGTCATGCCATTTCGGTCAGGGTGATTTATATGCTACATGTATGGAAATTTGTGTGTGTGTATGATCAGGGATTAAAAAAATGTGGTATTTGTGGTGAGAAACAACTGAGTTCGATTTGTATGTACGATAATAGTGTGAAATATGAATGATACCAGACATGGTAGCTTGGATAGATAGTCCAAGTCGGATAGATAGTGAAGCCTTCTTTTTTATTGAGAGCAGTAGGATTAGTCATTATATGGAGAGCTGCTCTCCTTTCTTTGTCGTTGGAAAAGTCGTTTTGTATCATTTGATGTTTTTGGTATCGATTTGATGGTTGCTGAAATTAGTTTAAACTGCTATTGTAGATTTAATTTTAAGTCTATCCAGTTCCACGGGATTATTAGGTGGTTTCTTTGTGTACCTGATATATTCTTTGGCTCAAGTCAAGATTTTGCGTGATGACTCTCCAATATAGAAGGCATCGCAATCGACGTATCCTAATTTGTAGATATAGTTCTGTGTTGGCATAAAAGGGATTTCTTTTTTGGGGCAAACTATTTTGAAGAATGTTCGTTGTTTTGTAATATACTTTAATCGTGTTGTTTTAAAATTTTACATTTTGAGTATTGAAATTATGAAGTATGCAATAACTACTAAATCATGTTCTCACTTCTTTTCTCCTCTAAATCTATCCATCATTTGTGATGTGTACTATATAGGTTTGGATGTGTGGTGGTATTTTAGAAACTGTAGTCTGCAGTCTTGTTGGACATATTTTTCGTGGTCGTTCACCATACAAATGGAATGTTAATGTAAAAGATCCTCTGAAAAGAAATCTACTACGTTTGGCTGATGTTTGGCTTGATGATTATAAACGATTTTATTATGCGCGTATTGGATTTAAAACTGTAAGTCTACTACACTTATATTGTATTGGCTTTTTATTAAATGTATATAACTTATTATACTCAGGGATATATTACTTGCACAATAAGTTCAGACTAACCTCCTAAGCTCAGTGGTTTATCGGTTAAGTGCTCTGGCGTGAGACTGGTAGGTCCTGGGTCCGAATCTCGGAAGGCGGGATCGTGGATGAACACTGCTGAGGAGTCCCATAAAACAACGTGTCGAATAAATATTCAGTTAGAGGAACAAAACCTTTGTTATAACATGTTTCCTTTTGCGAACAAAATTGACATTTACTCTAAAAATATCTTTCTTCTCATGTTGATATCAGTTATAATGTGTTTTGGATTTATAATTCTCTATATAGTTGTCTTCATTCATACATAGTAATGAATGACGATTCCGTCTTAACAATAACATTGACACTTATGTTGACTTGAGGAATTTAAAAGGGTTATGATAAGTAGGTTCACCAAGCCACCTAAAATTAAACATAATCTTTTTCTTATTATCGTGTAAGGGTTCGAGCCATTTCATTGTAGATATTACCGGCTGACCTTCGATTATTTTTGTTGACATTTGTATATCGTGTGTGGATTATTGACTGAACCGTTGAAAAGCGCTCACTATATCCTTTTTACAATCAAAATCCATCTTTTCTAAATACTGATGCTTATTTTCTAAAACTATTCAATAGGTTCTATCGATTATGTCTTTTTCGGTGTGCACATAAATCTTTAGACTAAAATACTTTCATAAAAAGAGATGGATAGTGGCTAACAGTGGAATTTAGGACGCGCGTTTCGTCCTATTTTAGAATACGTCAGCTGGATGAACCTTCATCTCAGAGTTGATGTTCACTCCGCTACTCAAATAGAGTAGCGTTCGCTTTAAACCCTAATTTTGTATTGGCTGTTTGAATTTTCATATTGATAAATAAATAATATATTTGTAATATCCCAATGAGTGGAAAAATTAGATTTTCTGACGTTTCGTGACTCAGTGTTAGCCACTTCTTCAGAGAACAAATAATGGCGTTTAGAACTGCAATTAATCAGTCACTTATTGGCATATGTACAACCTGTGCGGTTGCCTCGATATTGCTTGAATTCACAAGCATTTTAGGCAGAGAGGTGAATTTGTTTTCATTTCAAAACCAATAAAACTCAATTTTTAGCATGTTTGTAATAGTGTGTGTATTGTATAAGGTTATTTATTAGTATTTTTGATCTGGTCGAGAATTAGAGTTGCAGCATTCATTTCAGAGTACACGTTGGATTCATAAGTGTTTTTATGCTCTTTTTAAAATAAAATACAGTAATTTTCAGGTTTATACGTAAACAAACTGTGTTTTTTGTTCTATGAGGTACAATTAACTTTTAGCGAATAATTGCGTAATGAAATGTTTTTTTCCTTTCTGTATGTACTCTGATTTAGATTGATTTTGGGGATGTTTCAGAACGCAAAGCCTTACGAGAAAAACTGAAATGTCGCTCATTTGATTGGTATTTAACTAATATTTATCCTGAATTATTTATTCCTTCGAAAGCTTTAGCTTCTGGTGATGTAAGTTACATTGTGTTGTACAGTTTTTGTTTTCCATCAAAATTAATGTTTAATCATAAATTATTCCCAAAGTTATGTTTGTAGTTTGTTTTATATTATTATAAATGATCAACTACTGAGTAGTGACCGATCTCATTTATGCCGCATCCTTCTGAGTGCTAACTGAACTATATCAACCATTTTGTAGTTCGGTCACTAGTCAAAATAACTCGACGTTGCGTTTGCCATGATGGAATGTTAGGTGGTTGAACATAAAAGGAAAACCTGAACGAAGGGTTCGCGCTAGTTGGCTATGCTTATGTAGGCGTACCTGTAATGTAGATGTAACTAACGCTCGCTCATTCGTCTTTACAGTTTTAGACGTTGCTTATGTGTATGGATAAAATGGGTATTTTGACCAGAATAGATAACAGATATTGATTGAAGCGAACGGTACTGGGTTGGAGTCCCGGAGTGAACATCAACTCTGTGATTCAGGTACATCCAGCTGACGAATTCCATATAGGACGAAACGCGCGTCCTCAATTCAACTGCTAGCCACCATCCACCATTGCTTATAAAGCTTGTGACTTAAGGCAACATCAAGGCAGTGCGCACTGGATGCACATAGGCCAACAAGAAACTGATCAGTCGCAGACCTTATTAACAATAGGAAGATACGAACAAATAATACCAGGTGAACTTAATTATGAAGATTCCATGTTTTAAAGTACGAACATAGGGAAGTTAATGAAAATTCATGTTTTCAAAGATGATATGATGCTAGTCAAAATGAGTAATCACGGTTACATGTACGGGTCTTTTATTTGGCTACAAACAATGATTAGTACATTATTCTATATAATTATTCTGATTACAGTTTAATTTACCTCTGTTGTACTAATATCATCCTGTTTAATGTACAACATTTTCTTAATATTTATTCAACTAACTTTGATTTCATCACTTATTAGACAGAGGTTTCAATGAAATCCATCTGATAAATGGTTTATTTGTTCAAAAAATATTTATAGCCTTGTTTTATCATATTTGAACTTACTTACTTACTTACTTACGCCTGTTACTCCCAATGGAGCACAAGCCGCCGACCAGCAATCTCCAACCCACTCTGTCCTGGGCCTTTCTTTCTAGTTCTATCCAGTTTTTGTTCATTCTTCTCATGTCTGTCTCCATTTCTCGGCGTAATGTGTTCTTTGGTCTTCCTTTTCTCTTTTGGTCTTCAGGATTCCATGTGAGGGCTTGTCATGTGACGCAGTTGGGTGATTTCTTCAATGTGTGTCCTATCATATTATATTTGAACTACATTTTCTTTTCTGTTTTACATTTATCCGGATAAGAAATTTAGCACTTTTTTATGGTCTACGAATTCTGAAGCTTTTTCGAATCAATACTCCAGTTCATATTGTTCAAAATGTCTTCTGTTACCTTTGTTTATATATTTCAGTCCATCATCCATGAATAATTTCCCTTAACCATAATATCGGACATTTTCAATGATATATTCTGTCATGTTTATTTGGATTGCCTTATTGGTGACCTTATAAGAATTGAGAAACACACTTCTTTGGAAATGTCATTATGCTATATTGAAATGTTATTTCGACATGAAAATTTGTTTCTTTTGTTTTAGACAAACAGTAAGCATAGTATGAACGTGGAAAAGCAGAATATGAATAAAACTGAGAAACTATTTTCATAGATAATACTTTTGATATGATGATCCATCCTTTTCTACTGTGGTCGCGGCGGATGCATTAAATTTTGAAATTAGAAGAGTGATTTCACATATCTAACCCGATGGATCTGAGAAAGCCATATCAAGTACAGCTAGATCGTTAACTACAGCAGATCGTAACTACAGTTAGATAGAGGAGAAAGTTATAAAGACGTTTCACAAGATGATATTTGGACGTCAGTTAAGCTATTAACTGTTGCTGATCATATTTGGGTCTAATAAAGTGCTTCCGGTCTATACAGCAAACAGACTGCAACGATTGGGAACTATAGTCTTCGATTACGACTTCAATATTAAATACCAGCCCACTACTGATTTTCGATAAACTGATGCCTTGTATAGACCTGTTTGGTTCACAAGTGAAAAGTGAAGATGATACTTTGGTGTCAACAATTGAGACGAAAACAGAATTACACCGAGTACTGGAAGACTCTATCGATGGTTACTCATGGTTACAAGTGGAAGGGACATTAAACTATTCATGTCAGATATTATTTGAAAAGTACATGTTCTGTTTCAATGGTTCAACTACTTCACTCCCTATCCTTAGTTCAGGTGTTGACGCAGGCCAGTGCTCAAGCAACAATTCGCATTTAGAGAAGGAGAAATGCATATCAAATATCCTGACATTGTTGAGCAGTGCTACCAAAAGACTGAACTTTATTAGCGTCTTCACCAAACAGGACTATGTCATCTGCGTATTCCAAGTCAATGGATGGACTTCTTGCGAAGGGATCAATTCCCGAGAATTCAGTCGACGAGAAAGATATTTCCAGCATCATTTGAACGAATATTGAATAAATCTAAATTAATAAAGATATATTCCTTGGTAGTTTTCATCTTGTTTAACAAATATATATATATATATATATATATATATATATATATATATATATATAGCGTACTTGTTGATTAGTTGATTCATCGATATTTCTGACATTGTAGATTGAAAGTGCTGCTGGTCCACATTGTTTAGATTCACCGACTCCTCGTAATGGAGATAAAAAACGAACTGTTATCAAAATATGGCCATGTCATAAACAAGGTGGCAATCAAGTAAGTTAATCGATTGATTATTGATAGCTATGTTGAATGATGAAATAGGGATGACATAAACATCAATAATAGTTTATAGTACAACATAGAGTACTGTGAATATTATTACACTTGATGTATCTTATTAATAAAACTTGTAAACTCCTAATGACTGAGACATATGTTAGTCATTCATGAACACCATCTACGACAATATTTTACTCTGAATAGTATGATTTCGGACTCCAGAAATAACTACAGTCAGTAAGATGTAGATAGGATATAAACAGAATTGATCGTTTATCTCCTATCTATCACTTGAAGGTTTATCAAATGCTTAAGGTTACATGACATAATAGTAGAATATTCGGTACAGTTGCATTCATCCTTTATACTTATTATAAATATTATTTTTATTTTTCGATTGTATTCGTTCATTTTGATACATATTTTATACGTTTAGTATGCTATTAGTGTTGATTTTGCCAGTGTTGCTTTGGTTCCTATAAATTCTCTTACTTGATGTGAGAGATATACACATTTTAATGATATTAGTGAAATAATTGTTACAATTGATTGATCACTGGGTGGTAATCAATGTTATGTATGTCAGGTCCTTCTTAGTGCAGATCGAATCCTATCGATCAAGTTACAATGGGGCCACAATTACACTAGTAAATCCTAATGCTTTACCTTAGCTCCTATTTTGTTTAGATATATAAAATACTTAGCAGATTAGTAATAGTTAACTTAAAAGAAGGTTTTGCTTACTGTCGCATTTACACATATGTATAGTACTTTCGAGACTAGAAACTAACCTTCATAATTTTTACACTTGAAGAAAACTATGAAGGCAAAAACTGTATACTTATTTTCAAGTTGACGAATACTTAACTTGAGAAACGTAATACGGATATTTATTAATTTACGTTGCCCCAAAATGAATCACATAATTGTAATTAATGTAAACGATTTCTACCGGTTGAATTTTCCCTTGAAGTTATGTGGTGACCTGTGCCAATTAAATTTTATCTTTCTTTTTCCATAATATCAAGTTAAAAATATAACCTAGGAAGACTTCTTTTAGTTAAGATAGTATCTCCTACATTGAAAAACATTATCAAAAACTGAAGTAAAATCGTCATTAGATACTGTTCTAATTCTTGTCTGATAACATCTCAAACTACCATCTATAGTACCCCAACCAGTGGGTTGTGATTTTTTGATAGGTGTCAATCCTTACCAGACTTTCTAACACTCCATCACCTTGTGAACCGACCACTCCTACACTTTTCACATCCCGTCCCAGCGTAGGCAAATATGATTTGGTGTGGAAGCCAATGGCATGATGCTTACGACATAAATCCAAGCTACTGAGGTCAGTGTTTCAAGATGATGGCGTCAAATGAGTTATTGTTTCTGTACTCGAACACACTGCTAAACGTCAGAGTTACTGACATGGTGTTCCTGCTGAAATCATTATCCGTTTGAGAACAACTATGATTAAACCTAGAGTAGTCGCCAAAGATCCTCAACTCTAAGGGGTCAGGTTTTACAGGCATAGAGTAGAACTACTATCAGCGACACGTTATGAACCCTATCTTATGCAGAAAAACTAACGTGAAGTCAGAATCAAAGACCCACAGCTTAGAAAATGAGTCTTCCACCTTCACTCACACAACTACTCAAGTGCATAAACTTTTCGACTACTACTAATGGTTCATCACGTACAGTGGGTGCCAACAAAGGCTTCTCCCAGTTTGAAATATTGAACATGATAGGAGGTGTAGCTATGGATACTGATTGTCAACTGGTTAATTTAGGATTGGTTATATCATGCGCATACTCAGGACCAAATAATTGTTCTCAAAGTAAATGATCCACATCATTGCTGCTTGCTTTCACTAGACCTGGTTTCCAGAATGTCACAACTAATATGCTCAGCTAGCGAAATAATTTAGTTGTTGTAATTGAAAAAAATTTTAGTTAAGAAGGTGAATAAATAAACAAGCAATTTGTCCTTTGAATTTTAGACTAATTTGTTTTCTGTTTTGTGTAATTTCTCTCTAGTTTTGGTTACTATCACCTAACAATGAAATTCGACGTGATGAATATTGTTTTGATTCTGGCATGAAAAACCATACCATTGGTTTGTATCGTTGTCATGGTGCGAAGGGTAATCAAAAGTTTACTTATGGCGAAGTACGTTCTTCTTCTTATTTGTAGTAAATATTATTTCCATTTGTAAAAATGTCATATTAATTATAGATAAATTTACTAGAGAAGAATATGTCTAATTGTTTCGTTTAGACTCAATTGGCCCTAACATTTGATGAAATCTCCTTACCATGACCCATTAATGGGTCATACTATACCGTCTTCAACTAATACAAATAACCATAGAATAACCTATTCACATGACCATTACAAGTTCCTCATGAAGCATAGATAAGAATTTATGACTCAATTCTTCTAACCACCATTTGCAGGATTTCAGATGCAGATGACAATCAACAGTATTTTCTACTGTTAAGCGATCGCGCGCGAGACAAAGGTTCTGGGTTTGAGTCATATGCGTGGGATCGTAGATTCACACTGCTGAGGAATCCCATACTAGAACGAAACAATCATTCAGTGCTTTGAAGATTTCATTGGTGATGTTTATCTTAAATCGACACATGAATTCAGCCATTACATTTACTTGATTTCTGTGGATAACGGTCAGTGTAGCACTAGTCGATGAGTTGAATTAATTGATCCAACTGTATGTTACTGTTGCGTGAAATAGTTTCAGTTTATTCTTGTCTATAAATATGACTTGGTGATAAGTACCAGAAAATTCAAATTTTTCAACAGAGTGTGCTAATATATCAAACTTGTGAACTGAGCTCTAAAGCTTATAGTTATCGTTTGATCTCAAGTAAAGATTAGACAACATAGAGTGGTGTATGCTACTTATGTTGACAAATATAAGTAGTATGTAACACCGATCAAAAATGGAATTCTTGTTCATTACAGCAGTATACTACTTATTTTCTAATGATGACCAATTGTTTTGTAGTGGTTTCTTTTGAGTTTTGAAATAAATATCCAGTGACATGGTTCGGAATCGGTGTCTCTTGCCTTTAGTTATTTATTCTTTACCTGATGTATATATTTTGTCTCACGTAATTTTAATGTATGTAAGGAATTGGTAGGCGTATTTATGTTTTAAAAATCAAAGTTGCATTGGTAATGTTACTTTTGCTTTATCAAATCATTCACTTATTTCGGACAGTTTTCACAACCTTTGATTATTTTCATTATCATGGATATTTTAACCGGTTGGTTTTGTTTTTTTCATCTGTCCTACATCCTTTTTGCTGATTGAATCACTTCGTTTACTAATCAAGGTTCTATTTTGTTTATTATTACCTATTTAAAATTATCCGAAATTTAAAAACCGTTTTCTGCAGATGTTTAGTTACAGTTATTATAATTCAAATAAAGGTAAAACCAACAATTTGTTTAATAAAAGAATAAATAACAAATCCAGGAGTTCTAGTGAGAAGCAGTGACCAGTGGACTTCAAACCACGTCTGTTGTGAGATATTAACTCACTGAAGACAATTGGTGAACGGTTGCTCAACGTCGTGGATCAGTTGAAGTTAGACATTAACAACGTTGGATGCCGGCTCAGTGGTCTGGCGCGAGACTGGTAGGTCCTGTGTTCGAATCTCGCGAGTGCGTGATCGTGGATGAGCACTGCTGAGGAATCCCATAATAGGACGAAACAACCGTACAGTGTTTCCAGGTTTTCTTTGGTGGTCTAGCTTCAATTGAATCATGAATTCAACTGTCAATAAATGTTTCTTAAACTACTTTCTTTTTTTTACAGGATGATACTATTCGTCATCAGGGACAGTGTTTAGAGATCAATATTGACCAATCCAGTGTTCACCTTACTACATGTACTGGATCATTAAAACAACAATGGAAATTTAATCGTAAACCGTATATGCCAACCGCTAACGATTTTAATCGATTTTAATATTAACTTGAATAGATTGGAATAATTACAAATCTCTTATTTGTCTTATTTCCTATTCAACTACTTAATGTGTATATATCTATTAAATATGTATTTGTACTAACAAGAGAAAAACAACAACACCACCAACAACAATGTCTTTCCTTCGATGTAGAATCGGAATAGAGAAGAAAGTACACAAATATTGTATTATGCTATCAATTTCTTTTTCTTTTTTTTGTGTGTGTTTTCAAGATCCGTATCTATATACATATGTAAACAAACGATGTGTAAATTGGTCAAGCCTAGTGATAACATATCATTCTTATTATCTGTGATAACAGTTACGTAATATAAATAGGTGAAAATCTACAATCATTATATAAAAAAAAAACAAAAAAAAAATTAGATAACCAATATGAGTTCAATTTTGTGCCTTTCTCATGGTGTTTATGGTTAATATTTTTCATTACCAACAAAATATGTAATTCAATGTATGAATAATAAAAAAAACAAAACAATGCTCAATATATATTTTCTTTACTTAATTATTTACCCCCCCCCTCAACTTTATGGTTGTTATACTAATAGAATGATGGTTTGTATTTAAAAAGTATATTTTAGTCTATTTTTTTTTCCATTATGAAATTCTTTTTTTTGTTTTGTTGAACAACATTGTGTTTTTTTCTTCTTCTTCTCATTCTATGAATTATGAGGTTATTGCATAATCATCTTTCTTGTCCATACTCGGCTTTCTTGTCCATATATAGACATATATGTACATGAAGGAATGATTGTGTTAACCTTGTTCTTGTTTTATGTAATAAAAAAATAATAATAATTTACTTCATTTTTTTAAAAAAAAAATTCTTTATTCATTCAAACAAATTGTATGTAAGTGCCTATTAAGAACATTGAAATGTGAATTTCAATGGATGATAATCATTAGTTCTTTTGATGATATTTTATAAACTTCTCTAGAGTAATAAATATATCGTTATGTAACAAAATGTGAAGATGATCTTAAGTTTGTTTTTGTTTTGTTTTTTTTTTTTTTTTTTTTTACATATTTCTATTTCTGTCGAATTAAATATTTTATAAATTGACCTTTTTTTGAAGATTTTTCTAATTGAACAAAGGTGCATTCGATAGATTGATGTAGTTACATGATTGTCAGATCGGTTTTTGCTTCATACTAATGATTTAGTCTTCTCACACACGTAAGTTACTAGTTTTTGACCATAGATGCTTTAGAAATATTGTTCTCATCTGCTGGGATAACCGGGTAAGTAATAGTCAAGTTAGACACAGGATATTAGGAAATGATGATAAAGCAGTTGATGAGGTCATGAATCTTCATCTACTGAGATGGTTAGGCCACGTGTTGTTACGTATGCCTAAACACCTATTACCAAGACGCGCAATGCTGACTAGTGTAGGGGATAGTTGGAAAAGAGTTAGGGGCAGCCAAACCAAAACGTGGCATCAGTGCTTGAAATCATTGACTTCTAATCTGAGCCATGTTGGCAGATGTAGACTACTTGGTTGGGGTCCGCATGACTATTGTAACCAATGGTTGGAGACTCTAGGTGACATGGCTCAGAATCGATCATAATGGAGTAGGTGTATACACTCTTGATCTTCCCTTAAACCTTAAGATTGAAATTGCTTCATAACGTTCTTCCTTCCTATTCTATATCCTTATATACAACCTATCTTTTATATACTACCACCACTAAATTAACTATTTCTATGAATCCAGTGTTGATCTTGTTGTATTAACGAGGTATAGCAACGTGGACCGATGCATAAATGTGCCTGGTCCTACATTGTAGCTGACTGACTGACACTGTTTACAGGTATACATCAAATTGAAGTAGATTTATTAGGACAATATCATATACTCGTTTACTTAGAGAAATTGACCATGAAGTTCTAACCGATATTATATTTCTTAAGTTTTTAATGCTGATCGAATCCTACCGATCAAGTTACGATGTGGCCACTAGTCAAGGTAAATCAACGTCATGTGCTCCTTATTTGATGCTAGGTGATTGGAAGTGGTCTTCCAAAACATCTTGTTTTCGTACTAGCCATATATATATATATGTAGAGAGAGAGACTAGGAAGTAACTAAATCGACCTTAGCTCTGTAATACCCGGTTCATGACAGGTGAGCCACCATACGGCAGATTAAAATTCATGGTATTTCTCGATCTTCTTCAAGAGGAAGTTCAGGATTTATCATACTTCAAATATAACTACTTCAGTATCGAGTTACTAGGATCTTCTATATGTTGAAAATGCAAAATGACAGTACAGTTATCATACTGACTAAAATAACGATAAATTAACGTGGTAACAGCAAAGTTGAAAAGAGAATCCATTGGAAATACTCTGTGCCTGAATAGGTTGTGCGATTAGTAGACATATTGATGTATTACAAAGATAAATTAGATAACTTGTTGAAATATGAAGATAGCAGGAACTGGCAGCCCAGATGTGTAAACAGTCTGCCAACTATACGAGGCTTGAAAGAATGGGTTTTTCAGTATATTATGGGCCCGGAAACTTAGTGAGATTGATATAATTATTCCACAACACTAAACTAATTCCTACAAATAATTAAATGTTAGATTTATTCAACTCTTCATGATCACTAATAACCAGTATTGATGTATGAATAGTGGATTGTACAGTCGGGAATTGATGCAAATCATACACTCTGTATTAAGTAATGAGAAGTGCCTTACCATTATTGTTGGTATGCCAGGATTAGGAATGTGTTGTTATCTTTCCATTATTTTGTTATACTTTCTCTGCACTTTGTCAGTTCTGTCTAGACGCTCTGTGTATGTAGTGGCTGATTAATTGTAGTTCTTTCAACCGTTGATTGAGGACGATGGTTACTTCATAATAAAAGAACCATTTTGCTAATTATTTAGGTACAAGAAAATGTCAAGTCTTCACTTTGATTCATTTTTATCTCGGATATCCATGTTCTGAAAAAATTCCGAAATGTGTTTTAATTTATCATTACAGGAATCTTTGATTGACGGCGGTACCAGTTAATGTAAAAGCATGCTATTTGAGCACATAGGAATTAACAATACTTTCAACTACACAGTTTTTTTTCAATTTGATAGTCAACTATTTTGAACTTTGTATAGTGTGAAGTTAATGGTGCTATATCCATTTTAAAGTCCCGAAGATTTTAAAGAACTATTGGAGTACACAACTGTTATGCAATAGCATACTTATTGAGGAATTCACAAGGATGTTAACTAAGGGGACGTCATTTGTTGACTGTTAAGTAGATAAATACTTAGTATAAAAATGAAGCTAATAGAAAAATCTGTAAAATGGATTTCTAGAAAGCGATATGTGTAATTAATTTTTAAACATCTACTTAGTTTCTGAATATGTTCTTTTCAGTGCAGCATGTTGTCTAGACTTATTCCTGTGGGCTGTTCCATCACATTTTGAGGATAGATCTCAGAAATATCAATCATTGTACGAGTGTTATGGTTTAGGATAAGATATCGACGTCCAATTACATATCGCCAAGTTGTTGAATAAGATTACCGATTAGGTAGATTCATGTTGCAATGTAACCTGAATTATCTTGATAAAAAATTGTTTCACATGTTGGGTAAGTCAAAACAAGAAGATAATGACTTAGAAAGAATGAAAAGTTCTTTGCTGATGCCTTTCATTAATGTAATATCTGTGAGAAATATACTACCTAATGAATTTTTGAGTTAGACAACTTAAGACAGTCTTATGTCACATATCTGTTCCCTACACTTATTATTACTATCTATATGAAAATGATCATACTTGTAAACTGGCATGAATTCTGTAATTTTTATATTCAAAATATATTATTATTACAAACCAATCAATAATTTTCCATCATAATTTTTGACTGGCTAAAACTTCTACCCGAACTTTGTGCTGATGATGTCGTTCAGAAAAAAAGGTGAAAGCTCCACGACCAAACCATTCAGCTCAGAGAACAAAACTCCATCAAAATCATCCACCTGAGCTACAAATCTTTACAAATGGCAACCAATGCTCATCTACACTTTTCGGTGGATTCGTAGCTAGCTGTGAACCTAGCTCGGTTTGATATTTAGTTGCAACAGAAGCGGCGGCCAGTTTGCTTAGATTGATCTGTTAAGGGTGACAAATTTGTTGGTCTCTAAAGCGTACGAAAAAACTAGCGCCAAAAAAACGGCATTTTAATACATCATTATGTCTACTAATCGCACAACCTATTCAGGCGCGTTTCTGAAAAGTGTACAACCTTCGTTGTACAAGTTACGAAAAGCACAAGCAGAGATATCGTGGTTGCTGGCAATATACAACGGAAAGAATGTACATTATTTAGATGTCGGTTTACTGGACTGCTAACATATAACTGGCGATTGCTCTATTATTGAAACATAACTAAGAATAAAAGACAGTGGCGTAACGTCTACAACTTTCTCCTTAGAAATGAGAGGAACTTCTAAAACTGAAAGAATCTTATCTACTTATATTCGTTTTAGTTGGCCTGTTACCATTACTTCACTCATTTTTTGTTTTGTTGTTCTCACTTTCGTTTCCCTAACCTTTTACAATATTATTGTTTTTGGGTGGCACACATAGATTATAATACCTTTTTGTTTAATCGTTTGTGTTTACATAAATAAATAAGGCGTAAATTAAGATCCTGCTGTAACTCTCTTCTACTTTCTTCATAAAAATGAGGTCAACTTCTTGAACTGAATGAATTCCCTCTGGTTGTGTTTTACCTAACTGAACTGCTTCTCCCAATATTATTATTATTATTACTAATCTTTTTATTGACAAGAATAACTTTAAGGTGACTAAATTATTCCAATATTTTCATAGTATTGATTTGTTATTTTGCCTGAAAAAATAATTAGATTACCTGAATTTGTTTTTTTGACGGATAGAGGTAGATATCAAATATCGTTAGTTAAAATCATTTAGTATTTTTTGTTTGAACCTTCCCATTGATGTTTTTGGACTGCAACTGATCAGTCTCTAATTGGCATATATGTATACTGTGCGTATTGCCTCTATATAGCTTTAATTCACAAGCATTGTAAGCAAAGATGGTGGTAATTTTGCAAACGGCAAAGAATCCATAAATGGCTCTGTTTCTAGAGTTATATGCATGAATGGTAACTCAATTAAATCTATCTTCTTCACATGTCTGAAAATTAGTAAGGTTATAAATAACCTCAAGGTTACGAAGGGTTACGGAGCAGACGGGATTCCATCATTTCTCTACAGATATGGTGGTCTTGATATTCCACTTCTTCTCCTTAAGCTGTTTACTCTCTCTATGGAATCAGGCTCTTATCCTGACCGTTGAAAAACCGCGTACATCATTCCACGTTACAAATCCGGAGATAAGACTGACATGAACAACTATCGGCCAATAAATATTACTCCAGTTATCTCTAGGATAATGGAAAAAATTATTAGTGACGAACTATCCAACTATTTATTGACTGAACAATTTATTGATGATTCTCAACATGGATTTCTTAAAAATCGATCTTGTATGACATGTCATTTTGACTTCTTTAATTTAGTCTATTCTCTTCGTAGCCAAGGATATCTAGTACTAGTGCTATACATGGACATTTCTAAGGCCTTCGACATGGTCAACCACCAACTTCTCACAGGTAAAGTCTCATCTTATGGGGTCCAAAACCCGTTACTAGCCTGGTTTGATTTCTTCCTCAGCAATCGACATCAAATAGTTAAAATGAACTCTTCATTGTCGAATGCCGTCCCTGTTAGAAGTGGGGTAATTCAGGGTAGTGTCTTAGGTCCTTTGCTCTTTTTAGTTTTCATGATTGATATTTGTGAGTGTTTTAGTGTAGGTAATTCCTTTTTGTTTGCAGACGATTTTAAGGTGGTGTATTCATTTTCTCCACATGAGCTGAGCAATATTCAAAATTGTATCAGCTCGGAGCTTAACAATGTGGCACAGTGGTGCTCGAAATGGTAACTGGAGCTTAATACAGCTAAATGTGGTTGGTTATGCTTCGGTGATACATCACTCAACCTCAATATTACCATAAATGGTGAAATGTTATCTAGGTTACACTCAGTAGTAGATCTAGGACTTAGGTACTCCGACGACTTGTCGTTTACTGAACAGATAATGAAACAAACGTCCAAGTCTCAACACCTTATAGGTTACATAACTCGAAACCTTCATAACAGCGAATCTCGTATATTAATGTACAAAGTCTGTGTTCGACCACTCCTTGAATACTGCGCGTTTCTGCTTAGTAGCATGCGCATAAAGGATAAATGAAGACTGGAATCAGTACAGAGACGATTTACACTTAGTACTCTTGGAACTGATAGTGTCTTGACATGTAATTCTAGGTGTAGTAAACTAGGGCTTGACCCTTTATGGAAGAGGAGACTCAAACTTAACCTTATCTTCTTTTTCAAAATACTTAACAAACTCTCATTCACATCTAGCCAGGCGATTCAATGCTCTAAAGCCTCACATTACGACATTCGTAACTCCTTGTCTTTAGCGAAACAAACATATTCTAGATCTTCTCTCTTTATGAATTATTTTACCTGTAAGTTTTCTAGGCTCTGGAATAATTTACCCCAAACTATCCGTATGTTAAACTCTCTCCCAATGTTTGTTCGCTCAATTAATAACTTTTGCTCCTTTGAAAATGCATTAAATGCTCTAGCGCCTGCAAGTGCATCTTACTCCACAAGTGAGATTATCGGAACTTTAAATGTTTAACCTCTTACTTGCTATCATTGTTTTGTTTTTCCGCGCTCTTTGCTTTAATCTTACCTTCTCTAGTTGTAGATAATTATCAATTACTCGCTTTGGCACTAGTAATAACCTTACAGTACAACGTTAATTAATCATCAGGCTATCCACTTAAGAAAAAAATGACAAGTTCTCTGGTGTTGCATTGGCCTGCCATATATAAACTATTTATCAATTAGTAAACCAGTAAACATAAAACTTTCTTATATTTCATGTTTGTTCTCTACATTAAATGTTGATTTTTATAACAATCAGATCATGCCTGTAAACTGGTGTGAATTCTGTAAATATTATTTTCAGAATATATTATTATTATTATTATTATAGTAGCTAGCAGTGGAATCCAGGACTCTCGTTTCATTCTATTTGGGACTCGTCAGCTGGATGTAACTGAATGTCATCCATTGCTAGCCACTATCCGTCTTTGTTCACCATGCTTGTGAATTAAAGCCATATAGAGGCAATACGCACAGTATGCACATATGCCAATTAGAGACTGACCAGTTGCAGTCCTAACGCATCGATGGGAAGATTCAAACAAACAATACTAAGTGAATTTAAACTTCACCCCATCGCACAAGCAAGTGGCTATCAGGGCTCGGTGATCGAGTGGATAACGCGATGGCGTTTGAAGCGAAAGGTACTGGATTCGAGTCCCAGAGTGAACACCAACTCTGAGATGCAGGTACATTCAGCTGACGAGTCCCAAATGGGACGAAACACGCGTTCTGGATTCCACTGCTAGCCACTATCCATCTTTGCCTAAAATATCGATAGTCCCTAATTAACAAAGTAGAACTCGCAAATGATCATAAGAAACTGAAAATAATTACAAATGTATAACAAGACTATATCATTGCCTTCTATCTAGCCTATGAATGAAGTTTCAAATGGTTTAACATGATTTTATTTAAAGCAATTAGTCCCTTTGATAAATTTCGATAGTGTAATAAGAAGACGAAGATTATCAGAACTATGTGATATATATTGGCGCAATAGATTTCGAACAATTTGATCACAAATATACTTGTTAAGAACATGCGCATAATAAACATAAAAGGTCAACTGAACTGGGAATGGAGGGGAAGGGGAGACAAGGATAATAATAATAATAATAATAATAATGTGAAAATAATTTGAAACCTAATCATTCTGGATAATAAGCTAATATTACCAGGGGAGGTTTAATGTGAGAACAAACTGTTTTTGAATACACAAAGGGGGTTTGAATTTTCGTATGGTTAAGGCTTCAATAAACCATAGTATACGCCCTTTTACACTTTTATACAACACCACAAAAGCCGTTTATTTTTTATTTATTTAATTAAACACATAAATATTGGTACAAATAAGCACCAGATACATATGTGCCATACAAATCTCATTCGATTTGTGTGAGGGCTGTGATACTGCCTAGGTGCCCAGACTGAAGCAGGTGGCTTTCTTAGGAGGCCACACCCCGAGCCTTTGATCTAAAGATCTAGTCCACAAGGCAGTGGAGCATCGTGAGGAGATGCAGTCCCATGGTAGCCGGTGACCAACGGTTGGTTCATACGCCATTCGATCCTTCAGGATACTGGAGCCCATGTGCACCATTGGTTTGGAATCAGGGTTTTCCAACTCCCCTAGGTGGATCCTCCATGTCCACCAACCCGGTTAAAGCGCCGGACATTCGCTTTTCGTCCTCTCAATTTTGTAAACAACAGTAATGCCACGAGAAGGTAGTGAGTAGGACTTCCCTGACAGAGGCTATATATTCGCTGGCCATATGAGAGCATTTGGAGAGGGAGAGTGGACTCTTCCCACTCTCGACCGTACCAGGGCATTTGGGGGCACCACAAAAGCCGAGTTAATATCAATCTTATGGCCTGCTTCGATTATGTGTTTGGTAACAGAGGATGATGGATGTTAAATAGGAATAATATATTTGTAAAATCTCAGCGAATGAATTTGAAGTAAATCCAACGTTTTGCCTGGCAATCTGGTCCATGCTTTTTCAAGGAAATATAAACAAACATCAAAATTATCGAATATAAATAGGTACATGGTTATTCTTTACATTGTACACTGAATAGATCATCCAATCAACGTTAAAAATGTTGGATTTACTTCAAATTCATTCGCTGAGATTTTACAAATATATATTATTCCTATATAATGTCTTATATCAACTCGGCGCTCAAATACTGTGAAACTATTTGCTCTAATTTAGACGAAAGTTCTTATATACGAGGATGATGGATTTTATCCTCTACTCTTGATGTGCGTTTGTTCTGTGAGCTGGATGGTTTGGTCGTGGAGCTTTCATCGTTCTCTACTCTTATACGGTCATTTGATTCTATTTGTTTTTGTTTATTTCTAAATGTATCTATCAGACGGTATGATTATGTCTATTATGTTTACAACACTATTACGATTGGTAAATAGTTATATTTCAGTAATTATTTCTTAATATTTTTATAAAACCTAACACAATTTCAAATATACAGAGTTGATCAGATTATCCGATTGAATAGTTGTGTCTTTTTTCTAAAATAATAAAGGAAATAGGGAGTTTTCTGTGGAGATTTTAAGTAATTTTTATATGCAGAAGGGGATTTGTGGACATTTCAGTATTTTTCAAAGTTGAAATCATGAGTTAATTGAAGCTAGGCCACCATGGAAAACCTGAAAGCACTGAATGGCCGTTTCGTCCTATTGTGGGACTCCTCAAAAGTGCGCATCCAAGATCCCGCGAGACTCGAACCCAGGACCTATCAGTCTCGAGCCAGAGCCCTTAACCGATAGACTGTTGAGCCTGGTGGTACCCAACGGTGTTAATGTCTAACTTCAACCGATCCACGATCCACTGCTGAGGAGTCCCACAATAGGGTGAAACTACCGTCCACTGCTTCTAGGTTTTTCACGTTGGTCTAGCTTCACTTGACTTATGATTTCAGCTATATATAAAAATAAGGGAAATAAACAAGGGATAGAATGAATATATAGAAAAGTTTCAAAAAAAATGTAACGTCTCAGCAATGTTATAAACAATATTGTATGGCTTTATTGAAATGCCAATTGTCTTTAGATCAGATTAAAATCAGATCAGTACTGAAATGTAATAGACTTCTGATTAAAAACACGTACCTATATACATACATACATACATACAGAAATAGGATTTCGTTTGTTCTCTACAAGTTTTTCCCCCTTTACAATGCATCAACTTACCTAAAGCTAGATAGACACATTAAAGGAATCGCATAGTAGTATATAATTGACTTATGTATACAACGAATAGAATAGGTGTCATTTAAAAATATTGCGAATTTTTTTTATTATTTGATTGATAAGTAACTATTGAATTACATAATAAGTTAATCAAATTTTCGTAAGATAATGTAATATTGAATATTTTGTTTTATAGAACATCTCTGATTTGTATAAATGTGGGTTCGAATCTCGCGAGTGTGAGATCGTGGATGCGCACTACTGAGAAGTCTCACAATAGAACGAAACGGCTGTCCACTGCTTCCAGGTTTTCCATGGTGGTCTAGCTTCAACCGACTCACAATTTCAACTATGAAAATACTAAATTCTCCACAAAACCCCTTCTGATCTAAATGTAAATAATCAGTTTCTTTTGTTGCTTTAACAAATAAAGATTGAATAACGGAAGTTCCGAATATGAAGCAATGGAAAAATAATAAACGGTTAATAATACATCAATACCGATTGAACAAGTTAATGAATATCTGAACTCAATAACTTGGTGGATGAACGTGCCGTCAATCGAAATGATAAACATTGGGTTTAAGTTTTAATGTGAATGTTATTACTACGGAACTCCTATGATGGACTAAACTGCCAAATCGTCCACGGAGGACAACTCACCGACTCGTTTCAAGTAAAGACGTGTTAGGCAAGGTTGCTTACTCTCACCCTTTCTCTTTCTCCTGGTGATCGACTGGATTATGAAGACGTCAACATCTGGAGGGGAGCACAGGATACAGTGGACAGGCAGGATGCAGCTTGACGATTTAGACTTCGCGGATGATCTGGCTCTTCTATCACAAACGCAACAACAAATGCAGGAGAAAACGACCAGTGTAGCAGCAGCCTCAGCAGCAGTAGGTCTCAATATAAACAAAGAGAAAAGCAAGACTCTTCGATACAATACAATATGTACCAATCAAATTACACTTGATGGAGAAGCTTTGGAGGACGTGGAAACCTTTACATATCTGAGCAGCATCATTGATGAACACGGTGGATCAGATGCAGATGTGAGGGCGAGGATCGGCAAAGCAAGAGCAGCATACCTACAACTGAAAAACATCTGGAGCTCAAAACAGTTGTCAACCAACACCAAGGTTAGAATTTTCAATGCAAATGTCAAGATAGTTCTTCTGTATGGGGCGGAGACGTGGAGAAATACGAAAGTCATTATCCAGAAGATACAAGTGTTTATTAACAGTTGTCTACGCAAGATACTTCGGATCCGATGGCCAGACACTATCAGTAATAAGTTACTGTGGGAGATAACAAACCAGATTGCAATGGAGGAAGAAATCAGGAGGAAGCGCTGGAAGTGGATTGGGCACACCTTGAGGAAATCACCTAATTGTGTCACAAGACAAGCCCTCACATGGAATCCTGAAGGTCAAAGGAGAAGAGGAAGACCAAAGAACACATTACGCCGAGAAATGGAGACAGACATGAGAAGAATGAACAAGAACTGGATAGAACTAGAAAAGGAAGCCCAGGACAGAGTGGGTTGGAGAAAGCTGGTCGGCGGCCTATGCTCCATTGGGAGTAACAGGCGTAAGTAAAGTAAGTAAAGAAATAGTGAGATTATTGATCAGAATAAATACGGGTAAGCTAGGGTGAGAGAAATAATATTGTAATTACTAAACCGATTAACTGTTTAGTGTGTTTAGTGTGCAAAGTTAGGTGAATATTAAATCGACTAATCATGCTTTTGGAAGACTAATAGTGATTCTAAACCAATAATAATTATAATATTCATCATAGTAATATTATAATTATAATAGTAGTATTATACAAAAATGTGGATAATTATCACAATAAAGTTTGACTATGAAAGGTTCGAATCTCGCGAGTGCGGGATCATGGATGCACACTGATGAGGAGTCCCATAATAGGACAAAACGGTCATCCAGTGCTTCCAGGTTTTCCATGGTGGTCTTGCTTCAATTAACTCATGATTTCAACTATGAAATTACTGAAAGATTTTATAGACATTAACCAAATTAGTTCATTATATAGTTAAGCATAGTATCCATTTACTAGTTCTTAGTTTGAACAAGGTAAGAGAAGAGATTGAACATATTTTTTTACGATACAGACGTAATACTACTAAGAGAATTAGTAAAACGTTTCTTATGTGTCAGATAGTAGTTGTGGCTACGTAAGTATAAAGTGATAAACATAAAAATTACATAAGAATACTAAAAATAGAAGTTTTAAGAAAAAAATGAACATTGAAACTACTGTGGTTTTTGAATTTATTAACGTGTATTTGTAAATGGACACAGTCAATCATCTTCATTAGAAATTGCAGATTTGTTTGCTTCAAACGGAGTGTCTTTTGATTGAAATCATGTTTATATTTGATAGTTTGTCAGTCATTTCTTGATTCAATACTTACATGAATTTTGTGTTTTTGAAGACGAATGGAAGGGACAAATCAGTGACATTAAACTACTTATGTCAGATTAAACGAAGTGAAATAATGGTATTACAAAACTGTCACACATTTGTAAGGTGGGAGAGAAATCCTATGCTTCATTAAAACTATATTAATTGAAGAGTATATTGTTTTGATTCAATAGTTTTCGGGAATGTACTGTGGATTGTCAGTAGTGAGACATTGTTTTTTACTTCTAATAATTTCAAATTTCAAGTGTTTGTGATTTATCATTTTGTAATGGAGACTAACTTGTTCATCTTGGCACCATGAGCTTATTTTGCGATTTCAAATTATGTGATGCATGGTTTGGACATTTGTTGCCATCATGGTTTGATATTCATCATTATTTTACTCCTCAAAAATTTGATAAATTAGTGGTGAGTGGTAGTTTAACTTAGATCCATTCAAGATTTCAATGAAATTCAACTATCTATATGTTATTGTTGCGATTTTAATGAAGAATTTTTAAAGTTGAAAACATAAACTCATCTTAGCTTGACAACCATTGATAATCTGAAGGCACAGGATTATGGCGTATTCACCACCCCACAGGTGGGAATTGAACCCAGAACCTTCTGTCTGATTCAAGATAACTGACGGGGCTTATGACATAATGACAATAAATAACTGAATGATTGAATAAGAAAATAATCCGGTAGACTAGCGTATTTTCAATTAAACAACCACATGTTACTAATATAGTTGATATATAACTTGCAGCAAATAATAGGATGTTATTTCTGCCCTATTTCTGAACTCATCAACTCGATACGCTCGCATTACCGTAATAACATTCATTTACTTACTTACTTACGCCTGTTACTCCCAATGGAGCATAGGCCGCCGACCAGCTTTCTCCAACCCACTCTGTCCTGGGCTTCCTTTTCTAGTTCTATCCAGTTCTTGTTCATTCTTCTCATGTCTGTCTCTATTTCTCGGCGTAATGTGTTCTTTGGTCTTCCTCTTCTCCTTTGACCTTCAGGATTCCATGTGAGGGCTTGTCTTGTGACACAATTAGGTGATTTCCTCAAGGTGTGCCCAATCCACTTCCAGCGCTTCCTCCTGATTTCTTCCTCCATTGCAATCTGGTTTGTTATCTCCCACAGTAACTTATTACTGATAGTGTCTGGCCATCGGATCCGAAGTATCTTGCGTAGACAACTGTTAATAAACACTTGTATCTTCTGGATAATGACTTTCGTATTTCTCCACGTCTCCGCCCCATACAGAAGAACTATCTTGACATTTGCATTGAAAATTCTAACCTTGGTGTTGGTTGACAACTGTTTTGAGCTCCAGATGTTTTTCAGTTGTAGGTATGCTGCTCTTGCTTTGCCGATCCTCGCCCTCACATCTGCATCTGATCCACCGTGTTCATCAATGATGCTGCTCAGATATGTAAAGGTTTCCACGTCCTCCAAAGCTTCTCCATCAAGTGTAATTTGATTGGTACATATTGTATTGTATCGAAGAGTCTTGCTTTTCTCTTTGTTTATATTGAGACCTACTGCTGCTGAGGCTGCTGCTACACTGGTCGTTTTCTCCTGCATTTGTTGTTGCGTTTGTGATAGAAGAGCCAGATCATCCGCGAAGTCTAAATCGTCAAGCTGCATCCTGCCTGTCCACTGTATCCTGTGCTCCCCTCCAGATGTTGACGTCTTCATAATCCAGTCGATCACCAGGAGAAAGAGAAAGGGTGAGAGTAAGCAACCTTGCCTAACACGTCTTTACTTGAAACGAGTCGGTGAGTTGTCCTCCGTGGACGATTTGGCAGTTTAGTCCATCATAGGAGTTCCGTATCATATTGACTATCTTCTCAGGCACGCCGTAGTGTCGAAGAAGCCTCCATAGTGTCGTCCTGTCCACGCTATCAAATGCCTTCTTGTAGTCGATGAAGTTGATGTAGAGTGATGAGTTCCATTCGATTGATTGTTCCACAATGATACGTAGAGTTGCGATTTGATCTGTGCACGATCTATCCTTACGAAATCCTGGTTGTTGATCTCGAAGTTGGGCGTCCACGGAATCCTTCATCCTGTTTAACAATACTCGGTTGAAGATTTTCCCTGGTATTGAGAGAAGAGTGATGCCCCTGTAGTTGTCGCACTTGCTGAGATCGCCTTTCTTTGGTATCTTGATCAGAATTCCTTTTTTCCAGTCTGTTGGTACATGTTCTTCGTCCCAAATCTTACTGAAGAGGATATGGAGTATCTTGGCAGTTGCTGTTACATTTGCTTTCAGTGCCTCTGCCGGGATGTTGTCTGGTTCGCTGCTTTGCCACTCTTGACTTGTCTAATGGCCATGCTGATCTCTTCAATTGTTGGTGGGCCAATATCGATTGGGAGGTCTGTGGGTGCTGCTTCGATGTTGGGTGGGTTCAGTGGAGCTGGTCGATTTAAGAGTTCTTTGAAGTGTTCTACCCACCTGTTTCGTTGTTCTTCAATGTCGGTGATTACTTTGCCTTCCTTGCTTTTCACTGGTCTTTCTGGCTTACGGTAATTTCCAGCAAGTTTCTTTGTTGTATCATACAATTGTCTCATGTTTCCCTCTCTTGCAGCCTTTTCGGCTGTCGTTGCTAAATCTTCAACATATTTGCGTTTGTCGGTTCTGATGCTCCTCTTCACTTGCTTGTTTGCCTCTGTGTATTCGGCTTGTGCCTTGGCTTTTTCCGCTCTGGTTCGGCTGGTGTTGATTGCTGCCTTCTTCTTCCTCCTTGCTTCAATTTTATCCAGTGTACCAACAGTGATCCATTCCTTGTGATGGTGCTTCTTTTGGCCCAGAACCTCTTGAAACGTTGAAACGATTGCCTCCTTGATACCTTTCCAGTTGCTCTCCATGGTAGTCCCCTCTCCATTGAGTAGGTCATGAAAGGCCTGGAACCTGTTGCTGAGGGCTATGTTGAATTTGTTGAGTTTGTCAGCATCTCGAAGAAAGGCCGTATTAAACTTTTGTGATGTTGTCCGCGCCGTTGTCCACTGCTTCTTGAGTTTTAGTTTCATCTTGGTGACCAGCAAATGATGGTCGGATGCTATATCAGCTCCTCTTCTGGTTCTCACATCCTCCATCGTCCTCCTGAACTTTTTGTTGATGCAGATATGGTCGATTTGATTCTGTGTAGTGTGATCCGGTGAAATCCAAGTGGCTTTGTGTATGTTTTTGTGTGGAAATATGGTGCCACCTATGACCAGTTTATTGAAGGCACATAGGTTTGCAAATCTCTCACCGTTTTCGTTCCTTCCTCCCAGTCCATGTTGTCCCATGACGTCTTCGTATCCAGTGTTGTCCATTCCAACCTTATCATTGAGATCTCCCATCAGAATTGTCAGGCCCTTGGTTGGGCACTTCTCGACGATCGACTGCAGCCTATCGTAGAATTGGTCTTTAGCGTCTTCATCGTAGTCATTGGTAGGCGCATAGCATTGGATGACGTTCATTGTAATGCCCTCTCTCCTTGTTCTGAAGGAAGCTTTGATGATCCTTGGTCCATGAGATTCCCATCCAAGAAGTGCATTTTGTGCTTTTCTGGACAGCATCAATGTCACTCCTTGTGTATGTGGTGCGTTTTCTTCTTCATGACCAGAGTATAACAGAAGTTCTCCTGAAGACAGTCGTTGTTGTCCAACCTGCGTCCAATGTGTTTCGCTGATTCCAAGAACCTCCAGGTTGTATTTTCTCATTTCTGCAGCAATTTGGAAGACTCTTCCGGTCTCCCACATAGTTCGGACATTCCATGTACCTATAAAAATTGTCGCTCTGGTTGTAAGAAGGTGCATCGGCCTCATGACTTCCAAAGGAACTCGGCTTTCATCATGAGACGTCATTTTTCCTTCTACTCCCAGGGCAGAGTTTGAAAGGTTTGAATGATTTTTTCTGGTTAGCGTTTTTTTAGCGAGTTGATTTTCTACGGGATGGGGTCGCTAACCCCATGCCTAACCCTCCTCCTTTACCCGGGCTTGGGACCGGCAGTAACCCCAGAGGAGCTACAGGCAGAGTTTTTAAGGTATAATCTTATTCAAGTTAACTCTGAACACTAGTCATTTTGATATCAGAGTATAGGGTTGTGGAGTTTGTTGAATTTTACAAGAATCTCAGTTGGAAAATCATTGAAAACCTGAAAGCAATGAACGACCAGTTCATCTCAGTATGGGACTCCTTAGAAGTGAGTGTCCACCACCCTGTATTCATAAATCTAGCTCAGGACCTTGGTGCTCGAGCACGAAAACTTAATCTCCTGATCAGTGAGCCGGCACCCAGTAGTCTAAATTCAATCAGTCTATGTTCTTGCGCAACTCTTTATTCATTGCCTGAGTTAGAGAACTGTCTGACATCCAACACAAATTCGATTCCATTGGTCACGGCTTCTCATTAAAACTCCAGGATTTACATCTTGAACCTAATCACCGTTCAGCATACAGTTGTTATCACTATGGGGTATTCGTGGAGACTGTGATATTTTCACAGTTGAAATCACGAGACGATCTAAACTAGACCGTCATTGAAAACCTGGAAGTACTGGACGGCTCAGTGGTCTAGAGGTTAAGCGTTCGCGCGCGAGACTGAAGGTCGTAGGTTAGGGTCCAATGTGCGAGGTGATGGATGCGCACTGTTAAAGAATCCTGTACTAGAAAGAAATGACCTTCGAGAGCATCCGGGTTTCCACTGGCGGCCTAGCTTAGATTGACTTGTGATTTCAACTGTGAAAATACTACAAGTTCCATTATTCCCCATACCAATCAAATGAGTGACATTTCAGTTTTTCTCGTAAGGCTTTGCGTTGTGAAACGTCCTCAAAATCAATCTAAATAAGAGTAACTATAGAAAAGAAAAAAAACACTTATTACTCAATTAATTGTTAAGATTTAATTATATCTCCAAAGAAATACATTGTTTTGCACATGTTCTCAACATATCTATAATTTCATTAAGTACGGTTCAAATTCAAATCGTCAACTATTTCTTTGTATTCTTGAATAGTTTCAAAAGTGTAACACAGATAAACTCATAAACTTTATACTATTACAAACGTTTTCAAATCAATCTGATGTGTGGGCGAGAATGATAATGATTGGTTGTTTTGCTGAGTCAGATATGTAGATAGTCTGATAGGTGTTATATGTGTTATATATTCCCCTATCCTTATTATGTATTGACTATGATTGATTGACTGTTCCTTGTTGTTGGATTGTGTCGGATTTTGGTGTGGAAATATAATGACGTTCTAGTCAGGCTAATCTTGTGTTCTTGATCTGAGTTGTTTGAAGTCCTGTAGAATAGACACTGGGTGGGAATCTAGTGTAGATATTCGTCTAAGGTAAATTAACGTCCCCCATGCGTGTAAAGAGTAAAAAAAAACTGTTATAACAAGAAACCCTAGAGTTATGACAAGTATCCTACTGTTTATAACACAATCTATATTCAAACAAATGTCGAAAGAAAGAAAAAGTTACCAGTTAATCGATGGCTGTGAGCTAATTATATCCTACAGAATAAATACACTTTGTTTTTACATGATTATAGTACTAATTTAAAGAAAAAAAGATCATTTGTAGAGAAAAAATCTTATTACGTAATTAACTGTTATGATCAAATTATAATCTGTAAAATGAAGCTTACTTAAACATATTATTACAAATCAACTCAGTCTGAAAGATGTGGAGATATTTATAAGATGTTTAATTTTCAATCTTCGTCTACTTCTTTGTATTCAAAATACTTACTTACTTCCGCCTGTAATCCCTCGTTGAGGAGCATAGGCCGCTCACCAGCATTCTCCATCCAACTCTGTCCTGGGCAATCCTTTCCAGTTCTTTCCAGTTAACATTTATCTTTTTCATATCTGCTTCTATTTTCCGACGTAATGTGTTCTTTGGACTTCCTGCTTTCCGCTTCCCTCGACGATTCCAAGTTTAGGATTGCCTTGTAATTCACATTCGTGATCTCCATAATGCATATCTTATCCACTTCCAACGTCTTTTCCTAATTTCCTCTTCACATGGAAGCTGGTTCGTCCTCCCCCATAAAACGCTGTTGCTGATAGTATCCGGCCAGTGAATGTTGAGTATTTTGGGTAGACAACTGTTGATAAATACTTGTACCTTCTTGACGATGGATGTAGTAGTTCTCCACGTTTCAGCTCCATATGTTCTTTAATTATGAAAATGCTGCCCTTGCTTTACCGATCCTCGCCTTTATATTTGCATCCGATCCTCCTTATTTATCAACGATGCTTTCCAGGTACAAGAATGTTTCCGAAATGCATCAAGTAAATTTGAACAAATTACACTGAACTCTGAATGTGAACATAGAAAAATTGGTCAGATTATGAAAAAACTGTTGGTGTTAACTATTTAATAAAACAATGAACACTGTTCTAATACATATGATATTAGACGCATACCTTATATACTGAAGAATCGGAAGACTTCTACGACAGAGCAGATAGAATATTCGGCTTAGTATCGATAGTAAGGTGTATTACAATACGTAGCATTTACATAACTTACTTACTTACGCCTGTTACTCCAAATAGAGCATAGGCTGCCAACCAGCATTCTTCAACCCACTCACTCTGTCATACGCCTTCCTTTCTAGTTCTATCCAACGTTTGTTCATTCTTCTCATGTCTGTCTCCATTTCTCGACGCAATGTGTCCTTTGGTTTTCCTCTTTTCCTTTGATCTTGAGGATTCCATGTGAGTGCTTCCCTTGTGATGCATTTGTGTGATTTCCTCAATATGTGTCCTATCCACTTCCAGCGCTTCCTGCAATTTAGCTTACTAGTTTGAATCTCATAATTACATGACAAAATCGCTTGTAATCATCAAGCGAAACCTCAGCTAGACGAAGTTGATTTCTTCTCAAAGGTTGCACTACATTAGCTGCCAACTATATAGTGAACGACTACGGTAACATGACTAGTATGACTAAAAATCACCGTTTCTAAATTATCACCGTACATCCAAATCTAGAAATGCCGCGAAAGAAAAAATAAAATAAAAAATAAATAGTAAAAAAATGTCAATCAAGTATTGAATATGAATTTAGTATTACAGTATTATGGAAATTATGGATTTCAGTGCAGTGTGTAGAACAATTTTTGAGGAAAATATATGTCAAAAGATATCATTCTGATGGTGTGTATAAAGTCAACACTTAACATTTGACCACATCCACAATGATCTCAAATTTCCAGTAGTACAAGTATTTCTAAACAATTGTCTACACAAGATACTCAATATTCGTTGAGAAGACATCATCAGCAACAGCCTTATGTGACGGAGAAAGAATCAGCTTCCAACTGCAGAGAAAATTAGGTAAAGATATTGTAAGTTGGTTAAACAAACATTACGGAACTAACCAAACTGCATCACGAAGCCAGTGCTTACTTGGAATCCTGAAGGGAAACGGATAAGTGGAAGGCCGAAGAACAGACAGTCGGCGATTATGAGCTGACATGAAAAGGATGAATAGCAACTGGAGACAACTGGAAAGAAGTGTCCAGGACAGATTTTGATCGAGAATGCTGGTTGGCGGCATATGCTCCTTCACGAGGGGTAACAGGCATGAGACTATGAAAAAGTCAGAGTTTGAGGAAGATAATTTATATTCTAGGTTATATTTAATAATTTAATTAAAATTATTATTTATGATTGAATTAATGGATAGAAATTCTGGCAAAATACGGCACAAAACATCCGCCATACAAATGAAACAAAAGTTTTGTGAAAAAAACAGAAGAGAATCGTGGTGTAATAAATAAGTCAATGAACAATGACTGTTTGCGATAAGAGGTACAGTATGGTGAAAAATGTTATTGAAAAAGACACCTTTCTTTTGAAGTAGTTCATCAAACTTGTATTATATAACTACAGCTAAGTAGCCACTGGTCTCTATCGTAAGTCACAATTAGGAATATCTTAAGATACCTTGTTGTATGGTCTTTACAACCGTAGTTAGGAAGTAATAACGAACCGATAGCTACCAATACTGTGCTTATATCTTTTACACTATGGTGCCATGTAATGTTTGATGACAAGAGTTAAAGATTTTTTTAAAGTTTACCAAAAGATTTCATGTTCTTTTCTGAGTATTACCAAGTTCTCAAACAACTACAGATACACTAACACTATATACTTTTGATTGTTAGTAATCAATAACACAAAAAATGCAAAAACCTATACATAATAAGAATAGTTTTCAGAAACTGTTATGGTTTATTATCACTGATGTACTGGATGGTTGAATGGATTACAAATAAAGCAATGAGACTGTAAAAATATAATTAACAATTAGTATTCACACCACTCTGGGTAATGGAAGCAGAGACAAAAAGGATGAATATCAACTGGAAAGAAATGTCCAGGACAGAGTTCGATGGAGAATAATGGTTCGCAGCCTATGCTCCTCCAAGAGAACTAACGGGCGAAAGTAAATAAGCAATTAGCATTTTAAATATACAATGCTAGTCACTGTAAAAGTAAACAACCAAGCTATTAGGTTAAATCACCTAAGGTAGAATAAATGAGATATCGAACACAGTTGTACTCTACATAACCCTTAAACAGTAGTAGTATTCTGTAATATGCTATTAGCAACACTACAACATCACTCGAATGTTAACCACTTCGATTGAATATTTTAGTAACTATTTTCATGGCTATCATTTCATTATTGTTTTCAAATCACTATGGAGTCACTCTACTTGAAACATAATTCAACTGCTCATATACAACGAACGATTCTGCATTATTGTAGTAAAATAAAGTTGAAGATGAAACAAAATAGTCGACAATTGGCTATTACATCTGACAAACTATATGTTGTTGTTTGCTTCGCTTAATTATCTAGATTAAGCTGTCCAAGTATAAATCAGGGAGAACGGAAATACCAATCAAGACGAAATAATATAGTCAACCGCCTACATAAATATGCATACAAATATCAAAATTAAATTGTGACTGCCATTACACGTAAATGGAAAATATGTAGTTCAGGTAAATACATGAATTGTACGGATAATATTCAAATAATTACCGTGTGTATTTTGATTTACCTCAGGAAATTCCAATACACTACTGATACATATGGGTTGTATTTTGGAACACGCTGATATTTGGTTGTATGTTTCAGTCAGATGACAGACTGTTATGTAGTAGCGAAGACATAAGTACGGGTAACTTGCAGGACCTACTATTGGACTATCATTCTTATTGTATAACTATTCGGTAACTAGATTATCTAAGCTTTATTTTGATCTATTGATTATTACTATATGATTTACTGTCCCTATGTTATGCTCAGTTTTATTGATTATTGTCTCCCACGCTTACAGCCTCATTTGGCCTGGTTTTGTACAAATATAATTTTCTATTTTATGGTGTGATGTGGTCTGCCTGTCTGGTATATAGATAAAGTATGTTTGAAATAAACGATTCGCATTACAGCAGCTGCTATTGGTGTTTTGGACTCAAGTGGACGGGTTAGGCGGACAAGGACCAATAAGGACGCTAGATTACTCATACTAATTGAACGTCATTGTCACAGTGTGAAGGTCGTAGAAGGCGTACTCTATTGGTGGATAATTTACGCGAATTACGTCCTTGTTAAATTCGTAAGGTCATAACGAATCAGCGACGACCTTGATCAAGTCATAACAATTGCCTACCGCCCAAGGTCAAAAACATAACAAATTGGCGACGGCTAGGTCAAGTCATAACACAGACTAATGGTTATCAGACCTTACTCGATGCAATCACTTCTCAAGTTCGAACTATGCTTCACTGACTTCAGTTTGGGGGACTGCATTAGTGTTATTAGTTGTCAAACGTAAGAAACTGTGATTTATTGTTAGGTATACGAACAGCATTACCTGTTAGCTCCCTCACTTGAAATGAGTCTGTCAGCTGTCTCTCATGCAAGATCTTGCACTGTAGTCCGTTGCATGAATTCTGGATGATATTGGACATCTTCTCAGCTACTTACATCATAGTTTCGTATCAGTTTACGTAATGTTCTCCTATCCACACTGTAAAATGTTTTCTTATAATCAAGTTAGTTGGTGTATAGTGACGAGTTGCTTTTGAGAATCTTGCTTTTTCCTTTGTGAATGTAGAGGCCTATCGATGCAGAGGCTGCTGCTACATTTACTGTCTTCATCTGCATTTCTTTGTGTGTATGAGAGAGGAGGGCTGGATCATCTGCGAAGCTCGAATCATCTAATTGATTCTGAGAAGTCCTTTGTATTCCGTATTTCCCGTCAGATGTCGAATTCTTCATAATCCAGTCAATCACTAGAAGGAAGAGGAATGGGGAGAGTAGACAGTCTTGTCTGATTCCGGTTCTTACTAGAAATGCATCTGTCAGCTGTCCTCCATACACCACTTTGCACTGTAGTCCATCGTATGAGTTTTGGATAATGTTGACAATCTTTTCAGGAACTCCGTAGTGTCGAAGAAGTTTCCATAATGTTCTCCTGTCCATGCTGTCAAACGCCTTCTCATAGTCAATGAAGTTGACGTATAGTAATGAGTTTCACTCAACTGATTTTTCCACGATGATCCATAGTGTCGCAATCTGGTCTGTGCATGACCCATCCTTACGGAATCCAGCCTGTTGATTTCGAAGTTGGACGTCTACTGAATATTTCATCCGGTTCGGCAACACTCCGTTGGAAGCTTCTCCTGGTACCGATAGTAGTGTAATTTCTCTATAGTATCCACATTTGCCCAGATCTCCTTTATTTGTTGTCTTGATTAAGTTTCCATATTTCCAGTCTGTCAGCATTTGTTCCTCCTCCCAAATCATCATCACTGATAACAATACAAAAAGAATAAACACAACAAACAGACGTTTCACGTGATGCTATATAAGTAGAATATTCGATGACTGAAACGGAATATTTTCAACGTTTCAACGGGGAACTTATTTAGCGCGATCATGAAAAAAACATTAGGAAACTAGTGATCAATTTTGTTAAAAAATACATGAAATTTTTCAATGTTTTCTATATAACTTTTATTCATCTTCTGCGTGATTCTCTGTTCAGATCGTTATGAATCTTTATATAAATAAGAGACCGACTTTAAAAAGACGATATTTTAAGTTATTTATTTAAAAAGATTTTTGCTACAGAACATAAATGATCACTCACTTTAAATGATTATTCAAAGTTTTCACCTCCTTATACCACCATACCGGGATCATATCTACCAAGTTATTCGAAATATTCACGACTACTGATAGCAAATAAACCACCTGAAATTGTCGGCAACCCAAGAAACAAAAACATGACAAATATTAGAGAAACGTATGCAAAATCCGTATAAGTGATCGATTAAAACAATAGTCAGTTATCCTATTCAAATATTTTGACAAGATCTGTTCGATATGATGAGTTTGTCATCAAGGATTGCAAATGTTTGAAAGAATGTTAAATACTATAGGCTATCAGGAAAAAGAAAACACGGATTTCGCGAGGTGGGATAGTGAATGCACACTGCTGAGAAGTCCCATAATAGGACGAAACGGACGTCCGGTGATTCCAGGTTTTCCATGGTTGTCTAGCTTCAATTGACCTATGATCTGAACTATATAAAAAAATTAGTTTGGGATATGCAGTATGATAAATTTAACAATATAGCTTCTTTGATAATTATTCATATTACTAACCGTTTTTGGTCGGAGAACCACTGAAAATTACGAAACATTAGAGAAAGATTAAACTTCAGTAATTACCAGATAATCTTGTGAAGTCAAGTAAGTCGTTAAAGAGAATTACATTGGATGGGGATTGCTTCATATCACAAATTTAATGAAAAGTATAAGTTTAATCACTGTCCATGATTGATTAATTTTGCTTTAACTGTTATAATTTTCGTATCACCAGGTACTTTTGAAAAAAAATTCTAAATCACTTACAAAAACACACTAATCTGGCATTAACAGAAGGGATTTTTGTGGTGATTTAGTATTTTCATAGCTGAAAGCATGAGTCAATTGAAGCTAGACCACCAAAGAAAACCTGGAAGCACTGGACGGCCGTTTCGTCCTAACATGGGACTCCTCAGCAGTGCGCATCCACAACCTCGCCTCGCGAGATTCGAACCCAGGACCCAGGATTTGACATTATCATTCATGTTTTTAAAGTATCAATAATGATTTGTTCAATATTCGAATAAAATCACAAGTCTAATTATGCAAATAAACATTATTTACACCAATGTTAAGGATGATTATAATGCTATATTATTACTATCGACACTCAGATACACAACGGATAAATAGACAGAGACACACGTGTATAGATTCGTATAAAAATGATATGACCACCTACAACAATTTATTGGATAGACATCATTCATTATTTATTGTATAGTAATTAGACTGAATAAAGCATGTTATGTAATAAAATGTTTATAGAATTCATTAGGATGGCGTAACAACTAACAACCATCTTGTCAGCATAAAGTTGTGATGATTAATCAATTTCATTGGAATCATGAATTAATCTAAATTATAAAATTAAAGAAAACCTTAAAATACTTGATAGCCGATTCCTTCTAGCATAGGACTCCTCAACAATTGGTGCCGACTTATTGATTAGGCGTTTCCACGAAAGACAGAAAATCCTATGTTCGATTTCTGCATACAGGGTCATGGATTCATACTGTTGACAAGTCTCATTCTTGAACAAAATGATCAACCAGTGCATTCTGATTTTCAGTGGTTGTGTAATTTAGATCACTTCATGATTTCGATGAAATTCAACAACCAGTCAATTCGTCAGCTACAATATAGGACCAGGCACATATATGCATCGGTCCAAGTTGCCATACCTCATCAGCACAACAAGATAAACACCAAATTCATAGAAGTAGTTAATTTAGTGGTGGTAATATATAAAGGAAAGGTTGCATATAAGAATATAGTACAGGAAGGAAGGCAGATATGATACAATTTTAATCTCACGGTTTGAGAGAAGATAAAGAGTGTATACACCTGCGCCATTGTGATAGATTCTAAGCCATGTCATCCAGAGTCTCCGACCATTAGTTACGATAGTCACGCGGACCCCAACCAAGTAGTTTGCATCTACCAACATGGCTTAGTCTAGAAGTTAGTGACTTCAAGCTGTGATGCCACGTTATGGCTTGACCGCCCCAATTCAACAATCACCACACTTTCATGCTGATAAAATGGTTATTAGTTACAATATCAATTAATGAATGAAAATATGGGATACCATTGTCACTGAATGAAGATGATGAGGTAGGCACATATCTCAAGCACCAGTTATCATTAGGTGTTTGTATAATGTCATATTTTCATGCTTATATATATATGATAACTAATTTCATTATAGGGTTTTTTAAACAGACATAAATGTTGATCATGTCAAATTTATTGATTAGATGGAATGTAGCTTATAAAGATAATCCAGGTCATTTCAAGTTTAACCAAAACTCATATCTGTTACACAAGTGAGTGACTATCTGAATTCAGAAGACAAGTAAGTAAAACCATAACAGTGCTATGTCCGGGTCTCGGAGTGAGGATCAACTTAGATGCAGGTACATCCAGATGACGAATTCCAAATGGGACTATATATAATATAATGAAATCTTGAGACTCATAGATTAGGTTTCAGAGAAGACAGATTTCTCAGTAAACTATTGTGGTGGACGAAAATAAATACTAACTCAAAAATGGCAATATAGTTATTACATCCAAAATTTAATATAACAATATACAACTTATAAGTTATGAACACAAATAAAAGTCAAGGGACGTTGCTTAAATGAGAATCCACAATTATGGATGATTAATAATTCCAGTGAGGTTGATATGGCTTCAGTAGTATAACCGAATGTGGAACGTAATCTGAATGTTACAACAGTCTATAAATATAGATGGTAGTTAATTAATAGTTCAGTTATCATATCCACTAGCATTATAAAACAAGAGGTGTGTGTATAAGAGTATTTATTTATGAGCAGTTAACAATGTCGTACTATGTTGGATTCAAAAACGGAAGGACGTGTGTTCAAGGTCATATGTTTAAATAACACGTACAATCATTTAATGATAAATGTACATGCTGTGAAAAATTGACAGAATTAATACAAATAACATCAAAAACTATTTTAAAAATAAGTTTGTCAGATATATCTCCACACTATCATTAATGGTTACTATGTTGAAAACGCAACCTAGATGACCAGAACAATCCTCATCGATTTACTATGGCAACAATAACTTATCGAAATTCAATCTTTCTCTAAGCGTTCCACTTCATGTTCCCATCAGCCATTTCATCATTGTAACCTTTTACAAATCAATATTGAAGCTACATTCAGTATGTCCACAATAACATTTCAGTATTAGTCACGTTTGTCTTAAATAGAACACTTTGAATGAATCATCTGCTCGTACTAACAAGCAAATTATCCATAATGGATTTGTACAATTTTGAAAGTAAACTCATGAAAACAAGATTCACCTTCAGAGAGAATTTCTTTCACGTCGTCTTGATGATTCAACGTTTTTTTCAAGTTTATACGTTGATTTCCACGTTAGTTTGTTTTCAATAAACTTCACTACAAGCAAAGCAATAACTTCCTGATCTATCCTTCGACAATACAACACTAAATGTACGTTATTGATTTTTGATATTGATCAAATATATTTTATCGATTAAAAGTTTATATATATATATACATGGACAATTATTGAGTTAAAAATATAAAATGAAATGTTTTGTATTCAAATACATGTGTGTGTATGTTCGTCTGTGGTTCTTGTCACTAGGGGGTTACACAAAAATTAGTGATCATGAATTACACTGCTGATCGTTATGGATTCAATTGATAAAGAGAAAAGTATATAAAAGAAATTATATATTTTTTTGTAGAAGTTTAAAATATATTACCGCGTTTAAGAAAAAATAATAGAAGGCGGTTAATCAAAAGTTCTCAAGCGGATTGTTGAGAATATCTTCCAGGTCGAATAAATTTAGAAAAGATAAATTAAGAACAGAGAAGAAATCACCATTTTTTTCTAAACAACTAAAAAAAAAATCAATAAACCTAAAAATAAACTTGTACCATAACAACTATAGTCTGGGAATAAAATATTCTATTGCAATAGCCAAATTCTATCATTATAATTTATAAGTATAAGATAAACAAACGGAAAACACATTATATTCATTAGCTAATTATATAGAAAATGAAAGGTATGTAAATAAATTTCAAGAAAGAATCTAGAATACGACACCTCTAATTCAGAAAAATCACTATAACGAAATATGTAAGGCACTGAGACATATTGTGTATGTATGGTAGGTCCTGGGTTCGAATCTCGCGAGGTGGGATCGTGGAGGTGCACTGCTGAGGAGTTCCACAATAGGACGAAACGGCCGTCCAGTGGTCCCAGGTTTTCCATGGTGATCTAGCTTCAATTGACTCATGATCTTAACTATATATTATGTATAAAGTTTATATTTAGTTAAAAGTTATTTTGATTAGTATAACTATAGCAACACTTTTACGATTAAGTTTGTTTATGGCTAATTTTTTTGTGAAGGTCTTTGATCAACTTAGTTACCAGATAAAGTTATTCTAATTGTAACAATCTTTGTCTTTGTATTATTATTATTACTATCTTGTCTCTATGATCATATGTGCTCGATCATATTTGAAAGCCTTCGCACATAACCTTCACTCTACCTTAGATATCGCTCAATGAATCACGTGTATATATATGGATGCTTGGATCATATTAATTGATTCGACTCTGAATTCAACTCTGTAACCGCTTGCTCGCGTGTGTTAGCTCTTCTGCTCAAATGTACTTGGTATTTTTGTAGCCTTGCTACATACAATATCGAATAATGAACTGTGGTCGGTGCTTCATGTTGCCATCTGAATTCGTACACCGTTGAGATTTATCTAATGTTAGATTTCAGGGTGATTGATATACGAAGCCTGAGGAATGATTCCTAAACGAAGGGGTTACAAAACGACAGAGGAATATTTATTACTAATTGTATACTTTGTAATAACAATTATTACTATTGTGATAATGGAAACTTTATATTTACAGGAAAAGAAGAGAACAATTACAATATAGTCCTTTAGAGATCCCCATTATATTAAAAGACTAATATTTGAAGGAAAATTATTCTTTTCGATAAATTCTCTTCAGGTTCTATAATTATATATCCAATCATATATCCAAACAAATCGTTTAACAAAATAAAACAGGTAATAAACTTAACGAATGAAACTGGATTTTATGAATTCAGAAATGATTTTCAATTACATATTAATGTCCAGTGGACAAATCATATTATTTATATATCAAAGTAAATGATGAAGGTAGGTTAAGGGACAGAACATATGGTTTTAAATATATTATTAACATATACATACGAGCCAAGAACTATCTAATACTCCTCCGGGGGCTACTGCCGGTCCCAAGCCCGTATAAAGAAGGAGGGTTAGGCATGGGGTTAGCAACCTCATCCCGTAGAAAACTAATTCGCTAAAAAAACGTTAACCAGAAAAAAAAATGGAATAATGGGCTTTATTTAATTTACTTAATTATTTTTTAAAGATATCACTACAAACTTTGATTTTATGTAAGAATACATTACGTCGGGAAATAGAAGCAGATATGGAAAGGATGAATAACAACTGGAAAAAACTGGAAAGGATGGCCTAGGATAAGGATGGATGGAGAATGCTGGTGTGCGGCCTATGCTCCTCCAGGAGGGCTAACAGGTGTAAGTAAGTAAGTAATATCACTATATTAATAAGATGCTTATCAACTATGGAAGAAAACAATACGCCAGAATGTTCAACTTACAACCATTTAAATATAATGTGTTATCTTAATTAAGAAACTTTAAACAATACACTACTAAATAAGATAAACTTAAAAGGTATTTTATTGACAAGGTGATGGTTAAAACATGTTATGTACAATTTAATTACGTTTAGAAAAAATACAAAGGTAAAAAACCCAAATAAATACAAGTCTATAATGTTGATTCCAAATAATTTTGTGTAAAAGAGATTGCATGAACAATATCTGTTATTTAAACGTCTTTGTGTAAAATGTCAATCGTTAGTCTTATTAGTGAATGGTACTTCTGATTACCAAGCTAGTGCCGTAAGTTTCTAAACATTGGTGAACTCAAGAAGGATTTCTGATTGACTAAATTAAAAAAAAACTATGGGTATAGACAATCAGGTAGGTAGAGAAACAATGGTACAGCGATAACACCAGAATGATGTTATAAGTTACCACAAATTAAATGTGATTAAGACTGTTGGTAGTCAGATTTTTAATCTAATGATTTAGGATAATCATACGTATTGAGAAACTAAGGTCTTGACTTTGATTCCCAGTAGAATTGTTTGTTTGTATTCTTAAAAAGTATCAGAAGTGGAAGTAACAGTAACCAAATGTTCTTATTAAGCAAAGATGGATAATGGCTAGCAGTGGAATCCAGGACGCGCGTTTCATCCTATTTGAGACTCGTCAGTTGAATGTACCTGCATCTCAGAGTTGATGTTTACTCTGGGACTCGAACTTGAATTAAGGCTATATCGAGGCAATATGCATAGTATGCACATATACCAATTAGAGACTGACCAGTTACAGTTCTAACACATCAATGGGAAGATTCAAACAAACAATACTAAATGAATTTAAATATTCTTATTGTTCACTGATTCTCTAGTTAATGATTGTTTGTGGTGAAAACTATCTTCACATGAAATATACAGAATAAGAAATAGATATCTGTATCCTTTCATTGTTACACAAACTATTTGGACATATAGAATAACTAAAGGAAATTGATCAACCATAACAATGTAAAGTTATAGTCATGTGTTTGAATGACATTATCCATTGAAAACAGAATAAATAAAAACCACATTGAATATTTCAATAAATTAAACAATAACAGATAAACTGACTGAAACCATTGAATAAAACAGTAATTAAGTTTCAATACATGGGATCAATATGTCATACTTGATACTCATACTATATATTGTGGATAAATGTTGACATATAAAAAAGTAGACATTAAAAAAAAAAGTAAAACAAACGAAATGCAATTTTAAAATTAAAGGAATTAACGGCTAAAATTGGTTTTCATAATCCATAATCGATTTACTTCCGTTGGTGAATATTTACAAAATCAATAGATAATCTATCTCAGAAGGGGTTTTGTGAATGTTATAGTAATTTTAATAGTTGAGATCATGAATCAATTAAAGCTAGACCACCATGGAAAACCTGAAAGCACTGGATGTCCGTTTTGTTCTATTGTGTGACTCTTCATCAGTGCGTATCCATGATCCCGCTTCATGAGATTCAAACTCACGACCTATCAGTCTTGCACGCCAGCGCTTAACCTCTAGACCACTGAGTTGTATCCAAAAGTGTTAATGTCTAACTTCAACCGACCCACGAAATTAAGCGACATATTCACCAATTTCTTCATTGATATAATATCTCACAACAGATCTAGTTGAACTCCACTGGTCACTACTTCTCACTAGAACTCCAAGAAATATCTCTTGAAGCCAGTCACAAGTGGGCATATGTTGAATAATACCAGATAGATAGTCTATCTAATAAAAATGATAAACTTATAATGTCTTAATCAGTACAAAATTGAATTAAATTACACACTCAAGCATTGCCAGAATTTTTGATATTTATAATGAGATATATATTAGCTTCTTGTAATTCTACAAAACTATCGTTTAATGGCTTTATTAAGGAAAGATATTCTTTAAATTTATAGATAAGTATTAGATAAATAATTAAATTGATAAGTCTTACTAATTGAACGCTATACTCAGATCATAAGCTAGTCGCGTTAACCCCAAGCTAAATTTACACAGCAACTTGAACACGAGAGAAAAAGCGCAAAATATATGCGTGAAGCACTTTACTCCAAAGGTTCATTTATGTACAGAAAATATAGGGCTTTTATAGTATTTTAAAAATCCTTGGGTTCTCCTTAAAAATTCTGGAATGCTATGAAACATAGTAGCAGTATAGTAATCAGCCTATCAGAAACTCTACATGTGACTATTCACTTTCGTGATGTTTCTATCAAAACGTCTAGTCGAACGCTGATTGGATAAAATGCTTCTTAATGTTTCCTGAGCTTGTCATGTCTATTGCGAGAAATTTTCCTGATCGTCCCAACATAAATAATTATCGAAGCTATAAAAACATATTTAACAATTAGTGGGTAAATCTAACGCGGAACAAGTCATAGTATTTTTTTGTTGTTTTCAACAATTAAGAATATTTGGGCGAATAATTATTTTCAATAACTTAATCATCAGGCTCTACAGTTATAAGTTCATAATTATTGTGATATTTTACAAAGGGACCGATTATTATCGATTAAGGGCTCCGGCTCGAGACTGGTAGGTCATGGGTTTGAATCTCGCGAGTGCAGGATTGTGGATGCGCACTGCTGAGGAGTCCCATAGTAGGACAAAACGGCCATCCAATGATTCGAGGTTTTCGATGGTGGTCTAGCTTCAACTGACTCATGATTTCAACTGAGAAAATACTTAATTCTCCACAAAACCCCCTCTGATTTTACAAAGGCTCAATTAATGTATGTATAGCTGAGTTTAACAATGTTATATGTTAAAAATGTTGAACGTTTGCATCTGTTACGATATATATACTTCAAAATCGTGTTATATGTAAATTAGAAAGGTCATAGAATAAAGGTCAAATAGTTTGGAGTAAAGTGTCCAGTTACAACCAATATAATAGTAATATAGCAAAAAAGAAAAGAAATTTGTGTAAATAAAATGCATTGCAGTAGAATTTCATCTTGTCGATTGAGTAATAATGATAATGGTAATAATAATAACAATATTGTTGTGTAAATATATTATGTAATAAGAGGGGTGTTATCGAGATAATTGCGATAAAAAAGAAATCATATGAATTGGGAACGATGGGTGTGAAGATTAAGATAGATCTAATCTAAAAATAGAGGGGGGGGAAGAGGTATATCATATTCATTTTAGGTATCCGGTGATCCAGTAGTAGACCAAGGTAAACATAGAAGCTGGATATACCTTTTCTGGATCTATAAGTTTGGTTTTCTGGAGTTGATCCAGATAGCTTCGCCTATGCAGAGTAGCCGCAATTTACCTCCTTGTGGTAGATATTTTGGAACTTGATATAAAACAAAGAAAGCTTCCTTTATTTCGATATGATGTTCACTTTCTACTAAGTCAGAAAGAATAGTACTATTGATCGATTTAGTAAATCTTTTTTCAACCATGCTGGTACATGTTCACTGACACGCAAGGATATAGGCCTCTGAGTACATCCTGTGTAACTAGCTACATACTTTTTATCCTGTGAATTATATCTGCTTTATTTATTTAACTGTTTGCAGTTTATCTTCCACTTAAAAGAAATCTAACGGTTAAATGCATATAAATTATCCTGAATTAAATTAATCTTCTGAGATCCTAATGATAACAATTCGAGCTAGGATACTACACTAACCGGGTTTAATATCACAGAAATTATGTGTTACTTAAGTTTATAAAGTAGTTACATTAGGAATCATAAAAATAATTTGGTATATCTGATTTGCATTTAATCGCAACTCATTGAATAGAAAGATCCCTTGATATTAAGATAAAACTTTACGAAACAGCTACTTTTTTCCCAGTTGATGGATTTTACGGTACATATTGGCTTTGGTTTTATTGAATTTTCATGATTTATTTGATTGGACGAGACCTGTTGCTTAGTGTTATGACTAGTGTCTTGGATGCCATGTTAATGTATAACGTGATAATACCGCCAATTAGATAGCAGTGATTTATCGACCGGACCAATGACGCAATAAACAGGTGCGAGCAGTCTACAGTACTTATCGGTTCTGCCTTCCGCCTGCCCAGCCAGTTAAGTCCAGAAAACCAATAACAACCTCTACGGTATGAATCATTTATTTCAAACGTACTGGGTTTATATAACATACAGACAGACCACATGGTACCATAAAATACGAAACAACATTTGTACAAGATCTAACCAAATGTGGATGTGGATAAGGTGGATAGTAATTGATAGACAAGACATAACACAACAATATTCACTTAGTTACGCCTGTTATCCATCGTCGAGGAGTATAGGCCGCATACAAGCATTCTCCATCCAACTCTGTCCTGGACAATACTTTCCAGTTCTTTCCAGTTAACATTCATCCTTTTCATGTCGGATTCTATTTCCCGATCTAATATGTTCTTTGGCCTTCTTCTTTTCCGCTTCCCTTCCGGATTTCAAGTTAGCGATCGCCTCGTGATGCAGTTTCGTGATTTCCACAATGTATGTCCTATCTACTTCCAACGTCTTTTCCTAATTTCCTCTTCAGCTGGGAGCTGCTCTGTTCTCTACTATAAAACGCTGTTGCTAATAGTATCCGGCCAATAGATGTTGAGTATTTTGGGTAGACAACTGTTTACAAATACTTGTACCTTCCTGACGATGGATGTAGTAGTTCTCCACGTTTCAGCTCCGTAAAGTAGAACTGATTGTCTTGACGTTCATATTGAAGATTTTGACTTTGAAGTTAGTTGAGAGTTGTTTTGAGTTCCGTATGTTCTTCAATTGTAGAAATGTTGTCCTTGTTTTGCCAACTCAAGAATGGTAAATCGTATAATAATAGTTCATCGGTTGAAATAAAGCTTATGATAAAAGGGACAAGAATATGAATAGTTTAGTTGTTTAACAATTATACGATAAAAATATACGCGTAGTATCGGTTCATAAACAGATCCCAAAGGTACCATTCTTTATTCTCATAGGGATATATCAGTTAAATGATTATCATTCACATCTTCTACACGCTTCCTTTTTCATTTCTTCGGAATATATGTCCAACAAAAAAAGATTTTATTAAGTTTAAAATTATATTAATATGTGAGAGGTTAAGCGAACACTAGCTCCGTTTTTCATTCATCACCTTCAAGTTAATTTCATGTCATGTAATTTATCTTGGACGTAATTAGATCTCAATATACTTATTGAGATATATAGAATCAACGCATAACAACTATTCAGATATTAATTGTTTTACTGCTTAGCATTTATTATTAAGACAGAATTATTCTTCCTGTTTTAGTTACTAACTATAGGAAATGGGCAAACAGAAAAGCAATCGATGGGAAATGTTCTATAATTATACCTTTTCAATCATTATGATTTTTTTCTTCATGTGATCGATTATATAATGACGTTTTAGACGTCTCAGACTTCATTGTTTTTTCGTTTCCACACCAAGCATTCTTTATTCTAGTTCTCTTGATCTTCTTAACTTTCTGTCGCCAGACATTTCACTTCCACATGTAAAACAGAACTCGCGTTAATTGTATCACGTTAAGCTAAATTCAATTTTTTTTATGTCCTATTGTAGTGAGTGCTACTGATGTCGACAGATATAAGCAGTATTTACTATCAACAGAAAGTGAAATGTCTGGAGGTAGAAGGTTAAGAAGACTGAAGAAAAGAGAATGATAACAAAGAATGATTGATACGGAAACGAAAGAACAACAAAGTCTGAGATGATTGACTGATATTTGCAAGAGGAACTGTCAAGTTTGAGACAAATTGGTTAACATTTTGCAAACTAAGTATTTATTGAATGGTTTTAAGTCTAAGAATAAGATGTGGGAAATTCTCTGTGAAGAGTTGACCGCTCATCGAATACAACAGATTTATATTTGATATCAGTTATTTTGTAAGTCCTATTGTGCTCATTAAAGATACAATTGTGTCTATAGTGAATAATAACTGTGACAATTGAAAATGCGTAATATGAAATGATTCACTAATCAGTTTATCCACTAATCACTTACAAACCTGAGTCTGTTACCCCCAATGGAGCATAGGCCGCCGACCAGCATTCTCCAACCTACTCTGTCCCGGGCATTCTTTTATAGTTCTATCCAACTTTTCTTCATTTTTCTCCGTTTTTCGGAGTAATGTGTTTTTGGTCTTCATCTTCTTTAGTCTTGAGGATTCCATGTGAGTGCTTGCATCGTGACACAGTTGGATGATTTCGTCAATGTGTGTCTTATCCACTTCCAGTGGTTCTTCCTGATTTCTTCCTCCACTGGATGGAATCTGGTTTGTTGTCTCCCACAATGTATTGTTGTTGATAGTGTCTGGCCAACGGATCCGAAGTATCTTGTGTAGACAACTGTTAATAAACACCTGTATCTTCTGGATGATGGCTTTCGTAGTTCTCCAAATTTCCGCCCCATACAGAAGAACTGTCTTCACATTTGTATTGAACATTCTGATCTTGGTGTTGGTTGACAATTGCTTTGAGTTCAAGATGTTCTTCAGTTGAAGCTATGATGCTAGTCGAGTTCCTTCAGTGGTCATGACGCTAATGCTCCTTCTGACAACCAGAGCAACCACTGATTTAGGTACATGGAATGTTCGTACAGTGTGGGAGACCGGGAGACTTCAAAATTACAAAGAAATGAAAAGATACAACCGGGCGGTGCTTGGAATCAGTGAAACACATTGGACGCAGGTTGGACAACAACGACTATCTTCAGGAGAACTTCTGTTATACTCCGGTCATGAAGAAGAAAATGCCCCACATACACAAGGAGTGGCATCGATGCTTTCCAAACAAGCACAAAATTCACTTATAAGATGGGAATCTCATGAACCAAGGATCATCAAAGCCTCATTCAAAACAAAGAGAGAGGACATTACAATGAACGTCATCCAATGCTATGCACCTGCCAACGACTGTAATGAAGACATTAAAGACCAATTACACGATAGACTGCAGTCAATCGTCGACAAGTGCCCAACAAAAGAACTGACCATTCTGATAGTAGATTTCAATGCCAAGGTTGGAATGGACAACACCGAATAAGAAGACATCATGGGACGACATGGACTGAGAGAAAAGAACGAAAATGGTGAGAGATTTGCAAACCTTTGTGTCTTCAATGAACTGGTCATAGGCGGCACCATATTCCCGGATCACAATACACAGAACCAAATTGACCATATCTTCATCAACAAAAAGTTCAGGAGGATGATGGAGGATGTGAGAACCAGGAGAGGACCTGATATAGCATCCGATCATCACTTGCTGATCTCCAAGATGAAACTGAAAATTAAGAAGCTCTGGATAACAGGGCGGACAACACAAAAGTTTATTACGGCCTATCTTCGAGATGCTGACGGATTCAATAAATCCGAGATAGCACTCAGCAACAGGTTCGAGGCCTTTCATGATCTACTCAATGGAGAGGGGAACTACCACGAAGAACAACTGGAAATGAATCAAGGAGGCAATCACTTCAACATGTTATGAGGTTCTGGACAACAAGAAGCACCATCACAACGAATAGATCACTGTTGCTACTTCAAAGAAGGAGGAACAAGAGACAAGAACAGAGAAAGCCAAGGCACAAGCCAAATACACAGAAATAAACAAGTAAGTGAAGAGGAGAATCAGAACCGACAAACGTAACTATGTAGAAGATTTAGCAATGACAGCGGAAAAGGCTGCAAGAGAAGGAAACATCAGACAACTGTACGACACAACTAAGAAGCTCTCTGGAAATGATCGTAAAACAGAACGAACAGTGAAAAGCAAGGAAGGCAAGGTAATCACCATCATTGAAGAACAACGAGACAGGTGGGTAGAACACTTCGGAGAACTCTGGAATCGACCAGCCCCACTGAACCCACCCAACATCGAAGTAGCACCCACGGACCTTCAAATTAATGTTGGCCCACCAACAATCGAATAGATCAGCATGGCCATCAGATAAATCAAGAGCGGCAAAGCAGCGGGACCAGATAACATACCAGCAGAGCCACTGAAAGCAGATGTATCAGCAACTGCAAAGATACCCCACATTCTCTTCAGTAAGATTCGGGTTGAAGAACAAGTACCAACAGACTGGAAAGAAGGACACCTGATCAAGATACCAAAGAAAGGCGATCTCAACAAGTGTGAGAATTACAGAAGCATCACTCTTCTCTCACTACCAGGAAAGGTTTTCAACAGGGTATTGTTAAACAGAATAAAAGAACCCCGTAGACGCCAAATTTCGAGACCATCAGGCTGGATTCCGTAAGGATTGATCGTGTACAGACCAAATCACAACTCTACGTATCATTGTGGACCAATCACTTGAATGAAATTGACCACTCTACATCAACTTCATTGACTGTGAGAAAGCATTTGATAGAGTGGACAGGATAACACTATGGAGGCTTCTTCGACACTACGACGGGCCTGAGAAGATAGTCAATATCATACGGTATTCCTATGATGGATTAAACTGTAAAATCGTGCATGGAGGGCAGTCGGCAGACTTGTTCGAAGTAAATTTAACTGGATCCTTAAAAAAAACTATCTATGATTTCAAATAACTTGAAATATAATTTGTTAATCATTAATTAGTATTTTAATGCAGTTCGCAAAAGGTTGTCATTTTAATTGGCATAACCGCCCAATAGTAGTAAGGGTTGATTTCAGAAAAAATCAGTACAGTTCGTCTCAATGTTATGTGTCTGTGTTAAGGAATCTTTAGGAACCATAGAACATAAGCTCCTCTAGTTGATATATCACCAAGGATCATGTAGTACCTTTGGGAAGACATTAAATGTCTCACAATCAAAAATTTAATCCCTCTACGATGATGATGAGATAAACATGAAACTAATTACTACAAAATAAATAATCAGGTCAGGTGCTCTTAGAATGGCTTAATGATAACGTTTCCGATCACTGAACTAAATGACACAGGTTGTAATTTCATATAAAACATTAATTTTCTGAAGAATAAAAATGAGTGTTACAAACGAATGTTACTTATCAAGGAACCTACCTAGATCTAGGATTTTCAGTTAACTAATTTCAACTATCTAACAACTGAAAACATAGTAAGTAGAGATACATAGTGGCTAGCGGTGGAATCCAGGACGTGCATTTCATCCTACTCCGGACTCGTCAGCTGGATGTACCTGAATCTCAGAGTTGATGTCCACTCCGGGACTCGAACCCATTACCATCGCGTTATCCACTTGGCCACTGAGTCCTGATAGCCACTTGTTTGTGCAATGGGGTGAAGTTCATTTAGTATTGTTTGTTTGAATCTTCTCATCGATGTGTTAGGACTGCAACTGGTCAGTATCTAATTGGCATATATGCATACTGTGTGTATTGCCTCGATATAGCCTTAATTCACAAGCATTGTAAGCAGAGATGGATATTGGCTAGCAGAGAAATCCAGGACGGGCGTTTCGTCCTATTTTAGAGACTGAACAGTTGCAGTTCTAACATATCGATGGGAAGATTCAAACAAACAATACTAAATGAATTTAAACTTAAAACATAGTTCCTTTGATGTTAAATCACAGACTACTAGGCACATCAACTTTAGATCAAAAGAGTTTAATCAACACTAATGTTTAGGCAAGTATAAAAATGGATAATCTATCCAAGGTATATTTAAAACCATTTAAACTATCACCGTAAAAAGTTCTTATCATCTATTTCATATTACAAATTATTGCATATCAGTTTCTAATACATTTTAAAAACTATAATACATGATTCATAATTCAATCTAAAAACGTGTATTCCAGTTCATTGGATGAATTAAAAACCAAACCCATTAAACATTCAAAGTATGTATGATCATATGGAAGCACGGAGTTTGGTTTTATCAATCTAACTATCATTTTCATTCTAATGCTTGACACCTTGAATTAGATAATATGGACATGTACAATACATTGTATAACCCTAGATATGTATAAAAATAAATCTCTTATTCTACATTAAATAAGGATTTACGTGAGTAGGTATGATTAGTTAATATTGTACGTTTTGTTTTCTTTAATTCAAAATAGAATACAATGATAATTTTTTTGATTGGTCAATTCATTTCTGCACACAAATATGAGTACTACTACTACTACTACTACTACTACTACTACACGTATTTAATGGGCGTTAAATTACAATTTACAACTTTCACAAGTACTACACATAGTATAACCAAATTGAGTTTCTTTCGTAATAAAAATTAAAAAAAATCAAAGACAAGGCATTGAAATCAAATGTTTGATAATTAATGTCACATACACTTATTCACACACACACACACACACCATACATTGACCTTTCTTCAAATGCTTGCCAAATGAAATTGTCAACAAGGTATTCAGTGAATGACAACGATTATTAATATCATTATTGTTGATTATATATGAATATGTAATTATTCTTAGATTTATTCAGTAAGTATATATACTTTTGAGGTGTTATATTTCTTGACAGAGTCAGTTGGAGCTAGACCACTATCGAGAACCTGGAAGCACTGGATGGCCATTTCGTCCTACTATGGGACTCCACAGCAGCGCGCATCTAGCTTCAATTGACTCATGATTACAACTATGAAAATACTAAATTCTAATCAATTGATTTTTCTTTATTTTTATTTTACATTTTTCTTTGAATGCTCTGCTAACCAGCATAATACTCATATAAACCCAATATAATAATCGATAATGATAAATATGGGATAAAAAGATGATTATCTCATTTCTATTGTACTATGGAATTATAAGATTGTAATTTGTATAGATAAATATATATCATTGAAATTATGATATTATATCCTTGAGTTATATATTTCCCAATCTTTATAGTAAGAAACTAGTAGTGGTAAATTGATATTCCTTGAAATTTTTGTTGGTCTAACTAAGATCATCTGGAGAGTCATTAAAAAAGAAGATGAGGAGTCCCATAATAGGACGAAATGGCCATCCAGTGCTCCCAGTTTTTCCATGGTAGTCTAGCTTCAATTGACTGATGATTTCAATTATTAAAATAGTGAAATCTCCGCAAAACTCCTTCTGATAATAATCATATGCTCACTAGTGACTGACTTCATGATACATGTCCTGGAGTTCTAGTGAGAAGCAGTGATCAGTGGAGTTCAACTACGTCTGTTGTGAGATAACAACTCATTGAAGACAATTACTGAATGGTTGTTCAAACTTCGTGGATTCCTTGAAGTTCGACAGGCTCAGTTATCTATCGGTTAAGTGCTATGGCGCGAGACTGGTAGGCCCTGGGTTCAAATCTCACGAGGCCGGATAATGGGTGCGCACTGCTGAGGAGTCCTACTATAGGACGGAACGGCCATCCAGTGCTTCCATTGTTGTCTAACTTCAATTAACTGATGATTTCATTTATGAAGAAGATGATTCTTCAGCATTGTGAACACATGACCATACTTACTTACTTACTTACGCCTGTTACCCATCGTCGAGGAGCATAGGCCGCTCACCAGCATTCTCCATCCAACTCTGTCCTGAGCCTTCCTTTCCAGTTCTTTCCAGTTGCTATTCATCCTTTTCATATCGGCTTCTATTTCCCGGCGTAGTGTGTTCTTTGGCCTTCCGCTTTTCCGCTTCCCTTCCGGATTTCAAGTTAGGGATTGAGTCGTGATGCACATTGGTGATTTCCTTAATGTATGTCCGATCCACTTCCCACGTCTTTTCCTAATTTCCTCTTCAGCTGGAAGCTGGTTTGTCCTCTCCCATAAAACGCTGTTGCTGATAGTATCCGGCCAATGGATGTTGAGTATTTTGCGTAGACAACTGTTTATAAATACTTGTACCTTCCTGATGATGGCCGTAGTAGTTCTCCACGTTTCAGCTCCATACAGTAGGACTGTCTTGACGTTCGTATTAAAGATTCTGACCTTGAAATTGGTTGAGAGTTGTTTTGAGTTCCATATGTTCTGCAATTGTAGAAATGCTGCCCTTGCTTTGCCAATCCTTGCCTTTACATCTGCATCCGATCCTCCTTGTTTATCGACGATGCTCCCCAGGTACTTGAATGTTTCCACCTCTTCCAGAGTTTCGCCATCAAGTGTGATTGGGTCGGTGTTCTCCGTGTTGCATTTGAGAATCTTGCTTTTTCCTTTGTGAATGTGGAGGCCTATCGATGCGGAGGCTGCTGCTACATTTGCTGTCTTCATCTGCATTTGGTCGTGTGTATGAGAGAGGAGGGCTAGGTCATCTGCGAAGTCCAAATCATCTAATTGATTCTGAGAAGTCCATTGTATTCCGTATTTCCCTTCGGATGTCGAATTCATCATAATCCAGTCAATCACTAGAAGGAAGAGGAATGGGGAGAGTAGACAGCCTTGTCTGACTCCGGTCCTTACTGGAAATGCATCTGTCAGCTGTCCTCCATGCACCTCCATGACCATAATTGAATAATAATTAATAAAATCTTTAGATTTTATTGAGATCATCATATCCTTAATACATTAAAATTAGAATTCAATTAACACTTATTTAACAATTTAAATAGTTGATGTCGCATTGTTACCCCCTCCCCTTATTTAGTTTCATTAATGATGAACTGACATATTTCCTGTTTTTTTTTGTTTACTTGATATCTTATAAATTCCATTGAGAAGTTTGTAAAATTCATTATCAATTAAGTTTGTGACTTCAGATAATAACGAGGCAGTTCGCACAGGATGCATATATACCAACAAGAGACTGATCAATGGCAGTCCAAGTTAATAATGGGAAAATACAAGTAAACAACACCAATTAAATCTCATTACCTGATATTGTTGACTAACGAACTATTTTCTGAAAATTTTCAACCTTTTTGCGCAGAAATATTTTATATTACTAATTAATGTAAATATATAAATCATATTCCAGAATACCTAAAACTAAATAGCAATGTTTGTTACAAGGTAATTTGAATAAAAGTAACATCATTATAAGATGCAAATATCAGAACAATACAAATACAAACAATCACCTTGTTTACATGAATGAAATTTATCAGTGTATTTTATTTTCTAAATGTCGATATTTAGCGTTGAAGCTTTTGATCAGTCACTGTGAGTATGTAAGATCTCTTGGCAAAAGTTAAAATATGTATTACTTGGAGTTAAAAGTTTGCTTAACTTTTTTAAACAACACTTACTTGCTTACGCCTGTTACCCCACATAGAGAAGCATAGGCCGCACACCAGTTTTCTCCTGTCCTAGGCTACCCGTCCAAGTTCTTTCCAGTTAACATTCATCCTTTTCATATCTGCTTTTATTTTTCGTTGTATTGTGTTATTTGACCTTCCACTTTACCGCTTCCCTTCCGGTTTCCAAGTTGGGGCTTGCTTCGTGAAGCAGTTTGTTTCGAACAACAGCTAGCAAATAAATATAGGCTATAGATTTTACCATATTTAGGATTCGTCAGATGAAACTACCTTAAATCTAGTGCTCCAGATTACAGTTATACTTGAATATAAAACCTGATGTGTTATTTACTAAGTTACCATTTCATGATGTCCACTGACTTGCTTAATGAGTATATATGGTTTATCATCATTCATAAGAAAAGAAGACCAGTTAAGTTCTTAATGTCAAATGTTTCTGAATGATTTTATGTTCCAATTTTAGTAAATAGGTTGTAAATATTGTGACTCAATTGATTAAGCATTAGATACTCGTATTTGAAGCTTTTGTTTCTGCCATGCTGTTAAGATAAAAATTAAAGCGTTCATTGATTCTTACTTTGTCTGTAATGTAACTGATATATATATATATATATATATATATTGATTAAATGATTGACTAGTAACGCTGAAAAAGCTTTCAGAAATAGATGAAGTAGAAGAAAATGAATGAAGCTCGTAGAATTAAACAGATTGAAGAAGCCTCTATATAACTGCCGTCAAGACAGCTTAGATTTGAAAAATATTATTCAATTACTTATAAAAATTCTTCAGTATCCAATAGCTATGTTCATGAACATCAGTGGTTCCAATTCACACTTAACTTGTTGCATTATTAATAATTTTGAGACAAAGACAAACATTCTAAATCTTCATCTGGACATTCAAAAGACTTATTTTGTTAATCCACTCGTTAGCTATTTACTTCATTCTGTATCTAGGTAATGATTTTTTATTTACTCAGTTTATTGATTTTTATACAATATTAAATAACATTTTGATTAGATCTTTCTGTTTGCTAAGCTGATTAAATCAGTTAGTTAAAATGCACTGAACGAGAACTCGGATAGGGAAAACTAATTTATTGTTATGAGGACAACCACAAAGTTTGCACAACTTGTTTGCGTTGTCCTTTACATACTTCATTATTCCTCGAATTATGTTGTTCGTTTGATTCTTCTCCGATTTCTCTTCTGTTTTCTTCCGTGTAATCTTCTGCTATCAGGTATTCCACTTCTGATTGGTGTTACATACTATTTATATTTGTCAGAATACGTAGCATACACCGTAAACTTGTTATCGCTTACCTATGTATTACAAAGACAATTATACATAGATGAATCACTTGGAGAATGGAGTGAATCACAATTGCATGAAATTGTACTTTGAGAACAAAATTCAAGAAAGAATTTCGAATCATCATGAAAATGTAATTTATGACCTTGTTCTGAACAATGAAGCTCCGACATAAAATAATTCTACCACATTAAAATCGAAACCTGTACCAAGTTTCTGATAACAATTATAATAATAACGAATTTATTTAATAATATAGATTTCGTTACACTCATCAATTATCAGTATCAGTGGTATAACATTATCATAAATGCATCTTCGTCATGTGGGATATGTAGACATTGTTGGATTTTTTACAAATTACATTGTGTACTGGTCCTAGTTCGATAACCAATGAAAACTTTAAAAAAAACTGGAAGGCTATTTTGTTCTTGTATGAGACTCTTTAATAGTCACTGTCGGCAGTCCCACTAGGGATCTGGTGGTATTTCACAAATCCCTTTCAACCGTATCCGTACTGAAATATAATATAGTTGGGATATAATATTAAATTATAAAACGTGGTGACTAAAGAAGTGGCAATGAAATTATCAGTAATATATATATAAACCATGTGTAAGACCATTTGTATTGTTTGTTTGAATCTTCCTAGTGTTGCAATTGTTCAGTCTCTTATTAGCATATATGCATTCCGTGCAGATCACATCAATATTCTCTTATGTCACAACGTTTATCAGCAGAGATGAATCGTAGCTAGCAGTGAAATCAAAGACGCACGCTTCGTCCTATTTTGGACTTATAAGCGAAATCTTCCTGCATCCAAGAGTTGATACTCACTTCCAGAAGTGAAGTATTTAAATTACTCCACATGTGGTTCTATCTGAAGTTTGTGCTGATGATGTCGTTCAGAAGGACGATGAAAGCTCCACGACCAACCCATCCAGCTCAAAGAACAAAACTCCATCAAAAAAATATTACAATTGTTTTTTTAAATTATTTTTATTACTAAATGTTATCTTTCATGTAATTTCTTATATACGTGTTATGACTTGTTTGAACTTTTAATCATGAGTATCATGAATGAAATGCATATGTTCATGTGATAATTGATAGTCATGAAAGCCTGTTTGAAACTTTGAATTGATCAATTTTAGAACGTGCCTTTATTGACACAAACAGATTTACATTATATTTTTTTTCAGTTATTTAAATATGAATTCTTTTCCAGTATACAATATATTGTGAAGGTAACTACTGAAGTATTTCAACAAGTTTCCTCTTCCTATTTCTTGATCGAACCTTACAATAAATATTGAGTGATCGCCAGTTAGATGTCAGCAGTTCCAGAATCGACATTTGAATAATGTATATTCTTTTCAATGCATATAACCAGAAACCACAATATCTCTGATTGGGCACTTTTGTAACTTGTACAGAGAAACGTCGTAAACATTTCACAAACGCACCTGAATAGATTATGAGACTAATAGGCATAATAATGTGTTAAAACAAACAAGAAAACAAATAACTTATTGAAATATCTACATGGTAGGAACAGATAACCTAAATGTTTAAGCATACTGCTGATTATTATCAAATAAATATAAATTGTTTCTAAATTTTCAAATGTGCTACAAGTCTAATAAACACTCACGTACCTGGGAAGCATAATTGATAAACAACGAGGATCGGATGCAAATGTGAAGGTAAAGATCGGCAAATCAAAGACCAAATTTCTTCAATTGCAGAACATATGGAACTCAAAACAACTCTCAACTTATTTCAAAGTCACAATCTTCAATACGAACGTCAAGACAGTCAGTCCTACTGCACAGACCTGAAACGTGGAGAACTACTACATCCATCGTCAAGAAGGTACAAGTATTTATAAACAGTTGTCTACGCAAAATACTCAACATCCATTGGCCGGATACTTTCAGCAACAGCGTTTTGCGGGAGAGGACATATAAGCTTCCATCTGAAGAGGAAATTAGGAAAAGACGTTGGAAGTGGATAGGACATACATTGAGGAAATCACCAATGTGCATTACAAGGCAATCCTTAACTTGAAATCCGGAAGGGAAACGGAAAAGAGGAAGGCCAAAGAGCACATTACACCGGAAAATAGAAGCAACAGTGTAGGGCTTAAATTCCTCGACGAGGGTTAAACTGCGTAAGTAAGTAAGCTACTGATCACGTTTTACAATATCAACTATTAAAATGATTAAGTTAAAATATTTTTTAACGTGTTAATTATTCGAAATAAAATTTAACATCCTTAACATTAAAAATGAAATTTACGTCATTATCAATTATCATAATTGTAATAGTTGAGATCATGAATCCATTGAAGCTGGACCACCATGGAAAACTTTGAAGCACTGGACGATCGTTTCGTTCTCTTGTGGGATTCCACAACAGTGCTCATCCCTGATCACGCCTAGCGAGATCTGAACCTTGAACCTATCAGTCTCGTGCCGGCTAATTGGTCTATTGGTTAAGCGCATGCGCGCGAGACTGATAGGTCCGAGGTTCGAATCTCGCTAGGCGGGATCGTGAGTGAGCACTGCCGAAAAGTCCCACAATAGAACGAAAAGGCCGTCCAGTGCTTCCAGGTTTTCCATGGTAGTCTACCTTCAGTGGATTTATGATCTCAACTATTAAAATTACTATAACATCAACAAAGGAAACATTGACAAGGAAAATTTAATTTTTTTAATTTCTTCTATTCAGATCAATCAACTAAATATCAACTTGTGAACAATAGATTTATATAATAAAGAAAACTATGTTGTCAGTTGGACAGACTAAAACTAAAAAACCAATTCATCGGTCAAGATCATTGAAAAATGAAAAACATTCAAAGATTTTTAATGAATCTGATAAAAATAATCATGACAATGTACATATATCTAAAAGAACATCAAAATCTGTTACTAGATTACCTTATCGATCAAGAAATTATCAATTGAATGAAATACAATTTCAATCAAATTTACATTGTACTAATGATACAAAACAAAATAATCATGATGAACTACAGTTTTCGGAGTCAGTTACACCGCTTTCAATAATCACTTCTACGACAACTATTACATCACCTTTATATTATTCAAAATTTCGTAATCATAAATTATTTACATGTGAAAAAATGGAAGGTGGTACTTTATCGTCAGGATCATCGCTATTATTATCGTCATCATCATCATCATCATCATCATCAACAACCACCACAACAACAACACCATCACCGAAATTATATTCATCTAATGGATATTTCTTTACACCAAATCCAATATTATGTAATAATGAACATCTTAATTTATCTATAAAAGATAGTTTACAACTTGATTCTTCAAATGATATCGTTAATAATAGTGAATGTGTAGGTAGTTCATCAGTAATCCATAATATTAAATCAATCTTCAATCGGTTTGTTGATAGCTTACGTAATAGGAATAATTTTATCCTTAGTAACAGTATCAGTAATAGTAATAATAGTGGTAATAGTAATAATAACCATCGTAATATTTCAAATACAGTTAAAATTAATGCAAACTGTGATAAAATATCAACAGACAAATTGAATAGATTACAAATACCATGGTTGACAAAATTCACTACTCAAGAGCAAAATCGTGTTCAACAAGCGTATACACCAACTTCAACTTTTATTACCGATGGTGCTTCTATTGGTATGACTAGTGTTAATTGTACTGATGTGATTGGAAAACATAGAAAACCGAATTCTTTTAACAGACCAAAAGAAGACCGAATCCAGGATAGCATAATCGTGCATGAACAAAATAATGAAATATGCAATAAACAACACCTTATTATTGGTACGTTCGAACCCTGTTTTTAGTTGTATACACGAGTACATTATGTTTTTTTCAACCATTCATGTATATGATAAATTATTTTTAAATATGACTCAATTAAACTTTTATGTCTTATAAGATTGAGTAATAGCATTGAATAGATTATGTTCCCAGATCTGTAAAAAATTTACCATAGTGGCTTTGGATGGACAGGAGAAGTCTAGGAACACATGTGAAAATATTGTACTTGAATTACAAACAACTCACTTAGTTACTTACTTACGCCTGTTACCCCTCGTCAAGGAGCATAGGCCGCGCACCAGCATTCTCCATCCAACTCTATCCTGGGCAATCCTTCCCAGTTTTTTCCAGTTAACATTCATCCTTTTCATATCTGCTTCTATTTCCCGACGTAATTTGTTCTTTGACCTTCCTCTTTTCCGCTTCTCCATCACCATTTCAAGTTAGGGATTGCCTCGTGATGCTGTTCTGGTGTTTTCCTCAATGTATGTCCTATCCACTTCCAACGTCTTTTCCTAATTTACTCTTTAGATGAAAGCTTATATGTCCTCTCCCGCAAAACGCTGTTCCTGAAAGTATCCGGCCAATGGATGTTGAGTATTTTGGGTAGACAACTGTTTATAAATACTTGTACCTTCTTGACGATGAATGTAGTAGTTCTCCACGTTTCAGGTCTGTGCAGTAGGACTGACTGTCTTGACGTTCGTATTGAAGATTGTGACTTTGAAATAAGTTGAGAGTTGTTTTGAGTTCCATATGTTCTGGAATTGAAGAAATGCAATCCTTGTTTTGTCAATCCTCCCCTTTACATCTGCATTCGATCCTCCTTGTTCATCAATGATACTTTCTAGGTACGTGAATGTTTCAACCACTTCCAAAGTTTCGCCATCAAGTGTGACTAGGTTGATGTTTTCCGTGCTTTATTTGAGAATCTTGCTTTTTCCTTTGTGTATTTTGAGTCCTATTGATGCAGAGGATTACAAACAAAGTGCATGATAATTTATAAACCAATTATTATTATTTTATCCGAACACCTTACATATTGCCTTAAACGTTCTTTACAATAATGACAAGCTGAAGAACACGGTAATTAAATTTTCTAAACATTGAGTACACTAATTACTGTAAAATGACATGTTGTATTATTCAATCCAATCTTTCATTAAAACAATTAGTTCAGTACTTACTTTACGTACTTACTTACTCCTGTATGGAGCATAGGCCGCCGACCATCATTCTCCAACGCACTCTGTCCCGGCCTTTTTTTTCTAGTTCTATCCATTTTTTGTTCATTATTCTCATGTCTGTCTCCATTTCTCGGCGTAATGGTTCTTGGGTCTTCTGCTTCTCCTTTGGCCTTCAGGATTCTATGTGAGGGCTTGTCTTGTGACGCTATTGAGTGATTTCCTCAAAGTGTGCCCAACGTACTTCCAGCGCTTCTTCCTGATATCTTCCTCCGCTGGAAGTGGTAATATTTAATTGTGACCAGGGGTACTGGTGAACTTAATAATTCTAAGGTACGTAAGAATTTCGAATTTTCAATATATAACTGCTTACAAAGAATTCAAAACTTCTTGTTCTTTTTGTCAAAAAAAATAGGACAATGTTTGTTAAAAACTACTAAAAAGCCTATTTAAAAAGTCATGCATACTCAAACTTCCTTTTCAGTTGACAGATAAATCACATTACTCTTCAATTATGATATATAAATGTTTACCAAAGAAAACTGAATTCAATTAGTGGGTCAGTAGTACAGAAACTTTCTTAGACTTGATCATATGATCTTTAATGAGAATAATCAATATTGTTTCAAAAAAAAACATGTCATACTTTATGGAAGTTACATGGAAACTTAAAAATGTTCGTTTTTAGAAACAGACTAAAATTTTATGGTTGAAATAATGAGTCAATTGAAGCTAGACCATCATGGAAAACTTGGAAGCACCAGACGGCCGTTTTGTCACATTTTAGGACTCCTCAGCAGTGCCCATCCACGATTTTGCCTCACGAGTTTCGAACCCAAGATCTATCAGTATAGTTCGCAAACGCTTAAGCACTAGCTTCAATTGACTCATGGTTTCAGCTATTAAATCACTGAAATCTCCAAAAAACTAAGGCTGAAGTGGTCTATAATATTATACTTTGGTTATTTTTCGGTTCTATTAATAGCTAAATGATGCATGTGAAAATGTAATTTTCATAAGAGATTTAATTTTCAGATCTTAATATTGACTAATATTAGGCTTTTTATCTGACTTGTTGATCTGCGCTTCTCTGATATCGTTCATAATGGACAGATACAGATTACTTCCGTTGCTTCAGATGAATTCCTTGGTAAAAAAATCATTAATATCCAGAATTCATTCACTTCAAAAACGTAAAAAGAGACTAGTTTTTAAGGGCTCTGGCTCGAGACTGGTAGGTCCTGGGTTCGAATCTCGCGAGTGCGGGATCATGGATGCGCACTGCTGAGGAGTTCCATAATAAGACGAAACGGCCGTCCATTGCTTTAAGGTTTTCGATGGTGGTCTTTCTTCAATTGACTTATGATTTCAACTTTGAAAAATATATTATGCTTAATGAACAAATTATTTATCTTCCTAACAATCGTATGCGCAGTAGTGACTTGTTTTTAAATGTATTTCTATAATTTTCATTGACATACCATGGTCTGTGGAATGAATAAAGTCAAGAGAAAGACGGTTACCAGTTGATCGAACTAAATGTAGTTTGTATTATGCTATAATTTAACTAAAGTTCAAAATGTGAACCCTCAAACTCCTACTCACGGGTATAAGTACGTGATACTTACCGTGATGGATAAAAGCTACACGTACTTTTTTTCATATAAAGTCGTAGATGAGTTTTTTTTTGTTAATGAGGTTCAGTTTAGGACAAAACAACTATTCAATAACTATACACTTTTGTTATTCTTTCACAAGAAAATGATCTTAATAGTCATATTTACTGTACATTATAAAAATTAATTCGTTTTACTAAAGAACTACAATACGATTCTAAATATGGAAGCTATAAACACTCAATTGCTGTGTTCATCATGTGGTATATTTTCATAATATCATGTGACCACATTCAACAAAATGCATAATTTTGGTTCATTGTTCTAAGAATCAAAAAGCTTATGTTTACTTAAAAACTTACTACTATTCAGTACTGATCTAAATTGTACAGTACACACTAAGAACTTTCACAATAATTTTAGATTGATAAAAGAAGATAAATAGATAAGATATATCTAAACAGCATGAGTCATTTGGAGCTAGACCACCATGAAAAACCTTGAAACACTAGGCAAATTTATTGAAGCTAGGCATTAACACCGTTTGATGCATGCTCAGTGGTCTAGAGGTTTGTAGTAGGCATCAAGTCGAGGATAGACTATGATCACTACTACAATACGATTACATGCCCAGAAACTACTTGATTCCTTTGATAACTCGCAAACCAGAAGGCTTTAATTAGTTCAGATAAAGTATATTTATTGGCGATTTCGTGGTATCGAAAGAATACCGAGACGTGCCAACGAGTACAGGCAAAATGGGCAAAGCGTAAGAAAGTTCGAACAGAACCAGGCGGATAGCGGAACCAGAAGTGAGTCTGATACAGTTAAACAAGTACAGTAAAACAATTGCTGGTACAATTGGTTACAATAATAATAATTGTTTCTATTATTCCAATCGTGTTCTTATCGAGACAGGCTGGTCACTACAGGTTAAGCGTTTATGCGCGAGACCGATGAGTCCCGGGTTCGAGTCCCGTGGAGAGGAATCGTGGGTACTCACTTATCAAGAGTCCCAAATCCACCTAGTGATTCCAGGTTTTTCATGGTGGTTTAGCTTCAATTGACTCATAATCTCAACTATTAAATTATTTATTTTGTCCATCTAACTTAACTATAAATAAGATGAATCAAACGACAACATATACTGAAAAAAATGCAACCTATGGAATACATTTATACATAGAATTGGTTTATTGATCTTATCTTAAGTAATGTTCCATATACAATTATTGTTTACACACTGAACGGTCTTTTTATTGCTTTAGAAAATACATATGATTCTTTTCAAAAAAAGACATTTTTACTTTGACGAATGAACTTCTGAAGAACTATTAGTATTACAAGCAAAAGTAAAAGTCTAGGTAAACATTTTGAAGAACCTGGAGGAGTGAGTTTGTTTAAATTATGTTTCTATTAGATTTAAATGCAACTAAAATTTATTAGATGGCTATAAGTCATAGTTTATAGTTCGCATTAACGAACTGGGTTTATTTTGACAGCTAATGAAAACCGAGAAACACTTGATACATGTTTCATCCTTGTATGAGACTAATCATGATTGAGAAACTATGATCAGTGAATCCAACCATGTCTCATGTGAGGCAGTTACCTACCAGTAAAATAGGAAGATGTTTGAGCATTATTAAGAATTGAACGATGTTGAAATTGTATACAGGAGTAAGTGCTCTTAAGATTAAGACCTCATTTTGGAAGCAATTGAGTTTAATCTCTTAATGGTTTGTTGACGTGCACTACTAAGAAATTTTAGAATAGGATTAGATTGTAGTCCAGTTCATCTCAATTTTTAAATGGGTTTGTCACAAAGATTAGTCTTTTATGAAAACATAAAATTCCACATTCTCTACAATCATTCTATTGTAATTCTGATTTTATCATACCATAATTTGTAGTAAATTTATTCCAAGCTATGACTATCTATTTCATACAACTTTTAAAACGATCTGGAATGTTGGAGAATATATTAGAAAAACATTGAAAGCTGACAATCTATGATTTTATTAGTTCCCTTTTTTATTGATTATTATTGTTATTTAAAATAATGAAAATTCAGTTAATCATCTTTTTAAATGGGTAACGTTCTTAATCAACACTCGGCTTTTTTTGTGTGATTCGAACCATGTTTAGTTAAACCAGAATATTTTTATCAATACTAGTCAACTAGGCATGTTAGTTGGTTCGGTTTAATTGTTCAACCTTACATAAAGTTATCAAAATATATATATAACTTATCTCTTTTGTATCATCAATCACTGATATGAATCAACAAATGACTTTAAGAAGGTTATGATTAAAAATCCATTCAAAAGATAACATTTAATGTACATTTTTATATTAGAAGGGGTTTTGTGGAAAATTTAGTATTTTCATAATTGAAAGCGTGAGTCAATTGAAGCTAGATTACCAGGGAAAACCTGGAAGCATTAGACGGCCGTTTCGTCCTATTATGGGACTCATTCGCAGTGTGTATCTACGATCTCATCTTGGAAGATTCGAACCCATGACCTATCAGTCACGCGCAGGAGCACTTAACCGATAGACCACCGAGCTGGCATCCAACGGTGCTAATTATATTACAGTAAAAAAATGGAAATGTAGACTGGGTCATGCAAACAATGTCTAGTAAATTACCTCTTTTAATGTTATGGATTGGAACTGATCATTCGACATCGGCTTCTGTGTATTCTAAGTGGATAGGCTTGATACTGTCGTTTGATCACAAGATTTTGCTAAACATGTGTAGTAAACAGCAACATAAGAATGAAAGTGGATCCAGCTGAAGAGTCTCAATTAGGACGAAACATGACTTTTGGATTCAATTTCAGACCAATATCCAACTTAAACAAAATATTATCTGAAGCCAATTTTAAAGCATTTTTCCCAGTTTACCAATATGTCAATAGAGAAGGATCAATTAAAATCCTTGGTATAAAAGAGTGGTAAAATCCGAACGCTTACGAACACATGTAGGTTCACGTTATCATCTAATTCGTTCATTAATTAGACGAAGACTTAACGCTTCAAATGAAATATAGAATAGGAATGAAGTCATTAATTGAAGGTCAAACACCACCATATATTGCAAATTATTAGCAAAATTGGTTTACAATTACATGAGTGGCTAATAGTGCGTTTTCATTTCATTATTATTTACATCTTCAGTATTTTGTTTCTATATTTGTTTCTTAGTTAGGCGGTTGAAGGCGATCGACAGGAAACCTTGAATTAACCTTGAGTTCGTACTATGAACCATCCGTTAGAAAAGCGTATTTGTAATCCTAACAGAACAGACGCTCCCAGTGAGACTGGAAGTCATATAACTAAGCTTCACGATCTGAAACGCTATGAAACTATTTGGGTCCTTTTTTATTTACTATTAGACTGTGATATATACAATTGATTGGTCACTTAGATTAGTAGCGCGTCCTGGATTCCACTGCTAGTCACTATCCATCTTTGCTAATCAGATTTAAGATATCAGCTTTCGAATCTCTTTGTGAAATTCAAAATTTAATGACTGGTAGCTTATACTTTAGAAAGATCTAGGTAGAAAATTAATTAGATTTAGTTCTTAAGATGGTTAAAATTGATAGACATGTCATTACACAGTGAATGTAAAGTTAATTAAATGAGGCGACTGCCCGTTATGCATATTGTGCTCATCAAGCATATTTGATGTGAATCAGGACCTAGTCAACGATGTTTGTGTACTGTCTTTTCTATTAAAGAAAAATCATTTGTTTATGTTTACTATGCGTTACAGCTATTGATGACTGAAGAGCGTATTGATATCTTCAAAGATGTAGTTATAATGTTCAGGTCGTCCTTCATACTCATCATTTCATCAACCTTAGAATCATAATTTTGAATAAATTGAAGAAGTGGCTTACACTGAGTCACAAAACGTCAGAAAATCTAATTTTTTCTACTCATTGGGATATTACAAATATATTAATTTATTTATAACCTTAGAATCAGTTATCACAGAAATAAAGGGTTGTCCTGACCTTTATATGGGCTACAAATGTTATAATGATCTCGAGTCATGAAAAAAGGACTTAACCATCGAACCTACTTTGATTTAAATACGGATGAGTTTATCATGGAGCCTAATAGTTATGATTTTTATAAATTTTCTACTTTTTGATTGTAAATTATTCATTTACATCATTTGTGTTCTGACCGGCTACTAGTTGATTGAGATTTCTCTAGATAAATTTTAGAGTCACCCTAATTTGTCAGTGCAACATCTCTTCATCATATATTGTCATAGATTTATTAAATGAAATATGGCACAACATATTATCAGTGTGACTTCAGTGACTTAATCTGAATTTTCCTACTTGACGCAAGAATTTTTAAAATATTTCTAACGGGAAAATTTTTACGAAAACTGAACTAAACTTCAGTTCTAAATGCTAACACTTCTAATAATTCGAATGCTATTTTTGCTGTGAACTATAACGATGCGATTCTTAGATACTGAAATACTATTACTCTGAATAAAAATTATACTGTTTTCCAAAATTTGGACACTTTACTTGAACATGAAGATCGTTTCAGACATCGGATGGTGTTCACACAGAATTCGAATGTTGAAGTGGAATTTAAAAATACCTTAGTAAAATATTCGATTCAGTCTTAAAGTTTGACGTATAAATTAAGCTAGGAACAGAAACAGATAACGCTAGTTTGTTTTAGACTTATTGACTTACTTTCTTGCTTACCTACGCCTGTCACCCCTTGGGAAAGAGTATGGGCCACCCACAAGTATTCTCCATCCAACGCTGTTATGAACAGTTCGTCTTAGTTCTTTCCAGTTGCTATTCGTTTTTTGATGTGTGCTTCCAATTACCAACTGAATTTGTTCCTTGATCTTCCTCTCTTCCTTTCTACTTCAGGATTCCATGCTAGCGCTTGTCTCGTGATGCAGTTTGATGACTTCATCAATATCTGTCCTAACCACTTCCAATGTCTTTCCCTAATCCCCTCTTTAGTCGGAAGCTGGTCTATTCTCTATCACAGTAGGCTGTTGCTAATGGCATCCGGTTAACAAATATTGAGTATCTTGTGTAGACAATTGTTTATAAATACTTTTAGATTTTTCATGATGGTTGTGTTAGTTCTACAAGTTTCATCTCCGTACAGTAGAAATGTTTTGACGTTCGTATTGAAAATTCTGGCTTTGGTGTTGGTAGTCTGTTTTTGAAACAACTCTAAATTAGAAATAGTTTACGACAAAATTTGAGAACAATAAAATTCCCTATTAGACTTTTCATTTTATTTCATATTTAAAACATTATAAATTAATAAACCAGGTAACTGATTGCTTGCAATTGATACACTAACCACTTCCTAGTTCTCAGGAGTTTTCTTTCATTTGAGTTCGAAACAGAATTTAAAAAATACAAAGTACCAAAAATGTCATAGAAGCTTCTGTTTATATGCCAAAACTAGTAACGAAATTCATTACTATGGAATATAACATGTGACATATAATTCATCGTTTATCTAGAACTCTCAAGACAGTAGCTACTAAACATTGTCTAGATTAGGTATTTCTATGCTTATCAATGCTTTTGAAGTCGTTCTAGTCTAACTTTATGAATGTTCTCAACTTTATAATTCAGTAAAAAATATTACTGATATGTTTACCTTTGTTTACTATACTGTATTAGGTGAATTAGGTATAATTTATGTCAAACAAATAGAACAGAATATTCTATTTTACAAAATATACTGGTATTATTTCTAGAAACTAGGTCATATTCTTTACAATTATGTATATACCTAAATTAATTTATTGTTGTTTCAAACTTTAACATAGTTACCATTTCATGAATACAGATCAACTATGGAAATCCAGTCAGTCAGTCAGTCACAACATAGAACTTCGTACGTACGTACATCAGTTCGAGTTGCCATACCACATTAACACAGAGATGCAGTTGTCGATTCAAATCCCATAGTGGTAGAAGTAGTAAGAGTATAAGTATTATGTGAAAGATTAGGGTTTGAAGATGTTATTGAAGGAGTGTAATACAGTGAAATAAGTTTGGAAAGAGAAAAATGATATGGACATGGATAATTCAGAAGACTATAATTTGGCACAACACAAAGAGTGGATGCACCTTCGCAATTCCAAATGATTTTGAGCCATGTCATTCAAGGTCTCTAACAATCGATTGCTATTATCTCTCGAATCCCAAATAGGTAGTCTACACCTACCAATATGGTTCAGTCCACTTGTTAGTGACTTCATGGATTTTTGCCGCATTTTGGTCTGGCCGCCATTAGCTTTCTTCCAACCTAATCCTACACCATGGAACATTGCACGTCGGGGCAGTTGGTCGTTGGGCATACGTAACACATCTCCCAGCCATCTCAACTGATGAAGTTTCACTACTTCATCAATCGATTTGCCATCCCTACTTAGTACCCGTTTCCTAACAACTGCATTACTTATTCGATGGTCCCGGGATATACGAGCAATGTTTTCAAGACATCTATGATCGAATACTAGTAGCCTACGAGTGTTCTCTACTCTTATCGGCCATGCTTCACTGCCATAAAGTAGGACGGAACGAACTGCTACACAGTAAACCTGTCCTTTGATTGCTAGACGGTAAAAGTTCAACTCCTGGAGATTGAGATGATGAAAGTGTTATCTCTAAAAGCATGTCAACGACAAAGTTAAACAAGAATGGGTACAGTGGAAATACTTAAAATGAATTAGTTTAAAGATTATAGATATATGATTCGTTTTCCTTTTAAAAGCAATTAGTCTCTTTGATAAATTTCGGTAATGTAATGATAATAATAAGATTATCAGAAAACAAATAGAATCCAATGACCCAATGAGAGTAGAGGATAAAAATCCATCATCCTCTATTGCCAAACATATAATCGAAACAGGTCATAAGATTGATCTTAACTCGGATTTTGTGGTGTATAAAAGTGTAAAAGTGTGTATACTGAGGATTTATTGAAGCATTAGCCATACGAAAATTCAAACCCCCTTTGTGTATTCAAAAACAGTTTGTTCTCACCTTAAACCTACCCCGGTAATATTAGCTTATTATCTAGAGTGATTAGATTTCAAATTGTTTTCACATTATCCTATTCTATTCTTACCGCCCCCCCCTGTTTTCAGTGTAGTTGACCTTTTATTTTTATATATAAATGTTCTTAAGAAGTATATGTGTGATCAGATTGTTCGAATAGTATTGCGCTAATATCTCATCACATAGTTCTGATCTTATTACATTATCGACATTTTCCTTTTGTTTGAAAGATGTAACTCAGTGCGTTCTACGTGGTACGATTTAAGATTTAAAGATTATCGAATCAATGTCATATGAGATTTAGTTTATTATAAAAAATTTTTATCCATTACTAATTCATCTTACACGAAATATGAACAAAATGTATAAATTTACTTAGTATAGTTTGTTTGAATCTTTCCGTTGAGGTTCAGGACTGCAAATGGTTTGTCTCCCAAACATCAATGGGAAGAATCAAACAAACAATACTAAATGAATTTTAACTTCACCACATTGCACAAATAAGTGGCTATCAGGAATCAGTAGTTGAGTAGATAACGCGATGACGTTTGAAGTGAAAGATACTGAGTTGGAGTCCCAGAATGAATATCAACTCTGAGATACAGGTTAATCCAGCTGAAGAGTCCCAAATAGAACGAATCGCGTGTCCTGGATTCCACTGCTAACCACTATCCATCATTGCTTATAATGCTTGTGAACTAAGGCTATATTGAGGCAATACGCACAGTATGCAGATATGGTCAATAACAGACTGATCAGTTCTAGTCCTGAACATCAGTGTGAAGAATCAGATAAAAAATACTAGGTGAATTTAGGTTTTAAGTTAGGAAATACATTCTATGCCTGATCACCACCACATACTACTTATGTGGATATAAGTAACCCACACCACACTATTAAATAATGAATAAAGTATGTTTTCATATTAATTTTATATTAATCAGAACAGTAATGAGAACATGTAAACAACTTGTTTATATCGGTGACTTAAATAACTCTATCATGACTTAATTGTTATCCACAACTTAAAAGCGATTGTAATTTTACATCGTGGACTGACTTCAGTCAAAGAGCAATCGAAAAATAATTGGTACTCGAAGCCTGCTTTAACCTAGCATGAAAATTTTAAACAAAGTTCATCCGTGGCCCGAACATCAATCGAACGCGGATAGTTTATGCTTAGAGGTGAGAGCTCAATATCCAAACCATTCAGTTGGCTAATAACCGCTTACATCTCTAACATCGATCTATAAAGAATTTCTTACAATTATCAAGCATTGATAATGTCAATACATGTAAAATCAGTTTCAGAATAATGTTGGAAACTATGTTCTATTCATAAGTTTGTAAGCGTCATTACCAAGGTTTGACTTGATAATTTCAAATAAATGAACCACTGAGTAGATTGTTATAAATGAAAACGATAAAAGCTCCATGACCAAACCATCCAGTTCAGAGAACAAAACTTTGCTAAAAATAGTTAAAATTTAATGTAAAGGTATGGGAAAGATATACTTCTTTTGTACACACAGTTCCGGCATTGTTTCATGGATAGCTAAATCCTTTAAATTTTAAAAGATATGAAAATGAAGAAAGCGATCAAACGATTAAGAACAAAAATCTTAACCGCTTCTCGGTTCCCATTGTAGAATCACACTGGAATAAAAATCTTGAAAGAAATCCTACTAGTTCTAATAAACCTATGTCATTGCCATACTCTACTTACTTGCTCTAAGCTGAAAATATTCGCTGCGAACTAATGAAATAAATCAAATAATATTATACTGTATCATTTGTTTTGTTCCGAACAAACGTATGAAAGAATTCCTTATTTATAGTTAGTCCTACTTTTATTTGTTTTAGTAGTACATTTCTGTTACATCATTTTAATATTTTTATACTACATTGATGACCTTGAGAGACTTATTAACCAATTATGAAACACTGTCTAGTTATTAAACAACAAAATAGCAGCAAATTAAGATGGAGTAATAATGTCTATACGATCAATTACATATGAGGAATTGGGCTAATGTTGTGAGTTAGAGTTAGAATGACACAGAGTTTTTGTCATCGAATGGCATTATCCATAGAGCAGTGACGATGTGTAACTCTTTTATTTACAGGCTTAGGAAAATTAATGTTAATTTTAATCTGTTTTTCAACCCTGTCACCAACCTTTTATTATTAATTGTTTTGTTTTCCAATACTTATCTCTTAAATAATCTTATTTATTTTCATAGTTGAACTCATGAATCAGTTGAAGCTAGACGACCGTGGAAAACCTGGAAGCATTGCATAGCTGTTTCGTCCTATTGTAAGACTCCTCAGCAGTGGCTGCCTTCAAGAGATATTTCTTGGAATTCTAGTGGGAAGCAGTGACCAGTGGAGTTCAACCACGTCTGTTGTTGAGATATCAACTCATTGAAGACAATTGGTGAACGGTTGCTCATACTTCGTGGATTGGTTGTAGTTAGACATTAACACCATTGGATGCCGCCTCAGTGATCTATCGGTTAAATGCTCTGGCGTGAGACTGGTAGGTCCTGGGTTCGAGTCTCGCGAGTGCGGGATTGTGGATGAGTCCCATAATAAGTCGAAATGGCCGTCCAGTGCTCCCAGGTTTTCCATAGTGGTCTAGATTCAATTGACTCGTGATTTCATCTATGAAAATACTGAAATCCTGACAAAACCCTTTCCAATCTTATTTATGTTCACATATTTGTTTATTTTATCATGTTGAGCGGTAATACAATCAATTATTAATTTGATTACCCTTACATAATCCTCTTATTTATTACTTCCCAACATTTAAATACACATTGATCCTGACTATGTTAATTCATACACTTTGTGTCGCTACTGTTATAATCATTATGATTCTGGTTACGTTTCGAATATTTATCTAAACTTCATAAACCAAGGTATGCCAAACAATTGTTAGTAATTATAATCTTAATTTTCGGTTATATGCCGCTGATGAGAAACCGTATAATAGAATGAATTCATCTTATTCAGCAAACCATATTGTTTTTGCTCTGTTTAAGTATATAAAGGGATCGCATTGTATAAAATACAATTATTTGGTTATTCGTTTTGTAATCTATACATATTCTGATTATTTCATCTTATTCCTATCTATCAGTGAAACTGAAGTGATTTTTACTATAACCTATATTCATACAAATATACAGTGTAGTCGGATACGAATTACCGAGATATTTCCATTTACCATAAGTTGAACATAATTCATTCTGAACGATTCAAATTGTTAACGAAAAAAACACCACGATAAACTCACTGTCTGAGCATGTTCGAATAACTATTTAGTGTACGGTTGTTATTGTGATATTGATTAGCTTATGATCATTTTTGATGAAATCATTCTGTGGAAATGAGACCATTTTGTAGGTGCTATTCCTCCTGAACTCGACTTCTCCATCCGTTATGTGTGCACATTGCCGAAACGTTCAATAATATGATTAAAGAGCTATTTTGTATCCCCGTGGTTTTCAGTGGTATTCCGCCCAAAATCTGTTATGAATACCAGCTAAGAATCTTAATTTTGGGTATTCCGCTTAAGTAAGTTGAACCAATTCTGCAAAGAGAAACATCGACGTATTTTTGATTTAGTTATTGAGATTTTTACATATTTAATCTGACTTCCAATTTTGATGTATGTTGTCGTCAAATGGGTGTTCTGGTGAAAGTATACGAATGGGTTTAAAATAACCTTGACGAATCTCAGAGTATGTTTACCCTATCACAATGTAGCTATCATAAATGGATAGTTTGTAAAGAAGGGACAATACGATTACCAAAGGCTCCAAGATCTTGCACCATATATCAATCGAATAAAGGTATGTGTAGGTTTTTCTATACGTAAATTTAAAAAAATTCTTCTTGAACCTTTATGAAGATATACAAGAGTTCCTGCACTATCCATGGGAATGTACAAGGTTTGGATTGGATGTGTAAGGTTAGGTTTCGGAATTCGGTTTTAGATTGGGGTTATAATTAAGTATTTGGGGAAAGGGTTAATTGAATTGTTTGACACCTTCGGTTTAGGTGGAGCTGAGCACGTGATACCTCAACTACTATCATTTCTACTGTACGATGACAAAAAATTTTATTTCCTTATAAATTTAAGTATTCTGATCAGTACACAGAGGTAACACTGCTGACCATTCCAAGTCAATCATTTTTAAATTTTGCTCAAAAACTCTAAGGCCATTTTTATTCAGTTCTGCTTGCCTCATTTCCAAACTTTGATGTTTTCCATATGCATTTTCTTTTTTCCCCCGATAGATAATGTTAAAGCATTCAATCAATCTGAACCTACTACACAAGCTCAATATACAAATACAACTAGAGATGTAATTCAATCTAAAGAGAACAGGCGAAGACAACCAGATCGTATATCATGTTTTACAACACATTCTAGTTATTTTTGTCATATTCATGAATTAAATCCATCGAAAACTTGTCATAACAATCATCAACTTTATCCATGTCACTCAAATTGTAATCATTATCATAATGAAAATAGTTTATTACCAAATATTTCGTCTAATTTCAATCCATTGAAATCTACTATTAAAGATAACAGTAAACTACCTTATCGAAGCAATACATTCCATATAAAATCATCAAATACTAATAATCCAGTTAAGTTGAAGCATACTACTAGTTCTCATTATCACTATGTGAAACATTGTTCACCTTCATTAAATCCTCATTATATACCAGTTCATCGAATGATGAGTTCATCACCACCATTTACATTGAAACACTTATCAACTATTCGAAATATGTATGAACAATATGAATATTCTACAAAAGTTAATCATAAAAATTATATAATTCATAATGAAATATCTAATATTGATGATCAATCTGAATCAGATTTTTCATCACCACAATTATCACCATGTGATCGTCCACGATTTTATAGTAGTAATATGATTTTATTAAAACCGCCAAATCATCATCCATGTATGAAATTGAAATATATCACAGAACAAATTCTTTTAGCTAAATCAGTATTTGATGTAAATCAACTTAAAAAAAGATCGAATTCTTGGTCAGTTCATCGTGGTTTTAATCTAAACTCTTGTAAGATGAATGAATATTTATTTAAAATAGATTGCTATTTTAATATTAAATCTATAAAGTACTTTTTGAGTATGATACATACTTAAAATTTTATCTGTGGTTAACTGATGAGAAAAGGCACCAACATAAACCTTATTTATAAGCATAGATGGATAGTAGCTAGCAGTGGAATCCAGGACGCACGTTTCATTCTATTTGGAACTCGTCAGCTGAATGTACCTGCATCTCACAGTTGATGTTCACTCTCAGACTCCAACCCAATACCTTTCACTTCAAACGTCATCGCATTATCTACTCAACTACTGATTCCTGATAGCCACATATTTGTGCAATGTGGTGAAGTTAAAATTCACTTAGTATTGTTTGTTTGAATCTTCCCATTGATGTTTAGGACTGAAGCTGGTCAGTGTCTTATTGGCATACGTGCCTCGATATTGCCTTTATTCGCAAGCATTTAAAACGTGATCAATATTTCAAGTTCATAAGTATATCATAAGTAGTATTCATAAGTATATACCAGAGCAACAAAACGTCCAGTAAGTTTAGGGAACATAGAATCATAATATCCTACACTATTCATTTGTAGAACTTCATTGTTCTAATCAGATATTGTAAATCCCTGCTATTGTATTCCGAATAGTATCCTCTTTAGATATACACGGATTATTGTTATGCACAGGAAATCTGTAGCACGTTTTGTTCTTTGTAGAAATCGTCAGATAGATTTTGCTCCATTTCCACACTGATGCTGAAAATCAGATTCGAACCCACTAGCTATTGTTTAGAAAGGTTAACGGTGGAGTCTAAAGTGTTGGGATGAACTAGAGTGACTTGAAATGACCTCGACAGTGCAAAGACACTTTTTAGACAATCAAAGGACAAGCTATATAGTGATGATTTTCTAGTAGAAAAAAACAATACAAAAATAAAATCTAAATATACATCGAATTATAATGTGATCTGAAAATTATGTAGATTTGATAGACATCCCTGAGATCCGAAGTAAAAAACTTATATTGTAAATTAGCAATGAAGTTGTTAAAATGAATTCCTTCACCAGTGTTCACATTCGACATAGTTTTTCTGCGCACTCATACTGTCTTAACTGTCTTTGCATAGACAAATCATAACCCCTAATTAGCTTAATATTCTTACTAAAGTCTTAATAAATGATCTCGTGTTGCAGATTATTTCTTTGTAAGTTTGTGGTTTGATACCTGATTGGTTTGCCTTTATACTTTTATCCAATTATCCCAGAGTTTTTTTCGCCAAACTAGTGATTCACTAGCTAGTTCAATAGGTAAGAGTTCGCAAATTCTTGCTATTGAAATGAAGGACTTCAGTAGATCAGCCTCTGTTGGTAAGTATTCATTTTACTGTTAACCACAATGCAAATAACCTGATGACTTACTTATCAAGGCAATCCTGTCTGAAAGCATATACCTCGATAATAAATGACCGATTACAGTCATTACTATTAACGATTTGATCATATGAATCCTTGTACAAGAACAATTCAATTCTTATGTTTTCAAAACCAAGTTTTTATTTGTGTTAAAGAATAGTTAAAATTATTCCAAAGAAAATTGAGATGTACACAGTCAGTTGTTTTCTTTTCCCAAAAATTGTTTTTTCTTTTCAGCCAAATGTGAAAGATCAAGTAATTTGGAAAGTGAAGATGAATTCAGCACATGCGGCACTGGAAGGTAGCTACTTGCCTTTCATATTTTTACTGCTATTTTTATTTAAATATATGGGGGATAAGTAATGAGTAGCTTTTCATTATATAATGAAGATATGTTTTTGGACAAGTGTTAAATTTCACAAAATGTCTATGATTACATGTTAACAGACTGTAACTGACTACCATTAAATACGACACACTACAATGTTCAATCACTCAGATTATTGGTCATATGTGAATGTGATCAATAGAACAAAAAATTCAAATTCATTTTGTATTGTCTGCTTCAATCTTCTCATTGATGTTTAGGAGCATACAGTTGAAGAGTTCCAAACAGGATAGAACGTGTGTCCTGGATTCCACTGCTAGCCATATATATATATATATATATATATATATATATCGTGCAATTATAAATACGAATGTACAGCTTAAGTAAATGATGTAGTCAAGAAGAAAATTTTCACTGCTGAATTGTCTTTATTTTAATCCAATATATCCTTTATAAGGTGGCGTATTTATAGTGAGCTCGGTAGATCTTGAGTTCTACCACTGTAGGTTTTGAGGGCACAGGGATCTTATATGCTCTACACTTTAATGAAGAAGTTGCCTAGCGCTTCTTAACTGTGCAGTGAACGAGAACCCATGGAAACAAGAAAATACAGAATGTTTTACTAAAATATGAAAACCATACATTAAATAATTCATTTTTCGTTTTAATGATCATTTTTTATTGAATACCAATTCAATTAAGTGTGCTCAGAAGGAAATTCTTCATTTAATGATCAACATTTAACTTCAAATAAGTAAAAAATATTTTCGATAGAAAGGCTCTATGGAGATTATTTTATTCTGTTGATGATACTTCTCTGAAGCTGATCTCAGTTCGAATACCATTAAAAGTCAGAAATCGATTAATAAAATTGCTTATTATGGGATCCAGGAGTTTCTGGTTGCCAGGCGACTTCCATTTACAAGTCTCATACTAAAACGTAAAATGGTATTCAATGGCCTTCAGTTCAAAATGTGATAAGTTTTGCTGATTGAAAGCTATACTCGGATCCTAGCTAGTCTCGTAATCCCCAAGCTAGAACTACACAGCTACTTGAACATGAGAGAAAGGGCGCAAAATATGCGTGAAGCACCTTATTCCAAAGTTTCATTCATGTACAGGAAACATAGGGTTTTTATAGTATTTTAGAAGTCCTTGGTTTTTCCTGCAATTCTGGAATGCTACTAAACATAGTAGCACTGTATTAATCAACCAATCAAAAACCCTACATGTGACTTTTCACTTTTGCGATGTTTCTAGCAAAACTTCTGGTCAAACGTTGATTGAATAAAATGCTTCTTCATATTTTCTGAGCTTGTCATATCTATTTTGAGAAATTTTCAGGATCACTCCAAAAAAATGATACACCAGCTGAAATTAACTCCTATTGAATATAACCTATAGATTGTGTTTTTAAAATAAAATTTATGAAAAGTATTAAATTTTTCTTTTTCTCTATCATTAGACCATCGGACTGTGAATTCAATATCCCATTTAATGATATAAAATTACTTAGATGTTTAGAAAAAGGTGAACGTAAAGCGATTTATAAGTAAGTCATTAATTACATTCTGTCGAAAATGTAATGTGAGCTATTTTTAACGACAGAGTACCTCACCTTTAATTTGACAATTATTTCTTATATAAATGAAACTTACGCTGACATCAACAAATAGGATGAAATTGAGATCTGATGTTTTACACTCCTGAAGCGAATAACTATGCTGATGTTCACAAACTTTGAAGGCAACGTACTAATGATGAGTCATAAATTTCTCTTTTTACAATGAAATCGAATGAACAAGATACGCCAATTCAGAATCTCGCAAGGCGAGATCGTCGATGCGCACTGCCGAGGAGTTCCTACAATAGGACGAAACGGCTGTTCAATGCTTCCAGAATTTCCATGGTCGTCTAACTACAATTAACTCATGATTTCAACTATAAAATTACTGAAATCCCCCAAAAAACCCTTCTGATAAAAAGACAAATTGTAGAAAATTCCGATAGACAAAATAAAGATGAAATAGGTAATCATTGTTAAGGTTAACAAATTAATAAATTTGTAACGAAATCTACGTGTAAAACAGGACGATCACTTTCAAGGATCAGAAAATAAAAGCAGATCATTAATAATACGAAGATATTTCATTTTCTCAAAAAAGAAAGCTTTATTTTAACTCTAACATTCAATTACTGATTAAGTGGAGTTTTGTTCTCAGAGTGAATTTTATATTGATGATGTTGTTCAGAAGAACAATGGAAGCTCAAAAACCAAACCATCCAGCTCAGACAACAAAACTCCATTTAAATCATCCATCTAAGTTACAAATCTTTTTTATCTACTCAAAATTGAACTACCGTATTTTGCTGTTAGCGTTTACAATGCATCAACAATCAATGAAATATTTCACGTTATTCAGACAACTCAATTACTATTGTTGCATATAGTTAGTTAAGTTTTTAAACTTTATTAAACATCACTTAACTACATCATATTGAAATAGCCTAAACCGAATAGTTATCATTTATTCCATGCGTTTTTAGGATTGACATTATCATCACTGTACATAAATCAGCTATTCAATTTAGTTACTTAGGTGAATTAAAGAAGTGTCTCAAACTTGACTGTTCCTCTGCAAATGTAAATCAATCGTCCCATATTTCATTATTCCTTTATATCCATACCAATGGCTTTCTGTTCCCATTCTTTCCTTCTCGACCTTCTGCTACAAGACATTCTATTCCTGACTTATGATATTTACCACTAATGTTGATAGAAGTAGCACGTACCACAATATAACTGAGGAACCCAATAATTAATTTAGTAAAAACAATCATTCTCTCTAATACTTTTCGCAAATATGAAAAGTGAGATAAAGTTGGTATGCGATAGTGCACGATATGGGAAACAGTAAAATCCAGACAATCTCTCGGTCATACAGAACATGAACGAACAAGTAATTGGTATACAACTTCCTTGAGTGATCAATGGAATCAATGGTTTTCTACAAATATAACGTGAATGTTACCATTCAGTAAATATAATTTAGTAAACGCTCGTTTATATTCAGTATCAGTACTATTTCAAAATCTTAAAATTAAGTTGATTTGGGAATTTAGAATGAATATACCATAGTTGATGAAAAGATTTAGAAATGTTAACATTCTTATCTTTTTTTTCCAGAGGTCAATGGCATGGTGAAGTTGATGTACATATTTTTGAAGATTTGAGCCTTATAGAAAGAAAACGATTTTGGCAGGATGTTACACGACTTATGATGACTAGACATGAAAATATTGCTTTATTTATGGGTGTATGTGTTGATCCACCTAATTATGCAATTGTAACTAGGTGAGTTTCAAAGATTGAGTGAAATTATTTAACGAAGTAATTCATTTTGTTCACATATGATTATACTTTAACAATATAATTAACTTATTACGTTGTTAGAAATATCTTGAAAGTGAAAGTTCCCATAAACTAAAACAGTGCAATACCTCGACATCTAATCAATGGCGGTAATTACCATCGAATTCTTAAAATTTATTTATTATTTATTATTAGACGTTAAGATTCTCAAATACAACACGGAGAACACCAACTCAATCACACTTGATGGTGAAACTATGTAAGAGGTGGAAACATTCACGTATCTGGAAAGCATCATTGATAAACAAGAAGGATCTGATGCAGATGTAAAGGGGAGGATTGGCAAAGCAAAGGAAGCATTTCTACAATTGAAGAATATATAGAACTCAAAAAACTCTCAACTTATTTCAAAGTCACAATCTTCAATACGAACGTCAAGACAGTCAATTCTACTGTATGGAGCTGAAACGCGGAGAACTACTACATCCATCGTCAAGAAGGTACAAGTATTTATAAACAGTTGTTTACGCAAAATACTCAACATTCACTGGCCGGATACTATCAGCAACAGCCTACC